>CM066321.1:70084054-71336554 GCA_033807775.1 Saussurea involucrata | reverse complement strand
CCTTCTAAAGTAAAGTCAAGTAAACACCCCCTAGCCTCTCCTTTCAGTCGAGTAGACCCCTCAAACTCAAATGATGGACATGCTGCGGGCCATGAACGATACCATGGTCAAGCAGCAAGAGTTGTTCATGAAGCTTTTGGTGGATAGGGATGCTCAACCGCGCCGTCACGAGACAATTGAAGAAAATGTGGGTGTTGTGGGATTTGGTGGTACATGTGATGAAAACCGGACAGATGGGGTAATTACTTTGGAGACGAGGCCGACGGGAAGGGTATGCTCTTACAAGACCTTCCTATGTTATAAACTACCGGAGTTCGCCGGTTCTGACAATCCAGTTGCCTGCATGAACTGGATTCGGGAGGTTGAGCAGGCCTTCCGGGCTTGTGACTGTTAGGAGGATCAGAAGGTGAAGTTTGGTTCTCAAATGCTTCGGGGTTTGGCTTTGACTTGGTGGAATGTCTACACTTCCACTTTGGAAACTTCGATATTAGCTAAAATGACTTGGGCAACATTCAAGAAGAAGATTTTGGAAGAGTATTGTAACGAGCATGAGATGGATATGATCGAGGAGGAGTTCCGGTCATTAAAGAAGAGAAATATGTCGGTGAAGGAGTACACCCGCATCTTTATGGAGAAGCTAAACCTTGTAGGACACGTGGCCCCGTCTGAGAGGGAAAAGATGAAGGCGTATTTGAAGGGATTGCCGGCGAACATGATGGCGATGGTCCGAAATTCGAGAGCCACTAATCTTTGGGAGATTATTGAAGAAGCGAAAGTGATGGAAAGGGTTTATGCAAGGGATAGCGAGGAAAAGCAAAGGGTCAGAGAGAAGAGAAGGTGGGAGAACTCTTCAAGCTCCTTTGAGGAGCCGAGAAAAGGAGAGGACAGTCGACGGGAGGCAAGGTGGTGCCCTGAATGCAAGAGTAAGCACTTCGGCTCTTGCAACGCGGGCCAAACTTCGTGCTACAAGTGTGGAAAACCGGGACATATCAGCCCGGACTGTCCTATAAGGGGGACGGTGTTCTATGAGTGCAAGGAGATGGGACACATGAGGAGGGAGTGTCCCAAGTTGAAGGGAGCCGTGAAGGGGACTCGCTCAGGGGCACAACAAAGAAGGGATGCCATCCCTAATGCTTAAGGGAGAGCCTTTCAAATGACAAAGGAGGAGGCGAAGGAGACCGCAGACGTAGTGTCGGGTATGTTCTTACTCAAGTTCTTACCCGCTTGAGCATTGTTTAATGTTGGCACCAATTGCTCTTTTTTTCTATTGTGTTTTGCAAATATTTGACTACGCCTATAGTATACTACTCGAGGTTTTAGTTATAGAGTAGCGTTTGGGTCAACAAGTAGTATTGGGGGAAGTTTTAATGGTGAAGGTGCAATGGAAGCACCGTCGGGGCGCCAACGTCACATGAGAATTGGAAGAGAATATGAGGAGGAGGTACCCCCATCTCTTCAGTTAGTGCCAAATTTCGAGGAAGGAATTTTATTCAAGGACGGGAGGATTGTAACACCCTAAATTTTCAAGTACGGATTTTCTTTTGAATCGAAAATTTAAGTTTTATTAAGCCTTGAAATCCATAGTACTGCCATTAAGGAATTCACATGATCTTCTATGAACTTTCGTTAAGCCCCATCTCGGTACTTTTGGTGCTCTCAATATGTAAGTGCATGCATGCATGCTCATGCATGATGATAGTGTAAACTATCTATGGAGTAACTCAACAACTAACCAAACTACCATGTCAAGCCTAACCACCTTACCTCCCCCTGCATGCTCGTTGCTCTCGGCTGAAGAACCCACGGTACCACCCTCGCGAGATTGACAAGCGGAAGTGCCAAGGTGGCACTATCGCATGGCACATCTACCGACCACCCCACCCCCTCGTTTTCGATGCTGCAAGGCTGAGTTGCGGTACTTATGCCGTGAGAGTGACCGGCGAGAGTGCCAAGGTTACTCTCGCATGACACAATCGCGAGAAGCCTTGGTCTTTTAAATAGTTCAGGTCGACGAGCTCTTTGGAAGGGTTTTCATTTTCTGTCTCTACCCGCCGACATTTCACCTTCTTGTGCAGCGATTTCAACCCATTTCCCTCTCTCAAATTAATTTCTCTCCTACCTTCTAGCTAGGTTATTTATTTTTGCAAGCATCAAGGTGGACCTCCTCATTGATGGTAAGTGGTCTCTAAGAGTTCTAGCTAAGTTTAAAAGTTAGGGTTTGTCATAAAAGTTCTAAGGTGAGTTGCTTTGTCCTACAATCTCCATTTTAGGTTGTAGTTTATTAGCAAGATAGATTCTAACCATGGATTTTGTTTAATCTAGGGTTTTCCTCAAGATTGAGGGTTTCTCACTACAAACCCTAGAGTTGGTGAGAATTTTCCCCTTACACTTGTCTTTAAATTACCATTACATTAAGATGTGGGATTAATTTAGATGGGAGAATATTGTTTAAAAGCTAGGGTTTCCCCTTGATTTTACTCAAAGAAATCCTCTTGGATATTATTATAATTTTGTACATATGAATGGATATATATATATATGTATACATATATCTATGTACATATATATATATATATATATATATATATATATATATATATGCACGTATGTATAAATATAAATGTAAGTTACATAGTGAATTGTTTTCTAACTTGGGTTACATTGATACATAGTATATGAATGTGAATGCATGTGTTTATGTGAAGTTGAGACATATATGTATACATGTATATATTCACGTCTATGTTCATCTTAATGTATAAATGTGTTCGGGTATGTAGTATATACATATATTTTGTGCCCATTGTCCTATATATATATACACATATGTATGCATATTTATATAGGTGTGTATATATATATATATATATGGGTATGTATAGGAATATATATATATAGGTGCGTGTATGGTTATATATATGCATATATATATATATATACACATATGCTTGGTCGTAAGTATTTGAAATCTTCATGAGGTTGGGTTTCACATGCTAAGTATTTGATATGCGAGGATTGTCTATGTGCCATAACTTCTATGGATTAATTTATATGTTTCCTTTACTATGGTACGGAATTAGTGGATGTCTATCTCCTTGTGCACGAGGATTTAGACCTTTATGGACTAATTGTTCATTTTATTGTTGGCCGTATTGGATCACTAGCGAGTAGGCAATGGGGGACGTTGGGGTCCTTGAGGTGTAACTCGTCTAGTTCGGATATGCAATGTGGTCCCATAAGTCCTTCAGGTGTAACTCGACGGAGTAGGCACTAAAGGCATGGTACGAGATGGTTTGAGGTTGTGATGTCTTTATGGCATGGGAACTAGGACCGGGACTTGAGGTGCTATCCGATAACGTCGTGGGTGACTCCATTCCCGTGTTCTTGTCACCCCGATGGTAACGGGTCTCCCCCGTATTTTGTTGTTAAAGAAATACTTCTCGGTTATATAATCATGTTCAGGTGGGGACGCTTAATGAGTCGATTTGCGGTAATTTGAGATCACACGAAGCCGGTAACATTATTTTATGTTTATTTGTCACAATCTTATAAATGTGCATTTCACGAAATCTCACTAGACTTTTGTCTAACACTTGATGTTGCATGTTTGTGGATTACAGGTTCCACCTAGCGGCGTCTAGATCGTCGTGTTGCCGACCATGCTTAGGAGCTTGGGAAGGTCGGGCTTTTGGGATCGAGATGAGAGACTTTTTGGAGATATAGTGACACTCAGACTAATCTAGTTTGCTATAATTCTAGATTATTAGGTTGTTATGTATTATGTCTCAAAACTCCTATGTTTAAGCATTGTCCAAACTACCCCATTGCATTTAAGGGTTTTAGTTGGCTTACATTTTTAGTTTAAATTTACCCATTTTCCGAAAATCCCCTATCTTTATTGTTTAAATTTTAGGGTGTTACGGGACCGATGGTATAAAAAAACAAAAAAAAATGAAATGCATATTAAAACAAATAGGAGCACGTATTTCAAAATTTTAAAATCAAAACAAACAAAAAAATTCTTTCGAAATCAATCAAAAACCGAAAAATTCTCCCGAATCAAACAAAAAACGGAAGAACTTCGTTGAAATCGACTACTAAAACCAAAAAAGAAGCTCTCAAAATCGATCAAAAAACTTTAAAAAAATCCCTCGAAGGGCGAAGTTCGGCTAAAAGCACATCGAGTGGGTTTACCCGCATTTGGTACAATTTAAAGGATGCCACTCATCCAAAATCCTGGATCCACCACTGATTTTGGCCCTCGAGAATACAACGATCGTGTTCCGCCCCTGGGGCCTAAAGATCTCACTCCCGTCATAAAGGAGGGACAAATCATATCTCGATACATGTTAGTTCTATCATGTGATTTATAACATAACCAACTATCATTTTGTCACTCAGTTACGGAATGATTAGAATAAATGTCAAAATATATCACTTCACACATTATAAACTCCATGTTCTCAAATCAAAGAATTACATTACAATAACCACATGAGAAACACTTATGACATGAGGTTGATAGATGCAAGAATCTACAGAAGCTTGGTTGAGAGATCGATTTATCTTACTCATTCTCGCCCGATGTGGCTCACTTAGTTGGTGTTTTGTCTCGATTTATGCATAATCCAATGATGCATCATTTTGGAGCGGCAAAGAGAGTCCTACGATACTGGCAGGTATTACAAGTTATGGCATTAGGTTCCGAAAGACTGAGGACTTCAGTCTTAAAGGATTCAGTGATAGCGACTAGGTTGGTTCCGTAGATGATCATCACAAAAGCACATATGGTAATTGTGATGCATCATCTCCGCGATGCTTCCAAAAACAAAAGCCAAAACTAAGAAAATGGTCGGACACAACGATTGTTAGCAGGATGGACTCAAACTATTAGAAAAGAAACCACAAAGACCTTGTAAATATAAAAAAATCCATAGTAACAAAAAAAACAGTAATTCACTCTTAAATGAATTATTAATTAAAAAGGTATTTGAAATTTAATATATGTATCATTGGTTATAAGAAAACGGTTAATTACATAGTTGTATTTTGTCTTAATTCTTAATTTGGATAACCTACTTTTAAAGTTTTTTCCTTACATTGTGTTTCCAAACCATTTTTTTGAAAGAAAGGAAAGAGGAGGAAAAGAGAGGAAAGTAGAAAAAAATTGTGTTAATGAAATTATTTCTAGTAAGATAAGAAAAATAAACCGAAAGTCCTAAGACTTTTCTCCCAAATGTGGGAGAAAAAGAAAGAAATTAAAACCCTTTAAAATATTATTAAAATTATAAAACTATACAATATTTTTTTAAATGATATATTTTTAAAGATATATAATCTCGATGATAAATGTGATATCTCAAACATATTGCTAGTTGAGAGGTGATTGGATTGGAAGGGTCATTACATGAATTATTATTAAGACCATGTTTGGTAAATTAGCTATAGGCTAGCTGATGATTTATGAGTTAACGGGTAACTGTAAGTTAGTTTTTGACTAATAAGTTAGCTGATGAATAAGTCACGTTTGGCAAAAACTAGTTTATAAGCATGTAAAGTGACTAAAAATGACATCTTAAAAAAATTATCAATTATAAAATTTAATAATATAATTAAAACAAGTTTATGACAATATGATATATGTTAATTCATTCAAACAAATATATTAATTAAAAGAGTTTAAAATTTATTATTATACAATACTATGAATTTTGAGTTTATTAAAACAAATTTTAGAAAATATCTACATTATCTTATGATTTTAAATTTTAAATAACTGTTACATATAATATGAAAAATATAATTGAATAGTAATTAAAAAAATAATACTAATTGATAACTAAAATATATTGATTAATATTTAAAAAAATCATAATATAAAAATAATTGATATGATTAATAATAATTTTAAAAAATCAAAAATTAATATCTATGTATAGTTAAATTTAATTAATAATCGTCAGTTAATATTAATTAACTAATAATAACTAAATTTTAATAATTAATATTTATTTGTAATTAATTGTTAATAAATAAAAATTTAAGGGGTCGTTTACCTAATCATTTACCCGGATAAGTGCTTACCGGTAAAATTCAACACTATCACCTACTTCTCCGGTAAGATTTTAGTACACCAAAATGGCATCGTATGCAAAAATTTAGCTAGTAAGCGCTAACCGTGGTGAGAAGTTTCTGATCCCTCTTAATCTGAGGGTTTGCACTGCATTCCATTTATATACAAGTTTTACATTTGAGATAAATACAAAGTACAATTAGAGATAGATACAAACTCAAACTATGGCTAAACCTAAAGCTTATATTTAAAGTATATAATTTATTGCTATTACCCTCGTCAAGCGTAACGTAGCTTCTCGGAACTACGCAAATCTTGGATCTGAAAAGTAGGAATAGAGGCTTTGGTAGACTTTTGGTGAATAGATCAACAACATTGAGCTTACTTGGGACGAACTTTGTAGATAAGTAACCATGTTGGACTAGTTCTCGAATAAAGTGGTAATCATGAGAAATGTGGCGAGCTCGTTTATGTGCGACCGGGTTTTGTGTAATAAAGATGGCGCTTTTGTTGTCGCAAAATAAAGTTGGAGGGGTCGTGAATGGAATGCGGAGTTCGGTAAGAAGATGTGTGATCCATACGGTGTCGGCAGCGGTATTTGATAAGGCTCGATATTCGGATTCGCAACTGGACCGAGCAACGGTACGTTGTTTCTTCGAGCTCCATGTAATAAGGTTTGGGCCTAGAAAATCGCGTACCCAGATGTGGATCTCCAAGTGTCGGGACAACCTCCCTAATCAGCGTCAGAGAAAGCCGAGAGTGTAAAAGATGGCGAGTGATTGAAAGTGAGACCCGATGTAATAGTACCTTTAACATACCTGAGTATTCGTTTAACAGCTAGGAAGTGGTCATCTGTAGGTGTATGCATATATTGACTGTTAATTCCAAAAATCGCACAAAAGTACAACTTGAGGTTGATTGTGGAACTTAACAACTAAAGAAAGAAATCTCTCGACAAGGCGTGCGATAAAGACGATAATGTAAATGAGACAGAGAATTTTGGTGACGCGGGAAAAACCTCAACGAGGAAAAAACCCGCGGACGACAGTGAAGGTCGTAGCTGTACTATGGTCGCCAAACAGGAGCGATGTCCTTGTGTTTCTGGTGTCGATCGTACAGAGATTACAATACAAATGAAAGAAAGACTTTGAAATGTAAAGTAACAAGTGTTTCGAATGTAAAAATGATGTGAGTCGTGCGTAAAAATAAAATGTCGTATGCGAATGTCGTGCATCGAGAGCGATTCTTCGAGAGTGAACTCTTTGTTATGACTGTTCTTCGGAGCTCAGATGATTGTGCTGTGTTCGCTATCTGTTGTCTTGTTTGCTCTCCTCCCGAAATGATGATTTGAGCTTGGTATTTGTAGTCTTCGGGTGCTTTAATTGATCCGTTGAATGTTTCATGTAACTGTCGTAACGGTTTGCTGACTTGAATGCTCATAACTAACCTCGTCGGTTATAGCCGTTGATCATGAATGATATTGACTCATGAATTAAAACATTGAATACACGTAACAATCATAGTATACGTTAGTCGGTCGAGGTCGCATGGTTTTATGTGACGGTCGTGTGAAATAGGCGACATCGTGGTCGAGTGTCGTGAGGTAAATAACTTTTCGATCTCAACTCTAATCAGGGGATAAAAATGCTCATGATTTTATCTTACCAAAGAAAAGGGAAGTAGGTGTTTTCCTTACCTCGGTCGTGGTCGAGACTGGTGAAATTTTGCCCAAACAGTTTGCCCCCAAAATTTGAAAAAGTGGAGTGGCAAATTCAAATTTAAAAAAGTTTTTTAAATTTTGCTTGTCGGACGTCTGGGATCGCGATACGTGTCGAATAATTTTTTCAGTTACCTTGGTTGCTCTAGAACTGAATCGGTTTAATTCTAGCTAGAGAGGGAAGTCGAAGAGAGGATAAGGTCGTGACGTCATGCTGACGCACGATTATGCTAAGCAGCTGTCATTGTCAGGTGTCGGCGATCCGGGTGGTCATACGTAAAGACATGACGCGTGTCTATCATCGAGGGACCCGACCTGACATGATCGTTTACATAAATAGAGACCACGATGGATCTTTTCCTGTTTACAATTTCGTAGAATTTTAAGCAGAGATTTCCTCTTGATTTTCTTCCTTTTCTTCGTCCGATCCTTTCTAAAACCTGCAAGGATTTCCAGATCAGTTAGGATTTTTCGAGGTTTAGGGTACCTATATAAGGTACGACTTTTCAGCCTGCGTATGCGTCGCAAATCCATCGTTAGGAAGCCTAGGAAAAATTGGGATATTTGGGGCCTTTCAGAGAGACAGACTTGGTTGACGGGGTTAGCAATGTCGACGGAGCCGAGAAGTACCATTCGTAACAAAGAAGATCTTGACGACTTCAGAATTCTAGCGAGGATCCCTGCGGGGATTACTGTAAGCAAGGCTGGCAAGATTCGTCCGGAGATATGCCTCGAGGGGTACGTCGTGATATATGAGTATCCGTTCAAGATAGGCTTCCACTGGCCATACTCGCCTTTGGCCAAGGCATTTATGTGCGAATTCGACCTTTCACCGGGGAAACTGATGCCCCAGTTCTGGTGAGTCATCCAGGTCATCGAACCAATTACTTCGCACTGGGAGTCGCCGATGAACGTGAGAGGCTTACTGACAGCGTATCAGGTTAATAAAGACCAGTACCGTCGCTACAGTCTGTATTCGAGGTACAAGGGCGAGCGCACCTTGGTTTTAAATTCTTCAGTCAACGATCGAAAATGGAAGACCCGGTATGTATTTGTGCGAGTGGCGACGTTAGACACCGATAGTGACTGGATCACGTCTGGTTGGAATATGGCGGGTAAGTTTTTTTCTAGCTTTTTGCCGTATGTCTTGTGTCATTTTGTTATTTTCGACTAATCTTCTTCTTTATGTATAGATGTTAATTTTGACAAGGTAAAACCTGACGATGACTCTAAAGCCAAGGTTAAGAAGTTCTTGGAGTTTAGCGCTGATGATCGGTCGTACGTCACGCGTCACTTGATAGATGAGGACGACGACACTATTTTCTTGAGCGATAGAATGCGAATGGATCGGGGAGAGAAAGAAGAAGTAGAAGAAGAAGAGGAATCTGAGGAGACCGAGGAGGAAGCGGGGAGAGGGGAGCCAGAAGTAGAGATAATTGGTAAGTATCCCTTTACTTTCTTCCCGTTCGACCTAGTCTTTCCCTATTCTCAATCGTCTAATTCTTTCTTTTGCCAAATAGGTGAATCTCGGTCGAAGATGACACCTGCAGCTGCCAAGAAGGCGGCTCAAATCGAACTGGCTCGCAAGGCAAGGGAAAACAGGCAGGAGGATGCCCCGTCAACTGGGTCGGGGGTCCTAAAGAGAAAAGAGGTCCCGGCAGCTGGGTCGGGACTCCTAAAGAGGACGAGGATGTTCGTCCTGAAGGAACCGTCATTGAAGACGGGTGGCTCATCGAGAGTCGTCCCGCCTAAGAAGGCGAAGGCGTCGACCGTGTTCGCCGAGAAGACTTCTGACACGATCGACACAAGATCCGTTGATACTGCGCAACCGGCGACGATGTCTCCTACTGCCGCGTCAGGCCCCTCATCGGCCGACAAGGGCAAAGGTGCGCATACGGGCTTTGTAGAGGAAACGACGGTAAACGTTACGTTGCCGTCGGATTTCCTAGAGGATAATGTCTTAGACGAGACGAAACTGTTCCCCCACTTGGGAAAGTATCAGCTCCCGTCTTTCAGAGAGCGTTTCAATGGGGTTTCCCTTGAGGATGCGGAGACCCATGTCGCTGGACTGACGTTCATGGTAAGTCTATCTTTCAAGACTTTGTCTTTTGTCTGTTGTCGTTGTCGTGTACTTTGCTAATGTGTTTTTATATGTTTTCAGACGTTTCAGTCGTCTTTGGCATTGCATATTGAAACGACAAAGATAGAGGGCTTAATGGCTTCCGCCATCAAGAAAGAAGATGCATGCTTGGAGAGAGAAAGGTCCGCTCTAGAACGTGAAGAGGCGATGTCAGTGCGACTCGACGATACTCTAAATGAGTTGGAAGTCGTCGGTCATGCGAGGGATGAGGTGGACTCACGCTTAAAGCAGTCCATATCTTTGATGTATGACCAAAGGGAGGAGTTAGACGGGCTGAAGGAATCCTTGGCCACGAAGGAAAAGGAGGCCGAGGAGTCCAAATCCAAGGTGGCGAGGTTAGAGAAGGAGCTGGAGGAGCTGAGGGACGAGAATAAGTCCATCTTCTCCTTTGCTCGACTCACTGCATGTGCGGCGATCATGCGACGTCACTTATTGGGCAAGAATCCTCTGGCCTCGGCGTCAGACGAGCTGGACCTTTTCTACAGAGAGGTCGGAGCCGAGAGAGACCTTGACTCGGACGATGAGAAGGAGGTCGAGGAGGAGGAAGGTCCTCAGGGTGAGGCGTCAGGCAAGGATGTGACCGATGCTCCTCCTCTACCTTAGAAAATGTCTTTGTTTATTATTGTTCCCTGTTACTCGACCGTCACTGGTCGAGCCTTTTGGATGTATATACAACAGTAAGTTCGATGAATGAAGCATAGATATCTTTTGATTTTATGCCATATACTTTTTGCAAATAAATACAACGTCAATTGTAAAATTCACCAAATGTGGAGGGAACAAGAAATCATGCGACTTAGGCATCTAGTTCAACACAATAATTAGAACATAAGTCATAGGACTTTTTAAACCGCGTTGGCATGCATAAGCATATGCAGTCACAACATTCATTCAGAGCGTGTAAATCACCTAAGTTAAAGAACTGAAATCGTGGGGTCGGTAGACCTTGTGGTCGTACGACTAGACCACATCATGAATTTGAATCGTGCGTTCCTGTGATGGGATAATCGAGTCATGGACCCGATCGCTTATATCGTGCAATCCTGCGGAAGCGTACTGGTGTCATGCGACAGACTCAGTAACTTATGTCGTGCGATTCTGCGATAAAACATTGTCAGAGGTTGGTCGTTGGCTAACCAACGACCCTCCGATGCTTAAGTCAGTAGTCGTTTGTGATAAAAATCGCATGAAAGAAACAAAAAGGGATTAGAAACAATACCTTCATAGCTTTTTCTTGTTTAATAAGATATTTGCCCCTCGTCATTTACTATCCTATTTCTTTCAGGAGTAAATAGGTTTAAATGACGGGTCGACACTGAGTTTTTGAGAACTAGTGCCAACGTCCATGTCGACCGTGTTTTCGTGCGACAGGGCAAAATAGTCGGCATATTCTTGTAGGAAAAGCATTAGTTTGTCTTTAAGGTTATGGATAGAAGGACGGACCTGTCGAGACGTCATGGTCAGGTTTGTTCTGATCTAGGGCACCTGTGACTGCCAGAGGACTTACTTCCGCGGCTTTAGGGTGGTCTTATAGCAGTCACGGGCGACTTTCAATTCACTTTTGATTTCTTGTACTCCCCACGGCGTAGGGAATTTCAGGGTCTGATGATACGTCGAGGAACGGCTTTCATTTCATGGATCCATGGTCGACCTAAGATGATGTTATAGGCCGATGAACAATTGATGACATTGAACTTGGTCTGCTTGTTGATTCCTCCAGCATAGACCGGCAAGATGATCTCTCCATAAGTGCTCGTTGCTTCTCCATTGAAAGCGACCAAGGTTGTCGAACGTCGGGTGATTTCCGAGCAATCGATTCCCATGGCCTTGATGGTGTCAAGGAAAATGACGTTCGCCGAGCTGCCCCCATCGATCAAGACTCGTCGGGTTAAACAATTACCAATCGTGAGTTGAATGATCAACCCATCATGATTGTTGATCCAAACCCTCAGTGATTTGATAATGACCCTCTCTTATACTTAGTGAAAATTGTAAGTAAACAATATGTATCAGAGTTTCACTATCGCTGATAAGTACTAAGATCTTCCAGTACCGCTGATAGGAACTCTCGCTTTTTAAGTTAAACATTCAGCGAAGCTGTTCACCATAAATGCTCTGAGTCTGTTCAGTCATTATGATGATCGCTGATAAGTTAGTTGTTTACTTATGATTTCTGAAGACAAGTATCACGTCAACAAAGGTTCTACGCTGAAGTCAAAGATCAAGCTCAAGAACCAGCGACAAGTCTCCTAATGAACTGATGCGGATCAGCGAAGACTCAGATTTGTCCACTCAACGTGAAGTATCAAGTACAAGACTTCAGCTATCGCTGAACTCTATCATTCGCTGATATGAAATGATAGATCGCTGAATCAACGAAAGCTGATCATGAAGTCCTCCGTACAAAGTACTTTTGTCTTAACCCCCCTTGCACGACTCTGTACGAAATGTCAGAAAAGAACCTCCGAATATCTGAAATCGTACAACCACTCTGATACTACACTGTTCATCCATGCGGCTACTAAGGTTGTCAACCAAGGTCAATGACATACAACCAACCAGCTGATGACACGTGTAAAGTATATACTGACTTGCATTAAATGCATGCAGTATATAAAGAGATGAACTCACTTCATTTGAAGTAACTTGCTAACTCTGGACAAGTTCAAATCTCTTATCTCAAGATAGGTTATTATTAGTAATTTCCTTATCTCTCTTAGTGCAAGAAACCTTAGTGTTCCAACTTGTTTAGATTTAGGTTTATCCTTAATCTTGTTTCCGCAACAAGCTGTAAATTGTTAATGATTTATCAATAAACAATTTAGAAAAGTAAAATCTGTGTGTTTGTATTCAACCCCCCCCCCCCCCCCCCCCCCTTCTACAAACTTGTATAGGCCTTCGGGACCAACAAGTGGTATCAGAGCGGATTTGTTTAATCTCATAAACAAGATCTAATCTAAGATATTTCTCTTCCTTGCTATTATCTGAAAATGGCCACCAACACAAACACAAATTATATAGACAATGGTTCTCTTGCAAAACCCCCTAGATTTTCCAGAGACAACTTCAACTTATGGAAAAATAGGATGACACTCTTCTTAGAAGGTGTAGACCCTACTATGCCTTACTATCTTGAAAACGGCCAATACATCCCTGTAACAATTGATCCTTCAGTTCCAGCCACTGCAAATAGACCTGCTATTCCAGAAAGGCTGATTCCTAAGGAAATACACATGTGGACCGACGAAGATAAGAAGAAAGTGGCTATAGATACAAAAGCCAGATCCATACTATCCATGGCCCTTCCTGACGAAGTCTACCATTCCGTCATGAATCTGAAAACATCTAAAGCCACGTGGGACACAATATGTGTTCAGTATGAAGGAACGTCTGAAGTCCAGGACTCAAGAAAGATCAACCTGGTAAGACAATACGAAAGCTTCATTTCTGGTAAGAATGAAACTCTCTCTGAAGTTCACCAACGTTTTAATTGTTTAATTATAGATCTGAAAACTGTTGGTAAGGAATATTCTAACTTTGAGGTGCTGACAAAGTTTCTAGAATGTTTACCTGAAAGTTGGGACAATTATTCTATGTGTCTCAAGCTGTCAAAGGATCTAAAATCAATGACCCTTGCTACCTTATATGGCACGTTGCTGAATCATGAGCAATCAAGCCATCTTAAGAAGAATCTTGTAAAAGATTCCAAAAGCACCCATGTTGCTTTAATCTCAGAGGAACATTCTACTCAGCGACCCTCGGTCACTGTCACTGAGTTAGAAAGTAACTCTGAAAGTTCATCAGATTCTGATTTTTCAGATGATGAATCTTTGGCTCTCCTAACTAAGAAGTTCAGGAGATTTGCCAAGAAGAAAATGTTTAGAAAGAACAAACCTCTTTCCATAACTGACAAGCCTAAATCATCAGTTTTTGTTGATAAGGCTACTACTACTTGTTTTAACTGCGAAAAAATAGGACATTTTGCTAACGAGTGCAGGTCTAAGAAAGTTTCTAGACCCTCAGCTTTTACAAAGAAATCCTTTGTTCCAAGGAATAAAGATGACAAATACTCAAAGCTGAAAGAAAAATATGCGAAGCTGAAAAGCTTTAAGAGGAAAGGCAAAGGCCTGATGGCTGACTATGATTGGGCTGCTTCTGATGAAGAAGCATCATCATCTGACTCTGAAGATGATGAAGCAAATCAATGTCTCATGGCCAAGATTGAAGAAGAGGAAGAAAGTTCAGACATTCCCTCCACTTCAACATCTGCTATTCAGGTATCACCTTCTTTCTTTACCAATATTGCAAATATTGATGAAGCTGATAGTCTCCGTAAGATCGATCTCTTGACTAGAAGTTTATACGAAGCCATGAACGGCAAAACTGTGGTTGAAAACCAAAACCTTGATCTCGCTGAAAAGCTTAAAAACTGCCACCTTCAAATAGAAAAGCTTTCTAAAATTGAAGAAGATTTTAAAGATCAAGTATATTTAAATCAGCTAGTCAAAATCGAACGAGCAGAAGCTATCGCTGCATTAAAGGCTGAAAAAGCTACTGTTGAAGGATGGTGTAATTCTTCAACAAAGATCACTGAGATAATAAAGTCTCAAATTCCACTGAGTGATAAACGTGGTTTGGGTTACAAATATGAAACTTCAAAACCAACCACTGAGCGTTCAATGCTTAAATTTGGAACGTTCGTATCCTCAGTCGCTGATACTTCATCTTCTCAGTGCTCCTCGTCCATTACACCAATCCCTGAGGAAACTCCTACCTCCTCAAAAGGAAAGGAGAAATTGGTTTATTCAAAACCTACCTCTGTCTTTAAAGACAAAGGTAAAGGAATTGTTATTTATCAAAATCCTCAGAAGGGTACTTTAGTACCTAAGCTGAATGCTTCTAAAGTTTCAGTGACCCATCCCTCTGGATCAAGGAAGCTGATCTCTGAATCTATTCAGCGATATACTCCTAGACTCAGAGTGGATGTCCTTGTTAAGAAATCTGAAGAACTAAATGTTCGTCCCATTTCTAAAGCAAATAGCTTACTTGGTGCTGGTACTTCTAATTCTAAATTAAAAGCTCAGCATACAAATGGTCCTAGAACTACTTTTAGCTATAGGAAATGTTATCACTGTGGACTCACTGATCATATTGCTAGTAAGTGCCCCACAGCCACCAAAGATGAAAAGATAGCTAAGGTGAAGATTTCCCCCAAGGCAAAGAAGACCAACCCTGGTGCAAATCAGGTCAAGGTGAATTCTACCACTGAGGTTAAGAAATTAACCAAAGTGAAGAAAGACAAAGCTGAATCTTCAAATGCTGCGAAGACTGCTGAACCTTCTATTCCAATTACTTCCACTGACAAACGTGTATACATGGTTAAGTGGGTACCCAAGAAAAACTAATCTTCCTTTGTATTGCAGGTTAAGAAGGGTATCTGGTATCTCGATAGCGGATGCTCTAGACACATGACTGGTAAGAAAAGCCTGCTCGCTGAATACAAGGAAGAGAAAGGTCCCTCTGTGACTTTCAGTGGAAATGGAAAAGGACATACCCGAGGGTATGGTGTACTTTCAAATGGTACAACCTCCTTCAGAAGAGTCGCATATGTTGAAGGGCTGAAGCATAATCTTCTAAGCATCAGTCAGCTTTGCGACATGGATAACAAAGTAATCTTTACTAAGGAATCCTGCTTTGTCACTGACAAAAAGGAGAAGATAGCTCTCAGCGGTTATCGTTTGGAAAATGTTTATGTAATAAACATGGACTCAACAACCATTGAGAACTCCTGTTTCTTCTCAAAGGCCTCATCTGATGTCAACTGGCTATGGCATAAGAGGCTCTCTCATTTAAATTTCAAGACACTGAATACTCTTTCTTCAAAAGAGTTAGTCACTGGTCTACCTCAGCATTCATACGCCAAAGAGTCGTTATGTTCAGCGTGTGAAAAAGGGAAGCAGACCAAAGCAAGCTTTAAGTCAAAGCAAGCTTTAAGTCAAAGCAAGTTTCTTCAGTGTCATCTCCTCTACAACTACTCCATATGGATTTGTTTGGCCCTGTTAACAAACAATCCATCGCTGGAAAGAAATATACGCTGGTCATAGTTGATGAATTCTCTCGCTTCACTTGGGTAATGTTTCTCCGTTCTAAGAGTGACACCCCTGAAGAACTCATCACCTTTGTTCGGAAGATGGAAACCCTGAACAATCTGACCGTTCGCTCAATAAGGAGTGATCATGGAACTGAATTCAAAAACAGTTCTCTTGATTCCTTCTTTGAGAGTAAGGGTATTTCTCACAACTTTTCTTCAGTGAGAACACCGCAACAAAATGGAGTCGCTGAAAGAAGAAATAGAACAATTATTGAAGCTGCACGTTCAATGCTCAACGATTCTCACCTGCCTACTCAGTTTTGGGCAGAAGCTGTCAACACTGCTTGTTTTACGCAAAACAGGTCGCTGATAGTCAAAAGATTCAATAAAACAGCCTATGAACTTTTTCATGGGAGAAAGCCCTCAATCAGCTTTCTTCACATCTTTGGATGTCAGTGTTTCATACTGAATAATAGAGATGCTCTTGGAAAGTTCGATCCTAAGGCTGATGATGGAATCTTTCTTGGATACTCCTCAGTTTCCAAAGCCTTCAGAGTCTTCAATCGAAGAAGACAAACTGTAGAAGAAACTATTCACGTCACGTTTGACGAATCCCGTTCAGCGAACTCAAAACCGAACGCTGATACAGAAGAACTGAATCAATGGATATTTTCTCATCTTGGTGATTCAGAAGATTTTCCCACTCCTCATGCTCATCCAGTAGAAAATGATAGTCCCACTATCATTCCAAACATGCAGAATAGTGAAGCTGAAACATCATGGGTCTCAGCTGTTCCTATAAACACTATACCTGCAGTTGATCCAAATGTTTCAGACATTCCATCTACTTCTCAGCAATCAGTAAATATAATGACAACTGCATCAATTCCTCTCTTGGCTGATACTCCCGACGTCGCTGAAGCTTCATCTTCAGCTCCTCAAGTTCAAGTTGAGTCAGCGTCTCACGCTCCGGCTCAGCGATGGACTATAAATCACCCAATTGATCAAATTCTTGGTGATCCAAACGCTGGGATTCAGACTCAACGAAGTGCAGGTAATATTTGTTTATTTGTAAATTTTATTTCACTAACTGAACCAAAGAAAGTAGATGATGCCCTCAAAGATCCAAACTGGGTCAGTGCCATGCAAGAAGAGCTGACTGAATTTGAAAGAAACAAAGTTTGGAAACTTGTTCGGAGACCAACTGATAAAACAGTAATAGGCACTAAATGGGTCTATCGAAACAAGTTGGACGAACATGGTACTGTAACCCGCAACAAAGCTCGACTTGTTGCTCAGGGATACAGACAAGAGGAAGGTATAGATTACGACGAAACATTTGCTCCAGTAGCAAGACTTGAATCTATTCGTCTATTCTTAGCATATGCTGTATACAAAACTTCAAAGTACATCAGATGGATGTCAAGTCAGCGTTTCTAAATGGAAAGCTGAATGAAGAAGTGTATGTAGAACAACCTCCAGGATTCTCAGATCCTAAGCGTCCAGATTATGTTTATAAACTGGATAAGGCACTTTATGGCTTGAAGCAAGCTCCACGTGCATGGTATGACACTCTTTCCACTTATCTCCATATTGAAAAATTTGAGCGAGGTAAGATTGACAAAACGCTATTTTTTAGAAAAGTGAAAGGTCATATCATTCTAGTTCAAATATATGTTGATGACATTATATTTGGTTCTACTAACCCTGAGCTTTGTACTCGTTTCGCTGATAGAATGAAAGATGAGTATAAAATGAGCATGATGGGTGAACTAACATATTTCCTTGGTCTTCAGATTAAGCAAACTGAGAAAGGAACTTTCATTAATCAGGGAAAGTATGTTAAAGATATGCTGAAGAAATTCGACTTAACTGAAAGTTCAGCTATGAAAACCCCCATGGCACCACCGCTGACACTTGATAAGGACACAAAGGGTGTTCCTGTCAATGTCACGCTGTACCGTGGGATGATCGGCTCACTATTGTATCTTACAGCTAGCCGACTCGATATTATGTTTGCAACATGCTTGTGTGCACGATATCAAGCTGAACCTAAGATATCTCATATGAAAGCTGTAAAGCGAATCTTTCGATATCTTAAGGGTACAGCGAATCTAGGTCTTTGGTATCCCAAAGACTCAGGATTCGATCTAACTGCATATTCAGATAGTGATTTTGCAGGTTGCAAAATGGATAGGAAAAGCACCACAGGAGGATGTCAGCTCCTGGGTGGAAAGCTGGTAAGTTGGACAAGTAAAAAGCAAAATTCAGTGTCCACTTCCACAGCTGAAGCTGAATATGTAGCCGCTGGAAGCTGCTGCTCTCAGGTCTTGTGGATGAGAAATCAGCTACTAGACTATGATCTTCAGCTCTCTAAAATTCCAATCTATTGCGACAGCACAAGTGCCATCGCTATAGCAAACAATCCAGTACTACATTCAAAGACCAAACATATAGAAATCAGATATCATTTTACCAGAGATCATGTGATGAATGGTGATATAGAACTTCATTTTATCCCAACTGATTATCAGTTAGCTGACTTATTTACCAAACCTCTTGATGAGACAAGATTCAACTTTCTCATCAGCGAGCTTGGAATGCTGAACTTTGAAGGATAAAATCTTCAGTGGTTCACATTAATCAGCGAAAGGATAAAATCAACTTGTATAACCCATTCTATCATCTTCTCTCTGAATAAACTTGATTCACTGATATCAAGGTATGTTCTCTCTCTGACAATCGCTTGAAAATGCAAGATTTCAAAACAAAATGCATCGCTGAATATCTCTTCCTTAACAACGATATTTTTGAAATTTCTTAAAACCTTCACTGAATATTTTCATTCAGTACTTCATGTTTTCAAAAGTATCTCTGAGTTTTTCAAAACCTCAGAGACAACCAAGAATATGAAAGGATAGTTGTGACGTCATGGCAACGGATAAACCCCGGCACGTTTTCTTTTCCTGACACACGTTTGCA
The DNA here is from genome assembly GCA_033807775.1 of Saussurea involucrata. Lineage (NCBI taxonomy): Eukaryota > Viridiplantae > Streptophyta > Magnoliopsida > Asterales > Asteraceae > Saussurea > Saussurea involucrata. The sequence goes on along the minus strand of CM066321.1, from coordinate 71,317,551 downwards.
CGTCTCGTTCATACTTCCAATCAAATGCAAACACGTGTCCGTGTCATGATGAAAATCTTTTCCCGCTCAAGATTTTCTCTTTCTAAAATCTCTATATAAACAAACTCTTTGTTTATATTTTTCTTTTACGCGATCAATCTTCCTCCGCAAGAAAGAATTCACTGTTGCATTTGTGCTTTCAAACTTCAAGAACTGTTCATCATCTTCTTTATCAAACATCAAGGTTAATATGTTCTTATTTATTACCTAATGCAAAATAACTTGTTTGTGATCTACTCTTTGTTCTTAACAAGATCAAAACAAAAGAACTTCTTAAAAATAAAATCATTTTCTTTCATGGTTTTATGAACACAACCATTTCATGGTTGTTCTTCAAGTTTAAATGCAAAAATCTTAAACTTGTTCTTCACATTCGTTTTTCCAGAATCTCAAATTTCAAAGAAAACTGGAAAACAAGATTTTTTTTGGGTTTGAAATTTTCATTGAAACATTTGTGTCTGAATGAAATGGATAAAATTCGAAACATCTTATTGGAAATTTCTTTCCACAATAAGATTATTCTTATTTGTTAACATCTTTGGTTGAAGTGTTAATACAGAGAAATGGCCTCGTCTGACATTCCTGCTAACGCTGAGAACATCTCCGCTGACTCTGAGGAAGTGGAAATCCTCAAGGCTCCACAAGTCAAGTTTGAACTTGACAAACTGGATTGGACTAAGGTGAACAACCTCTCTGCGCTTCTCGAGTTTCCTCCTTGAAAAAAAGTCACACATCTAGATGATGCTGTGAAATTTCTGAAGAATTGCTGCATCTCCACAGCCCTGACCATAACACCTCCTGCACATCAGCTTTTGCTCTCACAATTCTGGTACTCAGCGAGACACACTCAATTACCTTCAGCCAAAGACCCCTCCAAAATAATAGATTGCATCCTCTGCGATATCGAATATGGCACCATAAAGATCACCCCAGCCATTATTCGCAAAGCTCTCAGCCTTCCCATCGCCACCAAGGAAAAACCTTTTGTTCCCCTCCCTGACCCCAAGAAAAACTCAGACAGGGAAGCCATCATTGCATTCTTCGATGCAATGGGCTATGTATGGGAGATAGGCATAGACATGAAGCCCGAGAAGAAGCTGACGATCATCAAGAAATCGAAAATGCCCAGCGAGATGAATTTCATCTTCGCTCATCTGATAAGCTGTATGACTGCAAAGAGTGGCTCCTCCGACCAAGCCGCTAAACCTCAGCAAGCAATGGGTTATGCACTGCTGAAAGGTCTCAACATAGACTGGGCATCATTCATCTATGATGACCTGGTTCTACGAGTGGACACCGTCGCTGACAGACCTCCATGGGTTCCTTACCCACGGTTCATCAGCGCCATCTTCCAATGTGGCCTGAAGGAAACCTACCCAACTGATGGTGACCTGAAACTTTCTCAGGTCGGTCAAAAGATACTCGACTTTAAACCAACCATAAATGAGGTACGTCTTTCCACACTCTTAACTATTCTTAACCCTCATACTTCTTCTACTTCTGCAGCTCCTTCAGCGGACAAACCCACCGCTGATACCCCAACTGCTACTTCCATTCCTCTTAAAAGGAAACACTCTCACACCCCACTTGATTCTAAAAGGATCAAGAAAACAAAGGAGCAACCCCAGCAATCTCATGCTGAAGACTCCTCAGCTCTTTCTGCAGAGCTGAAGGAACGTTCAGTGGTACGCTCTGCCACACCTGAACAAGCCATCCCTTCAATCCCAATCTCAGCGTCTCCAAACGTTGAGATTACAGACTTGTAAACTTCCCAACCTCCCTCAGTCTCTCAAAAGACTAATGAAGTGATTCTCAGCGATTCCAATGCTGAACTTAGAACCCAACCTCCAATCTTATCCTTCGCTTCTCCCTCCACTCATTTGGTCTCTCCTCCAGTTATCACTGGAGATGCCATCATTTCTACGGAAGCTAAAGCTGATAATCCAGAAATGATGAAGACAGGACCTGTAGGACAATCCACGGGCACGTTCGAAGACGACATGGAACTTTACTCAGGCACCCGTGACTTTGATGAGTTCACCAATCCTCCTGCAGGTAATCAACAACCCATAAACACTGTGACTAAACCCCAAACTTCTGTGCTTTCATTTGTTCACAAGTTCTTATCTGTTACAGGTCCTAACTTGGGAGACATCAACGCCTCTCTGAAATCCGTGGAAACAAAGCTGACAGGTCTCACCACCACTCTCTCCAACAACTCTTCAGCTGTAACAAACGCTGGAGAGAATCTTCAAAAGCTGACAACGGTGGTAGAGAAGAAGGCTTCCACAGATGACATGAAGCAACTTGACAAGACTCTCAGCGATTTCGCCAAGGTGCTCGCTGATATCTACACAGACTACACCTCTCTCAAAAGCTCAGTTTCGTCCATGTCCAGCGAATTTACAACGCTGAAGACATCGGTTGGAACACTAGAGGGAGATATGTCTGCTGTGAAGACAAATGTCAACACTCTGACGACTGACTTAAGCTCTGTAAAGACTGACGTTGGTTCGATGAAGACTATGATCGAACAGCTGCTGCACAAAGCAAATGCTCCTGCCCCTAACCCCGTCCCTGAAACTGAAAACTTCACAGCGGCGGATCGCAAAGAGCTGGAAAAGATCAATCCTGCTATTTCTGGCCTTGAAGACAGATTAGCAAAGATTGAAGTTTGTGTAGGTCTCTCTGGCCAAAAAGACAGAGAACCTACCAACGCTGCTGAATCTATCCATTCCTCCCCCAGTCATCATGAAAAAGAGGGGGAAAAGAGCGCTGAAAACCCTTCCAAGAGCGCTGAAGACCTTTCCTATGATGAATCTATCAGGGGAGAGAATAACGAAGACCTCACCTTCACTAAAGAGGGTGAGAAGACTATTGAAGCTGAAGCAGCCGCTGGACCTCAGGGAGATGAACACCCTGAGGGAACCGAGAAGCTCGCCTCTGTATCTGAGGGGAGCAACTTGAAGAAGACGCTGAAGAATCCGAAGCAGAAGATGATGAAGCCGTCGACATCCCTGATAATGAACCATCTTCTTCTCCAAAGAATGATGATGATGATGACGAAGATGACGATGACTTCTTTATCGTCAAACCTGCTCCAAAGATCAAAGCTCTTAACGGAATCTCGATAAATGAACCTTCAGGGGAGCGGACAAAAGCAAAGCCCTCAGCCTCTGGAGCTGAGAAAGGCAAAGGCAAAGGCGTCGCTGAAAATGACAATCTGGCGATCTTGCTTGAAAAGCCGGTTTGTCAGGTACACTAAACATCTCTTACTCCATCCCTCCTCTATCATACACTATCAGTTCCTCTACCCAAGCCTATACACTTGAACATTTTTCTCTCTATCTGATTCTACCCAAGTTCTTACTTGTAAGATCGCTGTGTTTCAGCTAGTCCTCTCCCCAGTTTGAGGATATCGCTGAAGGCTCCACAACTGCGACTTCACCAATAATACCAGATGCCGCTGAAGAAATAATCCCAGTCTTGGATTTGATCTCTGAGACTGATGAACCTGAAGAACGGACTCTCTCACACAGACACAGACCTTCCTTAGCTCCTCAAAAGCTAAGAGAAGAAGAACAGAAGAAAAGAGAGGAAATAATAAAGCGATTCGAGGATCAGCGAATCATTCTAAGGCGTGATCAACTGCCTTCAGTTCCTCCAAAGTTCAGAATTTCAAAAGTTGAATACAAGGAACACCTCAGAGCTGAACGCCTCATCTCTGAAAGAAAGGAAGCTGAAGAAAAAGACAGAGAATACGCCATCAAGATTACTCAAGAATCTGTCAAAGACCCCAAGCTGAAACGTGTTCCCATTCAAGTCCAACGAAAGCTTTGGGAAGAAGCCCAGAAGATCGTGGAAAAGAAAACTGAAGTTTCTCAGACCACCCTGATATGGTGTAAAGAGAAAATACACTTCAGATATCGTCCAGCGAAGATCAACAAGGTATTCATCTCTGGAAGAACCTCTATCAGAGTACCTATTGTTGACATCAAACTTTTCAGAGAAGATGGCCAATCTGAAACCTTTCGCGCTGACACTGTAAAAAGGTATGGTCTCTCTGAATGGCTAGAGATGAGGTTAGCTATCCAAAAATCACAATCTAAGTACAAGGATCATTTCGAAAAGCTGATAAACAGACAGATCGATTTGATATCTTCTTGTGTGGACATTCCTCCTCTTCCTGATCTTGAGCTGAAAAGAAAAAGGGCCTCTCCTAAGAAGAAACGTCAAGATTCAAACTCAGGTCCTGTCATACGAAATGAAACTGGAATTGGTTTCTCTCGCGCTGAAGTGCTTGGTCCTGACCCTGATCTATCTGCCCTTGACATTTCTTTGCCACCATGTGAACTTTTCGTCCCTGGTAAAGTCATCAGTAATCCTTATGGAATATTCTTTCTCGACTACGACGGACGTAAATGTTTTCAACGGATCGCTGAGCTTCCAATCACTCCAATCGAACAGCTCAGAGATCTCATCTACTGGTGTGACTTCAGAAAAGACATTCAGGAACGACACCTAAAACCCTTGATTTTTGAAGAAGCGCTGAACAAAAGAAAACGAGATGTAACGGTTCCTGACTGGATGATCCCCACTGAAAAGACCCTTGATGAACTTCTCATTAAGGAAGAACCTCTGTAAGCTGATAGGATCGCCTCTTTCATCTATTTTATCAGTTATCCTTTTGTACTTGTAATTTATTTCGCTTGTACTTGTAATCTTTCCATTTCTCTTTGTATTCTGATTCAAAGTTTTTAAAGAAAGATTTCAGCGAATGTACTTTACTCCATCAGTACTGAAAAGATCCCAGAAAACAGTAAAAGGGACAAATATTTTATGAGTTCTTTTTATCCTTATGTTTTCATTAAATAGCAATTTTCTCTGTTGCTATGTCATAATCAAATAGGGGGAGATTGTTGATCCAAACCCTCAGTGATTTGATAATGACCCTCTCTTATACTTAGTGAAAATTGTAAGTAAACAATATGTATCAGAGTTTCACTATCGCTGATAAGTACTAAGATCTTCCAGTACCGCTGATAGGAACTCTCGCTTTTTAAGTTAAACATTCAGCGAAGCTGTTCACCATAAATGCTCTGAGTCTGTTCAGTCATTATGATGATCGCTGATAAGTTAGTTGTTTACTTATGATTTCTGAAGACAAGTTTCACGTCAACAAAGGTTCTACGCTGAAGTCGAAGATCAAGCTCAAGAACCAGCGACAAGTCTCCTAATGAACTGATGCGGATCAGCGAAGACTCAGATTTGTCCACTCAACGTGAAGTATCAAGTACAAGACTTCAGCTATCGCTGAACTCTATCATTCGCTGATATGAAATGATAGATCGCTGAATCAACGAAAGCTGATCATGAAGTCCTCCATACAAAGTACTTTTGTCTTAACCCCCCTTGCACGACTCCGTACGAAATGTCAGAAAAGAACCTCCGAATATCTGAAATCGTACAACCACTCTGATACTACACTGTTCATCCATGCGGCTACTAAGGTTGTCAACCAAGGTCAATGACATACAACCAACCAGCTGATGACACGTGTAAAGTATATACTGACTTGCATTAAATGCATGCAGTATATAAAGAGATGAACTCACTTCATTTGAAGTAACTTGCTAACTCTGGACAAGTTCAAATCTCTTATCTCAAGATAGGTTATTATTAGTAATTTCCTTATCTCTCTTAGTGCAAGAAACCTTAGTGTTCCAACTTGTTTAGATTTAGGTTTATCCTTAATCTTGTTTCCGCAACAAGCTGTAAATTGTTAATGATTTATCAATAAACAATTTAGAAAAGTAAAATCTGTGTGTTTGTATTCAACCCCCCCCCCCCTTTCTACAAACTTGTATAGGCCTTCGGGACCAACAATGATGCTTCTGGTATGAGTCACCGAGGTCATCCTGGCCGAATATGATTTTCATAGCTTCCAACTCCAAATCTTCTTTTGGTCTCGATGAACGCAGGACATGTCGATCGTCAGGTGCTTGACTGGCGTGATGTTTGGCTGCGGAGTACGTCAGACCGCACACGTCGGAACCACCGGTGATGCAATTGACTACCTTAGCATGCGAGGGGGTTGGTGGTCGATCGTCACTAGCTGGAGTAACGACGTCATCGATGATATCTTTGAGATTTCTTTTTGGAACGTGGTATGCTAACTCCTTTTTGAGAGCTATGCAATCATCTGTCGCATGACCATGGTCGACATGGAAGTCACACCACTTCGACTTATCTTTCTTGGCGTCGTCCTGATATGATTTCTTTGGCCACCAGATGGTCGCCTGAGTAGTCTTCAGAGCCTCGACCAAGTCCTTAGTGGACCCTTTGAATCCGTATGAGGATATCTTGGGGTACTGAGGAAATTTGATCGCGGTTTTTGTAAAACCCTAAAAACAGGGCCAGTTTAAACCTTAAAAATTACTACAAGTTATGATCATAAAACTTCAAACTTCTATAACCTGAGGATCAAATGTGAAGGTTTTATATATAACACAACTAATTCAAATAACCTATTAATCTAATCATACATCACAATCAGATTAATTTAAGTTATCTAATCCTTCGTCCCAAAAGCATCAAAAGAACAGCTAGATCCTTCGTTATCTCTAAGTTTGAGTCTTCCCAAAAGTTCTCTTCTCTCATTCCCACTTACTTCCCGGAGCTTGTACCTGGTAAGAAAATTCAACTTGAAACATTAGGCTTTCGCCTAGTTAGAATATTCAAATCAAATTAAAGTTTAACAATTAAAATCTCAACAGATAAAACAAACCTGTTCTCGCCCATCTTACCGTACCACAACTCCTTTCAACACTAGGAATTTACCTCACTCTCATACTTATGACTAATTCGTCTAGCCATAATATTACTACTAAGAGTTTACCATAAATCATCCCAGATTCAAAGTCAAAACTCTTAACCAAGAAATTACAAGTCAAAACCTGCCTATTTCTTAACTCGGAAGTAGAGATTACAAATTACTTTATGCCTATCTCTAATCTTCCTTTCACAACGGGAAATCTCCGATCTTCCCTAAAAATGGAAATCTCCGATCTTCCATTCGAAATGGGAATTACAAATCAAAATCTGCCTATTCCACATTTCACGTCCTCACCATCTCAGAATCACTGACCCCAATGGGATTAATATATCGCGATACACAACCGGGGCCCTCACGATGATTCAAGATACGCTCATTCACAAGAAATTACATCCATTGGTCAAATGGCAAGTATATCGGTTCCCATTAGACCGTACCCAGGTGCCCTACTATGACCGGATGCCTATTTCTAGCAATCGCCACACAATATATAAGTATTATTACTCTTACTATCATATGTGCATAACATACAATATATTCATCTCCAAAACATATTCTATATATATAAACATTTATAAAGAATATTAATAGTCTTGACACCTTGACTTCTTAACTATCCCCTCATTGCATTTTAGCACGGGGATCAAATCATAACTTTTAGTCATCTATTTGGACTCATTACTAAATAAGACGAGTCCTTAATAACATGTTTAGACATACATATTACATATCTATTTCAATATTAATTGCTGAATTTTAAAGAGAGTTGAATAAACTCACCTGGTATGGGGTCACACTTCTTTTATTTCTTTTAAAGACGTAGGAACTTCTGTCTTCACCACCACAGTTTACTGTAATATCCAATATACACATATACTGATATTAAATTACGGAACAGGACTCTCTAAAACTAAGAATCCTTATTATCTAAAAATCTTCGTCTTAAGTCGCAACCAACTAAATATTAAAAATCTCTTGTCGCAATGCACAGCGCAAGTCGCAATCAACTACTGCGACACAGTACCAAGTCGCAATCAACTACTGCGACTTTCCCCTCATGTCGCAACCAACTGTTGCGACAACCCCTCAAGTCGCAACTAACTGTTGCGACATAGTACCAAATCGCAATCCACTATTGCGACTTCACGAGCAAGTCACAACCCACTATTGCGATTTCACGAGCAAGTCGCAACTCACTATTGCGATTTCACGAGCAAGTCGCAACTCAAGGTTGCGACATTCATGAAGACCGAAACCTTCAACCATGTCGCAACCCACTGTTGCAACATGCTTGAATGTCTCAGTTAACTGCTTATCCTAAAACCCAGAAATTAATCTTTTAAGCTATGCATGTTACTGTAATTATGCAGATATGTTTACGACCACTAACCTAACCTAACCATAGGTTCAGATTTTCCAAAACATCCCTAAATCATCAAAACCCACTTCTAAACTCATATAAAACCTAATACACATAAAAGAGAGAATTATAAAGATTAATACCTCTGTTTTCTTGATATGATTCCTAAACCCAGTTGTAACAATCAGTATCCTTCTTGTTCTTGGCCCTTCTTCTTCATTATCACTCTCCTTTCTCTCCTCTTCTTTTGCCGTGAACAATAAACACACACACACACTTAGGACATTTTGCTAATAGTGTCTAAATGAGACACCTCCTTGTGTCTAAAGGGAAAGTGGCGGTGGTGGTGGAAAATATCTCCACACTCACCAAACAAACCCCATACTTATCTTATTTGGCAAAACTTACCCCCAAACTTCCAAATAAAAATTAAAACTTACCCCTTAACTTCTAACTCCATAAAATACTAAAATCTTTAATGTAACTTATTTGGGGTTAAACTCTAAAATTAATCTACCAAATAACCAATCACCACTTATCAAATAAATATACTTAATTTATTTAATAAACCCAAACATTATCTTTTATAAAAATTGGGATGTTACAGTTTTAGCTTCCGCTTTTGTCTTGAACCTGACGTTAGAGATTTGGCGTGCGGGTTCTATTTTGGAAATTGCCTTCGTCTTGAATACCGCCTTTTTTACACCCAACGACCTCTTGTCATCGGTATGCTTACGACGAAAGGCAGCGTCATCTTCCACCCTCATATACGCTAGGGTTCGAGCTCGGACATCTTTGAAATTCTCCGGGGGATACTTGGTCAAATCAGTGTATAAGCCCGAACTGTCGTCCAGACCACGTTTGTAAGCTTCGATCGCGGTCTTGACGTCACAATTGCGGACACTGATCATCTCTGCGTTGAACCTATTGAAATAGCTTCGAATAGACTCATTGGCCTTTTGCACGACATAATATAGGTCACTGGTCTGCTTCTCCATCTTGCGACTGCTGGCGAATTGCTGGGAGAACTGGTTGACCAACTGTAAAGCCCGTATCCCGGTATGTAATTTCTTTTATTAATTCTTTTCTTTTTAAGTTTGATTTAATGTGGTTTCCGTTAGCGGGGTAGTCGAATCGGACCAAAAAGTTAAATGAGTCAACCTTTGTGGGTTTTTTGCAAGGAAAGGAAAGTTGAGGGGCTAATTGGGGCATCTCACCAAAGTTTGGCAAGGGATCGTCCAAGAGTCACCCCCTCCCCTTCCCCTTCCCTTCGGTTTCATGCCAGTAACCACCACAACCTTTAGTCATCCCCTCCCCCTTTCTTGTTGTGTTCGGCCAAGAAGAGAACTAGAGAGAGAGAGTGAAAGAAAGAAGCCGAGAGAGGGAGAGAGAAACCGAGAGGGTGATAGAGGTTGCTGCCGGCGACGAGGAGAGAGGAGGAAGGAGACGATCGCCGGCAAGTTTGGTCGGAAAAAGAGGAGGAAGAAGGGTTCGTCGAGGTAAGTTCGTCTATTTCTCGTTTGTTGTTATCGTATGTCAAAGAAACGCCGCCAACCACCACCGCCTCCGGAGGCGGTAGGGGGTGGTGCACGGCTGTTGTCCAGCCTAGGGTAACCCATATTCAGTAGTTCGTATGCTTTTCGGGTCTGTTGGGATTAAGCCACGACTTAATGGGTTAATAATCAATAGTGTCATTTCATGTGAAAATTTAGTAATCTGCCACTGTTTTGCTTAAACCGTAACTTTTTCCTCGTAACTCGGATTGGGGCGAAATCGGTTCCAAAAGTTCCCATTTTGAGTCTAGTAACGTTACTATGTTTTGTGCAAAAACCAGTTCGGAACGTAGCTTAGGTCAAATCGTCGTTTTGTACTGAAAGGTTCTGTTTTAGCTGCTCTGAGAGGTGTTTTTGTAAAATTCATATAGAGTGCTAGGAATATCGTTAGGACGCGTGCGATACGTCCCTGGAACCGTAAGACATTGAACTTCCTGAATATGGAATTAGATTTTTGGTTTGATCAGTTTAGCAGGGGTAAAATGGGTCCCGAACAGACCTGCATTTTTAGTATAAAAGCTGGAATTTTTAGTTTCGTTAAACTAGTAAAAGTGTCGTGAGTTGGGACCTTCCGTTGACGTTTTTAGTGCGTAATTAGGTGGGAAAATGTGAGGAAGGTTGACGTGCTGGTGTTGCGGCTCGGGAGCGCGTCGCTTTGCTTTGAGGTGAGTTCTCTCACTGCGTAGTTAGGAATTTCATGTATATCGTTGTTTTTGTGCTATGTGTTATTACGTGTTTACGTGGACCAATTTGGTTGGAATGATTTAGCTGTGATTGTTGAAATTATATGTCGATTATTTGTGCTTGCGTACACCTCAGTGGGACTGGGGGGCTCGGTGGGACCGAGGGCTCGGTGGGACTGAGCTAGTACAATTGTATTATCTTTACTCGGTGGGACCGAGGGCTCGGTGGGACCGAGGGCTCGGTGGGACCGAGGGCTCGGTGGGACTGAGCTGGTATCAATGTCTTTACTCGGTGGGACCGAGGGCTCGGTGGGACTGAGCTTGTGTGGATATATTTTTGGTGTACTCGGTGGGACCGAGGTTCGTATTTATGCATTTATCATTATGTGGTTTTATATTTGTGGTGATGGTGACGTTGCCTACTTGCGAGTAGGGGCGATATTCGTGGGGTTGCTACCTGCGTGTGTGGTAGGACTCACTAAGCGATTAGCTTACCTTTTCCCAATATGTTGTGATTTCAGGTGCGAGCGGCAGTCGGGCTTGACGGTACACACACTATGCGCGGGGTGCTGAGAGTGTTTAAAATTTCACTTTTAAACCTTTAGATTTTATTTTATGAAATTTCCGCTGCGTAAACTTTATTGACTGTTTGAGTTAACGACGTTAATTTAATTTGAATTGCGAATTATTAAATTGGGGTTATTTTATAATGAAATGCATGTTTTACAAATTTTAAATTCCTTGTAATTTTTGGGACGTTACAACTTGGTATCAGAGCACAGCTTGAGTGAATCAAACACATCTCGGTGTGTTTGGTCTCAAGTTGCGGCTATGAAGTTTTTTTTAACTCTCTTATTAAAATCTTTGAAAATAAATGAACGGAGAAAGCCCGTTTGGGAAACGGTGATCGTGGGCGCAGTGTGTACAGTCAGCCGACGCCAATTGGGAAGGTACAGCACTTAGTGTATTTATTGCTTTCTAGGCATAGGGTATGCATGCTAAATTGCCGAGGTTGTTTACACTGTACTGTACGATGACTGCTTGCTAGTAGGAATCAATGCTAGTTATAGTAGGTTGTCAAGTGAAGGCCCTATAGGTTGCATGCAGTAAGAATCATATAGCCTTAGAATATTTGATTTAGTTCTATTGCGCAGCTCTTGTTTGAGTCCAACCGTTCTAGGATAGAATCTTGTATTCGAATGTCTATTTGATTCACGATGCGTGCGACTGGGTATTCGCGAGGCAACTCGTTATGGCTAACAGGGATTCCGTTGTAGCAAGAGTAGTGGGATGAGATGAAATTCCTAGTGAGCTGGGAATAGCGTTTACATATGAGTACGTATGCTAGATTGCTTTCTAGAACATAGGAGTATGTATGCTAGATTGCTTACGTGGATTTTGTGGTATTGTATGGTTGTTACTTGCTATTAGGAACTTATGCTAACCTTGATAGGTTGTTAAGCGAATGCACTATAGGCTGTATGCGGTAGGAACCGAATAGCCTTAGAATGTTAGATTTAGTTCTATTGCGCAGCTCTTGTTTGAGTCCAACCGTTGTAGGATAGAATCTTATATTCGAATGTCTATCTGGTTTCCACTGTATACGACTGTGCGTTCACGAGGCGACTCGTCAGGGCTAGTGGGGGTTCCGTTCTAGCAAGGGTAGTGGGGTATTACGACTTTTCTAGGGAGCTAGGAAAAGTGTTTGCATATGCCGGAATGGGCATATGTGTTTGTTTGTGGTAAGCAACTACTTGGACGTCCCGGGACAGGACTCGAAACGAGTAAGGATAGGTGTGAAGGGTAGTAGCAGAGCTCCTACTATCTGAAGCACAGGATCCGTGCTCGAGTCGGGGAAAGTCACGGAGAATCCGAAGAGTTGAGTGTGAGCGTAGTTAGCAGGTTTTAATGTGTGCTAGTAGCTCGTTAAGGAGGAACAACAATGCTGATCCAGATGCTGATGCTGGAATTATTGCTGATCAGATTCGTGAGATGTTTGCGGTCGAGGTGACGTATATTTTGAGGAGGCGATCCCCGAAATTATTACCGCCATTCGTGATGAGGTAATAGTGTCGATGGAGGAGCGCATCGCGGCGATTCCACCCCCTGCGGGTGGGCAGCCCCGAACAAGAGAGTCTGGATCGGTTATGGAGTGCACATTCCTTACCGGTGGTTGTCCTGCGAACTAGAAGGTTCGCTTCGTGGTGAATCTGTTACGAGACGGAGCGAAAGACTGGTGTGCTACTACTTTGACGCTTAACGGGCGCACTACTTGACCTGGGAGGAGTTCGTCGTATGTTTTGTGTAGAGCATGTGCCTCTAGTGGAGATGGAGAGGAGTGTCAAAGAGTTCTTGGAGCTCTCTCAGACTGCAGAGGCCATAAGGAGGTGAACCGAAAGTTCACGGAAATGACATTATTCTATCCTTAGCATGCTGCTTTTGAGGACATGAAGAGGACACGGTACAAGGATATGTTACGTACCAAGATCAGGGAGTTCGTGAGTACTGCGCAGTATGCTTCACTTGCTGTAGTGATGGAGGCGGCCTGAGGTAGAGTTCATCAACTGGGAGTGGAGGAGGCACAAGCTACATATAAAGTGGTGACAGGTACGTTCTTGGTTAACTCGGTGCTTGCTGGGGTGATGATTGATAGCGGGGCTACTCATCCTTCCGTGTCTCACATAGTCAGTGAGTGTTTGGGGCCGAGTTGTAGGACGGTTAGGCTGTCCACTTGTGGTTGCGGTTGCTGAAGACAGGACCCTGACGGTTACTGACGTGTACCGGGGGTGCACTTTGGAGATCTCTGGTGTGAAGTTCCCGATTGATTTGATTCCGATCGCTATGCGGGAGTTGTGCGTGACTGTGGGCATGGATTGGATGGATGCTTTTGATACTGAGATTGTTTGTCGTCGCAAACAAGTACAAGTTCGAACCCCAAGCGGGGGAGAAATGCTAGTTCAGGGAGACTCACCCAGGCGGACCCCAGCGTTATGTTCGGGTGTAAGAGCTCGGAAATACTTGCAGCGCAGTGGCTAGGGGTAATTAGCGTATGTGATAGACACGCGCGGCGTCGGAGAGAAGAAGACTGCGGAGGATGTGCCGGTTGTACGTGAGTTTGTTGACGTATTTTCCGATGAGTTATCGGGGTATCATCGGATGCGGGTGAGGAGAGAGGATACGGAGTAGACGGCCTTTCGTTCACGTTAGGGCCATTTACAAGTTTGTGGTGATGCCTTTCGGGCTCACCAATGCACCCGCAGCGTTTATGGACCTCATGAACCGGATATGTAGCCCTATGTGGGATCGATCGGTGATCGTGTTCATCGACGATATTCTTGTGTAATCGAAGTCGAAGGAAGAGCATGAGATGCATTTGCGAGAAGTTTTGGAAGTTTTGAGGCGGGAGAAGCTGTATGCTAAGCTCTCCAAGTGCGAGTTCTGGTTACGAGAGGTCCACTTTCGAGGGCATGTCGTGAACCAGAATGGTATTATGGTGGATCCGGCCAAGATTACGGGTGTGATGCGGTGGGAAGTGCCGAAGACTCTCACTGAAGTACGGAGTTTTCTTGGGTTAGCAGGGTACTTCCGGAGATCCATTCAGGATTTCTCCAAGATTGCTTTACCGATGTCCCGATTGACGAAGAAATCTGCGGCTTTTAGTTGGGGTGAAGAGCAGCAGAGGGCTTTGAGGAGCTACACAGGCGTTATGCGAGGCTCCGATGTTGACTTTGCCCGAGGGTATGTAAGATTTGATGGTGTTTGCTCTCAAGATTTGGAGGCACTATTTGTATGGCGTCAAGTGTATACACTAACCATAAAAGTCTCCAGTACTTGATGACCGGCAAAACCTCAACATGCGTCAGAGGAGGTGGCTTGACGTGGTCAAGGATTATGATGGTGAGATACTTTACCACCCCGGTAAAGCGGATGTTGTTACGGACGCACTTAGTCGACATCTGGATGGTGAGCCACTGCGGGGCTTGTGTCAACGGTTAACAGTGGTTGCACCTCTTCTCGAGTCGATAGGTAGTGCTCAGGAGGTGGCAGTTTTGGAGGAAAATGCCAAACGCGAGAGAGTTTCGGGGGAAATTCTGAATTTTTTCCGTGATAGTCATGGGTCAATTGCTCGGTCTTAATGGTCGGTTGGGTATCTCGGGGTGGGACCCCGGTATTCATGTGTTATGACTTTGACTTTCCAGTAGGCACTAGGAGGATATAGTCTTGAGCACGTACCTGGGAGGTAGACGTTAAGGTGTATCTTGATACGGTGTAACTAGGCTTCGTAGAGCGAGTGTAGGAAATACGTCAACGGTGGAAGGTTGGGTATTCCACACGTGTTAGTACTGTAGGCCGAATAGTATCGGTTAGGGAATGATGCCCTTTGTAATAAAGAGGATATATGCGTAGAATTTTTGAGGTAAATAGTATATTTAGGTGTCGACTTTTGGGCTTGAAGCCAAACACCTTAGTGTAATTGGGGAATTGTAGCCGATTTTAAGGAAATTATGTTGATGGTAGTAGTAATCCTGAGGTGTTTGCTTGTGGTGAATGGTTATGGTGGAGTGACCTTCGTGAGTGATTTTAAATTTACTGGTTTGACGATTCTTGTAGGGTAATTTGTGGGAGTATAGTAGAACTCGTAGGAGTTAATCGACAGTTAATAGTAGGAATGATCGGATCCGAGTATCCAGTTGGGTATATTGGTAAGCAACTTGAGAATGTTTAGAGCTTGAGATTTGAATCGGGAGGTATGGAATATCTAAGGTTGGGAGACAACCGAAGTCGCTTGGCTAGGAATGATTCCAATTGGTGGAGTGTTCTATCGATCATAATTTCAGTGTCCTAGAAGGAGTACGTTAGTAAGAAAAGTATTCGAGAAGTTTTAGAAGGGGTCTCAAGTGAACTTGGGAACCTGAGGTTGAGATGTGGGAGAACTATCTTTAGCTATGCACGGGCATAGACTTCGAGGACGAAGTCTAATCCAAGTGGGGGAGAGTTGTAAAGCCCGTATCCCGGTATGTAATTTCTTTTATTAATTCTTTTCTTTTTAAGTTTGATTTAATGTGGTTTCCGTTAGCGGGGTAGTCGAATCGGACCAAAAAGTTAAATGAGTCAACCTTTGTGGGTTTTTTGCAAGGAAAGGAAAGTTGAGGGGCTAATTGGGGCATCTCACCAAAGTTTGGCAAGGGATCGTCCAAGAGTCACCCCCTCCCCTTCCCCTTCCCTTCGGTTTCATGCTAGTAACCACCACAACCTTTAGTCATCCCCTCCCCCTTTCTTGTTGTGTTCGGCCAAGAAGAGAACTAGAGAGAGAGAGTGAAAGAAAGAAGCCGAGAGAGGGAGAGAGAAACCGAGAGGGTGATAGAGGTTGCTGCCGGCGACGAGGAGAGAGGAGGAAGAAGACGATCGCCGGCAAGTTTGGTCGGAAAAGAGGAGGAAGAAGGGTTCGTCGAGGTAAGTTCGTCTATTTCTCGTTTGTTGTTATCGTATGTCAAAGAAACGCCGCCAACCACCACCGCCTCCGGAGGCGGTAGGGGGTGGTGCACGGCTATTGTCCAGCCTAGGGTAACCCATATTCAGTAGTTCATATGCTTTTCGGGTCTGTTGGGATTAAGCCACGACTTAATGGGTTAATAATCAATAGTGTCATTTCATGTGAAAATTTAGTAATCTGCCACTGTTTTGCTTAAACCGTAACGTTTTCCTCGTAACTCGGATTGGGGCGAAATCGGTGCCAAAAGTTCCCATTTTGAGTCTAGTAACGTTTCTATGTTTTGTGCAAAAACCAGTTCGGAGCGTAGCTTAGGTCAAATCGTCGTTTTGTACTGAAAGGTTCTGTTTTAGCTGCTCTGAGAGGTGTTTTTGTAAAATTCATATAGAGTGCTAGGAATATCGTTAGGACGCGTGCGATACGTCCCTGGAACCGTAAGACATTGAACTTCCTGAATATGGAATTAGATTTTTGGTTTGATCAGTTTAGCAGGGGTAAAATGGGTCCCGAACAGACCTGCATTTTTAGTATAAAAGCTGGAATTTTTAGTTTCGTTAAACTAGTAAAAGTGTCGTGAGTTGGGACCTTCCGTTGACGTTTTTAGTGCGTAATTAGGTGGGAAAATGTGAGGAAGGTTGACGTGCTGGTGTTGCGGCTCGGGAGCGCGTCGCTTTGCTTTGAGGTGAGTTCTCTCACTGCGTAGTTAGGAATTTCATGTATATCGTTGTTTTTGTGCTATGTGTTATTACGTGTTTACGTGGACCAATTTGGTTGGAATGATTTAGCTGTGATTGTTGAAATTATATGTCGATTATTTGTGCTTGCGTACACCTCAGTGGGACTGGGGGGCTCGGTGGGACCGAGGGCTCGGTGGGACTGAGCTAGTACAATTGTATTATCTTTACTCGGTGGGACCGAGGGCTCGGTGGGACCGAGGGCTCGGTGGGACTGAGCTGGTATCAATGTCTTTACTCGGTGGGACCGAGGGCTCGGTGGGACTGAGCTTGTGTGGATATATTTTTGGTGTACTCGGTGGGACCGAGGTTCGTATTTATGCATTTATCATTATGTGGTTTTATATTTGTGGTGATGGTGACGTTGCCTACTTGCGAGTAGGGGCGATATTCGTGGGGTTGCTACCTGCGTGTGTGGTAGGACTCACTAAGCGATTAGCTTACCTTTTCCCAATATGTTGTGATTTCAGGTGCGAGCGGCAGTCAGGCTTGACGGTACACACACTATGCGCGGGGTGCTGAGAGTGTTTAAAATTTCACTTTTAAACCTTTAGATTTTATTTTATGAAATTTCCGCTGCGTAAACTTTATTGACTGTTTGAGTTAACGACGTTAATTTAATTTGAATTGCGAATTATTAAATTGGGGTTATTTTATAATGAAATGCATGTTTTAAAAATTTTAAATTCCTTGTAATTTTTGGGACGTTACACCAACTCAGAGAACGACCCGATGGACTTGGGTTTGAGATTGATCAACCATTGGAGGGCAGGACCAGTGAGAGTCGCCCCAAAGCTCTTGCACATGCACACTTCTTGATACATGTGTGGGATTGAGACCGTCCACATGAGCTGCTTATATTGCGCAATGTGCTCTGTCAGATCAGTCACCCCCGAATACTTGGGCGTGAAGGCGGGGATGTTGAATTTCTTTGGGACGTCGAATGTCGCGATGTTGTCAATGAAAGGCGACACTTGGAATCCTGAGCGAGGCTCGACGTCGACGGGCACGGCTGCCCCAGGTAGTTTGGCGAGCAGGGATAGGACACGCTCGTTCTGATCTTCTAGCATTTTCAAGCGCTGGGTGACGGGGTCACTAGGATCGGGATTTGTACCTGCTAGAGGGTCAACTCCTGAATTAGTGCCATTGCCATACGACGAACCATTTGCGTCCCCGTTGAAAGGGACAGAGTATGGCTGCGACCCATTCTGAAACGGATGTGATCCATTCTGAAACGGATGAGATCCATTCTGAAATGGCTGCGACCCATTATTCAGGGGTGGTCTCAAATGCTGAGGAGGAACCGTCCCGAACTAGGGATTTGGATTAAACAGCCCTGGCTGCTGATTCTGCATGAACGATCCTGGTCCTGGATTCTGGACGAACGGAGCTGCCCCCGGACTAGGATTCTGCATGAAAGGAGCGGACCCTAAATTCTGCCCGAATGATCCTTGTCCTGGGTTCTGAACGAATGTCCTAGGACCATTCTGGCCAAACGACCCTGGGCCCGGATTTTGCATAAATGGCCTAAGACCATTCTGAGGTCCGAAAGGATTCCTTAATCGCGCGATTTCCTCAGCTGCTCTTCGGCTCTGCTCGGTCATGGCGTTGATTTGATTTCGCACGACTTCTAGCTCGTGATACATCTGGGCAATGACATGCTCTTGATTTCCAGGCGCTGCCATCTTTCTGAAACAGAAAACAAAGGAAACTCCAAGGAACCGTTAATACGACGCACGTTTGTCGAAGATTTTCTCTAGATGGGGACCCACGGTGGGCGCCAAACTGTTAATGCCAAAAATCGCACAAAAGTACAACTTGAGGTTGATTGTGGAACTTAACAACTAAAGAAAGAAATCTCTCGACAAGGCATGCGATAAAGATGATAATGTAAATGAGAAAGAGAATTTTGGTGACGCGGTGTTGGTCCCGAACGGCTATACAAGTTTGTAGAAGGCGGGGGTTGAATACAAACACACGTTTTTACTTTTCTAAATTGTTTATTGATAAATCAAGACAATTTACAACTTGTTGCGGAACAAGATTAAGGATAAACCTAATCTAAACAAGTCTTGAGAAACACTAAGTTTCTTGCACTAGAAAGAGTTAAAGAAATTACGAATAATAACTTAACAATAAGAAATAAGAAGATGGTCCGAGCACACTTCAAAACTGAAGTAAGGTTCTTCTTATATACTGCATGCATTTAATGCATGGCAGTATGGCTTTACACGTGGCAACAGCTGAGTGGTTGTATGTCATTGACCTTTGTAGACAACCTTAGTAGCCGCATGGTGCACAGTGTAGAATCAGAGTTGTTGTACGATTACAGAAAAAAGGGATGTCCGTTCTGACAGTTCGTACGGAGACGTGCAAGGGAGGTAAGACAATAATAACATGCAGGGAGACTTCATGATCAGCTTTCGTTGAGTCAGATCTTTATCAGCGAATGATAAAGTTCAGCGATTGCTGAAGTCTTCTACATGATACTTCACGTTGAATGGACAGGTCTTGCTTCGTTGATATCCGCATCAGTTCATGAGTAGACTTGTCGCTGGTTTTTGAGCTTGATCTTCGACTTCAGCGTAGAACTTTGGTTGACGTGAAACTTGTCTTCAGGAATCATAAGTAAACAGCTAACTTATCAGCGATCATCTCATAGACTGAACAGGCTCAGAGCTATAAGATGATGAACAGTGTTCGCTGAATATCTAATCTAAAGAGTGAGAGTTCCTATCAGCGGGCCTTGTAAAGTCTTAGTACTTATCAGCGATAGTGAAACTCTGATACATATTGTTTACTTACAATTTTCACTAAGTATTTAAGATAGGGTCATTATCAAGTACATTCGCTGAAATTTTTCTTTAAACTTCGTAAAGATTACATAGGGAAGTGGAAAAATTATAAGTACAACAAATAAAATTACAAGTACAAAAGATGTAGACAGATAAGGATAGAAAGAATTACAAGGCGATCCTATCCATCAAAAGGTTCTTCCTTGATGAGAAGTTCATCGAGGGTATTTGATGTGGGAATCATCCAATCAGGGACATCTACTCCTTGATTCTTTTTGTTCAGAGCTTCTTCAAAAATCAAGGGCTTCAGGTGTCTAGCTTTAATGTCGCGTCTGACTTCACACCAGTATATGAGATCTCTGAGTTGTTCGATGGGAGTGATTGGAAGCTCAGAGATGCGTTGAAAGTGATGATTTCCTTGGTAGTCTAGAAAGAATATACCATAAGGATCACTTACAACTTTGCCAGGAATGAAAGTTTCTCCAGGTGGTAGGGAGGTGTCAAGCGCTGAGAGATCAGCATCAGGGCCAAGAACTTCAGCACAAGAGAAACCAATACCTGTTTCATTCCGTATAGAAGGACCTGAGTCTGAGACTTTCTTTTCCTTTGCAGAGACTCTTCTTTGTTGAGGAGGAAGAACAGTGGAAGGAGGAATATCCACAGCAGAAGAAACCAAGTCGATCTGAGTATTTAAAATTTTCTCGACATGGCTCTTGAACTTTCAGCGCGATCCCTGAATGGCTAATTTCACTTCCAACCATTCAGAGAAACCAAACTTCTCTAAAGTAGCAGCATAGAAGGTTTGCTTGGTTTTGTCTTCTCTGAATACTTCAACTTCAACAACAGGAACGTCAACGAACAGTTTTCCTCTGATGTTTACTTTGATGATTTTGGATGGTCGAGATCGATAATTCAACATTTCTTTACACCATTTCAAAGTCGTATCAGATACTTTCGTCTTTTCTTCAATGATCCTTTGGGCATCATCCCATAGCTTACGTTGGACATCAATGGGAGTTCTTTTCAGCGCGGGGTCTTTCACCGATTGTTGGACAAGCTGGATGACGAGTTCTCAGTCTTTTTCTTCAGCTTCCCTTCTTTCAGCGATTAACCTTTCAGCTCTGAGGTGATCCAGGTATTCCTTTTGTGAAAGTCTGAACTTTGGAGGAATAGAAGGAAGTTGATCACGCTTCAGGATGATTCGCTGATCTTCGAATCTCTTGATCATTGCATCTCTCTTTTCTTGATCCTCTTCACTCAGCTTTTGAGGAGCCAAGGAAGGTCTGTTTTGGTGAGAGAGCAGCTGTTCTTCAGGTTCATCAGTCTCAGTGGTTAAATCCAAGACTGGGATTATTTCTTCAGCTCTTGTGGCTGGAATTATTCCTGGTGTAGTCGAAGGATCTTCAGCGGCATCCTCAAACAGGGGAGAGGACTAGCTGAAACACAACGATCGTTTAAGTAAGCAGAGTTGGGGAAGAAAGAGATAGAGAAAAGAATGTGGTTAAGTGTATAGAGGTTTTATGGATAGAAGGATTGAGATTGAGATTGAGAAGGGATAGAGGAGGGATGCAGTGTAAGGGAATAGGAGGTAGTGTACCTGACAAGCTGGATTTTGAAGCAAGATCATCAGATTGTCTTCTGCAGCAAGGCCTTTGTTTTTGCCTTTGTCAACTTTAGACGCTGCAGGCTTTGTCTTGGTCCGCTCCGCTGAAGGTTCGTTTATCGAAATCCCTTTGAGAGTTGTAGTCTTCTGAACAGGCTTGACGATAAAGGAGTCATCATCATCATCATTATCATCATCATTCTTTGGAGAAGAAGATGGTTCATCATCAGAGATGTCGACAACTTCATCGTCTTCATCAGATTCAACCTCTTCAGCGTAGGGTGAGGTTACATCAGCAGCAGCTTCAATGTTCTGCTCTTCGAGTTGCTCCCCCTCAGATACAGAGGAAGGTTTCTCGGTTCCCTCAGGGTTTTCAACTCCTTGAGGTTTTGAAGAAGTTGCATCAGCTTCAGTCTCAATACCCTCCCACTCAGCATGGGGAAGGTCTTCTTTATTTTTCTTCTCCCACTCATCATTATGGGGAAGGTCTTCTTTAGGCTTCTCCCCCTCTTCCACATCATGGTTGGGGGAGGTAACGGACTTTTCAGCAGCAGCAGCAGCAATAGGATTACTGTCTTCTTGGCCAGTAATTCTTATGCAGTTTTCAATCGCTGCTACTCTGTCTTCTAGGCCAGTAATAGCAGGACTGATCTTTTTGAGATCATCTCGATTGGCCTGAGTGAAATGAGAAGTTGGGGTGTTCAGGCGATCGAGCACTTTCTGAACAATCTCTTTGACCGCAGAGACTTCAGTCTTGATCGTGGAAACTTCACTCTTAAGAGAACCAACCTCTGTCTTCAATGATGTGACTTCATTGGACAGAGAGGTGAAGTTTGTTGAGAGAGTGGTTGTGGCGGTTGAGTTTTCAGCGAGGGAGGTAGCAAATTTAGCAATGCTACCATCCACCTTCTCCAGATCAGCTTTGGGGGCTTTCTTTTCGACCTCAGTGGTCAAAGTCTTCAAGTTATCTCCAGCGTTTGTAACCGCTGAAGAGTTGGCAGTTAGAGTGTTGTTGAAAGACTCCATCTTTGTTTCCAGGGCCGTCAGGGAGGTGTTGATATCCCCTAAATTAGGAGGTGAGAGGAATGGAGGATGAGAATGATGGTTGGGTGCGGGGTTCAGCGTTGGATCCGCTGAGAATCACTTCAGTCTGTAGAGAGGCTGAAGGAGGTGGGTTCATTTCCATGTTTATAACTTCAGCGTTTAGAGACGCTGAAGCTGGGATGGAAGGGGTGGCTTGTTCAGCTGTGGCAGAGCGTACCACTGAACTTTCCATCAGCTCTTCAAGATGAGCTGAGGAGTCTTCAGCATGTAAATGTTGGGGGGTTGCTCCTTGGTTTTCTTGATTCTTTTGGAACCAAGTTAGGTAGTAGATTGTTTCATTTTTCTAGAAGGAGTGGAGGTTGCAGCGGGGGTATCAGCGGTGGGGATTTCCACTGAATGAGCCGCAGAAGTAGAAGAAGGAGGATTGAGAATAGATAAGAGAGTAGAGACACGTACCTCGTTTGGCAGGGGCTTGAAGTCGAGCACCTTAGGGCCAACCTGAGAGAGTTTCAGGTCTCCTACTTTTGGGTAGTTATCCTTAAGGCCGGTTTGGAAGATGGCGCTGAGGAATCTTGGGTATGGAACCCATGATGGTCTATCAGCAAAATCTACTATGAGCGCAAGATTGTCGTAGATTATCGAGGCCCAGACAACATGGAGACCCTTCAGCAATGCATAGCCCATGGCTTGCTGAGGTTGAGCAGCTTGATCAGTGGAGCCACTCTTCGCTGTCATGCAGCTTATCAGGTGTGCGAAGATGAAGTTCATCTCGCTGGGCATCTTTGACTTCTTGATTGCAGCCAGTTTCTTCTCGGCTTTTTCGTCTCTCCCTTGATCCCAAACGTACTTCATTGCATCAAAGAATGCAATGAGTGTTTCTCTATCAGCATGTCTCTTGGGATCAGGAAAAGGAACAAATGGTTTATCTTTGGTGGCAATAGGGAGATTCAGTGCTTTTCGAATGATAGCAGGGTTGATTTTGATGGTGCCAAAATCAGTGTCACAGAGGATGACATCAAGTAGTTTGGTAGGGTCTTTGGATGATGGTAGCTGAGTGTGTCTGGCGGTATACCAGAACTGAGATAATAGCAACTGATGAGCAGGGGGTGTTATGGTCAAGGTTGTAGAGAGGCAACAGGTTTTCAGAAAATTCACAACGTCGTCTAGATGTTTGACTTGTTTCTTATGGTTGTTTGATTTTGTAAAAGAGATATCTTCAAGTTTGAACTTTACCTGAGGAGCCTTGGTGATTTCAAGTTCCTCAGCAGCAGGAGTGTTCTCAGCAGTTGGAATACCAGTAGAAGGAGCAGCCATTTCTGTAATCAGCTCAACCAAAGATCAACAAAACAAATAGTCTTAATGTGGAAATATTTTCCAATAAGATGTTTTTGAATTTTGTCCATTTCATTCAGCCAAAAATCCCTTTGAGAAAGATTAGGGTTTTTCTTGTTTTGAGAAAGAGTTACAAAACGTAGAGATTATGTGTTTTCCAGTTTTCATTTGAAGAAGGAATTCTGGAAAAACATATGAAGAACAAGTTTACGAGTTTTGATATAAACTTGAAGAACAACCATGAAGGTTGTATTCATAAAATCATGAACAGAAAATGATTTCATTTTATAAAAGTTCTTTTGTTTGATCTGTTAAAATCAAAGAATAAGATCATAAACAAGTAATGTAGGTAAATAATAAGAGTATTAACCTGGTTCGTCAAAGAAGAAGATGAACAGTTTCTGGAAATTTTGAGAGCTCAAAATGCAACAGTAAATCTTTTTCTTGCTTGGAGGAGAAGTTTTTCGCGTAAAGAGAAAAATATAAACCCAAAATGGTTTATATAGAGAGAGTAGAGAGAGAGAAAATCTTGAGCGGGAAAAGTTTTTCATCATGACACGGACACGTGTTTGCATTTGATTGGAAGGTAAACGAAACGTGCAATCGTGTGTCAGAAAAAGAACGTGTCAGGGCTTATCCGTTGCGATGACATCACAGCTGTCCTTTCATATTTTAGGATGTCTCGGAGGTTTTGAAAGCTCAGGGACACTTTTGAAAATATGAAGCACTGAATAGAAATATCAGTGTTAGTTTTAAGAAATTTCAAAGTATCGCTGTTAAGGAAGAGATATTCAGCGATGCAATTTGTTTTGAAATCTTACATTCACATGCGAACGTCAGCGAGTAAGAGAGAAAACATACCTTGATATCAGCGAATCAATTATGTTCAGAGAGAGAATGATAGAATGGGTTATACAAGTTGATTTTATCCTATCGCTGATCAAATGTGAACCGCTGAAGATTTTATTCTTCAAGGTTCAGCATTCCAAGCTCGCTGATGAGAAAGTTGAATCTTGTCTCATCAAGAGGTTTGGTGAACAGATCAGCTAACTGATAGTCAGTTGGGATAAAATGAAGTTCTATATCACCATTCATCACATGATCTCTGATAAAATGATACCTGATTTCGATGTGTTTTGTCTTTGAGTGTAGCACTAGATTGTTGGCTATAGCGATGGCGCTTGTGCTGTCGCAATAGATTGGAATTTTCGAGAGCTGAAGATCATAGTCTAGTAGTTGATTTCTCATCCACAAGACCTGAGAACAACAGCTTCCAGCGGCTACATACTCAGCTTCAGCAGTTGAGGTGGACACTGAGTTTTGCTTTTTACTTGTCTAACTCACCAGCTTTCCACCCAGGAGCTGACAGCCTCCTGTGGTGCTTTTCCTATCCAATTTGCACCCTGCAAAATCACTATCTGAATAGGCGATTAGAAGAGTCTTTGAGATACCAAAGACCTAGGTTCATAGTACCCTTAAGGTAGCGAAAGATTCGCTTTACAGCGATCATATGAGATTCCTTAGGTTCAGCTTGATATCGTGCACACAAACAGGTTGCGTACATAGTATCGGGTCGGCTAGCTGTAAGATACAAGAGAAAGCCGATCATCCCACGGTACAGCGTGACATTAACAGGTATTCCATTTCAATCCTTGTCTAGTGTCAGCGGTGGTGCCATAGGGGTTTTCATAGCTGAACTCTGAGTTAAATCGAATTTCTTCAACATATCTTTAACATACTTTCCCTGATTAATGAAAGTTCCTTTTTCATTTTGCTTTATCTGAAGACCAAGGAAATATGTTAGATCACCCATCATACTCATTTTATATTCTTCTTTCATTCTATCAGCGAAACGAGTACAAAGGTCAGGGTTAGTAGAACCAAATATAATGTCATCAACATATATCTGAACAAGAATGATATGACCTTTCACTATTCTGAAAAATAGAGTTTTGTCGATTTTACCTCGCTCAAAATTTTCAATTAGGAGATAAGAGGATAGAGTGTCATACCATGCACGTGGAGCTTGCTTTAAGCCATAAAGTGCCTTATCCAGTTTATAAACATGACCTGGACGCTTAGGATCTGAGAATCCTGGAGGTTGTTCCACATAGACTTCTTCATTCAGCTTTCCATTTAGAAACGCTGACTTAACATCCATCTGATATACTTTGAATTCTTTGTGTACAGCGTATGCTAAGAATAGACGAATAGATTCTAGTCTTGCAACTGGAGAAAATGTTTCGTCGTAATCTATGCCTTCCTCTTGTCTGTATCCCTGAGCAACAAGACGAGCCTTGTTGCGGGTTACAGTTCCATGTTCATCCAACTTGTTTCGATAGACCCATTTAGTGCCTATCACTGTTTTGTCAGTTGGTCTTCGAACAAGTTTCCAAACTTTGTTTCTTTCGAATTCAGTCAGCTCTTCTTGCATGGCGATGACCCAGTTTGGATCTTTGAGGGCATCATCTATTTTCTTTGGTTCAATCAGAGAAATAAAGTTAACAAATAAACAAATATTACCTGCACTTCGTCGAGTCTGAACACCAGCGTTTGGATCACCAAGAATTTGATCAATTGGGTGATTTACAGTCTATCGCTGAGCAGGAGCATAAGTCGCTGACTCAAATTGAACTGGAGGAGCTGAAGATGAAGCTTCAGCAACTTCTGGAATATCAGCCAAGAGAGGAGTAGGTGCAGATGTCATCTCATTTACTGATTGCTGAGAAGTAGATGGAATGTCTGAGACATTTGGTTCAGAAGCAGGTATAGTGTTTAAAGGAACTGCTGAGACCCATGATGTTTCAGCTTCACTATTTTGCATGTTTGGGATAATAGTAGGACTATCATCTTCAACTGTATTAGTATGAGGAGTGGGAATATTTTCTGAATCACCAACATGAGAAAACATCAATCGATTCAGTTCTTCAGTATCAGCAGAAGGTCGAGAATTCGCTGAACGGGATTCGTCAAAAGTGACGTGAATAGTTTCTTCAAAAGTTTGTCTTCTTCGATTGAAGACTCTGAAGGCTTTGGAGATTGAAGAATATCCAAGAAAGATTCCATCAGCAGTCTTAGGATCAAACTTTCCAAGGGCATCTCTGTTGTTCAGTATGAAACACTGACATCCAAAGATGTGAAGAAAGCTAATTGAAGGCTTTCTCCCATGAAAAAGTTCATAGGCTGTTTTATTAAATCTTTTGACTATCAGCGACCTGTTTTGCGTAAAACAAGCAGTGTTGACAGCTTCTGCCCAAAACTGAGTAGGCAGGTGAGAATCGCTGAGCATTGAACGTGCAGCTTCAATAATAGTTCTATTTCTTCTTTCAGCGACTCCGTTTTGTTGCGGTGTTCTCACTGAAGAGAAGTTGTGAGAAATACCCTTACTCTCAAAGAAGGAATCAAAAGAACTGTTTTTGAATTCAGTCCCATGATCACTCCTTATTGAGCGAACGGTCAAGTTGTTCAGGGTTTCCATCTTCCGAACAAAGGTGATGAGTTCTTCAGGGGTGTCACTCTTAGAACGGAGAAACATAACCCATGTATAGCGAGAGAATTCATCAACTATGACCAGCGTATATTTCTTTCCAGCGATGGATTGTTTGTTAACAGGGCCAAACAAATCCATATGGAGAAGTTATAGAGGAGATGATACTGAGGAAACTTGCTTTGACTTAAAGCTTGCTTTGGTCTGCTTGCCTTTCTCACACGCTGAACATAAGGATTCTTTGGCGTATGAGTGCTGAGGTAGACCAGTGACTAACTCTTTTGAAGAAAGAGTGTTCAGTGTCTTGAAGTTTAGATGAGAGAGCCTCTTATGCCATAGCCAGTTGACATCAGATGAGGCTTTTGAGAAGAAACAGGAGTTCTCAGTGGTTGTTGAGTCCATGTTTATTACATAAACATTTTCCAAACGATAACCGCTGAGAGCTATCTTCTCCTTTTTGTCAGTGACAAAGCAGGATTTCTTAGTAAAGATTACTTTGTTATCCTTGTCGCAAAGCTGACTGATGCTTAGAAGATTATGCTTCAGCCCTTCAACATATGCGACTCTTCTGAAGGTTGTTGTACCATTAGATAGTACACCAAACCCTCGGGTATGTCCTTTTCCATTTCCACCTAAAGTTACAGATGGACCCTTCTCTTCTTTGTACTCAGTGAGCAGGTTCTTCATACCAGTCATGTGTCTAGAGCATCCGCTATCGAGATACCAGATACCCTTCTTAACCTACATTACAAAGGAAGATTAGTTTTTCTTGGGTACCCACTTAACTATGTGTACACACTTGTCAGTGGGGGTAGAAGATGAGGTGGAAGATTCAACAGTCTTCGCAGCATTTGAAGATTCAGCTTTGTCAGTCTTCACTTTGGTTAATTTCTTAACCTCAGTGGTCTTCTTTGCCTTGGGGGCAATTATCTTCACCTTAGCTGTCTTTTCAGCTTGGGTGGTTGTGGGGCACTTACTAGCAATATGATTTGTAAGTCCACAATGATAACATTTCCTATAACCAAAAGTAGTTCTAGGACCATTTGCATGCTGAGCTTTTGATTTTGAATTAGAAGGACCAGCACCAAGTAAGCTATTGGCTTTTGAAATGGAAGGAACATTTAGTTCTTCGGATTTCTTACCAATGATTTCCACTTTGATTCTAGGAGTAGATCGCTGAATAGATCTACGCTGAATAAATCCAGAGATCTTATTCTTTGAATCAGAGGGATAAGTCACTAAAGCTTTAGAAGCGTTCAGCTTTGGTACAGAGGTACCCTTCTGAGGATTTTGGTTAAAAGCAATTCCTTTACCTTTGTTTTTAAAGACTGAGGTAGGTTTTGGATAAATAACTTTTTCTTTACCTTTAGAAGTTAAGGTAGAGATTTCCTCAGGGATAGGCGGTTTAGAAGATGAACACTGAGAGGATGAAGTATCAGCGACTGAGGATACGAAAGTTCCAAATAAGAGCATGGAACGATCAGTGGTTGGTTATAGAGTATCAGCTTTGTAACCAAGACCACGTTTATCACTCAGGGGAATCTGAGACTTAATTATCTCAGTGATCTTTGTTGAGGAATTATACCATCCATCAACAGTAGCTTTTTCAGCTTTTAATGTAGCGATAGCTTCTTCGCGCTCGATTTTGACTAGCTGATTTAGGTGAACTTGATCTTTAAAATCTTCTTCAATTTTAGAAAGATTCTCTATTTGAAGGTGACAGTTTTTAAGCTGTTCAGCGAGATCAAGGTTTTGATTTTCAACTACAGTTTTGCCATTCATGGCTTCATATAAACTTCTAGTCAAGAGATCGATCTTTCGAAGACTGTCAGCTTCATCAATATTTGCAATATTGGTAAAGAAGGAAGGTGATACCTGAGTTGCAGAGATTGAAGTAGAGGGAATGTCAGAATTGTCTTCCTCATCTTCAAGTTTGGCCATGAGACATAGATTGGCTTCATCATCATCTTCAGAGTCAGATGATTCTTCTTCGTCAGAGGCAGCCCAATCATAGTCAGCCATGAGGCCTTTGCCTTTCTTCTTAAAGGTTTTCAGCTTTGCATACCTTTCTTTCAGCTTTTTATATTTTTCATCTCTATTCCTGGGAATAAAGTTTTTCTTGGGAAAAGCTGAGGGTCTAGAGACTTTCTTTGACCTGCACTCGCTAGCAAAATGTCCTATCTTTTCACAGTTATAGCAAGTAGCAGTAGCCTTATCAACAGGGGTTGATGATCTTGGCTTGTCAGTAATAGCAAGAGGTTTATTCTTCTTAAAATTACTCTTTCTAGCAAATCTCCTGAACTTATTAGCCAGGAATGCCAGAGTTTCATCATTATCTGAAACGTCAGAGTCTGATGATCTTTCAGAGTTAGTTTCCAACTCAGTGACAGTGATAGTCGATCGCTGAGTGGAAGGTGACTCTGAGATTAAAGCAACAGGGGTGCTTTTGGAATCTTTTACAAGATTCTTCTTAAGATGACTCGATTGCTCATGATTCAGCATCGTGCCATATTAGGTAGAAAGGGTCATTGATTTTAGATCCTTTGACAGCTTGAGACACATAGAATAACTGTCCCAGCTTTCAGGTAAACATTCTAAGAACTTTGTCAGTACTTCAAAGTTAGAATATTCCTTACCAACAGTTTTTAGATCTATTATTAAGCAGTTAAAACGTTGGTGTACTTCAGAGAGAGTTTCATTCTTACCACAAATGAAGCTTTCATACTGTCTTACCAGGTTGATCTTTCGAGAGTCCTGGACTTCAGAAGTACCTTCATAGTGAACACAGATTGTGTCCCACATAGCTTTTGAGGTTTTCAGGTTCATGACAGAATGGTAGACTTCGTCAGGAAGAGCCATGGAGAGTATGGATCTGTCTTTGATGTCGATAGCCACTTTCTTCTTATCTTCATCAGTCCACATATGAATTTCCTTAGGAATCAACCTTTCTGGAATAGCAGGTCTATTCTCAGCGGCTGGAACTGCAGCATCAATTCTTACAGGAATATATGGGCCGTTTTCAAGATAATAAGGCATAGTAGGGTCTACACCTTCTAAGAAGAGAATCATCCTATTTTTCCATAGATTAAAATTGTCTCTGGAGAATCTAGGGGGTTTTGCAAAAGAACCGTTGTCAATATAGTTTGTGTTTGTGTTGGTAGACATTTTAAGAAATAGCTAGGAAGAGAAATCTTAGTATAGATCAGATCTTGTTTATGAGATTAAACAAATCCGCTCTGATACCACTTGTTGGTCCCGAAGGGCTATACAAGTTTGTAGAGGGGGGGGGGGGGGGGTTGAATACAAACACACGTTTTTACTTTTATAAATTGTTTATTGATAAATCAAGACAATTTACAACTTGTTGCGGAACAAGATTAAGGATAAACCTAATCTAAACAAGTCTTGAGAAACACTAAGTTTCTTGCACTAGAAAGAGTTAAAGAAATTACGAATAATAACTTAACAATAAGAAATAAGAAAATGGTCCGAGCACACTTCAAAACTGAAGTAAGGTTCTTCTTATATACTGCATGCATTTAATGCATGGCAGTATGGCTTTACACGTGGCAGCAGCTGAGTGGTTGTATGTCATTGACCTTTGTAGACAACCTTAGTAGCCGCATGGTGCATAGTGTAGAATCAGAGTTGTTGTACGATCACAGACAAAAAGGATATCCGTTCTGACAGTTCGTACAGAGACGTGCAAGGGAGGTAAGACAATAGTAACATGCAGGGAGACTTCATGATCAGCTTTCGTTGAGTCAGATCTTTATCAGCGAATGATAAAGTTCAGCGATTGCTGAAGTCTTCTACTTGATACTTCACATTGAATGGACAGGTCTTGCTTCGCTGATATCCGCATCAGTTCATAAGTAGACTTGTCGCTGGTTCTTGAGCTTGATCTTCGACTTCAACGTAGAACTTTGGTTGACGTGAAACTTGTCTTCAGGAATTATAAGTAAACAACTAACTTATCAGCGATCATCTCATAGACTGAACAGGCTCAGAGCTATAAGATGATGAACAGTGTTCGCTGAATATCTAATCTAAAGAGTGAGAGTTCCTATCAGCGGTACTATAAAGTCTTAGTACTTATCAGCGATAGTGAAACTCTGATACATATTGTTTACTTACAATTTTCACTAAGTGTTTAAAAGAAGGTCATTATCAAATCACTGAGGGTTTGGATCAACAGGCGGGAAAAACCTCAACGAGGAAAAAACTCGCGGACGACAGTGAAGGTCGTCGTTGTACTATGGTCGCCAAACAGGGGCGATGTCCTTGTGTTTCTGGTGTCGATCGTATAGAGATACAATACAAATGAAAGAAAGACTTTGAAATGTAAAGTAACAAGTGTTTCGAATGTAAAAATGATGTGAGTCGTGTGTAAAAATAAAATGTCGTATGCGAATGTCGTGCGTCGAGAGCGATTCTTCGAGAGTGAAGTCTTTGTTAGCAGGATGGACTCAAACTATTAGAAAAGAAACCACAAAGACCTTGCAAATATAAAAAAAATCCATAGTAACAAAAAAACAGTAATTCACTCTTAAATGAATTATTAATTAAAAAGGTATTTGAAATTTAATATATGTATCATTGGTTATAAGAAAACGGTTAATTACATAGTTGTATTTTGTCTTAATTCTTAATTTGGATAACCTACTTTTAAAGTTTTTTCCTTACATTGTGTTTCCAAACCATTTTTTGAAAGAAAGGAAAGAGGAGGAAAAGAGAGGAAAGTAGAAAAAAATTGTGTTAATGAAATTATTTCTAGTAAGATAAGAAAAATAAACCGAAAGTCCTAAAACTTTTCTCCCAAATGTGGGAGAAAAAAGAAAGAAATTAAAACCCTTTAAAATATTATTAAAATTATAAAACTATACAATATTTTTTTAAATGATATATTTTTAAAGATATATAATCTCGATGATAAATGTGATATCTCAAACATATTGCTAGTTGAGAGGTGATTGGATTGGAAGGGTCATTACATGAATTATTATTAAGACCATGTTTGGTAAATTAGCTGATAGGCTAGCTGATGATTTATGAGTTAACTGGTAACTGTAAGTTAGTTTTTGACTCATAAGTTAGCTGATGAATAAGTCACGTTTGGCAAAAACTAGTTTATAAGCATGTAAAGTGACTAAAAATGACATCTTAAAAAAATTATCAATTATAAAATTTAATAATATAATTAAAACAAGTTTATGATAATATGATATATGTTAATTCATACAAACAAATATATTAATTAAAAGAGTTTAAAATTTATTATTATATAATACTATGAATTTTGAGTTTATTAAAACAAATTTTAGAAAATATCTACATTATCTTATGATTTTAAATTTTAAATAACTGTTAAATATAATATAAAAAATATAATTGAATAGTAATTAAAAAAATAATACTAATTGATAACTAAAATATATTGATTAATATTTAAAAAAATTATAATATAAAAATAATTGATATGATTAATAATAATTCTAAAAAATCAAAAATTAATATCTATGTATAGTTAAATTTAATTAATAATCGGCAGTTAATATTAATTAACTAATAATAACTAAATTTTAATAATTAATATTTATTTGTAATTAATTGTTAATAAATAAAATTTTAAGGGGTCGTTTACCTAATCACTTACCCGGGTAAGTGCTTACCGGTAAAATTCAACACTATCACCTACTTCCCCGGTAAGATTTTAGTACACCAAAATGGCATCGTATGCAAAAATTTAGCTAGTAAGCACTAACCGTGGTGAGAAGTTTCTGATCCCTCTTAATCTGAGGGTTTGCAATGCATTCCATTTATATACAAGTTTTACATTTGAGATAAATACAAAGTACGATTAGAGATAGATACAAACTCAAACTATGGCTAAACCTTAAAGCTTATATTTAAAGTATATAATTTATTGCTATTACCCCCATCAAGCGTAACGTAGCTTCTCGGAACTACGCAAAGCTTGGATCTGAAAAGTAGGAATAGAGGCTTTGGTAGACTTTTGGTGAATAGAAGAGAAATGTGCGACCGGGTTTTGTGTAATAAAGATGGCGCTTTTGTTGTCGCAAAATAAAGTTGGAGGGGTCGTGAATGGAATGCGGAGTTCGGTAACAAGATGTGTGATCCATACGGTGTCGGCAGCGGTATTTGCTAAGGCTCGATATTCGGATTCGCAACTGGACCGAGCAACGGTACGTTGTTTCTTCGAGCTCCATGTAATAAGGTTTGGGCCTAGAAAATCGCGTACCCAGATGTGGATCTCCAAGTGTCGGGACAGCCTCCCCAATCAGCGTCAGAGAAAGCCGAGAGTGTAAAAGATGGCGAGTGATTGAAAGTGAGACCCGATGTTATAGTACCTTTAACATACATGAGTATTCGTTTAACAGCTAGGAAGTGGTCATCTGTAGGTGTATGCATGTATTGACTGTTAATGCCAAAAATCGCACAAAAGTACAACTTGAGGTTGATTGTGGAACTTAACAACTAAAGAAAGAAATCTCTCGACAAGGCGTGCGATAAAGACGATAATGTAAATGAGACAGAGAATTTTGGTGACGCGGGAAAAACCTCAACGAGGAAAAAACCCGCGGACGACAGTGAAGGTCGTCGCTGTACTATGGTCGCCAAACAGGGGCGATGTCCTTGTGTTTCTGGTGTCGATCGTACAGAGATTACAATACAAATGAAAAAAAGACTTTGAAATGTAAAGTAACAAGTGTTTCGAATGTAAAAATGATGTGAGTCGTGTGTAAAAATAAAATGTCGTATGCGAATTTCGTGCGTCGAGAGCGATTCTTCGAGAGTGAATTCTTTGTTACGACTGTTCTTCGGAGCTCAGATGATTGTGTTGTGTTCGCTATCTGTTGTCTTGTTTGCTCTCCTCCCGAAATGATGATTTGAGCTTGGTATTTGTAGTCTTCGGGTGCTTTAATTGATCCGTTGAATGTTTCATGTAACTGTCGTAACGGTTTGCTGACTTGAATGCTCATAACTAACCTCGTCGGTTATAGCCGTTGATCATGAATGATATTGACTCCTGCATTAAAACACTGAATAAACGTAACAGTCATAGTATACGTTAGTCGGTCGAGGTCGCATGGTTTTATGTGACGGTCGTGTGAAATAGGCGACATCGTGGTCGAGTGTCGTGAGGTAAATAACTTTTCGATCTCAACTCTAATCAGGGGATAAAAATGCTCATGATTTTATCTTACCAAAGAAAAGGGAAGTAGGTGTTTTCCTTACCTCGGTCGTGGTCGAGACTTGTTAATCCCAGTTTTATCCGGTAACAATAAATCAGTAAACAATAACACGACCAATTGATTATTTCAATATGTCATCCCTCTCGTATTAATAAATCAAGATAGTTACAAAGGTTAGATTGAAGAACACAACTATCTCTCTCTCTAATGAATCGTTTGGAAGGCTAATCAATTGCTAACCTAATTCTAAAGGTTAACATAACCTTAAATACCAAGGCTTTAAACACAAAAACCCATGGCCCATTAACCTAATCTAAGCCCAAACTAAAAATAAAGGCTTTTACAATTATTTAACCTCTATAATTAAACTAATTACGCTTTATATAATTATTTATATATCTTTCTAATATGTAGGACATTTATAGTCCTAACAATCTCCCCCTAAAGATATATAAATAAAAATTGGACTTGAAACCTTCAGGTCTTGATCTTCTCTTCTTCTTGAATCTTTGAAAACTTTGGTGTTGCTTGTCTTCATGTCTTTTCAGCGCTCCCCCTTGAATGAAGCTCTTGGTCTTCATATATTCAACTTTGTAACCAGATTCGGTGAACAACGAATTTGTCTTTGAACCGTGAGTTGACTTTGCTTTCAGCTTCAGCTTGTAGAACCAATATGCTCGATGGAGGAAATAGGGATTTGTAGCGAACACCATTTGATGAAGGATGAGAAGGGATTTGTAGCGAACACCATTTGATGAAGGATGAGAAGAATTTACCTCTTGTAGGCACTTTGAACTCTTATCGCTTTGAGCTCTTTTCGGAACTGTTACTCCCCCTCTGCTTTTGCATGGGGACTTCCTTACTCCCCCTCGGCTTTTGCTAACTCCCCCTCAACTTGATAATCCGTTTCTTTGAATCTGTATCCTTTCTCCCCCTCATGATGAGTAGGAGCATCCGGAGCATCATGCACGTTCAAAGACAAAAATAACGAGTAGCAAGCAAACCAGATAACACATTATAGTAACCAGGGTAATCAGCTAACACAGAAACACAAAAGTAACTGGTATCACAACAATTTAAAAAATTGTGTGGCCTATGTTCAGAGTTGGCAAAGGGGAATCTCTGATAGGACTTCCAGTTATCACTGAAGAAAATTTAAAAATTTAACTCTCAAACTGTTCCGGCAATATCACGAAGATATGCAATGGGAATCACAAAGACTCGTGCATGTGAGAAAGAAAATAATTCTATCTGTTTGGCTCAAATTGTTGATTTAACTTGGGACTTAAGTTAAAATCAATAGACACAGTGAATAGAATATGAAGTTCGGAGACCGGAGCTGATGTCTTCCTGTTTCAATATCTAAGACCTCCGAGTGAGGAATAGATAGATTATGTGCTAATTCTCCGTGAATATGTGAAACAAGCATCTGTTGAGAGATACTTGAGTGGCTGGGTGGGGTGACACGAGTTATCGACACTGGGTCCATGTCTGATGTAATACCCCGGGTAAGTTAGTTAGATAAATTCCCTATCAGTTAAAGTAATTAACCTTAAGATTTGATGTTTAGGGTAAGTTTGAGATAAGTTATAAGTTCAAGGGTGTTTTTAGTACTTATCGAATAGTTTAAGCCAAAAGTACAAATTGTTGTATAGATACCTATTAGGTATCAGATAACCCTCAGTTCCCAAATAGAGAAAGTGTTCGTGTGTGTGGAAGCGAAAAGGAGCAGAAGAAGAAAGTTACGGTTGCTACATCAATCGATTGAGTTGGAATCGATTTTGAGATACTGTGGAGTAGAAGTGAAAGATATAATCTTTTTGAAAGAAGCTTGCGTGCGTGTTTGATAAGCAAAACAGGTGAGTTTTACTTTAAAAGTATTTTTACTGGAATGCATATCCATATGGTTTGGGAATGTGATAATTGGTGATTACGTGTTTATATGTATGGTATATGTGAATTATAATATATTGAGGTATTATGTTTACATGAGTATTATAATGTGTTATAATACGTTGGCCGGGCTTAGGACCGGTGTGGTTGGCTATAGAATCTGTATAGCGTTGTTTGGCTGTAGATGTTGTACAGCGTTGTAAATTATTAGTTGGCTTGCAACCAACTAATATGGCCAGGAGGAATGAGAAAGGAAGGTACACGATGTGTGAAATCAAATTGATATATTTGATTGTGCTGAATGATTTATATGAATAGGGTTTATATAAATGATTTCAAACTAACAGGGATTTATCTCACTTAGACCATCGTGTCTAACCCTCATTTTCGTTTTAAAAATATGTATTCCAGGTGGTGGATCGCGTAAGAGCAAGTAATTAGAGTAATCGATGGATGGCTTATGTGGAGGATTATGTGACGAAGATTTTGGCATGTTTAGCAGTTGTATTATAATGATTAAATGTTATGTATGTATTTAGTAAGAAGTTGTAGTAGAATGTCTTCTTTTGATTGTAATAGTTTAAGGGACCGTACTTGTAATATGATGTTTCGTTTGATTAATCAATGTTATGTTACATTATGTGATTTGTTGTGTATATGGGA
Organism: Saussurea involucrata; assembly: GCA_033807775.1. Lineage (NCBI taxonomy): Eukaryota > Viridiplantae > Streptophyta > Magnoliopsida > Asterales > Asteraceae > Saussurea > Saussurea involucrata. The sequence continues at coordinate 71,280,822 of CM066321.1, read as the reverse complement.
TTTGGGTCGTTACAAATGGTATCAGAGCCTTAGTTTAAAGGATTTAGGTATTTGTATCTGTACCTAGACTTAAACTGCATGTGAAGTAGGATGTCCCTATCATTATAGAAACTTGGGATGATGAAGTATAAAAGGGGTAGAAGGAACATCATGTAAGGTAATTTCATATTACACCTGGCCAGTGTAACTGTGATCTTACAGGTACATGTTTGAACTGGAATACCTTGTTATATGGGGTATGTGCTTATGTGTATATTAACCTTGTTTAAATCTACAGAATGGAAAGCGGTACACGGAATTCGAATCGAGGAGGAGGAAGAAATCCGAATAGTACGAATCCGCCGATAGGAACGGGGGACAGGGGAGGCAGAACTGGGGGCATAGTCGGGGGGTAGGACCGGGGGTAGAGCTGGAGGTCGAGTCGGAGGCAGAGTCCAGCCACAGGGTACAGAGTTCGTTACTAGGGATGATCTAATGGCAGAAATGGGAAGATTGCAGGCTAGCATACAAACAATGTTTGATCGGAACCGTCATAATGAAACTGGAATACGGGATCCCGGACCGGAAGATGAAATGCCAATCACATCGACTGTTGTACCAGTACAAAGGAGGTGCGACTACAAAATGTTTTTAAGCTGTAGACCTCCTACCTACTCAGGAGACAGGAATCCAGTGAAAGCAATGAGATGGATGAAGGAAATAGAAGCTATTTTCAAGACGAGTAAGTGCGCTGACGAAGATAGAGTATTGTACGGAACAGCAATGTTAAAGGGGGATGCTTTGTATTGGTGTGAATCCTTTATTCATTCTAAAGGATCTGATGTTTATTCTACCCTGTCTTGGGAAGAATTTGTGATAGCCTACAGGAACGCATTTTGTCCCCAAGCAGCCGTCAAACAACTGGAAGGGGAATTTATGAACTTACAACAAGGAAACTTATCCGTTCGAGATTACACCGCTAGTTTTCTGGAAAAGTCTCGGTTTGCTGAGTACTATGTTGCTACGGAGGCGATGAAGATGGAAAGATTTATCTTTGGGCTGAACTCAGAAGTTAGAAGGCTAGTGACTGCAAAAGGACCCGATACCTTCTTGGCTGCAGTTGATGCCGCGGAGAATGTTGAAAGAGATATTAGAAGGGATGATGGCGATAAAAGTATCGGGAAGAGGAAGTGGGAAGGACCACAACATGATCCGAAGAAGTCCCGATTTCAGAGATATGATAACCGTCCGCCGTTTCGACCAGCGGAAAGACTATGTCAGAAGTGCAACCGGGTCCACCAAGGAAATTGCCAAGGTGATTTACGAGCATGTTATAAGTGTGGGAAGACCGGACACGTCATTAAAGATTGTAAGGTAACGCGGTTATGCTTCTTATGCAATTCTCCGGATCACCTTCAGTCGGATTGTCCGCGGGGGAGGATACAGCAAGGTGGGTCATCGGGCAGGCCAGCAATTGTTAAACCAGTAATACCAAGACTGGAACCGCCAGTAACCAGGGGTCGCGCATTTCAAATGAATGAGAAAGAAGAGGAGGAAACTCCGGATGTGGTCACAGGTACATTTTTAATAAACTCTACACGTGCTAAGGTGTTATTTGATTCCGATGCAAACCGATCGTTTGTGTCTCCTGCTTTTGCTGCTTGCCTGTGTTTGAAACCTAAAGTGCTAGAACATGCTCTATCAGTAGATACGGCAAATGATAATCAAGTGTCAGTTAAAGAAGTATTTGATGACTGTGTGATAAATATAGAGGAATGTAGAGTGCCGATACAGTTGTTTCCTATAACTTTGATAGAGTTTGACGTCGTAGTGGGAATGGACTGGTTAGCCGAGAATCAGGCTAACATAGTGTGTGATAAGAAGTTAATAAATGTGGTATTACCTGAGAATGGACCAGTAGTGATTTATGGTGATCGTAGGAATCATCAGTCTTGCCTCATATCGATGGTAAAAGCACGTAAGTGTGTTAATAAGGGTTGTCAAAGTTACTTGGCTTACGTGATAGATATTAAGCTAGAAAAGGATAGGATGGAAGATATTCCTATTGTTAGTGAATTCCCTGAAGTGTTCCCCGAAGACTTGAATAGTCTTCCGCCCGTTAGACAAGTAGAGTTCGGTATAGACCTAATTCCTGGAGCCACTCCTATTGCTCGTGCACCGTATAGTTTGGCACCTCCAGAGATGAAAGAGATGATGGCACAACTACAAGACCTATCCGATAAAGGCTTCATCAGACCTAGTTCTTCGCCGTGGGGAGCACCAGTGTTATTTGTGAAAAAGAAGGATGGTTCGATGAGAATGTGTATCGACTACCGAGAACTGAATAAGCGCACGATAAAGAACAAGTACCCGTTACCCCGAATTGATGACCTCTTTGATCAGTTAGTTGGAGCTTGCTATTTCTCCAAAATTGATCTAAGATCCGGTTATCACCAGTTGAAAGTTAAGGAAGAAGACGTTCTAAAGACTGCCTTTCGAACAAGGTATGGACATCACGAATTCTTAGTGATGCCGTTCGGACTGACGAACGCTCCAGCTGCTTTTATGGATTTAATGAATCGGGTATGTAAGCCGTATCTCGATAAATTTGTAATTGTAATTATCGATGATATACTTATCTACTCCCGATCCAAGTAAGAGCACGCGCAACATCTTCTTTTGATTCTGGAGCTACTAAAAAAGGAAAAGTTGTATGCAAAATTTTCTAAGTGTGAATTTTGGCTACGGAAAGTTCAGTTTCTGGGGCACGTGGTTTCTGAGAAAGGTATACAAGTTGATCCGATGAAAGTGGAAGCAGTTGAAAAGTGGGAACCGCCGAAGACAGCAACCGAAGTACGTAGTTTTCTGGGTTTAGCCGGCTACTATCGGAAATTTATAAAAGACTTCTCTCGTATCGCAACGCCTTTGACTAAGCTGACCCGGAAGAACCTGAAGTTTGAATGGAAAGCAGAACAAGACGAGGCATTCCGGATATTGAAAGAGAAACTGTGCAGCGCGCCGATTCTATCACTACCTGAAGGTTCGGAAGACTTTGTTGTTTATAGTGATGCGTCAAAGCTGGGATTGGGATGTGTACTTATGCAGCGTGGAAAGGTTATCGCTTATGCTTCTCGTCAATTAAAGGATCATGAAAGACAGTATCCTACGCACGACATGGACCTTGCAGCAATTGTCTTCGCGTTGAAGATTTGGAGACATTATCTGTATGGTTCCAAATGTCAGATTTATACTGATCATAAGAGTCTCCAACACCTCTTTGATCAGAAGGAATTGAATATTAGACAAAAGAGATGGCTAGAATTGCTGAACGATTACAACTGTGAAATCCTTTATCATCCGGGAAAGGCAAATGTGGTAGCTGATGCCTTAAGTCGTCAAGAAAGGGGTGGAACAATAAAAGTTATTTCGCTACGAACTGAACTCCTACCCAACATATTTGACGAATTGCAGAAGTGTCAAGTGGAAGCTTATCAGGATGAACATCTGAAATCAGAACGGTTAGCAGGGATGTCAGCATTGCTAGTAAAAGATGATCGTGGGTTATTGTGTCTGGGAAACAGAGTGTGGGTACCTCGTTTGGGTGGGTTACGTGATCGTGTGTTACAAGAAGCTCATCAATCCCGTTTCTCTATTCACCCAGGTACAAACAAGATGTATAAAGACCTAAAGCAATTCTATTGGTGGCCGGGAATAAAAAGAGGGATTGCTCAGTATGTGGACAGGTGTGATACTTGTAAGAAAGTGAAGATCAAACACCAAAAGCCGTTTGGTCAACTACAGCGGCTAGAAATACCTATGTGGAAGTGGGAGTAGATTACCACAGACTTCATCACGAAGCTACCAAGGACTCCGAAGGGATTTGATTATATTTGGGTGATCGTCGACAGATTGACCAAGTCTGCACACTTTCTACCGATAAAGGAAACCGATTCGATGGAACGATTAGCTAAGCTGTACATTGACGAAATAGTAACTCGGCATGGAGTTCCGTTATCGATTATTTCTGATCGTGATAGTCGTTTTACTTCAAGATTCTGGAGAAGTTTTCAAAGGGAAATGGGGACACAGATAAAGTTAAGTACGACGTATCATCCCCAAACAGATGGGCAGAATGAACGAACGATTCAGACCTTAGAAGATATGCTCCGGGCTTGCATTGTTGATTTTGGGGGATCATGGGATAAGCATTTACCGTTGATCGAATTCGCTTAGAACAACAGTTATCATTCCAGCATACAAGCGGCACCGTTCGAAGTACTGTATGGTAGGAAATGCCGAACACCTCTGTGTTAGAACGAGGTGGGAGAGAAACAGTTAGCGGAACCGGAAATAGTTCAGTTAACCGCCGATAAGGTTACTCAGATTCGTGAACGATTGAAAGTGGCTCAAGACAGACATAAAAGCTACGCTGACCGACGCCGAAAGCCATTGGAATTTCAAATTGGGGATTATGTAATGTTAAAGGTTTCGCCGTGGAAAGGAGTCATCCGATTTGGACGACAAGGTAAACTTAGCCCAAGGTATATCGGACCGTTTTCAATTACAGAAAGGATCGGTGAAGTAGCTTACCGTTTAGATCTTCCACCGGAGTTGAGCAGGATTCATAACGCATTTCACGTATCAAACTTTCGAAAGTGTTTGGTTACTCAAGATCAGGCAGTCTCCCTACCAGAGATACAAGTCGATGAAAGACTGAATTATGTGGAAGAGCCGGAAGCTATAGTTGATCATAAAGTCAAAGTGTTGAGGAATAAAGAAATCAAGCAAGTGAAGGTTCATTGGAGGCATCATAGAGGTCAGGATGCTACGTGGGAATCCGAATCGGAAATGAGAGCCAAATACCCTCATCTTTTTGCTTAACTGAATTCCGGGACAGAATTCTTTTAAGTGGGAGATGATATAATACCCCGGGTAAGTCAGTTAGATAAATTCCCTATCAGTTAAAGTAATTAACCTTAAGATTTGATGTTTAGGGTAAGTTTGAGATAAGTTATAAGTTCAAGGGTGTTTTTAGTACTTATCGAATAGTTTAAGCCAAAAGTATAAATTGTTGTATAGATACCTATTAGGTATCAGATAACCCTCAGTTCCCAAATAGAGAAAGTGTTCGTGTGTGTGGAAGCGAAAAGGAGCAGAAGAAGAAAGTTACGGTTGCTACATCAATCGATTGAGTTGGAATCGATTTTGAGATACTGTGGAGTAGAAGTGAAAGATATAATCTTTTTGAAAGAAGCTTGCGTGCGTGTTTGATAAGCAAAACAGGTGAGTTTTACTTTAAAAGTATTTTTACTGGAATGCATATCCATATGGTTTGGGAATGTGATAATTGGTGATTACGTGTTTATATGTATGGTATATGTGAATTATAATATATTGAGGTATTATGTTTACATGAGTATTATAATGTGTTATAATACGTTGGTCGGGCTTAGGACCGGTGTGTTTGGCTATAGAATCTGTATAGCGTTGTTTGGCTGTAGATGTTGTACAGCGTTGTAAATTATTAGTTGGCTTGCAACCAACTAATATGGCCAGGATGAATGAGAAAGGAAGGTACACGATGTGTGAAATCAAATTGATATATTTGATTATGCTGAATGATTTATATGAATAGGGTTTATATAAATGATTTCAAACTAACAGGGATTTATCTCACTTAGACCATCGTGTCTAACCCTCATTTTCGTTTTAAAAATAGGTATTCCAGGTGGTGGATCGCGTAAGAGCAAGTAATTAGAGTAATCGATGGATGGCTTATGTGGAGGATTATGTGACGAAGATTTTGGCATGTTTAGCAGTTGTATTATAATGATTAAATGTTATGTATGTATTTAGTAAGAAGTTGTAGTAGAATGTCTTCTTTTGATTGTAATAGTTTAAGGGACCGTACTTGTAATATGATGTTTCGTTTGATTAATCAATGTTATGTTACATTATGTGATTTGTTGTGTATATGGGATTTGGGTCGTTACATCTGATTCAATATTCATCTCCAAAGAACGAGAATGAATAGATTGTGTGGTTACCCAGATAACTGACTCGGTTTGGTAAGGACCAATTTATTCTTTTTTAGTCCTGTCACATCCTCACCATATTCTTTTCTCTCCAAACTCATCTATCAATCTAGACCCCTCACTGTAGTCTATAAGGGATGTGTTTCTTGGGAAGGTCCTTCCGGTTCTGGATTGACCATAAAAACAAAAGAAATCCTAACACTCCTTTCATGCATCTAGTAGAACAATTTAGTAAACAGTGATGTACGAGTTCTAAACTGAAGTGTTTAGAAGTCACTCATTTAAGACCGAGTTATGATCTGATTTGCTCAGAAGTCATACTTTTAAGAACGAGTTCTGAACTGAATTATTCAGATGTCAATATTTAAAATACCAGAGGTTCAATAAACAAGATCAAACGCAAAACAGATTGACTCAGTAAGCACAGTATTTGCAAAAATGAAACAATGATTAGAAAGTTTAATTGTGAAGAACAAGTCACAATTAACATATCAGATAAGAATTGAATCATTGATGTGAACTGATGAACTATGAACACAAAGTGGAATTCAAAAACGAGTGTATTTCCATCGAAAAATCAACAAACATTTGAGACATGGAAATAACTAAATCAAGAGAGTTTTGAACATGGCAATCATGGAAGTTAAACTTAGATAATAACAAACGCAAGTAAGTTATTCAGAATGAATTGCCAATGTTTTTGAATTCAGTTAGAAGTTCACTTACCTTTCATACGATAGTACTCCCCCTCAAAATTGGCATAACCTTTGAATGATGTCATGTGAAAAAAATAAAAATGTTCATAACTGAGTGATGTGTTTTAAATTTATACCGCAAGCGTACGGGAAGTGTAGCATACGGGTCGATCACAGGGAGGCGATGGACTAACACGAACTCGTTCTAAACTATGTCCTAGCTACGGGAAATCAATTGGTGATTTTGATTTTTTTGATAAAATAAATGAAAAATAACGAGACATAAAAAATAAAAGCTAACGCAGATCGGGTAATGTCGTTCTCGGATTTTAGTGATGGTGAATATTTGTTGTAAAAAAATACGTTAACCCTCTATCGAGGTGAAAAGGCTTTTCTAACCAAGATACATATTTACTTTCGCAATATGTGTACATTGAAAAGAAACATTATGATTTAAAACGAATAATTTTCCCAATCAACGCCCCTAACTATTTTCATGTTAGGACCGTTGTCATTGATCAATTCAGTCTTAAGTTATGATCAAACTATCGTTCGTATCAAAACTTACAAAATCAACTAAAGACGTTTTATAAAAACCGGTTCATCAAACATTAACTTTCGTTATATGAAAAATCAACAAATTTAAAACTCAAAGTTTATTATAAAAACAATTGATCAATACCACAACGTCAATCCAAAGTGACGATTACCCAATAAACGGAATCTAAACCACTAAAGAAAACATAAATCTAAACCAAACAATAAAATTAATCTAAGAAAAATGTAAAGATCGATCCAAGGAGTGTCACTCTCCAAGAATCGTTTCTAACCTATGAAAGCAATAAAATTAAATTAAAAGGGGATGCAAGAAATTAAAAGGTGCAATAATAAATATAAGGAGAAAAACATTAACAATAGATAAATATAAAAGTATGGAGAAAACGAAATGTTACAACGGGTGTCGAATGTGGATGAGAATCTGTCACATTCCATCTTCATCTTCGATCAGTCACAACATCACATCTTCTTAACGACTCCATACACTTAAGGAACAAGAAATTATAAACCTAAATCTAAATCTAATCTAAAAGATTGAACAAAACTAAAACCTAAAACCTAGAAACTAAATAAAAAAGAAAAGGAAAAGAGAAACTGACGTGATCGTCAGTGGGGGAGAGAAAGAAGAGGGAATCAACAATGCCTACAATTCATATTTAAATATGTAAGTTTTCAATTCAACCCCTCATCTTTGCAACTTCTTCAAAAATAACCTAATTCCATTTATTTCAAAAATGCTTTTGCCAAACTTCTTTCTTTTAAAATTGCTCCAACTTTGAGTCATTCTTGAATTGCTCCATCATATGAAGAATTGATCAAGTGCTCCAAAAATCCATCATCGTCCATCTCTATGTTTCGGCACAAAATACCTATCAAAATACGACGAAAACACAAAAATACCAATGTAATATCCCCCAACGATAATTATAAGAAAACTAACTAAAAATATAAATAAAACTACATGCAAACAATCAAACTAAATGCAAAAATGCAATTATAAACTAATATGAATGCAACACAAAATGCACTTAACAAAATACCCACAAGCTAAACATTTCTTGTCCCCAAGAAAGAGATTAGAATTTATTACGAAATGTATGAAAAGATGAAAATGAAAAACAAGCAACGATCTCCACAAATATTCGAGCGAGTTAATATACAATCTCACTAGACACAACTTAATGCTTAGGCTTCCTCATGTACAAATGCAACTTGTTACCACATGTTCAAATTGAAAATAGTAGTAGAAACGCATATTTCACCAAAGAGTCAAAACGACACAACACCAAATCAAACATATCACAAAAAACGCATCTTATAGGATTCTACAAACATTATCGTAGCCGCTAAGGGAGGGGAACGATGATCTACAAGGATGGAATCTCACGGTTTCACTCAAGTCACTCAAGTGTGTTTAGGGACGTATATATGCTCAATGCCTACCCAATCGAGAAATATGGAATGCATTCTTGACGTGTTTGAAACAATTCTCAAGTCTAAATAAATTCTATAAAATTGCATAAATCGAGGACTTTGGGGTAAGGTTAAAGGTTAAGGTAGGAATTGGGTTTGGTTTGTTGGGGTTTGAAGATTTATTCGGTTTCAAGGAATTATTTTTTTGTGCACATAATAGTTCCTTCATACAATTTCCAACGGGTCTCAACTTATTCCTTGCAAAACTAACTATATAAATGCATAGCATTAATTTTTTTCTGCATTTTTCTTTTTGACTATTTTTTTTTTTGCTTTTTTTTATTGATTTTTTTTTCACGAACCCACAAGCTATGCTTGTTTATGGAGTTCTACCAACCAACCCACAAGCTAAGCTTGTGTATACTACTAAAACTAAATGTTTCAATCCGTTTTTCATTTTTTGGAAAGGACAACTATATGTGCATTTTGTGTGGTTTAGATATGTATGGTTTCCAAGAAAATGGTAAGTGTGTAGGCTCAAAGTGGTTGCAAAAGGGAAAATATTTTTATAATTTTGTGAATAAGGATTATTTATGAGAAAAGAAGGTCTCTATGCAAATATTATAAAATAATTTAGACGAGAAATGAGTCAAAAACCTAGAAATACACCTCGATGGGAGGTAAACACACAAGAAATAAGAAAATGGGATTGATTATTAATGTGTCAATCCAATACGGCCCAAATTCTCACAAGGTAAAGTCCATCCAAGTAGTCATAAGTGTAATGTAGGGGGGACTACGGTAAGAAAGTTAATCCTAAAAGAATGCATGGAACAATATGCAAAGTGGTGTGTGTAAGTGACTAACTAAGGGAAAACCGTGTTTCTAAAAAAATCTTTACATAATGGTAAAAACCACAAAGTACATTAATACACCTAATCAAAAGATTTGATGCTAAGTGAGATGTGGTTACTACGAGCTCTAAAATTGTGGAGAAACGTCAAAAATTATTTTTGGATTTTTAAAATATTTATGCGATAATGCAAAAACTAAATGCAACTAAAATGGAAAAATTATGCATGATCTTTAACTAAATGAAAAAAAAATGCTCAAATAAAAGAGAAAAGAAGGGGAAAAAACGAATACTCCACCCACAAGCTAAAAATGAGCATTGTCCTCAATGCTTGACTACGGGTAAGAGTAAAAAAATCAACGTGGGGAAAATGACTTGACATCATGTGCGTGTACCATGGATGAATTTCGATGCAAAGTGATCAAATCCTATCGTTTGCCCAGTGGTGGCAACCCAATCTATCAAACACACCAGAAAGATCCAAGCAAGCAATCAATCAGTTATCCGTGAAAAACACCCAACCCACAAGCTATCATGATTATAGCCAAACCACGTCTATTCAAATACGGCAGCACAATCATAAGATAAAAATCAAGATACTACCAAATGATTTAAGGAACACATGAATCGCTAAAGCATACCACAAACACACAAAAGAAATGCGTAATGGAAAAAGTGTACCCAAAATCGGAAGTCTCATATCAGAACCGCTATGATTGTCTCTTCGTTTCACCGGAGCAGTAGATGTTGACGGCTGGATTTAGCGATTTCAGACGGTGATAATCTACAGAGATGGAGAGAAATCGAGAAGGGTTTGAAAAGACGGCGGCTGCCGGTGGTTGGTGGGGTCGAACCACAGTGGTTCTCGATGGTTGGTCGCTGCAGTCGACGGTGGAGGATGATGGTGTGTGGTAGGCGGCTGGTGACGACGAAGATGGGAGAGAGAGAGTGGCGGTTCCGGATGGTTTTCCAGATGGAAATCGAAAAGGGGACGAGAAGATGTGAGAGCGCCGGCGTCCGTTGTGGTCGTCGGCGGTAGAGGAGAAGATGGTCGTACGAGAGAGAAGAGAAAAGGAGAAATCGCCGGCGGTTGCAGGAGTTCAAACGAGGGAGAAGAGAGTGGCGGTGGTCGACGGTTCTGATCGAGAGGGAGGCGGAGAGAACGCCGGCGGCGACTGGCGGTACTGGTGGTAATCGAGTGAGAGAGAGCGACGACGGAGATGGAGACTGGAGAAGAAGAACGACGGCGGTTCATCAGTTGCGACTGGTTGTCGACGACGCCTGCTCGTGGTGACAGTGGCGTAGGGTGCGGCTGAAGGAGGATGGCGACGGAGGGTGGTTGCGACGGGAGCGTCTGGTCATGGCGCTGCCGGAGTCGTCGCCGGAAGATGGTAGCGATGGAGATGGGTGGCGCAGACGAAAGAGAGGGAGACGGAGAGGGTGAAGGCGGCGGCGACTACTTACGGCGGTGGAGTTGCCAGATTTCGTCGACGGTGCCGGCTGGTGTATGGCGCTGCAGTCGACGGTGGAGATGGTGACGGAGGCGTAGGGTGGTGGGCGACGGTTGTCGGAATCGTCGCCGGCAGATGGTGTAGAAGGTGGGTGTTGGCGGTTACGGACGACGGCAGAGTCGCCGGCGACAGATGGTGGCTGCGGTGGTTTTGGGTGGTTATGGTGAAAAGAGAGATGAGAGTGAAATCTAGGTGTGTTTTTTTTTAAACTGACGTTTCAAAATAACCTTTTTTTGTTTTTTTTTTTTTATTTTATTTTAAAAATAACTAGATAACTAAAAAGAAACCCAAGGGAGAGGAGGCAACTTTCTGTCCATGTTTCACGGTCGGGCCACTTTTTTCATGCCCGGGGAGTTCGGCCCTCCCCGGCCGGGGAGATTTCTTCACTGGCGGGGAGTTTGGTCAGAAAGTTTGTCTTTGAACTGATACATTTTTCTTTACTCTCGTGGAGATTTCCCTACTGGTGAGGCGTTTGGTCAGAACTTAAACACACGATAGAATTAGAAAATATCTATATATATACCGACACACATATTTATAAATGGTATAAAACACGTTTGGGGTCGATTTTCAAGCATTTGAAGCCCGAAAACCGAAAAATTATTGTAGAACAAAGAGGGAAAAAACATAGACTCGTTTTACATCGCGAGTTTGATGAAGAATTGAACGAAAAGAAAGAAGAGAGGGAAGGGCTCATTTAGCGTCATTAGCTTGACGAAGTATTAAATGTACGAAATCAGTGTAAGCCAAGGATTGACTTAAGTGGTTACCAATTTGTACGGGTCATGTAAACACACAAAAGTCACACCGGATAACCGGTGTGTTTTATTATAAAACAAGTTACACAACCCATAGCCGAGAATTAATTAAGGGTAAAGAAAGAAGGATCGGCGATGTCCGGCTTGGCATAAAAAATACCGAATCCGAGTAAAATTAAAAATAACACGTGAGACATATTAAACAAGATTGAGTTATCATCACACATCACCTCTAATGGCAATGACTATCTCTATCATAGAAAAATACACGTCTTCACGGCTCCTCACCCGACACTATTAAACGTGATTAATTAAACTCCGCAAAAAGAGGTGGATTAACGGAGGAAAAAAATCAAACACGCTAAATAGTGAATGGAGACGAAAATAAAATGGAAAAATAGAAATGGGATAAAGACGTAGACTAGTAAGTCCAAAACAAAGTCCATATTAGCCTGATAGCCTCCCCGGCAACGGCGCCAAAAACTTGATGTGTTTTAAATTTATACCGCAAGCGTACGGGAAGTGTAGCATACGGGTCGATCACAGGGAGGCGATGGACTAACACGAACTCGTTCTAAACTATGTCCTAGCTACGGGAAATCAATTGGTGATTTTGATTTTTTTGATAAAATAAATGAAAAATAACGAGACATAAAAAATAAAAGCTAACGCAGATCGGGTAATGTTGTTCTCGGATTTTAGTGATGGTGAGTATTTGTTGTATAAAAATACGTTAACCCTCTATCGAGGTGAAAAAGCTTTTCTAACCAAGATACATATTTACTTTCGCAATATGTGTACATTGAAAAGAAACATTATGATTTAAAACGAATAATTTTCCCAATCAACGCCCCTAACTATTTTCATGTTAGGACCGTTGTCATTGATCAATTCAGTCTTAAGTTATGATCAAACTATCGTTCGTATCAAAACTTACAAAATCAACTAAAGACGTTTTATAAAAACCGGTTCATCAAACATTAACTTTCGTTATATGAAAAATCAACCAATTTAAAACTCAAAGTTTATTATAAAAACAATTGATCAATACCACAACGTCAATCCAAAGTGACGATTACCCAATAAACGGAAGCTAAACCACTAAAGAAAACATAAATCTAAACCAAACAATAAAATTAATCTAAGAAAACTGTAAAGATCGATCCAAGGAGTGTCACTCTCCAAGAATCGTTTCTAACCTATGAAAGCAATAAAATTAAATTAAAAGGGGATGCAAGAAATTAAAAGGTGCAATAATAAATATAAGGAGAAAAACATTAACAATAGATAAATATAAAAGTATGGAGAAAACGAAATGTTACAACGGGTGTCGAATGTGGATGAGAATCTGTCACATTCCATCTTCATCTTCGATCAGTCACAACATCACATCTTCTTCACGACTCCATACACTTAAGGAACAAGAAATTATAAACCTAAATCTAAATCTAATCTAAAAGATTGAACAAAACTAAAACCTAAAACCTAAAAACTAAATAAAAAAGAAAAGGAAAAGAGAAACTGACGTGATCGTCAGTGGGGGAGAGAAAGAAGAGGGAATCAACAATGCCTACAATTCATATTTAAATATGTAAGTTTTCAATTCAACCCCTCCTCTTTGCAACTTCTTCAAAAATGACCTTCTAATTCCATTTATTTCAAAAATGCTTTTGCCAAACTTCTTTCTTTTAAAATTGCTCCAACTTTGAGTCATTCTTGAATTGCTCCATCATATGAAGAATTGATCAAGTGCTCCAAAAATCCATCATCGTCCATCTCTATGTTTCGGCACAAAATACCTATCAAAATACGACGAAAACACAAAAATACCAATGTAATATCCCCCAACGATAATTATAAGAAAACTAACTAAAAATATAAATAAAACTACATGCAAACAATCAAACTAAATGCAAAAATGCAATTATAAACTAATATGAATGCAACACAAAATGCACTTAACACTGAGCGCACATGACATACCTGCAAAACATATTAGACAGATTTTGGTATCCATCCATTGATGGATCCTTGACGGTTAGATGCCCTTTATAGTGAGGACCGGGGATACTATAAATACCATACCAATAGTTAGAATGGTCTTTCTTCACAAAGTCATTTGTTCCACAATAAGAACAACACAGCTTATGTGCAGATAAGCTGATCAGTTTATTAACAGAATAAACACGATCAATTTTCACAAAAGATTTAGCATGGAAAGCTGTGTTATTCTTGGCATTCTTTACAGGGACGAATGACTTTGGAGCAGGAGTGGCTCCTTTAACTCTCCACTCCATTTTTACTTTCTTGAAGGTTTGATTATCTTTATTATCAACAAGAGAATTATAGAAAAGATTAGAAGGTCGACTCTGATTTTTTGGAAAATCATTTGATTTGATAAAAATCTTTGAATCAGATTTGACCATTTGTTCCTTCAAAGTCTCGGTTTCTAATCCATATAATCTTTGTGTAAGTTTAGAAATCTCGGACTGCAAACTCTTTCTCTCTCTTGAAAAATCATCTTTTAAACATTTTGATCTAAAACCTTCAACTTTCCCTTTCTCAGACTCTTTGATTAGAACGTCTAATTCTTTTTCTAAATCAGATATTTTCAAAGAGAGTTCTCCATTCTTTTTAGAAAAAGATTTGCGCTCAGTTTCAAACTTTTCTCTTTCTAAAATCAAAACCTTTTCAAAGTCGGAGATTTGTGTTGAAAGTTTTAGACATCTAAGCTCAAGACCTTTCTTCTCTTCAAGAGATTTGGTTGAAAAACCAGATTGCTTTTGTAAAAGCAATTGTTTTTCTTTTTCAAAACTTTCTTTCTCCTTTTCAAAAACCTTTTCTAAAACAGATAGTTTACTTTTAAGCTCAAGGTTTTCACAGTTCATGAGTTTACCTTTCTCTTCTTCTTTTGCAAGCTTCTCAGAACTGTTCCAGATTTGAGATTTTAGTTCTTTCAGCTCCTTGATGCACTTGCTGCACAAATCATCTGCTTGCCTGATATTCTTTTCACATAGTCTTTGATGTGCTTTCTTTTCCAGTGCCTTTATCTCGTCTGGTTATGGCAATTCAGAAAGCTTCTTTTTCAGCTCAGAGTTTTCAGACTCTAATGCTGTTGCCTTTTCTTCAGATTTGGCAAGCTTCTCAGAACTTTCAATTGTTTGCAATTTCAGTTCCTCCCGTTCTTTGATGATCTTGTCTCTAAATTCATCTGATAGCTTCTTATTCTCTTCATGCATTTTCATCAAGTCTTTACAAGCCGGTTCGAAGCAATACCTTGACATGGTTACCTGAAAAATATGATCGTTAATCGGTGTTGATTTTGAAGAATCAAAAATGCGAAAGGAAATCAAAAATTAAATTTGAAAAACAAATTTATAAAATAAATTCGTTTCAAAATTTTAAATCTGATTATTATAGGACCAAACGAAATCAAGCTTCGAGAACTTACCAATCAAAAACTTATCAACCACAACTTACCGGATAAAAGTTGATTTGCCGAATAAAGGTTGGTTTACCGGATAAAATAAAAGCAATTGAACTTACCGGATAAAAGGGATTGAGACTTACCGGGTGAGATGTACTTTCCGGATCAGATGAGGTTACCGGATAAGAGATAAACAAATACTTACCTGGTACGAAGATACCGGATGGAGTCCGGGTAAAACGGCTTACCGGATGAGACGAGAGGTTACCAATCAAAAACTTACCGAGTGGAGAGGAACTTACCGGACGAGTAGTGCTTGCCGGATGATGTGACCTTACCGGACAAAATAATTCACGACTTACCGGATAATGTGATGCTTACCGGGTGAAGTGTATTTTCTGGACAAAATTGGTTTACCGGGTGATTGAGGTTCTTGCAAAAATTAGCACTTACCGGATATCTAATAATTCAAACCAAATGAATAATTAAATAAAAGACAAAACAAAATAAAAGACATTCAACGAATTATATATGTACGGGGTGTTTGGGATTGCTTATTTTTTTGACTTATTTGTTTATTGCTTTTTCTCATCACAAATAAGTTATTTTGAGTGTTTGGATTAAAAAAAAAATGCTTATGAATTTTGCTCACCACAAATAAATTGTTTTTGATAAATTAATCTATTTTAACTTATTTGAAAATGCTTATAACTTATTTATTTAAATTATATTTTTACGCACACTCCTTCTTATCCTAACATAAGTAAGCAATTTAATATTTTATTAAAAGCATAAGTTGTTTTAAATAAGCAGTCCCAAACACCCTATATATATATGCGCTGAAAAATGAAACAAAAAATAATGGTCAAAACTTTAGATATGTATGCATGTATGCTGATGTATGTATGCTAATGTAAAGATTGTCTATGTGAATGTATGTTGCATGAAGTTAAAAACATAAACCAAGGAAAGTCAACAAAACAATTCATACATCAGTTTAGACAAAACAATTCATACGGACAGTTTAGACAAAACAATTTAGACAAAAAAGAATTCATCCGGACAATTGATTTTTAAGAGGTATCCGGACAAACTTTCAGGAAACTTACCCGGAAAGCTTAGAAACGTCCGGACACTGCGGCTGTGATTGCAATTCGGATCTGGGATCGATAGGGTTGCTTGATTTCACTCCTGTAGGGTTAGTATTTGACCAGAAACACAAAAACAAGCACACCCAAATCGATTTCTAAGCAAAATATATCATATTTTCCAATAATCACCACAAAACTTTTAGAACACCATAAACTCAAGATTTGATTTTTAACTTGAAAAAATAATACCTTTGAGTCCTTGTAATCGCAGATAACAGCAGATATAAACGAGTAAACAATCGAGATTTAACAAACAAATTATTAAATCAATGAAAGAACTTTGCAAACCCGATTGAAGAACGATTTTCTTCAATAAAAACTGCACTGTTACGAAATTATTCTAGGTGCCTTCTGGACCTCAAACGATCAATCCAACCGCTCAGAATGTGAAACAAGATGTCCCGAAGCTACTGTCCAAAAATCGCGACGATCCGACGGTTCAATCTTCGGGAATAGGCGAAACGGCTGGCTGTGATTTTCCAGAAACTTTTCTGCGAATTTTCTTGCCTTTTCTCGCTTTCGTTCGATTTCTTTCATATCTTCAAATCACCGATTCGGCTCTGATACCAATTGTTAGTTCCAGGTCCGTGCAACAATTATGAAATCGAATAGATAAACAATATGAGTAATGATTTCAACTTGTCATCCCTCTCATATTCATTCAAAGAATTAATCGTTCAACAAGATTACAATGGAAGTAAAGGAACGACTTTTTCTCTCTAAGCCTAATTAATGATAATGAATCGCCTATCGAACGTCTAACCTAATTCTAAAGGTTAACATAACCTTAAATACCAAGGCTTTAAACACAAAAACTCATGGCCCATTAACCTAATCTAAGCCCAAATTAACAATAAAGGCTTTTACAATTATTTAACCTCTATAATTAAACTAATTACGCTTTATATAATTATTTATATATCTTTCTAATATGTAGGACATTTATGGTCCTAACAAGACTGGTGAAATTTTGCCCAAACATTGACTGACAGTGTTAACGACATAGGATAAGTCTGGCCGGGTGATCGTTAGATACTGCAGTGCGCCAACTAAGGAGGGGTATAGGGTTGGATCAGAGAACGCCTTGCCGGTTTGACTGAGATGGTGACCAACTATAATCGGAGTGCTGATTGGTTTACTTTCGTGTAACTGAGCTCTTACCAAGATGTTGTGCACATATTTTTGTTGACCGAGTAACAGACCCGTTGGTGTGTAAGTGACCTCAAGACCAAGGAAATAACCGAGATTTCCCAAGTCTTTGATCGTGAAGGTCTTTTGTACATGATTTACAACGAGTTGAAGTAGGTGATCATCGTTGCCGGTGACGATAATGTCGTCGACGTAAACAAGAACATAGAGTATGGACTTACCTTGTTTGTAGATGAAGAGAGAAGTGTTTGCCCGACTGTTTCGAAATCCAATGTCGAGAAGAAAGTCACTGAAGCGTTTGAACCATGCTCTCGGGGCTTGGTTGAGGCCGTAGATTGCCTTTTTGAGACGACAGACATGGGAGGGGTGTTGAGCATCGATGTATCCGGGCGGTTGTTCCATGTATACCGTTTCGTGTAGGAACCCATTTAGAAATGCGTTTTTGACGTCGAGTTGGCGGAGCTTCCACTTTTGCATGACCGCAATGCTTAAAATGAGGCGGACAGTGGCGGCTTTGACGACCGGGCTAAATGTGTGAGTAAAGTCGAGACCAGGCACTTGTGTGAAGCCTTGGGCGACAAGTCTGGCCTTGAGTCGCTTAACGGATCCATCGGCTTTGAATTTCGTACAGAACACCCATTTGGAACCAACTACATTTGCATGTCGGGGACGAGGGACCAATTCCCAAGTGGCATTGGATTTTAATGCTTGTATTTCTTCATCCATTGCGTTAATCCAATCCGGATATTTGGCGGCCGATTTATATCCTTTGGGAACCATAGTAGTAAGAAGTGCGTGAAGAAGGCCATGTTGGTGCTCGACGGTAATGGTTGGAAATTTGGGTTTAAAAATACCGGATTTGGCTCTAGTTTGCATGGGATGTGTGGAGGATGTTGGGGGTACTGGTGGTTGGGTAGTGGATGGTGGGTGGGGTGGTTGGGTTGTATGGGTCGTCGAGTTTGGGGTTGTGGTATTTGGATTGGTGAGGGGTGGGTTGGGTGGTGAGGCCGTGGGATTAGAGCCCAGAGGTGTTGGGTCATTGGGCGGATCCGGGTACGAGGTGGGTTTGCCGGTACATAGTGTGCATGGGTCGGTTGGGTTAGGTGGGTGGGGGTGGATGGTTTGGGTGTAGGTGACTCGGTCGGTTCTAGAAAGGTGGAGTAGTCTAGGGTGGTAAGGTTGGTAGGTTAGGTGGTTTTAGAAAATGGGAAGTAGGTTTCGTCGAATTTAGCATGACGGGATATATAGGTGCGAGCGGTAAGATTGTCAAGGCATAGATAGCCTTTGTTTTTGGAGCTATAGCCTAAGAAAACACAAGGTCGTGTTCTAGGTTCAAATTTGTTTTTGGTATAATCACGTAGGCATGGAAAGACGCGACATCTATATGGTCGAAAAAGAGCATAATTCGGGATGATGTGAAAGAGCATCTCGTAGGGTGATTTTTGTTGTAAGATGGGGGTCGGGAGCCGATTGATAATATAAGTAGCCGATGCGAATGCTGTAAACCAACATTTAAGTGGTACTTTGGAGTGAAAGAGCATAGCAAGGCCGGTTTCGGTAATGTGGCGGTGTTTACGTTCGGCACGGCCGTTTTGTAGTGGTGTGTATGGACATGATAATTGATGAAGAATGCCCTTATCCGATAAAATTTTTTGGAACTTGTGGCTTGTGAATTCAGCACCCCCATCACTGTGAAAGACTTTGATTTTATCACGAAGTTGGTTTGTGACCATGGTGTGAAACTGTTGAAAATTTTCAAAGGCTTGAGATTTGAGATGCATTGGAAAAAGCCAAGTAAATCGTGAGTGGTCATCAATGAATAGGATACAATAGAGGTATCCTTCAAAGGAGGTAATGGGGGCCGGTCCCCAAAATTCGCAATGTATGATGTCTAGAGGTTTAGATGCCCGTTTATGATCAACCGAGAAAGGTAGTTTGTGACTTTTAGCTAATTGGCATTAAACACATATCGTTGGATTTGGTAAAAGTGATGACACAGTTAGATGACCTTGTTTATTCAAAACGGATATTATATCATTATTAATGTGTCCTAAACGAGAATGCCATAATTGGAAAGAGCCTTTTAGTGACGGTTGATTGAGATCGGATAGAAGCGCTGCATCAATTTGCTGTAAGCGGTAGAGACCACCATCATGTTTCCCGGTGGTGATTGTTGTTCCGTCCCTCCGTTTCTGAACAACAAATGAGGTATCAGAAAAAGTAATATTTACCGGAAAATCATGTGTAAGTCGACTAATAGAGAGGAGGTTTCGAGTGAGATTTGGAACGACCAAAATATCACGTAAAAAAATGGAAGGTGTTACGTGATGGGATCCGATGTGAGTTATCGGGAGGGTGTGATTTCCAACATTGGGAGTCATGTGTGCGGATGCGCCGGAATCCATGTACCAATCCAAGATGTTCGGATTAGAAGGGGAAGCACAGAAGGTTTCGGCTATGTTTGCATGTCCTTCACCGGCGCATTTTTGGAGAATATAGTCATGGCATTGGTTTGCCTTATGACCATTGCGGCACATAGTTGGCATCGTGGGATATATGTGGGACGGCGACCACCGCGTCTACGACGAGTAGGGAAATTGTTGGCGGGGCGAGAGGAGGAACCTCGATAGGACCCTTGACCACGGTGTGAAGTCGAGGCCGTAAAGGAGGATTGAGCCGGTACAGTGGGAAGTAAAGATTTGCAAAAAAATCATGTGCTTCGGCTCGGTGGATGAGATCCATAAAGGAAGGGATTGGAGTTAGAGCCATTTGAGTCGTGGAAAAATTTGTTAACTCGGCACCTAGTCCTCTTAGAAACCATTAGGACTTGAACGACTCGTTGACCGGTTTTCCAATTGAAGTGAGTTGATCACATAGGTGTTTGAAACTTCGTGCATATTCTTGGACCGAATTTGAACCTTTGGTTAGATTTTGAAGATCGGCCCGTAAGCTAAGTTCACAGGTTTCCGAGGAATGGCTAAACGTGGCTTCAAGTGCCTTCCATGCTTCCGAGGCGGATGTGGTGCCTACAATGACCGCCATGGCTTCTTCGGATAGAGAAGAGTTTAGAAGCATTCGTAATTGTTGGTCGACAGCGGGTGTCGGTGGTGGTTTCGATCCGTCAAGGTATTGAAACATGTTTTGGGATTCAAGAATGGGTTGTATTTGGTTTTTCCATAAAAGAAAGTTAGAGGAGGAGAGTTTGATAGTCATTAAGTGAAGAAGGGTGGCAAAGGGAAGAGGATCGGTGGTGTTGGTGTTGGTGTTATCATCATCGGTAGTGACCATGGTGAAGGCGGCGATGGAGGTGGCGTGATGGTGTTGAGGAGAAGGGAGCAGGGATGGTTTTCCGGTGAGTCACCGGATTGTTTGGAGAGATAAAGTGAGAAACAAAAAAATAGAGAGAGAGGGAGAAAAAGTGAAGAAGTTTGTTGGATGGATTTCTTGTTTTTGGTTTTATTTTCTGGAATAAAGAAAGAAAAAGGAGAAAACGGAGAGAAG
Organism: Saussurea involucrata; assembly: GCA_033807775.1. NCBI lineage: Eukaryota > Viridiplantae > Streptophyta > Magnoliopsida > Asterales > Asteraceae > Saussurea > Saussurea involucrata. Next base: position 71,259,792 of record CM066321.1, on the reverse strand, counting down.
AGAAAGGCGAGAGGTGAGGATCTTTTGTTTGTAGGGTAATCCCTATTGCTAAAGCTCTGATACCATGAGAAGTTTCTGATCCCTCTTAATCTGAGGGTTTGCAATGCATTCCATTTATATACAAGTTTTACATTTGAGATAAATACAAAGTACGATTAGAGATAGATACAAACTCAAACTATGGCTAAACCTAAAGCTTATATTTAAAGTATATAATTTATTGCATCATCTTCAACCTCGTGAGACCCTGGTTCGATCGTCTGAGGAAGTCTCAACAGAGCAAATGGTGCGGACATCTTGGGTGTTCCGACAAAAGTAAGAGGAAGTCGCAATCTTGGATATTTATGGTACGTTTGAGCTAAACTTTAAGAAACCAAAAGCATTAAACTTGAAAAAACAGGGTTTTTTTTATCTCTGTTCAAAATCTTTGAACAAAGCATCCATGAACTTCATCTTTATTGTTTTCTCTTCTGTACATGTCATTTATGTTTAATCACTGAGTTAGAAGTTTTTTTAACAGACTTGTACCCCACCCTGATTTCACTCAAGATTTTTCATAGAGGTGTTTTCCCACCACGTTCTGGTAGGAAGTATTTATTGGGTAAATGTCATTTGGTTGATTTAGTAGACACTGATGAGTTTTCGGTATATGAACTGAATGCTATGATGCAAGAAATCGGGTACAACTATGATGATGTACCTATATTTTACCACTTCAAAGACCTAAATTTTGACCTCCGAGCATTAGGCAATGATATGGATGTGTTGTCCTTGTTAAAGTATGCTCCTAAATGCAAACTAATTAAGGTTTACACTGAGTTTTTTAGGACAAGAGTGGAAAGTTTTTTATTATCACATGGGATGAGTAAAGTGGTAATTGAAGAAGTTCCATCATAAGAAGGGAGTCCATAGTTAAATAGGTGTAAGAAAAAATCAGTACAAGGATAATCTTCAACTTGTAAGAAAAGATTAATGCTTGATTGGATTGTACCAAAAGAGGCAAACAATGAAGTAAATGCAGAGGGTGTTTGTGGTGTTCATGAACATGGGGATAGTGCAGTTAATGAGCATTTTAATGAAACTGGTGCTTCTGTAGTTAATGAAGAAAGTGGTGGTGTAGTTAATGAGCAGGGGGTGGTGCAGTAAATGAGCAGGGGGATGAGGGTCTTACTCAAACTAATTGTGCAGTTAATGAATAGGGGGTAATGCAGTAAAGGAGCAGGGGGGTAATGCAGTAAATGAGCATGGGGATGAGGGTCTTAATCAAACAACTTGTGCAGTTAATGAACATGGGGATGGGGTTCCTAACCAAACAGGTAATGATCAATGTGATGCTTTTGATGACTTATTGGACTTTGTTGACTTATTTGACTCAAATCTTGAAGATGACAATGGTAAGGATGATGATGAAGGTGAGCAGAATGAACACGGTGACTCTAATCTTGAAGATGACAATGGTAAGGATGATGTTGAAGTTGAAATGGGGGATTTTGATGAGAATGTTGCATGTATGTAACATAATGTGTTGGAAATGGATATGGAGGATTATGATAGTAATGGTGATGAATCTGATATGGAGAAAATGGTTAGTTATTTGAAAAAACTAAGAGCTGAGAGGGGATCTAAGGCAACTAGTGACAGTGGTATCCACTTCTATGTTGGGCAGGTATTTGGTACCAAGGAAGGAATAAAGAAAATGATTGACACCCATGCAATTGAGAGTAGAAGACAAATAGTGGTAGTGAAAAATGATCTTACCAGATTAAGGGTTGTTTTTTGGGGATCTATACCAAAGCTTGGTGGGCCAAGCAAGGTAAAGAAACGTACCTTTGGGCCAAGCAAAAGCAAAAAAGAGGTTGATGGGCCAAGTAACAGCAAAACAAAAGTAGATGGGCCAAACAGAGCATCAAAAAAGGATGGTGGGCTAAATAACATTAAAGGGTCCAAGTTAGATGCAAAATGTTGATAACGCCACTTTTTGGCGTTATTTTAGGTTCTCAAACCAATGAGATTGGCTTGTATTGATAGCAAAGAAGCGGGATTTTATGGTTTATCGAGTGAAATGTGCAGGTTATCTAAAAGGCAGTGATCATCGAGAAAAGAAGCTGAAAAGAGCCAAAACAAAGCCCAACGGAAGCCCGAGATCCAAGCCCAAGACCCGCGACCAAACCAGGACCCGAACCTGACCCGGATGACATCAGAAAAGCGCGCGACTTATGCCGCGGTTTACAAGTCGCGGCACAAGTCGCGGAAGGGTCTGTTTCGTTTTTTTTACACTTTATGTATTTGGGAATTAGGTCATTCTTGGGACAACTCACACACGACGAACGGGAGCAGCTTAGGGGCGATTTCTGAAGCTTTTCCAGAGCTTTTGGAGCCACGATAGAGGATCAATCGAGGACACGTCCACCACGGAAAGTAGATTCAAGCACGAGAGAAGGGAGTCCACCATTACACTCGTCACATTCATTATCATTATGTTTGCACACGTTTTTCCATCTTCTTTCTTTATGTTTGAGTCCACCACCAACATGAACTAAATTCTAGATGTTGGGGGTTGGAATGAATTTGATTTAGCATATGAACAGATGATTTGAATTCTTTTATCAGTTTTCCTATTTTAATGAAGCATGTGATTTAGTTTTTAATGCTTTTGTGAATTTGGCCAATTTACATTTGATTTGTTGTGAACAATTAAGTTCGAGAGAATTAATTGTTAATCTAGAACTAGAAATTGCATGCCTAAGGTTAAAATTTTGGATAGAGATATCAAATTAAACCTTAGTCTCATTAAATCTTGTTTCTAATGTGTTTTGAGTTCCATGAGTTGAGATCGAGAGATAAAACTTGTGTTTCCAAATAAAACCCGTTGTTGCTTGAGAAAGAACAACGGTGATTTTAAGATTGGGTATTCATTAAGAGGAATAACTGGTAACTGTTTCAAGTCAAGTGTTTGTATGTGAAAGTCTTAGGATTTCCAACCCTCAACTGTTTTCTCTATCTAAAGTTTCTTAAGCTGTTTACTGTTTTGTCTTTGATTTATTTTGCTTGCAATTAATTAGTTTAGTACCAACCACTCAAAATTGCGACGTTCAGTTAATAGAGTTTATAGTAATTGTGATACTTAGTTCCTAGTTCCGTGTGTTCGATACTCGTACTTTCTAGTACTATTACTTGATTTCGACCCGTACACTTGCGGTAAGATTTAGGGGGTGTAAACCCGCCTATCAAGTTTTTGGCGCCGTTGTCGGGGAACTAGTTGCAACTGATAGCACTACCAGCTATAAGCGCTATTACATTGAACTTTTTTTAATTTTATTTCATCACTTCAGTTTTTGGATTGCTAACTTCGCCTACTTTCTTTTCAGGTACTAATTGGTTTATGCCAAGGATGACCCGAGGGAAGGAAATCGAACCACTTGATCCGGAGATCGAAAGAGCCGCCCGCCAGATACGTAAAGCATCCAAAGCCCAAAGGCAATTAAAGATGGGCGACGAGAGACCTGTTAACAACCCACCTCCGCCTCCTCCGGCGAGAGTTCCGATGCGGTCATTTGCCAATCCAAACGTGGCAGCCGCACGCATAGGCATCCAACCGCCCACTACTGGGGCGAACTACTTCGAGATTAAACCAAGTACCATTGTCATGATACAGCAGAATCAGTTCGGAGGGGCCCCGACAGAGGATCCTCATGCACATCTCCGTGCATTTGAGAGGATATGCAACACATTCAAAATCAATGGGGTAAATGAGGATGCCATCAAGCTAAGACTGTTCAGCTTCTCACTCAAGGGTAGAGCTGAAATTTGGATAGAGAGACTACCAGCGGATCAGATCACTACATGGGCAGACTTGAAGGCCGCATTCCTCTAGAAATTCTTCCCACCGGGAAGAACTGCTCAGCTAATGGCCGACATTACTCACTTCACGCAATGAGACCAAGAGACCCTATACGAGGCATGGGAGAGATACAAGGATATGTTGAAAAAGTGTCCTCACCACGGGTTGTACGGCTGGGTAATTATCCAAACTTTCTTTGGAGGCCTTCACTCGCAGTTCAAGAATGATATCACTGCTGCAGCGGGTGGAGCCCTAATGGAGAAGACATATGAAGAAGCGGTCGCCTTGATCGAGAACTTAGCCGAGCATAGCTACGCCACTCCACGATCTTCTATCAGATGGGTAACTAGTGTTCAAGAATCGGACGAGCTGAAAGAAATAAAAGCTCAACTAGCTGCGATCACGAACCACTTGAAAGGAGGCAATCCGGAAGAACCCGAACAAGTTCAGTTTTTACAGAACCGGAACAATCAGCCAAGGAACGACCCGTTCTCGAATACCTACAATGAGGGGTGGAAGAAGCACCCAAACTTCTCATGGAGTCAACCCGGTCAACAACAGCAAGGTAATTCTTCTAACTTTTCTAATTCTTCTAATGCTAACAATGTTTACCGTCCTCCAGGTTTCAACCAAAGGAATTTCAATGAGGGACCATCCATGGAGAAGAAACCGGGACTGGAAGACATGATGATGAAGTTTATGACAAAGATGGACAACACAGTTGAAGGTTTGGCAAGCATGGTGAGTACAGTGAAAGCTGCAACTGATCAGAACACCGCATCCATCAAGATTCTCGAGAGGCAAGTAGGACAAATTTCTGAAGTCCTACAAAACCGAACCCCCGGGACGTTTCCGAGCCAGACTAAGAGAAAGCCAAGAGAAGAATGTAAAGCCATTTATCTGAGAAATGGCAAAGAGTTGATCAAGGAGACGAATGTCGAGATGAAAGACGATACTGCTAATGATATGGCTGATCGGGAAGAACCGAAGGAAAAAGAGGTGACACCTCCACCAAAGCCAGTAGTCAAACCGTTTGTGCCACCACTACCATTCCCTAATCGGGTGAAGGCACATAAAGATGAGGAACAGTTCAAGAAATTCCTCGACATCTTCAAGAAGCTTCACATCAACATCCCATTCGCAGAAGCATTCGCTCAAATGCCGACATACCTCAAGTTCATGAAGGAGATCCTATCCAAGAAAAGGGCAATCGAGCACCAGTCTACCATTACACTTACTGAAGAGTGTAGTGCCATCATTCAGAACAAGCTTCCCCCAAAGCTTAAGGATCCAGGGAGTTTTACTATACCCGCTCATACAGGAAATCTTAGTTTCAATAAAGTATTGTGTGATTTAGGGGCAAGTATTAACTTAATGCCTCTTTCTATTTTCAGGAAACTGGGATTGGGGGAAGTGAAACCTACATACATGACACTTCAACTCGCGGATAGATCGCTTATATATCCATATGGAGTGATAGAAGACGTACTGATCAAGGTTGACAAGTTCTACTTCCCTGTAGACTTTGTGGTGCTGGATATGGATGAAGACGAAAAGGTTCTGTTGATATTGGGAAGATCCTTTCTTGCCACGAGCATAGCATTGATAGATATGGAGGAAGGAGAGATGACCCTGAGGGTTGGTGGCGAGAAGTTAGTATTCAAGATGTTCGAGAGGGTGAGAGAAAGAAGTGAAGAGGAGTCCGAGGATCAAGTAAAACCAGCTATGGAAGAGACTGCGGAAGACCGTAAGTGTGGGCGAGTCAATTCCGTGAACACCGAGCCAAGTTGAGAGCCACATAGTCGTGCCACGACTGTAACTACGGCGCTGGGTGGGAGGCAACCCACCGAGGTTTGCGTTTTCTTTTATTTACTGTTTTTAAGTGATTTTATTTACAAAAAAAATTATTTTTGCTGAAACAGTGGCTTACGCAGTATAGGCCGCGGTTTCCAAACCGCGTGCTAAGCCGCGTATGTCCCTGGAATGTTTTCGAAACAGTGGAGCCCGCGACTTGTCCCGCGACTTCCAGACCGCGTGGAAAACCATGCGGCTCCCCTGTTTCTCCTGAGATGCTTTCGTGATGTGTTTTCTTTTCCTGCTTTGTGTGTTTCGTGTCTTTCCTTTCTTTCGTCTTTTGCTTTGTCTCGTTTGTTTTTGCATTCCCCTTCTCCATTTTCTCCGATGTCTTCCAACTGGGCGCTCCAATCTTTCATGAGGACCTCCTCCGTCTGGGCAAACAGGTATGTTCTAACTCCGTATGTAACGAGTGGTGTATGATGTTGTGTCCCCTTTTAGTTAAACGAGATGCAACAAACCTAAGTTTCACTTAGGTTTGGGGTGCCTCACTTTCCAACATCTACACACTCAATTTTAATCCTGTGCAAACCTCGGTTTCACCGAGGTTTGGGGTTGACTTTAGTTGACAAACCTAGGCCACGGCCTAGGTTTGGGGTGGCCAAATTTTAATGAGATGGCTCTTTGATGTTGTGCTTTAATGTTATGCCTTGTGTAACACCCGTAATTTTCGGATAAGTACGACTTCGAATCAGTGTGGAATCGATCTTTTAAGAAAAATATGAAAAATAGAATTTTGGGTTATATCTTAGATTTTATGGTCTTGTTGGATAAGGAATTCGAATACGAGTCCAACGGTTTTTCCCGGAGCAAAAACAGAGCTATAACGAAGAAGTTATGGCCAAAACAGTTTCGGTACCGCGAAGCTACAATGACCAGCGACAATGACCGTGTCATTGTCGCGTGTCATTGTCGCGGACGGGTACCTGGTTGCTGTCAAATACGAATTTCACAACCCAAACTTCATTTCTTCATATCTCTCTCGTTTCAACTCCGATTTTGGCGATTCAAGTGGCCATGGTTTCGTTTTTGAGAGCTCTTCAAGGATCTAGAAAGAGTTTGGAAGATCATTGGAAGATTCAAGGGTGTTTGGTGGTGGTAAGTCTCGAATCTCCTTCCTTTTCTCTCCCAAATCGATTCCCCTTTTCTCCCTCACAAAACCCTAACCGATTTTGGGGTTTCTCTTGGAGATTGATGCGTTCCTTACCCATTTTATACTATTGATTTCATCTATAGATGCAAGAGCAAGTTCCATCCACAACATCTTATGAGATTTTTGAGGTTTTCTAGGTTTTCATCAAAACCTAAGTGGTGAGTTCATCCTCCTAGCTTCTATACTTTCATATGGGTTATAAATGTTTCATTGATGATCTCCTAGTGTTTTGTTTCTCCAATTTCAATTTGGATGATTTTGGAGAAGTTAGGTTAATATTGGGATTTTGGTCAAAATGGAGATTTTGATATAAGATGTTTGGGATTGGTTTTTTTTTAAGTGGTTGAATATGAATATTCATGGTAGGAATTTATGAATTTAGGTTTTTGGAAGATTTGGACTTGAAGGTTCAGACTTCTTCAAAGGAGCTTACGTTTGGGAAAAATCTAGATTTAGCCTAATCTAGCAAGGTGAGTTCAAGTTACTTTGCGAAAACTTTGTACATGCCAAAATGAGTATTTTACGAATATGGGTGTGTTTTACTTGAAAAGATATGTGGTTGAGTTATTTGGATAGTTTAACTCTTTTGGAAATATTTATCTTCATAAATGTGCAAAACACCTATAATTGGGGTTGTTGAATATTTGGGTGGTTAGAAACCATATTTTGTATTTAAAAGGTTAATTGCTCAAAGAGAGGCTTATTTGACGAGTACATCATGTTAGTGTAATTGATTTTATAAACCATTTGGGAAATATCCGATTTAGCGTCAAGAGTTATTTTGAGAATTGTAAAGGTGTGAGTCCTTTTGGGAAAACCCTTTTGCTTAACCGTGTCAGGTTTTGGGTTAATAGTGGTTTTGTGGTACTTGTTTACCTAACAGATGTTTAAATGCATTTTATTGCACATTATTGATATTTACATGCTTGGGTGTTTTGTCATTCCGGGTTGAGCATGTTTTTGTAGACTGTGTTGCATTGGATCCATAGGCAAGCGAGTCAGTCTTTATTTGATGGTCTATCTCTTTGTGCATGAAGAGTGGACTGTAGGGACGCATGGTTATATGCGTAGGCCATGGGGCCACTAGCGAGTATGCACTATGGTCCCCGTGTATGTAAGTCCTTGAGGTGTAACCCTATGGGGTATGCAATAAAGGCAATCTATTTATGGCTTGAGGTTGTGATGTCTTTATGGCATGGGAACTAAGGTCGGGGCTTGAGGTGTAACTCGTCTAGGCTGGATATGCAATAAGGTCGCCTGTAAGTCCTTGAGGTGTAACTCTACGGGGTATGCAATAAAGGCAATCTATTTATGGCTTGAGGTTGTGATGTCTTTATGGCATGGGAACTAAGGTCGGGGCTTGAGGTGTAATCCAGTAACATCACGAGTGACTTAACTTTGTGTGCCCGTCACTTTCGATGGAATCGGGTCTCCCCCGTCACCGAAAGGTGTGGTTTTGGGTATATGTTTTTATCCATATTTTCGGTGACGTACTTTATTTATACGAATTGTATTCATGGTTATTGGCAGGGTTCTATACTTCATACTTATCGGGTGTTTTGGAATATTGGAGTTTTGTCCACGTTTGTATTCCTTGGGTTATTTATGCCCAAATATGTTTTGAGTGAGTTGGAGTCGTAACTCATTTTGGAAAACGCTTTACACTTTTCGGGAATGGTTTCCATGGATTTTGGGTACGTTGGAAAAATGAGTCATGTATGCCCGTTTGGGAAAACCTTTGGAAATAATAATCTTGGTCGCAAACTTTCAATGAAAGATTTATCTAAATCATGACTAAAACTACAACCTTCCGATTTATGATTTCTTTTATGTAGTCATGATAAAATGCTTGAACTCACTAGGCGTAAGCCTAACCCTTTTTATTTATCGGCATGTGCAACAGGCTCAGGTTGGGGTAGCTCTAGCTACATTATGAAGTGGCGAGTGCTAGTAGTGTGCACGAGATGTGAATCGTTTAGTGAAGTCTTCCGCATTTATTTTGGGATTAGCAACTTGTGTCGTGTTAAGTGACACCCGTTTAAGTTATTTTATTTGGGGAACTATAATGTTTTAAATTATGAGGTATTTTAAGGTATGAATTGTAGAAATGATTTTATCTTGTTGGGTATTTTATCGAAATTTTATTTAGTTGCTCTTTCCAAATTCGAGGGTGTTACAAGTTGGTATCAGAGCATAAGTTTGAGAGATTTAGGTGTTGATTTTGGATACCTAGACTCAAACTAGCGTTTGTTTAAGTAAATGAGAGTGAAATTCACCATTAGGCACTTTAAAATAGGATGTTTCGAGGTCAATGGAGTTGCTAGAAATGAGAATTCCCGACTAGAGTAGCAAGAATAATCATGTATGGTACGTTCATAATGACACCTGGCCAGTGTCATGGTGAATCTACTAGTTACACGTGCGTACTTGAACTACTTTAACGTGATGATCGTGGGGTAGTGATGGAGTTCTAAGCTATTAGTCGTTGGAAAAGATTGACGATTCTAGTATTAGTCACTTAGGGTGACGATAAGCATGATAATTGCTTTAAGTGGACCGTTTCGGGTCAAATTTGATGGTTGGATTAGAACCATAGAATTATTGAATCGACCTTGATTCGAGAAAGACACCGTAAGGATTGTTGATGTAATTCCCAGCTTAACCTTAAGAGGTTAAAGTATCTAGATGACAATAGTGGGTCGGAGGAATTTGGAGGAGTATGAGTTGAGACGTTGAATGCCGACTAAGTTATGCACAAAATTATTTTAAAAATAAGTTGCATCAATTATTTCTTGTGTTTCAAATCCTTATATGGATTGTGTTACCAATTTTGGAAAATGTTTAGCACACACACAAGATTTCAAATTTATGGGTTTTTGAACTAACATGAAATTATTTTATTGCGGGAGTTGCAAACTCCGCTGAGATTTGTTTTGCTTTACTTCATTATTGTTCAACATTTCTTTCGGGTATAGTGATATCCATATTTTATGATGTTTAAGATGTCGGGCAAGTAACTACGGCTTACGACTTTAACATTGGATCTCCTCCACATATGTTAGAGTTTAGACGGAAAGTTATCTTCCATTATGTCTACGTAAAGTTATATTGAGAACTTTGTTTTATACGAGTTTGTGATCAATATTGTCTGTATAGTATTACATCCATAATGGATTTTGGAATTTTGTCATTTTAGCCATGATTTTGCTTAATGCAATTCGACTTTGGAAGCACAATGTTTGGTGCTATTTTGTTGACTTGGAGTCATTGGGTTCGTTGAATTTCATAGAGTTTTGTGTACGACGTTTTGGGTCGTGAAAGTACAATTTTATAATGTGCATATTCTATTTGTTTATGTGAAAGATTTATAAGTTATTTTGGGCATTTGGTCCCACTCGAGTTTTGTTGAGAAATATTAATTTTTGCCATAAGGCGACCAAAGAGATAAGTTTTGGAACTTTAGTGTCGCGTAATTTCTCTTTCAAAGATGTGTGCTAGCACAACTCGTTGCAACTTGTTCAGTATGTGGATTGATTTATACATGACATAAGTAATGCATGAAATAACACTTGATAGTATTTCATAACAGTTTGTTCAATGCGCTTTCCTTCAGTTAAATGATTTATTATCATTTTCATGTAAATACATTATATCGACTAGGGGTGTGCATCGCTTGGTAACCATGGTTTCTCAACACTTTGATAATCGAGTCGTGCATGAAAATGTTTCGTTCATTCATTGTATAAATGAAGACCATGTGGTCAAAGAATGTGTAATGTGGTAAAGATCATGCATAGTTCACATTATTTTACATTTTGAAAACACAAAGGTATGAGTCATTGACATTGGTCAATTTTGATTTTGCCGAATATTTTGGAAAATTGAAAACCTTTTTGGTTTGGAGGAAATGTGTATTTTGAGTATTTTGACAAATACATTTTTAGTAATGAAGTTTTGACGTTTTATGTTCCAAGTACGAAACTTGAGGAAAATGCTTCGCGATGAAGATTTTAGAAAATTGTTTGGTATGAAATTATGGTGCGTGTAATTTCTTATGTTTTGAACATTGACGCGCCCCGTCAGTGCAATTTGAGATACGAAAATAAGTTGAACCCTTTTGATGTCAACTAATTATTAACACTTATTTCCTCATATGTTTTAGAAAAACTCATTGTTGTGTGCAAGTTTGCCAAAGACGTTTTATTCAAATGTCATTATAGGATCGGATGAGAAATTTTGAGAAATTGATTTAAGGAGTTTCCTCTTTTAGAAATTTGGTCGCGAACCGTTTGATGCATGTCTTTTCGTTTCAAGAAAATTTCTAATGGAAGTGTTACAAGCTTGCATGCCTACCCCTATTTGAAGTTTTATGATGTTTTAAGTCGATACTCTCAAAGGATGGAAACGGATTGTTTTTTTGCCTTTAAATTTGGAGCCTACACAAGCTGTTTTGTGTTTTGACTGAGGTATAATTAAAAAAAAATCGTTTCCTTGTTTCGTATAATAAACTGATGCGCGCAAATTTTGTCGGGGAACCTTATTCCATACCAAATTAATGGTCGGAAAAGAAATTTTGAGTCAATGGCCGTTTGGGCTACTTTTGAAGTACGTGTGAAAATGTGTTGTACACCGTTTAAAGTGAGCAGTTACTTTACGTACATGTCATGAGTCAATCCATACCAGAACCGTGGCGGTTCATTTTAAAGAAGTTGTTTAATTACATTTTTGCGTTTTGTGGGTAAACTGAACTGCAATGAAATAATTTTCAACATGATTTTCATATGTGGGACGAGCGTGTCCATTTTTGCGTAACTACCGAATTGATAATAGTAGTTTTATGCATACGTTTAAATTTGATATGAAATATTTATGTTGAAAGTTTCTATGAAAAGTTTTGTGAATGGCATATTTGTTAAATAACGCACTTGAAAACCTTGAACTCGTTAGGGCCTTGGGAAAGATTAAGTAACCCCGATTAAGAGAAAGTTGCATATGACCTCGACTGTGAATAGTTGGGCGTTTAGGCACGTGATGTGACTATAGGCCGGATGATATCGGTAGCAAAGTCGATGTGCTTGTGGTAATTGGAGGGTTAGATTTGCGGTAACGCATTTTGAGGTTGGTGTAACCGTTTTGTTGGCAACCCTGTTTTGGGTCTTGGACAATTATAGCATGTGGGACCCTTTAGACACCATATCGATAACCTTGGTTTTGTAAGAAGGCTCGACGAGTGAAGCTCGTGTGTAGAGTCTGTGGTGATTCGACTTAATGGTATGACTAGGTGTCAACTTTTGGGCTTGAGGCCAACCACCTTTAGTGTAATCGGGGAAGTGTAGTCCGATTTGAAAGGAAATAATGGTAACGATTGTAGCAATCCTAAGATACTCAAGTGTGATGAGTAGATTTTATAGGAATAATTTCCTTGTGTGATTAAAGAACATGTCGGTTGATGATTAAGGTTGAAATGAATTTTGGAGTTTATTAGAACTCGTTGGAATTGATCGACAGTTAATGATGGGGACAATTGGAATTAGAGATTCGGTCGGTCTCGATATTAATTAGGCCTTGGATTGACTTAGAGTCTGAAAATGAAATTGGGAGGTATGGAACATTTAAGGTTGGGAGACGACCGAAGTCGTCTGACTAGGAATTATTCCAGTTGTCGGAGTGTTCTCCCAGACATAAGTACAGTGTACGTGAAGGGGCTTTGTTGATAAGCAATTGTTCGAGGAATTGTCTTTATAGACTGTGTGGAGAGAATTTAGATTCCAGTTAGGGACTGATAAATTATAGTCGACGTTGAGTAGGTTAGCCTTGGGTTGTAAAGGATGTAGATTTCGAGGACGAAATCATCCTAAGGTTGGGAGGATTGTAACACCCGTAATTTTCGGATAAGTACGACTTCGAATCAGTGTGGAATCGATCTTTTAAGAAAAATATGAAAAATAGAATTTTGGGTTAAATCTTAGATTTTATGGTCTTGTTGGATAAGGAATTCGAATACGAGTCCAACGGTTTTTCCCGGAGCAAAAACGGAGCTATAACGAAGAAGTTATGGCCAAAACAGTTTCGGTACCGCGGAGCTACAATGACCAGCGACAATGACCGTGTCATTGTCGCGTGTCATTGTCGCGCCAAGGGTACAACCTTTGGTACACCACCAGCGACAATGACCGTGTCATTGTCGCGTGTCATTGTCGCGGACGGGTACCTGGTTGCTGTCAAATACGAATTTCACAACCCAAACTTCATTTCTTCATAACTCTCTCGTTTCAACTCCGATTTTGGCGATTCAAGTGGCCATGGTTTCGTTTTTGAGAGCTCTTCAAGGATCTAGAAAGAGTTTGGAAGATCATTGGAAGATTCAAGGGTGTTTGGTGGTGGTAAGTCTCGAATCTTCTTCCTTTTCTCTCCCAAATCGATTCCCCTTTTCTCCCTCACAAAACCCTAACCGATTTTGGGGTTTCTCTTGGAGATTGATGCATTCCTTACCCATTTTATACTATTGATTTCATCTATAGATGCAAGAGCAAGTTCCATCCACAACATCTTATGAGATTTTTGAGGTTTTCTAGGTTTTCATCAAAACCTAAGTGGTGAGTTCATCCTCCTAGCTTCTATACTTTCATATGGGTTATAAATGTTTCATTGATGATCTCCTAGTGTTTTGTTTCTCCAATTTCAATTTGGATGATTTTGGAGAAGTTAGGTTAATATTGGGATTTTGGTCAAAATGGAAATTTTGATATAAGATGTTTGGGATTGGTTTTTTTTAAAGTGGTTGAATATGAATATTCATGGTAGGAATTTATGAATTTAGGTTTTTGGAAGATTTGGACTTGAAGGTTCAGACTTCTTCAAAGGAGCTTACGTTTGGGAAAAATCTAGATTTAGCCTAATCTAGCAAGGTGAGTTCAAGTTACTTTGCGAAAACTTTGTACATGCCAAAATGAGTATTTTACGAATATGGGTGTGTTTTACTTGAAAAGATATGTGGTTGAGTTATTTGGATAGTTTAACTCTTTTGGAAATATTTATCTTCATAAATGTGCAAAACACCTATAATTGGGGTTGTTGAATATTTGGGTGGTTAGAAACCATATTTTGTATTTAAAAGGTTAATTGCTCAAAGAGAGGCTTATTTGACGAGTACATCATGTTAGTGTAATTGATTTTATAAACCATTTGGGAAATATCCGATTTAGCGTCAAGAGTTATTTTGAGAATTGTAAAGGTGTGAGTCCTTTTGGGAAAACCCTTTTGCTTAACCGTGTCAGGTTTTGGGTTAATAGTGGTTTTGTGGTACTTGTTTACCTAACAGATGTTTAAATGCATTTTATTGCACATTATTGATATTTACATGCTTGGGTGTTTTGTCATTCCGGGTTGAGCATGTTTTTGTAGACTGTGTTGCATTGGATCCATAGGCAAGCGAGTCAGTCTTTATTTGATGGTCTATCTCTTTGTGCATGAAGAGTGGACTGTAGGGACGCATGGTTATATGCGTAGGCCATGGGGCCACTAGCGAGTATGCACTATGGTCCCCGTGTATGTAAGTCCTTGAGGTGTAACCCTATGGGGTATGCAATAAAGGCAATCTATTTATGGCTTGAGGTTGTGATGTCTTTATGGCATGGGAACTAAGGTCGGGGCTTGAGGTGTAACTCGTCTAGGCTGGATATGCAATAAGGTCGCCTGTAAGTCCTTGAGGTGTAACTCTACGGGGTATGCAATAAAGGCAATCTATTTATGGCTTGAGGTTGTGATGTCTTTATGGCATGGGAACTAAGGTCGGGGCTTGAGGTGTAATCCAGTAACATCACGAGTGACTTAACTTTGTGTGCCCGTCACTTTCGATGGAATCGGGTCTCCCCCGTCACCGAAAGGTGTGGTTTTGGGTATATGTTTTTATCCATATTTTCGGTGACGTACTTTATTTATACGAATTGTATTCATGGTTATTGGCAGGGTTCTATACTTCATACTTATCGGGTGTTTTGGAATATTGGAGTTTTGTCCACGTTTGTATTCCTTGGGTTATTTATGCCCAAATATGTTTTGAGTGAGTTGGAGTCGTAACTCATTTTGGAAAACGCTTTACACTTTTCGGGAATGGTTTCCATGGATTTTGGGTACGTTGGAAAAATGAGTCATGTATGCCCGTTTGGGAAAACCTTTGGAAATAATAATCTTGGTCGCAAACTTTCAATGAAAGATTTATCTAAATCATGACTAAAACTACAACCTTCCGATTTATGATTTCTTTTATGTAGTCATGATAAAATGCTTGAACTCACTAGGCGTAAGCCTAACCCTTTTTATTTATCGGCATGTGCAACAGGCTCAGGTTGGGGTAGCTCTAGCTACATTATGAAGTGGCGAGTGCTAGTAGTGTGCACGAGATGTGAATCGTTTAGTGAAGTCTTCCGCATTTATTTTGGGATTAGCAACTTGTGTCGTGTTAAGTGACACCCGTTTAAGTTATTTTATTTGGGGAACTATAATGTTTTAAATTATGAGGTATTTTAAGGTATGAATTGTAGAAATGATTTTATCTTGTTGGGTATTTTATCGAAATTTTATTTAGTTGCTCTTTCCAAATTCGAGGGTGTTACAAGTTGGTATCAGAGCATAAGTTTGAGAGATTTAGGTGTTGATTTTGGATACCTAGACTCAAACTAGCGTTTGTTTAAGTAAATGAGAGTGAAATTCACCATTAGGCACTTTAAAATAGGATGTTTCGAGGTCAATGGAGTTGCTAGAAATGAGAATTCCCGACTAGAGTAGCAAGAATAATCATGTATGGTACGTTCATAATGACACCTGGCCAGTGTCATGGTGAATCTACTAGTTACACGTGCGTACTTGAACTACTTTAACGTGATGATCGTGGGGTAGTGATGGAGTTCTAAGCTATTAGTCGTTGGAAAAGATTGACGATTCTAGTATTAGTCACTTAGGGTGACGATAAGCATGATAATTGCTTTAAGTGGACCGTTTCGGGTCAAATTTGATGGTTGGATTAGAACCATAGAATTATTGAATCGACCTTGATTCGAGAAAGACACCGTAAGGATTGTTGATGTAATTCCCAGCTTAACCTTAAGAGGTTAAAGTATCTAGATGACAATAGTGGGTCGGAGGAATTTGGAGGAGTATGAGTTGAGACGTTGAATGCCGACTAAGTTATGCACAAAATTATTTTAAAAATAAGTTGCATCAATTATTTCTTGTGTTTCAAATCCTTATATGGATTGTGTTACCAATTTTGGAAAATGTTTAGCACACACACAAGATTTCAAATTTATGGGTTTTTGAACTAACATGAAATTATTTTATTGCGGGAGTTGCAAACTCCGCTGAGATTTGTTTTGCTTTACTTCATTATTGTTCAACATTTCTTTCGGGTATAGTGATATCCATATTTTATGATGTTTAAGATGTCGGGCAAGTAACTACGGCTTACGACTTTAACATTGGATCTCCTCCACATATGTTAGAGTTTAGACGGAAAGTTATCTTCCATTATGTCTACGTAAAGTTATATTGAGAACTTTGTTTTATACGAGTTTGTGATCAATATTGTCTGTATAGTATTACATCCATAATGGATTTTGGAATTTTGTCATTTTAGCCATGATTTTGCTTAATGCAATTCGACTTTGGAAGCACAATGTTTGGTGCTATTTTGTTGACTTGGAGTCATTGGGTTCGTTGAATTTCATAGAGTTTTGTGTACGACGTTTTGGGTCGTGAAAGTACAATTTTATAATGTGCATATTCTATTTGTTTATGTGAAAGATTTATAAGTTATTTTGGGCATTTGGTCCCACTCGAGTTTTGTTGAGAAATATTAATTTTTGCCATAAGGCGACCAAAGAGATAAGTTTTGGAACTTTAGTGTCGCGTAATTTCTCTTTCAAAGATGTGTGCTAGCACAACTCGTTGCAACTTGTTCAGTATGTGGATTGATTTATACATGACATAAGTAATGCATGAAATAACACTTGATAGTATTTCATAATAGTTTGTTCAATGCGCTTTCCTTCAGTTAAATGATTTATTATCATTTTCATGTAAATACATTATATCGACTAGGGGTGTGCATCGCTTGGTAACCATGGTTTCTCAACACTTTGATAATCGAGTCGTGCATGAAAATGTTTCGTTCATTCATTGTATAAATGAAGACCATGTGGTCAAAGAATGTGTAATGTGGTAAAGATCATGCATAGTTCACATTATTTTACATTTTGAAAACACAAAGGTATGAGTCATTGACATTGGTCAATTTTGATTTTGCCGAATATTTTGGAAAATTGAAAACCTTTTTGGTTTGGAGGAAATGTGTATTTTGAGTATTTTGACAAATACATTTTTAGTAATGAAGTTTTGACGTTTTATGTTCCAAGTACGAAACTTGAGGAAAATGCTTCGCGATGAAGATTTTAGAAAATTGTTTGGTATGAAATTATGGTGCGTGTAATTTCTTATGTTTTGAACATTGACGCGCCCCGTCAGTGCAATTTGAGATACGAAAATAAGTTGAACCCTTTTGATGTCAACTAATTATTAACACTTATTTCCTCATATGTTTTAGAAAAACTCATTGTTGTGTGCAAGTTTGCCAAAGACGTTTTATTCAAATGTCATTATAGGATCGGATGAGAAATTTTGAGAAATTGATTTAAGGAGTTTCCTCTTTTAGAAATTTGGTCGCGAACCGTTTGATGCATGTCTTTTCGTTTCAAGAAAATTTCTAATGGAAGTGTTACAAGCTTGCATGCCTACCCCTATTTGAAGTTTTATGATGTTTTAAGTCGATACTCTCAAAGGATGGAAACGGATTGTTTTTTTGCCTTTAAATTTGGAGCCTACACAAGCTGTTTTGTGTTTTGACTGAGGTATAATTAAAAAAAAATCGTTTCCTTGTTTCGTATAATAAACTGATGCGCGCAAATTTTGTCGGGGAACCTTATTCCATACCAAATTAATGGTCGGAAAAGAAATTTTGAGTCAATGGCCGTTTGGGCTACTTTTGAAGTACGTGTGAAAATGTGTTGTACACCGTTTAAAGCGAGCAGTTACTTTACGTACATGTCATGAGTCAATCCATACCAGAACCGTGGCGGTTCATTTTAAAGAAGTTGTTTAATTACATTTTTGCGTTTTGTGGGTAAACTGAACTGCAATGAAATAATTTTCAACATGATTTTCATATGTGGGACGAGCGTGTCCATTTTTGCGTAACTACCGAATTGATAATAGTAGTTTTATGCATACGTTTAAATTTGATATGAAATATTTATGTTGAAAGTTTCTATGAAAAGTTTTGTGAATGGCATATTTGTTAAATAACGCACTTGAAAACCTTGAACTCGTTAGGGCCTTGGGAAAGATTAAGTAACCCCGATTAAGAGAAAGTTGCATATGACCTCGACTGTGAATAGTTGGGCGTTTAGGCACGTGATGTGACTATAGGCCGGATGATATCGGTAGCAAAGTCGATGTGCTTGTGGTAATTGGAGGGTTAGATTTGCGGTAACGCATTTTGAGGTTGGTGTAACCGTTTTGTTGGCAACCCTGTTTTGGGTCTTGGACAATTATAGCATGTGGGACCCTTTAGACACCATATCGATAACCTTGGTTTTGTAAGAAGGCTCGACGAGTGAAGCTCGTGTGTAGAGTCTGTGGTGATTCGACTTAATGGTATGACTAGGTGTCAACTTTTGGGCTTGAGGCCAACCACCTTTAGTGTAATCGGGGAAGTGTAGTCCGATTTGAAAGGAAATAATGGTAACGATTGTAGCAATCCTAAGATACTCAAGTGTGATGAGTAGATTTTATAGGAATAATTTCCTTGTGTGATTAAAGAACATGTCGGTTGATGATTAAGGTTGAAATGAATTTTGGAGTTTATTAGAACTCGTTGGAATTGATCGACAGTTAATGATGGGGACAATTGGAATTAGAGATTCGGTCGGTCTCGATATTAATTAGGCCTTGGATTGACTTAGAGTCTGAAAATGAAATTGGGAGGTATGGAACATTTAAGGTTGGGAGACGACCGAAGTCGTCTGACTAGGAATTATTCCAGTTGTCGGAGTGTTCTCCCAGACATAAGTACAGTGTACGTGAAGGGGCTTTGTTGATAAGCAATTGTTCGAGGAATTGTCTTTATAGACTGTGTGGAGAGAATTTAGATTCCAGTTAGGGACTGATAAATTATAGTCGACGTTGAGTCGGTTAGCCTTGGGTTGTAAAGGATGTAGATTTCGAGGACGAAATCATCCTAAGGTTGGGAGGATTGTAACACCCGTAATTTTCGGATAAGTACGACTTCGAATCAGTGTGGAATCGATCTTTTAAGAAAAATATGAAAAATAGAATTTTGGGTTAAATCTTAGATTTTATGGTCTTGTTGGATAAGGAATTCGAATACGAGTCCAACGGTTTTTCCCGGAGCAAAAACGGAGCTATAACGAAGAAGTTATGGCCAAAACAGTTTCGGTACCGCGGAGCTACAATGACCAGCGACAATGACCGTGTCATTGTCGCGTGTCATTGTCGCGCCAAGGGTACAACCTTCGGTACACCACCAGCGACAATGACCGTGTCATTGTCGCGTGTCATTGTCGCGGACGGGTACCTGGTTGCTGTCAAATACGAATTTCACAACCCAAACTTCATTTCTTCATATCTCTCTCGTTTCAACTCCGATTTTGGCGATTCAAGTGGCCATGGTTTCGTTTTTGAGAGCTCTTCAAGGATCTAGAAAGAGTTTGGAAGATCATTGGAAGATTCAAGGGTGTTTGGTGGTGGTAAGTCTCGAATCTCCTTCCTTTTCTCTCCCAAATCGATTCCCCTTTTCTCCCTCACAAAACCCTAACCGATTTTGGGGTTTCTCTTGGAGATTGATGCGTTCCTTACCCATTTTATACTATTGATTTCATCTATAGATGCAAGAGCAAGTTCCATCCACAACATCTTATGAGATTTTTGAGGTTTTCTAGGTTTTCATCAAAACCTAAGTGGTGAGTTCATCCTCCTAGCTTCTATACTTTCATATGGGTTATAAATGTTTCATTGATGATCTCCTAGTGTTTTGTTTCTCCAATTTCAATTTGGATGATTTTGGAGAAGTTAGGTTAATATTGGGATTTTGGTCAAAATGGAGATTTTGATATAAGATGTTTGGGATTGGTTTTTTTTTAAGTGGTTGAATATGAATATTCATGGTAGGAATTTATGAATTTAGGTTTTTGGAAGATTTGGACTTGAAGGTTCAGACTTCTTCAAAGGAGCTTACGTTTGGGAAAAATCTAGATTTAGCCTAATCTAGCAAGGTGAGTTCAAGTTACTTTGCGAAAACTTTGTACATGCCAAAATGAGTATTTTACGAATATGGGTGTGTTTTACTTGAAAAGATATGTGGTTGAGTTATTTGGATAGTTTAACTCTTTTGGAAATATTTATCTTCATAAATGTGCAAAACACCTATAATTGGGGTTGTTGAATATTTGGGTGGTTAGAAACCATATTTTGTATTTAAAAGGTTAATTGCTCAAAGAGAGGCTTATTTGACGAGTACATCATGTTAGTGTAATTGATTTTATAAACCATTTGGGAAATATCCGATTTAGCGTCAAGAGTTATTTTGAGAATTGTAAAGGTGTGAGTCGTTTTGGGAAAACCCTTTTGCTTAACCGTGTCAGGTTTTGGGTTAATAGTGGTTTTGTGGTACTTGTTTACCTAACAGATGTTTAAATGCATTTTATTGCACATTATTGATATTTACATGCTTGGGTGTTTTGTCATTCCGGGTTGAGCATGTTTTTGTAGACTGTGTTGCATTGGATCCATAGGCAAGCGAGTCAGTCTTTATTTGATGGTCTATCTCTTTGTGCATGAAGAGTGGACTGTAGGGACGCATGGTTATATGCGTAGGCCATGGGGCCACTAGCGAGTATGCACTATGGTCCCCGTGTATGTAAGTCCTTGAGGTGTAACCCTACGGGGTATGCAATAAAGGCAATCTATTTATGGCTTGAGGTTGTGATGTCTTTATGGCATGGGAACTAAGGTCGGGGCTTGAGGTGTAACTCGTCTAGGCTGGATATGCAATAAGGTCGCCTGTAAGTCCTTGAGGTGTAACTCTACGGGGTATGCAATAAAGGCAATCTATTTATGGCTTGAGGTTGTGATGTCTTTATGGCATGGGAACTAAGGTCGGGGCTTGAGGTGTAATCCAGTAACATCACGAGTGACTTAACTTTGTGTGCCCGTCACTTTCGATGGAATCGGGTCTCCCCCGTCACCGAAAGGTGTGGTTTTGGGTATATGTTTTTATCCATATTTTCGGTGACGTACTTTATTTATACGAATTGTATTCATGGTTATTGGCAGGGTTCTATACTTCATACTTATCGGGTGTTTTGGAATATTGGAGTTTTGTCCACGTTTGTATTCCTTGGGTTATTTATGCCCAAATATGTTTTGAGTGAGTTGGAGTCGTAACTCATTTTGGAAAACGCTTTACACTTTTCGGGAATGGTTTCCATGGATTTTGGGTACGTTGGAAAAATGAGTCATGTATGCCCGTTTGGGAAAACCTTTGGAAATAATAATCTTGGTCGCAAACTTTCAATGAAAGATTTATCTAAATCATGACTAAAACTACAACCTTCCGATTTATGATTTCTTTTATGTAGTCATGATAAAATGCTTGAACTCACTAGGCGTAAGCCTAACCCTTTTTATTTATCGGCATGTGCAATAGGCTCAGGTTGGGGTAGCTCTAGCTACATTATGAAGTGGCGAGTGCTAGTAGTGTGCACGAGATGTGAATCGTTTAGTGAAGTCTTCCGCATTTATTTTGGGATTAGCAATTTGTGTCGTGTTAAGTGACACCCGTTTAAGTTATTTTATTTGGGGAACTATAATGTTTTAAATTATGAGGTATTTTAAGGTATGAATTGTAGAAATGATTTTATCTTGTTGGGTATTTTATCGAAATTTTATTTAGTTGCTCTTTCCAAATTCGAGGGTGTTACACCTTACCTGTCTGATATCTGTAATAACCGCACAACGATACTTGTTGTTAGTATCGCCTACGCCGACACTTGCACATTGGGGACAATGTGTGGGTAAGGTTTGGGGTTGCCCAATCAGGCCCACGTTTATGCACGTAGATTTCCCGCACCTCTGCACGCTTAGATCACATTAGCCAAAATTTCTGTTTTGAATGATTGAGACCGACCATTGTGGGGAGAATCTCGTGATAGTGACGCGACCATTAGGGAAGGACCGGGAAAGGACATGACTAGGGACATTAGTGGAGACCACCCAATAGCGAGATTTGAGCCTAAAAGACGTCTTTTCATTTCGAGGGATTTAAACACTTAATTCATATACACCTTTTCGAATTCCTTGTCGTGAATATAGAATGATCTCGCTATATTATTGCATTGAGTAGCAAAGACAACCATCGGGATATTGGGTAAGGGTGTAGTAGACCATATCGTGTGGACCTTAAGAGATGATTCCAGGCATTGTGTGCATGTTTAACCCTGTTTTTAGCTATCGTACCTTTTTACCCATATTGTGTGTAACCATAACCCCCTTTTGAAGCCAAATACTCACCACTTGTTCACTTCAAACCCACAATTAAACCCCAACCAAAAGCCTTAGCCAACCTTTATCCGAAAGTGTGTCAATCAGAAGCGGTAATGAATAGCAGAAGATAGAGCGAAAAAGAAAGAATGCAGGCCAGTCGTGAGAATAAATAGAAAAGAGGTCCAATGTAGCCCAAGTGAATAAAGAGAGCCAATGTTGCTTCAAAAAAACATAGTTTAGACAGCTATCTACAGCTAAATAAGAGAGTCAAAGCGACTCCAGCAGTGACAAAGAGGGCCAAATGATAGAAAATAAAGCTAGGAAGTTCAGAATTGCTAAAGTTGACACACCAAGGATCTTTGAACCGTTTTACCCTTCGTTTCTTAGCCATAACCCTAGCCCCATTACAACCCTTGTAAAGACCTGGATGATCTTCTGGAAAACGTGATTAGGGTATACGACCACCTTTGCCAATATTCCCTGTCTTGCTACTCGATTCCTTCTGAGATCGACTTTTGGACATTTGTGCGTCTTTCATTAGAGTTGTCATGTAAATTTCGAGTATTCTTGTACATAACCTCCTATACGTGACAACATGTGCGACAACATAGGTTCGAGCGAAATGAGAGAATCCCGTGAGGTAGGGTCGAGGCGAAATGTTTTCCCTAGTATGTTTAGACCTAGTACGACCTTAATGGAAACGGAGCAGTCACGAGTTCAACTTACAATGGAAGGCCATAGATCAAACAGAATAAGAATGAGGCGAGAATGAGAGAAGCAGTTCACGGGTATGGGAAATCACCAGTGCATTACATGGTACCAATTGGGAGTTGTGCAGTTATTATATTTCACTGATGTATACTTTTATTCTATTTTGTCGCTAATTTGCTTGAGGACAAGGAACGCTCGGTTTGGGGTTGTTGATAACGCCACTTTTTGGCGTTATTTTCGGTTCTCAAACCAATGAGATTGGCTTGTGTTGATAGCAAAGAAGCGGGATTTTATGGTTTATCGAGTGAAATGTGCAGGTTATCTAAAAGGCAGTGATCATCGAGAAAAGAAGCTGAAAAGAGCCCAAAAAGAGCCAAAACGAAGCCCAACGGAAGCCCGAGATCCAAGCCCAAGACCCGCGACCGAACCAGGACCCGAACCTGACCCGGATGACATCAGAAAAGTGCGCGACTTATGCCGCGGTTTACAAGTCGCGACACAAGTCGCGGAAGGGTCTGTTTCATTTTTTTTTACACTTTATGTATTTGGGAATTAGGTCATTCTTGGAACAGCTCGCACACGACGAATGGGAGCAGCTTAGGGGCGATTTCTGGAGCTTTTCCAGAGCTTTTGGAGCCACGATAGAGGATCAATCGAGGACACGTCCACCACGGAAAGTAGATTCGAGCACGAGAGAAGGGAGTCCACCATTACACTCGTCACATTCATTATCATTATGTTTGCACACGTTTTTCCATCTTCTTTCTATATGTTTGAGTCCACCACCAACATGAACTAAATTCTAGATGTTGGGGGTTGGAATGAATTTGATTTAGCATATGAACAGATGATTTGAATTCTTTTATCAGTTTTCCTATTTTAATGAAGCATGTGATTTAGTTTTTAATGCTTTTGTGAATTTGGCCAATTTACATTTGATTTGTTGTGAACAATTAAGTTCGAGAGAATTAATTGTTAATCTAGAACTAGAAATTGCATGCCTAAGGTTAGAAATTTGGATAGTGTTGGGTCATCAAGATTTGAAGATGACCTCATGATCACCTTTTATACTTTGAAAAACATTTTATACTTAGAGAAATTTTGGATGCATGGTTCTTTGTAATGGCTTGTACAAGATATCAAATGTTTGGTGAAGTCAAAGATCAACCAAAGTCAAGATTAAAGATTCTCTCATTGTGGAAGTGAAAGATCTTTTCTCAAACATACAAGTCATTGTTCACCGAAATTGTTCTCACAATTTCGGTGGTATCTCCACCGAAACTTCTCTCTATTTCGGCCAAGTCTCAAAGAAGCTTTTCCCAAAGATGATGTCATATATCTCAAGATGTGTCACATATCCCAAATGACATTTCGGTGGGACCTCAAAGAAGCTTCAAAGATGTTTTCTCCAAAGATGTGTCACATATCCCAAGTTTCCATCGGTGGTGCTTTTCTTGAAAGAAAATCTGAGAAGCAAAAGAAGACAAAAATGAGAGACATAATAAGACAAAATGAGAAGCAAATTCATTTTGTCTTGGAAGAAATCTTACAACCTTTCTTCGGTGGTGCATTTGTTGAAAGAGATTTTGAGAAGCAAAAGAAGACAAAAATGAGAGACATAAGAAGACAAATTGAGAAGATATTTTCTACATGGATAAAGTGACATTCTGTCTTATTATCCATTTCCATGCAAAGCTCTTTTCTCATGCATGGGCTCTTCTGACTGTACCTTGTAAAAGGTGACAAGGACTTCACAACTTTCCAGAAGTCAACATCCTCAGCAAGTGTGAAGATGACAAGTGTCCCAAGCATTCAATGCTTGCACACTCCTTGTCACTATAAAAGGAAGAGCTCTCCATACAGAAAATACACACATCTTGAGAGACTTTGAAGATTACTGTGAGCTCTTGATATTCTACGCAAACTGGAAGAATTCTCTAAGTGCAAGAATTTCCAGTTTGCTTGAAAAACTTTATAGCTTTGTTCTAAGTGTTCTTAGTTATTTTGTTGTATACTTTGTGTAAGATTGTTAGAATAGTTTATCTGTTCTTTTCCGCAACAGTCTTAAGTTTTCTATGTGTAATTCTTGTTGAAAGATTTTCAATAAAAAGAATTAAAATTGTGAAAATTTTGAGTATTGTATTCAACCCCCCCCCCCCCCCCCCCCCTTCTACAATACTTGTTATAGCCATCTGGGACTAACAAGTGGTATCAGAGCAGAAAGTTTAATTCCATAAACTTGATCTGCGATGGCTGCCTCTTCTTCTTCTACTGTTGAAAACTCTTTTCAAAATAACTTTTCTGAAAATGGCTCCATTTCAAAACCTCCTAAGTTCAATCCCAACAACTTCTCTTTGTGGAAAAGCCGCATGATGCTATTCATGGAAGGAGTGGATACTAGATATCCAACCATTCTCAACGAGGGACCCATTATCCCCAGAGTTTGGGCTCGCTATGACACGCAGAGGCCAGGTAAAGAAACCTTTGAAAAGGAAATCTCTAGTGATTCTGATGAGGAAAAATCCAGTGCTACTGGTCGGTATATTCTCAAAAATCCTAAAAAGTATACTGATGAGGAGAAACGTTTAGTTACTCTTGACTCCAAAGTTAGAACTATCATTGCTCTCTCTCTTCCTGATGAAGTGTACCACTCTCTGGTAAATCTCTCTACTGCCAAAGAGATGTGGTCCACTCTGTGTGTTTTGTACGAAGGTACAAATGAAGTTAAAAAGAGCAGAAAGATTGCTCTTGTTAGAAATTATGAACTCTTTGCTTTTGAGAAAGGAGAATCTCTATCCAACTACTATAATCGCTTTAACAGTCTTCTTAATGACTTAAAGCTGTTAGGTAGAGTGTATGACAATGAGGAAGTCCTGTGCAAATTTATGGACTGTCTTCCCGATTTTTGGGAAAATATCTGTACTTGTATAAAGACAACCAAGGATCTTGTTCATATGCCTCTTACTGTTCTTTATGGTACTCTTTTCAACTATGAGCAGACGAAACTGCATAAGTTTTTAAAGAACTCTTCTCTAGCTCTCCTAAGTGACTCTTCCAAAAAGACTAAGTTTTTTCCAAAAATCACCTACCCATCTGATTCTGACCATGATAGTCAAGAAGATCCCAATGATCATTCAGAAGCATATCTTAGTGATGCTAAGGATGAATGTGAGGAAACTTCAGTTGATAAATTATCTGATGAAATGGCCATGTTGGATGGGTACTCTAAATCCAAATCTCATCTCTCTTCTGGAAAATCTAAGTTTGATAGAAATTCATCATCTTCTCTCTCCAAACACTCTCCTTTGGATAAATCTAATGAGGAATGTTTTAACTGTGGTAAAAAGGGTCATTTTGCTTCTGAGTGTAAGAGTAAACAGTTTGAAAGACCCAGAACTGCTTCCTCAGGCCGATTTTCCTCAAAATCGGAAAGATCCAAATATGATTCCCAAAAGTTCAGCCAACACCTCTCTTCTGCAAATTTTGACCGGGCTAAAAGATACAAGGAAAAATACAAGAGAGAAAAGGAAAGAAATGAAATACTTATCAGAAGAGGAAAGGGTCTGCCTGCTAAATCTTATGATTTGGCAGATGAACCCACATCTGAAAGCGAATGACTCCTCAACTGCTCTTGTATCAGCTAAGTGCTTCTTCTACTCTTCACAGGTACATACTATGTGTTTTATCTATCTTTTATGAATTCTCTTATTTCAAACTCTTTTGCTATGTGTCCATAATTTCTGCCATCACATCTGAAAACATAAATTTTGGAAATTTTATTTGGCCAGTCTCTGGGTGTTATTTCTTTCTTAAAAAGAAATCCTCCAAAATTTTTCCAAAAATAACTTTATGACTTCTCATACCGATTTTCTTCTTAAATCTGTGAGTTTCAAAATGTCCAATTCAAAAGAAAGGATTTATGTACTCCCAATTTTTGAAATAGGAATTCTATGTGATGCACCCCCATTCTTTGTTATCTCTTCAAAATCTTTGAGCAAAAGTTAGGAAAAATGTCAAGTTTCTAAAAGGAACTCTCTTTATAGAAAATGCTATATCTGTGGTGATATTTCTCATTTTGCCAAAGACTGTGTGAAATAAAGAATTATTCTGAGTGATATAAATTCTTTTCATTCTTTTTCTTCTAACCCAAAAGGACCCACCTTCAAAATGGGTACCTGGAAATTAAATTCTTTGTGATTGCAGATTTTGAGCTGGGCAGATGGATCTATGTGAACAAGTGAGAAAGTTGACAAAACCTTAGAATTCCTTACTCTCATGACATCATAAGCATGATGATGTCATTCTCACAACATTACCACCGAAGCTGCTACTTTCTACCGACATCTCTCATCTACCATCAATCTTCATATCTCCTACACCCCATTTTTCATCATACTTCTTACCATTCATTTCATCCACCAAACTATTTTTCTCATCTCATCTTCAAAGTTGTCCTACTCAATGCTCTACCCACCAAAACCCACTTCGGTGAGTTTACATCTGTGAACCCTTCCACTCACTCCAAAACCTTTAAAAAAAAAAATTTAATATATATATATGTATATACTTTCGGTGATAGTTTTATTTTAAAAAAAAAATTTAATTAATATTATAATTTTAAATCCATCGGTGGGATTTGTTTAAAAAAAAATTAATATATATATGTATATACTTTCGGTGATAGTTTTATTTAAAAAAAAAATTTTAATTAATATTATAATTTTAAATCCATCGGTGGGATTTGTTTTAAAAATAAAAAAATAAAAAAAAATAAAAAAAAAATTCCTAAATTCCTTTTCCACCTATTCATCATTCTTACACCACTTTTGACTACTTCTTTTCACCATATTCACAAAGACCCAAAACTAATTATCCCTCTCTCACCACCGAAATGCATGGTCTTCTCACACACAAACCCACCAAGACCACCACCGACGTGCATACTAAACTCCTCACCACCTTCTCTCTCTCTAGACAAGCTTCTCCACCCAACCCTTCCACCGATTCCATATTACCTCTTCTCTTCCCACCGATCTGCATATAATAATAATAAACTCTCTCTCTCCTTTCCACTGAACCTCTGATCCCACACCATCATCACCTCTATCACAAAATATTCCACCATCTTTAATCCTGCAACCAAATGGACCAAAGATCACCCCATAGATCAAATCATCGGTGATCAACAAGCAGGTGTCCAAACATGTAGAGGAGTTGGAAATATTTGTCTCTATGTGAATTTTCTCTCTCTTTTTGAACCCAAGAAGATTGATGAAGCTCTTGCAGATCCCGGTTGGATCACTGCCATGCAAGAAGAGCTTTCTCAATTTGAGAGAAACAAAGTTTGGAGATTGGTTCCCAGACTCCGAAAGAATCTTTATGGCTCATGCTGCCTACCGAAATTTCAGAGTCTTTCAAATGGATGTCAAAAGTGCCTTCCTCAATGGAGGAACTTGCAGAGGAAGTCTATGTGAAACAACCTCCTGGTTTTGAAGACCCAGCTCATCCAAACTATGTGTACAGACTTGCCAAGGCTCTTTATGGTCTCAAGCAAGATCCATGTGCTGGATTATGCAGGTTCCCAGTTTGTGACAGAAAAGTACTACAGGGAGCTGCCAACTTCTTGGTGGCAAATTGGTAAGTTGGTCCAGCAAGAAACAAAACTCTGTGTCAACCTCTACTGCTGAGGCTGAATATGTGGCTGCTGGAAGCTGTTGTGCTCAGATCCTGTAAATGAAAAGTCAACTAAAGGACTATGCTCAAATCTACTCCAAAGTCCCAATTCTGTGTGATAACTCAAGTGCAATAGCTATTGCAAATAATCCAGTTCTTCATTCCAGATCAAAGCACATAGATATCAGATATCATTTCATCAGGGACCACATCTCCAAAGGTGACATTGAGCTACATTTCATTCCTGCAGATCTTCAGCTTGCTGATCTGTTCACCAAACCTCTAGATGAAACCAGGCTTAATTTCCTCATAAATGAACTTGGCATGTGTAATCCTCAATAACTATGTGTCCTAAGTTTCCACCGAATTCTCATCGGTGGACACTATTCTTCTCTCACAAATCTCATTTCCTATGTTTCTAGATAGGAAAGAACCCCTTCAAATGATGTCACCCCATGCATGATAGACAACTTTTTCCTTTAATGATGTCATCATCATGATGTCACCCCATCTCACCAAAGTTGTAGACCTCTATCATTTCCTCTACCGATTCTCTCCCCACCAAATTTATCTAGCTTCTCATATACTATTCCTCTCACCCCATCCCTTTTTCCAACTTCCTATGTGTCATCTCCTCATCCCATCCCTTTTTCCATCTTTTTCACTCTTGGTTTGCAACCCATCTCTCCTTTCATAAAATCCACCCACTACAAACTCTTCTGCAGATGTCACCCCAAATCCTCAAACTCAATCCTTTTGGGTCATCAAAACTTGGAAGATGAAATTCCAATCTCTTCTTCTCTTTGAAGATTTTCTCCATAATGCCTTAGAAGACTTTCTCCACACTCTGCTGAAGATGTCTTAGAAGATTTTCCTCAACTTCTTCAAGAAATTTCACCGAATTTTTGTCCAACTCTTGCAAATTTTCGGTGGGAATGTTAAAAAAAAATACTGATTTTCCACCGAAAATCCTACCGAAATTAGCCAATTTTCGGTGGATTCTCCTTCATTTTCGGTGGGAAAAGCAAAAAAAAAAAAAAAAAAAATCCTACCGATTTTCCACCGAAAATCCTACCGAAAATAGCCTATTTTCGGTGGATTTTCCTCAATTTTCGGTGGAAAGGTAAAAAAAAAAAAAAAAAATCCTACCGATTCTCCACCGAAAATCCTACCGAAAATAGCCTATTTTCGGTGGATTTTCCTCAATTTTCGGTGGAAATGTAAAAAAAAAAAAAAAAAAAAAATACACTGATTTTCCACCGAAAATAGCCAATTTTCGGTGGATTTTCCTCAATTTTCGGTGGAAAGGCAAAAAAAAAAAAAAAAAAAATAGTCTTGGTTCTGGCCGATCTTTTCATTTTCTCTTGGTGTTTTTCCTACGTCGGCCGCTGAGGGGGAGAATTCATCTGAGGGGGAGCAACATAAACCCTCAGTACTCATATACAGCGACCAACTTGAAAAAATGAGGAAATCGACGGACCGGTCAAGGGGGAGCACTTCAGTCCGGACGGATCTAACTGAAGGGGAGAAACACAAAGACCGACTGATCTAACTGAGGGGGAGCAAAACAAAGACAAAGGATGCTGATGCTTAACATGAAAAGATGCCAAGATGCAACAGTTGGGCAGAAGTATCCTAAGGCTGCTGATCAAAATGAAGAATCCTCAAGCCAGACACAAGTTTCAACTCGCCCCTCCAAAGATGCAAGTAATATTCATTCTGTTTATACTGTTTATACTGTTTATACTTCTTTCCTTTTCCTTTCGATTATTTGTACAGCTATACCTTTTTATTTTTTCTTATATGTAAATATCATATATACATACACACAAAAAAAAAATGGACTGTGTGAAAAAGAACCCAAAAAAGTAAAGAAGGGTCAACATGCATTATTCACTGTCTTACTCATGTTTTTCTAAGTATGGATGTCATCATCAAATAGGGGGAGATTGTTGGGTCATCAAGATTTGAAGATGACCTCATGATCTCCTTTTATACTTTGAAAAACATTTTATACTTAGAGAAATTTTGGATGCATGGTTCTTTGTAATGGCTTGTACAAGATATCAAATGTTTGGTGAAGTCAAAGATCAACCAAAGTCAAGATTAAAGATTCTCTCATTGTGGAAGTGAAAGATCTTTTCTCAAACATACAAGTCATTGTTCACCGAAATTGTTCTCACAATTTCGGTGGTATCTCCACCGAAACTTCTCTCTATTTCGGCCAAGTCTCAAAGAAGCTTTTCCCAAAGATGATGTCATATATCTCAAAGATGTGTCACATATCCCAAATGACATTTCGGTGGGACCTCAAAGAAGCTTCAAAGATGTTTTCTCCAAAGATGTGTCACATATCCCAAGTTTCCATCGGTGGTGCTTTTCTTGAAAGAAAATCTGAGAAGCAAAAGAAGACAAAAATGAGAGACATAATAAGACAAAATGAGAAGCAAATTCATTTTGTCTTGGAAGAAATCTTACAACCTTTCTTCGGTGGTGCATTTGTTGAAAGAGATTTTGAGAAGCAAAAGAAGACAAAAATGAGAGACATAAGAAGACAAATTGAGAAGATATTTTCTACATGGATAAAGTGACATTCTGTCTTATTATCCATTTCCATGCAAAGCTCTTTTCTCATGCATGGGCTCTTCTGACTGTACCTTGTAAAAGGTGACAAGGACTTCACAACTTTCCAGAAGTCAACATCCTCAGCAAGTGTGAAGATGACAAGTGTCCCAAGCATTCAATGCTTGCACACTCCTTGTCACTATAAAAGGAAGAGCTCTCCATACAGAAAATACACACATCTTGAGAGACTTTGAAGATTACTGTGAGCTCTTGATATTCTACGCAAACTGGAAGAATTCTCTAAGTGCAAGAATTTCCAGTTTGCTTGAAAAACTTTATAGCTTTGTTCTAAGTGTTCTTAGTTATTTTGTTGTATACTTTGTGTAAGATTGTTAGAATAGTTTATCTGTTCTTTTCCGCAACAGTCTTAAGTTTTCTATGTGTAATTCTTGTTGAAAGATTTTCAATAAAAAGAATTAAAATTGTGAAAATTTTGAGTATTGTATTCAACCCCCCCCCCCCCCTTCTACAATACTTGTTATAGCCATCTGGGACTAACAGATAGAGATATCAAATTAAACCTTAGTCTCATTAAATCTTGTTTCTAATGTGTTTTGAGTTCCATGAGTTGAGATCGAGAGATAAAACTTGTGTTTCCAAAATAAAACCCGTTGTTGCTTGAGAAAAAACAACGGTGATTTTAAGATTGGGTATTCATTAAGAGGAATAACTGGTAACTGTTTCAAGTCAAGTGTTTGTATGTGAAAGTCTTAGGATTTCCAACCCTCAACCGTTTTCTCTATCTGAAGTTTCTTAAGCTGTTTACTGTTTTGTGTTTGATTTATTTTGTTTGCAATTAATTAGTTTAGTACCAACCACTCAAAATTGCGACGTTCAGTTAATAGAGTTTATAGTAATTGTGATACTTAGTTCCTAGTTCCCTATGTTCGATACTCGTACTTTCTAGTACTATCACTTGATTTCGACCGGTACACTTGCGGTAAGATTTAGGGGGGTGTAAACCCGCCTATCAAATGTCCATGGGTGTTGCACATTTCTAAAGGCAAACATGAGAACTCATGGATGGTGAAAACCTATGTAGACACCCATAAGTGTCTCCAGACTAGAGAAGTAAGAGCTTGTACTGCTACTTTTCTATCCCAGCAGATTGAAGAAACTTTAATGGCAAACCCAAAAGTCCCAATAAAGAGTCTGCAACTAACCCTGGAGCAGAAGTATCAAAATAACATTTCACACATGAAATCTTTTAGGGCAAACAGATTGCAATAAAAAACATATGAGGGACTACACAGAACAGTATACCATTTTAAGGGATTACATATGTGAGCTACAGAGAACAAATCCAGATACCACAGTCAAGTTGGATGTGGAGACTGAACACAACATCAACAGTGATAGACGACAGTTCAAAAGAATTTATGTGTGTTTAGGTGCTTTGAAAAATGGTTTTACTGCAGGCTTAAGGGAGGTACTTGGTCTTGATGGGGCTTTCATGAAAGGACATTTTCCATGTCAGATCTTAACTGTTGTTGGCATTGATTCGAATAATGGCACATACCCACTAGCATATGCTATTTTTTAGGTTGAATCAATGTCATCTTGGACATGGTTCTTAGAATGTCTTGGTGATGATCTACAATTGGCTGCTAATTCCAATTTCACTTTTATAAGTGACAGACAGAAAGTATGCCTTGAACTTGAACTGACTTTATTTACCTTATGTGCATAGAAATAGGACTTGTGCAGTTAACTATGTTCTGTTTTGTACATATAGGGCATCATTCCAGCATTATCAAAGGTCTTCACTAGTGCTGAGCACAGGCATTGTTTGAGACACAACATGAAAACATGAAACAAACATGGAAGGGCAAGGTTTACAAAGACCATCTGTGGAAATGTGCCACATCTTGTACAGTTCAAGAGTTTAAAAATGCCATGAAAGGGTTGAAAGCTTTTAATGGTGATGCACATGTCTGGTGGAACAAAATCCATCCAAAACATTGGTCAAGATCACACTTCACATGTATTCTCATTTACCTACCTTATTTGCCACATTCTTATATGCTTACAATATTGTTGATAGTTGAAAAATATGCTTATAATGTTGCAGGCTGATGCCATAGTGATGTGTTATTGAACAATATGTGTGAGGTGTTCAATAAACAGTTGGTAGATGGGAGAGATAAGCGAATTATTACTGCATTGGAGTACATAAGGCAGTATCTAATGAAAAGAATTGATAATGTTCAAAAGTTGATCCAAGTGTGATGGTCCTCTAACACCAACTGCTACTAAGATTTTGAATGACATAAAAACAGAAGCAGCAAAGTACCAGGTCCCGTGGAATGGTGGGGATCAATACCAGGATAGTGTTCCATGGGCAAACCAATGTGTGGTAGATGTCAGATTAGAAATTGTTCATGTAGAAGGTGGGAATTGACTGGCATTCTTTGTAAATATGTTGTTGCATCCATTTGGAACATGGCAAGAAATGGGTTACATGATGGCCTAGTAGAGGACTGGGTGCATCCTCTGTACTATCTAGATACATGGAAGGCCATGTATTCTTTCAAGATATTTTCTATCAATGGAAGAAACTTGTGGCCTCAATCTGGTTGTCCAACTACAATATATGCACCAAAACATCACACCCAAATGGGGAGGCCCAAAAAAAGGAAGAGAAGTGTGGGTGAGGTGTCTGAAGCAGCTGTGAAGGGAACACAAGAGAAGTTAAAGAGGATTGGCAAGACAGATACATGTGCCAAATGCAAGAAGAAAGGTCACAATTCAAGATCGTGCAAGGGACAATGATTTAAATGGTTGTCTTTTTTTTTGTTGTTGGATGTAATGGTTTTCTTTACTCGTGGATGTAATGGTTGTCTTTTTGCAAACTATTATCTTGTTGGGTTGTTATGTTATGTTTTTTGGTTGGCTAAATGAACAAGTTGTAATAGTTGCATATGGTTATGGTGTAACACCTTAAAAATAGGGGTAAACAAAAACTCCCATAAAACGGAAGGGCGGTATATAATGCCTTAGCACGAGCTTCCCAAAAAGGGGAATTTACAAATGCATGTTTAATTACAAATGTATAATATCGGAAAGTAAATGACAACCGACTAATCTATTTTCTAACGTAGAAATAAGATTATAAAAAGGGTGTCGTCTCTAGTACGATAGCCTTCTAACAACGGCATCCTAGAAGTACCCCCAAGCTCACATGCTCCCGCCTAATCCTTCTTAGAGGCGGCTCCGCTAAAATCTGAGATACACATAAAACACCAAACAAGTGTTAGGCCAAAAAGCCTACTGAGATACACATAAAACACCGAACAAATAATATAACATGCAGTATTTCATATATACAATTCATACACATGGTCATTTACAAATTGGAATCAATGGGGGAGACCCAAAACACCAAATCAAGTTACACCTCAAGAGACTTTATACCATAGTGTCTACTCCCTCGAGTAACTCCTCAAGGCCCGACACATTGGGGACTACCTCCAAGGCATTGCCCCAAAGGCGGAGATCTAGGCACATACCTCCAAGGTGGCACCAAATACTATATCCTCCTAGTGCCTACTTGATGATTCATCCAAAATGTAAATACCATCAAACAATTACTCCAAGGAGTACATATACATCAATGTATAACCTTCCCAAAGAACATGGTCCAACCATCTCATTTAACATGTATTTCCACATGGTAATATTAATATCTCATTCACATGTCCATTAAGCACGTAGGTTCCATACATACATACTTCCAAAGCATATTATCATATATAGACATGTACAACCATGAGGTATGGCATCCAATGTAACAATACGTAAGGCAATACTCATTTTAAGACGGAATATCGTCATTAAGCCATGCAATTTCTCATTAAGCCATAAGCCTAGCCATTAAGCCCAAAACCCTAAAATAAGACATAATCTTCCCAAAATAGATACTATCATGAAAATGTTAAGTCAAGTAGAAAACACTTCCTCGTACCTTCTTTTCTTCTACATTAAGCATCAAATCCCATATGTGTGGGGAATTTGAGCTTAATAGCATAATATGGAGCCTTTCAAGAGAAATGTTACATAGTAAGTGAAAGAACAATTATAAGACATACAAATAATGTTATCAAGAGTTTAAGTACTCACAATCTAGGTTTTCTAGTAAAAACCTATAAAAGTTAGCAAAACCCTAGCTTGAAGATGATGGAATGAGATGAACACTTGCAAAGCTTTATAATAAATGCCCTCCTAGTGATCTTGATGCTTTAATAAAGGTCCCCAACAACTTTAAGGTTAGAAATTAAAGCATAGGAGGTTGGGGGATGAAATGGTATCATAAATGCTCTCCAAAAATGAGTGAAAGAAAGTGGGGGATGAAAAGTTAGGTCAAAATCCGGCTAAGGGGGTTTTTATACCCCAGATACCACGCGGGAAATTGTGCACGAAGATTTTGCCATTGGCACTCTAGCCGGCACTCTCACCGAAGACCTCCAACCCTCACGGTACATCCCACGCGGTTGTGACCCACGATTGTGCCCTTGGCACTTTCGCCGGGCACTCTCACCGGGTTTGTACCGCCGACCTCCAAGCCCCAAACTTTGAACGCGGACTCGGTAGTGGCTAAGGTAGGGTGCAGAGGCTAGGACGAATTACATTCTCCACAAAATTAACCACGTTAGATTATTTTCTTTATCCGAGGTTTACCTGATCAAAGAAATGCGGGTGTTACAATCCTTCCCACCTTGAATATGATTTCGTCCCCGAAATCCCATTCTAGCCAAACAAGTGAGGGTACCGCCGCTTCATATCCTCCTCCAATTCCCACATCACGATTAGCACCCCGATGGTGCTTCCATTGGACCTTGACCATGGTTACCTCCTCATGCCGGAGTTTCTTCATTTTCGATTCGAGTATCGCTTCCGGCTCTTCTACGCATCGATTCCCATCGTCCACCCAAATCTCCGTCAATGGAATAACGTTCTCCTCTTCGGCTAAGCACCTCCGTAGATAGCAAACGGGGAAGGTAGGATGAATCCCATCCATTTTCGGTGGCAAGTCCAACTTGTAAGCTTGGAGTCCAATTCGCTCCAAGATAGTGAAGGGTCCAAGGAAACGGGGACTAAGCTTCCTACGCTTCCCAAACCGGATGATGCCTTTCCATGGAGATACCTTAAGCATAACTCAATCACCCACTTGAAACTCAATCGGTCGACGCTTCTTGTCTACGTAACTCTTTTGTCGGTCTTGCGCCGCTTTCAATCATTCCCGGATCTCTTTAACTTTGTCTGCGGTCTCTTGCACAATCTCTGTCCCGGCAAATTGATTCTCTCCCGCTTCAAGCCAACACACCGGAGTCCTACACCTTCGACCGTACAAAGCTTCGAACTGAGAGGCCTTATAGCTAGAGTGGTAGATATTGTTGTATGCGAACTCTACCAATGGTAAATGCATGTCCCAACTTCCCCCGAAGTCAATGACACACGATCTCAACATATCTTCAAGAGTTTGTATAGTCCGCTCGCTTTCACCGTACGTTTGGGGGTGGTAAGTGGTGCTTAATTTCACCTTTGTTCCCAATTCCTTTTGGAAACTAGCCCAAAAGTTAGAAGTAAATCGACTATCCCGATCGGATACAATAGACACCGGTACCCCGTGTCTTGACACGATTTCATTGATGTAGAGTCTAGCCAATTTCTCCATTAGTGTTTCCCTCATGGCTAGAAAGTGTGCGCTCTTGGTCAAACGGTCCACTATTACCCAAATGGTATCATGACCCCGCAACGTCTTGGGTAGTTTGGTCACGAAGTCCATTGTGACATTATCCCACTTCCACCCCGGAATCGTCAAAGGTTGCAAATTCCCATACGGCTTTTGATGTTCCGCCTTGACTAGAAGGCAAGTGGTGCACTTCTCCACATATTTCGCGACGTCAAACTTCATCACCGGCCACCAATAATTCAACTTCAAATCCATGTACATCTTCGTGCTACCGGGATGGATGGAGTACTTAGATTTATGCGCCTCGTTTAGGAGTAACTCGCGATTCCCTCCCAACTTCGGCACCCAATTTCGTCCTTGGAAGAGTTTGAGCCCACATCTATCTTTCATTAGGTGTTCCTTTTGCTTTACCATCACTTCTTCTTTAAGGTTAGCCTCTTGTAGCGCCTCTTCTTGGCATGACTTGATGCTCTCCATCAAGCTTGACACCACATCAATTCTTGTGAGAGTTAACTTGTTCTCACTCCCATGACTTTTCCGACTTAAGGCATCCGTTACCACGTTTTTCTTTCCCAGATGATAGAGTAGTTCACAATCGTAGTATTTCCACAATTTAACCCATCTCCGTTGTCGCATGTTGAGATCCTTTTGATCGAAAATGTACTTGAGACTTTTGTGATCGTTGAAGAGAGTACACTTCATTCCATACAAATAATGTCGCCACAATTTCAAGGCAAAGACCATCGCCACTAGCTCCAAATCGTGAGTTGGGTAGTTCTTCTCGTTCTCCTTCAGTTATCGTGATGCATACGCTATTACTTTACCCCGTTGCATCAACACACAACCAATGCCTGTCTTTGAAGCATCGCTATACCCCACGAAGTCATCCGTTCCGTCGGGTAAAGATAGGATTGGTGCCTCACACAACTTCTTCTTAAGCGTTCGAAAGGATTGCTCTTGCTTGTTGGTGATTTTAGTGAAATCATCGGTCATTTTGTGTAATTGGATTCACAAAGGAAATAATGGGGTTGATAGCTAAGCTATAACACGAGTTAGGAGGTGTGGAGTGCACACTCGTGTAAGCTAACTAGAACCCGGGATTGTTGGACGGTTAAAATTGGGAAGTTACAATGTGTTTTCATGAACTGGGCGTCGGGGCCAGTGCTGGCGCCAAGACTGGCGCCAAGCACTGGAATGTTGCCCGCGCCGATTGTGGCGCCAGTTGGCTGGCTTCAAGACTGGCGCCAAGCTCTGGAATGTTTTACCCGCGCCAGTTGTGGCGCCAGTTGACTGGCGCCGAGTGTCTGATGCCTCTTTCAATTTGTAACTGACGTCCTTAACTACACAATCAATCTCATTAATTGAGATGATTATTTCCTGACTCAATACATCGTAGGTTACGTTTCTAAAGTGTATATATATGTATCGATTTCTGCCATTATCGAATACACTGAAAAATCAGAGATTATCCTCGAGAGAATTTCGTGATACCCGGGCAGAATAGGGTCGAAATATCTCTTACGGAAAGCGAGCTATACGCGATCTCTGGTTATATCCAAGTTATACTAATCGTCTCACCATTATCTCATCTCCTCCACTATACACACAATCCCCCCAACAATCGTAAGCTATATTTATCATCGCGAAGAGAGATGGCGGGTGATCAAACCGTGAGAGACATGACTTCCAAGTTCACAAAACTTGAGAAGTTTGAAGGCGTGGATTTCCGTAGATGGCAAAAGAAGATGCACTTCTTGCTGACGACATTGAAGGTCGTGTACGTGCTTAGCACCCCGATACTGGAGCTGATGGAGAACGAGACGTTGGAGGTTACCCGGCGTCGCTGCAAGTGGGAGAATGACGACTACATCTGTCGTGGCCACATCTTGAACGGTATGTGTGACTCCCTCTTCGATATCTATCAAAATGTGGAATCCTCCAAAGAGCTATGGGACTCTCTCGAGTCCAAATACATGGCAGAGGATGCTTCTAGTAAGAAGTTCCTAGTTAGTAATTTTAATAATTACAAGATGGTGGACTCAAGGCCGGTGATGGAGCAATATAATGAGCTCCTTCGCATTCTCGGCCAATATGCTCAACATGATATGAAGATGGACGAATCCATCTCCGTATCGAGCATAATTGATAAACTGCCTCCCTCTTGGAAAGACTTTAAACACATGTTGAAACACAAGAAGGAAGAGTTGTCTCTTGTGCAACTCGGTAGTCACTTGCGCATAGAGGAATCTCTTCGGGCGTAAGAGGCTGAGAAACCTAAAGCAAAGGAGGTTTCTGCACCTTCGGTGAACATGGTGGAAGAGGGAAAGACTAACAAGTTCAAAGGAAAACGGAAGTTCAATAATGCTAAGAAAGGGCCTAATAAAAAGGTTACTTTAACCTGTTGGACCTATGGGATGACCGACCATCTCAAGCGGGATTGTCGGGTTGTCAAAAATAAGAATGGAGCAAGCACTAGTGGTGGTGGGCAAGGATCCAAGGATCAAAACCCATGGCAAGGTCAGTTTCTTGACTTTGGTTTTAATTCAAATTTGGATTATGTGCCACTGATATCCGAATCATTTTATGTGCAGGATGATGATGTTGCTTGGTGGATCGACTCGGGTGCTACAAGTCATGTGTGCAAAGATCGCCGTTGGTTCACTTCTTTGGAACCGGTTGAAGACGGATCAATGCTTCGCATGGGGAACGAGTCGATGGCTCCCATTCTTGGAAGAGGCTTAGTTAGGCTAGAATTTAGTTCTAGCAAAGTAGTTGAACTTCTTAATGTTTTGTTTGTACCGCGAATTCGAAAGAATTTGGTTTCCGGTAGTATTTTGAATAAGTTAGGGTATAGGCAAGTTTATGAGTCGGACAACTTTATCTTGTCAAAGGGTGGCTCTTTTGTAGGATTTGGTTATTTGCTTAATAATATGTTTATGTTGAATTTGAATAAAATGAATGTTGTTTCAAATTCTGTTTTTATTGCAAATAGCGTTTGTGTTGATTCTAATCTTTGGCATGCTAGACTTGGTCACGTTAATTTTAAACGTATGGTTGAAATGTCAAAATATGGTCTTATTCCGGCTTTTCATATTAAGACGGATAAGTGTAAAACTTGCATGTTAACAAAGATCACTAGACAACCTTTTCCTAACGTGAAAAGGGTCTCGTCGGCGCTTGATTTAATTCATAGTGATCTTTGTGATTTGCATTCAACTCCGTCTTTTGGTAATAAAAATATGTTGTCACTTTTATTGACGACGCTTCACGTTTTTGCTATGTTTATTTGTTACACTCAAAAGATGAAGCGTTGGTTAAATTTAAAGTTTTTAAAACGGAGGTTGAATTGCAAATGAATGGCTTAATTAAGTGTTTACGTACCGATCGTGGTGAGGAGTATTACGACCCCATGTTTTTCCAATCCGTAGGAATCATTCATGAGACTACGGCGCCTTATACACCACAGCAAAATGGTGTGGCGGAACGGAAAAATAGAGTTCTCAAAGAAATGGTGAACTCTATGTTATCCTACTCGGGATTGAGTGATGGATTTTGGGGTGAAGCCATGCTAACGGCTTGTTATTTGCTGAATCGAGTTCCCAATAAACGAAACAAGATTACCCCATATGAACTTTGGTTCAAGAAAAGGCCGAACTTGAGTTATATTCGAGTTTGGGGTTGTCGAGCGGTTGTTCGATTACCCGAACCCAAAAGGAAGACTTTGGGTGAGAAAGGCATTGACTGCATCTTTGTTGGATATGCCGAGCATTCCAAAGCATATAGGTTCTATGTTATTGAACCTAATGATTCTATAGCGATTCACACCGTTATAGAATCGAGAGATGCGATATTTGATGAGACTAGATTCTCTTCAATGCCGAGGCCTAAGGACATAGTTCCAAATACTAGTGAAACTAGTGAGGTTGAAGAACAAGCAATTGTTCCAACCGAATCTCCGATGCTTCGAAGGAGCAAAAGAGGAAGGATTGAAAAATCCTTTGGTCCCGATTTCCAAGTATACTTGGTAGAGGGATCAAGAGATGAGATTGGATCCCAATTCCTTTACTGTTATAGTGTTGAGGAGGATCCAAAATCATTTGATGAGGCTATGAAGTCTCAAGATATTTCTTTCTGGAAAGAAGCAATACATGATGAAATGGACTCCATCATGGGAAATAATACTTGGGTATTATCGGACTTGCCACCGGGTTCTAAACCTTTGGGTTGCAAGTGGATCTTCAAAAGGAAGATGAAAGCGGATGGATCAATCGACAAGTTCAAAGCTCGATTAGTGATCCAAGGCTTTAGGCAACGGGAAGGCATCGATTATTTTGATACTTATGCCCCGGTTGCAAGAATCTCCACTATTAGATTGTTGATAGCCTTAGCAGCTATTCACAATTTGGTGATTCACCAAATGGATGTCAAAACGGCATTCTTGAATGGTGACTTGGAGGAGGAAGTTTACATGAAACAACCGGAAGGTTTTGTTATGCCCGGAATGGAGCATAAGGTGTGTAAACTTGTAAAATCATTGTATGGGCTGAAACAAGCACCCAAACAATGGCATCAGCAATTTGATGAGGTTATCTTGTCCAACGATTTTATGATAAACCAAGCGGCAAGTGTGCATATAGCAAATTTGATTCATCCGGTAACGGTGTAATCATTTGCTTATATGTTGACGACATGTTGATTTTTGGCACTGACCAAGATCAAGTTGGGAAAACCAAAGAGTTTTTGTCGTTGAGTTTCTCCATGAAAGATATGGGAGAGGCGGAAGTGATCCTTGGTATAAGGATCAAGCGTGAGAACAAAGGGATTGCAATTACGCAATCTCACTACATTGAGAAAGTGTTAAAGAAATTTAATTACTTTGATTATTCTCCGGTGAGTACCCCATGGGATCCGAGTGTGAAGCTTATGCCCAATTCGGGTGAAGCGGTGTCACAACTCGAGTACTCAAAGGCTATAGGATGCTTGATGTATGCCATGACAAGCACTAGGCCGGATATCGCATTTGCCATAGGAAAATTGAGTAGATATACTAGTAATCCTAGTATTCATCATTGGCAAGCGATTAGACGAGTATTCAAATACTTAAAGAAAACCATTGATTATGGTTTGTCATATGTCGGGTTTCCTTCGGTTTTGGAGGGATATTCGGATGCAAGTTGGATTACCAATTTGGAAGATCACTCTTCCACGAGTGGTTGGGTGTACTTTCTTGGGGGAGGTGCCATTTCTTGGGCTTCCAAGAAGCAAACTTGCATCACGAGTTCGACTATGGAGTCAGAATTTGTGGCGTTAGCCGCTGCCGGTAAAGAGGCGGAATGGCTAAGGAATTTGGTCCATGAAATTCCATTATGGCCGAAACCAATATCACCCATTTCTATCTGTTGTGATAGTGAGGCCACTTTGGCTAAAGCTTATAGCCAAGTGTATAATGGCAAGTCTAGACACTTAGGTGTTAGACATAGCATGATTCGTGAGCTAATCACGAATGGGGTGATTTCGGTTGAGTTTGTTCGGTCGCAACAAAATCTAGCGGACCACTTGACGAAGGGGTTAGCTAGGGACTTGGTTCACAAGTCGGTGATAGGGATGGGATTAAAGTCCATCTAAATCTCTAACGGTGAGATACCCAATTCCCTTCTAATACAACGTTAGAAGTTGAATTCAATGGGGAAGCTCACTCTAAGAGATTGGAGCACAAGGCGGTCATCCCAAGGTGTGTGCTCGGTACTGCAAGTGAAAGAGGTAATTGTTCTTTTGTAAAAATGCATGTGTAGGTGCATGAGGAAAAGAACTACCTATATGAGTGAGAAGTGTGGCCGCTTCAAGAAGCTTGGACTTGGCTTTGATGAACTCATGAATGGATAAGGACACATGGCCTGTATAGTGTCAAGTTTATACTTTAGAAATTTTTAAATTCATGTGTATGTTATTTTCTGGTACTCAAATGGGTTGACGGGTTCAATCCTTAGGACACCCGGATTCTCGAGTATTTGAAATGTGTAATGTACTAAGATGGAATTCAATCTTTTAGATATTTTCATTTATGCATGAGTTTGTTTACCTGTATTGTAATTTTATTTGTGAATCAAGGATTGCACTAAAATGGGGGAGGAATGTTGGTGATTTTAGTGAAATCATCGGTCATTTTGTGTAATTAGATTCACAAAGGAAATAATGGGGTTGATAGCTAAGCTATAACACGAGTTAGGAGGTGTGGAGTGCACAATCGTGTAAGCTAACTAGAACCCGGGATTGTTGGACGGTTAAAATTGGGAAGTTACAATGTGTTTTCATGAGCTGGGCGTCGGGGCCAGTACTGGCGCCAAGCACTGGAATGTTACCCGCGCCGATTGTGGCGCCTGTTGGCTGGCTCCAAGATTGGCGCCAAGCTCTGGAATGTTTTACCCGCGCCAGTTGTGGCGCCAGTTGACTGGCGCGGAGACTGGCGCCGAGTGTCTGATGCCTCTGTCAATTTGTAACCGACGTCCTTAACTACACAATCAATCTCATTAATTGAGACGATTATTTCCTGACTCAATACATCGTAGGTTACATTTCTAAAGTGTATATATATGTATCTATTTCTGCCATTATCGAATACACTGAAAAATCAGAGATTATCCTCGAGAGAATTTCGTGATACCCGGGCAGAATAGGGTCGAAATATCTCTTACGGAAAGCGAGCTCTACGCGGTCTCTGGTTATATCCAAGTTATACTAATCGTCTCACCGTTATCTCATCTCCTCCACGATACACACAATCCCCCCAACATTGCTTTTCGGTCCACAAGAACTTGACGTCCTTCCTTGTCAAGCAAGTGAGCGGCGAAGCGATCTTCGAGAAATCTTAAATGAACCTTCTATAATATTTGGCCAAACCCAAAAAGATTCTAATCTCCGTCGGACTTGTTGGCGGTTTTCAAGTCATCATCGCCTCGATCTTTGCCGGATCCACCTTCACCCCATCCTTGGAAACTACGTGCCCCAAAAACTGAACTTCCCGCAACCAAAATTCGCACTTGGAGAATTTAGCGAACAATTTCTCCTTGCGAAGTATCTCCAACACTTCTCTCAAGTGTTTACCATGTTCGGCCTCGTCTCTCGAGTAGATCAAGATTTCATCTATGAAGACAATCACCGATTTGTCCAAGAAAGGACGACACACCCGATTCATCAAATCCATAAAAACGTCCGGGGCATTGGTCAAACCAAATGGCATCACCAAGAACTCGTAGTAACCGTACCTCGTTCGGAAAGTCGTCTTTGCAATGTCGTCTTCTTTTACTTAAACCTGGTGATACCCGGACCGTAGATCAATTTTGGAGAAATACCCTGCTCCTTGCAATTGGTCAAAAAGATCGTCGATTCGAGGAAGAAGGTACTTGTTCTTCACCGTGACCTTATTCAACTCTCGGTAATCTATGCACATCCGCATAGATCCGTCCTTCTTCTTGACGAACAAAACGGAGCTCCCCACGGCGACGAGCTTGGCCATATGAACCCCTTCTCTAGAAGAACTTGGAGTTGTGACATCATTTCTTGCATCTCTGTCGGAGCTAACCGGTAGGGAGCCCAGGCGATTGGAGCCGCTCCCGGCATAATCCGGGTAGGTCTTCCGGAAAGACGCCCGGGTATTCCCGTACCACCTCCACATCTTTGATTGTTTTCTTCTCAAGCTTCGCGTCCACAATGTATGCCAAATACGATGAACATCCTTTTGCTAGAAATTTTCGGGCTTTCAACGACAAAATGATAGAGGTACTTCTCTTCCGT
Organism: Saussurea involucrata; assembly: GCA_033807775.1. NCBI lineage: Eukaryota > Viridiplantae > Streptophyta > Magnoliopsida > Asterales > Asteraceae > Saussurea > Saussurea involucrata. The sequence goes on along the minus strand of CM066321.1, from coordinate 71,214,837 downwards.
TTCTCCCTGTATACGGTAACCGTCCCACCGTTTATCGTAGGCACACAAATCAACTTCTTGGAACAAAGGATATCGGCCTTATTCTTGCTCAACCAGTCCATACCTACTACAACATCAAAACCACCGATGACCATAGGTAGTAGCTCCACTTCAAAGGAATTCCCGTCGATCTCCAAAGTGCAACCATTATAGCATTCTCGAATTAACACTTGCTCTCCATTAGCCACTTATACTACCATGGCATCGGAGAGGGTACTAATGGGAGTAACAAACTGCTTACAAAAAGAACTCGACACAAAAGAGCGATTGGCAGCAGAATCAAACAATACACGAGCAGGCAAGGAGTTTATGAGAAACGTACCCGACACCACATCGGTTGTCTCCCTTGCCTCCTTGGCGGTCATATGAAAAGCTCGACTCGGTGCTTCGGCGGATTCTCTCTTCTCGGTGCCGACCCACATGAAACCCCTCGATTTCCCCCCATAAGCTTTGGGCAATCCCTCTTCACATGCCCCGGTTCATGGCACTCAAAGCAAACCGATCCCCTCGTGGGGCAATCCTGGCTAAGGTGACCTATTTTTCCACACTTGAAACACTCGAGTGAGCTCGGGTGTTGTCTTGAGTTTCACAGGCCAACATGCTTATTCTTGCACTTGTGACACCACCTCGCGTCACGACGAGTATCCCCAAATCGATTTCCGGAAAACGGTTTTGATTGACGAACGGGCCCAGACGACCCTTCCTACTTCCTCTTCTCACCCACGTGCCCACTTTCTAACTTCCCTTGGGCCAAATAATCTTCCACTAACAATGATTCTTCGATCGCTTCCTCCAATGTCGACACTTTGGCGTTCCTCACAGCCGTCTTCATTTCAGCTGGCAAACCCCGATGGTATGCCTTGATCTTCATCTTCTCATCGGGAGCTAGATGCTCAACCAAGCTCAACTTCTCAAGGAATAGCTTTAAGTATTCGACGATTGCCATACTCCTTTTCTTCAAACTCATGAACTCTTATTCGATCTTGTATAGAACTCTCTCACTACAGTACTTGTCTAGGATCTTCTTCTTGAATGTTGGCCACATGAGTTTGGCCAACACTTCGGGCGTGACAGAGGAACGAGTGAGATTCCACCAAGTATGGGCCTCGCCCTTGAGCAAATGAGAAGCAAACTTGGCTCTTTGAGAGTCATCGCATTCACTGGCTTCGAATGCCATCTCCATCTCCCGAATCCAATACATACAACGGACTGGGTCGGTAGTCCCCGCAAACTCCGGCGGCTTACAACCAAGGAAGGTCTTATACGAACACCCTCCCTCCTTTCTCTTGTCTCGGGTGATTGCTTGATCTTCAGCAACGACAATATTCACCAGACCTCCGGACCTATTCACGGCATTCTCCGCCACCGTCTTGGGCCGTCGGTGACTATTGTCCCGATCCTCTAGCAACTTCATGAACATTTCTTGTTGTTGAGCCATGTCCGAGTTCATGGCTTGCATCATGTTGTCTCTTAATCGGGTTTCGAGAGTAACCTCTTCCATTACCAGATTGGAAGTGGCTATGTTGGTTCTTGGCACACGTTCCACTCCTCCTCCCAAGAGGGGCGGTATTGGAGGGATTACTGCTGTCGTTTTGTCATTTGGTCGATCGGCCGTAGACTCAGTTATGGCGTAACCCTCCGGTGATGCTTGTGGTCTACTCCTCGTATTTACCATTTCGGTCTGTCAACATGCGAGGATAAAGATAAGAGACAGACTAAAGTCACGTACTAATACATTCATCAATCATCACAATAATAGCAAATCAAGCACGCTTACGTAACAACACATTCATAATAGCATTAGCTAAGTGAAATTATGAACATGTTATAGATAAGAATCCTCGTTACTGTCATCACAATTTTCAACAAGTGTAATTCCGCAAGTCCTAAAGCTCCCCCATCCTAGGACGTCTACCCAACAGTGATAGCTTAGTGACACTATTCTCAGCTTAAGTCTAGGTATGCTACAGCCATAACCTAGTTCACTTAAACTAGAGCTCTGATACCAACTTGTAACACCCTAAAAATAGGGGTAAAGAAAAACTCCCATAAAACGGAAGAGCGGTATATAATGCCTTAGCACGAGCTTCCCAAAAAGGAGAATATACAAATGGTTGTTTAATTACAAATGTATAATATTGGAAAGTAAATGACAACCGACTAATCTATTTTCTAACGTAGAAATAAGATTACAAAAAGGGTGTCATCTCTAGTTCGATAGCCTTCTAACAATGGCATCCCAAAAGTACCCCACTTGGCGTTCCGGGGGTAATCCGGGTAGGTCTTTCGGAAAGACGTTCGGGTATTCCCGTACCACCTCCACATCTTCGATTGTTTTCTTCTCAAGCTCCGCGTCCACAATGTATGCCAAATACGATGAATTTTATGAACAAGTTGTCTTTTTTCGTTTTGAGTACTAGCTTTGCATTCATTTTATGGTACTGGATCTAGATCCCTGTGTTGATAATTTAGTAATGCAAAATTTGATTGCTATAGAAAGGTAAATTTCATTGCCATAAGCAGATCATTACATTTGATTTCAATAATTGACATACACAAGCAACTAATCTACTAGATGAATAGAAAGTACATCAAACTGAGACACAACAAAGTCTTCAATATAAGAACTTGTTTCTTATTGCCTTTCATGGAGGATTCAAGTTCTTTGTTAGGTGCTTCAAGTTTTTTGTTCAATGTTTCAAGTTCTTTGTTAGATGACCTCGGTAATCCTGGAATAACATCCACACATCGTGTACACAGTGGTGGATCAACCCAATCAATGAATCCACAATTTGGTCCCTGTTACATATTTGCATCCATAGAATTAGGTCAATAGACAAATTAAAGTAGAGGTTTTCCCAAATAATCTTACCATTTCAGCACAACAATAAAACCTGCGACCTGGATTTGTTGATGTCCATGATGTACGAATGGTTGCAAGTGATCCACAAACACAGTAAACCATCGGGGAGAAAAGGAGAAGGGAGAAAGGAGAGAAGCGAAGAAGATGAAGTCGGGGTGGGGGTGGGGGGGACCATCGCTTATCTTAAACGAGAGGGAAAATGAAAAGACAAAAATGCACCTCACGCGAGGGGCACGAGTTGAGCTTAACGGAGAAAAGTAGACGGGAGTTAGCCACAGGGACCCCCATCGTGAGAAAATAGAACCTAAGGGACCCCACCCATGAATTTTAGGGTTTAGGGACCTTCATCGTAAAAATGGTCAAACCACAGGGACCAAATATGTAATTTACTCTTAATAATAACAAGATTTAATAAAAAAAAAACTATATTCAAATAACAAATATTTAATCCTAAATTTTCAGTCATAATAATCATCAAAAAGTTGATTATTCAAAGGGAATTTAATTAAAATACCCAAAGCTTGACTCTAACTTACCAAAATACCCAAAATCTCGTCGACTTTACCAAAATACCCAAATTTTTCGTGGTGGGCCCCGCGATCGCGGGCCCACGCCCACGTGTCACGACTCTTTGGCCAAAAGTCCCGCGGAGGCCCCTCAAGAATGCCCGCGGTACACTTTTGGCCCCTGCCCGCGGAGGTACCCCGCGATCGCGGGATGTCGGTGACACGCGTCGACACAGGGTTGAAACCCTAATTTCTTTAATGTATCAAACCCCCCAACCCTAATTTTATTCGGCCGCTATAAGAGAGAGGGTGGGGGGCCTTATTTGGCCACCACTCTCATTAAAAAATTGCTCTCCCAAACTCTCTCAATTTGTCGTGTGGAATACGCGCTTGGTTTGTTTGAAGATGGCTCGTGTTACTCGTTTGGTAAGTTTTTCTTAAGTTTCGTGTACTTTTCTTGTATGTTGTTATTTTAAATTTTAAAATATATGATATGTATGTTGTTAGAGTGTTTTTAAGTTTGTTGTATGTTTGAATGTGTTATTTGTATGTTATAATGTTGTCTTTATTATAGATGTTAGAGTTTTTTTTTAAAAAGATGTTATAGTGGTTTTTTTAAAAAGATGTTAGAGTGTTTTTTATAAAAACATATGTTAGTGTTTTTTTATAAAAAGATGAGTGTTTTTTATAAAAAAAATGTTAAGAGTGTTTTATAAAAAAAAAGATGTTAGTGTTTTTTTTTATAAAAAGATGAGTGTTTTTAATAAAAAAAGATGTTAAGAGTGTTTTTTATAAAAAAAAAAGATGTTAGTGTTTTTTTTTATAAAAAGATGAGTGTTTTTTATAAAAAAAGATGTTAAAAGTGTTTTTTATAAAAAAAGATGTTAGTGTTTTTTTATAAAAAGATGAGTGTTTTTTTTATAAAAAGATGAGTGTTTTTTATAAAAACAAATGTTAAGATTGTTTTTTATAAAAATAAATGTTAGAGTGTTTTTTATAAAAAAAGATGTTAGTGCTTTTTATAAAAAAAAAAATTGTTAAGAGTGTTTTTTATAAAAAAAATTGTTAAGAGTGTTTTTTATAAAAAAAGATGTTAGTGTTTTTTTTTATAAAAAGATGAGTGTTTTTTTATAAAAATAAATGTTAAGAGTGTTTTTTATAAAAATAAATGTTAGAGTGTTTTTTATAAAAAAAGATGTTAGTGTTTTTTTTATAACTTAGGTGAATGATAACTTAGGTCCCCTAACTTTGGTGAATGACAACTTAGGTCCCCTAACTTTGGTGAATGACAACTTAGGTCCCTAAACTTTGGTGAAAGACAACTTAGGTCCCCTAACTTTGGTGAATGACAACTTAGGTCCCCTAACTTTGGTGAATGACAACTTAGGTCCCTAAACTTTGGTGAATGACAACTTAGGCCCCTAAACTTTGGTGAATGACAACTTAGGTCCCCTAACTTTGCTAAATTATTTAATTGTTTATCTTTCTTTTGAGTTTCCTAGTCATAAATAAATTTCTGTAAATAAAAGGTATGAATATATAAAAACATTTAAATTGGCTTCACATGCCAGTTGCCACACTCAAATTCATTTTGGCCTCTTGCCAAAAGCATCTATATATAACACTATTATATATTGAAATAAAATAAACCGCAACATATCTATTTGGATTTTGTCAAACGGGTGTAAATAGCCCTAAGGTATGTGGGGACTTAAGCAATCCTTGTGATTCCCCTGCTACCTGGAAGTCCAATAGATTGAGTGGTTTCTTTTTTAAAACTAAAACAGACGAATAATTATCTACACAATAAACCAAACAAGCAAAAACATCTATATATAACACTATTATATATTGAAATAAAATAAACCGCAACATATCTATTTGGATTTTGTCAAACGGGTGTAAATAGCCCTAAGGTATGTGGGGACTTAAGCAATCCTTGTGATTCCCCTGCTACCTGGAAGTCCAATAGATTGAGTGGTTTCTTTTCTAAAACTAAAACAGACGAATAATTATCAACACAATAAACCAAACAAGCAAAAACATCTATATATAACACTAACTATAACATCCGTGAATGACTATGTAGAAAGATTTCTTTCACATCGACTTGACGTTAAAGTGTCGCGTTGGCTACATGGTGGAGTTGAGACAGCGCTTCGCGGAATTAGGTGATCGCGTAGCTAGGCTTGAGGACATCTTTAGAGGGACACCTTTTGGTCCATGGATGGATCTTACCAATTCTGGTGGCGACCCCACGCTAGTACACATGTTTCTACAGTTGGAGGTCGAGGTCTCCCATGGTGATCCGGAGGAGATGTATTTTGATTTCTTCGGGCATATGGCGGAGACCATTTATGCGCATTGTCAAACACATCAACATTAGGTTGTTTATGTAACATTAAATAATTGTTATTTTTATTGTTAACTTATTTTGTTAAAGTATTGTGATTGACGTTATAATTTTGTTTATTATTTTGTTAAAGTATTTAACTTGGAGCCTAAAAAGTGTGACAAAAACAGTAAAAACATGCAACAACACTTTACTCTATCTTCCTATGTGGGACACATTCCCACACCCATTTGGTTTTTGCTAATTTCATCCAATTACTCAACTTTAAGTATCGATATCTCATTCACACATACTCCGTTTTGGACGCATTATATATCGTTTCGAATCTCTCATATAGGAGAACATAAACCTACTAAGAGTTAGTTATATATAACACACACACACACATATATATATATATATATATATATATATATATATTTAAATGTGTCCAAAGTTTAGTAAACCCCATATTTTTACTAAAATTTTCCAACACCTAGTAAGTAGGTTTATGAAACTTGCGGTAATCCTAATACAGAGATTATTAGATGAACAAGCATTTATTTCTTGATTCACATGTGCATTAATCCTTAGACTACTTAAAGACTAATTTTCAGCCTAATGAAAGACCTTTATTCAAGAGCAGAATTCCTGTTACAGTCATATACAACAAACAGTGAGAAAGTTCAATAATGTGACCGCATACAAAGGTGGTCAAGGAGATTAGGAATTGACCCCAAAGGAACTGGATGATCCATGTTTCATGCTACTGAGTGAATTCAATGAACCGGCGAAGGGGTTTTTGTTAAATGGAAGTCTTATTGTCGAAGCCGAGTTTTATTTGGTTGGAATGCTTAAAAATTTCATCTGAAAATTGGTGTCTTCCTTGTGTGATCTAAAGAACTTTATATTTTAGGTATAACAGAATTTTGTAACTAGTACTGTATTGGTTCTTGTTGCCGGGAAGTGATTCATATGATGCAAAAATTGGTATTATGTAATGTAGAACAGTATCTATATTATAGAAACTTGCATTTGATAGTGCCATATAAATCTGATCTAAATTCTCATTAATTAGTTATATATTGTTCTGAAATTTCCTTGTATAAGTCTCAAAACAGTTTTACACGGTTTTTTAAAATAAATGTGTAAAATGTGTAATCATCTTACACGGTTATTTGAGAAAACCCGTGTAAAAAGGTCTCGAAACATTTTTACACGGTGCATTTATTTCTTGATTCACATGTGCATTAATCCTTAGACTACTTAAAGACTAATTTTCAGCCTAATGAAAGACCTTTATTCAAGAGCAGACTTCCTTTTGCAGACGAATCTTGCAGTTACTTTTTCAGTCGAATTTTACAGACTCTTTTGCAGACGAATATTGCAGTTACTTTTTCAGTCGAATCTTACAGGCTCTTTTCAGACGAATCTTGCAGTGAACTATTCAGACGAATCATGCAGGCAACTTTTCAGACGAAATCTTTGACCATATCCACATCCCTGATGAAGAACATACATTTTCACGGCTATAAGTAGATGGCATGATTAAGTAGTAATTCACAACTTGATGTCTATCTTTTATACATTCTTTTACACCGTTTACAAATATTCTCTCGCTTTTCTTAACACTATGGCTGGAGGTTCAAGATCAAGGGGGAACAGGTCGGCGAATGGGGCTGGAACTTCACGTTCGGCATCCTACCAACCACTGAACGATGGAGCTCGCCGGAGTACCTGGAAGGTACCAGAAACATACGAGGAGTGGAGAAACTATGGGCGAACTGCGGCCGGTTATCCATTCACGGCTGAGGAGGAAGAAGACTGGGAGATGGCATGCGAGATTTACCACTTCAATAATGACAGAATTACCCAACCAATGTATCATTATACCCAGCCAACGGGTCTTCCACAAAGTCAACGAATTACTCCCTTAGTGCAAACATCCATTGATAAGGCGAACGCCGATATCGAAAAGGTAAAAGGTATGTGGAACCATAACAGGAGGATTCAGCATGAGAAAATGGAGTATCTAGCGAAGAAAAAACGAGAACTGGCCATGGCTAGGGCTCACGTTCGGGAGGTGCAACGACAAATTAAGGAAGTAGAATAGGAACTACAAGAAATCGAAGACGACTACACGGGAATGGAGGACGTCATCAAGGAAAAGGTTGACTTCATCACCGGAATCCAGGACGCATTCCAGTCATAGATTTCTTTGTTTACCTGCACTGTATCCGTTTTGGTTGGGAAGATAATTTGCAATAATACATCTTTTAATTAATTTCCCTATTAAATAACTTAAAATGGAGAAAATGTTTTATTTAATTAATTTCTATATTAAATACATTAAAATGGAAAGGAAACAATACATTAAAAACCTCAACTACATAAAATGATAACCTAAAAACTACAGGGACCAAAAATGTAATTTTTTTGCCCCAAACTTGAGGGGCCAAAAACGTAATTTCAGCTTACCGCGGGACCACCGCGGGGCAGGGGCCAAAATTCTACCGAGTCCAAAGTTGAGGGGGTCTGCGGCTTCCGCAGCCAATCTTGAGGGGCCAAAAGTGTACCGCGGGCATTCTTGAGGGGCCTCCGCGAGACTTTTGGCCAAAGAGTCGTGACACGTGGGCCTGGGCGTGGGCCTGCGATCGCGGGGCCCATCGCGGAAAATTTGGGTATTTTGATAAAGTCGACGAGATTTTGGGTATTTTGATAAGTCAGAGTCAAACTTTGGGTATTTTAATTAAATTCCCTTATTCAAAACCCCAAAATTTTATTCGAGCTATCCACCCGTCACATATCCAAATTGTAAAGTGAGAAAAACCCTCCACCGGATCCCAAGCTCGCACCATTATAAAACCGATTACTTCTCTCACTCACTCTCTCTCTCTCTCTCTCTCTCTTTACCCCTGAATTCGCTATTGCTCTGAGACACACAGTGACACACACAGTATGACAGTAATCGCATGACTCAGAGATGGTAGATTCGAATTGAATGAACTATCGCCGGTAATTTACCTACTCATTTTGACCTCTTCCTCCTTTCTCGCTCTACATTCTTCATTAATGGCGATGCAGATTTGTGTATAAGCACTTTGTATATCTCGGTTTCAGCTATCAAGCTCCTGAAGAAGAGCATTAAACAACTAAATTCTCTAATCGAAAAGGTATACTTCGATCTCTACTTTCAATGCGAAATATGTTCTTTCGATAGAACGATTGATCCAATATCCGATCAGATTTGTGCTAATTAAGAAGTTTTTCTGGTAATCGTTTTGATGCGCTTGAGATCTTCCATTTTTGTATGTAATTAGCATTTGAATGAATGCCATCGCACACGTATACACAAACGCATTAATTAACATCTAAATTTTGCCGATGCGAATTGCTAGCGGTTGCATTTGTCTGGATTCTCATCATTTCCATCAGAAGTTTCGTCTTCTTCATTTTCCTTGTTTTTTGGTGGTGTTCAAGTGACTATGAAGCTGTAGGACGCTTTTCAGAACCATAATTTTGAATGAAGTCCTGATCGATCTGTAAGCAAGTTAAACCTTGTTACAAAATACCTGGATAGAAGATGATATAGCTTTTTTACTGTATGTACTACCAAATTTTATAATGAACCATCAATGCCAAAGAAATGGCAGAAAAGCCAAGGTATAAGATCTGACATATTTTATTTGTATTTTTAGGTTGATTTCAGAAAGAACAGTGCTGTTTTTGGTTTTGTTGTTTTCAATGAAATCAATCCAAAAATGCAAATAAATTTAAATATGTCAAATTCTTAAGTTGGTTATATCTTGATTTATATATTTTTTTGCTCTTTCCTTTTAAAAGTATTATTGGAAATCATATTTTGATGAAAAAGAATTGTTGTGCACTTGTTTGAACTAGTATTACATACTTATCAATGTATTTATTACAATATAATAAAGAAGACACAAATATAAGTTTTGAATGTTGTTTATTGTGTATATATTTTCACACACAACAAGTAAATTCATTTGGTAAATTATTATATATAAATATAATTCACTATAGGATATCTTCTAAATATTGCTTTTTCCGTTTTACATATAGTACGTTAGAGCATCTCCAACCGCATTACTAAAATAGAAAAAAATGAGTTTTTGTTTGTTATTTTTCTCTAACAGCATTGCTGTCTTGTTTGCTAAAATAAAGATTCATAGAAAATCTCTAAATATAGAGAACGCTCTATAATTCTCTATATAGGAAAGAAAAATAATTATTTTATTCAACCCACCAATAACATAAATCTTTTATTATTTTATATTAAGTTTTCTTTTAAAGTGTATTGGGAATATAAATTAAATGAATATTATATTAATGTAATTTGTGTTAAAATCTCTAAAATGGCAAAGCTGTTGGAGATGAATGTAACTCTTTTTAGAGATTTTAACATTTGATTCTCTGTTTTATAAAAATTATAGAAAACGCTCTTATCAATATTGTAAATCACAAAAGCCACTTTTTTACTCAAAGTCTATGTAGATTTTATCATCCTATCCAAAAGTTTTACAAGATTTAAGGTGAGAAGTGTAATTAGAATTTTGACCTTTGATCGGTTTAACCTTAAAATAACTCATGAATTGTGCTTTAAAATGAATTGATATAATGCATCACATTAATGTTTTTTTGAAGAAAAATGCATCTTATTAATGTTGATTTTCAATATAAAAAAATTATTAAATGATAGAGATTTTTTCTTCCACTTCTCAGCACAACTTTCATTTTTATTGAAACTCCGACATTTATTGGTTATTGGTTTTTATATATCACAAAACCTTATTTTTATTCTAGATATGTCGTAATTATGATTATTATAAACCAAATACTTTTATTTCTTTGATAAGAACGCTATTACTTCAAAAAAAAAATAAGAACGTTATTATGTAAAAAAGAATTATATAATAATAACTTTCATGTTTAGACCATCTCTAATAGGGTCACTAAAATTTTACACTAAACACTAAATTTGATGTAATTGACACTATTCACATATTTAATGGGGTCTTTATTTTCCACACTAAATATAGTGTAATGAATAGTATTACACTATATTTGATGTAATACTATTCATTTATACTACTTTTTACACTACTTTTCACATCACTTTTTAAAAATAGCGTTACCTATTGAAGAAGATTTACTATTAACACTTAAATTTACACTATTTTTAAAATTTAGTGTAAAATATAGTGTTACTCGTTAGAGATGCTCTTACCTTATAAAATCATAAATATGATGTATTTACCGTGGTTTTACACGGCGTTTAACTTCTGCAATGGCGACAAGTCAATAATGCATCATTTTGATGACTATTATTTAATAGTATATAAAGAACACCAAGTTAAAAATTTGAATGAGAAATAAATACCAACTTTAATTTTAAAAATTAACAAATTTGTTTCTCAAATATAAAAAGAAAAAAATTGATTTTCTTTGTGATGGAGATAGTAGAGACAAAATTGACTTCTCCATCATCATCATTGCATAACATACTCGTTCTTACCTCACAAATATATTGCCTTATATTACTAGACAGGATGGGGATACTGTCGTATACTATATATATCTAATTCAATTTTATATATACACCTTACAATTTGCGATGTTTTTTATATATCAAATATAAAATTATCATAGTTGTAATTTGATTTATTCTACATGATAGCAGAATCTTTTGTGGAAGAACTTGGTTGCGTTTCATTATATATAGGGACAGACCGGGTATGGTGGCCAAGGTGGCACGTGTCACCGTATTATTTCTTCGGCAAGGGTAAATTTTTTAGGTTTGTGAAAGGTACAACCGTATCGTTTTGGAAGGTGCTACCACATTATTTTGGAAGCTTCAAGAAGATGCAATCGTACCTTGTAATCAACCAAAAAACCAAAAAAAAAAACTCTTTATATCAACCAAAATACCGAGAAAAAAATCAACCAAAAAACCCAAAAAAATCCTTCGAAATCCATAAAAAAAACTTAAAAATCTCTCGAAGTCAAGCAAACATCTTTAAAAATCCATCGAAACGGTGGAATTAGGCTAAACACATCGGGCAATATTGAACGTCAGTAAAAAGATGAAGAAAAGTTGATAAAAAACTTGTTGTAAATATTTTTTGGCTATATTATATAGTGCCACCGTATGAAAAAAAAAATTATGGGTACGTCCCTGCATATACATAGAGGGAGGTTCAAGGGAAAATCTCAAAAAATGAAAACTAAGGAACACTCTAGTAGCCCTTCATCTGGACGGTATGCACTTGTGCATACAAGTAAAATTAAGTTGTTTTTTTGTTTTTATACAGATGCATTATGCATGTGTGCATATGCACGTGTGCATGTTACAAATTACTTGTATGCACAAGTGCATACTGTTCAACCAAGGTGCTCAGTTTTTCGTTTTTTTTGAAGTTTTCCCCTGAACCTGACCCATACACACACACACACACACACATATATATATATATATATATATATATATTGATATCAAAGATAATTGTATAACTAGTATTTGTACAATTTTATAAATTAATTTGAAGTTTTAGTCAAATACAATTTTTATCCTATTTAGACTCTTTTTTTAGAATAATGTCACCCAACGATGTCTCAATTATTTTGGTTATTAGAAAGGAGATTCGTGTAGATATATTTTTTGGGTATGAGTCATTTTCTAAATTGACATTTAGCCAACTTTTGATATCAATTTATTTATTCGTTTTTTTATTTGTAACTACTTTAAATTTAATATGCTGTAAATATTAAATTTAATATTAAATTTAATATGCTGTAAATATTAAATTTAATATGCTGTAAATATTAAATTTAAATTTATTGAACGTCAGTAAAAAGATGAAGAAAAGTTGATAAAAAACTTGTTGTAAATATTTTTTGGCTATATTATATAGTGCCACCGTATGAAAAAAAAATTATGGGTACGTCCCTGCATATACATAGAGGGAGGTTCAAGGGAAAATCTCAAAAAATAAAAACTAGGGAACACTCTAGTAGCCCTTCATCTGGACGGTATGCACTTGTGCATACAAGTAAAATTAAGTTGGTTTTTGGTTTTTATACACACGCATTATGCATGTGTGCATATGCACGTGTGCATGTTACAAATTACTTGTATGACTGTCCAACCAAGGTGCTTAGTTTTTCGTTTTTTTTGAAGTTTTCCCCTGAACCTGACCCATATACACACACACACACACACATATATATATATATATATATATATATATATATATATATATATATATATATTGATATCAAAGATAATTGTATAACTAGTATTTGTACAATTTTATAAATTAATTTGAAGTTTTAGTCAAATACAATTTTTATCCTATTTAGACTCTTTTTTTAGAATGATGTCACCCAACGATGTCTCAATTATTTTGGTTATTAGAAAGGAGATTCGTGTAGATATATTTTTTGGGTATGAGTCATTTTCTAAATTGACATTTAGCCAACTTTTGATATCAATTTATTTATTCGTTCTTTTATTTGTAACTACTTTAAATTTAATATGCTGTTTGGTTATGTCTTTTTTTTTTTTTTTTGGTTACAATGTCAATGTCTAGCTAAGCTTGAGAACCCATAAAAGGCAGATAATTAGCAGATCAATGACAATTTTGTAGGGCTAGCATTTTTCTTTGCTACATAAAGTTGTTGAGTAAAAGTATGGATATGATGTTCGAATTCTTTAATTGAGTGTTTGGACCACGGTTAATCTCACCTACATTTGCACCAACTAATCTCTGGGGTCATAAAAACAACATTAGAAAATTAAATAGCAGTAGTTTAAGGAGACTCGAATTGACAACCTATGATAATTAATTAAAGAGCCTCAAAGTTAGACCTTTATGTATCGGTTGAGCTAGCTAACCTTTATTTGTTAGTTGCCTTGAAGAAACTCAACCAGTCTCACCGACATCATGTAACAAGCAGTAAGAGGCCAATAAGTAAATTTTTGAACAAATCTCTTTCCAATATTCTTTTTTACCAGTAATTGACATCAAGAGGATTGTTTGAATCTACTAGTTTTAAACTAGATAATATTCTTGAAATACATTAATTAGTGCATGTGTCTTCGTACAACTAATACAATAGTTATTTTAGTCCACTAAAGATTGAACTTTTATCATCCAGCTTCTTTATGCAAAAAAACAATAAGTAGATATTAAACAATGGAAATACCTAGGAGAATCTAAACTTCTTATGGATTGTTGGTGTGATGCAGGGCATTGGTTCCTAGTTCTTGTATTTCCCGCCCAAAAGAGCATTAATTTGCAAAGTTTTGTTGGTACATAGATAAAATATTAATTAACAGTCCATTGAAGATGGTGTTATTGAGGAGGAGGCTCGCTTGTTGCACATGGAACAGAGAAATCAACAATAGCGTGGACTTTGATCAACCACCAAGCAGTAAGCTCTTTCTCTCTCTCTCTCTCTCTCTCTCTCTCATGTAAACACACATACATATATATATATATATGGATACAAATTCAAAACTGAGAAAGATTCATGTTTCTTAATTAATTTCAACTATCTTGTATCTAATTGATCCAAGTCATAAATGGGTAATTAGTTTGGCTCCTATATATCTTGGTTTTTTTTATTATATAGATAATAAATTAGCATTGTTTTTAGATGAATTGCACCAAATTATGATGCAGATGACTGATCTGAAGGTTTGTGGATTTTTCTTTTCTGCCACTTCCTTACGAATTTAATTATCTGATAACTACAAACGTGAGTTAATCCACATACATGCCCACTCAAAGTTCTATATTATCCGACCAAACTCCAACACTTGATTATTGGCTTTCTTATACACGAATGTGGCACATAATTTCATGAGTCTTTTTTACAATAATAATAAATAATAAATAAATGAGAGCAAACATGCATGGAAGACAGATGAATGTTTAAAAAAATTCAAATATACGTGTGTTTGAAAAAAATGCCGTGATTTCTGCTATGTATGTCTTCTAGATGGACTAATAATAGTGCTTAATTGGACTTTGATCCTTCTCTACCCACTACTAGCTATATCACATGGTTGAAAGCAACAACTTAGATGTTTTTCAAAGTCCCTCAAGTCCATTATTGCATGTGCTACCAATCATATTCAAATTGCTAAGAGAAATATTTGAAATTCAAAAAAAGAGATGGAATTTTTATCATGACGTCATGAATATTTAAACTCAAATCTTATATCAGCTATTTAATTTACCAGCATTAACATATCAGGTAACTTGATTGTTTTAGATTTTAACTATGCATTTAGATTAGTACTTACATGTTGGAGGTGTTTGTGAAAAGGGCATGTAGACGTCTGGTTAAGTGTTAACTATAAGCATATATAATGTTAAGTTGGAGCATATTTGGATATTTTCGTACTCAAAACATTTTCGAACATAAGTAACAACTTTTTTCGGAAATTGGTCAAGTTTATTTTTTGGTCTCATGGCCGTTCTTCTCCCACTTTTACCAAAATGTTACTACACCTAGCTAAAAGACACAGAAAAACGAACCTGGTCAATTTTTCTATTTAATTTTTGTTTTCCCTGTGTCTGCAATTGCGGATCTAGCTAGGTCCGTAAAAAATAAAAATAAAAAATTGACCAAATTCGTTAAAAAAATGTCGCTTAGCCAGGTTCGCAGGTTACCGATCGGGATATTGCGGATGTAGTGATATTTTTGTAAAACCGGAAGATGAGTGGCTAGGAAACCAATTTGGATTGGTAGAATGGCTGTTTAAGTCAATTTCCCAGAAAAATAACCATTTTTCAAAGGAAGGTAATTGTTCCTCTTGAAATTAAAAAGCCAAACTAGTTGAAAAAATCTGTCTTAGCCCAAAAGATTAGCAGTAGGGATAGAAAAAGCTAAAAACGAAAATGAAAGTGATGATGATATGCATGGACTACCATACCAATGACACAGTCCATGGAAATAGCATGATTCTTATTTATGAATTTTTTTAATTGACCGACATATATATTTTGAGATTGTGGCCCTTAAATTCATTTCTTTGTATTGTGCGACTGGTTGTACCACACCCACAAAGGAAATAACTACAAGACGCCCAAGTGGTGGTGGGGACAATAGTCATTTTATAGCTTTTGGAAAGCTATCAAACATGGTATAGCTAGTTTCTTGTTGGATCATCTCCAGTTTCTGGGATTCCCACGTTACCTTTTGTTCTTCTTTTTTCTAAAGCAAAATATATATAATTATTGATATCCCCTACACTTGATCTGGATATATATATATATATATATATATATATTGTAAAAATAATAAAAGATAAAAGACTGATATAATTATGTAAATACTTACATTGTGTGGTCACCCAATGGTCAAGGAGCTTAATCTATAACGTGACTACATCGTTCAAAATAGGATAAAAATCTGCTGTCCCAAAATTCCATGTGAGTCTCACCAATAAAATTAAGACACGTCATATTTTATATATTTTTTATTTTATTTAATTCAAGTTCATATTCTCTGTCAGATGAGGTTTGCCCACCATAAATTAATAGAAGTGGATATCCATGAATGAGGTTTGCCCCTAGGCACCATTTGAACAATTTCAACCGAATACTTGATGCCAACATGCATATTTCCCTTTGAACATAGCATTGATTTCTGCCTTTCCATATCTTTTAAATTGCACATGTTCCAATTATTCACAAAATAGCTATTTGCCAGAAAATTGATTCATCATCACCAAGAAGCATGTGTTTATGTTGATCTCAGTGCAACTTATGTTGGGGGCCAGATGAGTACAGATTGATCCATGGTAGTAGGCTTTGCCTCTGATAATATGTGAAATCCACATTAGATTACTCTCCAAAAGAACCCACGAGGAGAAAATGGAGGTCCAACATATATTGAGAAGAAATGGTCCAAGTCTAACCGATGTTAATGGTTCACACAACTTGATACAGCCATCCTCTCTCTTTGCACCACCAGTCCTTTTGATTTTAGAATTTCTCTAACCACATTCCAATTGTGTATTTTCTCCCAAACAAACCCTACAACCTTTGAAGAAATTGTTGGAGTAATATTCATGATTTGTAATCGATAATGGAAATAAGATGGTAAGAAATCATACCCGATGATCCTGAGGATCCAGTGAAAGCGTTAAACATATTCGCCATTGATTGTCGGGTTCCCAGAACGAGGTGATCGTATAATGATGGGATGATAATGATCGATCCTTGAGAGAGTCGATCTTAGGGGCGCACGGCTGGATGTTTATCAGCTGATTAGGGTTTTAGTCATTAGGTTAAAAGTAGGATTAGGGTACTCTATTTATAATAAGAGTATCTTACACCTTTAACCCTTGGTGTTTATTATGTGCGGTATAATCCCCTATAGTTCCAATCACCTAATGGGAAACCCTATAGTATGTCAATAATAGTAAATACGCCCATCATATATTTACTAGGCATAGGGATTTCAGTTATTGTCAATTATCATATCAGGAATGATAAACGATCAGTGACGGTCACTTTTAAGGTGGTTCCAACATTCTCCCACTTGACCAAGCGATCTTTTATCTATGAGTACCAATAAGTCCGGCCGAGATAATACTCATTTTTGTTTTAAACTGAAATCATAGCTAATAAGTACAGCCGTAGAGAAGAATATCAACTCAGGACCCCCACTAGTCAAACTATGACTCAAATTTAAAACTGAATAAGCAATGATCAATTGACTAAGACAGATTTCGTTATAATAATGTCCATACACCATTATGAGCTCAAAGCGTAACTAATAGACAAACAAAATCTGAATATAGAGGAAAATTTTATTAAGATAATAGTAATGACCAATAAGTACAATATGCTATTAAATTAAGTCTTTTGTAAGCCCCATCTTCGACACGTGTCCTACGAAGACATTAGGAGGAAGACCTTTGGTCATCGGATCCGCTAGCATATTCTTTGTACTTATGTACTCGATACAAAGGACATTTTCCTCAATCCGTTCGCGCACAAACAGATACTTTGTATCAAGATACAGCCCAGCGCCAGTTGAACTGTTACTGTTCGAGAAAGTTACGGCAGCTGAGTTATCACAGTAAAGCTTCAATGGTCTAGAAATGGAATTGACGATTTTGAGTCCACTGACCAGGTTCCTTAACAACATCCCATGACAAGAGGCATTATAAACGGCAACGTATTCAGCCATCATGGTGGATGTTGTAGTCAGCTTCTGTTTATGATTCCGCCAGGAGATAGGTCCACCAGCTAACATAAAAATATACCCAGAAGTAGATTTCTTATCTTCTTTGCATTTAGCAAAATCGGAATCAGAATATCCTACTACTTCTAAGTTGTCACTTCTTCTATAAGTTAATTTGTAGTCTTTGGTCCCTTGCAGATATCGTAGAACCTTTTTAGCCGCTTTCCAGTGTGCTATTCCGGGATTAGATAAGTAACGTCCCAGCATACCAGCGATATAAGCGATATCCGGACGAGTACAGACCTGAGCATACATAATGCTCCCTACTACAGACGAATAAGGTATCATCCTCATTTCTTCCTTTTCAATCTCAGTGCTCGGAGCTTGGAAAGAACCAAACACGTCCCCTTTAACTACTGGAGCTACAGTGGGTGTACAGTGCTGCATGTTATAGCGTTTTAAGATACGCTCAATATATGCCTTTTGAGAAAGTCCCAAAACACCATTATGCCTATCTCGATGTATTTCGATACCAATGACATAAGAGGCATCACCGAGATCTTTCATGTCGAAATTTTGCGAAAGCATCCGCTTCAACTCATGCAGCATATCCAAGTTGTTACTTGCTAGTAGGATGTCATCTACGTACAAGACAAGGATTATAAAGTTACTCCCACTGATCTTGAGATAGGTGCATTGATCCACTTGATTCTTTAGAAAACCTTGCCCCTTTACGATTTTATCGAACTTGAGGTACCATTGTCGTGATGCCTGCTTCAACCCATAAATGGATTTCTTCAACTTGCAGACCATATGCTCTTTACCTTCTGGAATGAATCCTTCAGGTTGTCGCATGTATACGTCTTCTTGCAAGTCTCCATTTAAGAATGCGGTTTTGACATCCATCTGATGTAACTCTAAATCATAATGAGCTACAAGTGCCATGACGATCCTTAAAGAATCTTTACGAGAGACAGGAGAGAAGGTCTCTTGATAATCGATTCCTTCCTTTTGAGTAAAGCCTTTTGCAACCAGTCTGGCCTTATAGCGTTCGATGTTTCCTTTCGGGTCTAATTTGGTTTTGAAGACCCATTTACAACCGATGGTTTTGGATCCTTCAGGGAGTTCAACCAAGTCCCAAACATCATTCTGTTGCATGGAATTAAGCTCTTCAATCATAGCTTCATTCCACTGAGTGGCCTGATCACTATTAATGGCTTCTCGATAAGAGGTAGGATCAGTAAGCTTTCCAATGTCCTCAACTTCAGATAAAAAGGTTATGAAATCATCAAAATTTGTGGCCCTGCGTGCCCTAGATGATCTCCTTAGTTGATTTTCTGGTTCAGTAACTGGAGGAGTGGAATCAGTGATATTAGGATCAGCGTTCGGAAGCGATGATGATGTTCCCTCGGTATTTTGGTTAGGAGGAGCAGGATCAGTGATATTAGGAGCAGCGGTGGGTACAAGAGGAATTATTGGAGGAATAAGTATACCGGAAGAATGGTTTCCCCCCGCTTCTTGTACTTCTTGCAAATCTGAGTCATGATTTGTCGTGCTCCCACTGATCTTTGAGTTCTCAAGAAATGTAGCATGCTGCGTGTCAATGATGCTCGTAGTGCGGGAAGGACAGTAAAACCGATAACCTTTTGAGTTATCAGGATAACCGATAAAGAAACACGTAATGGTCTTAGGATCCAGTTTCTTTAAGTTAGGGTTATAGACTTTCGCTTCGGCAGGACAGCCCCATACTTTCATATATTTTAGACTCGGTTTCCTACCTGTCCAGATTTCATAAGGAGTTTTAGGGACAGATTTTGATGGAACCCTATTGAGTATATGAACGGCTGTTTTT
This sequence comes from Saussurea involucrata, assembly GCA_033807775.1. Taxonomy (NCBI): domain Eukaryota; kingdom Viridiplantae; phylum Streptophyta; class Magnoliopsida; order Asterales; family Asteraceae; genus Saussurea; species Saussurea involucrata. The sequence continues at coordinate 71,195,017 of CM066321.1, read as the reverse complement.
AATGCCTCAGTCCATAGGAAAGTAGGTAAGTTAGTGTTAGCAAGCATACTTCTCACCATGTCCATTAAGGTTCTGTTTCTCCTTTCAGCAACACCATTTTGTTGAGGAGAACCAGGCATGGTGTATTGGTTAATTATGCCTTGTTCCTTGCAAAAGTTATAGAAAGGACCAGGAGCTTGACCAATATCAGTATGTCTACCATAATACTCACCTCCTCTATCTGATCTCACAACTTTTATTTTATGATCAAGTTGGTTTTCAACCAAAGTTTTAAAATCAATAAAAGTTTGTAAGGATTCAGATTTTTCCTTAATCAGATATAGGTGCATATAACGCGAATAATCGTCAATGAATGTAATAAATGATGTATGTCCTGTGATTGATGCGGGATAAGGACCACTAATATCAGTGTGAATTATTTCCAACAAGTTGGAACTTCTAGTGGCTCCTTTCTTATTCCCTTTCGCCATTTTGCCTTTGAGGCACTTAATACATGTTTCAAAATCACTAAAATCAAGAGAATGTAAGATTCCATCCTTTATGAGTCGAGTCATTCGATCTCGTGAGATGTGGCCGAGACGTTTATGCCACAACATGGAGGAATTCTCTAATTGTTTAGGTGATTTTGTTGTTTTAGTTACGTCATCAATATTAAGTGACAACAAAGACTGTGAGAAATTATGATCTAGTTCCAATTTATACAGTAATCCATCCAAGAAACCTCGACCAAGTAATTCATTATTATGAGTGATAGCAATCTTGCCGCAACCATGAATTATTACATAACCTTCAAGGTCTAGTCTAGATATGGATACAAGGTTCCGAGTAATTCTCGGTACATATAAGGTATCCACTAGTCTAATACACTTTCCGGTACTCATATGTAAATTTAAAGTTCCCATGGCTTCGACATCTAAGAGATCACCACTTCCAACTCTAAGTTTTCTTTGGCCCTTTGGTAGCTTCTGGATTGTAAGGAATCCCTGCATTGAGTTTGTCACATGGACCATAGAACCAGAGTCACCCCACCATGTATTAATAGGGACATCAGTAGTAAAGGAATCAAATATTACATAAAGAATGTTACCTTTCTTAGCTAGCCATTCCTTGAACTTAGGGCAATCTTTTTGTCCGTGCCCTTTGGCACGACAGAATTTGCAGCTAGGTTTGTTAGACAAGGATTTAGAGCCAGAGGCAACGGCACCATGATTATTATCCTTTTGGACTTTATTTCCAGTCTGATTACTGTGGTTACCCTTCCTTTTCTTAGAATTACCAGTGGTTGTCAGGTGAACAGCTTCAGGTTGTACCAGCTTTAGGCGATCCTCCTCTTGCACACACATTGCAATCAGTTCACTTATCGACCATTTATCCTTCATAGCGTTGTAGTTAACTTTGAAGGTGTCGAACTGAGCAGGCAAAGAGGTCATTATGAAATGCAAAAGAAAATTATCAGAGACTTCCATCTCAAGACTCTTAAGCTTATGAGCCATATCAATCATTTTCATAATGTGTTCACGGACACTGCTATTTCCTTCATATTTCAGAGTGAGCATCTTTAGCATTAAACTACTTGCATGAGCCTTAGACGATCCCTTGAAGTGATCCTCAACAGATTTGAGGTAGGTTCTGACTTTATCAGAGTCAGGGATAGCTCCTCGGATACTGAGGTTAATGGAGTTTTTGACCATCATTAGTGACAAGCGATTTGCCTTTTCCCACTTTTCAAAATCCGCTTTCTGAGCTGCAGTGGACGCAGCAGTAATAGCAGTGGGTTCATCATGGCGAATAGCATGGTCAAGGTCTAGCATCCCCAGAGTAAGAAGTAATTGATCCTTCCATGACGCAAAGTTCGCACCAGTAAGTGGCTCAATGCCAAAGTTAGGTACTGATTGGGAAATGAGGAGGATATAAGTTATAGAAGATTATTATAGTGACGTAGTTAGCTATAAAAGGCAGACAAAGTAATGTTTCTTAAAGTAATGGAATCAAAGTAATGTTAGAGTAAGCAGGCCTAACAGTAATATTCCTTAGAGTAATGAAACTATGACCATTTTAGTGATGAAGCTAGTGATGAGTATACCTATTGTAAACACCAAAACAATAAGTCAAAGTAAGGCTCTACTTAGATGTTACATCACCTTTGGGCAGAAATAACTAATATCTAAGTAAACATGAGCATTAGGGTTATGCAACGCAATGCTTATCTTTTGACCTTTGGGCACAAAATAGAGCATCGTGTGAATTATGCATGTAGAAAGTCCTTTTGACACACAGGTATATTAAATCACCTTTGGGCAGAATTAGTATACTCAGTGTTCATTATGCAAAAGGAAAAAAAAAATTGCATTATGAGAATCATATTTGACCTTTGGGCACAAATGATGAGACCATAAATATTAGTGCAAGGTTTTCGCTATGTACAGAAGCGAAAAGTAAGGTTTTCGCAATGTACAGAAGCGAAAAGTAAGGTTTTCGCAATGTATAGAAGCGAAAAGTGAGGTTTTCGCAATGTTCAGAAGCGAAAAGTAAGGTTTTCGCAATGTACAGAAGCGAAAAGTAAGGTTTTCGCAATGTACAGAAGCGAAAAGTAAGGTTTTCGCAATGTATAGAAGCGAAAAGTGAGGTTTTCGCAATGTTCAGAAGCGAAAAGTAAGGTTTTCGCAATGTACAGAAGCGAAAAGTAAGGTTTTCGCTATGTACAGTTGCGAAAAGTAAGGTTTTCGCTATGTACAGTTGCGAAAAGTAAAGTTTTCGCTATGTACAGTTGCGAAAAGTAAAGTTTAACCGGAAAAAAAAATTCCGATACAATGATCAATTCAGTGCAATTAACATTGATCAATTAACATGGCATAATTAGGGTTTAATGCAAATAATAAAAAAAATTGCATTATAACAGCCGAAAAAAATCCAGTATGCGGCGGCCAGAAAATTTTATTTTAGCGATTCAATATAAATTTCGAATTGAATCAATCGAATATGGCAGCCGATAATTCAAAACAGAATGAAGTTTGCGGCGACATTCATAAATACGAAAGAAATCGATGAATTAAAGCCACCAAAAACAATACAAATCACGAATCACAATGAACCGTAGCTCTGATACCACATGTTGGAGTAATATTCATGATTTGTAATCGATAATGGAAATAAGATGGTAAGAAATCATACCCGATGATCCTGAGGATCCAGTGAAAGCGTTAAACATATTCGCCATTGATTGTCGGGTTCCCAGAACGAGGTGATCGTATAATGATGGGATGATAATGATCGATCCTTGAGAGAGTCGATCTTAGGGGCGCACGGCTGGATGTTCATCAGCTGATTAGGGTTTTAGTCATTAGGTTAAAAGTAGGATTAGGGTACTCTATTTATAATAAGAGTATCTTACACCTTTAACCCTTGGTGTTTATTATGTGCGGTATAATCCCCTATAGTTCCAATCACCTAATGGGAAACCCTATAGTATGTCAATAATAGTAAATACGCCCATCATATATTTACTAGACATAGGGATTTCAGTTATTGTCAATTATCATATCAGGAATGATAAACGATCAGTGACGGTCACTTTTAAGGTGGTTCCAACAGAAATTTCCTTGATCCAGACCTTTTTGACCTAAACAATTTCATCATAGAATCAACCATTTTAGTAAAAGTTAATGAAAATACATTATATTAATTAGTATGAGATCTGCAAGAGTCATAATAATGGGATACCCTCAAAAGATATTGTTGTAGATTTGTCAGCTTCTAGATCAAGTATATTAGCCTATAAATGATGGGGTTGACCTGAAAAGGTAAATAAAGTTGTATAGTCTTCTTCCAGAAATAACCACAAGAAGAAAAAGAAAAGGAAAAGGAAACGAGAAGAAGATAACAAAATTTATAAAATAAGAAGATGAACTAAATAATACAAAGTTGCAGACATGTGATGGTCAAGATTTGGCTAGAAGTAATCCACATACTCCACAAGACTTTTAAGACACACACTTTAGATCCAGACACATTTTGTGCTTTAAGATGGTCTATTTGAATACTTACATTTTATACTTTAAGATGTTCTCTACGGACACTTGTTGATACAAATTTTATGTGACATTTGTTTATATGTTTTTCTCTAATAATACTACCAGCATGTCAAAATTCGAGTCTATTATTAATAAATTGTCATTTTAAAACTTGAAAAAGAAGTTAAGAGCAGATTCCAGTCTGTTTCTCAGTATTTTATTGTTGTTTTTCTTTTCCTCTTTATTGGTGAAGATTTGTTTTTCCCTGGTTACATGGGTACCCTGCAAGTCTTGATCATTGCAACACCTTAATGCTATAATAATAATATAAAAAAAAAATGAATCTTCATAATTTTGTCCAATTAACTTTCTAGTTGGCCAGTTATTTTCTTAGATATACAAAAATTGCAACATCCTCTGCTGCATTCTATATAAACTAGAACATTTTTTTAATGCAGCTACAACACTAGCAGCATGTGCTTGTTTTTATTCACTGAAGAATCTGCATTATTTGAGAGTTAGTATGGTATTATTTGTGTCACCTGCCCTCTCTTCTGATTACTCCTATCATGTGATTTTATACAAATCCTCATCTTCCACATCAAAAACTAGACTTTTAGTCTCTACATTGAAACTATAACTCATATTTTAGTCCCTTTCCCAAAACCATTCACTTTTGGTGAAATCTTCATGTTAATCATTTGGATTAGATATGTAAATTTTAACAAAAATCTATGTACGTACACGTACACTGGTGATTTTCTAGTTTCTGCTGGTTCTGGAAAGAGGGCAATACGTAAAACTTAAAAACTATTTTATGAGAAACCATTTAGCAAGAAACAAATTATATGGTGTTGAGGTTCTTAGGCTATGTTTGGCAAACTAGTTGTTAAGCTCATTAAGTCGCAAGTAAACACCCCCTTAGACATTCGCTGATAAGTTAATCGATAAACTAGTCATTATTTTGTAAAACCAACTGAGATGACAATGTAAAAGAGCTTAAAAGGACGTGTTGAAAAATTAAGTGGAAAAATATAAGTGGCATAACTGAAAAAGAATGAAATAAATCCCCTAGAGCTTATTGAAAGTTGAAAGCTACTTGAAACAGTTTTTTAAAAAGATGGTTATGACTAACCAAACTGGGCTTTTTCAATAAGCTCAAAAAATAAGTTAGCCTATGATTGCCAAATATGGTCTTATAAACTTCTCAATCATGTTGATGTTACCTTCAGATAATTTTAAGTAAACCATTTTGTGAGTATTGAAATGATCAAACTCAGTGCAAGATATAACTATAATTAAATCCATGAGTTACAGAAGTCTTAACATGATTGTGATAAACTTGGTTATTTGATCCCTCAAGCAAGCATAGTTTTTGCTTTCATGTATAATTTATTCATTTTACTTGATCTGATCTCAAATATTCTCTCCTGTAGAAGATTGGTAGTCTAGAGACACTTCCCACAACTAAAGAAAAAACCAAAAATTTCAGGAATTATGACATACAATGGGCTTGAGAGCTGCCTTCTCAACGCTAACTCTTGTGAGGATGAAAGTGTGGCAAGCAGAGGAGATGAATGCCCAACCGACTCCCTTGATGAAGATGATTCAAGTTGTTCTTCTAGCAACAACGCTTCCGGATCATTTTCTTCTCAGTGGACCATGATGAAGAGGGATGAGCACGAATGGGAGTACTCAGAAAGCTCACGAGAATCCATTGCCAAAGAGAAACCATCATACACAGTACAAATCTCCGATGTGAAAATAATGAAAGAAAAATTTGCAAAGCTCCTGTTGGGTGAAGATAGTACAGGAGGGTGCAAGGGTCACTCCTCTGCTTTGGCTTTGTCCAATGCCATAACAAAGCTCGCTGGTATTACTTCTTTTATATGACATTATTTGAAATAGTATCTTATAAAAACAAGTGCCTTATATAAAATGTCTTCATAGGACACCAAAATTGTGTCCTATAAAAAAGAAGTATGACTCGTTATTTCAAAAGTGTCCTAAAAAGCTTGTAAGAACGCCCAAAAGTGTTCTATAAACTTGTTGTAACACATTTATATAGGACGCATAATTGTTTGGTCCTATAAACTTAAGTTCTATAAAATAGTGTAGAGGACATTTAGACACATCGGCGTCATACAGGGGCGGATCTAACTTGTAAAGGGTGGGATGGGCCTCCACTAAAAAAACTACTCTCTTTTTTCTAGGTTAAAAACAATTTTTTTCAACTTTCTACAATAGGCCCCCCAGTAAATTACTGCCTGCCCCCACCAACAAAAAAAACCAAAAAAGTCACTCGAAATCGAAAAAAAACTTAAAAATCTCTCGAAATCAACCAAAAAAAACTTTAAAAATCCTTCAGAAAGGTGGAATTAGGCTAAAAAACACGTTTGTCGACTTTACGGGCTTTTAATCTACCTTTAGCCCCCACTAGGCAAAAATCCTGGATCCGCCACTAGCGTCGTATAAAGCCTTTTTCTGTTGTAGTGAGAGTTAAACTTAGAACAAGACTTCAGGAATCAAACACAAATACATTAATGACTTGGAATAATTTGCTTATATGTTATGCCTAGTTTTTCATTTTTATTCGTATTAAGCAGTCTGTCACGACGGCATAGTTATCTAATTCGTTTTTGAATGTTAATTACATAAGCTATCTATCGATTTACAGGAGCTGTATTTGGGGAGCTATGGAAACTGGAGCCTCTGCCAGAGGAGAGAAAGAACAAGTGGAGAAGAGAGATGGAATGGCTGCTTGCCCCTACTAACTATATGGTTGAGTTGGTTCCTGCTAAGCAATATGGTGCCAACGGCCGCACTCTAGAGGCATCTATTTCTTTAATTCCTACTCAAACTTATTCCAAGTTAATGTCAACATTAACAGTCTAAAAGGGTTTCCTATTTCATTTCATATTGAAGCAGATCATGAGACCAAAAGCTCGTGAAGACGTTCACATGAATCTCCCAGCACTCCGGAAGTTAGACTCCATGCTTCTTGTAAGTGGTCTCAGCACAGTTATTTACATAAATGACCTGCTCACAAGTTTTTTTGAAATCCATGAACTTTTAACCGATTCTGATAATACTTCCGCCTAACACAAGAATGCCTCTTCCAAACACAAAAATGCCTAGAAACCTGTCAGAACAAGAACTTTTCATATTGTCATTTAGCTAATTAACCTTAACCCATCACTCTCATTAAAACCGAATAAATTCCCAAATATAAGGGGCCGTTTGGTTTGATGGAATGTTTTTGAAGGATTTGGATTTCGTGGAAGGATTTGGAATTGGAGGGATTTGGATTCTTTGGTGTGTTTGGTTTGTAGGATTTGGAATGAAATTAATTTCATTATTTATAAAAAGATCACTAAAAATATTATAAAAATAATTAAATTACTATTTATTTAATTGATTATTAGAAAACAAATGTTTTTAACATATTTTTAAACATTATTATATACAAATCCTACCAAATCACTTGAAATCCTAGCCACCCCTTGGGATTTCAAAATCCTATGTTTAGGGATTTCAAATCCGGACAATCCTGCAAACCAAACACGGGATTAGAAAGGATTTGAAATCCAATTCCCCCAAATCCATTCCATTCCTGCAAACCAAACGGATCATAAGTGTTCATCTAACTCATTGAGTTGGCATAAACACACCAACAGGAAACGCTAGATGCAATGACAATTACGGAATTTTGGTATGAGGAAGGAGGTAGTCAAGCGGAAGGAAGGACCAAGAGTGTAAAACAAAGTAAAAGATGGTGGCTTCCTATGCCACAAGTACCTGTAGGCGGGCTCTCCGATGGCGAGAGAAAGAAGTTGCTTAACCAAGCAAAATTGGTCCACCAAATTTTCAAGGCTGCTAAAGCCATAAACGAGACTATTTTGCTCGAAATGCCTATACCAAATATCATCGGAGAGGCACTTCCCAGGGTAAGCGATCCTCAGTTACCATTCGCCTTTTTAATTCGAACGATATTTTCCCATTCTTTGCCACCTAGGAAGGGGTTATCTAGGAAAATAACCTTTCTGACACAGTTTTTTAAATACATAACCTTATGACATATTTAAAAATGCATCAACCTAACAAAAGAATGCCTCAAAATCTGTTAAAACGTGACACCACCCATTATGTTATAACAATTTTTTGTCCATATGCACGGTTGAGATTTCAAATAGATGTATGGTCAGGATCTAGTCAGCTCTAATATGGTATCAGGAGTTAGAAAAATAGATTTCTTTCATTGATTGAAATGGTTACTACAGTGGTCATTTCTAGTCAAATGGAAGATACTAAACTAGATCCAGACCATACATCTATTTAAGATCTCAACCATACATGTGGCCTCTAAATTTGTTATAACAAAATGGCCGTTGTCATGGTTTAGCATATTTGTCAGAATGTCGTGCATTCAAAAAGAATCTGTCAGAAGATTATTCTCCTAAATACGCCATGGGGAAAGCATATATGGGTTGAAATCTCTCTACCCTCCCCCCCCCCCCCCCCCCCCCCAATGTGCCTAATATCTTTCTTTTCTCATGTGTGTGTATATATATATATATATGTTGCAGTCTGGAAAGGCAAGCCTTGGTGATGAACTTTATAGGACACTAAATACGATCTCTTCCTCGGCTGTGGGAATGCTCAACTCGCTGAACTTAAAATCTGAACATGGTGCTCTCGATACCATTAACAGACTAGAAGCAGCAATATACGCATGGAAAGAAAGAATCTCGGAACAAACCTGCACTAAATCTCCAGCAAGAACATCATGGTCTTTAAAGGATCCTTCCATGGAGCTCGATAAGATGGAGTTTTTGATAAACCGAGCTGAAGTTCTTCTGCAGCAAATCAGAATCAGATATCCGAACCTTCCTCAAACGTTTCTTGATGTCATGAAAATCCAATATGGCAAGGTGAGCAAATCTTTAATCATCGATACAGTACATCACTGTTTGGCAGTTGCTGAATGGTTTGGTGCAGGATGATTAAGAGGCTCTTATGATACAGGCAAAATGAAATATGGTTGTTTGGCAATTGTTAAGAATGAAATTAGGGCTCTGAATGGTTAAGGGAGGCCCAAGATACAAAATCATTTTGAGGGTTTTAGAACCATTAAGAAGCAGTCTTTTTTTTTTGCCAAACAAGATTCACCTTCAGATGTTGCCTCTTAATGGAACTATTAAGAGGTAAACAAAATACTCCCAGACCCTACTTTCGAGTAGGATTTACTGGATCAGTTTGGTTTGGTTTATACTTTGTCTGTTTGGTTTATTTGAGACTAAAGCAAATGTGCCTACAGGATATAGCCCATGCAATTCTAGAAGCTTATTCTCGTGTTCTAGGAAACGTGGCATTCGGCATACTCTCTAGAATCGGGGACATTTCTCAAGAAGATGTATTGAGCAATCCTAATTCACCAATGGCAACCCATAGCCTTCCGGGGGTAAATCTTGCCGGAATCTCAGGTATTTCCGTTTCCAATATAAGTACAAGGCATACTCTGATTGATAAGATGAACAACATAGAGGGGAGATTCGGTTTGTTAAAAGCTGAAAAGGCTTCGTATACAGCATTTTTAAGCGATGAACCAAATACAAATTCAGTCACAACAACACCTAGTCGAAGCCCTCGATGTTGTATGGGCAAAGAGGTTTGTTTTACACCCCCCAAAATGTCACCTTAGTTTCAGTTATATTGGTTATGTAAATGATGTTATAATAAACACTACAAACATATATATGCTTGAACTTTTGCAATATATATATATATGGGCTTAATCAAATGAGAACTGATTAGTTTGTGATAACCGTGAGATCGAATATAGACCACTCATTTAAGAAATTTACTTTTATTATTAATTAAACACTAAAGGGTAATTTAGTAATTTAAATGCTTTGACAGCTCATGAATCTCTCTCAATATCTTTCCATATCTCACGCCTCTCTTATAGTAATCGACCCTAAAAACTAGTTTCTCTCTTTTCTTCTCCCTCAATCTCACCACCACCACCACCGTACCACCAAAACCCACATCCTCTCTTCTTCCATTTCGGCCTCCAAACCACTACAACCATTCCCACTATCTCTTTCCCCCAAAAAAGCTTCAAATCACTCCTTCATCACCGGAAATCGATTGTGTTGGAACTGATGCGGACAACCAATTAGATTCTCGTTCTTCACCATCATCATCATGATCAGAAATCGATCGTCGATCCCGTCCCTATGTGTGCAGAGCAGGGTGGAATAGTGTGCAGATCATCGGTTGAAAGCAGGAATGTTTATGGAATAATGGCGGAGGGTTTTGTGGGGAAAATGGGCATGGCGGTGGGTATGGGGGTTTAGAAATGGATGAAGACGAAGGGGACTGATTTCTGTGTTTTTTTGCATCAAAAGTGGCAGACTTTTATATTATTCCTTTCAAATCGTTTTGCTCCCTCCATTCCATGTGGTATCACATTGATACCATGTGGTTGTTGTCTTATAGTATGAATCACATATACCATGTGGTTGTTGTCTTCTGGGTTTGATTTTGGTTTTAGGGTTTAGGTGTAACACAAAGGTATCACAGTGCATTTTCAAAGGGTATCGCAGGCAAAGGGTTTTCAAAGGCATCTTGGTGTCACCGGAGGCCGGAGGTATGAGGCCGGAGACCGGAGGCAAGAGGCCGGAGAGATGAGAGAGGAGAGAGGAGATTTTAAAAATACCTAAAATGCCCTTTTATTTAAATTTCAAACAAAATTACCAAAATTAATAATTTTCTAATTTATAGCTTAATATGTGACCCACATAGGACCTCACAGTTACCACAAAATAACTAGTTCTCCCTTGAATAGAATACAGATTAGTGCTTGGACCGAACTTAAATGGATTAAACTGAACTATTGTATGTCTGGTGTTTGGTATTATTAAGACAAAATTGGACAAATTATTCAGCTATATGTATAATAATGTTTAAAAAAAATACCACATTGTTCATTAAAAACATTAAATCAAAAATAAAATACATGAAACTTAATTTTGATTCTAAAGCTTAAACTAGAAGAATGAATATGGACATTGTAACAAAATACTTTCTTTTATTGTAACAAAGTTCATCCCCCCCCCCTCAAACAAATGACAAGTACATTAGTCTTGTATTTATAATAATTTTAATTCAAAATAATTCTATTTCATTACAACCCTTCTTAGAGCATCTCCAATTGTCCGGTAAAACCAATTTTTTGTCGTTTAAAGTAGTCCAACCATCCGGCAAACTGCAAATTAAAATGCCGGCCAAGGAAATGAAACGGCATATATGCCGTGCAAAATGCAAACGGCAAAAACATGTGACCCACACCACTATTAATATTTATAGAGTAAATTACATTTTTCGTCCCTTTGGTTTGTTTAAAATTTCTCTTTTTGTCCTTGGTCTTTGTTAATTACATTGGTAGCCATTGTGGTTTGTATATCGTTTCTTTTTTCGTCCTTGGCCCAAGACAACCCTTAGATGAATCTGTCAGCTAAAGGGTGTTTTAGTCATTCTTAGCCTTTACATTATTTTATTAAAAATTAAACAATTATATTATTGTTATTGTTATATAATTTACTCTTTATTTTTTAGGGAAATTAATTAAAATGCCACAAGTTTGACTTTGTTTTACCAAAATACCCTAAATCTCTTTCAGTTTGCAAAAATGCCACAAATTTCCACGATGGGAGTCCGCGATCGCAGGCAGGGACCATTTTTGACACTTTTTGAAACTTGTAGGGACCATTTTTGACACTTGAGCCCGCGTACACCCCGTGTACACACCGGTACACCCCGCGTACACACCGGTACACCCCGCGATGGTTCTAATTCGATGAATTTGGTGATTTTGAATTGAAATGTTACACTTTCAACCCCTATACTTATTTACTTACTTTACTTTATACCTTTTACTTTCATAATTTTAATTTTACATTTAACACATATAATCGTTTATTAACTATAATACGTTAAAAAAATACGTTTTAATTTTAACAAGTTACACCATTATAATCGTCTCTTCGATACGTTCGAAATGAGCCCAATCTTGAATTTTTTGGATTTATATATTTTAATATATATCATATACACTACATAAAAAATATTTTTTATATTTAAAATTCATATCCTTATAGTTAATTATTTAATTTATGGTACATCTCTTATTTTTTTTCTATTTTTTTACACTCCTATCGCATTAACATAATAATCATATATTAACTAACTAGGTTTAAACCCGTGTATTACACAGGGTAATTTAAAAAAAATTAAATCATGTCAGAAAACTTATCTTACAGATATGAATGATCATCGAAAGTACGATGCTACTTTTCTAAGTTTTTTTCCTTTAGAGTCGTTTTTTTGCAGCTGGTTACAAAATGTCCTTGTTTTTGAAAGTTTTCACAAAGGATGGTTTGCAAAAAATTAATAAAAAATATGAATAAATATTAAAAAATTATAATAGAGCGTAAATGAAAATATTGAAAAGTACATAGTTAAAATATTAATAAAAACAAGAACAACGAATCATAAATTACCAAATACTTCTTTGTATACAACATTGTTTGTTCTATTGCTAATTATACCTTCATCATCTATGATTAATATTTTTAAACCTTGCCTACTTTTTACTCTAGATAAAACAACATACAACTGACCATGGGTGAAGACTGGTTGTCTCAGAAACAAACCAACCTTCGATAATGACTGTCCCTGGCTTTTATTTATGGTCATGGCAAAACATACAACAATTGGAAATTGTCTTCTTTGAAACTTGAACGGAATCCTCTTGTCTGTAGGTGTCAAAGACATTCTTGGAATAAATGTTCGGCTTCCAATACTTCCCGATATGATCTCTGCTTCTATAACCCGATTTCCCAAAGATAACACCCGTAGTCTAGTTCCATTACATAACCCAGATTTTTTATCAATATTCCTTAGTAACATAACTGGAACACCAACTTTTAGTACTATCTTATGGTTTGGCAAACCCGATAATTTAAGACCATTTAAGACATCAGGTGAGTACAAAGTTTCATCAAACTGTTCGTGAAGATGCTCTGATTCACACAAACTATCTGAACTTAGGTACTCCTTTTCTTCTCCTGGAAACAATGATAGCAAACAATCATTTATTTCTTGAACGACTTCATGCTTGGGTGCAAGTATTGCTCTTTCCTGAAAATAGGATGAATTCTTGACATTTACAAGAATAGAAGGATAGACAAATTCAATTAATGAAGATACAAGATCAGTTGTATCGGTAATGAGAAGATCATCAGGTATATCGATAATTGCCTCACCATCATTCACACTACCAACCTTGCCTTCTCCTAAATCCAAAAGCCAGTTTGCAAAAATCCTTGTTTGTTCAATATCAGAAGCTTGACTGTCAACAGTTAACCTCATGTTTTTAGTTAACCTTAGGACTTAGCATTTTTCCCAAATGTAAGATGAACTTAACGACGCATTAACAATGTCTTCTCTACTTGCATTGGGAATAACCGGCAGAATTTGTCTGAAATCTCCTCCAAAAACAACAACTTTGCCACTAAAAAGCAACTCCGAGTCAGTAATGCCTTGACTACCAAAAATATCGTTCATACTTCTATCCAATGCTTCAAATGCATGCCGATGAACCATTGGTGCTTCATCCCATATAATCAACCTAGTCTTCTTTATTAACTTGGCAACATCACTGTCTGGCTTTATGTAACAAAGAGAATCTTCGTTAAGAATTAGAGGAATTTGAAAGCGAGAGTGTGCTGTCCTACCTCCTGTAAGAAGTAAAGAAGCAATACCACTCGAAGCAACGTTTAAAACAATTTCTCCTCTAGATCTTATTGATGCAGATAATGTCTTCCATAGAAATGTTTTACCTGTTCCGCCATAACCATATACAAAAAACACACCTCCTTGGTTATTTTGAACCGCTGTGATGATATCGTCATAAACACCTCGTTGCTCGTTTGTCAAAGCACCTAGAAGTTGATGAAACTCGTTCTGTAGATTAGCTATGTCGTAATCTAGCTCCTCCTTAATCAAACGATTGTTTGAAGACTCAACAGAATCATCATCAGGGTAAGGCATAGTGGTGAATTTTTTTAGGCTGGAATTGTTACGAAGTAAGATCTTTTCAATCTCAAACAATGTCAAGTTTTTGACTTGATCATCATTAAGGGATAAACCTGTAACTTATATAATATAAATGTTAAACAATCATAACATAGAAATAATAACTGAAAAAATATTTAAGAAAGAAAATTATATTTAAAAAGTAATAAAACAATTAATTGGTTCGTATTTAAATAATAATTGTAAAATACCTAAATAGATAATTAACATACCTGGAGACTTTAGTGCAATTCGTTGATTGTAAAGAATCCCATCTGCCAAGTATTGCCATGTTTTTTGCCAAACAAATTCAGGTCTAGACAAACTATTTGAAATCAGCATGGTTGCAAATAAAGACCGTAGATAAAAACCAGAACCGGTTAAACTTGCTTCTTCAATGGCATCAACATATTCCCTGTCGTCATCTAAAAGCCCAATAGCATAACATGCATCTCTAAAAGTAGGAAATATATCTCCATTTACTGTACGAATGTCTTCGAATGATTTAGGACCTTTGACTTTATTCAAAAGAATTCTTAAATAATACGCTTCACCAAGAGCAGGAGAAACTGAATGAATTCTTCCAATTGAAAAGCCTTTTTTCCTTTGATCCCAACGTCGCTCTTCCAGTTTCCACACAAACTTTGTAGGGAATTCAACATAAGTAAGTTTTCGTGCTTCTGTGTAAAGTTCATTACACTTCATCCAAGCTAAGAACATTGAAGACGCCACAGAAGATTTGTTTATGACATTTTCAATATCATCTTCAGCACCAAAAACGACTTGTTGTTGTCCAGGAAGATGGAAAGGAAGCCTCAAAACAGAAGGTTTCCGGTAATGAACATCATACCCAAATATACGCCAAGAAGCTTCACATGCAGATACATATCTACAGTCATAATATTCCTTTATTTCATCAACGGAATTATTATTATCTTCTTCATTACTATTTTCTACAACCACAACAGTAGCTCTATCCGGACCCTTGTTGATATATTTGAACAAATATTTTATAGAAGAAGCCTGATTGCACCACTCAACATTAATGTGTGCCTGATATCTTTTCAAAAGATATTTGTTATAAGCAACAACATTTCTATTATCTAATTTAACACCTAACTTTTCAACAAAACCTCCATCATTTCGTCTGCGGTATAGAGGAAAACCATTACCATCAATGGAAGTGTGTTCAGAAAACTTTTTTGGATAATTTTTTGAACACTTTATATCAATCATACAGGGACAGTTAATGTTTTCTTCACCACAAGGACCATGGATCATGAACTCCTTCACAAGTGAGTACAAATCTGGATCTTCGTCTTTGTCTGGGATCTCAGCTGAAATAATCGGATCAATTTGTTCAACGGTAGGTAGCTTGAAATCAGAGTGCATAAATAGACATATATGACTATGAGGCAATCCACGCTTCTGAAACTCCACTGTATAAACAACTACACAAAAAGTGAAATTTGAAATTAATAAAGATAAACTATTGGTATTAACCTTTGTTAAAATTATAATCATAAATGTAACATACCTGCCTGAACCTTACCGAATATTGCACTGTGTTTCAACTCTTTAATAAGTGCATCAAGCTTCATCTTAAATAACCGACAAAGGATATCAGGCCTGTCTTCTGGATTTACCATGGTGTCTTTAAGAAACCTTTTAATTTCTGGCCATTTAGGGTTACATGTCACGGTTATGAAAAAATATGGATATCCATACCACTTACAAAGTGACATTGCATCCAAATAGTTTTGCATCATGTAGCGAGCACCACTGGTAAAAGAAGAAGGTAAGATAACACGTTGTCCAATGTTGGAAACAATCGTCTCTCCTTGTTCTTGTACAGTACGTAAATTCTCATAAGTTTCGCACCTTAAAACTTTTTGCTGCTTACGTATGTAATGCAATCTCTCACTTTCAATCATCGTATAACCATCAACAATAAATTGTTGGAGAAGTCTTCTTGCATTGAGAATTAATGAGAAAATATTTACCGTATCTTGAAGTCTGAAGGCGAAGAACTCTCTCATTGTTACGGTTGGTCTTTAACTTTTGCTTGAAGACGTTATACCTCTATGAGGAATGTCAACTCTGTAACCATCTTCTCCATATGGAAACAAAAGTGGATACTGAAGAGGAAGGTAAGAAGGATGTAATTCACTTATCTGTTGTAGATGCCCCGTTTGATGTTTTACAATAATATCCCTCTTTTCAATCGTATCACCAATATCTCCAACAATTAAAGTTGCAACCTCCGAAGCAGTTGGTAGGTTTTACGTTCTTCCATCCTTTTGGCGTCTTCCGATAAGGCGTAACTTTAGCTCCACATTAGGATTGGATCGAAAACAATCTCTTGCCATCCTATAACACTTAACCAAAACATTCCGGGAATCTAGCATGTTCTTCAAATATTGTATAATCTCAACATCAAGGGACTCATAGTTTGATGTAGACCCTTCTTTTTGTTCACTGATTACATAATAAAAAATATATAAAAAAAAAAAAATTAGTATAACTATATTAGGGAATTAAAATAAATATATTAATAAGTATAA
This sequence comes from Saussurea involucrata, assembly GCA_033807775.1. Classification (NCBI taxonomy): domain Eukaryota; kingdom Viridiplantae; phylum Streptophyta; class Magnoliopsida; order Asterales; family Asteraceae; genus Saussurea; species Saussurea involucrata. The sequence goes on along the minus strand of CM066321.1, from coordinate 71,178,303 downwards.
GGGTGAATATATACCGAAAAGCACTATGTCTATTTGAAACTTCATGCTCAGTATCGTATATGTATAGTTGCGAGAATTTTGGTTTCGATCCATTTGGTGGTAGAAGACTCCCCATTCTATGGTAATTTTGACCGCTAAGACGATATATGTATGGAGCATTACCTCTATTAATGGATGAATCAACTTTCCCACCCATTGAGGTAAATGAAAACATTGCATTATAACGACGAATGTTCTTCATGAAGTATTTGCTTTTAGAATCTACGCAACGAAAAAGATTTGCGTAAGTTGCCGACATTTCTTTTTCTTTGGGAAGCTCAACCTTGCCGTAACCACAACAAAGTGAATAACTTGTTTTCGTCTGACATTTATTTCCCCTAAGAGCTTCATCTCTCCATAATTTTGCATGACAAAATTCACACACAACCGTTTGATCACCATGATCCAAGTAGCCTGTTGAATAATATGTTGGTGAAATATTATAATAAATTCAATAACAGCAATAATGTATAAATGTGAAATAATTGATCAACAAAAGTCTCACTTTGAGATATCCCTGCAATTATGTCTCCAGGTTGTTGTTCATCGTTTAATTCTTCATCTGATGTCAAGTCAATTATAGGTATATCAGATACATTTACAGTCTTCCTTCTTAATCTATGTTGTCCTGATGATAACTTCATAATAGAAGAAGTTTGCTCAATTGTCGATGAGTTGGTTGATGTCATGCCATTAGAAGATAAGGAATAACGTCTCTTATTTGATGGCGGTGTTGCATTGTTATTATTTTAAAGAAAGATGTCTGTTTCAAATATAAAAACGTTAGTAACGTATACGTATATTGTAATATATGTTAAAATACATTTGAAGGTAATCATTATATTAAGAGTAAACTACGATTTTCGTCTTTGTGGTTTGATGCTTATAACGACTTTCGTCCCTGATCCTTAAAAACTACTTTTTCATCCTTATGGTAAAGATTTTGGTTTCATTTTCGTCCCTCTATCTAACTCAGTTAAAAGCAAGTGTTAATTCATCCAAATAGTGAATGAGCAAATTACATATTTGGTCCTTGTGGTATACCAAATTTTACATGTTTATTTTTTAAATTATATAATTTACATTTTTTTTACTCCTTCCTTTTTCTTTATTTTTCTATTAATTACATAATTCTTTTTTCAAAGCTTTATGACAAACTTCTTAGGGTTTTTAGGGAGAGTAAACTCCTCCACATCTCAAACGCCACTACCGTCCCTCTTTCCTCCGCCATCTTCCACGGTGCCCGTCCCTCTTTGCTCGGCCATCTTCCACGGTGCCCTCAGCTGTTCTACCTCCTCCATCTATTCTACCTCCAATCGATCCTGAAAGAAATTACCGATGAACACGATTTTGATTCCGTTTCTGGTGCCTTTGCAGGTAAACACTTATCGATCTGAGCGCTGCTCTTCAATTTTAGTTTCTTTTAGAATGAGGGTTTTGTATTTTGTTTGATCTTAGTTACTATTGTTCACCGTTCTCTTTCAATCTTGTTTACAGCACCTTCACATGAATCGATTTGGTTCTCTACCGTGCTTTCTCGATCGACAGGGATAGCATCTGAGTTCCACCGTTAGCAATATCTGTCGACCCCTCCCCACTGTGATTTCTGGACCGACGACCACACAGATGCTCTTCAAGGGTTTTCCAGATTTATTAAAGCATAAACTCTGATTGGAGAAACCCTAATCAATTAACTGAGGTAATTAATCTATTCAAAAACCCCATTTGCTCTTCTCTATCTTTCGTTTAAATGTTTATATACTTTTGGTCTGGAGTTTGATGAATGTTACCGGAAATTTTCTCTACTCATTTCTTTTAAATGTTTCTTTTCTGTACTTTGTTAATTGACACCCAATTCCTCTTTAATGATAGATACATACAAATGTCCTTTAAGAATAGCAACATCTACACATAAGAAAAGATGTAATCAAATTTCCTTCATTTAAGTAACTAAAAGAGAATATGGACACAAGATCACCTTATGGGCTGTTTACTTTCGATTTAATGAGTTTAATGGGTTGATAGGCTTATTCAGAAAACCACTTTAAGCATATTAACACAAAATGAGTAAGCATACTAATATGGAATGAATAAGCATATTAACGCAGAGTGAATAAGCATACTGATGCAGAGTGAATAAGCATACTGATGCAGAATATGATGTGATTACAGCCAAATAAACAGCAAGGATGTGGTGGTGTATATTGTCAATAGGATGTGCATATTTCAACAAATTCAATATATGAGTTTAAGCCACTAAATTAGTGTTAATAGTGTATAATTATAGATACCTGGATAGTGGGTGGAAATGAGATGTGGAGGAGTTTAGACTTTAGACAAAGAGGACGGTGCGAGTGGGGAAGCAAAGTTGGATGGGAGGACCAGATTGAAAGTAAAATATACATCATAAGGACGAAAAAAGCAGTTTTAAAAGATCAGGGTCGAAAATCTTTATAAATATCAAACCATAGGGAAGAAAATCGTAGTTTACTCTTATATTAACAATAAGATGTTAAAGAAAATAGACAAACCATTGGAAATATTAGATAAAGAACTTCTGATAGTTATATTGGAAGAAGGATATTGAATGTTTGTATGTTGATGTTGACGATATGTATTTGGATTGACATTTTCATCATCATTGCAAACATTTTTGGACTTATTTGAAGATCTTAATTGTCGTTGAGAAACGCGATTAGCACCTGTAAAAAGAAATTGTAAATAATAAAGAAATAAAGCAAGTGTAAGGTCTTAGTTCAAGAGCCATACTGTTCTCATTCTCCATCATATTAGAGTTCACTCTGGTGATTGGAGAACCTTGAGTGTCTGATGTGGTAGACATAGAAAACTTTTTACTATTACTCAAAATTATCTTTCTAAGTTTTCTCCTTTCTCTAGCATCATCAGTAGAATCCATGTTATAGTTGAAATCTGTAACAAAAACATGAAGTCATTTAATCATGAAAAAGTACATGAAGTCATTTAATCACGAAAAAGTACATGAAGTCATTTAATCACAAATCGTTAGGAACAACAATAACAGAAATGGAGACCTTGTTATAATTGAAATATGTAAAAAAAAATCAAAACAACATTCTCAAACAACAGAAATGGAAACCGGTTCATATAAATATTAACAGCAAAACATAGCTTGGTTACTAAAGAAATAGTAGAATTGTAAAAATCTAAAAGATTCTTGAAATCAAAATCAACATAAAAAAGAAAAGGTGAAAAAAATAAAACAAACCCGAATTAGTTTCAGTCAAATCCCAATTCCCCAAATTGGTCCAAAAACAGTAGTTTTGATTGTTTTTTCGTGAAAGAAAATCGACACAACATAAATTCATAAAATAATTAGTTATGAACATTAAGAAGAAATTTGAGGAGGTGTTTTTATAAAAATTTTGCTTGCTGATAAAATTCGGGATTAGTACAAGAAAGAGCAAACGCAAAATCTTGGATTATTAATCTTGCTTGCTGGTAAAAATTTTAACATATATGTGTTTATTGTGTGTGTGTGGCTTCTTGATTTATTAATCTTGGTTTGGTGGGTGTTTCAGACAGTTGAGATCAAGGTGAAGATGGACTATGATGGCTGTGAAAGTGAAAAGGAGAGTCAAGAATGTTGTTTCTTCATTATCAGGTTATATATCTCCCTCATAAACTCATCTGAATTAACAAAAAGTCACTTAACATCCACAAAATCATACTGATTACCAAGTTAAACAACCAAATAACCAATCGGTTCGCAAAATAAGTTCTTCAAAATTAAAGTTGTTCAAAATTGCAAATAAGACTTGCAACAAATAGAATTTCTCAAATCGGTCAATGTAGTCAACAGCAGCTAAACCTAAAAATTAGACCATTGATGATATTCAAACACTATAAAATCAGCAAATTACGAAACAAAATAACAAAGTAAATGGATCGAAAGATTAATATATTGATTTTGGCTCACCACCATAGTACAATCTCCCAGCAACAAAATTGTGATATATAACATCAAGGCGTACTTGTAAATAAGGTTTTGGGGTTTTAGAAACTTTAAAATCTGGTAGGCGATTGCAAATTGAAATTACTGGAATGGTCATAAGGTTTCTAAGCAATTAACTCCAAACATATCATATCGACCAATCTCCTCACAGCAAACAACAAAGAATCATGCAAATTAAACTGATTCAGAACTAATTGCAAAAATCAAACAATAAAATAATCCCAAATCCTATATTTTCAAACCAGTGAGAGGAGCACGAAACAGTTGATGAGAGGAGAGAATTAATTTGCAGCAGAGATTTACCTGTGAGAGCATGAAGCAGGTTGATGAGAGGAGAGAATTAATTTGCAGCAGAGATTTTACCAGTGAGAGGATTATCAGGGTAATATAAGTTTATTTTTAGGATATATACGATTATTAATTATTCAAATAAGTTTATTTTTTGGATATATACGATTATTAACTATTTAAATAAGTTTATTTTGGATATATACGATTATTAATTATTCAAATAAGTTTATTTTTTGGATATATACGATTATTAATTATTCAAATAAGTTTATTTTTTGGATATATACGATTATTAATTATTCAAATAAGTTTATTTTTTTGAATTAGAATTTAAAATGAATAATTAACATTAATAAATTTGAATTTAAAAAATAGAACCATATCAAGAATTTGAATTTAAACTTACTTTGGCAAATCCAATATTTTTGGGATTATGGATTTTTTTTGAATTTATCATAAGTATGGATATGCACGTATGTATTTAAATATATACGCTTATTATTATTGGTAAAATATGTTTATTTTTGGGATAAAATAAGGGTAAATTTTTTTGAATTAGAAATGAAACTATATTAAATAATTTTTTGATCATTCAAATTTATTATTATATGTATAGTTAAGATCCCAAAAGGCAATTTAAATTAACAAAAATCATTTTATCCATTTAATAGTTTTTTAAAATAAATATAAATCGATCTTCTTTTAGGAAATGTTTATCTCCTTTTCCAGGATGAAATAAGTCAATAAGCACGTTAGATAAGCAATCCCAAACACTCCTTTAGAATAATCATATTATAAGGTAGAGTAAATTAAAAATTTGGTCCCTGTGGTTCTATGAGATTTTGGATTGAGTCCCTTAAACAAAATAATTACAGTCATAGTCACTATGGTTTCATTTTTGGATTAGGTCCCTCATTAAATTCTTTTAATTTTAACACCGTTAAAATAAGGGTACTTTAGTCCTTTCATTATTATTTTTTAGAAAATGAAAACAATATAATTTAAATATATAAAAGTAGATAATATTAAACTCTGTTAATACAAACACAAACACATACATCATCTCCAAACATTTCCCATATTTCTTCCGCCGCCGCCATGACAAGTCCTTTTCTCAGATGCTCTCCAGTGAAACAGCCCCTCTCTCACCCTTCCATCCTCTCAGATTGAAAATCGTAAAGCATCGTTTGAATTTTAACTTGGAGAAATTCACCAGGTCAATGGTCGATTCGGTACAAACACCCACACATCTCGATCGCCCTTCCTTCAAGCGTGGGTCATTTCGCCAGTCTCACACATCCTCGATGCCCTTCCCTCTGCGCCTTTGCTCAGTTGCTTGCAACCGCCTCCTCCCTTCACTCATGATATAAACTCTAAAAACGAACCAGGGACTGTGTTTGATGGTGGTGGTGTGGTGGTTCTTATTGGTGCACGCCTGCAGGGAACTGGGGAAGAGGGGGAAAACTGGAGTCACATGTATAATTAAAGAAGGGTGATCGAGAGAGAATGAAGGATAACCATGTATAAATAAATATAATCTATACATATATATATTAATAATTCAATATATCAACAATTTTTAAATCAAAATATCAAATATTTGAGAAACATAAATCTGTCCAAAAACTCCACGGAGGAGGGTGTTGTTGCCGGAGAGGGAGAAGGGGTAAGGGGCGGCGGCGTCCTCTGGAAAGGGTTGGAAAAGGGTTTGTGGATGAAGCTGGGATTTGATTCAAAACTATTAAAAACAGTTTTTTTTTTATAAATTATAGAAAAAAACCAAAATGACAATAGTGTCCCTGATTTTAACGGAGTAAACAGTTAGTGGGGTTAGGGAAGGGACCTAATCCAAAACAAAAGTAAAACCACGATGACCATGACTGTAATTAATTCGTTTAAGGGACCAATCCAAAATTTTCAGTAACCACTATTTACTCTATACGGTATGATCAATTTGAATAAATCATATTAGTGAGTATATTATATTTAAATATATACGCTTATATGTATGGTTGGTGAAAAAAAATATGCAGCATAATACATTATCATAAGAATGGAACAACAATAATTGAAATATATGAAAATGAAATTGATTATTTTAATAAATAATCCAAATAAAAGATCAAACAATCCTACCAAAATGAAATTTGTCTTGAGAAAACAATCCTACCAAAATGAAATACGTATGCAAAACAATTAAAAAAAATTCAATCCTGAAAAAACAAATTACTTCTCAAGTTTAGGCATTATCACCCGTAATTCTTTCTCAATTGGAATGCATGTTTTAGGAGATTTTGTTGCAAACCCTTTCAGTGCATCATCGACATCATAAACTTCATCAAAATCACGCTTCAGATCAACACCTTTACATATCTTTTTCCGATACGTTTTTCCTTGTGATACGGGACTATCTGTCGTGCTCTTATCAACATTGCTTGGAGTTGCATTCTCACCCGTAAATGACATAGCGTCCTTCAAATAAGATTATAGTGAAATGTTATTTTAGAAACTCCTTAATAATGATTAAATTTACCAACTACATTAAAAGCTTTGTATAATACCTTTGACTTTTCCACCGAACCTAAATCTGATGAAAGAACGTTTACAGAATCGGATTCGGATTCAACAGGCTACATAATTAATTGTAAGAAAATGTTAGACAACCAACAATATGCATAAAGATTGAAATTTAGTTTCGGGTAATGATAATTATTACCAGTGGAGCACTAAACCTCATTTCTAGCTCATTCAAGATGTTCTCATCATCAGTTAATTTTGAAATACCGCAAACAAAACAACTATTTTTGATGTTGTAGTTATTAACTTCAATCTTTATGGCAAATTTCCTATCAAGCAAAACATTCAAATCTTCCGGAAACATCTCCAAATCACCATGCTGAAAAAAATATATCTTTTACATTAATAAACATAATTCATAATATTTTAAAAAGGAAATTATCTTTTTACTCTTTTCATATAGTTCTCTGGCAGATTTATTAAGAACTTTGTTGGCCTCCCGATCAAACAATGTCAACGATACAATTCCAGTATCATCTTGAACTCTCAAAGGAATTTTGAATCTAAATAATTTTAAATGTTAACATCAATATAATAATATAAAAGATATAGATAAACATTCTAACTTAAATAATTCTTACTTTGGCAAAACATCAGTGTCTTGCCCTTTGCATTTATCAGAATCACATTCAAATTTTTATGTCTCTTCAACCTGACCTGAACCATCGTTTTTGTCTGGGATAATGTACATAGGTCGAACCTTTTTACTACACCTTTTGCAACCCACGTAAAACCAAGGAATGTCTTTGCTAAATGCCTTAACTGTGCCTAAAATAATCAAGGACTTCGCCTGTACAAAGTAGTGCATTAATGATATAATGCAATGATTGAGTAAGTCAAAATGGTATTAAATAATAAGTACCTCAACAGATTCGCTAATTTCAGCAATATTTGCTTTACTGTTGTTGTCTAGAAAATCTTCACGATATGAATAAGACAATCCAGAAAGCATTTTAATTTGTTGTGACGATTTAGATTCGCCACTCAACCCAATCAGACTGTTTAATAGGAAATATAATTAAGGAACAATGTAAAATAAAAAATAAAGAGACATAAGATATATAAAGAAATAAAATTACTAACCTATTTCTGAAATCCTTGATTTCATCAATTTCAGAATTGATGAACAACCTCGTACCATTAAATGAATTTGAAAGAGAAGGTTTATCTAAAAGAAAATGAATTATTGAAGTTAATATATCGTTGCTTAAACAAAATACATATTTTATAAGTTAGACAAACCTCAGTAAATCTTGACCATTGCGAATTGAATTACAACAACGACAAGACCCTCGTCTTTATGAATTGAAACATATTCGTTGAATTGCTCAGCAAAAGCATCCCACAATGTGACATGCAGTTTAAGCCCTCTAAAAAAAATTAACAAAGGAATTATATATTGTGTCAATACTAAATAAAGTAAATTAAATTAAAAATACTGACTCCAAGTCTTGTATCTCAATTTGCATTCGTCTCTTCGTTTTTCCTTTGTCATTTGGAAAATTCACCATTGTCTTACATGCTACAACCTCACCAATGACATCTATATAACGATTAAAAAAATTAGTATAAAGAAGTCTAATATGAATGATAGCATAAAATAACGTATATTAAAAAAATATAGCAAATTAAAAATAATTAATTGACTAACCAACTGCTGCATGTTCTGGAATAATCTTTGAAATCACGTCTTGATATTTGACAAATGAAAAACCAAATAGGGAACCCTTAAAATCCAAACAGCTGGTAACCGAAGTTTGGTAATACAAGCTTAACTTGTTTGTATTATCAATTAACTTGTATTTTGAGGCATGTCGAGCAATTGTAGGATTTTTTATGAATAACGCAGCCCCTTCATGAAGCAATTTTTTAAACTTCGGCACACATTTTTGTAGAACATTAGCTTGGATTTTAGTGCCTTGAAAAAATGGATATGGAAAAATCAGAAATTTTGAAAAGTAAGGAGCTATGATGAATACGAAGCTAAAAATGTAAGATCCCACATTGGTTGGGGAGGGGAACAAAGGTTGCTTTATAAGGGACTTGATACCTCCTCTATCAGACGCGTTTTAAAACCGTGAGTCCAGGTGTGCGGACAAAGCGGACAATATCTGGTACGGTTGGCCTGGGATGTTACAGATCGTATCAGAGCCAGGAACCGGACTAGTGTGCCAGCGAGGACGCTGGGCTCCCAAGGGGGGTGGATTGTAAGATCCCACATTGGTTGGGGAGGGGAACAAAGGTTGCTTTATAAGGGACTTGATACCTCCTCTATCAGACGCGTTTTAAAACCGTGAGTCCAGGTGTGCGGACAAAGCGGACAATATCTGGTACGGTTGGCCTGGGATGTTACAAAAAATGACAACTATTTATACATGAATAATCCGAACAAATACAAATATACGAAACTAATCAAAATACGAAGATAAATATATGTTCAGGATTTACATGATATTCGAAGTTTCAGAATAAAAGTAGGCTTGTCATATTAATATAATCAAATACTCGTACTTATTTACTTCACTGATAACATTCTTTATGCATGAATAATACGAAAATATTACGAATCAGAGCTAATAAGAAAATATTATGAATAGGATACTAAAGATTCGAATACAAGTAATTATTACCTCTTCATCCATTAATATCATCTCGATGGAATATATTTGTTCAGGATTCTTGAATAGTGGCCGATTCCACAAACGAATGATTCTAACCTTGACAGTAAATTCATCTTTTTGTATATCAAGGTCATTAATAAGAGTAATATTCTTTGCATCCATTATTCTGTAATACATAAAAGATTAATTAAATAATCGTAATTGAGAAGTTATATATAGTACAGAGTGTTTGGATTAGCTTATTTAGTACCAAAACATGATAAGCTAATACAGGAAATAATGATTAAGAAAGTATAAATAATTAAAAAAGGTTTAAACAACAACTTGGTGCAGATCCCAGCAGCGTAAATATTTACTGTAAATTGATCAATTAATTTGCATAATTCATTCTGATGTCATATGACTTCTTCTCTCATCTTAATTCTTCATAGTTTAGTAGAAAAAGGATCAAAACAACATTCTCCAACAACAGAAATGGAAACCAGTTCATATAAATATTAACAATAAAAGATTCTTGAAATCAAAATCAACCCAAAAAAGAAAAGGTGAGTGTGTTTAAAACAAACCCGAATTAGTTTCAGTCAAATACCAATTACCCAAATTGGTCCAAAAACAGTAGTTTTGATTGTTTTTTTGTGAAAGAAATCGACACAACATAAATTCATAAAATAGTTAGTTATGAACATTGAGAAGAAATTTGAGGAGGTGTTTTTATAAAAATTTTGCTTGCTGATAAAATTCGGGATTAGTACAGGAAAGAGCAAACGCAAAATCTTGGTTTATTAATCTTGCTTGCTGGTAAATTTTTTAACATATATGTGTTTATTGTGTGTGTGTGTGTGGCTTCTTGATTTATTAATCTTGGTTTGGTGGGTGTTTCAGACACTTGAGATCAAGGTGAAGATGGACTGTGATGGCTATGAAAGTGAAAAGGAGAGTCAAGAATGTTGTTTCTTCATTATCAGGTTATATATCTCCCTCATAAACTCATCTGAATTAACAAAAAGTCACTTAACATCCACAAAAACATACTGATTACCAAGTTAAACAACCAAATAACCAATCGGTTCGCAAATTAAGTTCTTCAAAATTAAAGTTGTTCAAAATTGCAAATAAGACTTGAAACAAATAGAATTTCTCGAATCGGTCAATGTAGTCAACAGCAGCTAAACCTAAAAATTAGACCATTGATGATATTCACACTATAAAATCAGCAAATTACGAAACAAAATAACAAAGTAAATGGATCGAAAGATTAAGATATTGATTTTGGCTCACCACCATAGTACAATCTCCCAGCAACAAATTTGTGATATATAACATCAAGGCGTACTTGTAAATAAGGTTTTGGGGTTTTAGAAACTTTAAAATCTGGTAGGCGATTGGCAAATTGAAATTACTGGAATGGTCATAAGGTTTCTAAGCAATTAACCCCAAACATATCATATCGACCAATCTCCTCACAGCAAACAACAAAGAATCATGCAAATTAAACTGATTCAGAACTAATTGCAAAAATCAAACAATAAAATAATCCCAAATCCTATATTTTCAAACCAGTGAGAGGAGCACGAAACAGTTGATGAGAGGAGAGAATTAATTTGCAGCAGATATTTTACCTGTGAGAGCACGAAGCAGGTTGATGAGAGGAAAGAATTAATTTGCAGCAGAGATTTTACTAGTGAGATGATTATTAGGGGTAATATAAGTTTATTTTTAGGATATATACGATTATTAATATTCAAATAAGTTTATTTTTTGGATATATACGATTATTAATTATTCAAATAAGTATTTTTTGGATATGTACGATTATTAATTATTTAAATAAGTTTATTTTTTGGATATATACGATTATTAATTATTCAAATAAGTTTATTTTTTGGATAAATACGATTATTAATTATTAAAATAAGTTCATTTTTTTGGATACATACGATTATTAATTATACTTGAATCTAAAGAAATATTAACAATAAAACAGAGCATGGTTACTAAAGAAATAGTAGAATTGTAAAATCTAAAAGATTCTTGAAATCAAAATCAAAAAAGAAATATTAACATTATAACAGAGAGAATTAATTTGCAGCAGATATTTTACCTGTGAGAGGAGCAGAAAATGAGAGGAGAGAATTAATTTGCAGCTGAGATTTTACCTGTGAGAGGAGCAGAAAAGCAGACAACTTCTATTTTATTAGGGGTAAAATATGTTTATTTTTGGGATATATACGATTAGTGAGTATATTATACTTAAATCTAAAGAAATATTAACAATAAAACAAAGCTTGGTTACTAAAGAAATAGTAGAATTGTAAAAACCTAAAAGATTCTTGAAATCAAAATCAAAAAAGAAAAGGTGAAAAAATAAAACAATCCTGAATTAGTTTCAGTCAAATCTCAATTCCCCAAATTGGTCCAAAAACAGTAGTTTTGATTGTTTTTTCGTGAAAGAAATCGACACAACATATATTCATAAAATAATTAGTTATGAACATTGAGAAGAAATTGAGGAGGTGTTTTAATAAAAATTATGCTTGCTGGTGATTTTTTTTGCTTGCTGATTAATTTGCAGCAGATAATTTGAAAATGGATGTAGGTGGATATGTATCAAGAATTAACTTTCCAATTACGAACCTTCACAAAATTTGAGGACTCAAATTGATTTTACCTTTGAGAGGAGTAGAAAGCACGAAGCATAAAGAATGTTATCAGTTTGGTAAAACTCATACAATCTGTGGATATGTTTTGCAGCAGAGATTTTACCAGTGAGAGCAGAGAGCACGAAGCACGAAGCACGAAGCACGAAGCACGAAGCACGAAGCACGAAGCACGAAGCACGAAGCACGAAGCACGAAGCACGAAGCACGAAGCACGAAGCACGAAGCACGAAGCACGAAGCACGAAGCACGAAGCACGAAGCACGAAGCACGAAGCAGGTGATGAGAGAAGCTAATTAATTTGCTGCAGAGATTTTAAATGTGAGGAGCAAAAGGCATACGACTTTTATTTTCTTAGGGTAAAGTATTTTTATTTTTGAGATATATACGTCAATTATATATTAAAATAAGTTTATTTTTTGGATATATACGATTATTAATTATTCAAATTAGTTTATTTTTAGGATATATAAGGAGAAATTTAAGGAGGAGTGCACCTATAATGAAAAGCCGTCCAGGTACATGTTTAGGCAGGAAATCAATACTGCGGGCTCACCAGACGACGACACGTGTCACTCAAGTTACTTATTTATTATATGTATAGATTCATTAAATCGTTTTAAATTATTATTATTTGTATGTGTTTATAGATATCGTGAATGACAATAGGACAAGCTTTCACGAGAAGAATATGAAATGGGGTTTTAACAAGTTGGTATCACTGGACTCATTTAAGAATTGTGAAAATGGGTATTTGGCGAATGATGATTCATGTGTGTTTGGAGCTGAAGTATTTGCAGTTACAGAGTATGCACAAAAGGATCGATGTCTGTCCATCACAAAGCCTCCGCCAATTTTTAATACTTACACTTGGACCATCGATAATAAAATAAATAAAACGTATTTTAACTATAAGAGTACCATAAGTTAAATAATTAACTATAAGTGTATGAATTTTAATTATAAAAAATATTTTTTATGTAGTATATATGATATATATTAAAATATATAAATCCAAAAAAATTCAAGATTGGGCTCATTTCGAACGTATCGAAGAGACGATTATAATGGTGTAACTTGTTAAAATTAAAACGTATTTTTTTAATGTATTTTAGTTGATAAACGATTATATGTGTTAAATGTAAAATTAAAATTATGAAAGTAAAAGGTATAAAGTAAAGTAAGTAAATAAGTATAAGGGTTGAAAGTCTAAATTTCAAATCAAAATTCAACAAATTCAACGAATTACACGGAACACCCCGCGTACGCGGGGTAAAATATTTACAAAATTGCCACTGCCCGCGATCGCGGGCTCCTTGCGGGCTCTCATCGCGGAAAAAATGGCATTTTTGCAAACTGATCGAGATTTAGGGTATTTTGATAAAACAAAGTCAAACTTGTGGCATTTTAATTAATTTCCCTTTTTTTATCATATACTTTATTGTTTTTATGCACTCTCTCTCTCTCTCCATACTCATATCTTTTCTCTAAGTCCTTAACTTCCTCACACACTCGCATTCTCAGGTGCGATCCACTCTCTCGTTTTCCAACATACATATACACATCAATCATTTATGTGTCTGTATAAGTATAACTATGTTCGGAAGACCCATAAACACATCGATCATCTCTTGATTTCCATCTCTGTGTTACTGTCTCGTATGTTTTAACTTTTGCGGAGATTTAGTTTGTGTTGTTTTGTAGAGTGTGTGGTGTGTGTTTGTCTTTCTGTACATAGAGTATGCAACTATGCATTAACAACAACCGAGAGACAGAGTGTGTGTGTGTGTTTCACCGGTTACAGATCCAGAGGGTCAAGAACTTTAATTTCTCAAGTCCATCTCTTTCTCTTTTGCAAACACGTACAAGGTACCCGATAACAATGAAGAACAAGTTTCAGGACTGCGTAGATCTTTTCACCCAACTAGATTGTTGCAAATATCGATCATACCACACTCGACCCGGCTCAGAAAAATGTAGTCGAAACCAAGTAGAAACTTCATCGAAATCGCCCAAGACCCAAATATAAACTCAAACTTGTTCGTATGCGGAAAGGATAAACTCGAACTCTCAACGGAAACATTAGTCAACCACAAAATAATAAACATAACTTGATGAAAATAATGAGAGATAGAAAATGACACCGAATTTATGTGGAAAATCCAAAATGGGAAAAACCATGGGTGGAGGAGAGAAGTCCATTAATGTACTTGATCGATGTTTGAAATACTTTAAAAACGGAGGAATCGATGAACATAATTTACACATTTAATGCTATCGTAACTAGTCTAAAAAATTCGTTGGGAGAAAGCAGTGAAAATGATATGAAGAGTAATGGATCGTGGCTGGAAATTAATAGAAACTGCTTCAAAACCCACTGCATCCCTTGGGGCGACTATCTGGCGGGTTAGAAAGCATCAAAGTCGCCTGGCCATTCCAAATATGTAAACAAACAGTGGTGGTAAAGGTGGCATGCATGCTGGCTTAGAAGCTTGATAGCCGCTTTAGCATCATCATTAACTAGTGTTATACCCGTCCGTTGGTCGGGTATACAACATGACGTAAAATTCTAGTAAATGTAAAGACAAAGTTGGGTGATATCTATCATGAAACTTTGAACTATTAACCTAGTAGGCATCTCCAGAAACCAAAAGACAAAAGGAAACATCATAGATTGGTCAATTATTTCAACATTCGTGAATGCTGTTTTTAAATCCAACATAAGAACAATAGCAAACAAAAGTCCAAACAGGTTTGAACAAAAAATAGAAATCAAAGTTTGTAACAACCGGGAAACAAAAAGTCTAACTCTGATCCAAAAGACTACGGAAACACAAAAATTGGAGTAGAAACCATAGATCAATCAAAATAAGAAGTCTGGAACAAAAAGCCCAATCATAACAGTAGTCCCACAACTCAAACGGTTGCATTATAACACCCACATCAATCATCATCATCTTCATTCTACAAGAACACAAAACAAATAAAACAACACAAAGCTTAGAAATAAAACAAAAGTAAACTATTTACAATAACATAAGGTACACTTTTTTTTGGAAGGCATAGCGGCATCGATCCCACGATCAACTAACACGAACACACGCACGCACACCTTCCTGGCGGTATCGGGCATCCGAGGGCAGCCCACTAATCCGCCGTTGTCCCTGCCCAGCTTACGCAGGACGTAAGTCCCAACCTGTGGTTGGGGGGATAAGCCCAGTCTTCGACCGGACCATCCAAGGACAGGCCCAACCAAGGTTGAGCGGTACTCCTCGTGCCCCCGAATTGCCTCCCCTAGGAATCGAACCCGGGTAGACTGGGATACCATCCACAGCCCCCCCCAGGATTTTACCGACCTTCGGCGAACCAACCTAATGAATTAGACCATACATTTTTTACATAAGGTACACTTGTATTTTAGACCATACCTTCTCACTTAATTCCGCATGTTCAAAATTATTAACCTCATACTTTGACTCTCCAGAATCATCGGGTTCGTGATTACGTGCAACAACCTAATGAATTAGACGACAAAATGATTTACCTCGGACTTAGTCTCTTGTGATTACGTGAAACAACCTAATTGTATTACATGACAACATGACTTTAATAAAGATTAAGTTATTTGATATTACCATTTCAAAAGTTACGTTTTTTTATTGTATCTATGGTATCCATGAATCATCCTTTTATATATTTATGTAAGGGTAGGTCCTAGTGTTATACCCGTTCGTTGGTTAAGTACATGATAGGCGAGTATACACCCCCCTAAATCTAACCGCAAGTGTACGGGTCGAAGTCAAGTAATAGTACTGAAAGTACGAGTATCGAACACAGGGAACTAGGAACTAAGTATCACAATGACTACAATTGCTGTTAACTGAACGATCGATATTTTGAGTTGTGATTTATAACTTGTTTTAAAAACTAAAGACGACTAAAATAATACTAGAATCGCTTAACAGAAGGTTTTGAAAGGACTTTTGAGAGAGAAAAGGTTGAGGGTTGGATTCCCTATGGTTATACTACTGATGAACGAATACCCGAACAATAATTCTTACCAACTATTTTTCTATGAACCCTAGTTTATAAAAGTTACTGTTATTCTTTTTCAAGCAATAACATATCTTATTTCAAGACTGTAGGTGTTATCTCTCGATCTACACCCAGGGTTTTGAAATACATTAAGTCAAACTATTCCGAGCAGAAAGTGATTCGGCTATCTCTGCCCGAATCATCTTTTCCGGTATTTGATTACTTGATCTAGTTCTTAATTAATTTTCTCAAACTTAATAAAAAACCATGAAAGTCAATTGGAGGTGATCAGACTACAATTGATAATGAAAACTGAATTCAAATACTTCATAGATCAAATCGGGTAAAAATAATCGTTCGTTTACACGTCATCCATCATAAATCCATAGTTCCTCCAACCCCCCAACATCTAAAGATTAGTTCATGTTGGGGTGGACAAAAACACAAGAGATAAGGTATAAAGTGGTGTGTGAAACCATGGTAAACGTAAACGGTAAGAATATATAATGAATCCCTTCTCTCTCGGCTCTAATCCACTTCGCGTGGTGAACTCTCCTCAATCAGACCTCTATCGTGGCTCCAAAGTGTGTGAAAATACTCTGAAAATCGCCCCTCTGCAGCCTACCGTCGCACGTGTCGTGATAATGCCCTAAATCCGGAAAATACAAAGTAATAGAAACGAAACAGGCGACCCCACGGTTTTGCCCGCGGTTTGCAAACCGCGGGGCAAGCCGCGCGTGTTTCTGACTGGATTTCTGACAGGTTTGGTTCAAATCTGGTTCGCGGATCTGGGTCGGTTCTTGGGCTTTCCATTGGGCTTCGTTCTGGGCTCTCTTTTGGGTCTTTTTCGCCTCTTTTCTCGATGTCTGTCTTATTTCGGATAACCTGCACATTTCACTAGATAAACCATGAAATCCCGCCTTTTTGCTTAAACACAAGCCAATCTCGTTGGTTTATGGACTGAAAATAAAGCCCAAAATTGGCGTTATCAACAACCCCAAACCGAGCGTTGCTTGTCCTCAAGCAAATTAGCGATAAAAAGAATGAAACCATATATCAGTGAAATAATAACAACACAACTCTCAATCGGTACCACGTAATGCACTGGTGATTTCCCAAACTCGTGAATGCTTATCTCATCCTAACCTCATCTGTATTCTGTCTGATCTATGGCCTTCCATTGTGAGTTGAACTCGTGACTGCTCCGATTACACTAAGGTCGTACTAGGTCAAAACATACTAGGGAAAACATTTCGCCTCGACCCTACCTCACGGGATACTCTCATTTCACTCGAACCTAGGTTGTCGCACATGTTGTCATGTCTAAGGACTTTATGTACAAGAATACTCGAATATTACATGACAACTCTAATGAAAGATGCACAGGTGTCCAAAAAGTCGATATCAGAAAGGAATCAAGTAGCAAGACAGGGAATATCAGCAAAGGTGGTCGTATACCCAAATCACATTTTCCAGAAGATCATCCAGGTCTTTGCAAGGGTTGTAACGGGGCTCGGGTTTTGGTTAAGAAACGAAGGGTAAAAGGATAAAAAATCCTTGGTGTGTCAATCATTAGCAGTTCGGAACTTTTCTAACTTCACTTTCTATCTTTTGGCCCTCTTTATCGCTACTGGAGTCGCTTTGACTCACTTATTTAGCTGTTGTAAAGCTATCTAAATAACTGTAAAAAAAAATTTAGGACTCATTGGCCCTCTTTCTCTGATTGGGACATCATTGGCCCTCTTTTTCTAACTTTTGGGTTAAACTGACCTACATTATTTTTCATGACCGGCCTGTACTATTTCCTTTTCTGCTCTATCTTCTGCTGTTCATTACTGCTTCTGATTGACACACTTTCGGATAAGGGTTGGCTAAGGCTTTTGGTTCAGGTTTAATGGTGGGTTTGAAAAGAATAGGGTGAGTGTTTGGCTGCAAAATTGGGTTATGGATACACACATTATGGGTCGACAGGAAAGATAGCTAAACACAGGTTAAAACAAAACAGACATTGCCTGGAATCATATCTTAAGGTCCACACGATTTGGTCTACTATACCCTTACCCAATATCCTGATGGTCGTCTTTGCTACTCAATGCGATATTATAGCGAGATCACTCTATAATCACGACAAGGAATTCGAAAAAGTGTATATGATTTTCGAGTTTAAATCCCTCGAAATGAAAAACGTCTTTTAGGCTCAAATCTCGCTCTTGGGTGGTCTCCACTAATGTCCCTAGTCATGCCTTTTCCCGGTCCTTCCCTAATGGTCACGTTTCAGTCACAAAGTTCTCCCCACAATGGTTGGTCTCAATCATTCAAAACAAGAAAGTATTGGCTACCATGATCTAACCATTCTTAAGTATGGGACATCAACGTGCATTAACGCGGGCCCGATTGGCAACCCCAAACCTTACCCACACATTGTCCCCAATGTGCAGGTAAGTGGTACAAAGTGCTGAAACATATTATGTGTTGTTATTACAGTCATCCAACAGAAACAAAGAAAACAGTATAGTACATTATCAAGAACAATCAAAACAAGAGAGCATGAAAACAAACCCATCTACCGGCGGGATGATGATGAAGCACCCCCGTCTCGCCGTCCTCTCACTCTCCTCCTTCCTTCGGGTTGCGCCGGTGCTTGTGGTGCTTGTGGTGGTGGTGGAAAGCCAGCTTGGGTGAGGCGCGCGTCGTAGCTATCCATGCGTAGGTTCAGGTTTCTGAACCCAAGATCCACATGCGCATTTATCCCGCTAACTTGTGTCCGCATCTGATCCATAAATCGGCGCATATAAGGAGGCGTGTCTCCGGTGTGCTCGTCCGCCTCTGCCGGTGGTGCATCCGGCTCAAAATCAGGATCACTGTCCGAGGCACTCTCGGACGAGTCCTGGACTGGCATGGCAAGCATCCGCCTCTGGTGATCAGGATCCCTTCTTCGTCTCTCCTCTAGCTTCCCCGCCGCCGTGATTTGGTGCCTATACTGGGTCTTGCAGAAATCCTTTTTGGATGCAGTGAGTTATCTGATCGGGACACCGGCTTCCCTACAAAAATGAGTTATCAAACAAGGGAACGATAAAATACCGTCAAGGGTCATACCGGCGTCTAAAATCTACATCCAGATGATGTGGCCGATGTCCATCGGGAGATTGTTGTGCAATGAATAGAGGACTTCTGCCACTTGGCTGTCGGCAGTGGTGTTGTGAGTCGAAGGCTTTAGAGAGGCCTTGACAAACAACATGAGAAAGGCTATGTCCGTATGCATCTCGCTTTTCAAGATATTCTGGTGCGTATTGTCCCACCCAGCATGTCCATTCCGCCTTAGAGAGGCGGCGATAATCGGACTCAGCTGCTCTTGGAACGCCGGGTTGGGAGATAAGCCATAAGTGGCACTAAGCTCGGGCCGGCGGGGTGCGCGGAAGTATGCATCTGCTGGAGAGATTCGGACTTCCCTGTCGCCCATCTTGACCACGCATCGGTCGTGGTATACTGCTGGGATCATGCACGCATAAAAATTTATAACAGTTGCGATACAATACATGTGGGGGGGTTCGGATGAATCCTTCCCAAGACTGCTGCCCTATGATCTCCGGCACTCTGAACCAGCCGGTAAGTCCGTAATCTTGACACCACGCTCCCCGAAAGGATAGCATTCGTTCAGCCTCATCTTCTCTATTCGCTCATCCTTATCAGGGTTTTCTCGGTCGAACATTCGCCTCCGATTGGTTGGATGGAACCGCTCGTAGTCCGGAAAGGCTAGGTGGGTACTCGGGTGGGTCCTCATATCTGCACAATAAAAGAATAAACTCGAATGAGTTATCTCGCTCATAGCCACCCCAAACCTCGGTAAAACCGAGGTTTGCAAAGGGTTAAACGTGAGTCTGTGAAAGTGGAAAAAAGGGCACCCCAAACCTAAGTGAAACTTAGGTTTGTGGCATCTCCTTTCCTTTTCGTGTACGTACAGATAAAAACTCACAATTCCCATGCATGCAGATTATTAATAAAATACTGTTTAGCTCATGCATGTGGACCACCGTCACCACAAAATTCCCTAGTGCATACATCTAAAATTCTTCACTGATTTGCACCAATGAAAAATAACATGACGACCCCAAACCTAAGTGAAACTTAGGTTTGGCTATGCTTACACAAAGAAATATAGACCCACAAAAATAACGTAGGGATTTCATGTTGCCACGAGATCCCTCACGTACATTTATGCACAAAAAGTAAAAATAAACCACAAAACCATAGATTCCAACATACCAACACTTTCCCCCTTTTACTTCCCACAAATACCCCATCACAGATTTTTAGCAAACCATCCTCACAAAATGACATACCAGTTGCATAAAGGTTAAACATCTTCAAGTTAACTTCCTAGCACACAATAGGCATGTATTCACCATTTAAGCACAGAACATCACAAGCAAGATATATTTGTGAGGAATCTAAACAATGGGCACATAAACATCCGGGTACTTGGAAGCAAGAAATGAGAGAAAAGAACATACCTATACCACAAAATCGCACATGTGAAGACCAAAAATAAATATGAAAAAGTTTTGTACCTTGGTCTTGCAGAAATGGAGAAGAACACACTGACAATGGAGATGGAAGCCTTGAAAATCGATGGAGTGCTTGAGAGAATTCGTGAGGAAGAAGAGAGAGTTTCGAGAAGAGAGAGAGATATGCAGAAAAAAAGAATAAAGAAGAAGAAATGACAAGAAAACAATTGAAATGACAAGAGGGGAAAAGGACTGCACACCAAAGACAAAAAAAAACTCTGCAGCCTACCGTCGCACGTGTCGTGATAATGCCCTAAATCCGGAAAATACAAAGTAATAGAAACGAAACAGGCGACCCCGCGGTTTTGCCCGCTGTTTGCAATCCGCGGGGCAAGCCGCGCGTGTTTCTGACTGGATTTCTGACAAGTTCGGTTCAAATCTGGTTCGCGGATCTGGGTCGGTTCTTGGGCTTTCCTTTGGGCTTCGTTCTGGGCTCTCTTTTGGGTCTTTTTCGCCTCTTTTCTCGATGTCTGTCTTATTTCGGATAACCTGCACATTTCACTAGATAAACCATGAAATCCCGCCTTTTTGCTTAAACACAAGCCAATCTCGTTGGTTTATGGACTGAAAATAACGCCCAAAATTGGCGTTATCAGTACACGACGTGACTTTAATCTAGATTCAGTTATTTGAGTAATCAGTCTTTTACTAACACAATTATTTGAGCGGTCAAACTTCAAACATCTTTGAACACATAAAAAATTAATTCTGACTTCCAAAGACAAAACCAAATCTGGAACTACTTTAAACTCTAACCAATAAAAAACACCAATCTCAACCAAAATCTGGTATAGTTGTAGATGATAAAAATAATGGAACAGTAACATAGATCCTGTTGGGGCATCCAAACCAACAAAAGAATGACAAAATCTAAGATGGACAGAGGTAACCAATAACATTTCCAATAGAACTGGACCAAAATGAGAGAAAAAATGACAATAAGCTTTATTCGACGAATTGCAAAGGTAGCAGAATACATATGTTACTTACAATACCACATGAAGGAGGGGTAGCAATGCGTGCTGATATTAAAAATTGTTCAATAAAAATGTAATCAAACTGAAAATGTATAAGGAGATGAAAATACGAAAGGCTGATACACTATTATTATATATACCATAAAAGTTCTTTTTGTTGTTATTAGCTAAAACGGGTACAGACCTTGACGGATAAAGAGGTCACAAAATATTTACTTCTGATAAGTATAATTGGGTTTGTCCTCAAACCGTAGCGAGCAATAGTAAAGGAGTACGATGTAAACTTTGTTGGATAACCACAACATAAGGCTAGACGATAGTGGAAAATATTAACCACCCATGCATTGGCGTTATATATGTGTAAAAGGGAGAAATACAGTTAGGCTTTTTAGAGTGCAATAGCTCAATCAATATAGAAACCTTCTTATCACTAATTCTCTCATACTTCTATTTGTTATTTCTTGATTTAAGCCATTGCCAAATGCCAAGGAAGGCTTCTACACTAGTGTCATACCCGTCCGATGGTCGGGTATGTCTACGACATGACTTTAATGGAGATTTAGTTGTGAATGAATATTCAAGTGTGTTTACTATTTTCCGTCATTCACAATGTTAATTTCATGATTTTATATGGTATATAAATTCAATGTCGTTATGTTTGGAATTGCTAATTAGCGGAATTCTCATATAAAAATTGCTATACACTCGTGAAATATTATCAAAACGATCTAAAAGTAGAGGATAGACATAAATCAGTAAGGGTTCGTTTGGTTTGCAGGAATAAAATGGATTTGAACGGATTTGGATTTCAAATCCATTCCAATTCCGCGTTTGGTTTGCAAGATTGTTCGGATTTGAAATCTTAAGATTTCTTTGAAATCTCTCGAACATAGGATTTAAAATCCTACGGGAATTGCTAGGGATTTCGTTAGGATTTGTATATTATAATGTTTAAAAAATGTGAAAAACATTTTTTTTGAAAGGCAAGCATACCAATATATTACAAATAAAAACAATACATTTACAACAAACTGGATCAAGTCCAGTGGCCGACCGAACCCATCCGAAACTAAACACCGCCTAAGCATCTAAGGATAGGAGCAAACCTTAAATAGCGAAGAGGGAAACACCCACACCACACCAGGAGCCGCACCAACCTAAGCTCAAAACGAACTTAATCCACCTCCCCAATCAAGGGCCAATGCATCTGAAATAGAGCAGCAGTTGTGCATTAACAGCTAACAACTGTAACCGTGACATCAGCTGCCAACAGTAGCATTAAGCCAACCAAAACAGCACATGCAGCAGGACAGGCGCCCACCATTGTTGAATGGGAGCATCTCCTTATGAAGACCATGAACTGGGTTGCGTGGACTGCACGAAACAGCACCCGACACCTCGCCTTGACGGAAACAGCCTATTCCAGCGGCGGAATCTGGACAGCCCTGCACCCAAACAGTTTTTTTTTGGTTGTATCTAAATTAATGACGGAAACTTGAACTTTCATTTTGGAATGCGATGGTGATTGAGTCGAGAAAACTTGAAGAAATATTGTAGCAACTTATTGGCTCAGTGGTAATCAAATTAGCAGTACAATTCATCCTAAATAAGACTAATAGTTTAAGTTGTAGATACAGTCGTATATAAATATTATATATACTTAAAAAAACCAAGCATTAATATAGCTTTGACTTATCATGTCTACAATTCAAAACTTAACATCCTCCGTTCACGTGGTCCGGAACAGATGATATAAACAATTCAATGAGCAAGTTGGATAAGTACAAAAATCAAAACTGAAAAGAGGGCATTCGCATTAAATAAATGCAACTTATTGGATCACTTCGAAAGAAGACCAATGAAGTTTCTGTTAGAATAAACCATCTTTTCTTCCAAGAAGTCCAGCCAATCCCAGTATAAGATGTGTTTAATAGAGAATGCAAAGTAATATGAAACTGTAACGCCAAAATAATATAATAGGAAATATCTTCTAAACAATATAGATGCTAAATGTTTTACAGTGAAGATAACACAACACACCTTTTGATGACAAAAATAATGGACCACTCTTGTACACCTGCAAACCATCAATTACAAATAACTTACATTTGAATATTTTTACATCTTATAGAGTAATGACTAAATATTCCATACATGTTGAGGAATCCATACACCCATAAGAGAAAAAGGTGAGGGGATTAATTTAACATGATATAGATTTAATTTTATTTTGCAATTTACTCGATAAATTTCAAACAGATTGCATCAAGCTGCATTAGTTAAACGTAAATGGTCTTTTTCTCCAATCATATAATTAATACATGAGCATCATATATGTGATAATTGGTTTTCCTTTAAGGGAATCCATAAACCTAAAAATAATTGGAATTTGAAAGTAATTTTTTATGAATTATAAAATTTTCTACACATTTAAGGTAGGAAAAAACAGAGAACTCGTAGACTTATATGGTGATATGATCAAATATCCTACTCACAACAATTTTATGCAGAAAATTAAGCCAAAATAAAACGCATCATAACAGAAGTCATTTTTGACAAATTGCAGTAAAACTCAAGCATCATACGTGAGGCCAAAACCTCAAGCTATTGAAAGCATTTGATTTCTTCATTAATAGTGGATCAATACATTGTTTGTCTTTGATTTTAAAGGCCAAATAAAAAGAACAGATGTTTGTGAGGGCCCAAGCAACCTCAAACTGTTACAAAATCAAAAGATAAGATTAACAACAAATACACAAACATAAATAGAGGCAGATAATGCTATTACATGAAGCTGTGGAAAATCATTCCTCATTAAGAACTCGACAAAGCAAGGTACAACCCCAAATTGTATAACTTTCTTGATTGGTGGGCTCCGTTCTGAGAAACAATACTCAGCTAATATAATGAGCTCCATATAAATACATATATCCAAAGAGAATTTACTTCTTGCAACTGAACATAAATACAAAAGTATTAGATATACCTTAAACAATACATTATTACATAGGAAACTCAGGGTTCGGTATAAGAAAAAATATTATACTAATAAACATACCTTAAACAATTTCTTTTGTTGCGAAATCAACTTAAAAAACCAGAAGACGCAGAGAGATTGAGCGATCACGTTGAGACATTGAGAGAGAGAGAGAGAGAGAGAGAGAGATACGCATCTTTTCTACATCACCATACTTCTTCTGTGGACTGCAAAATCCACCCATTTTTTATTTCTAGATGTATTTTGAAAAAGAAATGGATGATCGATCAAACGGTTGGTGGCAATGGGGGCACCGGCACGAGATGCATATAAACACACACAAACTAAAGACACAGTATCAAAATCAGAATTCGAACTCTAATTAGAATCGATCGAGCTGCAAATTCAAAACCTCAAACAATCAGCAATTTCAATCGACATGGAACTGCAAATTCCGTCACAACTCTTAAAACCAAACGGCCGAAGATTACCAAGGTTATAGTTCCGATAAATGAAATTCAGATACAATTTACAGTAAAACTACATGATTAAGCTAAAAACTTGCCACAAATTGAATTAACCACCACAAAGCTAATGAAAAATCGATTCACTTACATTTGAATCGTTTCCGAACATGAAAAACTCCAGACATTGAAATCATCATACAAAACGATGAGTCGGTGATGAAATCAGCAACAAACATTCAACTAATGATGACGAAATATATGAGAAATCAAATTGACCCACCTTTGAAGCAAATAGTGCTTGAAAACCTTCACAATCTTAAGGCTCCACTCACAATCAGATATTTCAATCGAAATGTTCGCTTCAAGATGTTTGACGTGTGTTTTGCAGAGAGAAAGAGAAGAGTATCGACCGAGTAACAAATTGACTGTAAAAACGTTTTGATGTTAGTTACCGAAATCATACCAATGCAGTTCGAGTTCTGATTTTGATGATCTTGACTGTGAAAACGTTTGATGTTAGTTCCCGAAATCAAGATCACAAGTAGTGGATTTTATCTTGACTCACCTTCAAATCAACCTGTCAATATTTAGAAACAATCACCCATTGATTCATCGTAAAATCGAATCATCAAGAGAAACAATGTAAAAATTGTAGCATCACAAACCTCCAGACTTGCAATTTCTGTGATTATCCTTCTGATTCCAAATCCAAAAGAGTAAACGCTCAAAATAACATAAATTTGGCAGCAAACCAAATAGAGGAAACATGAGTACCTTCCAGTCCCAATGTCACTATTCCTCGGTCGACTTCAAGCCCCAATCGCTGCAACATCCAATCTGTCGTGGAAAAGTCGATATTCGGGAACTGTCGATGATTTTGATTTCTTGCGGTTGTCAAAGAAACCGAGAGGGGTTAGGGTAGAAGACGGGGGAGTGAGAGAGTGAGTGAGGAAGTGAGAAATCTGCAGAGATAAAAGAGGGAGGAAGAGAGAAACGTGGATGGTTTGTTTTGAGAGAGAGAGAGAGAGGGAGTGAGAGAAATCAGGGAGTGAGGGGGAGTTGGCGGGAGGGAGAGAGCTGAGTGAATGGCTTAATCGTGTAAAGTGAAGGGTTGAATGATTTTAAACGGTTGTGATCAATTTTGGAGATGAGTTTAGAGGGCCCAGATCTAACCAAAAGTGGTTGAACTCCTCTGGGTCTATATTATATATAATTCGTCATTATTGATGGAGCATCCATCATTAAGAACTCAAAGCGGATCATCGCACCATGATTGCCCATCGGAATAGGATTACGGAGGTGGCAACACCGACTTTCTTCATGTTGTTTCCAATGGATTTGCTGGAAGAGGTGAGGCTGTGAGGTTGATCGGGACTCGAGACAAAGAGAGATGGGAGAGAGTTATAATATAACATATAACAATAATATAATTGTTTAATTTTTAATAAATAATGTAAAGGCTATGAATGACTAAAACACCCTTTAGCTAACAGATTCATCTAAGGGTTGTCTTGGGCCAAGGACAAAAAAAGAAACAATATACAAACGACAATGACTACCAGTGTAATTAACAAAGACCCAGGACGAAAAGAGAAATTTTAAACAAACCACAGGGACGAAAAATGTAATTTACTCATATTTATATATTACTTTTTTAAATGTACACACACAAATATGTTATTTTTCTGCAAAAACACACAAGGTACAGACACAAATGTGTTATTTTCATGTGGGGTCCATAAATTTGGTGCTTTTTTTTAGTATGGTTGAAGTTGAAGGTTTTTTTTTTGTGTTGGCCCCACCAAAATTGGTGTTTTTGGTGTGTTTTTTGATGCCAAGGTTGGAGATGCCCTTAGTCAGCTATCATGATTAAGAAAACTACTTGGTATTCTTAATTTTTAATTTTGAAGTTATCAAAAAATATTTTAAATATTTTGATTAGTTAGTTGGTAAAGGGGTAGGGTGATTTTGCCCAAATAAAAGTCAGGTTTCGGGTTCAACAAACTACAAGGATGAAAAGCATAATTTACTCTAAATACAATGCTATTAAAATTGAGAAGCAAATAATATTCTAAAATTGTTTCAACGAGTTTTCATATTTTAAATATAATTCGTTGCATTTTCACTTGTAACATTGGTAAGTTCTTTTGTGCAATAGAAATTGAACAAGCGTTAAAAAAAATAATTACATATCCCATTAAAAAATATGACTTCTGAAGCTACCATATAGAATAGCATTTGCCAAATGTTATGGTTGCATTTGACAAAATCAATGTTAGCTTCAATGCAAGATGTTTTTTTTTTAAGTTAGCAAATCTTCTATCTTGTTGCATATTGTCAAATGTAGAGGTGATGTTCATGTTCAAGAATCATCTTTTTTCTTACTAATTAAATCTGTCACCAAACTCTTGAATTACATATCTACAACTGTGTTAAAACCGTCAAACTCATAATAATGCCGATAGGTGACATTTGTCTATTGTCTTCAAATTTTTGTATTAATTTTTCCCAATGTTCATCATTTCAAAATCATGTTTTTTCAAAAAACAAAAGAATGGATCTTCATAAACAATGAATAAAATCCATCAACGTTGAACCTTTTGCCATTGTCATTTGGTTGATTTCACCAACAAACAAATATTGAAAATAGTTTTATTGTGACAATAAATCCGTGATCCCAAAAATGTGCAACATCAAGTGCGAATAGAACACAAGCTCAAATGATTTGAAGACCATTTGCTTGGCATTGATTGAAAAGTATTATCACTCTTGTTTTCAATATACTCAAGCACCTCAATAACAAATGAAAACAAAATCAACCAAATGCAAAAGTGTGTTATAACACTAACCCTAATGTGTATCTTGAGGTCTTACAAGAGAAAACTTTTGGTTTAATCCACTTCCAATTTCACCAATATTGATCCCTTGGAAAATCAACTCGCTGCCATTGATTTACCGAGGAGCGTCCCCCCAATTCTGGTTCAAGATTTGAAACTGACAGCCGAACCCAGATGGCTTCTTGCACTTCCTCTTTTCACTCTTCTTAGGCCTTCGGTACCGCGTACGGGATGGGGCTCGGGATGGGCTCGGGATGGGCGGGAATGGGGTACGGGTCATGCGGGGATGGCGGGGCGGGGATGATTCCGGGGATGGGATCCCAGATCATCCCGAAGGTTTTTAAAAAAAAAATTTAATTAAATTTTTAAAAATGTAACCGTTGAACGGCTATTTGTAAAAAAAAATTTATTTTTCTCAATTTAATCTCACTATATATTTAACCCTCAACCTCTTATTTCTCACACCTCTCAACCTCTTATTTTTCACACCTCTCAAATTCTCTCAACCTCTTATTTCTCACACCTCTCAAACTCTCTCAAACACTCTTCCATTCTCTATATTTTAAACAATATGGATTCGCCACAACCCGGTTCACCAACCGCATCATCATCATCCGTAGACACCGACGAGTTGTTGAATCTACAAAGGGAAATTTTTCAACATACTGCACAATCGCTGTATGGTAGCACCGCCTCATCGTCAACAAGAGAGAGGGCCGCAAACATTGAAAGAGGTCGAGTAACTGCAAACGAGCGGCTTATGCGGGACTACTTTGGCGTCAACCCGATTTATACACCGGATATGTTTAGGCGGCGGTTTAGGATGAGCAGACAACTATTCGAACGAATAGTTGAAGATTTAGAAGTAGGGTATCCGTATTTTAGACTTCGGTTTGACGGGTTAGGCAAACAAGGTTTTTCTCCGATACAAAAGTGTACTTCCGCTATTCGGCAATTGGCGTATGGAGTAGCTGCTGACGCACTTGACGAGTACATCCGTATGGGAGAGAAAACGTCACGAGATTGTCTGTACAAATTCTGCACAGGTATTATTGAACTGTATGGTCAAAAATATTTACGCAAGCCTACTTTTATTGATATTCAGAAGTTGTACGCCGCGCATGAAGCTAAACACGGATTTCCCGGCATGCTCGGCAGCATAGACTGTACTCATTGGGCGTGGGCAAATTGTCCGAATGCATGGCGAGGTCAATTCATGAGAGGTGATCATGAGCACCCGACAATCATGCTAGAAGCAGTGGCCTCTCATGATCTTTGGATCTGGCACGCATACTTTGGTGTTGCCGGTTCCAACAACGACATCAATGTTCTCAATCAGTCGCCCATCTTCAACGATGTATATGATGGAAAAGCACCCGAGTGCCCTTTTGAGGTGAATGGAGCCACCTACAAGCACGGATATTATCTAACGGATGGGATATATCCGGAATGGGCTACTTTCGTAAAATCATTTACGTGCCCACAAGACCTTAAACGACAAAAGTTCAAGTCCGCGCAAGAATCCGCACGTAAAGATGTTGAACGAGCTTTTGGCGTGCTTAAACAACGTTGGCATATACTTCATAACCCGGCACGCGGATGGGAACCGGAAATATTGAGAAACATTATGTACGCTTGTGTCATATTACACAATATGATACTCGAAGACGAAAACCATGATATTTGTGGTGACGTGGAAAACGACTTTTTCACGAATGATATCGAAAGCCAAATCAGTGAGACACAACGCGCGACAAATGTTCAAGAAGTCATAAACCGGGACACTCATAATAACCTTCGGTCGGATTTGGTCGAACATATTTGGCGTATCCAAGTTCCCAACAATGACGACGAGTAGATTTTTAAATTTATTTTGTAATTTTTATTTTTAATGAATGATATGAATTTTTATTTTTATTATTTATCTTATTTTTATTTATTAAAAAATATATAAATTTTTTATTTTGTTAAATAATTAAATGTATAAATAAAAGAATTAAAATAAATGAGGTGGCAAAAGGGTTTGAGGGAATGGGGTACGGGTGTTTAGGGATCGTTAGGGATCGAGTGAGGGATGGAAGAAAAGCGGATGTGGAGTGGAATCTTTGAAAGATGCTGTCCTTGACGGTACTGATGGCCTTAGAACATATTCTTTTATTTATAATAAGGACAAACCACATTCATCACAAACAACTACCATGTCAAAGAAGTTTCAGACAACAAGGTGTTCTTTTTGCAACAATTATCACGATTGACGGACGGTGTTGAGCAAAATTACGAACATAAATATGCTGAATTATTTTCTCTTGTGATTAAAGCGTTCTAGCAATTGAATTCACCATACATATTTTTTTGCTCCATTATAGCCTTGATCTCTAGCATTTCTCACTCAAATCATATTCAGCAAATAAGAACTCATAACATGTTTAACATATAATGCATGTCTCCTTCATATGATCAAGACCCACAAATATTTCCTTAACTTTTCCTACATGCAACATATCGCAAAACCATACTTGTTGGTTCCTTTTAGATTGTCACTAGACATGTCAGAAACTGGTAGTGCATCATCACAAATTTCTTCAAAAACAGGTTTGAGTGCTTCTTGTGGAAAGCAATAACCAACATATTTTTGAGTATTTGGAGTCACCATTTAATTTGGCACCAAAGCATTTTATATTGTAACCTTTTTTTTAAGTATATAATATTTATATACGGCAAATGAAACAAATAAACTCACACACCCTCCTCACCTTTGGTGAGGTTTGAAGTTTTGAACCCATGACCTCCTACAAGGCCAAGGGTTCCAATGCCGCTAGGCTAAAGGCCAATTGGTTTTATATTGTAACCTTAATTACATGCAATATTCATTTTGATTTTAGATTAATTATATTGTTTTCAAGAAATTTCCTCCATAAAGAAACATTTGCAACTCATCAATTTTCACTAAAAGGTAATGATGCATCATTCAGCAAATTCTAAAAACTCCAGTTGAATCATCTAATCAAATTCGACACTCGCTTATCACAATATTACCTTGTTTATGAAATGTAACAACAATAAAATTTATCGTGTTTCATTAGATGTTCACATTTCTTCACATATATCATCACTATCAAATCCGAATGTCGATAATATCAATTAACAAGGGAGGTTCGTTTTGAAGAAAGTTCTAAACGGCGCGAGACGTGGCATAATTAGCCTCAAACCCTAAAAGCGACGATGAGGGCACAACTTTTTTGAAGGTGTGACTTATGACAACAAATCTATATATGACTTTATATATATATATATACACACATATTTTCTACTATCACTCTATGAATCAATGATATTAAACAATTTAAATTCAATTATATACTTGACACTACAAAGTAACACAAAAAAACAAAACAAATAGAGCCTTTAGAAAAACTGTGCGGACCATATCATGAGACGGGGTTTGGTAGTTTTGTAATTTACTGTGGAAACAATACGATCAATGAAATAGGGCTTAAAACCGATGTCAGATATGGGTTGACTTATTCATATATGATCAGGAGACCCACAAAGGGAAACATAGATGACGAGATTAACCGCAAGCGCTTATGTTGTGTTCTCGAGTCTAGAGAGAAAGTGAAAAAAAAGTAGGGAAAAAGAAAATGTAATAACCCGACTCAACAATTAAAGCATACACAACAATAATTAAATAACTCGCCGAAACGGCCCCGCAATACTATCTCGAAACACGAGTACATACAAGGTTTGCTGAAAACAACCTATTACACAGCTGAGAACGATAATGCACTAAGTCTGGTATGCTAAATGTAACAACTTTCTTCTATTCCCAAGCTCCACGCTCACATCTTCTCCTTGCCCTTACTAGAGCCTTCTGCTAAGCGTTTACCTGAAAATGGTTTAGTTTTTGAAAAGCGAGAGTTAGACCATGAGGTCTAGTGAGTTCCCTCTAATAACAAACATCCGCACCAACAACAACATTTAAAACAGTTTAAACATTTATAAACAATTCTATACTTTAAAACATTTAAACGCATGAACGACAAATGTTAATGACTCACACTAAAGTCACGCACATGTGACAATGTGTCTGGCTCACACTGCCTTAACTAGGACACACCCCCATGGCATAAACGGGTCACACCCCCTGATATGAGCACTGGTAGGACACCCCCCCCCCCGACTTAAGCCATAACATTTCCACTTCCAAATGTATGCATATATAACAACTCAACTTTCTCAACATAGCAAAACATGCAGTTTCATAACATCTCATGCGCGTTAAAATAATACGTAAGTCCATACATTTTTGGTTAGAAAGACTCACCTGTTGGCCTTGCTTAAATCTTCTCACTTACGCTTATGATCTCTAAATTGAACACCAACGATAATAAACGAGAGTGATAAGTCACCTGATCAAACCTGGAGATTTACTCTCAACTCTCTCTTAAGTCCCCCCTTTTAACTCACCTCGCAAAAGATCGAAAGCTCAAATCAACAGAGTCCAAAAGCACATTTCCGGATAACTCATCAGGATTCCACTTTCGGATACATATATCTGGATCCCCCATTTCCGGGTAGCTTTTCCGAATGAACTGCTTTCCGGATAAACCCATTCGGACTCCTATCCATTTTTCGGGTATCCGGATTCCGGATAACACGTCCAGATTCCCAAACTTCCGATAGTTTCTTCTTTCCGGACGAACCCACATCCGGATTCCTTACTTTATCCGGATAACCCCACATCCGGATTCCTCACCTTTCCGGGTAGAGCGATTTCCGGGTACAGACTTACTGTGCACGAAAATCCCACTGGGAATCGCTCTCGACTCAAACTCAGCCTTTCCCATTTGATTTCGAACAAATAATTGAAATACATGATCCCCTTAACCTCTCCCAAGATGATTAAATTAGATATTTATCAAACAGTCCACATTTCATCTTTTGAAGTTATAGATTGCTAACAAACCCCACAACAACAAAATCTCAAAAGTCCCCAAGGTTAAAAAGATTAAGGACGGAGGAAATTACCTTGATGAAGATGGAGATTTACACCTCAAAGCTTCCAGTTCCAAGTTCTTCTCTCGCGGTTGCAAAGTTTCTTCACACACAATCACACACTAGCCGCACTCGATGTTGTAGAAGGGAAATGAGGGTTTTGGGGTTTTAACCCTATTCCCTCTATTCACACTAAGGCCCTCCAAGTTTCACTTTTCACACTACACCCACTATTTACAAAATAGTCCTTGAACTTCAACATTTCAATAAAATCCACTAATCCTCCAATTTCTGTTACAAAAAGATTCCGGTTATTACAATACCTCCCCCTTAAAAGAATCCAGTCCCCGGAATTCCATCGTCGAACAAACTTGGATATTTGGGACTCATGTCCGTCTTTACCTTTCGAGTTGCCTCTTGTTCTTTGTGATAACGCCACTGTACTTTCATAAGGTCAATTTCCTTGATTCTCAACTTCTTGACTCCACGGTCAAAGATTAGCCCCCGACCCTTTGACAAATGTCAACTTCTTATCGCTTGCATTATTTGTAAGGTTATCGTCATCTCAACTTCCAACATCTGCTCTCTATAATAGAGACGTGAAACACACTATGAATTCTTCCAAAATCTCATCGAGCACAAACAGATCATACACTATCTCTTCAACTCTTTCCAGAATTTCGACAGATCCAAATACGTGGACCAACTCTACTTTTCTCTCGAACGCACCACCCATTCTATGGGGACGTCTTCCACATCAAACTGCCCCTTCTCAAACGCGAGGTTCAGAAGTCTTATGTTTTTCAATCCAATCAACTTAGTTCCATTTAGTTGCCCGAACCATTCTGATTGAAATCATAGTCGTACCTAATCCTTCGGAACCGCCCTTCGGTGAGCCACAACTTTGCTATGTCGGGAAGTCTTGCACAATATACCTGCAATCTCTCCGATCAATTATACCAGATATTGTTCGCTTTGTCTACACACCAGGACTCATGGTTTTAAACGCGTCAAATCAAGGTTTTCTCATACAATTTCACCTCCTTAAAAGAAGAAACTTTGCTGAATTCCATGCCATAATGACATGAATTCTTTACCAAAATATAACCTCTCAATTTGTCAACTTAGCACAAGGTCAACCTTGTATATCTCACTAAACTCACCGTTATGAGTTTCTTCGTCGGATAACATGCAATTCCAAAATCACTTTCCCCAACACGACATACGTCTAACGCAGGTAGTACTTCCTTTCCCAAATCACATTGACCAACTCATCAGTATTAACCAATTCATACGCTCCCACCACGTCATCACCTCTCACTTATACATAGCTAATAGCATGAAACCTCCACAATCTATCCCTTGACGTGCCCACCTATCCAAACTGAACTAATCCTGTAGACACATTCAAATTCTCACTGCATCCCACAAGCGTCCAACCATATATGAAATAACTTCAAGTTACACTCGCTCAACAAGGAGGAGTGACCATGCTCACACAAAACTATTCCCATTAGCTTAACACTGAACGATAAGTTCACTTGAAACATTTCTCACAATAATACCAAGTCAAATCCAAAGGTCCTTCATTCCGGGTACTACATTCAACTACCTTTTTCCACTTCCTTCTCGAAACATAGAACATGCTTCCAACGAACGGCTCACTAGAAGGTGCACGCTTTTGACCAGCCGCACAAGTTAGTTCCCACAGCCCCTGAACCATAACACACACAAATCCATTTTCTCATACTCTTACTAGGAGATCATGTACCCGCCAAGGACAATCTGTACAGACAACTCCATATTTTCGGTGTCACTTGCCAAACTTCCTACTTCCAGCTTATCCACTTATTCCGACATATTATCTTCGCCTCCTCGCGTTAGCATGGGGCACTGCCCACCAAACATTACTTACCCCTATTTCCCGACTGCTCCAAATGCGACGATAGCTCATTTTCATTACTACACTTCACCAAACGGTTTCACCAAAATTCTTATTTGAGGTATTCAACCAATTCATCTCGAAATGACACCCAGTACATAGAGCCACCACACGCTTCTTGTTCCCCAACGGGGTTTAGCCTACTCATGATAATTCTTTGACATACGAGAAATAATTCAACATCCCCAATGATTTCGCATCTACTTCAAAACATCGTAAGCTAACGCATCCAACATCTTTATCAATTTCACAATGGTACAAGATAAACTCGTCCATCAACTCATTGCAACCAAAGAGCACATGGTTCTTCTTTTAGGTAGTCGCCAATTACCCCTCCACCCTTTTTATTCTGCAAACAGCAATACTGAAACACCAACCTAACATCCATACAACCCACCAACATACTTAACACTTTGCATAGCTCATCGGAAATCTCCGAACAAGGACTTCCATCAATGCTTATCCTCTATTAACAACACTGCCACACTAATGACTTGCACGTCCATTATGTCAAAAGCGGCCACTAACTTATCCACACAATCACCAGACCACAGCATCACACCATAGACAAGGTTCTCACGATCATTTGTACACATAATAAATCTTGCTTTCATACCCACCAACATAATGAATGCACACCCACCTCAGTTGTGCAATATACTTCATTCCTATCCGGATCATCAAACCTCATAAGAAATCACCTATCCTAAGTAGCGATCTTTCATTTCACAATGCCCACACAAGATAGTCTAACATCACGCTAGTATACATTGTTAATGCCAAAACTCGCACAAAAGTACAACTTAAGGTCGATGTGGACATTTAACAACTAAAGAAACGTATCTCGATCCAAATAACACAATTGCGAGGAAAAAGTAAATAAGACGAGAGATTTGGTGACGCGGAAAACCCCAAAACGAGGGAAAAAACCGCGGTCGACTCTGTAAGAGTCGACAGTGCACTATGGTTCGCCAAACAGGGGCAAAAGTCCTTTTGTGACAGATGATATGTGTACAATAGGTTACAAATGAAGTAAAAATACACTTAGTCGTGTGTAAAAAGTGTGTGTCGTGTGTTAAACGTGTGAAACAAGCTGTTGTCGTGCGATTTGAACTGTTGTCGTGCGGTTTGAACTGTTGTCGTGCGGTACTTGCGTTAGCGACGTGTGCTCGAATACGAGAGAGAAAACGTAGAAGTAGATGAGAATGCAGTTGTATATCTAGATGAATTCGTCCCCTTGCTCGAGGTTGGAACATGCCTTTATATAGGTTTCGTCGGTCATTAATGTGCTTTAATGGTTGGTCTTGTAACCGCTGCCGACATTAAATGCGCTTTGATGATTGGCTTTGTAACCGCTGTCGAGTCTATAATGTCATTAAGAGCTCGACCGCTATTGTCCGTTGTACCATAATGGCTTGTAGACCTGCATTAATGAACAAAAGAAACGGCTGTCGACCATTGATAGTTAGTGTAATCGTAAGACCGTCTTAAGTTCTGGACGTCGGTCTTACGGAGCATACGTCCGTCACCGAAATATAAGACCATGTATATGACTGTAAATGTCTTGTAAGACCTTATCTTAATATAAAAATGGTCTTATAAAAATGTCGTAAGACTAGGTCGTAAGACCACCAGGTCGTAAGACCAGAGTGATATAAGACCGATGACAGGAGACTGTCAACGCAAGATCGATGAGTCGTAACTGGCAACACATAACTGGCGACATAAGACTATTGGCGTAAGACTAGTGACGAGTGACGTACGACGTGTGGCTGGCGACAGGTGTTTGGCGACAGGTGACTGTCAATATGTTGCTAACGATGTATGTCATACGACATGCGACGTGTAACATGCGATAAGTGACGTGCGATCACGAGATGTAAAGTCACTATCCTGAGTGACTATTGACACAGGATGTCGTTTAATAACCAACTATCGTATGTCGGGGATATGGCAATAATGGGAATTACCCTTGTCGGTCGGGGGTATGACTTTTGTAGATATTAGGGTAATCAAGGTCCACGGGTCATGTCGAGGGAATTTCCCAAGTCGGTCGAGGGTGTAATTTTTTACCCAAACAGTTAGCCCCCCAAGATCTGAATTTCAAAGCCATTGGAATTTCAGATCTCGCACCAAAGTAAAATGATGAGCCGTGTCATTTCTACTAATTGGATCATTAGAAGAAAACCGATTTGGTCAGCTAAAATCGTGAGACCAGTCGATAGTGTTAAGTAAGTTGCGATGATCGAAAGATGATCTTTAATGCGCGAGGTACTTGTGGAATTCATCCACTAATGTGAAGGATGAAAAATTTAACGACGATCGTAAGACGACCTTAAAATATAAGGAACTGACGATGATCGTAAGACGATCTTTATCAAAATGAGATGTATGGGACGGGAAACAATCGTAAGACGATTGGGCCGAAATAATGCTTGGCGGCGATCATAAGATGATCGAACCAAGATAAAATTTAAGAATCTTGTGATACAGTCGTTAAAGACTTATGTTCTGGCGTTCCGAGCCGATACAGTCGTTATAGACTTTTGATCTGGCGTTCCGAGCCGATACGGTCGTTAGAGACCTGTGATCTGGCGTTCCGAGCCGATACGGTCGTTAGAGACCTATGATCTGGCGTTCCGAGCCGATACGGTCGTTAGAGACCTATGATCTAGCGTTCCGAGCCGATACGGTCGTTAGAGACCTATGTTACGTTGTGTAAGTTTTGCTTTAGCGATAATCGGTAAAAAAAATTACCTTTCTATTGAACCTGAGTATTATGTCGACTCATACATGTCATGGACAAAGGTAATGTCAACTGTAAAAATTCATTAAGTACAAAAATGAACAAGATGTTGTGAGACTTGGGCATCCATTGTAATACAACGATTAGAACGTAAGTCATAAGACTTTTTAAATCGTATAAGCAAACATAAGCGCATGCGATCAAAGCATTCATTCAGAACATGAAATTTTTCTAAGTTAAAGAACTTAGCTTGTGGGGTCGCTAGACCTTACGATCGTGTGATTTGATCATACGATGGACTTGAATCATGTGTTCCTGTAGTTATACAATCGAGTCGTCTAATAAAACTGATTGTTTATACCGTACGATTTTACTGAAGTCGTATGATAGACTTAGTAACTTATGTCGTGCGATCCTGCGATAAAGCAATGTCAGAGGTTGGTCGTTGGCTTTTCATATGCGTTGCATTCCAGCTGTGTGGGATATTTTGACCGTCGAGGGTTTGGAGCCGATAGGCACCTTTACCCACGACTTCTGAGATACGATAAGGACCTTCCCACTTGGTGGAAAGTTTACCTGCATTAAGCTCTTGAGTGCTTTGGAACACTCGTCGGAGGACGTAATCGCCTTCTTGAAAGACTCTTGATTGTGATTATACGGTTAATCTTGCGACTTGCCTTTATTGGCAATCATGAGATTAAAATATGCGAGTCGTACTTATTGGTGACTTTTGTGTTTTGACATGCGTCTTACCATGACTGGTGATTGTGAGATTCAATGTACAAGTCATCTTTATTGACGACATATGTCATGACTAGCGATCGCGCGAGTTGATTTTATTGGCGACCAACAATTTTTAACCTGCGTTTGTCGTGACTGACGATCATAAGAAAATGTGAGTCATCTTTTACTGAGGACTATAAATTGCGACCTGCGTTTGCCGTGACTGGCAATTGTAAGATTTAAAATATAAGTCGTCTCTTATCGACGATTACAAATTGCAACCTGCGTTTTCCTTGAATAACGATTGTAAGAAAAAATGTAAGTCGTCTTTTACCGACGATTATATATTATAGACCTGCGTTTTAAGTCGTAGAGACTTTGGTTTCTCACGATGTAAATCGTAAGAACTGTATTCATATGATCTAATGTAAAATCGGGGGTGGTCGTTGGTTTTGACCAATGATCTTTTGATGTTTGAATCAACGATCATATATTAGATCAAAATAATTAAACGAGGAGAATATACTTAGAGTATATATAGAGAGTTGTTCTAAGTGGGACGTCACAGTTACCGTAACATGGAGTCGATAAGCGCCTTTTCCGAGGACTTTTGAAATCAAATGCGGTATTTTTCAGTTTGTGAAGGGTGCTCCGAGCCCCCGAGTCCCTTGGATGATGCGATACATGCGATATTTTTTACGGAGCATTTTTTTATCAGGCCTTGAATCTGTTTTCGAGCCGCATTCAATTCCGATTGAAGTTGAATCAGGGGATCTTGATAGTTTGCCATGTACCTGAAAGACTTTACAAGATCGTTAGAGCGGTGTGTGTTGGCTTGAGTTTTTCTCTAGATGGGGTCCCACGGATGGCGCCAAACTGTTAATGCCAAAAATCGCAAAAAAGTACAACTTAAGGTCGATGTGGACATTTAACAACTAAAGAAACGTATCTCAAGCCAAATAACACAATTGCGAGGAAAAAGTAAATAAGACGAGAGATTTGGTGACGCGGAAAACCCTAAAACGAGGGAAAAAACCGCGGTCGACTCTGTGAGAGTCGACAGTGCACTATGGTTCGCCAAATAGGGGCGAAAGTCCTTTTGTGACAGATAATATGTGTACAATAGGTTACAAATGAAGTAAAAATACACTTAGTCGTGTGTTAAAAGTGTGCGTCGTGTGTTAAACGTGTGAAACAAGCTGTTTTCGTGCGATTTGAACTGTTGTCGTGCGGTTGAACTGTTGTCGTGCGGTACTTGCGTTAGCGACGGGTGCTCGAATACGAGAGAGAAAACGTAGAAGTAGATGAGAATGCAGTTGTATATCTAGATGAATTCGTCCCCTTGCTCGAGGTTGGAACATGCCTTTATATAGGTTTCGTCGGTCATTAATGTGCTTTAATGGTTGGTCTTGTAACCGCTGCCGACATTAATTGCGCTTTGATGATTGGCTTTGTAACCGCTGTCGAGTCTTTAATGTCATTAAGAGCTCGACCGCTATTGTGCGTTGTACCATAATGGCTTGTAGACCTGCATTAATGAACAAAGGAAACGGCTTTCGACCATTGATAGTTAGTGTATGTGACACCCCAAAAACAGGGTCAACAAAAACTTCCATAAAACGGAAGAGTGATATATAATGCCATTGCACGAGCTATAAAAAGTGAATATACATATGCCTG
The DNA here is from genome assembly GCA_033807775.1 of Saussurea involucrata. Classification (NCBI taxonomy): domain Eukaryota; kingdom Viridiplantae; phylum Streptophyta; class Magnoliopsida; order Asterales; family Asteraceae; genus Saussurea; species Saussurea involucrata. Next base: position 71,138,180 of record CM066321.1, on the reverse strand, counting down.
TTTACAAACAAGATGTAATATTGACAACTAACTGACAACCGACTAATCTAATCTCTACTATAGAAATAAGATTACAAAAGGTGTCATAATTAGTCCATTGTTTGATCTTCTATCTTTGGCATCTCAAAAGTATCCCACGCTCACAAGTCCCCAACTATGCCTTCTTAATGACGGCACCACTAGAACCTGTGATACACATTAGACAAACAACAAGTGTTAGGCTTTAATTGCCTAGTGAGTCAAACATATAGTAAAACATGTAATTATTTCATATAAAGAATATCAACTTGATCATTTACAATTTGGACTCTATGGGAAGACCCAAACACCAACCCAAGTTACACCATAATTGAAGATATACCTTAGTGTCTACCTCCAAGGTAACGCCTCAAGGCCCGGCACATCGGGACTACCTACAAGGTTTACATCCCGAAAGCGTGGATCGATACACAAACCTCCAAGGTAGGTGCCCAATACTATATCTTCCTAGTGCCTACTTAGGGACTCCTCCAATTTATGAACACCAGCAAATAACTACTCCAAGTAATTCCCAACACCATACATTACCTCCACTAAGACGGTCCAACCATCCCATTAAGCAAGTAATTTCTACATTTAAGTAGCCCTCAAGTTATCTACATATGTACATGTGATAATAAGAGTTTTGTCATCTAGCAATTATACGTTTACCAAATTACATATTAAGTCACTTTCATCATGAAGTCATAATCCCTTTATTAAGACATAGCTTAATTCATTAAGCTCCAAACCCTAATATTTGGGTTTAACCAATTCCAAATAAATACTATCATGAAATATACAAATCCAAGTAGAGTGAGTTGTTACATAACCCTGTTCTTACCATCAAGCCCATTTAAACCTCCTCTTTAGGGAGGCAAGAGCTTATTGACCCAAAATATACTTCAAGGTAAATTTGTTAGAAACAATTGAAATGATAAAGTAAATTATGTATCAAGTATACTTTTGAGTTCAAGTTACTCACCTTAGAATATTTGTGGTAAAATCCCAAAACCCTAGATGGAGAGAAAGTCTCTTGGACACTTGAGTTCTCTTGAAGATGAGAATTCCTTAACCTAAGATGGAGAAGATTTCCCATGAATGTGATGGGTAGAATCCATAATGGATGAGGGATGATAGAAGAAGAGAACTTACCTACTTGGAAGCCAAAATCGCCCTAAAAGATGGAGAGAGTTCTGGAGCTGAAAGTGATACCCAATGCTCTCAAAATCCTACCAAAACGATATAAGAAACAGCACCTCGACCCATAATCGCGACTATGCCCCAGCGACTTTGCCCAGGGCAATGTCGCCCTCCAGGTACCACTTTCTGCTCGATTTCAACTCATGGGCAGCTGATCGCGACTATGCCCCAGCGACTTTGCCCAGGGCATTGTCGCGGGGCAATGTCGCCATCCCCACCCCAGCTGATGTCCGTCTTCTTTTTGCGTCAAAACTGGTCCTTACGAGGGTATTAGAGTCCGAAATCGTTATTTTAGGCGACAAGACGAGACCCATACATGAGCCTCTAAGAGATTGCATGCACGCACACGAAGTTCTACACTTTACAAAATCTACAAGCCGGGATGGTACATCAAACGGTATAAGAGGAACTAAATTTACTTACGTGAATTTTCTGGGTGTTACAATTCTCCCCAACTTGGAAAAGATTTCGTCCTCGAAATCTGAATCATACGAACAAGTGAGGGTATCGACGTTTCATTTCCTCCTCCGGTTCCCAAGTCACATTGCCTCCCCGGTGATGCTTCCATTGTACCTTGACCTTGGCTATTTCTTTGTGTCGAAGCTTCGTAATCACTCTATCCAAAATAGCTTCGGGTTCCTCGATACATCGGTTGTCATCCACCCGGATTTCCGATAAAGGTATTACGCTCTCTCCTTCCGCTAAGCATTTTCGTAGATAACACACATGGAACGTTGGATGGATTCCATCCATTTCCGGAGGTAAATCTAATTTGTAGGCTTGCGAACCCACACGTTCTAGAATAGTGAACGGTCCAAGGAAACGGGGACTTAACTTTCCGCGCTTTCCAAAACGAATTAATCCTTTCCAAGGGGATACTTTCAACATCACTCTTTCTCCTACTTGGAACTCTATCGGTTTTTGCCTCTTGTCAGTGTAGCTCTTTTGTCGATCTTGGGCCACTTTCAACCGTTCTCTAATGACTTTAACCTTATCGGCCATTTCTTGTACAATTTCCGGCCTGGCAAATTGCTTTTCTCCCGCCTCTAGCCAACACGCAGGAGTCCTACACTTTCTCCCATACAAGGCTTCGAACGGTGCCGCCTTCAAGCTCGAGTGATAACTATTGTTGTAAGTGAACTCTACTAACGGTAGGTGAGTATCCCAGTTGCTCCCAAATTCGATTACGCACGCCCTCAACATATCCTCCAAAGTCTGAATGGTCCTTTCGCTTTGACCGTCTGTTTGTGGGTGGTATGCCGTGCTCAAATTCACCCTCGTACCAAGTTCTTCTTGTAACGCTTGCCAAAATCTTGATGTAAATCGACTATCCCGATCAGAGACTATGGACACGGGCACTCCATGTCGCGAAACCACCTCATCAATGTAAAGTTTTGCCAACTTGTCCATTGGTAAAGTTTCTCGCATAGCCAAAAAATGTGCACTCTTCGTCAATCGATCCACTATCACCCAAATGGTGTCGTGGCCCTTCATAGTCCTTGGCAATTTAGTCACAAAATCCATGGTGATCTTTTCCCATTTCCACTCGGGAATTTCCAAAGGTTTCAACTTACCATAGGGTAATTGATGTTGACTTAACAAGTCGTGCACTGTCCCACATACCACGCCACATCTAGCTTCATGACCGGCCACCAATAATGCAGCTTCAAATCCCAATACATTTTGGTACTTCCGGGATGAATGGAGTACTTGGATTTATGAACCTCATCCATGAGTAGCTCCCGATTCCCACCGATCTTAGGCACCCACACTCGCCTATTGAACAACTTAACTCAACGACTATCTTCGGTTAACTGTTGTTTTTGTTTCACCATTACTTCATCCTTGAGGTTTTCTTCTTTTAGGGCCTCGGATTGCGCTACTCTAATCCGTTCCACTAAGCTTGACACTATGTCTATTCTCGAGAGGTTGGCGCGTAAACTTCCGCTATACTTTTTTCGGCTTAAGGCGTCGGCGACCACATTAGCTTTACCCGGATGGTAAAGCAGTTCACAGTCGTAATCTTTGAGTAACTCCAACCATCTTCGTTGTCTCATGTTCAGCTCCTTTTGGTCGAATACATGTTTCAAACTCTTGTGATCCGTGTACAACGTGCATTTCGTGTCGTATAAATAATGACGCCACAACTTCAATGCAAATACCACCGCGGCCAATTCCAAATCGTGCGTAGGGTAGTTCTTTTCGTGCACCTTAAGTTGTCTCGAGGCATATGCGATCACCTTTCCCCGTTGCATTAACACACATCCCAAGCCCATCTTGGATGCGTCGCTATAGACTACAAAATCTTCCGATCCTTCGGGTAAGGATAGGATTGGTGCTTCACACAATTTCTTTTGGAGAGTACGGAATGCCTTCTCTTGTACATCGGTCCAAACAAAGTTCACATTCTTCCACGTCAACGCCGTCAATGAAGAAGCAATCTTGGAAAAATCTTGAATGAACCTCCGATAGTAACCCGCCAATCCCAAGAAACTTCGGATTTCTCCCGGACTCTTGGGCGGTTCCCAATTCATCATTGCCTCGATTTTGGACGGATCTACTTTCACTCCATCCCGAGTAATTACATGACCCAGGAATTGGACCTCCTTTAACCAGAAGTCGCACTTAGAGAATTTTGCGTAAAGCTTTTCTTTCCTCAATACTTCTAACACTTCTCGTAGGTGCAGCTCGTGTTCTACTTCATTCTTGGAGTACACCAAAATATCATCTATGAAGACAATTACTGTCTTGTCAAGAAAAGGTCGGCACACCTGATTCATCAAATCCATGAATACCGCTGGTGCGTTCGTCAGTCCAAACGGCATTACTAAGAATTCATAATGGCCATAGCGTGTTCGGAACGCTGTCTTTGGGACGTCGTCTTCCTTAACTTTCACTTGATGATAGCCCGGACGTAAGTCGATCTTCGAGAAGCATCCCGCCCCGTGAAGTTGGTCAAACAAGTCATCGATTCTAGGAAGTGGATATTTGTTCTTCACGGTTACCTTATTCAACTCCCGGTAGTCTATACACATGCGCATTGTGCCATCTTTCTTCTTTACAAATAGAACCGGCGCCCCCCAAGGAGATGAAATCGGCCTTACGAACCCCTTCTCCAAGAGTTCCTGAAGCTGCGTCATTATTTCTTGCATCTCGGACGGAGCCAAACGATAGGGAGCTCTAGCTATTGGAGCCGCCCCCGGTACCAAGTCTATCTTAAATTCTACTTGGCGGTCCGGTGGTAAACCCGGTAAGTCTTCCGGAAACACGTCAGGAAACTCACGTACCACTTTTACATCTTCTATCTTCCTTTTCTCCAACTTGGCATCGATAACGTATGCAATGAAGGATGCACACCCTTTGACCAAGCATTTCCGAGCCTTCAACATTGAAATAATTGCTATATCCCCCTTCCTTCGTTCCCCATAAATAATTATGTGACTCCCGTCCGGAGAAGGTATGTGAATCAGTTTCTTTGCGCACAAGATTTCGGCTTGGTTTTTGGCTAACCAATCCATTCCGACCACCACGTCAAACCCTCCGATCACTATTGGCATTAAATCGATTGATAATTTCCTTCCTTCGATTTCTAAAGTGCAACCCCGCAAAATACCCCGAACTAAAACTTGACCACCGTCGGCTATTTCTACCACTAGGGCTTCGTCTAAACATTTAGTGGGCGTAGACAACATTTGACAAAAGGACATCGACACAAAAGAAAAACTTGCACCCGAATCGAATAATACACGCGTAGGTACGGAGTTTAGAAGAAACGTACCCGACACTACGTCCGTCGAAGTCTTTGCCTCCTCGGCTGTCATCTGAAAATCTCTCCCCTTTGCTTTCGGTGGTTCCGCCTTGGGTCCCCCACTTCCACTCGACTTCAACTTCGGGCAGTCCCTCTTTACGTGACCCGTTTCAAGACATTCGAAACAAGTCAGTCCCTTCGTGGGACAATCCCGACCATAATGCCCACTCTTTCCACACTTGTAACACCCTTGCGAGTTCGAGTGCGATTGGGTATTACATGGGCCAACATGGTGTTTCCTGCATCGGTTACACCACTTTGCGTCACGGCGGTTATCGCCGCTTCGATTCCCGGTAAACTGCCTTTGTTGTCGAACGGGCCCGGACAGTCCTTCCCACTTTCTTTTCTCACCTGCATGCCCACTTTCCAACTTTCCCTGAGTCAAATCGTCTTCCAACAACAACGATTCTTCAATTGCTTCCTGTACAGTCGTCACCTTGGCGTTCCTCACGGCCGTCTTCATCTCGGCTGGCAATCCCTGTTGGTACGCCTTTATTTTCATTTTCTCATCGGGAGCCAGATGCTCCACTAAACTTAACTTTTCAAGAAACGCCTTTGAGTAGTCGATCATGGTCATATTCCCTTTCTTCAATCCCCGGAACTCCTCTTCAATCTTGTCTAGAGCCCTCTCACTACAATACTTGTCTAGAATCTTCTTCTTGAACGTTGGCCACGTGAGTTTGGCCAACACTTCGGGCATGAGAGACGAACGGGTGAGATTCCACCAAGTAAGGGCCTCGCCCTTGAGAAGATGAGAAGCAAACTTAACTCGTTGGGATTCTTCGCATTCACTAGCCTCGAATGCCATTTCCATCTCCCGGATCCAATACATACACCGAACAGGGTCGGTAGTTCCGGCGAATTCCGGTGGTTTGCAACCAAGGAAAGTCTTATACGAACACCCTCTTTCTCTCCTCCCGTCACGCACGTTTGCTTGCTCTTGTGCTACTGCTACATTCCCAAGACCGCCTGACCCATTTCCTGCATTATCCGCCACTGTCTCAATGCGTCGATGACTGTGGTCCCGGTCCTCCAACAATTTCATGAGCATTTCTTGTTGTTGAGCCATGGCAGAGGTCATAGCTTGAAGCATACTATCTTTCAGTCGGTTTTCGAGGGTATTTTCCTCTATTACAGGATTGGAGGTGCCGATGTGGGTTCTTGGTATATGTTCCGATCCTCCACCTAGGACGGGTGGCCTCGGAGGACGTCCGGCCGCTGCTTCATTAGCCAGTTGGTCGGCCGTAGATTCGGTCGCGGCGTGGCCGTCCAGTGCTGATTGTAGTTGACCTCGCGTGTTCACCATCTTAGTCTGTCAAACATGCGAGAATAATGGTAAGGAATAGACTAAAGTTGCGTACTCATACATTCATTAATCATCACAATAATAGTAGTCAAGCATACTTACGTAACAACGCATTCATAATAGCATTAGCTAGGTGAAATTATGAACATGTTTCACACAAGCAGTCTCGTTACCGTCATCATAATTCTCAACAAACGTAATTCCACAATTCCAAACACTCTCCCATCCTAGGATATCTACCCAATGTAGTGATTGTCGATGACTCTTTCTCAGCTTAAGTCTAGGCATACTACAGTCAATACCTAGTTCACTTAAACTAGAGCTCTGATACCAACTTGTGACACCCCAAAAACAGGGTCAACAAAAACTTCCATAAAACGGAAGAGTGATATATAATGCCATTGCACGAGCTATAAAAAGTGAATATACATATGCCTGTTTACAAACAAGTTGTAATATTGACAACTAACTGACAACCGACTAATCTAATCTCTACTATAGAAATAAGATTACAAAAGGTGTCATAATTAGTCCATTGTTTGATCTTCTATCTTTGGCATCTCAAAAGTATCCCACGCTCACAAGTCCCCAACTATGCCTTCTTAATGACGGCACCACTAGAACCTGTGATACACATTAGACAAACAACAAGTGTTAGGCTTTAATTGCCTAGTGAGTCAAACATATAGTAAAACATGTAATTATTTCATATAAAGAATATCAACTTGATCATTTACAATTTGGACTCTATGGGAAGACCCAAACACCAACCCAAGTTACACCATAATTGAAGATATACCTTAGCGTCTACCTCCAAGGTAACGCCTCAAGGCCCGGCACATCGGGACTACCTACAAGGTATACATCCCGAAAGCGTGGATCAATACACAAACCTCCAAGGTAGGTGCCCAAGACTATATCTTCCTGGTGCCTACTTAGGGACTCCTCCAATTTATGAACACCAGCAAATAACTACTCCAAGTAATTCCCAACACCATACATTACTTCCACTAAGACGGTCCAACCATCCCATTAAGCAAGTAATTTCTACATTTAAGTAGCCCTCAAGTTATCTACATATGTACATGTGATAATAAGAGTTTTGTCATCTAGCAATTATACGTATACCAAATTACATATTAAGTCACTTTCATCATGAAGTCATAATCCCTTTATTAAGACATAGCTTAATTCATTAAGCTCCAAACCCTAATATTTGGGTTTAACCAATTCCAAATAAATACTATCATGAAATATACAAATACAAGTAGAGTGAGCTGTTACATAACCCTGTTCTTATCATCAAGCCCATTTAAACCTCCTCTTTAGGGAGGCAAGAGCTTATTAACCCAAAATATACTTCAAGGTAAATTTGTTAGAAACAATTGAAATGATAAAGTAAATTATGTATCAAGTATACTTTTGAGTTCAATTTACTCACCTTAAAAGATTTGTGGTAAAATCCCAAAACCCTAGATGGAGAGAAAGTCTCTTGGACACTTGAGTTCTCTTGAAGATGAGAATTCCTTAACCTAAGATGGAGAAGATTTCCCATGAATGTGATGGGTAGAATCCATAATGGATGAGGGATGATAGAAGAAGAGAACTTACCTACTTGGAAGCCAAAATCGCCCTAAAAGATGGAGAGAGTTCTGGAGCTGAAAGTGATACCCAATGCTCTCAAAATCCTACCAAAACGATATAAGAAACAGCACCTCGACCCATAATCGCAACTATGCCCCAGCGACTTTGCCCAGGGCATTGTCGCGGGGCAATGTCGCCCTCCAGGTACCACTTTTTGCTCGATTTCAACTCATGGGCAGCTGATCGCGACTATGCCCCAGCGACTTTGCCCAGGGCATTGTCGCGGGGCAATGTCGCCATCCCCACCCCAGCTGCTGTCCGTCTTCTTTTTGCGTCAAAACTGGTCCTTACGAGGGTATTAGAGTCTGAAATCGTTATTTTAGGCGACAAGACGAGACCCATACATGAGCCTCTAAGAGATTGCATGCATGCACACGAAGTTCTACACTTTACAAAATCTACAAGCCGGGATGGTACATCAAACGGTATAAGAGGAACTAAATTTACTTACGTGAATTTTCCGGGTGTTACAATGTAATCGTAAGACCGTCTTAAGTTCTGGACGTCGGTCTTACGGAGCATACGTCCGTCACCGAAATACAAGACCATGTATATGACTGTAAGGGCCTGTTTGTTTTTTTTAAAAATGGTCTGAAGAACTCTGAAATCAAATTCGGTCAGACTTTTGGCCATTAAGACCGTTTGTTTTTTTTTATGAAAACAAGAGCTTAAAAGCTCTGAGCATCTCTTATTTCACAAGAGGTAGAAAAAACCCTTAATGCCTCTTATAAGGCCTCCATCAACAACATAACCTTCTCATTGTCTCTTCTTTTTCTTCTGATTCTTGAACTGCTTCTAGCATGTTGCCGGATCTGACTGGAATCTGGACAAACCACCGCCATCGCCACCGCCACCGTTGTCGGAGCCATGTTGCCACTCGCTGTCGGTTGCATCTGTCTGTTGTTGCCGGAGCCATGTTGCTGGAGTTGACTGGAATCAGGAGAAACCACCACCACCACCACCGCCACCTCCACCGCCACCGCCACCGTTGTCGGAGCCATTTTGTCACTGGCTGTCGGTTGCATCTGTATGTTGTCGTCGGAGCCATGTTGCTGGAGCTGGAATCTGGAGAAACCACCGCCACCATGTTGTCGGAGCCATTTTGCTCAAGAACTCGTTTATCTTACAAAGGAGAAAAAAAATGATGAATTTTTTTTATAAAATGCATTAAGGAACTCATGGATTTAATAATCACATTATTGCAACTCATCTTTTCAACTTTCGAGTAAATGGTGTGCAGCTGGCAATTAATATTCATTTTTTTTTATTTTTTTATGAATTAAAATTTTGTCTAGTAGCTTTTAAATGGAAAAAGCATTTACAAAAGGGAAATTAATTAAAATACCCTAAGTCAAACCAAGTGTTACCAAAATACCACAAATCTCTCCCATTTTGCAAAAATACCCCTTTTTCCGCGATGGGAGCCTGCGATTATATGTGTTAAATGTAAAATTAAATTATGAAACTAAAAGGTATAAAGTAAATTTAGTAAATAAGTATAGGGGTTGAAAGTGTAACATTTCAATTCGAAATTGTGATTTTGATTTGAAATGTTACACTTTCAACCCATATACTTATTTACTAAATTTACTTTATACCTTTTAGTTTCATTATTTTAATTTTACATTTAACACATATAATCGTTTATTAACTAAAATACGTTAAAAAATACGTTTTAATTTTAACAAATTACACCATTGTAATCGTCTCTTCGATACGTTCGAAATGAGCTCAATCTTGAATTTTTTTGATTTATATATTTTAATATATATCATATACACTACATCAAAATATTTTTAATATTTACAATTTATACCTTTATAGTTAATTATTTAATTTACGGTACTCTTAGGTAGCGTTTGGTACGCATACTAGATGGGACGGGACGGAACTGGACGGGACTGAACTGGATGGGACGGGACGGGACTAAACTGAAGGAGATAATTTTAATCTAAGTTACGTTGGAAATACATCGATCATTTTGTGCATACTCTGTAACTGCAAATACTTCAGCTCCAAACACACATGAATCATCATTCGCCAAATGCCCATTTTCACAATTCTTAAATGAGTCCAGTGATACCAACTTGTCAAACCCCCATTTAATATTCTTCTCGTGAAACCTTCTCCTATTGCCATTCACGATATCTATAAACACATTCAAATAATAATAATCTAAAACGATTTAATGAATTAGTTAATATATGATTATTATGTTAATGCGATAGGAGTGTAAAACAAAATTGAAAAAAAAATAAGAGATGTACCATAAATTAAATAATTAACTATAAGGGTATGAATTTTAAATATAAAAAATAATTTTTTTATGTAGTGTATAACTGTATATGATATATATTAAAATATATAAATCCAAAAAAAATCAAGATTGGGCTCATTTCGAACGTATCGAAGAGACGATTATAATGGTGTAATTTGTTAAAATTAAAACGTATTTTTTTAACGTATTTTAGTTAATAAACGATTATATGTGTTAAATGTAAAATTAAAATAATGAAAGTAAAAGGTATAAAGTAAATTTAGTAAATAAGTATAGGGGTTGAAAGTGTAACATTCCAATTTAAATTCATCAAATTTGACGAACGGGGTGAATAGTGGTCAAAAATGGTCAAATGCGGTTGAAATTTTCAAAAATGGTCCCTGAAATTTTTCAAAAATGGTCCCTTGCAATTGAAAAGTCACAAAAAACATCCCATCGCGGGATTCCTTCGCGATCGCGGGACACCATTTTTCAAAAATGGTCCCTGCAAGTTTAAAAAAGTGTCATAAATGGTCCCTGGCCCGCGATCGCGGGCTCCCATCGCGGAAAAAAAGGGGTATTTTTGCAAAGTGGGAGAGATTTGTGGTATTTTGGTAACACTTGGTCAAACTTAGGGTATTTTAATTAATTTCTCTTTACAAAAAGTTGTTATTTTTATTTATTTTATCAAAATAAAATCTTATTTTTATTTATTTTATTTATTCTATTAAATAAGATCCAGATTCAGACGTTTCAATTTTACAAAAAACAAACAGTGTTGGTGATTCATATTCAGATTTTAGACTTCAGACGTTAAAATTATAATTCAGATTTTAGACTTCAACATCACCTCTTATAAATCAGAATTGAAATAAGACTTCAGACTTCAGACCTCTTAAAAAACAAACGGCACCTAAATGTCTTGTAAGACCTTATCTTAATATAAAAATGGTCTTATAAAAATGTCGTAAGACTAGGTCGTAAGACTAGGTCGTAAGACTAGGTCGTAAGACTAGGTCGTAAGACCAGAGTGATATAAGACCGATGATAGGAGACTGTCAACGCAAGATCGACGAGTCGTAACTGGCGACACATAACTGGCGACATAAGACTAGTAACGTAAGACTAGTGACGAGTGACGTGCGACGCGTGGCTGGCGACAGGTGTTTGGCGACAGGTGACTGTCAATATGTTGCTAACGATGTATGTCATACGACATGCGACGTGTAACATGCGATAAGTGACGTGCGATCACGAGATGTAAAGTCACTATCCTGAGTGACTATTGACACAGGATGTCGTTTAATAACCAACTATCGTATGTCGGGGATATGGCAATAATGGGTATTACCCTTGTCGGTCGGGGGTATGACTTTTGTAGATATTAGGGTAATCAAGGTCCACGGGTCATGTCGAGGGAATTTCCCAAGTCGGTCGAGGGTGTGATTTTTTACCCAAACATACATCTTTCCCGAACGACCTCTTACGCCCACCCACACCAGGGTGATTTTTTTTCAAATTTTATTCTCTTGACAATGCCTCAACTTTGGACATCTTAAACAGTTGGTGACTTCAACATCAATAGACGACATGATGATGCTTCCATAATCTTATCGACAAACAAGGATTTTCAACAAAACCTACTTCTTCCAACGTATCATAATTAACTTTATACCCCACCGTCCTCATTTGAAGGAGATTCAAGACTTACTTGGTGCGAGGTCTAATTACAAGACCACCCCAATACTCAGGCTTGACGCTGATCACATTACATCAATGCATCTCAACGCTACATATAACGAGCTACTAATAGGAGTATCTTGACGACTTCAAATCTTTCACCTCGGACACAACCACCCACCGACAACCACATCTCAAGTTACCGCATGAGAGTATGAGCCACCACAATACAAACATTACTAAAGTTCATTTCTGACACTTCCGTCATTCACCTCTCTTCCCTAATGAGAATACCATGGTCACGAATCAATCGTCACGGCTCGGCTGGCACCTTTCCACTCTCGAACCCTTCCTTATCTTTAAATACAATAACCGCCACGACCTAGTGAGTTCATAGCCTTCATGCATGATGACACAATAATTTAAATCACTTCACACATCTGAAAAATTCAATAAGTACAATACTTGGAAACAACTTGAGTACACACGACCCAACACCAACATCACTACAAAGCCATGCACAGCGATCTCCAGGATCATTCACACGCAAACTTTCAAAAAACTCAACCTTGACCACTCAAATACACGTTAGTACAAATGAAAGTATCTTCAATAACCTTTTCTCATACGATTATAAAAAACATCGAGCAAAAATCCCGTACGTTAAGCGAGTCAGTTAACTCTCATACTATTTGATATGACAACAAAATATTCATACCAGGTTCAGTTATAAAACCATGCAATCAAACGTTTTCATGATTTGCACGACGAAAATTATCTTAACATGAAAGAGGTGAAATAATTCACAAATCACTACATTAGAAACTTTATCGTGCAACGTAAATAAGTTTCTTTTTCTTTAAACACACACTTGCATGCGTCGACTTATTTCCAAAACAAGAAACTCATTATGCTCGAATATACTTTTGACGTGAAAGAGATCACGTAGTTCGTTTAAAAACACAATGCATGAAACCAAGTTTGCAATTGAAGGCTACTCACTCTAACAAGGTAAATCGTTGTACCCGCAACAGCTTATCATTGACACCCTGCCTTTGGCCAACGGTTGCTTTCTCACCCTTACAACAACTTGTGGTACAGGTGCTTCACAACCTACCTGTTTGACCACTCCACATAGTTTTCGTCTTGACCAATTACCTTACATTCTCCTCCTATGCATATTTCAATCTAACACTGATATCTTTCCTTCATTATTCTTGCCACTGAATCGCTTGACTAAAGATTCAAGGCTCAAATCCCTCACTCGCTCTTGAATTGAAGCTTTCAAGATTCCAACATAGTCCTTCCTTACCATCCCAACTGATCGACACATCAACTCTGAGAATGGGGACTCACTAGAAACTAGAAGTTTTACCCTTAATCAGTCATTCACCCCTTTCTAACCTAAGGCGTTTTGCCCCTTGCTGGCTCATTGACCTTCCGAACAACACCTCTTCTAGAAGGTATAAACATTACATTACACGCGATATCTCATGATACACCAACCCTTTTGTAACACCCTCAAATTTGGAAAGAGCAACTAATAAAAACTTCGATAAAATACCAAATAAGGATAAAATTCCTTTTACAAACCATCCTTGGAATTACCTCAATATTAAAAACATAATAACTTAAACATTCAAAACCTAAGTCATACGCCAAGGCTACTAAAGGAAGGGTGTTTTTTGGATAGGGTTCCTGGGCCTTCGGCCCAGTACATCCCTGGCAAACACACCGACCGCGAAGTAATGCAGCCCTGAGATAATCCCCAGTGGCCACAAGTGCTGCGTGTGGGACTCGAACCCGGGCAAGCGCTATGAACTCCCCAGGCCCTTACCACCACGCCACAACCCTTGTGGTTTACTAAAGGAAGGGTGTTACTCAATCCAATATCAAGTTGCTATTCCCCAAATTAACTGCGAAAGACTTCACCAAGCTAATCCTTTCTCGTGCATACAACTAGCTCTCACCCCTTCACGGTGTCACCAAAACTATTCCCCAACCGGGACCTGTTGCACAGGTCAACAAATAAAAACGTTAGGCTAACGCCTAGTGAGTTCAAGAGTTTTCATTTTGATAGAATAATTCGTTCAAATGAAAAGGATGTAGTTTGAAACATATTTTCCAAAAGGATTTATAATAATTATGCAAACAACCCATTTTCCCAACGCACACAATTTCTATGACGAAAACTCTCATATAAAGTGTTTCCCAAATATATACTCAAATCCAAAACTCACTCAAAACGTGGATAAATGTTAGATTTCCAAATAATATAAACGTGAATAAAAATCCCATCCACCCCGGGTTCGAGTCCAGGCGTCAGCATTCTGTGGCCAGGCTTAGTCTCAAACGGCCGCTTTGTTTGTTTGTTTCCAAATTTCCAAGGATGTAGTCTAGGCAAAGCCTAGATGAAAAAAAAATCCATTATTCAAAACATGCAAACAAGAATGAGGCATAATACATTGCCCATAAATCATAGAAAACAATCCATCTAAATATATAGTTACGTCACCGAAAACATGGATAAAAGTAAATACCCAAAACAACACCTTTCGGTGACGGGGGAGACCCGGTTCCATCGAATGTGACGGGCACACAAAGTTAGGTCACTTATCTATGTTATCAAAATTCGCGTATTGGATGTCGAGCTCAGCTACTTAAAGCGTACACCCGTGGAGTATCAACTTCAACCCCTCTAGGTCTATACATTGAGTTATCCATATCCAAGAAACATACTAGCACATTGGAATTACATCTTACTGCTTATGAGACAATGCCCGATCGTATAGGCCCACACCTTACTTATCATGAAACCCAATGCCTATTTCGTGATACAATGAGGAAAACTAGCGTCCCATCATTGAACGTAAAAACTCAAGTGCCTATGGATCCATAGCTATAAGGTCTAAAACATTACAGGACTCCAAACGAATGAACTAGCGTATTCAAAACATGTAATCCTCAAATAAAATAAGTCATGACCAAAGCTCTACGTTGAGCCATCAAAACTTGGACAAATGTCCCCAAAACCCAACATAATCAAATACCGAGCCACAAGCTCAACTAATCAAAAGACCATTTGCTAAAAGTCATAAAATTAAATAAAACGTAAATACCCCACGTTTATGTGAAACATGCTCCATAAACATAAATAACTCTACACAACTCTAGGTTAATACAAATCATTTTCCAAAACACCCATCAAGGTGTTTTATACCAAAAGATTTACACTTGTAAGAGGAATCGTTAAAATATATCAATACCTAAGATCTACTCATCGAAATACTCAAAGTACATATTTTCCCCGAAACCAAAATGTTTACAATTTCCAAAATGCTCGCAAGGTCGGGAGTGTCCAAAATCCAAAGACTCACACGATCGTTTTTTTCAAAGTGTACCATGACACAAACTATGCATATTTCCAACAAACACTAAAATGAATTTTTACTAAATAACCTCCATTTATGCAATAAATCTTCAAAACATTTTCATTTATGATTCATTTATCAAATTACCCAAAAATCCCAAATATGGGTATTTTACAATGTTCATGAAGTTAAATACTTCAAATAATCAAAACCCACCAAATAACTCAATGATAATGTCGTTTTTCGACATTATTTTGAAGCCTAACTCGGGGTTTGTGTTGTAAGTTTCCGAGTAAAATGGTGATTTTAATAGTATTATTTGAGAAAATACAGGCCATTGTAAGTTTCTGGAGTTAGGCGAGTTTTGGGAAGATTGGAGAACGAAAATCGAAAAATGGCAAATTTTTGGAAAACAGAGCTCTACGCTACTGCTCGCGCTAGTGGAGTCGCGCCGCTATCCACGCAGAGGTATGTTCCGCATTTTTCCAGTGTTCTGCGCTACTGCTCGCGCTAGTGGAGTCGCGCCGCCATCCGCACAGACCCCCTGGCCGTTTTTTATTCCTTATGACGGCTAGGGTTGAGGGTATTATTCATCAGTTACGTCTTGGGACTTTCTCTAGGCGATTTTGGGAGCTAAGAGGCGATTTTTGAAGGCAAGTAGAAGGCTAGAAACACCAAGTAACGAGAATCACAAGGCGAATCGAGTACGTTCATCGGCGGCTTAGGCTTTTCAGGGAGTTTTTAGATTTCTTTTCTTTTAGTCAAAACATGTTTACTTTATTTTCCATCTTTTCATTCTGAGTTTTGAAACCCCCAACATGAACTAATCCGTTCATGTTGGGGGGTTGGTTTGAATCATGGTTTGATAATCGTTTAGTTTTACAGATAGATGTGATTGGTTTGATTTAGATGGATGAAACATTTGGGATTGTTCTTAATGCTTGTAATAGTCCGATCAACTATTATTTGATTTTATGAATCTTTTAACCTTTGAGAAAAGTTTTGAGATTTGATTAATCCTTTATGTCTTGAACGATTTTGAGATAGAAGTATGATATGTCGTTCTCTGTGGCTTTTAATCACTGATTGTTCAATTATAATTGTTTAGATCGAAAGATGATACAATGTTTTGAATGATTTTTGCTATAGCTTGATAGAGTATAGTAATGGATTGTGATTATGCTTTTCATCCTAAAGTTATTTCAATCATGTCAACCTGTTTAGCTAATGGATTGTTTTCATGAGAAGACCAACCCTCCAGCTCTTTCTCTTATCTGAATTAATTAAAGTTTTAATTCGTGCTCCGACAATCAACAAACCAAATCAATTTGCATTAGTCTAGTTAATAATCTATACAGTCATTGTGGTACTTGACACCTGGTTCCTTTGGTTCGATACTCGTACTTTCTAAGTACTATTACTTGATTCGACCCGTACACTTGCGGTAGATTTAGGGGGGTGTAAACCCGCCTATCAAGTTTTTTGCGCCGTTACCGGGGAACCTGTTTTGTGTGAATATCACTACCAGCTGTAGAAATTATTACATTAGACACCCTGTTTTTATTTAATTTTAATTTGCTTTGAAGGTTCATTTATATTTGGGTTTTGAGGTTTTATCTTCTCCGTTTCAGGTTACCTCTTGGTTTATGCCAAGAAGGAGACTATTTCGGGAATTACTACCGATTGACCCAGAGATAGAACGAACTGCCAGAGACCTGAGACGACAAGCACGAAACAGAATGGCTGACGTCAACATCCACGTGGAAAATGATTGGGAAGAGGGGATGCCCATCAACAATGGTCCTCCATTGAACAATGGTCAACCACCTCCAAATGCAAATGCGAACAATCAGAACCACAACAATGCCAATCATGGTCTCAACAACAACGTCAACCACAACGTCAACAATAATGTTAATCATGGCGTCAATAACAATGTCAACAATGGTGTCAACAATGAGATCAATCATAATCTCAACCATAACTCCAATCACAATGTCAATCATCCACCACCGCCACCACAAAGGGTACCAATGAGAAATTTCGCCAACCCGAACATGGGAGCTGCACAACGAGGACCATATGCACCTCCGATAGCTGCTAACAATTTTGAAATTAAACTTGGTACCATCCAATTGGTGTAATCGAACATGTTTGGAGGTGCAGCAACTGAAGACCCCCATGCACACTTGCGCGCATTCGAAAAGATATGCAATACTTTCAAGGTGAATGGGGCTGATCAAGATTCGATCAAGGTACGATTGTTCCCGTTTTCATTGAGGGAATGAGCCACTACTTGGGAAGAGAGTATACCACATGGGTCAATTCGAACTTGGAACGATATGGTAACGGCTTTTCTCAACAAGTTCTTTCCACCGGGGCGAACGACTCAACTGTTATCCGACATCACGCATTTTTCACAATGGGATCAAGAGTCCTTGTATGAGGCATGGGAAAGATACAAAGGGATGCTCAAGAAGTGTCCACATCATGGGTTACAAGAGTGGATGATTATCCAAACATTCTATGTGGGATTGCACCCTCAATTTAAGAATGACCTCACAGCTGCTGCAGGTGGAGCTTTAATGAACAAGTCTTATGAGGAAGCGGTTGAATTGATCGAGAACTTAGCAGAACATAGCTATTTCACTCCAAGATCCGTTGTTAGAAAAGTCGCAAGTGTGCAAGAAACAGAAGAGTTGAAGGCTATAAAGGCACAACTGAATGCGTTTACTAACCAAATGAGAGGAGCAGCTATTCAACCGTGTTCAGAATGATATGGGTGGTCAAGACCAATTCATGAATCCTCAAGACTATCAATCGCCAGAACAAGTCCAGTTCGTTCAGAACCGAAATAATCGGCCGAAGAATGACCCATTCTCTAACACCTATAACGAGGGATGGAAGCGACATCCTAACTTTTCTTGGAGTCAACCTCAACAAGGCCCAGGCAAGGAAACAATGGGACAGCAGCAACAGCAACAACAGCAGCAACAGTATGGTAATCATTCTAACTCTTCAAATTCTTTTCAGTCTAACAATGTTTATCGTCTCCCAGGTTACAATCAGAGGAAATATGATGAGGGGCAAACTTCAGAAAAGAAGTCGGGATTGGAAGACATGATGATGAAATTCATGTCAAAGATGGAAGGTGCAGTGGAAGGATTGGCAGGTACTGTGAACACTGTGAAGTCAAGCACGGACCAAAATACCGCCTCAATCTGAATGCTAGAAAGACAAGTCGGACAAATAGCTGAAGCACTACAATCCCGGACTCAAGGTCAATTCCCTAGTCAGACTGAACGAATACCAAGAGAGGAGTGCAAGGCTATTCATCTGAGAAGTGGAAAGGAGTTGATTATAGACCCTACCCGAGAACCTTTAACTGATGACACTAAAGCTAAAGGTACTGAAATGGGTCCCATCAAGGTAGAAGAGGTTGAGGTAGACGAGGAGATAGAGATTGAAATGTCGAAGAATAGAGATAGGGGGAAGGAACAAGAGTGCACTCCATCAATGCCGACAACTAACCCATATGTGCCACCACTACCGTTTCCGTATCGGTTGAAGGCACATAAGGATGAGGAACAACTCAAGAAATTTCTTGACATTTTCAAGAAGTTACACATCAATATTCCATTTGCGGAAGCATTGGCACAAATGCCAACTTATCTCAATCTCATGAAAGACATCGTGTCCAGGAAGAGGAGGATTGAAGATCATGACACAATTGCACTTACTGAGGAGTGCAGTGCTAGAATCCAACACAACTTGCCCCCAAAGCTTAAAGATCCAAGGAGTTTTACTATCCATGTTCATATAGGAAACTCTAACTTTAGTAAGTCATTATGTGATCTTGGTGCAAGTATTAATTTAATGCCTTTATCCATTTTCAGGAAACTTGGCTTGGGGGAAGTGAAGCCAACAAACATGACATTTCAACTTGCAGATAGATCGGTGAAGTATCCTTATGGAATCGTGGAAGATGTTTTGGTAAAGGTTGGAGAATTTTATTTTCCAGTGGATTTCGTTGTTTTAGATGTTGAGGAAGATGTTGAGATGCCATTGATTTTGGGAAGACCATTCTTAGCCACAAGCAAGGCTTTGATAGACATCGAAGAAGGTGTGATGACTTTTAGAGTTGGGAATGAGAAGGTAACTTTCCATGTTCTCAAAAGAGTAGAAGATAGAGGTGAACCAGGAGTGGGGCAGATTGGATCAGAAACTGGTAAGAATGGGGAAACGCATGTGGGGAAAATCAGGAACAATCGTATGTGTGAGCGGTTCAACTCCGCAAGCGATACCGAGCCAAGTTGAGAGCCATATAGTCGTGCCACGACTTGAACTAAGGCGCTGGGTGGGAGGCAACCCACCATAGGTTAAATTTTATTGTCTTTTGAGAATTTCATTATTTTGTGTGTTTACTTTCGTTATTGCTTTATGTGTGTTTGGTGTTTAATTGTTTTTGTTTGTTTAGTTTTGATAACCCTGATAGCAATTCCGACGTGAAAAAGCGCAAGGCAGCAGAAAAAAAAGGCAAAAGGGAAGAGCAGTATTTCGTGCGACCCATGGAGCTAGTCATGTCACGCGACCAATCGTGCAAGGCACTGGAATGTGCAAATATTTGACCTGTGCGACCTTCGGCATGACCCAGCCCGCACCACCATCCACGCACGCATTCTGACAGGTATTTACACAACACCCCTTTGAAAACCTCGGTTTCACCAAGGTTTGGGGTTCCCTTTTTCATGTTGACACTCACTTTGCATAATTCTGTGTCGTGAAAAAGAACCTAATCTAGAGATTAGGTTTGGGGTGGCATAATTACTGTTATCTGTACTCTAATTGCATAGTTCGTGGTTGTTTTTACCTTCTATGATGAATTACATTGGGGACAATGTATTGCTTTGGTTTGGGGTGAAATGTCGAGTTTATCATTTGTGATCTCAGTGGATTGAACAATCACTTTGTTTATAGTGAAGAGTGGGCGACCTTTTTAGCGTGACTTAGTGTGAGTTTTCGAAGACACTAATTTTGGGGGGAGGATTTAAAAAGGATAATATAGCACGAGAGTGGATCTAGGTGACTGCACACATTAGAGACATTAGTGGAGACCACCCGTGAGTTTGTTGAGCCATATACTTGCTAAATTCGATTCCGATAGACTACGCATTACTCGATACACTTCTCATTTAGTCTTTTGGTCGTGTTGTAGCTGATCTCACTATAACTTGCATCCGTTATCAAAGACATCCATAAGAAATAGGATTAAAGCTTTTGCCTATCTTTGTGAACAAAACATGTGTGAACTCATCAAGCTTATTGGTTGCTGCTAATCCCACTTCTTTTCATAACTCAAAGTGCCCAAATGAAACCCGTTGTAACAACCTCAGTTCAAAAAAAAACCCACCTGTCTACCCCAGCCATAAACCAAGCCATTCATCCAAAAAGGGGTTTGCTTAAAATGACAATACAAAAGGTTACAAAAAAATTTAAAAAAAAACTGAGGGGTCAGTTTAGGGAGTTAGAATGAAGTATTGAGAAGTATGAGCGAAAGAAAATGGGTAGGGTCACCAATTATCATCAAACATCCTTCAGAGGATCTTAAATCCATTGACCTCCATCCATAAGCAGTAACCATGTCCATTCAAAGATCTGAGTTCAGCATGGAAAGTTTGTAAAGAGTGGCAAAGCAACGTTTCTGTGTCCTAGTCTTGATAATGGATTCCTTCCGAGATCAATTTGTGTACATCTGTGCGTTCTTGTTTAATTGTTGTTCATGCATGCTTTGTGAATTTTTTGTACCCAACCCCTGAAAGCATGACAACATGTGTGAAACCTAGGGCTTGAGTGAAGAGAGAAAACCGTGAGGTAGGGTCAAGGCGAAATCCTCTCTGTGTGTTTAGTCTAGGTACACTCAAGTGTGGTGTGGTCCCTGATAGCTCCCTTCCCCAAAGTTGTGCTGTTTAGAATTCCATACTTAGGTCTGCTGGTTGTTTGTCCATCTCACAGGTAATTCGTGGTGATTGTTGAGTTGACTAGAGATCACTAATGATATGCTCGACAACACGAAATTGCGATTGTTTGCTTTATTGTTTATTTCTATTTTTGTCGCTGTTTTGCTTGGGGACAAGCAACGCTCGGTTTGGGGTTGTTGATAATGTCGTTTTTCGACATTATTTTGAAGCCTAACTCGGGGTTTGTGTTGTAAGTTTCCGAGTAAAATGGTGATTTTAATAGTATTATTTGAGAAAATACAGGCCATTGTAAGTTTCTGGAGTTAGGCGAGTTTTAGGAAGATTGGAGGACGAAAATCGAAAAATGGCAATTTTTTGGCAAACAGAGCTTTGCGCTACTGCTCGAGCTAGTGGAGTTGCGCCGCCATCCGCGCAGAGGTCTGTTCCGCGTTTTTCTAGTGTTCTGCGCTACTGCTCGCGCTAGTGGAGTCGCGCTGCCATCCGCGCAGACCCCCTGGCCTTTTTTATTCCTTATGACGGCTAGGGTTGAGGGTATTATTCATCAGTTACGTCTTGGGACTTTCTCTAGGCGATTTTGGGAGCTAAGAGGCGATTTTTGAAGGCAAGTAGAAGGCTAGAAACACCAAGTAACGAGAATCACAAGGCGAATCGAGTACGTTCATCGGCGGCTTAGGCTTTTCAGGGAGTTTTTATATTTCTTTTCTTTTAGTCAAAGCATGTTTACTTTCTTTTCCATCTTTTCATTTCTGAGTTTTGAAACCCCCAACATGAACTAATCCGTTCATGTTGGGGGGTTGGTTTGAATCATGTTTGATAATCGTTTAGTTTTACAGATAGATGTGATTGGTTTGATTTAGATGGATGAAACATTTGGGATTGTTCGTAATGCTTGTAATAGTCCGATCAACTATTATTTGATTTTATGAATCTTTTAACCTTTGAGAAAAGTTTTGAGATTTGATTAATCCTTTATGTCTTGAACGATTTTGAGATAGAAGTATGATATGTCGTTCTCTGTGGCTTTTAATCACTGATTGTTCAATTATAATTGTTTAGATCGAAAGATGATACAATGTTTTGAATGATTTTTGCTATAGCTTGATAGAGTATAGTAATGTATTGTGATTATGCTTTTCATCCTAAAGTTATTTCAATCATGTCAACCTGTTTAGATAATGGATTGTTTTCATGAGAAGACCAACCCTCCAGCTCTTTCTCTTATCTGAATTAATTAAAGTTTTAATTCGTGTTCCGACAATCAACAAACCAAATCAATTTGCATTAGTCTAGTTAATAATTTATATAGTCATTGTGGTACTTGACACCTGGTTCCTTTGATTCGATACTCGTACTTTCTAAGTACTATTACTTGATTTGACCCGTACACTTGCGGTAGATTTAGGGGGGTGTAAACCCGCCTATCATTCAACAATTGATAATTTCATGTAAAACACATATATACTTGAAAAAGAATATTTTTGGCATGTACAACGTTTTCACAAATCAACTTAAACTCACCTTGCTAGATTTTGGCTAAATTTAGATGTTTCCCCAACTTGAGCTCCTTTGAATAAATTTGAATCCTCAAATCAAATCTTCCAAAAATCTAGATCCATAAGTTTTCAACCATAAGTATTCATATCCAACCATTTTGAATCGTTCCCCAAACATTTAACATCAAAATCTCTATGAATACCTAAAACCCTAATTTCTTAGATGAAGAAAAGAGGAGCTTACCTTAACCACCACTTGAATCCACCAACCAAAAACTTCTAGGGTTACCAACATGAGCTTCATTTTTCATTTCTTCAAGAGAAAGGGAAAGGTTTAGGTGAGGGTTTGGTAAAACCCTAGAAAGTGTATAAATCTCTCAAAATGGAAGTGAGATGAAGAACTTCAACCTTTTGAACATAAATACTTGCTAAGAGGTAAAGGAAAAGCTTTGAATTACAAGATTTATGACTTCTAAGGTTCCAAAAACGATTTAGGGGGTTAGGGTTCGGTTTGGGAGAGTTTAGAGAGAGATGGTTGAAGTGGAAATGAGGAAAATGGGAGAAAAACCCGACTTTTAAACTCTCAGACGCCGTGGGCGATTGTGCCAAGCGACTGTGACAAGGTCACTATCGCGAGGCACTCTCGCGAGTCTTGTACCGAGAGCTCCCAGCTCCCCGCGATTGTGCCAAGCGACAGTGACCAATGTCACAATCGCGAGCCACTCTCGATGAACCTGTACCGAGGGGTCTCGGCTCCCCGCGACTATGACATGACGATAGTGACATTGTCACTATCGTGTGGCACTGTCGCCCAAGCCGCCCTGAGGTCCTGATTTCGCGTTGCTTAACCCGAGTTGCTCCCGATCTGATGAGCTCATAGTGAAATGTGTTTTCCAATCATTAATTATTGAATAATGTTTTTCAAAGGGTCATGAAGGAAGACTTTTTAACTTAATAAAATTATGGGCGTTACACCTTTGCTAACACTGCAAGATCAGAATTCACTACATACTACCACACCCATTGATCTTCTCAACAGGAGCACCTGAGCACACTCATGCACCTGTAAATTTGCAATTACATTGGCTAGATGTCATTTCTAATTTACCTTACATGACGGCCCTCACTTCCCTATCATTAGTGCACTTAGAGCGATCTTCCCTAAAGACATCTTATATGTCAGTTGTGTCTCCCTCTACTCCACAATTTAAGTTTAGGCTCATCCGGTCACCTAAATCCCTTAAACTATGGCTCTGATACCAACTGTAACAACCCAATGCAACGATTAAAGCATACACAACAATAATTAAATAACTCGCCAAAACGGCCCCACAATACTATCTCGAAAACACTAGAGCCTTCTACTAAGCGTTTACCTGAAAATGATTTAGTTCTTGAAAAGCGAGGGTTAGACCATGAGGTTTAGTGAGTTCCCTCTAATAACAAACATTCGCGCCAACAACATTTAAAACAATTTAAACATTTATAAACAATTCTCCACTTTAAAATATTTAAACGCATGAACAACACATGTTAATGACTCACACTGAAGTCACGCACACCTGTGACAACGTGTCTGGCTCACACTGCCTTTACTGGGACACCCCCTGGCATAAACGGGTCACACTCCCCGGTATGAGCACTGGCGGGACACACCTCCGACTTAAGCCATAACATTTCCACTTCCAAATGTATGCATACATAACAACTCAACTTTCTCAACATAACAAAACACGCAGTTTCATAATAAGGTAAAACATGCAGTTTCATAACATCTCATGCGCGTTAAAATAATATGTAAGTCAACACATTTTCAGTTATAAAGACTCGTTTGTTGTCCTTGCTTAAATCTTCTCACTTACGCTTCTGATCTCTAAATTGAACACCTACGATAATAAACGAGAGTGATAAGTCACTCGATCAAACCTTGAGATTTACTCTCAACTCTCTCTCTCTCTCTCTCTCTCTCTTAAGTCCCCCTTTAACTCACCTCGCAAAAGCTCGAAAGCTCAAATCAACAAGTCCGAAAGCACATTTCCAGATAACTCATCCGGATTCCACTTTCGGATACATATATCTGGATCCCCCATTTCCGAGTAGCTTTTTCGAATGAACTGCTTTTCGGATAAACCCATCCGGTCTCCTATCCATTTTACGGGTATCCGGAATCCGGATAACACGTCCGGATTCCCAAACTTCCGATAGTTTCTCCTTTCCGGACAAACCCACATCTGGATTCCTTACTTCATCGGATAACCCCACATCCAGATTCCTCACCTTTCCGGGTAGAGCGATTTCTGGGTACAGACTTACTGCGCACGAAAATCCCACTGGGAATCTCTCTCAACTCAAACTCAACCTTTCCCATTTGATTTCGAACCAATAATTGAAATACATGATCCCCTTAACCTCTCCCAAGATGATTAAATTAGATATTTATCAAATAGTCCATATTTCATCTTTTGAAGTTATCAATTGCTAACAAACCCCACAACAAATAAATCTCAAAAGTCCCTAAGGTTAAAGAGATTAAGGAAGGAGGGGATTACCTTGATGAAGATGGAGATTCACACCTCAAAGCTTCCAATTCCAAGTTCTTCTCTCGCGATACATGTCGATGCAGCTGATCTCGGTGGATCTCATCCTAATGTGTATCAATTTCTCATTTAACGGTTGATAACCACTTCTCACGATTCTCACGTTAACCTCAACTTCTCACGATGCAGCGAAACTCAACCCTTACCCGTATACAATCCAAATAAAATAAATCAATATATATATTAAAACAAAAACCATGTGTGATGACGTGGAGCCTCCTAAAGCTTAGAATTCTCTCTATCTTTTTTCTCAATTTTTTGATTTTTTCTAATGTTGAATACGTAAAAGACGTTTCCACCCCTATATGTTAAAAACATAAAACTCATTGACATAGGGTTATTTTGGTAATTTAAAAAAAATTAACTTCCTAAACCTTTCATCTTCATTCTTGAAGATGAAACCACTAAATCTTCGCATCTTCATTCTTTAAGGTAAAACCTCCAAAACCTTTCATGTGATCATCCATTATGAATTGTCCATCACGAAATGTCTTCTTCCTCCTCTCAACCACTTGATGTATTATTCATTTCTAAAATCATTATTCTTCAACAAATTGTTTTCAACGTAAACTCTTTTTCTTCTTCTCTGTCACTTGATTTATTCTTTCATTTCACAAATTATTATTCTTCAACAAAATCGTTTGTAGGTAAACTTCTTTTCTCTCTTTCCATCGCTTGATTTATTCTTTCATTTCACAAACTTTTATTCTTCAACAAAGTGGTTTTGCCGGTTTACTTGGAGTATAATAATCCATGTATTATTCGTTATTGACTTTTGTTGGGATTTTAGAGTTTATTTTTACTTTTGTCGTAATTATGTTTTTTATGTTTTTCCAATAGAACCGGGGGTTTGTTCTTAGCAGCGGACAACGATCTTATAGTCTTGATGAAAACAATGATTCAATAATCGAGTCCTGCAAATACGTATTACATTCTATGATATATCTCAACAAACTTCAACATGTTCTTTTTCAATTGTTATTCTTATTTTTTCAGGTTATTTCGAGAAAACTAATCTGTATTACATTCAGGTTATACGTTTCTTTTGACTTTTGTTAAGATCTTAAACTTCGTTTCTTATTTTCGTCTTATATATTTTCCTAAGTTTTTAGCTTTACTAATCATTTTAACTCTTATTAAAATCATTATTTTTTTATTTACACGACACTCGAATATAATAATATGTATATTTTTATTTACATAACAATTGAATACAATAAGAAACGGATTATAATTGAATATATGAAAAATAAAATGAAGATTATTTAATTTAATACATTTTAATTTACATGTAAAAAAATCTTATTGCAAGCAATATAAATAAATGAGATAATACTTTATTATACTATAATTTATCATTTATTATTATTTGTACAATACCCTTATTATATATATATATATATATATATATATATATATATATGTGTGTGTGTGTGTGTGTGTGTTAAAGGGAAAACTAAATAGAACACAATAGAATGGAGAGGATGAATCGTAATTCTCATTAACCATAAGCCCTTTAAATAGGATGAGATACAAGTAGATAACTATAAGATCTAACATATCTCTAATATGTTTATCTCTATCTATATCGTCATATCCTTTAGACGATGGCACACTTATCCTACAACACTCCCCCTTGTGCCGAGTTAAAGGAGTGATGGTGCACAATTGTTGCCTCGTTAAAACCTTACGCCAAAATAAAAACCCTGTGGGAAAAATAAAATTAGGACGAACGAAAGAGTACAACGCACCAGTTTCTTTACAATACATAGACTTTTACTTGAGTCTAATTTTCTCTTAGATTCGTACATTACTCATGATAGTTAAGAAAACATGATGGTATATAAAATGTTGCCTCACTAAAACCTTACACCAAGGAACAAAACCCAATGGGAAAAATAAAACCTTGGTTGAAGGAAAGAGCACAACATACCAATATTACATATATGGTAGACTCCCCCTTTTGTCTACCACTCCCCCTGATTCGTGCATTAATCAAAGAAGGTTTAAAACATTTCCTATTTAAATACTTTATACATGTTTCCCATATATGGTTTTACGTATTGATTTGGTAAACCAGCATGTCACATTTTCCTCGCATCTTATTCAGTTCACTTGAATCTTGAGGAGAATTGATTATGTAAAAACTTAGGCAAAATATGCTTTGTGTTATAACCCTTAATATATCTTACTTTCATTTCTTCGATACATGATGCATTATTTCCATACATGCAATATAGTGGTCAAACTCAAAATCACTCGCTCCTCTTATATGTGTAATGATAGTCCTTAACCATATACACTCTTGAATAGTCTCATGGAGAGTAAGATTGTTGATAATATAAGAAGATAGCTATTAAGGGTTTGCTTAGTTTACTTCCAAGCAATTGGCATGTTCCATATGATAATTCCTTATCCAGTTTGGGAACAATCTTTATATGAGTCAAACATATACATAATATCAGCAAATATATACCAAGGCATTGTTTGGTGTTTTTCTACAAGAGCCAGTACTTTTGCCGCTCATAATCTAAGTAGGTATTGAAGTTTCATTATCAATCCATTTTTCTCCGTAGGGAAATTATAAGCTCGCGTCAATGGTGCCAAAAGATTAATTTTAAATCATTCCAATGACGTTGTGTTGGTGCTGAGCTAAATCTAGCTGACAAGTTCAGTGAGAAGTACAATATACGGTCAAGTGTATTATGTTGAGTACAATAATGCGCCTATTGTACTTAGGTATGGAATTCCAGCTCCCAGCAACTCTTCGTCCTCATCCTTTAGACGAAATGGATCTTTCTTTATATCCAACACTTTGACCGATCATGGGAGTGCTAATCGGATGCGCTTTGTCCATATTAGGTCGCCTGATCATATTCTAGACATATGCGGATCGGTGGATCAATATTCCACAAACTCGGTGTCATAGCTCAAGTATCTAGATAAAACCAAGTTTTCCCAAGATCTTTTATCTCAAATTCAGATTTCAAATAGCTTGTGTTTTCTCTTATTTCATCAAGAGTGTCTATTATGTTCCTGACATGAACATATAAAGCTACTATGTAAATCTGGAACTTTATTTCTTTTTTTTCTAAACAAATACGCAAGGGCACAGTTCATCGTTCTTATATATCGTTTCCCAATCAAGTATTCACTCAGGCGGGTACACCACATCCGCATAGATTGCTTTAATCTATAAAGTGAGTGTTTTAATTTTATTGTAAACACATTTCATGGTTTAGAGTTACTTGATATTGGTATAATGTCATCAAGAACTTTTATATATCTCTGAATTTAGATCCCCATAGAGATATGTAGTAACTACATCGTTGAGTTGCAATTTCCAGTCCTTCAGAAACTACTTGGCTAATTTAATTAGCAGAACGTTGTCCATCATGAGAGAGTAGGTCTTATTGTTGTCAATCCAGTGCATTATGAGAAACCTTGCACCAAAGGAGAGCCTTATATATTATGACTTAATTATTCTCATTACGCTTCCCTAGCAAATGGTTTATCTATGTCCTACAGGCTTTACACTTGGTCGGTTAGCACTACCGAACTAAATACCTGCTCATTTGTCAAATAATTATCCTGGATTGCTTCTTTTCATTTAGGCCAATTTGCTTTTTGTTGACATTCTTCAACTTAGCATGGTTCGATGACACTGTGCTCTGTTATCTCATAAGCAACGGTA
Organism: Saussurea involucrata; assembly: GCA_033807775.1. Taxonomy (NCBI): domain Eukaryota; kingdom Viridiplantae; phylum Streptophyta; class Magnoliopsida; order Asterales; family Asteraceae; genus Saussurea; species Saussurea involucrata. The sequence goes on along the minus strand of CM066321.1, from coordinate 71,109,131 downwards.
TATGCATATATATCATCATTGAGTATGTATGATCTGTCCATCGACTCATATTCATTTGAGATTTCTTTGATCTCTGGAATCAGTATTAACTTTGGAGCGTCCTCCAGTAATGATTCATAGACATAGATTTAATCAGAGATAATCTCATGTATTGATGATATATAGTTGTGCCTTACTCTTCTCTTCCTTTAGATGAGTATCTATCGAACCAAGTAGCTTCCCTCATTTCCTTTTGGGAGCTACGACCTCAACCACACCTCCACCATGTGTGATTGCAACGTACTTCCAACGACGTTGTGCCCTTGTTTGGGGACTTTTAACCTTGCGAGTATATTTGCAGCTTGTATATGTGATCTTGTCAATCTAGATAATATTAAGCGTATCGGGTATCGAGTCTGATTCGTTTGACTTCAACTTTACGTTGTGAAGTTTTGGGAGATCAAAATGAGACACAATTGAAATATTCAATGACACTTCCTTCCTGTCGTTCCCATGCAAAATCCTTTTTCATATCTCCCCCTAACGACGGGAAGGTTGTCTCATCAAAATGACAACCCGCAAATCTAGCGGTAAAGAGATCAGTCGTCAAGGGTTCTAATTAGCGGATAATTGTTGGGGGTTCATATCCAACATTTGATGAATCGTCTTTAAGACCCATTTTGGTACGCTATGGGGGCGTAATTGGCACATATACAACACAACCAAACATACGTAAATGTAAAATATCAGGCTTATATCAACTGGTACGCATAAGTTTGGTTGGTTGGTTGTGGGTCTAAACATGAATAAGTAAAGTTGCATGTAATATTGCATTACCCATGCAGATGTGGATAAATTGGTGTGCATAACCAATGCCCTAGCTATCATCTAAATTCTTTTGATGACAAATTTTATCATTCTACGAGACCATTTTATATATACGCATGCGGTACAAATGAAATAATCATCAAATCCTTATGATGTAAATTCTCCAGCATTCTAAGTCATGTAGACTTGATGAGAAAAAATCAGGGTGGTGAGTCCTTAAACGTATAATTAATGTAGGAGTGCAACATTTCATGTGGACTATAATACGACACGTGTTCATCGTGTCAAAACCAGAACCATAAAGTACTTTAATGGCCCGCATTCTGGATGTTTATGTCCATAAATATCACCTTGTATTCGTTGTAAGAATGAAATATTTTTATATTATGTCCTTAGCTTTAGGATGGTCTCATTCCTGTTTTGGCTAAGGATCAGGGTATAAAAGTTCTAGGTATTAGAGAGGGCATATTATGATGGTGGTGTTGCTTCTTGTGCAGTAAAAGTCAACAGTTGCAATTTGGTTAATTCCCTCGTTTTGTCTTTCACTCGAAAGAAAATGTATCTAAGTGTATTTTGCGATACATGGATCACTATGTCATGACCATGGTGTCCCACGTGGTCATGCGGAAACATATATGTGTCATTGTCCTAAAGTTCTTTATTGGTGACAAAATATGACTTAATGACATAGATAATCCATTAATTTGATACATTAATATCTCTAATATACGATGTTTTCATATTATTAGAGTTGATGTACATGTACCCATTTCCATTCTTATAATATGATTTCTCATTGGTACGAATATCTTAACAAGGTTTCTATTAATATAGTGTTTTAGTGATTGATCTTGTGTCATTAAGCAATAAGTGGCAGTCTATCGTCTAAGTTTTTGGAGGAATTAAAATAATTAATTCAATGAATAATAATCTATTTCTTAGGATTGTATGAGATGTCACAAAAACAATCAAGTTCTCCTCGATACATTCCTACATGAAACGAAGAACATTGAGAGTTTTGCATTTGTTTTTGATGTGTTTATTTACATCTATAACAACTATAAACTCAGGTGTATATATACGCAAATGCAATTAATTTGATAGTTAAAGTGTATTCAAATAAACTTATACTTAACCAATCTTAGATATGACATAGTTCATTTATAACTTGTCCCATTTTCTATTAGGAGTTGGTTCCCGACTCTTGCCATGAATTTGACCATTTCCACAACCTTGTCCATATGGTATATATTTAGCATATGTGTGTGGATTAATATGTTCAACTCACTATCCTTTAGAGTTCTTTCCACCTCCAACGCTTGCCTTATTAACCCCAAGAAATTTCTTTATACGGGTATGTCTAGCGCTGTTAACAAAACATTGCTACAACTCTTAGCCACTTGCATTAAGTTAATGAGTTTGTTAAAGGTTATATTGCAGCGTATATTGTTTCATTAGTATGATTGGTGATATAGGAAAGATGAAAAGATGTTATGATTCGCATAATCTTTTGTGAGTTTCTTGTCACAAAGATTGAGATGCATTTTGAGACATGACATTTCTTTGTCAAAATCAGTTACCTTCTTGTAATCAAGTAAGTAGGTTTCTTTCCACTGTATGATTAGTTTGAGAAATATATATGGTACTGAATATTCCCGAATTTCATTTTTGGGACTACCCACGCTTCTTGGGGGTTTCTAGTTATTCTCTCTGAAGGTTGTGACTGATGTATCATCTCAAAAAATTTAAAGTATTTAATTGTATCTTAACATCTAGTGTTTTTTTTCTTTAGGGTCAAAATGGTTCGATGACTTTTGGGTATTTTCTTGTGTTCTTCCGAACCTATCTTATGGTAATCAAGTACTTTTGATTCAAAGATGTCGTAGAAAATGGAGAACATATTATTTTCTAAAATAGTGAATTATGGTTTATACTTATTATGTTATGCATGAAATTTCATTATCATAATAGTATTGGATTTTTGTATGCTTACATTTTGTTGATAATACTTCATCAATTTGGGAAGAGAAACCACTCAATCTATTGGATCTCCAGGTAGTAGGGGAATCACATGTATTTCTTAAGTCCCTAACAAACCTTAGGGTTATTTACACCCGTTTGACAAAATCCAATCGATATATTGCGATTTATTTAAAGATAAAATTGTTAATTATAGAGCTTTTGACAAGAGGCCAGGATGAATATGAGTTTGGCATATGAAGCCAATTTCAATGTTTTAATATCTTAATAGTATTTTCAGAGATTTTGCCATTAGACAAATAAATATTAGTTTTGGCATAAAGTTAAAATCAAACTTTTAACATCTAAATAATATTTTCTGGAGCTTTTGGTAAAAGACCAAAATATATGGGGTTGGAAGTGTAACTTCCAAAAATTAATTATAAGGATTGAAGATAATGAGTAGGAACTCATAAGCAAAATAAACATCATAAAATTATATAAAGAAATCAATTTAAAAAAAAAACTAAGTGCTCGCAACTTATTTGTGGAAACGAGTAATATACATGCATAATAATAAGAGCATACAAACATGAAAGAAGATACTAAATCTGAACAATACATAAAACTATCATAACACTACATATTTCATTGATATTTTCATTTGTATCGTTAGGCATGGTATTTTTTTATGGGCGGCCATTGATGTCGTATACAAATAAATATATGAATTAAGATTCAACTAATAGTTTATAAAGCAGAGATATATATAGGCAGTTAGGCTTTTATTAACTGAATCAAAATATAAATTAATTTATATATGTAATAAATAAATAAATAGACTATATAAATGACTAATAAAAAAGTATGAAGTGGAGCCTTAGAGCATCCCAGTCATGAACCTCTTCAGAGGTTCATGACTCTGCCACATCATCTTTCTCTCTCTGTCACATCAGTTTTCTCTTTCCTACTCATTTTATAAACCTCTCACTCCCAATCATGGACCGATTCATGGTTAATTTAATAAAAAACAATAACTAAACTTTAATTATAATTAAAAGACAATAATTAATAATTAAAATAATAAAAGTCACAATAATTCAACACTGGGTCAGCTGGATGACCCAGGCGACTGTGCCATAAATGAGTGGACATAGAACAAGAAACAGCCATGTTACTGCTAGGGATGAATTTGGTATTAACATTTTGATCAAAGAAACATAACCCACCTGCCTCACTACCAGTCCCCACAACACTCTCTGGAAGAGAAGCCTGAAGATTGAGAACATAACACCGAAATTCATCAAAACCTATGAAAAGTTTACTGTCTCTGGCTAATTTGTGAACAAAAAGAAGGTTTATGTGAAAATCAGGTATAACCAACACATCAAACAGAGTTACAGTATTTGTGAGTTTGAAATTTCCGATTTTATTTATTTTGGCTTCTGTCCTATTGGGCTGATTTACCGTAAGGTTTAAGTCAGAAACATCAACAACATTTTCAAGCCGAGAAATGTTTGATGTCATGTGCTGGTTTGCACCAGAATCAATAATCCAACCTAAACGTGGCATAGAAGTTGTACCTGCCATATTTGCAGATACCCTATCCAGAGTGTTTTTCTGTCCAATCAAGCTTAAAAGTTTGGCAATCTGTTCTTCAGAAAAAGGAGATGGTAAACCAGAACCAGATGGTTTAGGTGAGAGAGACTCGGAGACACAGGCATTCCCGGCGACAGGTTTAAAATTTGAATTTTGAGGTTTGTTTCGAAATTGGAAGTCTTTAGGAAAGCCTATGAGTCTGTAGCATCGTTCAATAGTATGACCAGATATACCACAATGTTTGCACATGAGATTAGAAGATTTGGCAACACTTTTCCTTTTAGTTTCAGTGGTTTTGCTTAAAAGGGAAAAGTGTTGGGATTTGGTGTGGGATGAAGGGGTAGGACCCCCCCCCCCCCCCCCCCCCCCCGATGAGATTCCTCTCTAGACACAAGAGAGAAAGCAGTTTTGACAGAGGGGAGGGGGTCACGAGTAAGGATGTTACTTCTGATGGGTTGATAGATATCATCAAGACCCATCAGAAATTGCATTAATTTGATGAGTTGACTATGTTCGTGAAAATCATGAGATGCATTACAGGTACATGAAGGCAGCTTAATAAGAACATCAAATTGTTTCCACAATGAATTAAGTTTGTGATAATATTCAGAAACAGAAATGCCATTTTGAGTTAAAGAATTTATCTTTTGGTGCAGGTTAAAGGTGACAGATCCGTCCACCTTATCATACGTTTCCTTTAATTCTTCCCAGACTTTGGATGATTGTTTAGAAAAGACTTTTCCTAAAAAGAGATCCTCAGTCATAGAACCTAATATCCAAGAGAGGACAACAGAGTTGCACCTGTCCCATTATTTTTCCAGGACAAGGTCATTGGAAGGACGAGGACAGGACCCATCAATAAATCCTAATTTGTTCTTAGTTTCTAAGGCTAAGGTCATAGCACAAGCCCAGACTCTGTAATTATAAGTGCCGCTCAATTTAAAATTCAATAATGGTGCCCCACTAGTGTCACTGGGGTGCAGGTACAAGGGATCTCCAAAGTCAAGTTTGGCGACTTTGATTCCTTTGCACCTGTACCGTCAGGATCATCGGTGGAACCAGCCATGGTCACAAAGGGAAAGCAGAAGAGCACACAAGGTAAATTCTGAATAGATTACAACAGGATTCCTAAAACACTCAAAGGTGCTAGGTCAAGCTCACTATTTAGATACCGAGGAAAACAAAAACCCAACAAGAGAAAATGCACACAACAGTACACAATAAGCCAAGAAGTCCAAACCACACAAGAGATCAGATAGTGCAGATAAGGAATGAACCAAAATGTTAACAAGGAAAGAGAGAACTTACAGAGTACTCCTTGCCAGCACAATAAAGGAAAATAGAGAGAGCACAGCGGAAAAAAAAGGTAAAAGAAGACTTACAGTGCTTCTAGCAAGTCAAGGTCCACTAACCGTCTAGGTTTTGATCACAGTAATGATCGTCTTAGACACCTGAACAAAAGAGAGAACCTATTCTAGATACAGTAGTAGATCAACAATATAGAACTGATCACCCACACATATACAGAGTGATCTGAGAGAAGAACCGGACCAGATCTATATGTACAAGAATAAAGCATAAAGCAGTAAATACAATATAGAGATAAGGACAAGATCTGAGATATGGACCACGTCTGTGAGAATAACAAAAAAAGGACCAGATCTATGATTTGGACCAGGTCTGTGAGAACAACGAAAAAGGACCAGATATGTGATTTAGACCAGGTCTGTGAGAACAACGAAAAAAAAGGGACCAGATCTGTGATACAAATGCAAATTATTAAACTAACAATAGTTCTAACAATTAATAGGCTATGAACCACGAGTTGTTAAACACACGATCTAAGATAGCAGTAATGTTGATGAACGCCTAACACCGTATCTGTAAGTGGATCTTAAGTATCATTGGCACCAACCATTGGCTTAGAATAGATCGAACAAAAACAACGAACACAAGAAGAACTCGTTCCTAGATCTCAATCATAAACCAATGGTTTTGTAGGAGATATAGTGGAACTTCATCGTTCTTGTTTAGTGTGAGAGACAACAGATTTTGAGAAGCAACAGGTCTGTACAGAATTTAAGGCGAACCAGATCGATCGCAATGAATAGATCAAAGGAAAACTTCTAAAGAACGCAACACATACCTTTTTAGAAAGCAAAATTTATTTTGAAAAGAAAAACGAACAAGCAGATCTAAGGATCTGTTGTGAAAAACATTTTCGAGAAAAAGACCACAGATCTTAAGAGCCACAGATCTGATGTTATTAAGAATCAGGAAAGAAAAGAAAAACCACAAGATTTTATCAGTTATGATCGATATCAACAATCTTGGCACAGATCTGAACCGTTGTTTTAGCAGATCGATGTTATTAAGGATCTGAACCGTTGTTTAACAAAGAAAAAAAAAGGCAGATCTGATGTTTGAAAAAAACGAGCAGATCGATGTCAACAAGCATAGCACATCATATCAACAAGCATAAGAAGAGCAGATCGATATCAACAAGCATAACACATCAGATCTGAAACAAACGTCGGCCAGATTAGATCTGAACCGAGAGCATCATTATTTGAAAAAACAAACAGATCGAAACTCCTTTCATGAAACTAGCTTCAAGTTTTCCAACATGAATCAAAGATAATGTCAGATCTAAAACGAGAGCATCATTGTTTCTAAGTTTGATCAGGTTTTAAAAACAAGAAGAGAACACATATCTGAACCGAGAGCAGATCTGAGCAAGAAAAGACTTCCGAAAAAATGGAAGAACACAAACCGAACGAAAGCTACACGAAGATGGGACCGAAACAATCACTGAAACTCGTTAAAACTCATCGTTTCTATGTTCGATCACCAAGAAAAAAATGGAGAAACAGTTTAGGAAAGAGACGAGAAAGAGAAGAATAAAGAAGAAACAAAATACCTTCAATGAGAGTGGATTTCTTGAGGATGAAGAACAAGGATCTATCCTTTAAGCTCTAATACCATCTAGAAAATCATACTTCTCTTTTATTACAATTACATACAAAGTATAAACCTAAACTAGTTACAATATTGAAAGAAATAACTAGCTCAAGATAAACCCTAAACAAATTAGAGAGAATGTAAAGCCTGTGTCTCGGTGTGGATTTTGTTTAATCATTTCTATTTGGCTATTTTATAATTCACTCTAATCGAAATTTAACGGGTTAGGCGGCAAGGAACTTATTTGCTAAAAATTTGGGTTTTGGGGGCTTAACGTGAAACTACTTTAACTGCAGGGGCCAAAGTTGTATTTTCATAAATGTATTGCATGGGGTACGGCCCATTTTGACCCTTTCCTCTCTTTGTGTATTATCCACGTCGCAAACAACAACCCTAGAAACCTTTCTCCCAATTCCCTTCGGTGCAGCGTCGTGAAACCCCTTCCCCCTCCCCCTTGTTGTGTTCGGCCGATAAGAGAAAAAGAGAGAGAGAGAAATCGAAGAGAGAGAGAGGGAAAGAGAGAAGCCGAGAGAGAGAAAGAGGGTGTTGCCGGCGACGAGGAGAGAGGAGGAAGAAGGTGATCGCCGGCGAGTTCGGTCTGATTAGAGGACGAGAAAACGTTGCGTCGAGGTAGTTCGTAAACCTTTCGTTTGTTAATTGGCAAAAAACCGCCGCAAACCGCCACCACCACCGCCGCAGCCACGGCTGCCGGCGGTGGGGCCGCCGCTGTGGTGGCGGCAGGGGGTGCGTATGGGTGTGTGGGTGTGTGCGGGTGTGAAGTTGCGGAGGAGTCGGGAGTGGGTGACGTTGGGAGGTCTCGCCGGAGGGTGTTACCGTAACCCTCGTCGCCGCCGCCAACCACCACCGCCACCGGAGGCGGCAGTGGGTAGTGCACGGTTGTTGTCCAGCGTAGTATAGCCCTTTCCAGTAAGCTTGTAGGCTGTTCGGGTCTGTTTGGGTTAAGCTTTGGCTTAATGGGTTTATAAACAACTTTTGTCATTTCATGTGAAAACGTTTTTCGGCCACTGTTTTGCGACGGCCATAACTTTTCTGTCGTAGCTCGGATTGAGGCGAATCCGGTGCCCACGGTTCACATTCTGTGCCGGGCACACTTTTTGTGTTTTAGCGGAAGTCCGGTTCGGCCTCTAGCTAGGCGTAAATTGGCTGTTTATACAGCAGGTCCGGAATTGACAGTTTCGCGTTCCGTTCTTTAAAAAAAAAAGTCTCAGTTTCTGCCACTGTTTTGGGAAAGCCATAACTTTTTATAGGAACGTTGTTTTGGGGTGAAACCAGTGCCAAAAGCTCCCATTCTGAGTCTAGTAAGTTTCTTATGTTTTGCGGAAAAACCAGTTCGGACCATAGCTAGTGTCAAACTGCTGTTTTGTACTGAAAGGTCCTGTTTTTCACTGTGCAGCAAGTCGGTTTTGTAAAATCAATAGTAGATTGTAGAAAAATCGTTAGAGCGCGTGCAATATGTCCCTGGAACCCTAAGACATGGGACTTTGTGTTTATGGAAAAATATTTCTGGTTTAATCAGTTTATAAGGGTTTAAACAGGTCCCGAACAGACCTGCGTGTTGAGAGTAAAAACTGGAAAAATGTGTTTTTAAAGTTAGTAGTCGTGGCCTTGGTTTGGGACGTCACTTTGACAATTGTTAACGCTTATTTAGGTGGAAAAAGGTGAACTGGTGTTGGCCGGTTCGTGTTGCGGTTGAGGTCATAAGCTTTGCGTTTGAGGTGAGTTCTCTCACTATATAGGATGGGAATTATATTTGTGTTGCTATAGTTCGAGTGTGTTGATTATGATTGTTTGTTGATATTATTGTGGTGTGGAATATATATATTTGTGTGTATATATTGAACTGTGATTGATGTACTTCTTGATGGATGTTCCAAGAGGTATATGCGTTTGTATAATGCGTTGTGATTATATCTTCTTGAGGGTTGTTCCAAGAAGTATAAGGCCACTTCTTGATGGTTGTTCCAAGGAGTAGGTGTATTGGTATAATGTGTTGTGATTATGTCTTCTTGATGGTGGTTCCAAGGAGCATAAGGATTATTATTAATCGTGTTATATTTTCTTGATGGATGTTCCAAGAAATTTATGTGCTGGTATGTTTAAGGGTGATGCTGATATGATTGCGATCCTATGTAAGGATTGAATTCACTAAGCTTCGTGCTTACCCCTTCCCAATGTCTTATGTTTTCAGGTGCGAGTAGCAGTTGGGCATGACGGTACACACGGGCGCAAGGTGAAGATTGTTTAAATTGATTTTTAGTAAATGGGGATTTAATTATATAACTTTCCGTTGTTTAAACTTTGTTGACGGTTTTAAATAACGACGTTTATTTTTATTGTAATGGGATTTGTTAACTTTTGGTTTGATTATAATGAAATGTATTACTTTTAAAAAATTTAAAATTCCTTTTAATTTTTGGGACGTTACAGAGAACTATGTAGCTTCCTTTTGAAAGAATTAGAAAAATGAATCTGATCTCCTTTAAAGAAAGAAGACCCTTCTTTAAATACTCTCAGCATTTACAACATCAGCCCCTGAAGTTCCAGCTTTGCAACCTTTCAGCCCTTGAACTTCAGTTTCATCCATTTATCCCTTATCTACTTCTGCAACATTACAATACAAACTCAAAGTCAAGATTGGATAATATATTTCCAACAGTTGTGTATAATGATATAAAACAGGAAGAAAAGATCGAATACAATATAAAAATGCTTACTTGAATTTATACTTAGATTAGTAGCAGTACAATATCGAATGAACATCCATCTAGCGGTGGCATACAATGGTCCGAGCTTGCATGCTGATAACGTGTTAATAGGAAAACTAAATAGAACACAATAGAATGGAGAAGATGAATCGTAATTCTCATTAATCATAAGCCCTTTAAATAGGGATGAGATACAAGTAGATAACTATAAGATCTAACTTATCTTTAATATGTTTATCTCTATCTATATCGTTATATCCTTTAGACGATGGCATACTTATATATTTAAGTGAATAACCAATAGCATTAATTACAATTTATTTAACTTTTGTATGACTTTTGTTTAGATTTTAGAGTATTTTTTTATTTTTCTCTTCTATACTTTTCTTAAGCTTTAAATTGTACTATTAATTTTAACTATTATAAAATTAATGACTTTTATTTACAAGATATGAAAATAATATGTATATTTTTATTTAAATACAATAAAAAACTGATTATAATTAATAAAAATAAAAATAATTACATCACGTTGGTATACATAAATAAACTACTTATAACAATTTAATATAATATAACTTATCATTAAATGACTATTATCTATTAATCTTTATTCTTTTTATTTTGATTTATTTTTAATATACAATGAATAACTAAACCTTTCATCTTCCTATTTTCTTTTTAATTTCGTTTTCATTGTTTAATAAATGAAGTTCGGATACAACGGTTGATAGACTTCTCTCACACTTCTCACGTTAACTCAATTTCTCATTGGAACCCAACCGTATATATATTAAAGCTACAATTTCTATGATCACATACGCAAATACAAAACACGATGCAAGCCAGGAAATAACCAACGGATATTGAGGTGGCAACACAAGATTCTAGATGACATGATGAAAATTGAGTATTTATGTATTGATAAATTGTGGTTGAATTTTAAACATCCCACGTTAGTAAGATGTTAAAACATTGCAATAAAGAGCGGATGTATAAGAAAACATAATGTGATGTCATTGTGTCAACTCATAAGTTTGGACTCATAAGGTTATCTTATTTGGACGACCTTATTTTTGCAAAACAAAACTTACTTAGATATCCCGCATTTGTGAGACTATTATAAAGTGACATTACAAGATTTGAGAATACTTAAATCTTGAAATGTAGTGTGTTTTGTTTATACCAATCAATGCAAAGATGGTAGCTTGGGAAAGAAAATATGAATATACAAAATGTGGAATGATATCTTTGAGATTTTAACCATGGATAGAAAGATAGAATCAAACCGAATTCCAACCAACGATAAAAATTATAGTCATGAAAAATACGGTTGAAATTAATCAAAGCCTACCAAGTGGTAAAACTTATATATGTTGTATCTATTATATAGTACAGTAAGAACTAGACAATGGTTAAATAGGAAGTTTTCAGACGCCTTTATTTTTTTCTTCTTATTCTGATTTAGTTTTAGAACCAATACAATAGTTACTAAACCTTTTATTTTCTTGCATTTTCAATTTTAGTTTTCTTAAAAATGAAATTAGAATGCATATATTCATAAAACTACATATATTTTTATTTATTATGATAAAACACATTCTAAATTACTTTTGTCGTTAATTAGAACACATAACATTTAAACAATAAAAACATTAATATTTTTTATGAATGCTTTAGTTTATTTGTAGTGATATAATAAATATAAATAAATCGGCAGATGTACCATTCTCTTTAATCTTAAAAAGGAAAAAAAAACTCCATACAATGCCATCACGTATCTAAACAATGCATAATATGAGTCCAATCTACCATTAATTGGAAAATCTATTATGTATGTATGTATTAAAATTCCACTAATTAAGTTCTAATGATTTCTACAAATAATTTATATACTATTTATTGATTATCATATTTAACAATTTACATGTATCATATGGACACTCTTCATCTCACTACCCAAGTTATTCGCGCTGCCGCACAACGCGCGGTTTCAACATTAGTAAAAATATGTTTATTGTTGGTCCCGAAGGGCTATACAAGTTTGTAGAAGGGGGGGGGGGGTTGAATACAAACACACAGATTTTACTTTTCTAAATTGTTTATTGATAAATCATTAACAATTTACAGCTTGTTTGCGGAACAAGATTAAGGATAAACCTAAATCAAAACAAGTTGGAACACTAAGTTTCTTGCACTAAGAAAGAGAAGGAAATTATTAATAATAACCTATCTCAAGATAAGAAGGATGAACTTGTCCAGAGTTAGCAAGTTACTTAAAAAAGAAGTGAGTTTTTCTTCTTATATACTGCATGCATTTAATGCATGGCAGTTTACACTTTACACGTGGCAGCATCTCATTGGTTTTATGTCATTGACCTTTGTTGACAACCTTAGTAGCCGCATGTTTGAACAGTGTAGTATCAGAGTGGTTGTACGATTTTAGACAATAAGGAGTTTCTTTTCTGACATATCGTACGGAGACGTGCAAGGGTGGTTAAGACAAAGGTACTTTGTACGGAGGACTTCATGATCAGCTTTTCGTTGATTCAACGCTTTACCATTGTTTATCAGCGAATGATAAAGTTCAGCGATAGCTGAAGTCTTGTACTTGATACTTCACGTTGAGTGGACAAATCTGAGTCTTCGCTGATCCACATCAGTTCATTAGGAGACTTGTCGCTGGTTCTTGAGCTTGATCTTCGACTTCAGCGTAGAACCTATGTTGACGTGAAACTTGTCTTCAGAGATCATAAGTAAAAAACTAACTTATCAGCGATCACCATAAGTACTGAACAGACTCAGAGCATTATGGTGAACAGTGTTCGCTGAATGTTTAATCTAAAGAGCGAGAGTTCCTATCAGCGGTACTGTAAGATCTTAGTACTTATCAGCGATAGTGAAACTCTGATACATATTGTTTACTTACAATTTTCACTAAGTATATAAGAGAGGGTCATTATCAAATCACTGAGGGTTTGGATCAACAATCTCCCCCTATTTGATTATGACATAGCAACAGAGAAAATTGCTATTTAATGAAAACATAAGGATAAAAAGAACTCATAAAATATTTGTCCCTTTTACTGTTTTCTGGGATCTTTTCTGTACTGATGGAGTAAAGTACTTTCGCTGAAATCTTTCTTTAAATTTTGAATCATATTACAAAAGGAAGTGGAAAGATTATAAGTACAAGCGAAATAAATTACAAGTACACAAGAATAACTGATACAATAGAAGAATGAGGCGATCCTATCAGTTTATAAAGGTTCTTCCTTAATGAGAAGTTCATCAAGGGTCTTTGATGTGGGGATCATCCAGTCAGAGACATTTACTCCTTGATTCCTTTTGTTCAGCGCTTCTTCAAAAATCAAGGGTTTAAGATGTCGTGCCTGAATGTCGTTCTTGAAATCAAACCAGTAGATGAGATCTTTTAGCTGTTCAATGGGAGTGATGGAAAGTTCAGAGATACGTTGAAAACGCTTTCGTCCATCCCAGTCAATAAAGAATATCCCATAGGGTTTGCTTAAGACTTTCCCAGGGATGAAAGTCTCATCAGGAGGAAGAGATGTGTCAAGTGCAGAAAGGTCAGGTTCTGGACCAAGGACTTCAGCTAGAGAAAAACCAATACCTGTTTCATTCCGTATCTGAGGACCATCTTCTGAAGATTTAGACTTTTTCTTTGTAGAGGCCCTTCTTTTCTGACTTTCGAGAGGAGGAGGAGGAGGAATATCCACACAAGAATAGACTAAGTCGATCTGTTTGTTTATCAACTTTTCAGCATGATCCTTGTACTTAGACTGAGACTTCTGGATGGCTAATCTGATCTCCAACCATTCAGAGAGACCGTACTTCGTGATGGCTTCAGCATAGAATTTTTCGTACTGTCCATTCTCTCTGAATATCTCGATTTCAGCGATTGAAACTTTGAGGGTTGATCTTCCAGTGATGAGTACCTTGTTGATTCTGGAAGTTCGATGTCTGAAGTGTACCTTTTCTTTGCACCAGGCTAAAGTAGATTGAGACACAGTCCTCTTTTCCTCAACGATCTTCTTTGCGTCTTCCCATAGCTGACGTTGAACTTCGATTAGAGTTCTTTTCAGCTTGGGGTCTTTCACTGATTGTTGAGTGAGCCGGATGGCGAGTTTTCTGTCTTTTTCTTCAACTTCCCTTCTATCAGCAATCAGACGTTCAGCTCTGAGGTGATCCTTGTATTCCTTTTGAGAAAGTTTGAACTTTGGAGGAATAGAAGGAAGTTGATCACGCTTCAAAATGATTCGTTGAGCCTCGAACTTCTTTATTATCTCATCTCTTCTTTTCTGATCCTCTTCACTTGGTTTTTGAGGAACCAAGGAAGGTCTGTTTGTATGAGAGAGCATCTGTTCTTCAGGTTCATCAGTCTCAGAGATCAAATCCAAGATTGGGATTATTTCTTCAGCATTGGGAGCTGGGATTATAGTTGGTGAAGTCGCAGTTGTAGGAACTTCAGCGATATCCTCAAACAGGGGAGAGGACTAGCTGAAACACAGCGATCGTACGAGTAAGAACTTGGGTAGAACAAAGATAGATAAAGAGTGTGGTTGTGTATAGAGGTTTTTGTGGAGAGGAGAGCTGATAATGTGTATAGATAGATAGAGGAGGGATGAGTGTAAGGAAGATTTAGTGTACCTGACAAACTGGCTTTGGAAGCGAGATCATCAGATTGTCATAGTCTTCAGCGACACCTTTTCCTTTGCCCTTGTCAGCTTCAGACGCTGAAGGCTTTGATTTGGTCCGCTCCCCTGAAGGTTCTTTGATCACGATCCCTTTAAGAACTGTAGTCCTCTGAGCAGGCTTGGCGATAAAGGAGTCATCATCATCATCATCATCATTCTTTGGAGAAGAGGATGGTTCATCATCAGATAAGTCGATGGCTTCTTCATCTTCAGCTTCAGATTCAGATTCTTCAGCTTCTTCTTCGAGTTGCTCCCCCTCAGATACAGAGGTAAGCTTCTCGGTTCCCTCAGGGTTTTCATCTCCCTGAGGTCCAGCGATTGTGTCTTCATTTGTCTTCTCACCCTCTTCAGTAAGGGTGAGGTCTTCAGTCTTCTCCCCCCTGATAGATTCATCATGGGGAAGGTCTTCAGATATCTTCTCCCCCCCTTCCTCATGATGAGTGGGGGAGGAATGTGATGATTCAGCAGTACGTTTGGGTTCCCTGTCTTCTTGGCCAGGGACCCCCATATACTCTTCAATCGCTGCTATTCTGTCTTCTAGGCCAGTGATAGCAGGAGTGATCTTCATCAGTTCAGCACGATCCACCGTATTAAATTGCGTTGGTGCAGGGGCAGGGGCGGTCATGTTGTTCAGGATCTGCTGCATCATTGTCTTCATTGAAGTGACGTCAGTCTTCACAGAACTCATGTCAGTCTTCACTGATCTGACGTCAGTCTTTACAGCAGACATATCTCCTTCGAGTTTTCCAACCAATGTCTTCAGCGTTGTGACCTCGCTGGACATGGTGTGAACTGATGTTTTGATGGAGAGGTAGTTTGTGTAGATGTCAGCGAGAACTTTGGCGAAATCACTAAGAGTTTTATCAACCTTCTTCAAGTCAGATTTGGAGGATTTCTCTTCCACCACTGTTGTCAGCTTTGTAAGATTCTCTCCAGCGTTAGTTACAGCTGAAGAGTTGTCGGAGAGAGTAGTGGTGAGACCTGTCAGCTTCGTCTCCAAGTTCTTCAGAGAGGCGTTGATGTCTCCCAAATTAGGACCTGTAACATATAAGTACTTGTGAACAGAGGAAAGCTCAGAAGTTTGGGGTTCAGTTACAGTGTATATGGGTTGGTGTATACCTGCAGGAGGGTCGACGAAGTCATCAAAACTTCTGTGACCTGAAAAGTGTTCCATGTCGTCAGCGAGAGTGCGTATACGCATGGACGTTCCTACAGGTCCTGTATCAGCTTTAGCTTCTGGAGGAATGACAGGTGCTCCAGTGACAGATGGATTAGAGTCCAATTGAGTAGAGGGAGGAGCGAAGGTTGAGAATGTTGGTTGGGTGCGGAGTTCAGCGCTGGATCCGCTGAGAATCACTTCTTCAGTCTGTGGAGAGACTGAAGAAGGTTGGGTAGATTCTAAGTTTATAACCTCAGCGTTTAGAGACGCTGAAGCTGGGATAGAATGGGTGGCTTATTCAGCTGTGGCAGAGCGTACCACTGAACGTTCCTTCAGCTCTTCGAGATGAGCTGAGGAGTCTTCAGCAAGAGATTGCTGGGGTTGCTCCTTGGTTTTCTTAGTTCTTTTGGAACTAAGTTGGGTAGAGGAGTGTTTCCTTTTATGAGAAGGAATGGAGATTGCAGCTTGGGTATCAGCGATGGGTTTGTCCGCTGAAGGAGCTGCAGAAGTCGAAGAAGTAGGGTTGAGAAGAGTTAAAAGTGTAGAAAGACGTACCTCGTTTTCCACTGGTTTGAAGTCGAGTACCTTAGGGCCAACCTGAGAGAGTTTCAGGTCACCCTCTTTTGGGTAGCTGTCCTTCAAGCCTGTTTGGAAGACGGCGCTGATGAATCTTGGATAAGGAACCCATGGAGATCGGTCAGCGGCGGAGTCTACTCTGAGAACTAGATCATCATAGATTATTGATGCCCAGTCTATATGTAGACCTTTCAGCAATGCATATCCCATTGCTTGCTGAGGTTGAGCAGCTTGATCAGAGGAGTCGGTCTTTGCAGTCATGCAGCTGATTAAGTGAGCGAAGATGAAATTCATCTCGCTGGGCATTTTAGATTTCTTGATGAGGGTCAGCTTCTTCTCAGGCTTCTTGTCCCTCCCAGTTTCCCAAACATAGCCCATTACATCGAAGAATGCAGTGATGGCTTCTCTATCTGAGTGTTTCTTGTGGTCAGGGAGGGGAACAAAAGGTTTTTCTTTAGTTGCGTTGGGAAGGCTCAGGGCTTTGCGAATAATGGCATGGGTGATTTTTATAGTGCCATATTCAGTATCACAGAGTATGCAGTCTATTGTCTTTGAGGAGTCTTTGGTTGATGGTAGCTGAGAGTGTCTGGCAGAATACCAGAACTGAGATAATAGTAGCTGATGTGCAGGAGGTGTTATGGTCAGGGCTGTGGAGAGGCAACAATTTTTCAGGAATTTCACAGCATCATTCAGATGTGTGACTTGCTTTCGAGGAGGAAACTCGAGAAGCGCATAGAGGTTATTTGACTTTGTCCAATCAAGTTCTTCAAGAGTGAACTTGACCTGAGGAGCCTTGATTATTTCCAATTCCTCAGTAGCATCAGCAGCAGTGTTTTCAGCGGTGGTGTTCTTGGCAGAGGAAATGTCAGAAGATGCCATTTTCTGTATTATCAGTTCAACCAAAGATTAACAAATAAGAATAATCTTAATGTGGAAAGATTTTCCAATAAGATGGTTCGAATTTTGTCCATTTCATTCAGACAAAAATGTCTTAATGAAGATTAGGGTTTTTCTTGTTTTTGAAAAACGAAATGCAAACCCAATAAAAATCTTGTTTTCTAGTTTCTTTTGAGAAATAGGATTCTGGAAAAAACGTATGAAGAACAAGTTTAAGATTTTGCGTTTAAACTTGAAGAACAACCATGAAAGGTTGTGTTCATAAAACCATGAAAGAAATGATTTCATTTGAAAAAACTCTTTTTTTTTATCTTGTAAAAACAATGAGAAGATCATTAACAAGTTTAAGAAATAGGTAAATAATAGAATTATTAACCTGGTTCGTTGAAGAAGAAGAAGTTCTTTAAAACTTGAGAGCACAAATGCAACAGTAATTCTTTCTTGCTTGGAGGAGAAGTTTTTCGCGTAAAAGAGAAATATAAACCCAAAAAGTGTTTATATAGTGATATTAGAGAGAGAGAGAAAAACTCGAGCGGGAAAAATTTTCATCATGACACGGACACGTGTTTGCATTTGATTGGATGGTAAACGAAACGTGCAAACGTGTGTCAGAAAAAGAACGTGTCGGGGCTTATCCGTTGCAATGACGTCACAACTGTCCTTTCATATTTTAGGATGTCTCTGAGGTTTTGAAAAACTCAGGGACACATTTGAAAACATGAAGCACTGAATAGAAATATCAGTTAGTTTTAGAAATTTCAAAGTATCACTGATTAAGAAAGAGATATTCAGCGGTGCAATTTGTTTTGAAATCTTGCATTCACATGCGATTGTCAGAGAGAAAAACATACCTTGATATCAGCGAATCAAGTTTATTCAGAGAGAAGATGATAGAATAGGTTATACAAGTTGATTTTATCCTATCGCTGATCAAATGTGAACCGCTGAAGATTTTACTCTTCAAAGTTCAGCATTCCAGGCTCGCTGATGAGAAAGTTGAATCTTGTCTCATCGAGAGGTTTGGTGAACAGATCAGCTAACTGATAGTCAGTTGGGATAAAATGAAGTTCTATATCACCATTCATCACATGATCTCTGATAAAATGATACCTGATTTCGATGTGTTTTGTCTTTGAGTGTAGCACTGAATATGTAAGTTCTAAATGGCACAACCCAACTTCAGCATTGTGTATCTTAAACAAATATTTGTTGGATAATCTAAATATTTGTTGGATAATCTTTAATTGCTTATAAGTTCTCATCTCTATGATTTCTCTCTCATCACATACCAATATACACAAGCAACATGGATGTGGTCGCAGTTTAACATTTTTTCATTCTTCCAAAACATATTATTATCATCATTTTTTCGTTATTGTGTTATGAAGATAGATTATCTTAAAACTTTTTAAATTAAAAGATGGTCATGCATGGTCTCTTTGGTTGTTTTCTTGAACTGCATACAGAAACTAGAAAGATCCAGTATGATCAAACAATGTGTTTTGTCTTTTCTGGTGCAGATAAGAAATGTTAACACCCAACAGCAACTGGGTGAACTTCCATCATTTGTTGCCTGCATACTTGAAAAAATCCCTCTGTTTAAGAAGCTTGATGAGGCTGCAGATGTATCTTTAGACCAGTTGACGGTAATATTTATAGATAAACATGTTAAATTGATGATTTATATGAAATAACATCTCTAGAATCCTACACAGCGAATAGAGCTTGTGGAAGTTCTAGTCAGTAGTCACACACAAGCCTGCGTAAGATCCCCCTCCCCCCGGTTGACCCTAGATAATAGTGTGTGTGTGTGTCAGGTTCAGGGGAAAACCTAAAAAAATGGAAAACTGAGGAACACCCTGTTAGCC
This sequence comes from Saussurea involucrata, assembly GCA_033807775.1. NCBI lineage: Eukaryota > Viridiplantae > Streptophyta > Magnoliopsida > Asterales > Asteraceae > Saussurea > Saussurea involucrata. Next base: position 71,089,864 of record CM066321.1, on the reverse strand, counting down.
TTTCATCCGGATATGTATTTGTGCATACAAATAATTTGTAACATGCACACGTGCATATGCACAAGTGTATAATGCACAATTGCATAATGCACAATTGCATAATGCACAATTGCATAATGCATATGTGCATAAGGGCATCTCCAATGTAATTCTCTATTTTACTCTCTATTATAGAGACAAAAATAGAGGATGTGTTATGTCTTCTCCAATGTATTGCTCTATTTTTTACTCTAAAAGAGAAGCATATTCTCTTTTCTACTCTTGAAAAAAATAGAGAGTATGAATAGTGTTCCTCTATATTTAGAGAGTCACTATCCATTTCTTTATTATAGAGAGTAAAATAGAGGGTTCATTGGAGATGTTTTAGAGAGTAAAATAGAAATAGAGAGTAAAATAGAGGGGGATGGTCTAAAAACCAAAAAACAACTTAATTTACTTGTATGCACAAGTGCATACCGTCCGTTTGAAGAGTTACCAGGGTGTTCCTCAGTTTTCTATTTCTTAGAGGTTTTCTCCTGAACCTCCTTATATATATATGGTCTTTTTTTTCAAGTAAACAGACCTCCCTAACTAATTGAGAATATGATTGCTTGATTGACCAACTGGAAAGCCAAGGAATGTGTATTAGGAATTTCGCTACCTTAGGACCGTTATAGTTATGGCCGCCTAATCCCTTTTATTTCCATTTTTTTAATTAATTGTGATATTCTCTTTTATTTTGGTACAGGTTAATGAATACCCAGCAGGTGTGGGTTTATCCCCACATGTAGATACCCATTCAGCATTTGAGGGCTCAATTTACAGCCTTTCGTTAGCAGGACCTTGCATTATGGAGTTTCGAGGGTACTCAGACATCAGTACTGCTTCTGTCGGTGACAGAAATACAGAGAATTCCGATAATAGCTCAAATTTTGTAAGGAGGGCCATTTATCTTCCCCCTCGATCAATGCTCTTGCTTTCAGGAGAGGGAAGATATGCTTGGCAACATTATATTCCGCACCATAAGGTATACAATTTTGCACTTCTTTCTATCTACTATGCAATTGTTCGGTCATGAGATTGTTGGTTGAGAGTCTTAATTGTTAGATATTATTCCTCGATGGAAGGGGTGGCTTTTCACTGAATTTGTTTGGTAGGTTGATATGGTGAAAGACACTGTGATTAGAAGGGGTTCACGAAGAGTATCCTTCACATTTCGAAAGGTATGTGAACGATAAACCTTTGTTGCATTTCTTTACTAATATATGTGTGTCCTCTCAACGCATTAGCTTTTGCCACAATAAAAGTAAAAAAACAGAGAATCTTACTCGGTAAGAGGCAGCATAGCAAGGACAGATAATCTGACTTGGTAAGTGAAGGAAAAGACTCTTACCTGGTAAGCAGTTACCAGGTAAAACACGCATACCAACAATACATTTTGATGGCTGAGAATGTTACCTGATAAGGTAGTTGAGGGTGTTGACTCTTGCCAGTAAGCTTTTGGTAAACGACCCTTAAGTATCACACCCAATAGAGGGTTTAAAGGAAATCTCACTTGAAATATGGTCTGGGGGTATAGGGTGTATGACTGTATGCATGCCTTACCTCTACCCTAAGGAAAGAAAATGTAAATCCATCATCTTTGCACTTTATTATTTATCTTGTCTTTTGGTTTTTTCTCCTCCCGTGGACAATTTTTGGTCAAGGTGAGATTTGTGATCGAGATTACACCACCCTCTGCAAAGAACCGTACCACGATGTTTGATTTCTACTTTCGAAAATGAAAAATGGTCTTCCATCATCATAATCCTTGTCGTTATGATAGTAGAAGTGATGTAACAAAATCTGATTATATTCACATGTTTTCTGTAGGTAAGAAAAGGACCATGCGAATGCAATTATTCTCAGTTCTGTGACTCTCAAAGGTAAAACAAGATATTGGTTGTCCTTCATATAGTGATTAATCCCTTGTGGGATTTGTGCAAGATGGGTTGTCGTTTTTCTAAACATTATCCTTCTCGTTTGATGTTAACATTACTGTGCATTATGGCTACGGGGGTTTTTCTGACTGTTATCTTCAGGGCCACATGGGATTAGTCAAGACTCATGGTGCGTGCAAGTTGGTCACGACACCGACCGTTACTGAAAAAACTAGGCATAAAAGATTTTGGTGGTGCCCATATTGTTAGCACTTAGTTGCCAACTCTAAGAGTGCATTTTGTTCGTCGGTAAAGTGATATTTCTGTAGAAGCAGACTTGTGGATTACAATCATTTTGTGCTACCCGATGATGAGTATTTGAATTAGCGTCTTTCGGGTTAGATGGCTTGTTAGATTCTTTACAAGCTTTTATAATGTTTTCATGTTTCGATTACGATGCATGCATGTCAATTTTAAGTGTGTTTGGTACACATATGAGACATGACTGAATTGGACAGGCGGGTTGTGCAAGTTGTAGGTTTTAATTTGTCTGATCTGGATCTTAATTCTTTTTATTTAGTCATGCCCCGTTTCAGTCTAAGGGGTTGTTTGGCAGTATCCAAATGATTTAGTGCAAATTGTTTAAGTGAGTAGGATTTATTGTCGGATAGAAAATGAAAATGATTGTTTGGAATAGTTTTGAATCATCCGTCTGAATGACATAAAATTACCAGTTTACCCCTAGTCTTGTGTTGAATGAAAATTAATGTTTGAAAAAAGTTCTCAATGAAATTTCTAAAAGAAAAACAGAAAGTAATTAATGATCCAAATCAACATATGATATCATATGAATCCAAACAAATGTAACAATGTATAGATTAGATGAATTCACACCAACAATAGAGATAAGATTTATTTTGTAGTGGGTGAAGCAGGAAAGAAAATAATTGTTCCCAATTATAATGGAGACAAAGGGCAATCCAGGAAATAAGGCAGGCGCATTTGAATGATATAGTAATATCCTAGAAGCCAAGCAATTCAGAGGGGTTTTGCATGATTAAGAGGTCGTTTAGTTTTTTTACCAAACAACACAAACCAATCCTCTGCGAATCAGATATAAACTCTGAATGGAATCATTCAAATACAAGCAAGTTGTTTCTAGTGTTTGGATTGGAAAAAGAAAAAGTGCTTATGACTTTTCCACACCGCAAATAAGTTATTTTTAGTGTTTGGATTGGAAAAAGATAAAATGCTTATGACTTTTTCACACCGCAAATAAGTTGTTTTTGATAAGTTACTCCATTATAACTTATTTGAAACTCCTTATCAACTTATTTGTCCAAATTACATTTTTACCCCAACTCTTTTTTGTCACCGCATAATTTGATAAGCACTTTTAAAAATAGGCATAAGTTGTTTTAAATAAGAAATCCCAAACACCCCCTAATATTTAATACCATTGTTTTAGACCTGCCAACAAAAATTTGGGTGAGAAAAGTAAGAAATGGTAAAGGTATCTTTATATTGTATGAATGTTATGTTATATTTTAGAGTAAATTACGGATTTGGTCCCTGTGGTTTTTTGAAATTTTGGATTGGGTCCCCCTAAAGAATTAAATACAATCATGGTCATTGTGGTTTACGTTTTGTTGCGAATCGAGTCCCTCACTAACTCCGTTTAAATAACTACCGTTAATCTTCCATCACATGCCTCCCACGTGAAGGGGCATTTTTGTCAATCTAGATAACTCTATTTTTCAATTTTTTTGAAACCCTTATCGATTTACTCCAAACTTCAGATACCAGAAAACGCGTTCCACTCTTCTACTGCTTATACGAGTTCACGATGCGCCTGTGGAAGGAATCGAAATTTAGGTTTAATGTTGAAGTTGATGCGTATGAGTGATAACTTGATTTCAGTTTTGATTTCGATTTCAGAGCCTATCTAAATTTCGATTTCCATTTCGATTTCGATTTCCATTTCATTTCTGATTGGGTTATACAAATGGTATGGTTCGATCTGATAAAAGAACTTTTTCCTTTATAACTTTTTTCTCTGTCTTCTGCATATCAGTATCACGCTCTTGTGTTGTAGTTCTTGATTCTAGCTTTCTAAGAAAGTTAAAAGAATTAATGATGTGAATACCATATTGGAATGGCTCTGATTAACACATGTGATTTTATACCTATGATCTAAGTTCTTGTACAGTCTATCGACATTGGTAAGGGAGTAGCACTAGCTTTAGGCAAGTTGGTTGTAAGGTCCGAAAAGAAATTGCATTCATCCCTCAATTTTGTTGCTTATTAATATCAAAATTGTCAAAAGGCCCGACTAATAACTACTTGCAACACTTTGATTGATTTGTATGGAAAAGCCGACCGATTGAAAGATGCATCCGATGTGTTTGCTGAGATGTTGAAATCTGGTTTATGTATCGACAAATGGTCTCTTCTTATTGTCATTAAAATGTATGTAGATGAAGGATTATCGGACTGTGTTAATTCTATTTAAAAAGTGTCAAAACAAAGGCGGATTATCATCAAAGACATATGCTGACATTGTCGATGCATATGCCTAGAAGGGTCTTTGGGCTGAAGTCAAGTACCTTTTTTGTTGTGAAAGAAGTCGAGTTGGACAGAATGATATTGTGGATTATAATGTCATAATTACAATATGAGTTTTTCTTATTTTCTTGTAGTTACAGTCAAATTAAACTTTTATACTATTTGTGATATGTTGCAGGCAATTGCTCATAGCATCAATAGGCCATATGCACAGAAGATGGGAATTAAATCAGCAATCCTCAGTTCCAGCTTAGCTGCATTTTGGCATTGATCATGAGCACTCGAAGCTGTTGGAAGAGGAAGTTATAGTGGCATCTTACTGGAAGAACTTGAACATCCAAGCAAGAACTTGAAGCATCAATCAAAGCACCGAATTTATTTGGGAATGACAATCTTTAAGAATTATGTAATGTTCGGAATTATGTAATATAGCTATTTCTTGATTTTTTGCACATGACAATCTTTGGAATTATGTATTGTTGATATTTGTTTAATGAAAATTCACAGTTTGAATGTTTATACTCACTTGTTCAATGTGGTGTTATGGTTACACAACCGTTTTGGGATATGGAATACAATCATCAGTTTAGCTTATGAAACAACCTAAAACAATCAGAAATACTAGTACAGATTTTTGATCTCTCTAATGAAGAAAAACGGATCTCGTTCTATGGATGCAATGGCATCCGATATATGTATAACCAATCAAGAAATAACAACATTACATAATTCCTAACAATACTTGAAATTGTGTAGCAACTGCAATCAAGAGACGACTTGAAACTGTGTAGAAATTGCTCTTGATGCTGCTGGTTGGGCATTTGTGTAGAAAATGCTCTTGAAGTTGTCGATTGAGCATATTTGAGGATAGCTTGTAAGCATGGCATAAATATCAGGTTGTTTCGATAGTTCTTTCAGTTTCTCCACCTGCCATTGCACAAAGATATGAGTACATTGTTCGGTTTCCATTGGATCTTTTGCGTTCATTCTTGACTTGTCTGTCTTCTTTAGATGAAGACAATCGATGTATGTATGAAACCAAAAAAGAGTTGTATGCTTGCTGTGATGGGGTTGGTACTTATTCTTTGTATTCAACGTTTAGCTACAACAACCTATCTAATCCGTGAACCGCACCTAAAACATTACACCAAGTAGTCAAACAATAGGGAAAATTATCATAAGCAATAGGGACAATTATCAGAAGCAATAGGGACAATCCGTGAAACGCACCTAAAACATTATAAGGACTCCATTGTAACTGGAGCAATAGGGACAATTATCAGAAGCATGTGAAGTCTGAGACACAGTTTTCTGTAAGGACTCCATTGTAAAACCTCTCTAACCGCTGCAATTACAATCTGTAATCGATATTGGCTCCTGAAATGGAAATCGTCCCTGAAATCGAAATCGATATGGGTTTCAAAATCGGCTACTGCAATTACCTCTTCTGAAATCGAGCTGAAGAATGGAAGCTAATTTGGTCTCTACAATTACAATCTGTAATCAGTATTTGCTCCTGAAATGGAAATTGTCCCTGAAATCGTAATCGATAAGGTTTCAAAGTGGCTGTAATATGCACCTGTAGTTTACTCTCCTGAAATGGAGTCTTGAAATCGAGCAGAAAAATGGAAGCTATTTTGTGATTTTTGTCTCTGCAATTACAATCTGTGACTGTAAATCGAGATATCTTAGGTTCAGCTTGATATCGTGCACACAAACAGGTTGCGTACATAATATCGGGTCGGCTAGCTGTAAGATACAAGAGAGAGCCGATCATCCCACGGTACAACGTAACATCAACAGGAATACCATTAGTATCCTTGTCTAGTGTCAGTGGTGGTATCATAGGGGTTTTCATAGCTGAACTCTGAGTTAAATCGAATTTCTTCAGCATATCTTTAACATACTTTCCCTAATTAATGAAAGTTCCTTTTTCATTTTGCTTTATCTGAAGACCAAGGAAATATGTTAGTTCACCCATCATGCTCGATTTATACTCATCTTTCATTCTATCAGCGAAACGAGTACAAAGATCAGGGTTAGTAGAACCAAATATAATGTCATCAACATATATCTGAACAAGAATGATATGACCTTTTACTTTCCTGAAGAATAGAGTCTTATCAATTTTACCACGCTCAAATTGTTCAATATGGAGATAAGTAGAGAGAGTGTCATACCATGCACGTGGAGCTTGCTTTAAGCCATAAAGTGCCTTATCCAGTTTATAAACATAACATGGACGCTTAGGATCTGAGAATCCTGGAGGTTGTTCCACATAGACTTCTTCATTCAGCTTTCCATTTAGAAACGCTGACTTAACATCCATCTGATATACTTTAAAGTCTTTATGTATAGTGTATGCTAAGAATAGACGAATAGATTCTAGTCTTGCTACTGGAGCAAATGTTTCGTCGTAATCTATGCCTTCCTCTTGTCTGTATCCCTGAGCAACAAGACGAGCCTTGTTGCGGGTTACTGTTCCATGCTCGTCCAACTTATTTCGATAGACCCATTTAGTGCCTATCAATGTCTTGTCAGTTGGTCTTCGAACAAGTTTCCAAACTTTGTTTCTTTCGAATTCAGTCAGCTCTTCTTGCATGGCGCTGACCCAGTTTGGATCTTTGAGGGCATCATCTACTTTCTTTGGTTCAGTCAGAGAAATAAAGTTAACAAATAAACAAATATTACCTGCACTTCGCCGAGTCTGAACACCAGCGTTTGGATCACCAAGAATTTGATCAATTGGGTGATTTACAGTCCATCGCTGAGCCGGAGCGTGAGACGCTGACTCAAACTGAACTGGAGGGGCTGAAGATGAGGCTTCAGCAGCTTCTGGAATATCAGCCAAGAGAGGAATGAGTGCAGTTGTCATTATATTCACTGATTGCTGAGAAGTAGATGGAGTGTCTAAGACATTTGGTTCAGAAACAGGTATAGTGTTTAAAGGAACAGCTGAGACCCATGATGTTTCAGCTTCACTATTCTGCATGTTTGGAATGATAGTAGGACTATCATCTTCAACTGTACGAGTATGAGTGGGAATATCTTCTGAATCACCAAGATGAGAAAACATCCATTGATTCAGTTCTTCAGTATCAGCGGACGGTTTAGAGTTCGCTGAACGGGATTCGTCAAACGTGACATGAATTGTTTCTTCTACAGTTTGTCTTCTTCGATTGAAGACTCTGAAGGCTTTGGAGATTGAAGAATATCCAAGAAAGATTCCATCATCAGCCTTAGGATCAAACTTTCCAAGGGCATCTCTGTTATTCAGTATGAAACACTGACATCCAAAAATGTGAAGAAAGCTGATTGAAGGCTTTCTCCCATGAAAAAGTTCATAGGCTGTTTTATTGAATCTTTTGACTATCAGCGACCTGTTTTGCGTAAAACAAGCAGTGTTGACAGCTTCTGCCCAGAACTGAGTAGGCAGGTGAGAATCGCTGAGCATTGAACGTGCAGCTTCAATAATTGTTCTATATCTTCTTTCAGCGACTCCATTTTGTTGCGGTGTTCTCACTGATGAAAAGTTGTGAGAAATACCCTTGCTCTCAAAGAAGGAATCAAGAGAACTGTTTTTGAATTCAGTCCCATGATCACTCCTTATTGAGCGAACGGTCAAGTTGTTCAGGGTTTCCATCTTCCTAACAAAGGTGATGAGTTCTTCAGGGGTGTCACTCTTAGAACGGAGAAACATTACCCATGTATAGCGAGAGAATTCATCAACTATGACCAGTGTATATTTCTTTCCAGCGATGGATTGTTTGTTAACAGGGCCAAACAAAACCATATGGAGGAGTTGTAGAGGAGATGACACTGAGCTTGCTTTGGTCTGCTTCCCTTTCTCACACGCTGAACATAAAGACTCTTTGGCGTATGAGTGTTGAGGTAGACCAGTGACTAACTCTTTTGAAGAAAGAGTGTTCAGTGTCTTGAAATTCAGATGAGAGAGACTCTTATGCCATAGCCAGTTGACATCAGATGAGGCCTTTGAGAAGAAACAGGAGTTCTCAGTGGTTGTTGAGTCCATGTTTATTACATAAACATTTTCCAAACGATAACCGCTGAGAGCTATCTTCTCCTTTTTGTCAGTGACAAAGCAGGATTCCTTGGTGAAAATCACTTTGTTATCCTTGTCGCAAAGCTGACTGATGCTTAAAAGATTATGCTTCAGCCCTTCAACATATGCGACTCTTCTGAAGGTGGTTGTACCATTTTAGAGTACACCAAACCCTCGGGTATGTCCTTTTCCATTTCCACCGAAAGTCACAGAGGGACCCTTCTCTTCCTTGTATTCAGCGAGCAGGCTTTTCTTTCCAGTCATGTGTCTAGAGCATCCGCTATCGAGATACCAGATACCCTTCTTAACCTGCATCACAAAGGAAGATTAGTTTTTCTTGGGTACCCACTTAACCATGTGTACACGTTTGTCAGTGGAAGTAGTTGGAATGGAAGGTTCAACAATCTTCGCAGCATTTGAAGATTCAGCTTTGTCAGTCTTTACTTTGGTTAATTTCTTAACCTCAGTGGTCTTCTTTGCCTTGGGGGCAATGATCTTCACCTTAGCTATCTTTTCAGCTTTGGTGGCTGTGGGGCACTTACTAGCAATATGATCAGTGAGTCCACAGTGATAACATTTCCTATAACTAAAAGTAGTTCTAGGACCATTTGAATGCTGAGCTTTAGATTTTGAATTAGAAGTATCAGCACCAAGTAAGCTATTGGCTTTTGAAATGGGAGGAACATTCAGTTCTTCGGATTTCTTACCAGAGACATCCACTCTGATTCTAGGAGTAGATCGCTGAATAGATCCACGCTGAGTAGATCCAGAGATCTGATTCCTTGATCCAGAGGAATGAATCACTAAAGCTTTACAAGCATTCAGCTTTGGTACTAAGGTACCCTTCTGAGGATTTTGGTTAAAAGCAATTCCTTTACCTTTATCTTTAAAGACAGAGGTAGGTTTTGGATAAACCATTTTCTCTTTACCTTTTGAAGAGGTTGAGCTTTCCTCAGGGATAGGCGGTCTAGACGAGTAACACTGAGAGGATGAAGTATCAACGACTGAGGATACGAAAGTTCCAAATAAGAGCATGGAACGATCAGTGGTTGGTTCTAGATGATCAGCTTTGTAACCAATACCACGTTTATCACTCAGGGGAATCTGAGACTTAATTATCTCAGTGATCTTTGTTGAAGAATTACACCATCCTTCAACAGTAGCCTTTTCAGCTCTTAATGCAGCGATAGCTTCTTCGCGCTCGATTTTGACTAGCTGATTTAAGTGCACTTGATCTTTAAAATCTTCTTCAATTTTAGAAAGCTTTTCTATTTGAAGGTGACAGTTTTTAAGCTGTTCAACGAGATCAAGGTTTTGATTTTCAACTACAGTTTTGCCATTCATGGCTTCATATAAACTTCTAGTCAAGAGATCGATTTTACGAAGACTATCAGCTTCATCAATATTTGCAATATTTGTAAAGAAGGAAGGTGATACCTGAATAGCAGAGGTTGAAGTGGAGGGAATGTCTGAACTTTCTTCCTCATCTTCAATCTTGGCCATAAGGCAGAGATTGGCTTCATCATCTTCAGAGTCAGATGATGATTCTTCTTCATCAGATGCAGCCCAATCATAGTTGGCCATCAGGCCTTTGCCTTTCTTCTTAAAGCTTTTCAGCTTCGCATACTTTTCTTTCAGCTTGGCGTATTTGTCATCTTTATTCCTGGGAATAAAGGATTTCTTGGGAAACGCTGAGTTTCTCGAAATTTTCTTAGACCTGCACTCGTTAGCGAAATGTCCTATCTTTTCGCAGTTAAAACAAATAGCAGTAGCCTTATCAACAGGAGCTGATGATCTTGGCTTGTCAGTAATGGAAAGAGGTTTATTCTTTCTGAACATTTTCTTTTTGGCGAATCTCCTGAACTTTTTAGTTAGGAGAGCCAAAGATTCATCATCATCTGAAGAGTCAGAATTTGATGACCTTTCAGAGTTACTCTCCAACTCAGTGATAGTGACCGAAGGTCGCTGAGTGGAAGGTTCCTCTGAGATTAAAGCAACAGGGGTGCTTTTGGAATCTTTTACAAGATTCTTCTTAAGATGACTCGATTGCTCATGATTCAGCATCGTGCCATATAAGGTTGAAAGGGTCATTGATCTTAGATCCTTTGACAGCTTGAGACACATAGAATAACTGTCCCAGCTTTCAGGTAAACATTCTAAAAACTTTGTCAGCATTTCAAAGTTAGAATATTCCTTACCAACAGTTTTTAGATCTATTAATAAACAGTTAAAACGTTGGTGAACTTCAGAGAGAGTTTCATTCTTACCACAAATGAAACTTTCGTACTGTCTTACCAGGTTGATCTTTCGAGAGTCCTGGACTTCAGAAGTACCTTCATACTGAACACAGATTGTGTCCCACATAGCTTTTGAGGTTTTCAGGTTCATGACGGAATGGTAGACTTCGTCAGGAAGAGCCATGGATAGTATGGATCTGGCTTTTGTGTCGATAGCCACTTTCTTCTTATCTTCGTCAGTCCACATATGAACTTCATTGGGTATCAGCCTTTCTGGAATAGCAGGTCTATTCTCAGCGGCTGGTACTGCAGCATCAATTCTTACAGGAATAAGATAGTAAGGCATAGTAGGGTCTACACCTTCTAAGAAGAGAATCATCCTATTTTTCCATAGATTAAAATTATCTCTGGAGAATCTAGGGGGTTTTGCAAGAGAACCATTGTCGATATAATTTGTGTTTGTGTTGGTAGCCATTTTCAGAAATAGCAAGGAAGAGAAATCTTAGTATAGATTAGATCTTGTTTATGAGATTAAACAAATCTGCTCTGATACCACTTGTTGGTCCCGAAGGGCTATACAAGTTTGTAGAAGGGGGGGTTGAATACAAACACACAGATTTTACTTTTCTAAATTGTTTATTGATAAGTCATTAACAATTTACAGCTTGTTTGCGGAACAAGATTAAGGATAAACCTAAATCTAAACAAGTTGGAACACTAAGTTTCTTGCACTAAGAAAGAGAAGGAAATTACTAATAATAACCTATCTCAAGATAAGAAGGATGAACTTGTCCAGAGTTAGCAAGTTACTTCAAAAAGAAGTGAGTTCTTCTTCTTATATACTGCATGCATTTAATGCATGACAGTTTACACTTTACACGTGGCAGCAGCTCATTGGTTGTATGTCATTGACCTTTGTTGACAACCTTAGTAGCCGCATGTTTGAACATTGTAGTATCAGAGTGGTTGTACGATTTCAGACAATAAGGAGTTTCTTTTCTGACATATCGTACGGAGACGTGCAAGGGTGGTTAAGACAAAAGTACTTTGTACGGAGGACTTCATGATCAGCTTTTCGTTGATTCAGCGCTTTACCATTGTTTATCAGCGAATGATAAAGTTCAGCGATAGCTGAAGTCTTGTACTTGATACTTCACGTTGAGTGGACAAATCTGAGTCTTCGCTGATCCGCATCAGTTCATTAGGAGACTTGTCACTGGTTCTTGAGCTTGATCTTCGACTTCAGCGTAGAACCTATGTTGACGTGAAACTCGTCTTCGGAGATCATAAGTAAACAACTAACTTATCAGCGATCACCATAAGTACTGAACAGACTCAGAGCATTATGGTGAACAGTGTTCGCTGAATATTTAATCTAAAGAGCGAGAGTTCCTATCAGCGGTACTGTAAGATCTTAGTACTTATCAGCGATAGTGAAACTCTGATACATATTGTTTACTTACAATTTTCACTAAGTATATAAGAGAGGGTCATTATCAAATCACTGAGGGTTTGGATCAACATTTATAAATTTAAAAAAGTTGTTTTCTTTATCTTCTTCCCTAATTCGAAAAGAGTGCGTTAGAGAAATAAAGATTATTTGCGTCAGGAGTTCCTCCGCTAATTACTGAGGGTTTTGGCATCTCTAGGTTTGTTTTCATAAGCTAATTAATTATTTTACATATAATAATTGATTTTTGATCGAAATCCGTACAAGAATTGTATAGCTTTCTGGTAATTGTATGTGATTTCTTTTCATCATTCTGAGAATTAGGTTCCACTCTTACGGAAATACATTCTGGAATCTGAGGATGTGTCTTGCTGTACTAAATTATCTATATGATTGATATCTTTTTATCAGGCCCTGGCCCTGGCCCATGGCAAATGTGGCTTGGGCCATGGGCATCAGGTCCATTAGGGGTAGAGATGGCCATCAGAGCCCAGGCCTGGCCCGACCCGCCAAAAGCCCAGTCACGAGCCCGCCAGACATGACCGAGCCTGTTATTTGGCTGATTCGTCAGCCCAGCCCGGCCCAAAGCCCGACCAAGGCCCGAACCCTAGCCCGGTCAAGGCCCAACCCGCTCTCATTAAAAAAAAAAACGGGATTTTTACTCCTTACAAGATTCGATCACCTGACCTCCTCTCCACATGTTGCACACGTTTACCACCATACCAAATACTCACATCTGTTTATTTGACTTCCTTTTATTTATTTATTCTTTTTCCAGTGCCTTTAATTCAAATTTCAATGTAGTTTTTAATGTATGTTCTTTATAATTCAATATTTCAATGTAGTTTTTAATGTATGTTCTTTATAATTCAATGTTTTTTTAAAGTATGTTATTTATAATTGAATGTATTTTTTTAAATGTTCTTTATATATAATTCAATGCATTTTTTTAAAAGTATGTTATTTATAATTCAATGTATTTTTTTAATTGTATTTTTTAATCGAAATTATAATAAAACGTATTTTTAAAATATATTTAAGCGACCCAAATACCCAATTAATTAGATAATTAGAATAACATTTAAAAATTAAAAACATATTTTTTTGTGAAGGCCTGGTTTGTGCTCAAGCCCGGCCCGGCCTGGCCAAAGTCCGGACCTTGGAATAGTGTTTCGGCCCAGTCCTTCCGGAGGCACGGTCCAGCTCGATTTTTTGGACACCTCTAATTAGGCATCATATATTTTTAGGGCCTTATATATGTAGTTTTGATTTTTGGGCCAAGACTTGTTTATCATTTGAATTCTATGATTACAGGAGCGACATGCGATTGAAATCAGAAACGTGCGAATAGTCGAATACATCGAACTTATCTCTCTCTCGCTGAGTCGTTGTTGCTGCTCTAAATCAGAACTTCAGAAGCTAAATCGATCGATCTTGCTGCCCTAAATCAGAAGTGAAAAGAACTGAAGAAGAAGTCGTTGGATTGCTCATTGCTTCTGCCCTAAATGGCTAAATCGAATGTGCTTGCTTAAATCGAGTGTTGCTGTTGCCTGTTGGATTCCTTAAATCAGAACAAGTCGTTGGATTGCTTCTGCCCTAAATGAAATCGAGTGTTGCTGTTGGATTCCTTGCTTAAATCAGGTATTTTCTATCTTTTCTTGAACATTCCTTGCTGTTGGATTCCTTGCCCTAAATCAGGTATTTGCTGTTGGATTCCTTGCGGTTGGTTTGCTTATTTGCTTGCTGTTGGTTTTCTATTTGCTTGCTGTTGGTTTGCTTAATTTGCTTGCTATTGGTTTGCTTAATTTGTTTGCTGTTGGTTTGCTATTGGGTTGCTTAATTTGTTTGCTGTTGGTTTGCTATTTGCTTGTTGTTGGTTTGCTTAATTGCTTAATGTTTACTTGTTTATGTTTACTTGTTTGATTGTTTCAAAGTTTCACTTTATTAGATAATAACATGTTTCCTATATCACAACCTTCGGGTGCTCAAAATAGAAAAAAGAAAAAAAGACAGGAAGAATAAAAAGTGCTTATTTCTTGTTAAGGGGTGTTTGGGATTGCTTATTTTTTTGACTTATTTGCTTATTGTAAAGACAGGAAGAATAAAAAGTGCTTATTTCTTGTTAAGGGGTGTTATGACCCCCCCCCCCCAAATAAGTTGTTTTTGATAAGTTAATTCATTCTAACTTATTTGAAACTGCTAATAACTTATTTGTCTAAATTACATTTTTACCCTCAACTTCTTTTTAGCACGACATAAGTTGATAAACACTTTTGTAAAAAAGCACCCCCTTAGACCATCAAATATTTCTGAAAATCCGGTTAGACCATCGTTTTAAGTAATGTATTTTAAGTTCTATTATATGGGGTTTTGGTTTATGTCCCCCTCGTTGTACTATTTTTGTTTTATTTAATAAAGACCCGGCGTGGGGATGAGCCGCCTAGCTTGACTAGGTTCCAAACCCCGTTAAATTGTTTTTCGTTTCCGTGATATAGGGGCATCTTTTTTGTCTTTCGGCATGGGCATCCGAAATCTCAGGACCGGCCCTGCTTTTTATAAGTTGTTCCTCCAGACGCATATGATGTTCCTGGAATCACATATTTCGAAAGTAGAAAAGACAGAGAATTGTGAACTTTCATAAATATGTGTAACTTAAGCATGTATGTGTCTTTATTATAAGAATATCTTATTGATTTCTTCTTATGATAAGATGTTATGATTTTAGTTTGAAGTGATGTTATGATTTCAGTTAAAAGAAGACTGAGTTTTGTTCTAAATTGGTTGCAGCCTTTCGTAGAATATACATAATGGGTTTGCCAAAATTTACACGCCCTAAGGGAAGCCATGATGAGTTAAGTTCTAACCTTTATGTCGCTAACTGCGGTCCAGCTCTTGGACTCCCTTTAGATTCTATTGCATCAGCATTCAGCTCATACGGAACCGTAAAAGGAGTATATCCAGCTGACGAGAGTGGCTGTCGTGTTATTGTCTCTTACCATGACGAGAGTTCTGCTCAAGCGGCACTTGAGGCATTGAGCCGACATCCATGTCCTGATCTTGGAGGTCGTTCTTTGCACATTCGCTATTCTGTGCAACGACCACTATGCCAGGTATTACTTATAAGGGGTTGTTTACTTACAGCTTAATGAGCTTAATGGTCTGGGCGGCTTATTAGCTCAGCCATACATCGGTGTTTCTTTACGACTTAATCGTTAAGCCATTGAGTATGGAATAAGCCAAGACCCCTCACTTTTCCTCGTTAAGCCACCCCAAACAAGTTAATACCAGAAATGCTCAAAAATAATCCAACCCTCTCTCTTTGCCTCCCTCAAACCCATTGGTCTCTCGTCCATCAAACAGACAGATTTATCCAGACAACTTAATCCATACAGAGCTTAATGTAAAATAAAGTAAGCGGCCCCTTATTAGTGTACCAAAAACTGATGCTCAGATGATTATGTGCTTCTTTCCCTTTAAATTTGAACCTAAATCCAGCCAACATCTGTATAAGTTTTAGCTGTAACATTCTCAGATTAGTTACAATTAACTAATGATGCTAATATGCTATGAACCACATCCAATTTAGTTAACCACATCTTACTAATTTATCTATTTGATATGTGAATCTATGTCATTACCTTACATTTACATATTCTTTGGAAGAAAAATAAAATTAACAAGAGGGGACCTATGCCAACCACTGAACTTACCTCAATATCTTTGAGAGAGGAAAAAGTATGAAGTTTGTTGATTGCCATGTTACTCTGTTAAGAAGAGGGTCTAGATGCCATCTGTCTATTATTCAAGGTGATTGACCTATGTGCATGCAAATGATTTCCTTCCTTCATGTGGATAATACTATTGTGGAAATCAGAACTAACTATTATGTTGCAGTTTATCTTAAACTTGGCCTCTTTTGTTGATAGGCTGTAGCTACTGATTCAGTTCAGGTTTCTTTAGAAGCATCAGAATTGAATATTCCTGGCATCTACTTGATTCATGACTTTGTTTCAGCTCGAGAAGAGGAGGTGATGGATCTTCTCATTGTGTGTGTGTGTGTGTGTGTATAGAGAGAGAGAGGGAGGTTCAGGGGAAAACCTCAAAAAAAAATGAAAAACTGAGGAACACTCTGGTATCCGTTCATCTGGAGGTATGCACATGTGCATACAAGTAAATTGAGCTGTTTTTTTGGTTTTTATGCACGTGTGCATGTTACACATTACTTGTATGCACATGTGCATACTGTCCAGATGAACACCTATCAGGGTGTTCCTCGGTTTTTCATTTTTTTGCGGTTTTCCCATGAACCTATATATATAAGCAATTGTTTGTTATACACTTTAGCTGTCTAGTATATTAAGATACTGCATCCTGAATGGTTTTTGCTTCTTGTGTGTATAAAGCAAAAATCATATTGCTTTTTTCATTTTCTTCTTTACATTTTCAGCAACTGCTTGCTGCAGTTGATGCTAGGCCTTGGCATAGACTTGCAAAGAGAAGGGTTCAACACTATGGTTACGAGTTTTGCTATGATGTAAGTTCTAAATGGCACAACCCAACTTCAGCATTGTGCATCTTAAACAAATATTTGTTGGATAATCTAAATATTTGTTGGATAATCTTTAATTGCTTATAAGTTCTCATCTCTATGATTTCTCTCTCATCACATACCAATATACACAAGCAACATGGATGTGGTCGCAGTTTAACATTTTTTCATTCTTCCAAAACATATTATTATCATCATTTTTTCGTTATTGTGTTATGAAGATAGATTATCTTAAAACTTTTTAAATTAAAAGATGGTCATGCATGGTCTCTTTGGTTGTTTTCTTGAACTGCATACAGAAACTAGAAAGATCCAGTATGATCAAACAATGTGTTTTGTCTTTTCTGGTGCAGATAAGAAATGTTAACACCCAACAGCAACTGGGTGAACTTCCATCATTTGTTGCCTGCATACTTGAAAAAATCCCTCTGTTTAAGAAGCTTGATGAGGCTGCAGATGTATCTTTAGACCAGTTGACGGTAATATTTATAGATAAACATGTTAAATTGATGATTTATATGAAATAACATCTCTAGAATCCTACACAGCGAATAGAGCTTGTGGAAGTTCTAGTCAGTAGTCACACACAAGCCTGCGTAAGATCCCCCTCCCCCCGGTTGACCCTAGATAATAGTGTGTGTGTGTGTCAGGTTCAGGGGAAAACCTAAAAAAATGGAAAACTGAGGAACACCCTGTTAGCCTTTCATCCGGATATGTATTTGTGCATACAAATAATTTGTAACATGCACACGTGCATATGCACAAGTGTATAATGCACAATTGCATAATGCACAATTGCATAATGCACAATTGCATAATGCATATGTGCATAAGGGCATCTCCAATGTAATTCTCTATTTTACTCTCTATTATAGAGACAAAAATAGAGGATGTGTTATGTCTTCTCCAATGTATTGCTCTATTTTTTACTCTAAAAGAGAAGCATATTCTCTTTTCTACTCTTGAAAAAAATAGAGAGTATGAATAGTGTTCCTCTATATTTAGAGAGTCACTATCCATTTCTTTATTATAGAGAGTAAAATAGAGGGTTCATTGGAGATGTTTTAGAGAGTAAAATAGAAATAGAGAGTAAAATAGAGGGGGATGGTCTAAAAACCAAAAAACAACTTAATTTACTTGTATGCACAAGTGCATACCGTCCGTTTGAAGAGTTACCAGGGTGTTCCTCAGTTTTCTATTTCTTAGAGGTTTTCTCCTGAACCTCCTTATATATATATGGTCTTTTTTTTCAAGTAAACAGACCTCCCTAACTAATTGAGAATATGATTGCTTGATTGACCAACTGGAAAGCCAAGGAATGTGTATTAGGAATTTCGCTACCTTAGGACCGTTATAGTTATGGCCGCCTAATCCCTTTTATTTCCATTTTTTTAATTAATTGTGATATTCTCTTTTATTTTGGTACAGGTTAATGAATACCCAGCAGGTGTGGGTTTATCCCCACATGTAGATACCCATTCAGCATTTGAGGGCTCAATTTACAGCCTTTCGTTAGCAGGACCTTGCATTATGGAGTTTCGAGGGTACTCAGACATCAGTACTGCTTCTGTCGGTGACAGAAATACAGAGAATTCCGATAATAGCTCAAATTTTGTAAGGAGGGCCATTTATCTTCCCCCTCGATCAATGCTCTTGCTTTCAGGAGAGGGAAGATATGCTTGGCAACATTATATTCCGCACCATAAGGTATACAATTTTGCACTTCTTTCTATCTACTATGCAATTGTTCGGTCATGAGATTGTTGGTTGAGAGTCTTAATTGTTAGATATTATTCCTCGATGGAAGGGGTGGCTTTTCACTGAATTTGTTTGGTAGGTTGATATGGTGAAAGACACTGTGATTAGAAGGGGTTCACGAAGAGTATCCTTTACATTTCGAAAGGTATGCGAACGATAAACCTTTGTTGCATTTCTTTACTAATATCTGTGTCCTCTCAACGCATTAGCTTTTGCCACAATAAAAGTAAAAAAAAACAGAGAATCTTACTCGGTAAGAGGCAGCATAGCAAGGACAGAGAATCTGACTTGGTAAGTGAAGGAAAAGACTCTTACCTGGTAAGCAGTTACCAGGTAAAACACGCATACCAACAATACATTTTGATGGCTGAGAATGTTACCTGGTAAGGTAGTTGAGGGTGTTGACTCTTGCCAGTAAGCTTTTGGTAAACGACCCTTAAGTATCACACCCAATAGAGGGTTTAAAGGAAATCTCACTTGAAATATGGTCTGGGGGTATAGGGTGTATGACTGTATGCATGCCTTACCTCTACCCTAAGGAAAGAAAATTTAAATCCATCATCTTTGCACTTTATTATTTATCTTGTCTTTTGGTTTTTTCTCCTCCCGTGGACAATTTTTGGTCAAGGTGAGATTTGTGATCGAGATTACACCACCCTCTGCAAAGAACCGTACCACGATGTTTGATTTCTACTTTCGAAAATGAAAAATGGTCTTCCATCATCATAATCCTTGTCGTTATGACAGTAGAAGTGATGTAAAAAAATCTGATTATATTCACATGTTTTCTGTAGGTAAGAAAAGGACCATGCGAATGCAATTATTCTCAGTTCTGTGACTCTCAAAGGTAAAACAAGATATTGGTTGTCCTTCATATAGTGATTAATCCCTTGTGGGATTTGTGCAAGATGGGTTGTCGTTTTTCTAAACATTATCCTTCTCGTTTGATGTTAACATTACTGCGCATTATGGCTACGGGGGTTTTTCTGACTGTTATCTTCAGGGCCACATGGGATTAGTCAAGACTCATGGTGCGTGCAAGTTGGTCACGACACCGACCGTTACTGAAAAAACTAGGCATAAAAGATTTTGGTGGTGCCCATATTGTTAGCACTTAGTTGCCAACTCTAAGAGTGCATTTTGTTCGTCGGTAAAGTGATATTTCTGTAGAAGCAGACTTGCGGATTACAATCATTTTGTGCTACCCGATGATGAGTATTTGAATTAGCGTCTTTCGGGTTAGATGGCTTGTTAGATTCTTTACAAGCTTTTATAATGTTTTCATGTTTCGATTACGATGCATGCATGTCAATTTTAAGTGTGTTTGGTACACATATGAGACATGACTGAATTGGACAGGCGGGTTGTGCAAGTTGTAGGTTTTAATTTGTCTGATCTGGATCTTAATTCTTTTTATTTAGTCATGCCCCGTTTCAGTCTAAGGGGTTGTTTGGCAGTATCCAAATGATTTAGTGCAAATTGTTTAAGTGAGTAGGATTTATTGTCGGATAGAAAATGAAAATGATTGTTTGGAATAGTTTTGAATCATCGGTCTGAATGACATAAAATTACCAGTTTACCCCTAGTCTTGTGTTGAATGAAAATTAATGTTTGAAAAAAGTTCTCAATGAAATTTCTAAAAGAAAAACAGAAAGTAATTAATGATCCAAATCAACATATGATATCATATGAATCCAAACAAATGTAACAATGTATAGATTAGATGAATTCACACCAACAATAGAGCTAAGATTTATTTTGTAGTGGGTGAAGCAGGAAAGCAAATAATCGTTCCCAATTATAAAGGAGACAAAGGGCAATCCAGGAAATAAGGCAGGCGCATTTGAATGATATAGTAATATCCTAGAAGCCAAGCAATTCAGAGGGGTTTTGCATGATTAAGAGGTCGTTTAGTTTTTTTACCAAACAACACAAACCAATCCTCTGCGAATCAGATATAAACTCTGAATGGAATCATTCAAATACAAACAAGTTGTTTCTAGTGTTTGGATTGGAAAAAGAAAAAGTGCTTATGACTTTTTCACACCGCAAATAAGTTATTTTTAGTGTTTGGATTGGAAAAAGATAAAATGCTTATGACTTTTTCACACCGCAAATAAGTTGTTTTTGATAAGTTACTCCATTATAACTTATTTGAAACTCCTTATCAACTTATTTGTCCAAATTACATTTTTACCCCAACTCTTTTTTGTCATCGCATAATTTGATAAGCACTTTTAAAAATAGGCATAAGTTGTTTTAAATAAGAAATCCCAAACACCCCCTAATATTTAATACCATTGTTTTAGACCTGCCAAAAAAAATTTGGGTGAGAAAAGTAAGAAATGGTAAAGGTATCTTTATATTGTATGAATGTTATGTTATATTTTAGAGTAAATTACGGATTTGGTCCCTGTGGTTTTTTGAAATTTTGGATTGGGTCCTCCTAAAGAATTAAATACAATCATGGTCATTGTGGTTTACGTTTTGTTGCGAATCGAGTCCCTCACTAACTCCGTTTAAATAACTACCGTTAATCTTCCATCACATGCCTCCCACGTGAAGGGGCATTTTTGTCAATCTAGATAACTCTATTTTTCAATTTTTTTGAAACCCTTATCGATTTACTCCAAACTTCAGATACCAGAAAACGCGTTCCACTCTTCTACTGCTTATACGAGTTCACGATGCGCCTGTGGAAGGAATCAAAATTTAGGTTTAATGTTGAAGTTGATGCGTATGAGTGATAACTTGATTTCAGTTTTGATTTCGATTTCAGAGCCTATCTAAATTTCGATTTCCATTTCGATTTCGATTTCCATTTCATTTCTGATTGGGTTATACAAATGGTATGGTTCGATCTGATAAAAGAACTTTTTCCTTTATAACTTTTTTCTCTGTCTTCTGCATATCAGTATCACGCTCTTGTGTTGTAGTTCTTGATTCTAGCTTTCTAAGAAAGTTAAAAGAATTAATGATGTGAATACCATATTGGAATGGCTCTGATTAACACATGTGATTTTATACCTATGATCTAAGTTCTTGTACAGTCTATCGACATTGGTAAGGGAGTAGCACTAGCTTTAGGCAAGCTGGTTGTAAGGTCCGAAAAGAAATTGCATTCATCCCTCAATTTTGTTGCTTATTAATATCAAAATTGTCAAAAGGCCCGACTAATAACTACTTGCAACACTTTGATTGATTTGTATGGAAAAGCCGACCGATTGAAAGATGCATCCGATGTGTTTGCTGAGATGTTGAAATCTGGTTTATGTATCGACAAATGGTCTCTTCTTATTGTCATTAAAATGTATGTAGATGAAGGATTATCGGACTGTGTTAATTCTATTTAAAAAGTGTCAAAACAAAGGCGGATTATCATCAAAGACATATGCTGACATTGTCGATGCATATGCCTAGAAGGGTCTTTGGGCTGAAGTCAAGTACCTTTTTTGTTGTGAAAGAAGTCGAGTTGGACAGAATGATATTGTGGATTATAATGTCATAATTACAATATGAGTTTTTCTTATTTTCTTGTAGTTACAGTCAAATTAAACTTTTATACTATTTGTGATATGTTGCAGGCAATTGCTCATAGCATCAATAGGCCATATGCACAGAAGATGGGAATTAAATCAGCAATCCTCAGTTCCAGCTTAGCTGCATTTTGGCATTGATCATGAGCACTCGAAGCTGTTGGAAGAGGAAGTTATAGTGGCATCTTACTGGAAGAACTTGAACATCCAAGCAAGAACTTGAAGCATCAATCAAAGCACCGAATTTATTTGGGAATGACAATCTTTAAGAATTATGTAATGTTCGGAATTATGTAATATAGCTATTTCTTGATTTTTTGCACATGACAATCTTTGGAATTATGTATTGTTGATATTTGTTTAATGAAAATTCACAGTTTGAATGTTTATACTCACTTGTTCAATGTGGTGTTATGGTTACACAACCGTTTTGGGATATGGAATACAATCATCAGTTTAGCTTATGAAACAACCTAAAACAATCAGAAATACTAGTACAGATTTTTGATCTCTCTAATGAAGAAAAACGGATCTCGTTCTATGGATGCAATGGCATCCGATATATGTATAACCAATCAAGAAATAACAACATTACATAATTCCTAACAATACTTGAAATTGTGTAGCAACTGCAATCAAGAGACGGCTTGAAACTGTGTAGAAATTGCTCTTGATGCTGCTGGTTGGGCATTTGTGTAGAAAATGCTCTTGAAGTTGTCGATTGAGCATATTTGAGGATAGCTTGTAAGCATGGCATAAATATCAGGTTGTTTCGATAGTTCTTTCAGTTTCTCCACCTGCCATTGCACAAAGATATGAGTACATTGTTCGGTTTCCATTGGATCTTTTGCGTTCATTCTTGACTTGTCTGTCTTCTTTAGATGAAGACAATCGATGTATGTATGAAACCAAAAAAGAGTTGTATGCTTGCTGTGATGGGGTTGGTACTTATTCTTTGTATTCAACGTTTAGCTACAACAACCTATCTAATCCGTGAACCGCACCTAAAACATTACACCAAGTAGTCAAACAATAGGGAAAATTATCATAAGCAATAGGGACAATTATCAGAAGCAATAGGGACAATCCGTGAAACGCACCTAAAACATTATAAGGACTCCACTGTAACTGGAGCAATAGGGACAATTATCAGAAGCATGTGAAGTCTGAGACACAGTTTTCTATAAGGACTCCATTGTAAAACCTCTCTAACCGCTGCAATTACAATCTGTAATCGATATTGGCTCCTGAAATGGAAATCGTCCCTGAAATCGGAATCGATATGGGTTTCAAAATCGGCTACTGCAATTACCTCTTCTGAAATCGAGCTGAAGAATGGAAGCTAATTTGGTCTCTACAATTACAATCTGTAATCAGTATTTGCTCCTGAAATGGAAATTGTCCCTGAAATCGTAATCGATAAGGTTTCAAAGTGGCTGTAATATGCACCTGTAGTTTACTCTCCTGAAATGGAGTCTTGAAATCGAGCAGAAAAATGGAAGCTATTTTGTGATTTTTGTCTCTGCAATTACAATCTGTGACTGTAAATCGATAAGGGTTTCAAAGCAAATGAAAAAGGGTTTCAATAAGAAAAAGGATTTAAAAACCTTTTTTTAAATGACAAAAATGCCCTCGCGTGGGAGGCATGTGAAGGGGGTTAACGGAAGTTACTTAACTGAAGTTAGGTGAGGGACATGATCCGAAACAAAACAGAAACCACGGTGACCTAATCTGTAATTAAATCGTTAGAGGGACCCAATCCAAAATTTCGAAAAACCACAGGGACCAAATCCGTAATTTACTCTATATTTTATAAAGACACCAACCTAAGTATGTATTTTCCCTAGTTATATGAAGGTATTTACCTTTACATAATATAAGGGTACCTTTACATATATTATATGAATGTTACATGATATGATGTGAATGTTACAATTCTTACATTTCCCAAGAAAAATGTATTTCTCATGGGAACCTAAGACTATCCGCATCAGTGTACGACTAAAGTTCTTTCTAAAGTGTCACATCAGTTTTGCAATAACATCTCCTACATCAATGCAAGACCAAAATCTTTTTTAAATTGGTCCCCAATGCCAATATTATAATATAATGCAATAAACGAATGAAACAAAAATATATAATAAATTAATATTATAAAAATAATAATATTAATTTATTAAATTTAGTGGGTCCCACATCTTGCAAGATCTTGTTAATTTAACAAGTGTAAAAGTATCTTGCAAGACCTTGCTATCCACATGACAAACCATGTCATCTTGCAAGGTCTCTAGAAAGATGGATGTGGATGCTCTAACCCTATACTATAATTGGTTCAATTTTAATGGACTCCTTACAACCTTTTAGTTGTGCAAGAAAGATTTTTTTAAAAATATGCTTTAGATAGAGTCGGGTTCAAACGAGAATGTTACCATTTTAAAAGAATACGAAACCACTAAATTGCATGTGATTTTACACTAACATCACATAAAAAATCACATGTGATGCATGCGACCTGAACACGCGACCAAATTCGCCCACACACCTTTTTTTGCCCGACAATGTAAAACCACATGTGATTTTGCACGTGATTTGAGTGTTCTTCTATTCTTTTAAATATGTAGCATTCTTGTTTGATCCTCCTTCACGTTAGTTGTATGCCCCTGAGTTATCGTTTTTTAAGTAATGAAAAATTTGTAATTCTCGATTTTGATTTCGAGTTCGGGGAAACCAACGAATAATGAGGATTTTTAATAGGTTTCCCAACGGGGATCAGGGTGGTTACGGGGACGGTTTTACTTGTCTGTTTAAGGGACGGGGATACCAATAACTGATCCGTACCCAACCCGTTTCCATTCCTAGGCGGACCTATGAAGGCCCGATGGAAGTTTCGTACACCCGCTCAACTGATTAACCACAATGCAAATTTTTCTAGGGATTGAAAAGTGTACCCACTTTACTTTGAGGAGTGCTTTGTAATATTTGAAAATACATGGGACACTATTGGAATACTTGAAATTGTAAGGGACCAAATTTAATCTTTTTATAAAACAAGAAATGTTCTCCAACTCTCCAAGAAAGAAAAGCACTCCACTCAGAACGTACCCCCCCCCCCCCCCCCCCCCCCCTGCGCACTCTGCCCGTGAGTCCGTCGCCAAGTCGCCGTCTCGGCGGCCGATCTCCGCCTGACTTCGTCGCCGTCCACTCGTTCAGTCCTGCTCGCTGCTTATCTCTCTCTCTCTCACTCAAACTCAGGTTCTCTCACTCTCTCAGTCTCAGGTTTTGTCCTAACTCAAAATTTAAGATTTTCCCTGAATCTTATATTTTGCTATTTACCCTAAATGCGATTTTAATGTATTTTGTAATTTGTAATCTAGTTTTAGTTATTGATTTGATCATTGTTATTAACTTGTTGTTTTGACCTAAATTTTGTAAATTGTAGATTTTAGCTAATATTGTTATTAAATTGTTCAACAGAAAGAAAATCTACCTAGCTAATATTGTTACTAATTTGTTCAATGTGGACGGCATTTACAGGTTTATGTTTTGTACTATTTGTTGGCCTTGCAACTTGCAGTTATAACCAGCTCTAATGGATTGGGCTTTTGTGAATAGAAACTGGGAGAAGTGGGCATGCAACAGTGTTGGTTCTGATGGTATGCAACCACAATTTGTTTCAATGTTCTGCTAATTCTTTTCTTTTCACATTGTTTATATATAAATAATTTTGGTGTTGATTTGTAACTCACAGGTCAACCATTGAAGGCTGCTCTCCTAATCAACTACGATCCAACTGGACCTTCTCGCCTACTCTCTACAATGTAAGGTTCTGAAATATAATCATACATCTATATTTTGTTTTCTTAACATTAACTATAATCATACATCTATATTTTGTTTTCTTAACATTAACTATATAGTTGTCATAAAGTTATGATACACAAATCACAATGACCACAATATATCTTAGCAATGGATGGGGTGTTTTATGGTCCATTCGAGAAGGGAATGGAAATAGCATTAACCCCTTTTATTATGAAACCGAAATCCCTTAAAATAATTTAAATTTCTTTTGCCTCAGAATCTTTAAAACATTTCATAGAGCAACTTTTTTAGTGATACCCAACCTTCTGGATTATCAAGAAAACATACTATAAAACAAAAATCATGACTTCTTATCAAATTATCTTAAAAATGACACCACAGCAAATAACTTTGCTACTCTTGCTAATGCTTTTAGAAATCAATAGGTGTCATTCCCAGTGTTTCTCCTTTCTTGCAATCTCTTATTGGTGTCGGTTCATGATTATGTTGTTTGTAGTGCAGAGGAGGAAGGTATCGAAGCAGATCCCATTGAAGTGGGTCAGTTTGTGAACTTCATCAAAAGAGGCAATTACCAGAGTGAAAGTTTCTTTATCGAGTCAAATCAATGTAAGTTCTAAAAAAGGACTATAAGGAAACTGAAACGCTGTTTACCACTTTAAATTCTTCTAATATAATGTAATCTTATACCTGCTTCACTTTGAAAAAAACGCAATTTTTTAAATGTGTAATTATTAAACTTTTTTTTGGAAGGGTGTCCTAGGCTATGCCTAGACTAATCCTTTGGCAAATTATGACTGTAAGACATCAGCCCTGATTAAACCTCGGTGGCCACAATTGTTGTGTACGCCTGGATTCGAACCCTGGGCAGATGGAATATTCCACCACATCCCCCATGGCCTTAACCAGTACGCCACAACCCTTGTGGTTGTAATTATTATTAAACTTTATAATTAACTAAATGACAAATTTACCCTTAATTATAGAGAGAGTAATGAGTTTCTCCATCTCATAGTTAACGGTAGAATTGGAAAGCAGACACTTACTTTTGAAAGTGAACACTTATTTGTGGGACAAACTGTAATAGAAATTTGGAGATTAACTTTGGGACGGAGGGAGTATAACTAGATTGTTTTTTATCTTCTAAATTTGGCCGACATAAGATACCAATGTTTACGAAATTTCCCAACTGGTTCTGGTGGCAGATGTTGTTACATCAATACATGAGAGTTGGTTTTGTGGAAGGTGCATGAACACTTCAAAGCCTGCTGGCGAAGGCGCTATAGTCTACAAAACACCATCTTTTCTCTTCGTTGCATTGTAAGAAAACTGTCTTTTTTGGATTTCTTTCTTTGCATCTTTGATTTGTTCTTGAGACGAGATTCTGAAATAGATGCACATAGTCCTAAACGACCTTACGTTTCTAACCTGCAACTTTTCATTTTGTTGTGCAACGAGGTGCTGCAGATATGATGGCTCCATTGGTACAGCATCTCGTGCAATGGCTGCAGTTGATCGTTTTGTATGGCAGTTGGAACGAAGAAATCTTTGATCATGTACAGCGAGATGGTGTTCTCTTTGTTCACTCATTTGGTGCTATGAGATCGTTTGGCAGGCAGATTGGATGGCCGAGAGTGAGGTAGGTGTGCGGCAGGTTTTATGGTTTCAATTTGACATGAGTAGTTTAGTAATTTACCAATCTTGTAACTCATCCTTATTTTTTTGGAAAAAAAATGCATTTTTGTCCTCGGGTCTTTAAGGACTTGTCCACTATAATTGTTCCCTTTTTATATAATATTAATGATATTGGATATTAGTTCTCTTTTATCTTTATACTATTAAATATTTATTATATTTGATCAAATATTAGCTTTTGTATAATAAACTGTGTTTACAATTTGTTCAAGGAAAGACAAAAAACGATAATTTTGTTGACCAATGGAAACGCGACATATGGATGTGTAAATTCGGTTTCGATCCTCTTGGACCAACCCCTTGATTATTCTTGCAAAATTTGACCCACTGATATGGCTGATCGTTAGTCCCTGTTGATCGATTTCAGGCTTTAATATGTTATTGATTACCTATCTATCTATCTATCTCTATTTATTTGTCGTTATTCAAGTTTTGGATTATACAACATGTGAAATCAAATATGACGACCTCACACGACTAACAAACAAACGGCTCGATGTTAGGCCATCCGCAACGCCCTTCGGGCTCGGGCTCGGGCTCGTGCGGGCTCGGGCGGGCAGCGGTACGGCTGCTGCGGGCTTCGGGCTCGGGCTTGGCCGGCGGGTTTTCAAACCCGAGAAACCCGAGAGTTATTTGTTTTTTTTTAATTTTTTTATAAATAAATTGAAAATAAATCTGTTGCAACGGCTATTTTTATATATAAAAAAATTAATTTTTTTTTCCAATTTAATCACACTATATATATTAATCCAAACCTCTTATTTTTTTCACACCAAAATCTCTCAAACTCTCTCATTCTCTTCCATTCTCTATATTTTAAACAATATGGATTCGCCACAACCCGGTTCACCGACCGCATCATCATCATCCGTAGACACCGACGAGTTGTTGAATCTACAAAGGGAAATTTTTCGACATACTGCACAATGGATTTATGGTAGCACCGCCTCCTCGTCAACAAGAGAGAGGGCCGCAAACATAGAAAGAGGTCGAGTAGCTGCAAACGAGCGGCTTATGTGGGACTACTTTGGCAACAACCCGGTTTATACACCGGATATGTTTAGGCGGCGGTTCAGGATGAGCAGACAACTATTCGAACGAATAGTTGAAGATTTAGAAGTAGATTATCCGTATTTTACATTTCGGTTGGACGGCAGACGCAAACAAGGTTTTTCTCCGATACAAAAGTGTATTTCCGCTATTCGGCAATTGACGTATGGAGTAACTGCTGACGCACTTGACGAGTACATCCGTATGGGAGAGACAACATCACGAGATTGTCTGTACAAATTCTGCACAGGTATTATTGAACTGTATGGTCAAAAATATTTACGCAAGCCTACTTTTATTGATATTCAGAAGTTGTACGCCGCGCATGAAGCTAAACACGGATTTCCCGGCATGCTCGGAAGCATAGACTGTACTCACTGGGCGTGGGCAAATTGTCCAGTAGCATGGCGAGGTCAATTCATGAGAGGAGATCATGAGCACCCGACAATCATGCTAGAAGCAGTGGCCTCTCAAGATCTATGGATCTGGCACGCATACTTTGGTGTTGCCGGTTCCAACAACGACATCAATGTTCTCAATCAGTCGCCCATCTTGAACGATGTATATGATGGAAAAGCACCCGACTGCCCTTTTGAGGTGAATGGAGCCACCTACGAGCACTGATATTATCTAGCGGATGGGATATATCCGGAATGAGCTACTTTCGTAAAATCATTTACGTGCCCACGGGACCCTAAACGACAAAAGTTCAAGTCCGCGCAAGAATCGGCACGTAAAGATGTTGAACGAGCTTTTGGCGTGCTTAAACAACGTTGGCATATACTTCATAACCCGGCACGCGGATGGGAACCGACAAGATTGGCAAACATTATGTACGCTTGTGTCATATTACACAATATGATACTCGAAGACGAATACCATGCTATTTGTGGTGGCGATGAAAACGACCTTTTCACGGATAATAACGAAACCCAAATCAGTGAGGAACAACGCTTGGCAAATGTTCGAGAAGTCCAAAACCGGGCCACTCATAATAACCTTCGGTCGGATTTGGTCGAACATATTTGGCGTATCCAAGTTCCCAACAATGACGACGAGTAGATTTTTAAATTTATTTTGTAATTTTTAAATTTATTTTGTAATTTTTATTTTTAACGAATGATATGAATTTTTATTTTTATTATTTATCTTATTTTTATTTATTAAAAAATATATAAATATTTTTATTTTGTTAAATAATTAAATGTATAAATAAAATAATTAAAAAAAATGAGGTGGCAAGAGGGCTTGAGGGTAGCGCTGCGGGTCTTTAGAGCTTGAGGGCTTAGCTGATGTGACGCTGATGTGGCGTTGAGGGCTTGAGGGCTTTTACTAAAGCGTTGCAGATGGCCTTATATTTCGAACAAAACATCACCATCCTCGTGCAAGCTACCGAACATGAGTTTATTTCGAGAGATCCAAATCGAAAAAAGGGAATCCAAATAACTAAATGGTTGTTTGATAAAAACCTATTTTTTCAGTATTTATAATATCTTTAATTGATTTTCTAAATAAAACCTCACAATTAAATAAATTCGAAAGAAAAAAATGATATTCAATTTCAACAATTTTACTATTTCAGATATTATTAAATCAATTATGTTACTATGACCATCCACACACGTCTTGCAAGTGATCTTGCAAGATGACATGGCATGCCATGTGTCTTGCAAGACTACCTTGACCTTGCAAATTTAGCAAGGCTTTGCAACCATTAAAATATTAATTTGTTTGTTGTTTATTAATTAAATTAATTTGTTTGTTGTTTATTTAAACATTAAATATTAATATGTTTATTAAATCTATATTATTTATATTATAATTTATTAGTTTAGAAAGAAGTTTGGTCTTACATGTGTGTAGAAGGTGTTATTACAAAGCTGATGTGACACTTGTGAAAGGGGTATGATCTTGCAGGTATGCGGATGGTCTAAAATATTCTATACTTCTAATAATTTAATAAATGTTGAAGATAAATGTGTCATCGTCAAAGTATAAGACGATAATGATAAAGTTAGAGTTAGAGATAGAGATATACACATTAGAGTTAGATTAGAACTATGTATCTCATGATTATCTCTTTGTAAACCATCCCTATTTAAAGGGCTTGTGATTTAATGAGAAGTGACCTTCTTGATTCTCCATATATTGATTCTCTCTATATTATTCGTTCTACAACACGTTATCAGCACGTAGCTCGGTCAATTGAATCGGTTTTCGCTGAAAGTTTTGTTCATCACAAATCAAGTAAGCACTCTTGTTGCATAATATTGTTATTTACCACTCGTTATTACACCTGCTATATGGTAATTCCTGTTATGTTTCTCAAAGTTTTATTATCCCTAAACCCTCTACAAAATCAATATTGTTTTTTTTAATCGACCTGTTAGTTTGATGAAATATGCTAAGCTTCGAAATCTGTTGGGTTTTTTTTCCTTCACTATAAAAAGTCTCATCGTAGATAGGACATAAAAATCGTGAAATAAACCTGAGAAAAATCATTATAGCAAAGTCAATCATCTTCTTCATGTTTATCAAAATGCACCTAGAAAAACAGATATGGATTAAGATTTAATTAGCTTTTTCTTTCTAACA
Source organism: Saussurea involucrata (assembly GCA_033807775.1). Taxonomy (NCBI): domain Eukaryota; kingdom Viridiplantae; phylum Streptophyta; class Magnoliopsida; order Asterales; family Asteraceae; genus Saussurea; species Saussurea involucrata. The sequence goes on along the minus strand of CM066321.1, from coordinate 71,058,649 downwards.
GAAAATCAATAATAAATAAAAGTTTGGATATACTCTATGTTTCTGACAATACATACGTGTCAAATCCTATGAAATCCATCTATATTTTTTTTGTTTTGTTTAAAAGCAAGTTTCCAGGGTTGACAAATCCAACCCCTTAAGGTTTTTTTCCCTTAAATGAATACATTATAGAATTTTATTAGAGTAAAATGCTATTGTGATATATATTATGCATGTATATTTTAGAGAAATTAATTAAAATGCCACAAGTTTGAAAGTGAGTTACCAAAATACCTCAAAAAATTAATTTCTTACTAAAATGCTCTTTTTTTTCCGCGATAAGAGCCCGCGATCGCGGACAGGGACCAAAAGTGTAAAATTTTGCAAGATTATTTACACTTTCAGTCCCTATAGCAGGCCATCGCGGGCCTCGATAGAGCCATCGCGGGCCTCGATCGCGGGGGCCAGGGACTGAAAGTGTAAATATATCTTGCAAAAAATTTCACAATTGGTCCCTGCCCGCGGAAAAAAAATGGCATTTTGGTAAGAAATTAATTTTTTGGGGTATTTTGGTAAGTCCCTTTCAAACTTGTGGCATTTTAATTAATTTTCCTATATTTTAATATGTTAAATCTTATTGTTTAATTATGTTATGAGTACTGGGATTATCTTAAATAAAAATTGTTGATAATAAATAAACAATACAAAACCCCTTAAGGGATCGTATTTTTTGATATTGATATGTTTTTTTTTCTTTGTGTGTGCCACGTTATTAAAAGAAAAAAGTTTTATTTTCTATTGTTTATCTACTTATTATTATTAACCTAAATATATATATATATATATATATATATATATATATAATTATTTTGTGTTTCTTAAGATTATTGGCTCTAAATTTTGAATTCCTCATTATCCTTTATGTTTTATATTTAATCAAATGTTTTAAGTTGAGTCTTTATTTTGATTATTTAAAGCATGATCAATATTATTTATTGGTATTCTCTAAATTGACGCATATAATCCATATACTTTGTATTTTCTTTCTTTTAAATTGGTGAATTCGATTTAATTATCTTGAACATGCTATTTCTTTCAATAAATTGTTTAGCTAGCTTTATTCATAGTGATTTGTTGATCCTTGTTAGTCTAGTTATAGCCCTATTATTTTGAATTGATAGCTTACATAATATACATGAGTACCTACTCATTAATTCCAATCTTATAAATAATTTTTGGAAGTTACACTTCCAACCCCCCTTATATTTGGTATTTTACCAAAAGCTCCAAATATACAATAAGATGTTATAAGTTTGAAGTTGACTTTATGTCAAAACCAATATTTATTTGTCTAAAGGTAATCTCGTAAAATACCATTAAGGTATTAAAACATTGAAATTGGCTTCATATGCCAAACCCTTATTCTTTTCGGCCTCCTGCCAAAAGCTTTATAATTAACAATGTTATATTCAAATTATTTAAATCGCAAGATATCGATTTGGATTTTGTCAAACGGGTGTAAATAACCCTACGGTTTATAGGGACTTAAGTAATCCACGTGATTCCCCTACTACCTGGAGATCCAATAGATTGAGTGATTTTTATTCGCAAATTGAAATGTTGATGAAGTATTATCAATAAAATGTAAGAACACAAAAATCCAATACTATTATGATAATGAAATTTCATGCATAACATAATAAGTATAAACCATAATTTTAGAAAATAATATGTTCTCCATTTTCTACGACATCTTTGAATCAAAAGTACTTGATTACCATAAGATAGGAAAATACGCAAAAGTCATCGAACCATTTTGACCCTAAAGAAAAAAAAACACTAGATGTTAAGATACAAGTAAATATTTTAAATTTTTTGAGACGATAGACCAGTCACAACCTTCAGAGAGAATAACTAGAAACCCCCAAGAACCGTAGGTAGTCCCAAAAAAGGAAATTCGGGAATACTCAGTACCATATACTTCTCAAACTAATCATACAGTGGAAAGAAACCTACTTACTTGATTACAAAAAGGTAACTGATTTTGACAAAGAAGTGTCATGTCTCAAAATGCATCTCAATCTTTGTGGCAAGGAACTCACAAAAGATTATGCGAATCATAACATCTTTTTATCTTTCCTATATCACCAATCATACTAATGAAACAGTATAAGCTGCAATATAACCTTTAACAAACTCATTAACTTAATGCAAGTGGTTAAGAGTTGTAGCAATGTTTTTTTTAACAACGCTAGACATACCCGAATAAAGAACATTCTTGGGGTTAATAATGCAAGCGTTGGAGGTGGAAAGAACTCCAAGGATAGTGAGTTGAACATATTAATCCACACACATATGCTAAATATGTACCATATGGACAAGGTTGTGGAAAGGGTCAAATTCATGGCAAGAGTCGGGAACGAACTCTTAATAGAAAATGGGACAAGTTATAAATGAACTATGTCATATCTAAGATTGGTTAAGTATAAGTTTATTTAAATATAATTTAACTATCAAATTAATTGCATTTGTGTATATATACACCTGAGTTTATAACCATTAGAGATGTAAATGAACACATAAAAGAACAAATGCAAAACTCTCAATGTTCTTCGTTCCATGTAGGAATGTATCGAGGAGAATTTGATTGTTTTCGTAACATATCATACAATCATATATATTGTTATTCATTGAATTAATAATTTTTAATTCCTCTAAACACTTAGACGATGGACTGTCATTTGTTGCTAAAGCACTATATTAATAGGAACATTGTTAAGATATTCGTACCAATGAGAAATCATCTTATAAGAATGGAAATGGGTATATGTACATCAACTCTAATGATATGAAAGTAACTTACATTAGAGAAATTAATGTATCAAATTAATGGATTATCTATGTCATTAAATCACATTTTGTCACCAATAAAGAACTTTGGGACAATGACACATATATGTTCCGGCATGACCACATGGGACACCATGGTCATGACATAGTGATCTATGTATTGGAAAAAACACATAGACACATTCTCTTTCGAGTGAAAGACAAAACGAGAGAATTAACCAAATTGCAACTGTTGACTTCTACTGCACAAGAAGCAACACCACCATCATAATATGCCCTCTCCAATACCTCAAACTTTTGTATACCCTGATTCTTAGCCAAGACAGGAATGAGACCATCCTAAAGCTAAGGACATAATATAAAAATATTTCATTCTTACAACGAATACAAGGTGATATTTATGGACATAAACATCCAGAATGCGGACCATTAAAGTACTTATGGTTCTGGTTTTAACATGATGAACACGTGTCGTATTATGGTCCACATGAAATGTTGCACTCCTAGCACTAGTTATACGTTTAAGGACTAACCACCCTGATTTTCTCATCAAGTCTGCATGACTTAAAATGCTGGAGAATTTACATCATAAGGATTTGATGATTATTGCATGTGTATAGAGGTTAATGTAGAGTTTCCTATACCCCTTGTGTATATATAAAACGGTCTCGTAGTATGATAAAAGTTGACATCAAAAGAATATAGATGGTATCTAGGGCATTGGTTATGCGCACCAATTTATCCAGATCTACATGGGGTTATGCAATATTACATGTAACTTTAATTATTCGTGTTTAGACCCACAACCAACCAACCAATCTTATGCGTACCAGTTGGTAACTGGATATAAGCCTGATGTTTTACATTTACGTATGTTTGGTTGTGTTGTATATGTGCCAATTACGCCCCCACAACGTACCAAAATGGGTCTTAAAGACGAGTCATCAAATGTTGGATATTAACCCCCAACAATTATCCGCTAATTAGAACCCTTGACGAGTGATCCCTTTACCGCTAGATTTGCGGGTTGTCACTTTGATGAGACAACCTTCCTGTCGTTAGGGGGAGATAGGAAAAAGGATTTTCCATGGGAACCACAGGAAGTGTGATTGAATATTTCAATTGTGTCTCATTTTGATCCCCAAAAACTTCACAACGTAAAGTTGAAGTCAAACGAATCAGACTCGATATGTGATACGTTTAATATTATCTAGAGTGACAAGATCACATATACGAGCTGCAAATATACTCGCAAGGTCAAAAGTCCCCAAATAAGGGCACAACGTCGCTGGAAGTACGTTGCAATCACACATGGTGGAGGTGTGGTTGAGGTCGTAGCTCCCAAAAGGAAATGGGGGAAGCTACTTGGTTCGATAGATACTCATCTAAAGGAAGAGAAGAGTAAGGCACAACCATTTATCATCAATACATGAGATTATCTCTGATTAAATCTATGTCTATGAATCATTACTGGAGGACGCTCCGAAGTTATACTGATTCCAGAGATCAAAGAAATCTCAAATGAATATGAGTCGATGGACAGATCATAAATACTAAATGATGATATATTTGCATATATCGTTGCTTATGAGATAATAGAGCACGATGTCATCGAACCATGCTCAGTTGAAGAATGTCAACAAAGAGCAAATTGACCTTAATGAAAAGAAGCAATCCAAGATAATTATTTGACGAATGAACAGGTATTTGGTTCGGTAGTGCTAACCGACCAAGTGTAAAGCCTGTAGGACATAGATAAATCATTTGTCAGGGAAGCGCAATGAGAATAATTAAGTCATAATATATAAGGCTCTCTTTTGGCGCAAGGTTTCTCACAACGCACTGGATTGACCACAATAAGACTTACTCTCTCGTGATGGAGAACGTTCTGCTAATTAATTAGCCAAGTAGTTTCTGAAGGACTGAAAATTGCAGCTCAATGATGTAGTTACTACATATCTCTGTGGGGATCTAAATTCAGAGATATATAAAAGTTCTTGATGGCATTATACCAATATCAAGTAACTTTAAACCATGAAATGCGTTTACAATAAAATTGAAACACTCACTTTATAGATTAAAGCAATCTATGCGGATGTGGTATACCCGCCTGAGTGAATACTTGATTGGGAAATGATAAATAAGAACGATGAACTGTGCCCTTGCGTATTTATATAAGAAAACAAGTCCCAGATTTTCATAGTAGCTCTATATGTCGATGTTATAAACATAATAGGCACTCTTAATGAAATAAGAGAAAACACAAGCTACTTGAAATCTGAATTTGAGATGAAAGATCGTGGGAAAACTTGGTTTTGTCTAGATACTTGAGCTACAACACCGAGTTTGTGGAATATTAATCCACCGATCCGCATATGTCTAGAAAATGATCAGACGACCTAATATGGACAAAGCGCATCCGATTAGCACTCCCATGATCGGTCAAAGTGATGGATATAAGGAAAGATCCATTTCGTCTAAAGGATGAGGACGAAAATGTGTTAGGAGCTGGAATTCCATTCCTAAGTACAATAGGCGCATTATTGTACTCAACATAATACACTTGACCGTATATTGTACTTTTCACTGAACTTGTCAGCTAGATTTAGCTCAGCGCCAACGCAACGTCATTGGAATGATTTAAAATTAATCTTTTGGCACCATTGACGTGGGCTTATAATTTCCCTACGGAGAAAAGTGGATTGATAATGAAACTTCAATTCCTACTTAGATTGTGAGCGGCAAAAGTACTGGCCCTTATAGAAAAACACCAAACAATGCCTTGGTATACATTTGCTGATATTAGGTATATGTTTGACTGATATAAAGGTTGTTCCCAAACTGAATAAGGAATTATCATATGGAACATGCCGATTGCTTGGAAGTAAACTAAGCAAACCCTTAATAGCTATCTTCTTATATTATCAACAATCTTACTCTCCATGAGACTATTCAAAAGTGTATATGGTTAAGGACTATCATTACACATATTAGAGGAGCTGGTAATTTTGAGTTTAACCACTATACAACTTGCATGTATGGAAATAATGCATCATGTATCGAAGAAATGAAAGTAAGATATATCAAGGGTTATAACACAAAGCAGACTCTGCTTAAGTTTTCATATAATCAATTATCCTCAAGATTCAAGTGAACTGAATAAGATGCGAGGAAAATGTGGCATGTTTGTTTACCAAATCAATACGTAAAACCATATTTGGGAAACATGTAGAAAGTATTAAAATGGAAATGTTTTAAACCTCATTTGATTAATGCACAAATCAGGGGGAGTAGTAGACAAAAGGGGGAGTCTACTATATATGTAATATTGGTATGTTGTGCTCTTTCCTTCAACCAAGGTTTTATTTTTCCCATTGGGTTTTGTTCCTTGGTGTGAGGTTTTAGTGAGGCAACGGTTTATATACCATCATGTTTTCTTAACTCTCATGATTAATGTACAAATCTAATAGAGAATTAGACTAAAGGAAAAGTCTATGTTTTGGAAATAAGCTAGTGCGTTGTACTCTTTCCTTCGCCATATTTTTATTTTTTCCCACTGGGTTTTTATTTTGGCGTAAAGTTTTAACGATGCAACAATTGTGCACCTTCACTCCTTTGACTCGGCACAAGGGGGAGTGTTGAAGATAAATGTGCCATCGTCAAAGTATAAGACGATAATGATAAAGTTAGAGTTAGAGATAAAGATATACACATTAGAGTTAGATTAGAACCATGTATCTCATGATTATTTCTTTGTAAACCATCCATATTTAAAAGGGCTTGTGATTTAATGAGAAGTGACCTTCTTGATTCTCCGTATATTGATTATCTCTATATTATTCGTTCTACAACAATAAAGAGTATATTGTCGGACATTTTGTTAAATTTTTACACCGCCCTGACATCTGTGTCGTAAAACAAATCCCATTTCTTGTATCTATTCGTTTTCTTATACCCAAATTATTATTATGAGCAAACCCTAGATCCTTTGCTTCAAAGGTAAACCCTGCTCATTCCTCTACATATTATGTGTATACATATACATATACATATGCATATGCATATATACTCACTCACGTATGTAGATATCATGTGTAATTTGTACTCTGTTCATATCTGTTGCAGTTTTCTGTAGAAGGAAGCGACAAAGCTGTGATTTTTGGGAGGGACACTGTTGAGGAGATGAGTTGCAGCACATCGGTTGCGATGAGTGGTGGTGGTGGTGGAGATGTGTACAGAGCGCCATTCACGGCGGTGCAGTGGCAGGAGCTGGAGCATCAAGCTCTAATATATAAGTACTTGGTGGCAGGGGTGCCTGTTCCTTCTGACCTTGTCATGCCAATTAGAAGGAGCTTTGAGGCTTCATCTGCTAGGTTATTTCATCATCCCACCTGTAAGTTAGTAATGCTTATTGACTAGTGCCCTATTTCAACTTTTACATACTAGCTGCATTTTGATTTTTGTTTTCGAAGATTTATAAATCGGAATTATGCTAATGAAGGCACTGATGATATGTTACTTGATTAGATTAAGATATCCAAGTTTTTGATAGCATATTGCTATGTTGGTCCATAAGATCTTTCCAGTTTTGTTCAATGGGATAGAGTATCATTTTGACATCAGGAAACAGAGGGTGTATCATAAGGAATGTTGTTCATCTTGTTGTTAAAGACTTCTTGTTTTGCATTGCTTCATATCTAGTTAAAATCATGAGTTCATGTTTGTGGGTCCAATGACAACTGTTTAGGAGTTTTGTAAGTTTTTTTTGAAGAGATTAGCAGCCCACTTTTAGATTCAACTGTGATTTTTCTAAAGGGACTTGACTTTTCTTTTCCAACTGCATCTGGTTTAGTTTCTACTTTCTAGTTTATCTTTCTCCAGTGATATTGTCCGTTGTGGTTTAGTGACTTGCAGGGTTAGACCCGAATTTCTTGTGCTACAAAGACAATTTAGGTTCCGTTTGGTTTGTGGGATTGGATTTGATTTGGAATTGAATTCTATTTCGAATTCCATTTTTGGTTTGAAGGATTCTTTGGATTTGAAATCCCACAAACATAGGATTTTGAAATCCCACTGATGTGGTTGGTATTTCACTGGATTTCTTAGTATTTGTATGTAATAACGTTTTAAACTTTGTTAAAAACATTTGTTTTGTAATAATCAATTAATCATTTAATAAAAAGGCAAATTTTTTTTATCTTTTTATAATTTTTTATGATTTTTTAATAAAATATTTATTAAGAACGGAATTGAAATCCTACAAACCAAACATACAAAAATTCCAAATCATTCCAAATCCAATCCCTCTAATTCCAAATCCTTCCATGAAATCCAAATCCCTCAAAACCATTCCATCAAACCAAACACCCCCTTACTGTAGTCTTATTGCATTCAAAAGGTTTGTCAATCGTCAATCTCTGAAATTCAGAACTGATTCAGATGCTTGTTGTATATGATATACTTCCCGAATTACATTTCCGGAATCTCATGTTCATGCATAAAGTTTTCTGTTTTTTTTCCTTCAAATTATTGACGGCCGCTTTAAACTTCTATTAAGCAGTGGGATATTGTTCATATTACGGGAAAAAGTTTGATCCTGAGCCAGGGAGATGCCGGCGGACAGATGGTAAGAAGTGGAGATGCTCCAAAGATGCCTACCACGAATCAAAATATTGTGAGCGGCACATGCATCGTGGCCGTAACCGTTCAAGAAAGCCTGTGGAATCTCAATCTACTTCTCAGTCGTTATCGACACACATCAGTACTGTGAACAGCACTGGGAGTGTCAATCGGAGCTACCAGAATGTTAGCAACGCAAGCTCCCCAAGCCAATCGTTGTATCCCATCACTAATTCGCAGAGTTTTGATTTCGGAAGCAATGTATCAAAGTCACAGGTGGATACCAGTCCCTATGTGATCAACAACAAAGATCTTAGGTACTTAATTTCTCTTCATTTGAGGACATTTTTGTGAGCACATTTATCATTAAGAAAGAGTCTGTTTGGTTTGTTTTCCATTAAGTCCTGTATGGATAAAACTGTCTGTCTGGATTAATCTGATTGTATAGATTGGGAATGTTTTTGTTTGGGAGGGTTTTTTCATAGATGGAAGGAGTGTGTTTTTTTAATTGGGAAGGGCAGGTTTGGAAAAAATTGGCTTTCTGCATAAATCTACCCACTGGAAGCTTAGCAAATAAGCCACTACCAAAATCAGTCATGTATAGCAGACTGAATAAGCTGTAAGTCCCATTAAGCTCATTAAGCTGCTATCAAACATGCCCTAAGTGTTGTTTATGAACACAGTCCTCGGGTAAGATGTGTCAAAATTTCATGGTAGTTATCTAGAATTTCTACAAATTTTTGCATGATATTAAACATTTATGATGAAATATGAACCTTTGGTGTGGAATACGCAGGTATGCTCAAGGATTAACTGCCAATGTCGATGATCAAAATTACGCTTCAGGGAATGTGAGGGGTCTTGGCATGGAGATTAATATAGACGGTTCGAGGCATCTAATGACTTCCCAAGTTCCCACAAATTCTTTGTTGAAGCCGCAAAATGATTCATACTTACAAAGCAATTCCCTACAGCTGAACATGGCCAATACTTTTGATCCAATGGTCGATACTACTTCTATCTCAAAGCAAAGGCAACAACATCCCTTTTTTGGTAGCGAGATTGCATCACCAGGGCAAGTAAAGCACGGTCAATCAATGCGCCAATTTTTTGATGAGTGGCCGAAAGCCAAAGAACCATGGTCCAATCTTGATGCCACAACTCAGTTATCTATGTCAATGGATCCTGAATTTAATGCAAGAAATGCTTGTCCTCCAAATGGTGCGTCTTCATACACTTGTCTCTGTATTTGTAACACCTTCAGGGTGCGTTTGGTATACTGGACAAGTGAAAGAATTGTGGAAGGTTTCAGGGTTTTTATTTGACATGGGTAGTTTAGTAATTTACCAGTCCGATGTACCAAACGCACCCTCAAGGTTGAAAATTGAACTAATGTGGTTTTATACATTCTTGTAATCTGCAGATGCTTAGCAGAAGCTGATTGCTATTGCCGAAAAGCTGTTCAAGAGATGGTGTTTGTAGTTGTTGTGTGCATGTGACTAGTGTTGTATGATCTACACTTGTATCAGGTTCGCCCAACTTCTGAATCTTGCTGTTGGTTCTTACATTAATGTTTCTGTAGCCACACAAATGATGAAATGCTTGTTCAAGTACACTATAGCTCAAATAAATGTTTGGCCTTTTTTTAATCGTACACCTTTCGGGTATTTACTCAAGTGATCAAAAATCACTAATATGTGACTTTTGCAGTAAAACTTACTCAAGGCATTGATTTTTTTTTTTGAAAATTTCCAAGGAAATGCGGAATCCATTGACTTCTCTCCAAAAATCACTTGCTCATCCTTTCAAATTTTAACGCTGCCTTTCTTGTTTTCAAGTTTTTTTCGATGTTCTTATGTTCTTTTTTCTGCATTTGTTTTGCACACTATGCACAAGTCGGAGGTCTTCATGGAAACAACCACCCCTAATCGTGGTATTAATCGATTTATACCACTGCGTTGGGTAGAATCTAGTGCACCGGCTGTAACTAGAATTGGAGACAGTGTCAAGGATCGCAATCATGAAAAAATGATTTAGAAAATCATTTACGATATGTCGATATCTATCAACTGGGTTGTGTAAATCTAGTGCATAGTTATAGCTTACATGTTGCATTTACTTGCCACAAACTTTTACATTACATAGGGGCACAGTCTGTGTACTGACTGTGTGGGATTTAGGGGTTGTTTGACGGTTACTGAATGGTTTGGTGCAGGATGATTAAGTGGTCAGGATGAGTTAGAGGCTCTTATGATATAGTACAAAATGAAATATGGTTGTTTGGTAATTGTTCAAAAAGAAATTGGGACGCTGAATGGTTAAGGGAGGCCCAAGATACAAAATCATTCAGAGGGTTTTAGGATCATAAGACATGGTGATGGTCCTAGTAGCAAATTTTGCATGCTTTGCTGACACATGATTTTATAAGTCATCACGATTCAACTTCTACCTTCTCTACAAATATAACTACATCTATGTATTACCATCCCACATACACAATATAATGGTCACTGATTCGAGTCTCCTCATACCGTTAAATGCAAGGCCCATGTGATTAGTCGAATTGCATGTAAGCTGGTCCAGATACATAGAAAAACATTACAGATGTGTATTCACTACTCGACCATCAGACTAGGGAAATGTTGACCGGTTCTTTTGTAAGACACGAGAAACAAATTTCAAGTATAAGATTCGTTTAGGATTTACTTCATATGTAGTTGTAAGTTTTACTTAAACGTAGAAAGCGCTTAAAAACAAACAAATGTGCTTATAGAATGAGGGTGTGGAATTAAAGTTTTAGTTACATGGGGTGCTGCTTAATTCAGGGGCAAGCAATATGCTGTAAGCACCCTTTAATTGCTCAACACTCATCAATTTTTAAATAAATAAAATTCATCAAATTTTAAATAAATAAAAGTCAAAAGTTCCCCCATAATCTGCCGGAATTTGCTCTCATGCGTTTCTGGTCAATTTTGTACAAATAGTTTCGGGCAATTAACCACTCACGATGGTTGACCTGTTATTTTCTAATTACAAATTAATATTTTTGTACCACAACAAATATCATTTGCTGATAAATAACCGTATATTTAGTAACCAATCTGGACCAATGGGTTTCAAGGCGAATGATCGTGTGAGAAGTGGATTTGAACTGTTGATCATTTTTAATCCAATGCACTTCTATTAATTGCGGCTTAGAAGAGAATTGGTCTGGTGCATCTTCTCTTGATGCATCTCATCATAATGTGTCTCCATTTCTCATTTAACGGTTGATAGCTAATTCTCACGTTTTTTACGTTAACCTCAACTTTTCATCAGAACTAAACCTTGGTCTTAATCGGTCTGACTTTGGCTGATCCAATCCAATTAAAGACCGGTTTGGTTCGGTTTACGCGGACCTAAATGCCCATTGTAGGTGCACCCAACAAATGACCATCTTGAGATGACATTTTAAAGTTTAATTGCTGAATTTCTTCATTCGAATACAAAAGTTGAGAAAAGGGAATTAAAGAGAACAAAAAGTTTTTTTTTATTTTTTTTATTTCTAAAAATGTAATTTGCTTGGTTTTGATATTTCTTTGATGCCCTTATTAATATAATCTTGATAACTGAGTTCTCAACTTTTTTATTTATAATTTTCATTTGATTAGTCCCCTGATAATTTAATCACAAATATAATCTTATATCAGATGAAGGGTTGTGATTTGTTTGAACATCATTTCTTTTTCTCTCTCTGACTCTCTCTCTCTCTCTCTCTCTCTATATATATAAATATATATATATATATATATATGTAATGAATAAATAAACATAAAAAAATGAAAGAAGTCAGCATAGAAAATGTGAGTGAGAAGAATCTCCATCCAATTTCCCAAAAGAAGCGTGAGAAAAGCACTTGGAAAAGGAAAAAAAGAGCACTTCTTTAAGTGCATGAATACCTTCCCACCCCCATCACAAAAACCATGTTCACCACTACAAAAGCCAGACCAAATATCATCAAAAAGACGATACCACCACCCCAAACCATCACCACCACCACCATCGCCGCCACCATGGCCCTCACCACCACCAGATCCAAGAGACCCGTTTGCTCTATCCAATCCAGCCTAGCCACCACCCTATTCTTCGTCGTCCTCTTCACCATCCCGGCCCTCCTCCTCCTCCACACCCCACCCGCCACCATCTGCAACTCCACCTCCACCATCACCGCCGCCTTCTCCGGCGACCTCCGCTCAGCCAAATTCTCATGGAATCACCTCAGCTTTTCGCATCAAATCCCTCCACCGGTCTCCCTCAAGGTAGCCGTCTTCACTAGGAAATGGCCCGTTGGGACGACACCTGGCGGCATGGAGCGGCACGCGTACACGTTGTACACGGCTTTAGCCACTCGCGGCCATGAGATCCATATCTTCACTTCTCCGCCAAACGAAGACATCAACTTGAGCAACACGAAAACCACAAAATCCCCAATTGTCCATTTTCATGAGGGCGCCGAGCCTGGACAATGGCGGTACAACAAAGCGTGGGAACAATACGAAGAGGAAAACCTCCGCCGCCCGTTTGACGTGATCCACACCGAGAGCGTGGCGTTACCGCATTACAAAGCGCGTAATATCCCAAATCTTGCGGTCTCGTGGCACGGAATCGCGTTAGAAAGCGTTTCGTCAAGCATCTACCAAGATTTGTTACGGCGGCCCGATGAGCCCATCTCGCCATCGTTCAACAAAAGCTTACAAGGCATGATCCCAAAAGTCTTGAACGAAATTCGGTTCTTCAGAAACTACCAACACCACATCGCAATAAGCGATAGTTGCGGCGAAATGCTCAGAGACGTCTACCAAATCCCGAGTAAACGAGTTCACGTGATCGTTAACGGCGTTAACGAGGATGATTTTCGCGAAGATCCCGAATCGGGGAAGAAATTTAGGTCCAAAATTGATGTACCCCAAAATGCTAGTTTGTTATTAGGGGTGGCTGGGAGACTTGTAAAAGATAAAGGGCATCCTTTGCTATATGAAGCCTTTGCAAAACTTCTAAAGAACCACAAAAATGTGTATTTGGTGGTGGCTGGGGCTGGCCCATGGCAACAAAGGTATATGGAGCTTGGACCCCAGGTGATAGTCCTGGGGTCCATGAACCCATCGGAGCTTCGCGGGTTCTATAATGGGATTGATATCTTTGTGAACCCGACGCTCAGGCCTCAGGGGCTTGACCTGACGCTTATGGAAGCGATGATGGCTGGGAAACCAGTGATGGCATCCAGGTTTCCCAGCATCAAAGGGACGATTTTGGTTGATGATGAGTTTGGGTTTATGTTTTCACCGAACGTAGAGTCGTTGGTGGAAACGTTAGAGTCTGTGGTGGCTGAGGGTCCGAAGAGGCTTCTCCAGAGGGGGAAGGCTTGCCGGAGATTTGCAACCTCCATGTTTACTGCTCGAAAAATGGCGTTAGCGTACGAGAGGCTATTTCTTTGTATAAAAAACGAAACATTGTGTATTTATCCGTAGGTTATACCTTATTCACTTGTTCGTGATCCCTTAGGTCATATTGAAACAGTTAACAAACTGATACATTTATTTCTGTCAACCGTGGGTGTTCAGACTAGGTTACGTGCATATCGAGTAATCCTAGGGGCCCTAGAGGACGGTTTGGAAAATTCTCAGTGGTCTTGCAAGACTTGAATCGGTAACATTTATGTTTCTGTAGAGATTTGAACTTACATCTTTATGGTTGCAAACATCGTTGCTACCATTTGTATTCATCAATTTAAAATATTCTATTTTTTCCATACTTGTATGAATAAAACAATGTCAAATCTATTATAAAAGTAATTATATTAGAGCATCTCCAACAGCTTCTCTAAAATAGAGAAAATTGCATTTTTATTCTCTATATTGCTCCAACAGCTTCTCTATATTGTTCTCTAAAATAGAGAAAACTCCAAGTTTAGAGAATTCTCTATATTGTTCTCTATATTACAAACGAAATAAAGTTAATATAAAAGATGAGATGTATACAAATGTTACTTTTAACCGGTAAAAAAAACTCTCCATGTGAAAAAAGAAAAAAACAATGACACATTTTATACAACAAACAATTACATGTATTCCTACTGCCTACTACTAACACTATATACACAATCATTCTACTTGATTTTTTGTTTAACATCTACTATGACACTATAGAAGCCCGGTTACGTGCATAAGCGTATCGAGTTCTTAAGAATAACAACACACTTGAAACTAGGCCTAAAACCGAAACACAACCCCACAAAACAAACGTTACGAAATAGCACTGTCTTCCAATACACACCAACGAACCGCTATATGAAACCGCGTTGGCATCATAGACGAGGGCGGAAAGAAGGCCATAAACGAGTGAGCCGAGTGGGATATTGGTGATCAGAAGGTTGTGGTTCACACCAAAACTCCCAGGTCCGAAAAGCTCTGATGTGATGGACACGGCTGCTGAGAAAATGAAGCCGGAGCTTAACCCGATAAGGGAAGTTCCAATGGCAAGTACTACCTCGGCTTCTGTCAACGAAAGCATAAGGAAGGCTAGCGGTGTTGGCACGAGTGCAATGGCTAGCCATCCCGTCCTTGCCAAGTACCACTTCCTATATATACATGATGTATAACTCAAATTTCTATGCATGATGGATCATTTAGGGACCAATTGAAACAATCGAAAAGGAAATATGAGTTAATATATGCTCTAAAGTTGAAAATATCATAAAAATGAAAAAAAAGGGAGGGAATTCCCTAGATTAATTAAGAAATATAGGAGTTCTTCTTAGTTTCAGAATGAATATATTTATATGATAAAAGATCATATCTATAGTTTTTTTGAAAATTATCCTCTTTAGGGCTAGACTGGATGAGCAAGACTGACGTGGCGGGTTGAAAGAATTCTGGAAGGTGTTAGTGATTTCTTGCCAGGCCCCCACTAACCAAAAATACCTCAAAATCAACCAAAAACCAAAAAGAAAAAACTATTGAAATCAATCAAAAAACCTGAAAAAATCCATCGAAATTGATAAAAAAAAAACTTAAAAATCCCTCGAAATCAATCAAAAAGAAAAAACTATTGAAATCAACCAAAAAAGTTGAAAAATCCATCGAAATTGATAAAAAAAATCACTCGTAATCAACCAAAAAAACCTTTAAAAATCCCTCGAAGCAGTGGATTAGGCTAAAAACACATCCCTAAAAGGTGTCCTACTAGACAAAAATCCTCGCCACTTGATGGACAACAAGTTTTTGTTCAATCATTCATGCCATGTCCTGTTCCGTGTACCAAACGCACCCAGATGACAACGGTTGAAGAGAGACAACCACACAAGGGTTCGATCAGGTTGGTGGCAATCCTTTAGGTCAAAAGAAGGATAGTTCCTCTTACCCTTTCTATTGGGTGCAAAATCCCATGTGTATATGTACATGTTTATCTCTTTCTGATAGCTTAATGTAACTTGGTGTATACATACATACATATATATATACTTACATTCTCAAGAAGTCTGGCGCTGCTGAAAGTAACCGGCCGAAGAACGAAAAAGACGAATAGAGTGTGATGAGGGTGGAAGTACTTGAATGTAAACCGACGGATTGCGCTATCTGGCCTAAATTGTTACTGTAAACTAACCCAATTGTTCCCCCACAAAAGTACGCAAAGTAGTACAGCCAAAAATCGACCCTACAAAGAAGCCTCTTTGTATCATGCTCTTCTTCGAGCATTACCAATCTATCACTCTTTATCACCATCTCCCAACACCCTTTACGTGCTGTACCATCTTGTACATTTTCAATCCCATTATCATCATCATTAGGTACAACTAGAGTAGCATCATGACTACCATCGAGCAGCTCTTTTCGCAGCTCAAGATCATCACCACCAACAAGAATGAAACTCGAGCCTTTGAACCAGTTTCTACCATACACCATACCCGGGATTCCCAATGGAAGAATAAGGAATACAATGGCACCAGAAAAGAAGAGCTTTGCATGATTTGAAGGTGCCAAAAGGAGATAGAGGCCAGTGATGACAGCGAAGAAATTTAAGATGATGAATAGGAAGTGATCATGGGGGCGGGTGATGTCTGAATGAAGGGGGCTTAATGGGGTTTGTCTGAGGATTGGGACGAGGGCTGCAATGGAGGTGAAAAGTGGAACGGAGGAATTGAGGAGAAGGTAAATATCATAGGAGGATGGGTCAATTGCTTTGGCTGCGAGGTTATATAAGGCTGCACTTACTCCATTGAAGCTTACGGTGAGGGAGATGGCTAGAGGTCGATTTGTGGGGAAGTTTTGGATGCAGAGAACAAAGCAAACTGTATTGAACCAACAAATGCTACATCCTGCCAACAAGCATAGTAGAAATACCTGCAATTAGCAAGGCCATGGTGAATGTTATGATTACACATTGAGATCAAGAACATATGTGCCAAAAAAGTTCATCTAAAATCTCAATGGAAGAATTTAAACTTATGATTACATTGTAAAATGAGGTAACAAAGAAAAACACATAAAAGGGCTAAACCTAAACAATAAACTTAAATAATCAACAATCTGAAACTATAACATTTAACATTTTTAACCTAAACAATGGTCAAAGTATGCATATTTGTTTCTTGAGCTTTTGAAGAGTTCAATCGCCCAATGGGGAACAAAGATGAGTGAAGAGGAAACGGGAAATTAAAAGGCGTTGATGAGACGTATTATTTTTGTCTTTAGATATTAATTAGAGAGACACCAAGGTATGCTATAGGTAAGCCTTTAGAGAGGTTGATGAAAGGTGCAAAACACATGTAAAATTGTGCCCTAAAATTTTGGAATTTTGGGGGTCGTGTTCAAAATGTCGTATTTAACATGTTAAGGAATGGTCCTGAGCTTTCCAAATGTTTCATGGGCTCATCTTGAGTTGACACCTTTTATGGGCCGAGACACCTTCTCCAAGCTCAAGATATCAAGTGAATGAAAACTCTTTCATGGTTCTACAAGGCCAAAGTGCAAGAAGGTACACATTATGTAGCATAAAGTACAAGTGATAGCAATGCATTTTAGGCTTGCGTTCTTCATTTTTAAGGAATTTATACAACAAACAGTACTTGGATGCTCTTTTTTTACTTATGTTGGATGGTTTTTTGATGAATATTTGGTAGATAACTCCCTTAATATTTTTTGTTTGATATTGATGCTAAAGTAAGCATATCTGTTTGATAAATCCTTTAATTAAATAAATAATTGACTAACAATTTGAATTATAATAACGTTTCATCTCTTTAGCCCATTTAGAGCATAACAGCCTTTCTAAAATTTCTCAAAAAACAGAGAATCAAAATCTTCAAAATAAAATTACATTAAACACCAACAAATTCTTCTTTTTTTAGAATACAACGTTAATTATATTATTAAAATATACAACATAAATTATATTTGGGCAAGTAAAAGTTGATAACCACCAACCCCAACAGGTTCTACACGAGCCCGCTATTAAGGCCACCAATGTGAGGAGGCATTTCTTTGCTCACTCGACTGAGGCTAGCGCGGGGGGGGGGGGGGATCGAACCCATGACCTTTCTTGTATTTGGGCAAAGTCACCCCACCCATTTTCCAACTGAGATACATGCCAGAGGCACATTAATTATATTACTAAAATATTCAATACAATTAGTAAAATACTATTTCCATCTCCTAAACATTTCATTTCAAGAATTCTTATTGGTGGAAATAATATAAAATCACTTTTCTCCAATAATTTTTAGGGATTCTACTATTTTAGAAAAGTTTTGAAGAAATGTTGAAGAAAAAATGAGTCCAAAATCTTCATTTTGGAGAATCTGTTGGAAAGAGCAACTCATAACAGATTCTCCAAAATGAAGACTTAACAGCCAAAATCTCTAAGAAAATTACATTTAACTCCAATGGTTTCTCATTTTGAAGATTACAACATTACTTATATTATTAAAACATTTGGCACAGAAATATTATTTCTCTAAACATCTAATTTCGTTTTAACAGAAAACATTTCTCACGTAAGCAATAATTTTTGGAGAGTTCTTTGGAGAATTTCACCCTCTATTTCCTCATTTTGGAACTAGTCAAAATCCCAAAAAATTCCATTTTGAAGATTCTGTATGGAGATGCTCGTGCCTGAAGTTCTATGTAAAACATCACACATTCAAGAGTTATCTCGGTCAATAATGTCATAGTCCTATAACGACGAGAACCGAACATGATACTTGATGTCACATTCAAAACAAGGCTCTACGGGAATACATTGTTAGGTCAGGGTTAAGTTCCGATGATTTAATTAAGCAAATTAAAGCGAGACAATGAAACCTAGCTACGATTTTGAAATGTTAAATGCTTGAAACAAATCGGAATTCATGTTTGTGGAGATGGCATACATGGAATCATCATGCATTCATGCATGATGATGAATAATGAATTGATGAATTTGAACTCACCAGAAAATAAGGAAGAGTAATGATGCGACGAATCAGGAGCCACTGAAGTCCATAACCGAAAAACCCCATGAAAGCCGCGATGAACATGACAATCCAAAACGGAAAATATATGAGCGCCAGTCCCGACGACCACCCAAACACCTTCCCTAAATCAGATGCGGTGGCCAGATAGTTCAATTGCACCTGCGACACCTGCAACACCTTCTTAAGCTCCGACGAGTAGGCGGAGAAATCAAAATTGGTGCCTGTGAAGGCCTGGATCCATATGCTGGCCATCAGGATCATCCATTTCCGAGATTCGCCTGCCATCACGTCCGGCGGAGATGAGAAACCTCCGATTGGTTGTGGTGGTGGTTACGACCATCACCCCCTCATGTAAACGAATTTTGGGGGATGGTACGGAACGTGGAATGGTGGTTGGTGTTGAAGAATTTGCGCTCTTCATAATCTCTACGTGGCCTGGTTTATAGACCATGACACAATTTTAATTCTAATTCTAATTCTGGTAATCTGGTTTGATGCTGAAAGAAGAATAGAGACGCCAATTCCTTTCTATTCGGTTAAATATTAATGGGAAATTAATTAAAATGCCCCACGTTTGACTTTAACTTACTTATAAAATCTCTCCAATTTAACCAAAATACCCAAAAAAATCCGTAAAATGGTACGTGATCACAGACATGGTTCAAAATTGATAAAGGAATCTGTGAAGTTTTATAAAGGAATCCGTGAAGTTCAAGCCATTTAGAGCATCTCCAATGGTTGCTTGAAGAAGGCTTGATGAAGACTTGAACAAGGCTTGACCATTGGAGACAATGGCTTTACTTATCAGCCACATGAGGTTTCTCAAATGTTTGAAGAAATTATTGTGAGAGGCAAAGAAAGAGAAAGGAACAACATGGTAGGACCAATATTTTTTTAATATTTTTTTATTTTGATCAAGTCTTTCACATGGATTAACCATTGTGGATGCCCTTAGTTTTCTAAAGATTGAATAAACTCAATTTTTTATTCAATCCGTAAAGTTTGAATAAACTCAATTTTTTATGGTTCACACACCACTATCATAAAGGAATCCGTGAAATTTGAATAAACTCAATTTTGACCCACCACTCTCAATCCATGAAGTTCACCTACCACTTCAAAATTATGGTTCACCCACCACTCTCAATCCGTGAAGTTCAAAATTGAACATCCATTTCACGGACCCTTTCATAAATATTTTGGGTATTTTGGTTAAATTGAGGAGAGTTTGGGCATTTCAGTGAGTGAACCTTGAACTTAGGACATTTTAATTAATTTCCCAATATTAATTGTTATTTATTTTGTATGTTTAATAAATGGTCTGAAATTTAACATTAATATTTAATGAATAGATGAAACTGCTATTTTATTCAGTGTACTGAAAATAATGAATTCTGAATATATATAAATTTATGAAAGCTTTAAATAAAAATAGGAGTAAACTTTAATATTGGTCCTAGAGATTTAGGGGTACCTTGTAAGCGTCTATCGGTAAAATTTAACATTATCATTACTTACTGGGTAAGATTTTAGTCTATCAAAACAACACTGTATGCAATAATTTACCCTGTAATTGTTAACCACGGTAAAAATCATTGCTCTCAGTTACCGGGTAAGACTGCTGATCCTTGCCTCGCTCTTACCATGTAAGATTCTTGGCCCTTAACATATTCTTTCAGTATGGTAATATGACCTGATAAACGTTTGGTAAATGGTCCCTTAGTGAAATGTCTAAAAGTAGAACATGTAATAATTCTTTTGGTTTTTATTTTGCTCCAAAAGTGATATCTAGTCATTAAGTTTATTTTCTCCGAGGAACATTTCAGTCTTTTCATCAAATTCTTTTATTTTCTCTTTAATAAAAAAATAAAATTTCATTTTATATTTTATTTTAAAAAGAACAACAAATTTTAGATTGAGAAAGTAATTTTATAATAAAATACAAAATATACAATAATTTTTTTAAAAGAATATTTTTTTGATAAAAAAACTGAAATACCACTCGTTTTATCAGAGAAAATAAATAGAACTAATAATCAGGGGCCACTTTCAGAACAACACGAAAAACACAAGAATAATTTCTAGACTTGACAAAATTTAGAAGTCACTTTCAAAATATTCACTAAACCTCAAGGACCAAAATCATAATTTACTTTAAAAATTAGAGTAAACTACAAATTTTGACCCCAGTGAACATCCCTAAACTTTATTAATTAATCTCTATACTAATCATTATGGTTTGCATTTGGATTTTAAATTAGTTCCGACACTAACATTGTTAGCTAAAATGACGTTAAGTTAGGGGTATTTTCGTCATTTTAACTGTTTTTTTCTTATTAGAAAACTAAAAAAACCTAATTTTTGTGTGGACTGATGAGGATCTTTGTCGTGGGCTTAACTTGGATTAGAGATGAAGATCGAGGTTCCAAAGGTGTCGGCTTGAGGCAAAAGACAAAACAAATAAATGACAAGAAATGGAGTAAAAGACAAAGAAATGATAAAAAAGTTCCTTATTTAACGGATAATTAATCTAAGTGACCACTTTCAAAGCAAAATGCAAATAACAGTGATCATTACTATACTTAATGAAGTTTAGGGACTTTATTTGTAGCTAGGTGTAAACCACATGGACCAAGATTGTAGTTTGCTCTATAAAATATTTGATATGAATTATTTCAAACATTTATTATCACGACATGACTATCTTTCATACTTGTTTATAACTGAAAACTGTTATATAGCTGATAGTTCAGAATAGACAAAATAGAATTTTTACTTGTAAAAGTTTTGTAACTATCTTAATTGATCCAATAAAAGTTTTGTAACTGGAAACTGTTATATAGCTTATATAACACTTTTTGGATGTTCTAACAAACTTTTAGGACATTTATAAAATAAAGTGTCGTATTAGCTATTTGTACATGACATTATTTGAAAAAATGTTTTATATAAAACCTTTCTCAAAAGTGTGATATAAAATAACTAACTTTATTTAAAAAATGTCTTAGAAAACTTGTTAAAATGCTTAAAAACGTTCTATAAACTTATTATAACACTCCTACGTATGCATGCAGGGGCGGATGTATTGCATAGGCAGTGGGGGGATAGGACCCCACTAAAAAGAAAAAAATTTGAAATATTTAAGTTAAAAACATGGATTTTTACCTTAATGTCCCCCAATTAATTTCTCGTCCGGGACACCATCAACCAAAAAACCAAAAGTACTCTTGAAATCGACTAAAAAACCAAAAAAATTACTCGAAATCGACAAAAAAACTTAAAAGTCTTTTCAAATCTACCAAATAAAACTTTAAAAAGACCTCAAAACGTTGGATTTAGGCTAAAAATATATCGGTCAATTTTACGGGCATTTAAGTTACCTAAAAAGGACCCCAGTAGGAAAAAATCTTGGATCCGCCACTGTAAGTATAACACTTTATTCTATAAACCTAAGTATTATAAAACAGTTTATTATGACACTTGTAGCGTTCTATATTTTGTTTTAGGGCCATGCCACACCATACCTTAAACATATATCATGGTACATCAGAGATGCACATTGCCACCGCGATGCTACCTCGTTACGCCATTTAGAACAATTCTCTCGTCCTCAAGTCCACATTAGGAGATGATGAATGTGCAAGGATTCGTGTACGAGTTTAAATATTAAACGAAATAAATTGCTAAAAGTTTGTGTACTTGTCGTGTTTTGTATCTTTTGATGTCGTCGTTGTCTCTCTTAATTCCTTGGAAGTTAGTTATGGACCACATAGTTAACGTGTTTGGAAGCCTCTTTGAGAGTGTAATGTGTCATGTTTGCGTTTCTAGATATCATTAAACTTGATCACATACACTGTGTGTAAATTGTATTACATTATAAGTCACGTATACATCATGTTTATAGATATGTTACCATCTTAACGTCAAAATTAGATATGACAACAATATTACGAAAGTAAATCGACGACGTTTTGTATGTAATTGAATTTATAGATAACGCCTATTTATTATTTTTTTGACCCTTCTTGTTTATCATCTTTTTAAAATATATCACTTTCAGGTGATGAAAAAAAAAAACAAAACCAAGAATCTTGATTCAAATATTTTCTTCTTCTAATTATTGTATTTTATATTTTAATTATAAATAAACAATCGGTTTTATGGAAATACAAAACAAACACCATATTTTATAAAGAGTAAATTACATTTTTGGTCCTTGTGGTTTTCACTAAATATCAAATTTGGTCCATATTTCAAACTAATTACATTTTTGGTCATTATAGTTATTATTTGGGAAATTGCCTCAAATAGCCATTCCACACCATTGGCTTCTCCAAATAACCACTTTGATAACCTTATTCCCAAAATAGCTAAAACTTACGCAAAGAGTTTTCTCTGCGTAAGTTTATTTTTCCTCCAAAAAAATTAAAAAAGTGATTTTTAAAAATATTTACGCAAAGAGAACTCTCTGCGTAAGTTTCTCATCCTACATGTCTGCGTAAACTCCACATATGCACCACGTTGGAAAAAAAAGTTTACGCGGAAAGTCTGGAAAACTTACGCACAGAGAAGTCTCTGCATAAGTTTTTTAAAAGCCATTTTTTTAAATTTTTTGGGGGAAAATTAAACTTACGCAGATAAAACTCTATGCGTAAGTTTTGAATTTTTTTTTATTTTTTTTAAGAAGGAATCAGATTCTAAATTCAGAGATTTGACAAAAAAAGAATAAAACAAAGAGCTTTACAGTCGATGTGATTTTAGAAAGAAATATATATTTAAAAAAAAATTAAATAAGTCTTTTGTACATTTTTAAAACAAATAAACCTATAACAAATTGTATAAAAATGTAAACATATAACAGTTTTATAAAAATCATCATGAAAATCATATATATTTTATAAATCAATATTTTTAACATATTTTGAAAAAACATTGTTTTGTTTTATTTTTTAAGATTTTTTAAATATTTTTGCAACTAATTAGACAATACCCTAAAAATTTTAAAAATATTTTTGCAACTAATTAATACTAGCAATATTTTCTAAAAACAATAAAAACTTTGAATATATTGTAAAAAAGGAATACTTCAATAGTTAATTAATACTAGCCATAATTAATGTGTTATTTAAATTTTAAACTTTTTAATTTCAAAATTCAAAATTTTTAAATTTCAAATTTCCCACCTAAATATATATTACTATAAATTAAACCTCCTATTCAATCATCATATTCCATAAAACTCTCTCAAAAATCTCTCTTCACAAATTCCGGCGACAATATTCCGGCAAAAATATTCCGGTGAAGAAATTTCCGGTGAAGATATTTTACAAAATATTCCGGTGAAGAAATCAACTCATTCAATGTCGGAGGTAACATCTATATTTATTTTTAACGGTTATGATAAAATTTTTATTGTTACAAATTATAGTTATTAGATTTTTTGAATATGTATCTCAGTTATGTATAGATTAATGTTAGTGGTTATGATGCATTTTAACTCTTTTTCTAGGATTATTAGTCAATTTTAATTTAATGTAGTAAAATATAGTTAAGTAAAGTACACTAAATCAAATGATTTATTTTGTAAAAAATTAACGTAAAATTAATTTTGTAAATAAATAAAATGATTAATTTTGTAAAAAATAAATTCATTTATATAATTAAAAAACTTTTATTTTTATAAAAAAATTTACGCAAAGAAATTTACGCAGAGATTTCTCTGCGTAAGTTGTTTTAATAAAAAATAAATCCATTTATTTTAGAATAAAACAAATTGATTTTTTTATAAAAAAAATACATCGAGAGATTTTATAAATAAATAAATTGATTTATTTTGTAAAAAATAAATTCATTTATATAATTAAAAAAAACTTTTATTTTTATAAAAAAATTTACGCAAAGAAACGTACGCAGAGAGATTTCTCCGCGTAACTTTTTTTAATAAAAAAACCATTTATTTTATAAAAAATATTTTGATTTATTTTATAAAATAACAAATTGATGTTTTTTTATAAAAAAAATACATCGAGAGATTTTATAAATAAATAAATTGATTAATTTTGTAAATAAATAAAATGATTTATTTTGTAAAAAATAAATTCATTTATATAACTAAATTTTTTTTTATTTTTATAAAAAAAATTACGCAAAGAAACTTACAGAGAGATTTCTCTGCGTAAGTTGTTTTAATAAAAAATAAATCCATTTATTTTATAGAAAATATTTTGATTTATTTTAGAATAAAACAAATTTATTTTTTTATAAAAAAATACATCGAGAGATTTTATAAATAAATAAATTGATTTATTTTGTAAATAAATAAAATGATTTATTTTGTAAAAAATAAATTCATTTATATAATTAAGAAAATTTATTTTATAGAAAAACTTACGCAAAGATGTTTACGCAAAAACATTTTCTGCGTAAAAAAAATAAATCCATTTATTTTATAAAAAATATTTTGATTTATTTTAGAATAAAACAAATTGATGTTTTTTATAAAAAAAATAAATCCAGGGATTTTATAAATAAATAAAATGATTTATTATGTAATAAAGCAAAGGTATTCCATCTAGGCTTGGTTTTTATGTTGTTGACAACCTAGATACTACTACGATGACATTGGGAGTTAGGAATGGATCAATCCCTATAACGCTAGAATCGGTTCATCAAATGTTAGGGTTGCCATTAGGTGGTATTGATTTGTTGGAAGTGGATCCTTCACCTGAATCACTAGATATATTAGTTAACTTTAGAGCACAATTTGACAAAAAGAAAATGAGACCGATGGATATAAAGGATCTGATTGAAAACTCAAGGGACTGTGGTTTAAGGTTTAAAATAAACTTTTTGGTGTTGACCGTTAACATATTGGCCGAATGCAACCGTGCGGGATGTTGTAATCTCAAATTTTTAACGGGGATAAGAAATGATGAGATGATACCTCGAATCAATTGGTGCAAATACGTTTTCGATATGTTGCGGAGGAGCAAAGACAGTTGGGATAGAAACAGTACCATATGTTTCTACGGTGGGCCATTGACATACTTGACGGTATGTACTTGATCATTATATTTGTTATTTCATTGGTTTATTGTTGCTGAAAATGATGCATTCCGATTCAGTTTCCTTAGTTGTTACACTGTCAACTAATTAATCTTCATTTTGAAAGCTGTTGTATGTCGAATCTACGGACTGGCCGAAAGTAAAGGTTGAACATAAAAGACCGGCGATTCTAGCTTGGACATGCGAGCTACTGAAGAGAAGGGAAATCACTGAAATAGAAGGTGGAGGACTGGGTAGTGCCACAATTTCATAGAGAGATACTGTAAAGGAAAGGGAGGTAGTAAAAACATTTTGTCGTACTTGTTTCGTTATCCTTATTTTGTAATCAAACAATTTATGAAATTACGTTAATGTTTTGAATGAAACAGGATGATATAAAGCTTATGGATGACAAAATTGCATTAATAACGACTGACAAATTAGAGGCAAAGAAGCTTTTGGAATCACTACTCCACAAATACCCAGACGATCCAGCCATCCTCAACTATGTGGACATTATGCGGTTCATTTTCAGGTATGATATCGGAAGAGCAGAACATGTTGGTGGTGAAACAAGCAATGGTGTTCATGATTGGGTTCAACAAGATCAAGACGCTGATTTCGTGGGATTTGGAAGCGTTAATGGAAATGATACCTACAGGAACGTGGGAGTTGGTGGACGTAATGAACTTGAAAGCGAAGTCGACCCATCTTCAGCAATTGTGCTTAGTCAACGGGTCGGGAATGCTACATTGGAGACATATGAAATAGGAACACCGCTGTCACAGATTTGGTACTCTCAAACACTTCATGATATCTGCGACTCAGCATACGAAGCCTCAGATTCGGCGAAACGTCAGGGAAAACAGTTTACTGTTGACCCAATAGCGTTCAGCATGGACTCCAGCCCAATAAAAACAGTCCATACTGAAAACATTGGGATTAGAGCATTAAAAGACAAATGCAAAGGTATTTACGTGGAACACAATGAGGGAATGAATAAACGCATCAACAGCAAGCAGTTGGTCATCAAACAAGAGATGCAAGCGAATCGTGAAGTAACAAACAGACAGCCAAGGAGGTGTGTTCGCTTAGGAGAGCACCTACGTTCCCCTTATGTTAAAAGGGTGGTAGACATGAAAGTGACAACCGAAGAGAAAAGGGTTTGCGAGTGGGCTCAAACAGGACTAGGGTGCCCCTAGTAAGTTTTCAATTTAGTGTATAGTGTTTCATTAACAATAAATGATCTAATTACACATTGATGCTCGATATCTTATGGATTAATAACTGTTTCATTCAAAAACATAACACAATAATGTTGTCTTTCTTCTGGATAACGGGGCAAACATGTTACGAAGAGACCTGGAAAGTCTGGCAACACCTGAATACGTACCTCCAGCAGTGGTGGACTGTTGGGCAAAGTTGCTGAACTATGAAGAGCAGTACAGAAGCAGGGATTCACCACGAAGGTTCTTCTTCACCACGGTTGTTATGGTAAGTTTCATCCCATATAAAGTAGTTTACAATACTTGTTCCTTTATTATGGACGTTGTTTAATTATAACAAAACTTCACTTTGGACTGAATTATTACGGGACGCAGAATAACCATCATCTGAGGGATCCCTTCACGGACTTCAACATCAAATACAACATATTCAGTAAGAATCTTGCAAGGTCCGCCCATTTCAAGAAGAAAGCGATGAACATGAGAGAATTTGACATGGTAAAATACTTTTTTAATTTATTAAAAATTTATTGAACAATATTACATTGGTCAGTGCCTTAAAAAAGTACTATACTAATGTTTCTACACAAATACAGGTATTTTTCCCTATTATGGATGATGACCAATACTATGTGGTTGTATTTAACCTACGCAAACACACAATAGTTGTACTAGACAACAAGTTCTGGACAGGCAGCGAATATGAGGATGAAATGGGACTATATGAACATGCAGTACAGATTTTAGTAAGACAAATATACATTGTACAATAACTTACATTAATTAAAAAACATAACTGTTGTGATATGTATTTCAACTTTGCAGCATAGTATGATGCTTGAACACCTCACAGAGGTGAACCACCCAAAAGCGAAGATGATGAAGGAAATAAAACATCATCGACCATCCATGAGCTGGCAGACAAAGAATCGACATCAACACAGTGGTGTGTTCGTGATGCGACATATGGAAACCTGGATGGGTGATGAACGTGCGTGGAGGACGGGGCTAACAACCGAAGGTGGGGCACCATCAACACAACTTACCGAGCTACGGAAGAAATACACAACGAAGTTCGTGATGAGCGAGTTCAACAACAAAATGAACGATGTGATGAAGGATGTTGACACGTTCCAAGACATGGAAACCCAGTTGAGGGATCAAATCATCAGTGAAACGTCAGTGCCGAGAAAGCCGTTTGAACTATTCTGAACATTATGGATATGGGTGGATAGAATTTACTTTGGTTTTAATGCTGAACAGTATCTTGGGGTTTTTAATTTTGTTTGAACTATTATGCATGCATGGGTTAAAGACATATTCTATAACAGTTTTTTTTTGTCAGTATGCCTTTTCCTAGAAGTGGTTTCATGGAATATTAGATGGTTTCATTGTGGAACTTTATGGTTTCGTTATGTTATTCACTGGTTTCATTGCACACCCTAATCTTTATATTTCCTACTTTATCAAATATAAAGTGTTTCCTTACATGATATTGCTTTATTATTTACATGAGCTAATAATTATGAATAACTAATTTTTACGAGATGATGCTCTACAGCATCGTAATGGACTTTATTACTTGGTTTTACTTGAACTTCAAAACACTTTTAGGTGTTTCATTTGAACTCAGATACAATGAACTACCCTAAATTAAAATGTTATGAGTACCCACCAGTTAGGTGTTTCATTTGAAATGTTTCTTAAGTAAATTTATGGCTTCATAATTCAGATTTGAATACTCATAAACTTGAAGCATTCAAGGGTCAAGGTGAACCATGTTTTATTATTAGTCAAACGACTTGGACTATTAAACAACACCCACATTGATTAAAAACATACAAATATAAGAAATATAACTTCATACAATACAATAAACACATGTTGTGAATATTAAACAAACACACAATACAAAAGTCAACATATTCACTAATATATTCATAAGAACTGTCAACAGGAACCATTGTCATCACAAGCATTAACAAAAAAAACCACTTCAACGGTTCATCATCTAGCTATTTGACAAAACAAAAAACTATACCCTTTTCATAATAGATCCACCATCACCGGTGATAACCGACACAAGACCCAGATAAAACCCTAAACCAAAAAAAACCCATTACCAACCAAAAAATGGACATGCATGACCTAACGATCAGATCCCTTCTTGAGTTTGTCGATTTTCTCCAGGAGCACCTACACGTTCTTCTTCTCCCTCCATTTCTGATCTACCTCGTCCTTCAGCTGCATTTTGAGCAAGTGGTTTTCCTTGCTCAGGTGGTAGATGTCCTCCTTAAGTTTATCAATCCTCTTACAGAGGTTGTTGTGGTTCCGGAGAAGAGAATGAACACTCGAAGCAGGGTAAACACCCTCGTCGGTCTCGTTGGAGGCGTAGGAGGAAGCATCCGACATTTTTTCTAGCGAGGGGAAGGGATCGAATGAAACTGGCGGCACAAATTAGGGTAAACGATAGGTGGGTGTTTTATAAAGTGGGGAGATGGGTAGTTCTTAAGGAAATGAAACTATGCCATTTATGGGATATACTGGATGAACCGGCGGTGTGGTATAATTATTACCACTTTATGTCTATTCGAATTTATTACTGGTTTTTTATAGTTGGTACAATCAGAGTTTGGTCCATCGACCGAGAATACCACCTAATATAAAACAAAAAAAAATTCATATACAAAGACTCCTTTGTGGTTCACGACTAAGCAAAGCTGATGAATCTGATAGGTACAAACAATCATATACTACATAATTGGGAATTGTTCCGTTTTTCATTGACCAACACCTGTCCTTATTTATTAAAATAAAAAAAACATAGGGATAATGAAATCAAAAATATTGGAATACTTCCTAAATAAAGTCTGAACCAAAAAAAAATTAAATAGTTCAACCCAAATAACTTAAATCAAATAGTTCAACCCAAGTAACTAAAATGAAATAGTTCAACACAAGTAAACTAAAAACCCGATAGTTCATCAATGAACCTTATCGGGGCAATTCGGGAGTCGTGCCTCGACATCTTGTGGCAACGCCTACACAAACACTTTTGCTTTTTGGCCGCTTTTTCAGATGAATCGACGAGACGTTTCCCAGTGCCACAACCTTTATTCCTTATACCTGAGGGGGGTATGGTCTCTGGAATATATATTCCTAAAATCAACAATGGAATATCATACAAGTATACATGCCAAACTAGTATCGTTTTGAAAACAAGTAATAAAGTGGTACTAAGTACCGAATTATCGATCCCACAGAGATAAATAAAGCAAGCAGTTAATCTTAAACCAAACTTAAAATGTGATTTCAAGAACATAATTCGAAGGAATAATCTTTGAGTGAAGTAGCAGCTTTGAAAATGGTTGTAAAACAGTAAAAGAAATGCAAGAGTGTAAGATCTGGCTGGATTACAGCAACAATGTGCTTAGGTAGGTTGCTACAACATATGCTGCAGCATTGGTTCTCATCCTTACTACCAGAACGATCAGCCCCTTTTCAAGGTTTAGATAAGACTAGCTACTGGAAGTACCACGCATTCGGGTAACCCAACCAATGTAGAACAGATCTAACTGATTTTCCATATAAGTCACAATTTATAAAAATTGATATTATAACACTTCAGAGTTCTAAAGTTTACGTTGTCTTGCATTCAAGTCCAACTCATCTAAGTAGAACAACATACGTCACCTTGTCAAGAAAACTACTTAGATGAAACTTAGAAACAAGGGGTGAATAGTACAGATGATAGCCAATAGCGAAAGCAACCTTCCACCACACAAAGGCGTTTATCTCCCAACCATTACTTACACCCAAGCTAGGGAAATTAGCCTATCATCGCTCTTAAACACATACAAAACATGATGATCAAACATAAATGCAAATATTAAGAACAAGAGATGTACCAACGGTTTTAGATTAAAGCATAAAAAGGATAACAATTGCCCCTAAGTAGCTAGATGAACTACTTAGCTAGTTTCCTTGTTAGAAGAAACTAGAAATAAAGTAAAGTAACTAAGAACTAGAGAGTAACTTGCTTAAGGCAAGGAATGGGTGTCCAAAATAACCAGGAGTTAAGCTCCTATTTATACTAAGGGGGTGCATCTAATGTCACTATTACAAGTACAAAGATTCCTTTATCCAATGGTTATTAACCAAAAGCTAAAGGGTTTACGAGATGCTTTTCTTAAGGTAGCCTCCTCCATGATAGTATTCCCTTAAGATGCCATGTCTTCCAGCTTGCAAGAAAGGGCTGAGGTGGTGGCCAAAAGATTCCCCATCAAAAAGTTTATGAAGTGATGTCTTTGACTTTTCAGGAACTGCGAACCATGCTGTAGCATACCGAACTGTTAGATTTTTTTTCACAAAATAAGCACAAACAGACTCATTCCTCCTACTTAGCTCCAAACTATAAAAAAGATAAAATCAAACTAAAAGACTCAATTAAGGTGATTGGAAAACTAAAATAGGACTAAATAACTAGAAAATAAGTGCTTAAAATGTGATAAATTATGCACTTATCACACCCCCACACTTGAATTGTTGCTTGTCCCCAAGCAACACAAATGACAAATCAAAAGACTCAATTTGAAAGGTGAAAATAGAAAAAATGTGATAGAAATTAGCTAACATCAAACAATTAACATAGCCTTTCATAAATCAAAGTTTGTTCAACCTTCTCAATGCAACACCATAAGCCAAGGCACATGTTCCTATTGTCAGGCAAAAGTCAAATCTGAACTAAGGATCAATAGGGCTTTTTGGGTTTATACAATTCAGGGATTTTCTCACTTTCTCTCACTTTCCTTGCTTTCTGTTTTCATGCTACCTTCTCCCAGATTTTTTTTTGATTGGTCTAAAAAGGTTTTTTGATTAAGCCTCTGTACCAATATCATAACAGAAAGGTATTTGATTGAGCCGATATACCAATATCACAAAGGGTGCATGATTGAGCCAGAATGCCAATATCAAAACTGATTGAGCCAGTGATGCCAATATCACAAGGGTGTTTTTCTATTGGACAAGATAAGAAGACTATGTCCTCTATCTTTTCTGCCTTAAAACATATTACACAACCCTCCCCCACACTTGAATGAAACAGTGTCCTCATTGTTGATTGAGGGACATTTTTAGGCACAAAGGGCTAAGGGTGCAAAGGGATGTGTTGCCAGGCTTAGTGTTTGAGAAAAATGGCCTAAATCCTTTCCTAGAGTTCAAAAATTGTTGCCTAGTTGCTGCCTAGGAATGCATGGCTTGGTTCTAGCATTGACATTTTTAAAAACGAACATGCAACAATTGAATTATTATGGCTATGTCATGTTGGACTGAACTAACTATCACATGAATACATCAAAGATTCCCAGACACAAATGGACAAAAAAATGAAAAATAACAGTGTAAAATCTAATTGGAGCTAAGGAAAAGAAATGAATCTGCCTACTCAGGAGGAGTAGGTGCTGCAGCAGTCTTCTTGAGCAGCTCCTCATCTCTAGCAATGAGCTCTTGAGGGTATGGTGGTAGGTTAGTGGCAGCCTCCAAATGATCAGCTTCCCATTCGGCTATAACCACATCTTCCTTTCGTTTCTCCCATTGCCTATGCAAGGCAAGGTCCTTCCTCAGCTCAGCAATCTCTCTCTCCCGCCTCTTGATTTTTCTTCCCATAGCTAGTTCCTTCTCCTCAAACTCAGCCACAATGTCATCTCTTTGGGTATTCAGCTTCTCTTCCCAAAAACTCTCCTGATCCTCTAGCTTTGCCATCAACTTCTGTTGGTTTTCCTCCATCATCTTTACTAGTAATGCAACAGCAGTAGTATCTAGGATGCTTGAGCTGGGATCCAATGCTGCAGCAGATGCTGCCGCATGATCCCCAGTAGCTCTCTTGGATAGACCAACCTCATCTCCCTTCCTCTTTACCTGGTTCTACATGATTCTGTCAATGGCTATGATATCCATAGCAGCTTTCTTACTGACCAGCTCACCATCTTCTAATTTTGGAACTTTGGCTTTCTCCATTAAGATGTAGATTAAGGCCGGATGCCATAACCCACCCTTGGGCTTTGCAACACAAGCCTTGATACTTTTGTTGATAAGCTGACCAACATCAAAAGGTTTCCTCTCCATGATGCAATAAATGAGCAGGCATCTTTCAAAAGCTATGCTGGTGTCATGTGATGTGGGCAGTATGGTATGCCTAACCAAATGAAACCAGACATTAGCTTGAGGCCTCAAGAAGTGAGTCTCCAATACCCTGGTTCCTTCTTTTCCATCTCTCCAATCTGCACCAGGTTTGGCAATCACTCCTAGGATCCTCTTGGCATCAGCAGCAGATGCCCTTCTCATCAGCTTCTTGTACACAGAATCTGCAGGTGGGGTTAGCTCATACACATTATTTATCTTCTCAGCAGAGAATGAGACCTTTTTACCTCTAACCTTCACCTCATTTCCTTTGGTAACAGCCACTTCTGCATAGAAATCCCTCACCCAATCTATGTTATACGGGGGTGGGACTTTGCACAACTCATCCTAGCCTAACTCCTCTATCACCTCAAAAATGAATGATGATTTCTCGATAGCCTTGGGACTGAATCCTTTGTCTAGATGACCATTTTTCATCTTGAACATTTCATAACTCTCCTCTGCCTCCTTAGAACTGAATTTCTTACCCCCTGCCTTCTTGCTGGTCAACACCACATCATCCTCCTCTGCATCTTCAACCCTCTCTGCTTCTTCTGCTATGGCCTCCTCTGTGGCAGGCCTAGATGTTGAGGCTTGCCCTTTGGAGGACCTAGTGTTTCTTTTATGCATTGTCTTCTTAGCAGTAGTCTTGATCCTGCCCTTCTTACTTATAGTTTGCTTCTTCTTGCCAACCTTCTCCTGGACAGTGGGATCTTCAGTTTATTTTTCTGCAGTTTCCCACCCAGAATCGCCCTCCACAACACCAGTGATCACAATTTCTTCTATATTTCTATCTTCCTCCTCCCGTCTAGCCATTTCTGCTTCTTCCTCCCTTCTGGCCTGTTCTGCCCTTCTGGCCTCTTCTTCTATCTCTTGATGACCAGGATCTAACATTCTGTCCAAGGCATCATCATGGAGGATTTGCTGTACCAGGGGTGGTGGTTGTGGTATCACAGATGTTGTCACAGCATCATGCTGTGACACAGGGATGGCATGGTGATATTTTATGGGATGAATATGTCAAACACAGAAGTGTCCAACACAGATACAGGGGACTCAGAGTGTGGTATGGTTGTTGTATTTGGTGAGGGTTGGTTTGTTTGCGAGGGTGGCATATTCATATCAAAATCTTCATGGGTTCTCACCCTTAAAGACTCGGCTTGATTATGAGCATCATGAAAAACAGAGGAGTCTTCTTCTTGGGTTAATGGGGTATTTGGGTTGGTTCTGTTTAGGTCTAGAGAATGTTGGGTAGTTCTCTCATTGTGGGTTTCGGTGGCTTCAGTGATCGGTGGTTTCTCGGGTATAAGCACAGTGGCTTCTTGCTCAATGGGGTTTAGGTTTGTGTAACATCCTAAAATCAGGGCTAATTTGAACCTCAAATTGTAATAAGTTATGACAAAATAACATCCAAACTTTTATATAAGAAGAGAATTAACTATGGGGTTTCATAATTACAAACATGGAATTCTCACAATAACTTATTAATCTAATCCTGTCCACTATAATTAGATTAACTAAGTTATCTAAGTAATCCATCAAAAAGCCTCAAAACATTAGTTAACTCCTCCGCTTATCTCTTAAGTTGGATACTTCAAAAGCTCTCGGCCTACATCCCATTACTTTCCTGAGCCTGTACCTGGTAAGAAAATTTAATTTGAACAATTAGGCTTACGCCTAGTGAGAACATCCAAATTCAAATTAAAACGTTAACAACTTGAAAATATCCAATACATATAAACAAACCTGTTCTCCACCATTCTTACCGTACACGTGCTCACCTCAATAACAGGAACATACTCAATCCCGTGAATATGACTAACATTCAGTAAGTCATATTATCATAATCAAAGGCCTACTACAAATCATTACAGATTCTAGATTATTGCTCTTATCCAAGAAATTACAAGTTGCTTTATGCCTATTTCTTGGCCTGGAAGTAGAGATTACAAGTTATTTTATGCCTATCTCTGGTCTTCCTAGAAATCAGGAATTGCAATTTACTTTATGTCTATTCCTCGATTTCTATACTATGAAATAGAAATTACAATTTCCTTTATGCCTATTTCTCATTTCATAACACCTTTATGAAATGGGAATTACAATTTACTTTATGCCTATTCCGCATTTCAGGTCAACGGGAATTACAAATTACTTTATGCCTATTCCTCGTTAC
The DNA here is from genome assembly GCA_033807775.1 of Saussurea involucrata. NCBI lineage: Eukaryota > Viridiplantae > Streptophyta > Magnoliopsida > Asterales > Asteraceae > Saussurea > Saussurea involucrata. Next base: position 71,023,089 of record CM066321.1, on the reverse strand, counting down.
AATACACAACAGTGCCTATGGATCCATTACACATACTACACACCCGCATAATATCAAACTAAAAATCTTTAAGCCTAACATACTACCATCCAACTGTAAGTATGCTCAAGCTACTAGAATTGTATTTCAATTCCTCAATCCCACCCTGTCCATAAATTAACCAAAACCCAAAGTTACCTGATACACAGAACTTACCGGGTACACACAACTTACCGGGTAACTACATCTTACCGGGTAACTACAACTTACCGGGTAACTACAACTTAACGGGTACATAACAATTCGGATGATATCCGGTAACTTAATTCATTTGGTAACTACATAATAAATAGGACTTACTGGGTACTTTGCCCTATCCGGATACCTTCATACAGAGGTTACCGGATATTATCATTTTACCCGGTAACTTCGACCTGCAGCCTAAAATTACAATCCAAACCCATGTTTGTTCCATTCAGCTTGTTTTAAACACATTCATTCAGCCCCAAAACAATTTATACAAGTGTCTTAATGTTTAATTTGACAGAAAACATGGATTTAAACAAAAAGAGTGAATGGACTCACCTTTGTTTCTTAGACCCACTTCTCTGCACAATCAGACTCTAAATCAAAACAACACCAAGATTTCAGATTAATTTCTTCTTCTTTCTCTCTTCCTTTCTCCTTCTTTCTCTCTTCTTTCTCTCTTCCTTTCTCTTTTTTAATGACTCCAAAATAATCTGATTGAGATATTTTCTCAATCAGGTTTCCTCCCCTATCTATACCTCACTTTTCAATAATAACCAAACACACCCTCAAGTTTCAACTTTCCAAAATAGCATCAAACTTTGGTCACTTGAATTTTTACCCCAAATGATTTATATAATTACGAAATAGCACAAACTTAAACCCAATTACAAATCAACTTCATTCATATTAAAACATAATATAACGAAAATTCGAGATGTTACAGTTTGTTTCTTCAGAAGCAAATGGAGAAGAAGGAGCAGTAGATTTACCCTTTCTTTTACTCTTCTCTGCAACTTTCTGCCGTTTGCTTGTCACCGGCGAAGTTTCCGACGACCGGAAAACTACTCCAGCGGCCTTCTTCTTCGTCGTCGGTTGCTGTTTCTTCTGGGCAGAGGATCGAGTAGTCCTCCTTTGATACGTGACAGAGGTGGGCTTTGATGGTGATGAACCTTTCTTCTCTTCGATGGCCATGGAAATCGTAGGTGGAGTGGAGTAACACACACACACTTTCTCAGTAAATGAGAAGAAGCTGGAAGGTCGGTTTATTAAAAACCAAACCGCCCAAAATTGGTTTCCAGTGTGTTTTCAAAAATGGTTTGGGTTTTTAGTTAAAATTGAACTAAAAAAAGAACCAGGTTAAGGAAATACTTAGGCCCTTGAGGTGAAATATGATTCCTTAAAGATAAAAGAATAGCATTAGTAACTTAGACTAGGTAAGACCCATCATGACAAAAAAAGTTTTGATAAGACAAAAGCTTTTTCTACCAAGTACTATTTTTTTCTTTAAAAATTGGTTCTCTCTTTTTAAATTAAGAAACACTATTTACACCCTGTTGTCTTTTTATTTATTTATTTTTTTTTCTTTTTAAAACTGATTTAAATAACCAAGACAGTGGACCCAATCCGATTTTTGCATCAAACATGCTGTAGCTTCTCCATTCCTCCACCAATTTTGATTTTCTGCACACTACCACATACATTAAATATACCTGCACTACCAAAATTTAAAAACACTATTTACATATGTACATTGGACTGTTGGGAATTCCTAGACAAAAGGATTATTGGGGTTGGAGTTGCACTACAGAGGTTGACCCTGTAGTTGCTGCAACATCCAAGTAAGACTTAATCCTTTGTCCATTCACTTTGAAAGATGATCCATTATTTGGATCATTTAGTTCGACAACTCCATAAGGAAAAACATTTTTGATTTCAAAAGGTCCAGTCCACTTGGATCATAGTTTTCCAGGAAAGAGTTTCAATCTTGAGTTAAATAACAGAACTTTTTGACCAACTTGAAAATTCTTTTGCATAATCCTCTTATCATGCCATTTTTTGGTTTTATCTTTGTAGATCTTGGCATTCTCATAGGATTGGTCCCTTAGTTCTTCCAACTCATTGATTTGCACTTTTCTCCTTTCACCTGCATCATTAATATCCATGTTAAGCTCTTTTAAAGCCCAAAAGGCTTTGTGCTCAAGTTCTAATGGCAAGTGACAAGCTTTTCCAAAGATAAGCTTATAGGGAGACATTCCAATTGGGGATTTATAGGCTGTCCTATAAGCTCAAAGAGCATCATCTAGCTTAAATGACCAATCCTTTCTTGTAGGTTTGACCACCTTTTCTAGAATACTCTTGATTTCCCTATTTGAGAGTTCAGCTAAGCCATTGGTTTGAGGATGGTAGGCTGTAGCAACTCTATGACTGGTGTTATACTTCTCTAACACACCTTTCATCATTTTATTCACAAAGTGTGTTCCTTCATCACTAATTATGGCCCTAGGAGTACCAAATCTAGTGAATATGTTCTTGTGAAGGAACTTGACCACTGTCTTTGCATCATTACTATGGCAAGATGCATCCTCTACCCATTTAGAGACATAGTCTACAGCTACCAAGATGTATTGACGGTTTCCAAAAATAGGAAATGGTCCCATGAAATCTATTCCCCAAACATCAAATAGTTTAACTTCTAAAATGCCATTTAGGGGCATCTCATGTCTTTGGGAAATAGATCCAGTTCTTTGACATTCATTACATCTTTTAACAAAACTATCAACATCATGGAAGAGTGTAGGCCAAAAGAATACAGATTGGAGTACTTTTGCTGCAGTTCTTTGGCCACCAAAGTGACCACCATATGCAGAAGCATGACAATGCTTGAGCACTGCAGGTACATCTTCCTGAGGTATACACCTTCTCAGGATTTGATCAACCCCTAGTTTGAACAAAAAGGGGTCATCCCAAAGATAATTTTTAGCATCAGAAAACAACTTTTTCTTTTGGTTCATGGCGAGTTCAGGTGCAATGATTCCAGCAGCCAAGTAGTTTGCAATATCAGCAAACCATGGTGCTGCAGCATGATGCTGTAGCCTTAAAAGCTGTTCATCAGGAATTTTTTCATTAATTTCAACAAGAGGTTCCTTTCCTTTTTCCAATCTAGACAAGTGATCTACAACTTGGTTTTCAGTACCTTTCCTATCTATTATTTCTAGATCAAACTCTTGTAGTAACAACACCCACCTAATCAGTCTTGGCTTTGCATCTTTTTTAGAAATCAAATATTTAATGGCTGCATGGCCAGTGTGAACTGTAACCTTGGTCCCCATTAGATAAGATCTAAATTTTTCAAAAGCAAAAACAACAGCCAATAACTCTTTTTCAGTAGTGGTGTAGTTAACTTGTGCTTCATTTAGAGTTTTGCTAGAGTAATAGATAGGATGAAAAACTTTTTCTCTTTTCTGTCCCAAGACTGCACCAACTGCCCAATCACTTGCATCACACATAAGTTCAAAAGGTTTTGTCCAATCAGGTGTGATTACAATTGGTGCTTAAATTAAAGCTTATTTTAAAGTTTTGAAAGCCTTCCTACAATCATTATTGAAATCAAAAGGTTGTTCATGCTGGAGTAACAAACACAGTGGTTTTGAAACCTTTGAAAAGTCCTTTATAAATCTTCTGTAAAAACCAGCATGACCAAGAAAACTTCTAATTCCCTTAACATTTGTAGGTTCTGGAAGTTTTTCAATGACTTCCAGTTTTGCTTTATCAACTTCTATTCCTTTGTTTGAAATTAAGTGTCCCAAAACAATGCCTTCTTTGACCATGAAGTGATATTTTTCCCAATTTAAAACTAAATCAGTCTCTTCACATCTTTTAAGACTTTGTTCAAGGTTTTTCAAACATACTTCATATGAAGATCCATAGACAGAAAAGTCATCCATGAATATTTCCATAGAAGTTTCCAACATATCAGAGAATATGGATATCATGCACCTTTGAAATGTGGCAGGGGCATTGCATAGTCCAAAAGGCATTCTCCTAAAAGCAAAGGTACCAAAAGGACAAGTGAAAGTGGTTTTCTCTTGGTCCTCCGGTGCTATAGCAATTTGGTTGTAACCAGAATATCCATCCAGAAAACAGTAATATTCTTTTCCTGCAAGTCTATCCAACATTTGGTCAATGAAAGGCAATGGAAAATGGTCCTTATGAGTGGCCTTGTTAAGCTTCCTATAGTCCATACAGATTCTCCATCCTGACACTACCCTAGTTGGGATCAACTCATTCTTTTCATTCTCAACAACTGTCACACCTCCCTTCTTGGGAACACATTGAACAGGACTTACCCAAGAGCTACCAGCTATAGGGTAAATAATTCCAGCATCTAACCACTTAAGGATTTCTTTCTTGACTACTTCTTTAATCACAGGGTTTAGTCTTCTTTGTGGTTCTATAGATCTAAAGTCTTTGTCCTCTAAAATGATTTTGTGTTGACAGATTGATGGACTAATGCCTTTTAAGTCAGAAAGCGTCCAACCTATGGCCTTGGTATGGGCTTGAAGTACTTTCACCAATTGTTCTTCTTGTTCTTGGTCTAAAGAGGCAGAGATAATTACAGGTAATTTATCTCCATCCCTTAGAAAAACATATTTGAGATGAGCAGGAAGTGGTTTTAATTCAAGAGTTGGTGGTGCTTCAACAGATGGTAGGGGATTTTCTCTAGTGGTCTGTTCCAATGCTTCATATGCGGCGACAACAGGCTGCAGCACACTGGAAGATTGGAGGTCATCACTATCCTCTAAATCATCATCATCATCACTTTTCTCATCTTCTAGGTCATCTACATTCAAGTCATCCTCATCAAACTCATCATCTTTTGCCTCATCCTCTAAGGTTCCTCCAAGACACAAGGACTCTATAGAACTTAGGCCATAACACTCTTCTCTCTCATCTGGGTATTTCATGGAATTAAAAACATTGAAGGTGACCTTCTGGTCGTGAACTCTCATGGTCAACTCTCCTTTTTGGACATCTATGAGGGTTCTACCGGTAGCTAAGAAATGCCTTCCTAACAAAAGAGGTGTGTCCTTGTCAGCTTCAAAGTCTAAAATAATAAAATCCGCAGGGAATATGAACTTGTCTACTTATACCAACACATCTTCTATCTTTCCCTTAGGATATGCTATGGACTTGTCAGCTAGTTGTAAGGTAACCGTGGTTGGTCTAGCTTCTCCCATTCCAAGAGTGTTAAAAATGGACAAGGGCATAGATTGATGCTAGCACCCAAATCACATAAAGCTTTTCCAACCTCTTTGCCTCCTATAGAACAGGGTATTGTGAAACTACCTGGGTCTTTCTGTTTAGGAGGGAGTTTGTTGGTCACAAGGGCACTACAACCCTCAGTCAAGGCTACGGTTTCATACTCAATCAGTTTCTTTTTCTTGATTAAAATATCCTTAAGGAATTTAGCATAGGTAGGCATGCTCTCAATTGCTTCAACCAAAGGGATGTTGATATGCAATTGCTTGAACACATCTAGAAACTTCTTGAATTGTTCCTTCTCCTTTTCATTCCTCATCCTTTGGGGATAAGGAATGTAAGGTGGAACAGGGGTGACAACAGCTTTCTTGGGATCAGAAGTGGATGAAACAGTAGGTATGACCTGTCCAGTTGCTGTTTGAGGTTTTGCAGTTTTGTCAGTTGGTGCTGCAACATGTGCTGTAGCATCAACTGCAGTGGTCTTGACTTTATTAACAGGGGATAACACAGGCAAGTCAGACTTTTTACTCACAGTTTCAGGAGTTGGTTTAGGTCCAAGGACTGATTCAGAAGATGGAACAATGATAGGGGGTACATTTGTAACATCTTGTCCTTCGTCTGTGGCACTGACAGTCTGAGGTTCTTTCGGTATGGTAGTCACTAGGTATTTTCCACTCCTAAGGGACACAACCTTTACTTGTTCCTTGACTATGTTCTTGGGAGTCTCAGTATCACTAGGTAGAGTTCCAGCAGGTCTATTTCTCAACTCAGTAGCAATCTGGCCAATCTGAGTTTCCAAAGCCCTTAAGGTTATGTTTTGATTGTTGATTGCTGAGTTAGTGTGATTTATGAATCCTTTCAACACTGATTCCAAATAAGCAGGTGATTAACCTTGTTGGTTTTGTCTTCCTTGGTTAGACTGTTGATTTTGTTGGAAAATAGGTTGTTTTTGAAAATTAGAACTTTTCTGTTCTTGCGCATCAGATGGTTGCAAACATGGACTTTTCCAAGAGAATTTGGGATGGTTTTTCCAATTTGAGTTATAGTTGTTTGAAAACTGACCATTTCTGTTTTGCACATAGTTTACAGATTCAGTGTTTTGATTACATTGGTCATAGGTATGAGGCCCACTACAAAGTACACATTGGTCAGGCAAATCTTTAGAAGTGCATGCTGCAGCAACAATGCTAGACGGACCAGACATGTTTTTAACCATGTTGGTAAGTGCAACAAGCTGTGCAGTAAGAGAAGTATAAGTATCTACTTCATGAACACCTGCATCCTTTCTAGGTACTAATGCACGTGAATCAGACCATTGACCGTTGTTACTTGCAATCTTTTCCAAAATAGCCAAGCCATCATTATAGGTACTAAGAGTGAAGGCACCTCCTGCTGTAGCATCAAGCATTCCTTTAGAAGTGGCACTTAAACCATTGTAGAATGTCTCTAGCTGTATGCAAAAGGGTATGCCATGGTGAGGGCATTTCCTTAACAGATCCTTAAACCTTTCCCAAGCATCCGGAATAGCTTCATCGTCCATATGTCTAAACATGCTTATCTCATTTATGGACTTGGCATTCCGTGTTGGTGGAAAATACTTTTTCAAAAACTTTTCAGCCATATCACTCCAAGTTTCAACAGAGTTAGGTTCCAGTGAATTAAACCATGCTCTTGCTCTATCTCTAAGTGAAAAAGGAAATAACTTCAGCCGTAAGGCCTCATCAGTTACTCCACTGAAGTCAAAACAATCAGTGATTTCCATAAAAGTTTTAAGATGCAAATGAGGGTCCTCAGCTGGTAGGCTTGCGAACTGTCCACTAGATTGTAACATATTAAACATTACGGGCTTCAGTTCAAAGTGGGCACATTCCAATTGTGGCTTAACTATGCCATCATGCAACTGATCAAGCATGGGCATAGCATAGTCCATAATCCTCCCCTCTTTAGAGTTTGCAATATTGATGATGCTTTGGGGTTCAGGCCTTTGATTGGGTCCATATACAGGGACTTCCATTTCAACAGTTTCAAAGATTGGTGATAAGGTTCTTTGTATCCTTCTCCTTCTACGAAATGTTCTTTCAATATCCGGATCAAGTTCAAATATATCACAGTGAAACAAACGTGGCATGCAACCCATAATTCTTTTAACAAGTTGACTAGAAAAATCAAATTAAAAGTGACTTAAGAAAATTATTGCTTTGGCTTTGTCCCCGACAACGGCGCCAAAAACTTGGTCTCTGGAATATATATCCCTAAAATCAACAATGGAATAGCATACAAGTATACATGCCAAACCAGTATCGTTTTGAAAACAAGTAATAAATTGGTACTAAGTACCAAATTATCGATCCCACAGAGACAAATAAAGCAAGCAGTTAATCTTAAACCAAACTTAAAATGTGATTTCACGAACAGAATTCCAAGGAATAATCTTTGAGTGAAGTAACAGCTTTGAAAGTGGTTGTAAAACAGTAAAAGAAATGCAAGGGTGTAACTTCTGGCTGGATTACAGCAACAGTGTGCTTAGGTAGGTTGCTACAGCATATGCTGCAGCATTGGTTCTCATACTTACTACTGGAACGATCAGCCCTTTTTCAAGGTTTAGATAAGACTAGCTACTGGCAGTACCACGCATTCGGGTAACCCAACCAATGTAGAACAGATCTCACTGATTTTCCATATAAGTCACAATTTATAAAAATTGATATTATAACACTTCAGAGTTCTAAAGTTTACGTTGTCTTGCATTCAAGTCCAACTCATCTAAGTAGAACAACATACGTCACCTTGTCAAGAAAACTAATTAGATGAAACTTAGAAACAAGGGGTGAATAGTACGGATGATAGCCAATAGCGAAAGCAACCTTCCACCACACAAAGGCATTTATCTCCCAACCATTACTTACACCCAAGCTAGGGAAATTAGCCCATCATCGCTCTTAAACACATACAAAACATGATGATCAAACAGAAATGCTAATATTAAGAACAAGAGATATACCAACGGTTTTAGATTAAAGCATAAAAAGGATAACAATTGCCCCTAAGTAGCTAGATGAACTACTTAGCTAGTCTCCTTGTTAGAAGAAACTAGAAATAAAGTAAAGTAACTAAGAACTAGAGAGTAACTTGCTTAAGGCAAGGAGTGGGTGTCCAAAATAACCAGGAGTTAAGCTCCTATTTATACTAAGGGGGAGCATCTAATGTCACTATTACAAGTATAAAGATTCCTTTATCCAATGGTTATTAACTAAAAGCTAAAGGGTTTACAAGATGCTTTTCTTAAGGTAGCCTCCTCCATGATAGTATTCCCTGAAGATGCCCTGTCTTCTAGCTTGCAAGAAAGGGCTGAGGTGGTGGCCAAAAGATTCCCCATCAAAAAGTTTATGAATTGATGTCTTTGACTTTTCAGGAACTGCGAACCATGCTGTAGCATACCGAACTGTTAGATTTTTTTCACAAAATAAGCACAAACAGACTCATTCCTCCTACTTAGCTCCAAACTATAAAAAAAGATAAAATCAAACTAAAAGACTCAATGAAGGTGATTGGGAAACTAAAATAAAATAACTAGAAAATAAGTGCTTAGAATGTGATAAATTATGCACTTATCAGGGTACAACTTCAACTGAATCAGGATGGGAAGCACCAACTAACACTTCGATATCATTCTGCTTCTCCTGGTAGCTTGATACGAGAGGTGTGTTCATCGATAATTATTCACTCCAATCTTCTAATTGTTCAACAAACGATGCCAAAGAATCCTTGTCATTCCTAGCCATAGCAATCAGACGATCAAACAACGTCACAACCTTGTTGATCAAACCTTGTTTCTCCACATCCATTTCACCGTAATGAGCACGGGCCGACATAGTCTCAACAGGAACTAAACCACGTCTCCAACGACAAAGGGTATACTTTTGCGGTATCGTCGTCACTTTCTCATGAATCATCACACAAAACACATGTAACAACCGGGTTTTCTATGGCAAATATGGAAGTTTAGTGTCTTTTGTATAAGGAATGAAAGTATAGTTAGAGGGGCAAAATGGAAATTGGTGGGAAGATATAAAATGGCCCAAATCCCTAGGGCACCAATTGTGAGAAATCAATATTGTTTGGCTCTTGAGGTTTGGCGGCTAGAAGGAAGGGAAGAAAAGAAGAAGAAACAAAGAGAAGGAAAATCAAAGAAGGTAATCCTCTTTAATCTTCTGCTGTTGATTGTTTAATGTTTCCTCTATTTGTGGTCTAGTATTTTGGGTGAGAAACCTTTGATTTCTTTGTGTTCTTCACCAAGTGTTCTTAAATGGGTTTTTGGGGTTTTGATCTTTTAAACCGATTTAGGGGTTTTAAAGGGAGTTTAATCAAGTGTTTCAGGTTGGGTAATGAACCCCAACAGTCGTCTAATCAAGGTATTGACTGAAAACCCGTTTCTGATCACTTTGGTATTTTGGTTTTTCGTCCAGTCGAGGTTTCCGGATATCGCCTCGTCCGGACACTAGTGTCCGGACAGTGGGTGAGGTTTCCGGGTGTTTTCTTAGCGTCCGGGAAGTCCTAGCGTCCGGGAAGTTCTAGTGTCCGGGAAGTGTTAGTGTCCGGAAAGTGATAACAGGACAGTAGAGTCGGACAGTTTAATCTGATACGAATCTAATGCCGTAGGTGTTCGATTTGATTAGATTGGAGACATTTAAGAAGTGCGTTCAACGTTAACCTAAGGTAGGGGTGTGCAAAACCCGCCCGGTCCGATAAACCCGACCGACCCGATTGCCATTTAACCCGATTGCCCCGCCACCCGATTGACCCGCAACCCGTTTTCCCCGAACCAAATCCTTTGTCGAGTAAAGTAGGATCGGGTTGGGTCTGGGTTTTCCCACCCGATCTGACCCGAAATATCCGAAATTATTTAAAATTAATTATTTTTTTGCTGAATTTAAAATATATATTTCTAAAACTCCTAATTCCTAACCTAAATTCAGTATTTCAGTTTCTATTTTCTAACCTAAATACCCTAACACCAAACATTTAATGGTGTAATTGTAAATGGGGTGTTATTAACAGCCCAATATAAGTAATTAACAGCCCAAAATACATTATATTAACAACCTAAATTAAGAGTAATTAACAGCCCAAAAAACCCAGGCCCAAATTTCCTATTAACAGCCCAAAAAACCAGGCCCAACCCGCGTGGACCCGACCGACCCGACCCGGCCCCGACAGGTCCGAGACCCGATATCCGAAATTTTGTGTAACATCCCAAATTTTCCCAAGTAAGTAGAATCTTCCTCAAAACCGTGGAACTTTAGCAGTTACGCACATTTTCCGTTGCCTACGGTTTAATCAATTATAAGTATACATATATGTAAGCATATATATATATATATATATATATATATATATATATATATTTGGTTAGTGAGGATTCACCATTTTCATGCATGCAAACCCTAGCCATTTCAACTCTACATAGTGACCTTTTAGTGAACCAAAGAAGCCTGCGTTAATAAAAAAAAATCGGTTTTGGCAGCACCTGGGGAGGCCTTCGCGACATTGACCAGCGAGAATGACCAGGGCATTGTCGCCCTGGCATTGTCGCGACCTGCAGCAAAATTTCCGAAATCGAACAGAAGCTGGTACATGGGGAGCGACTATGACCCACGAGAATGACCAGGTCATTGTCGCATTGGGCATAGTCGCGATCGGGGGTCGAGGCTGCAGCTGAGTCGAGTTTAAAGCTGAGTTTTAGGGTTATTTCTCTTATTTTTGGCTGCTGATCGTTTTCTCTCTAATCCCCTGGCGATTTCTCATCCCTCTTCACCCTTCTCCCCTCTTGAAGCCTTGAATTCCATGGGTGTTAATGGTGGTTATTAGTTGCTAGTTTGCCTTCATATTGTGAAGCTCTAAACCTCCATCTCAAGCTCTCAAGAGAAGATCATCCATCCATCAAGCTAGGGTCTTCTATTCCTAGGGTTTTCCTAAAACCTTTAGGTGAGTTACCTTAACATCTATTTCGTATTTTAAGTTAAGGTTCACATTTATGGAAAGCACTAACTCTAGATCCTTATTAAAAAAACTAGGGTTCTTCAAGATTTGGAGTTTTCACTTCACAAATCCTAGTTGGTGAGTTTTTCTCATATACATGTCTTACTTGATTTCTTGTTAATTAAATGTGTAAGGATTGCATGCTTGTGGAATTGTGACCTTGAACTAGGGATTTTTATACTTAATTGTTGAAATGTATAAATATGGATACATATATATATATATATATCTTTGTATTCTTCAAAGATGATGAAAATGTGTTTATCTATGTATACAAGCAAGTACTATGATTTATGAAGGTAAACAAGCATGGATATACTTAAATGTAAATATGTATATTTATATAAATTGGCCATATTTCGTGGGAACGGTTATCGTACCTTAAGCGTAGTAACTAAACTATATGCATTTATGATCATGGCTTGGGATTGTCATAGTCTATATCCTTGTGCATGAGGATTTAGACGTTTATGGAATATGTGTGTGTATTGGTTAAGCCATTGGTGGCTACTAGCGGGTATGCAATAAAGGACGTAAGTTCTTGAGGTGTAACTCGTCTAGGATGGATATGCAATATGGTCCCCGTAAGTCCTTGAGGTGTAACTCTGCGGGTTTAGTTGGTTTATATTTTGAGGTTTAAATTTACCCATTCTCCGGAATTTTCTCTATACTAAATGTTTAAATTTTAGGGTGTTACAAGTTGGTATCAGAGCTCTAGTTTAAGTGAACTAGGTGTGCTAGTGCCGCGAACGAATCCACGGCCGATCAACTGAACATCGATACTTCAGCTCTACCTCCTTCACTTCCGCCTCTGTTGGGCGGGAGAGTGTAGCAGATCCCAAGGAGGAATATTTCCTCTACCAACCCGGTCATGACGGAAGTGACCCCTAAAACTCAAATGATGGATATGATGCGGGCCATGAACGAAACTATGGTTAAGCAACAGGAGTTGTTCATGAAACTTTTGGAAGATAGAGATGCACCACTGCGCCGTCATGAGACAATTGAAGAAAATGTGGGTGGAGGATCCGTGGAAACCGGTGATGAAAACTGGACTGATGGGTTGGTTACTTTGGAGGCAAGGCCGACGGGAAGAGTATGCTCCTATAAAACCTTCCTGTGTTGTAAACTGCCGGAGTTTGCCGGTTCTGACAATCCAGTTGCTTGCATGAATTGGATTCGGGAGATTGAGCAGGCCTTCCGGGCTTGTGATTGTGAAGAGAATCAGAAAGTAAAATTTGGTTCTCAAATGCTTCGAGGTTCGTCTTTGATTTGGTGGAATGTCTACACTTCCACCATAGAGACCTCTGTCTTGACCAAGATGACTTGGACTACTTTTAAGAAGAAGATCTTAGAAGAATATTGCAACGAACAAGAGATGGATTTGATCGAGGAAGAGTTTCGGTCAATCAAAAAGGGAAATTTGTCGGTTAAAGATTACACCCGACTCTTCATGGAGAAACTGAATCTTGTGGGGCACGTGGCCCCGACTGAGAAAGACAAAGTGAAAGCATATTTGAAAGGACTGCCTGCTGATATGATGGCAATGGTTCGGAACTCCAAGGCCACGAATCTTTGAGAGACGATTGAAGAGGCCAAGGTTATGGAAAGGGTCTATGCTAGGGACAAAGAAGAGAAGACTAAGGTTGGGGAGAAGAGGAAATGGGAGAGCCCACAGAATTCGTTTAAGAGGCCGAGGTTCCAACAAAACAATAGAGGAGGGGACTACCGTGGAGAGGCAAGGTGGTGCCCTAGATGCAAGAGCAAACACTTCGGGTCTTGTAATCCGGGTCAAGTTACTTGTTTCAAGTGCGGGAAAGCGGGGCACACTAGTCTAAAGTGCCACCTAAGGGGGACGGTTTGTTATGAGTGCAATGAGATCGGGCACGTGAAGCGGGATTGCCCCAAGTTGAAGGGAGATTCGAGAGGGACCGGTTCGGGAAGTCAACCGAAGCGGGAGGCCATCCCCAAACCGCAAGGGAGGGCTTTCCAAATGACGAAGGAAGAAGCAAAGGAGACCGCCGACGTGGTGTCGGGTATGTTCTTACTCAACTCTTTACCCGCTAGAGTATTGTTTGATTCGGGTGCAAATTATTCGTTTGTTTCGAATGTGTTTCGCAAGTCCTTGAATGTGCATAGTAGTTCTCTACAATATGCTTTAGTCATTGAGGTAGCAAATGGGGAAAAGTTGGTCTTGCGTGAAATTTTAGAAAAGTGTCGTCTCGAAGTTAGTGGCGAAACGTTTGAAGTGGATTTACTCCCTATGCCTATCGGGAGTTTTGACGTGGTGATTGGGATGGATTGGTTGGCCAAGCACAAAGCGGAGATTTTGTGCTCGAAGAAGATTATAAGGATACCTCTCTTGAATGAAGACTTTGTACTAGTGTATGGAGAAAAGCGCAAGGGCGAGGTGGCTATCATCTCTTCCATCAAGGCAAGGAAGTGCCTAATGAAGAAGTACCCAACGTTTTTAGCCTATGTGGTGGACACCAAACTAGAGAAAAAGAAAGTAGAGGATGTAAAAGTTGTCAAGGAATATCCGGACGTATTCCCCGATGATTTGCCGGGTTTTCCACCTGACCGTCAAGTGGAACTCAAGATCGATTTAGTTCCGGGAGCGGCACCGACAACATGTGTGCCTTACCGTCTCGCTCCGATAGAAATGCAAGAAATGATGTCACAACTGCAAGAACTTCTATAGAAGGGATTCGTGAGGCCGAGCTCTTCGCCTTGGGGAGCTCCGGTACTTTTCGTTAAGAAGAAAGATGGGTCGATGCGGATGTGTATCGACTATCGAGAGTTAAACAAGGTAACCGTGAAAAGCAAATATCCACTCCCTCAAATCGATGACCTATTTGATCAACTTCAAGGAGCCGGATGCTTCTCAAAGATCAACCTCCGATCCGGTTATCATCAAGTGAAAGTTAGGGAAGAAGATGTTCCAAAGACGGCATTTAGGACTCGTTATGGGCACTACGAGTTCCTAGTCATGCCGTTTGGATTGACGAACGCGCCGGCAATTTCTATGGATTTGATGAATCGGGTATGTCGACCGTTTTTGGATAAGTCAGTTATCGTGTTCATCGACGATATCTTGGTGTACTCCAAAGATGAAGAGGAGCATGAGCAGCATCTTCGGGAAGTGTTGGAAGTGTTAAGGAAGGAGAAATTGTACGCTAAATTCTCTAAGTGTGAGTTTTGGTTACGAGAAGTGCAATTTCTCGGGCATGTGGTGACACGAGAGGGTGTAAAAGTAGATTCCACAAAGATTGAGGCAATGATGAACTGGGAGCCTCCGAAGAGCCCGACGGAAATTAGAAGCTTTTTGGGGTTAGCCGGGTACTACCGTAGGTTCATACAAGACTTCTCCAAGATTGCTTCGTCACTCACGGCTTTGACTCGAAAGAACGTGAAGTTTGTGCGGACTAATGTGCAAGAGGAAGCATTTCGGACCTTGCAACGAAAGCTTTGTGAAGCTCCAATCTTATCCCTACCCGAAGGAACCGAAGACTTCGTTGTGTATAGTGATGCATCCAAGATGGGTTTGGGTTGTGTATTGATGCAAAGGGGGAAGGTGATAGCATACGCATCGAGACAATTGAAGGAACATGAAAAGAATTACCCCAACTCACGATCTCGAATTGGCGGCGGTCGTGTTTGCCTTGAAGTTATGGCGACACTACCTGTATGGTACGAAATGTACGCTCTACACCGATCATAAAAGTTTGAAGCACGTTTTTGATCAAAAGGAGTTGAATATGCGTCAACGAAGATGGCTAGAATTGTTGAAAGATTATGACTGCGAACTATTATACCATCCGGGCAAGGCGAATGTGGTAGCGGACGCCTTGAGTCGGAAGGATTATAGTGAGAAGGTGCAAACATCGTTAGCAAGAATTGAAATCATATCGAGCTTAATAGATATGATCAAGACCGCCCAATCCGAAGCACTACTTGAGGCAAACCTCAAGGATGAATCTATGGTGAAGTGTCATATTCTATTGACGGAAGATGGTAGAGGATTGAAACTTTTCCAAGGAAGGATTTGGGTGCCCAAAATCGGAGGGTGTCGGGAGTTACTTATGGAAGAAGCTCACAAGTCAAAGTACTCAATACATCCCGGGAGCACCAAGATGTATAGGGATTTGAAGTTGAATTACTGGTGGCCGGTCATGAAACTTGACATAGCCGGTGTCGTGGAGAAGTGCACCACGTGTTCATTAGTGAAAGCCGAGCATCAACGACCTTATGGCAGTTTGCAATCGCTCGAAATACCGGAATGGAAGTGGTATCACATTACAATGGAGTTTGTGACGAAACTGCCGAAGACCTTGAAAGGTCACGACACTATTTGGGTAATTGTGAACCGGATGACCAAGACCGCTCACTTTTTAGCCATGCGGGAAACGTTACCGTTAGACAAATTGGCGAGATTGTACATTAATGAAGTGGTCTCGAGGCATGGAGTGCCAAAGTCTATTGTATCCGATCGGGATAGCCATTTCACCTCTCACTTTTGGAATGCCTTTCAACGGGAATTGGGGACAAAGGTGAAATTAAGCACGACTTACCACCCTCAAACTGACGGACAAAGCGAACGGACAATCCAGACTTTGGAAGATATGTTGAGGGCGTGTGTAATTGACTTTGGGAGAAATTGGGACTCTTACCTTCCATTAGTGGAATTTGCTTACAATAACAGTTACCATTCGAGTCTAGGTGTGGCCCCATTTGAGGTTTTGTACGGACGGAAATGTAGAACACCCGTTTGTTGGCTTGAGGCGGGTGAAAAGCAATTTGTGGGTCCCGGGTCACGGTTTCCCCTGTTTTTAGTCTATCCAGGTGCTTGCTGGCGAGTGTTCCCCCATCTAAAGGCATGTCTGCAATGCGTTCGGCATTCCTCCAATCCCAAGTAGCTCCTTTGTCACTCTACAATCCTCCTAACTTCAGTTATCCAATATTCGCCTTCATAAATCAACATAAGTCCCCTTCCAACAATTATAAAAATCCATATGCCAGTCACAATACCCAGAGCTTGTGCAAGAAACGGCCGACAAGGTAAAGGGCATTCGAGAGCGGTTGAAAGTCGCTCAAGATCGTCAGAAGAGTTACGCCGATAAGAAAAGGCGACCGATTGAGTTCCAAGTGGGGGATCGTGTATTTTTGAAGGTTTCTCCTTGGAAGGGGATCATTAGATTCGGAAAACGAGGGAAGCTTAGTCCCCGTTTTCTTGGACCTTTTCCAATCATTGAGCATGTGGGACTCCAAGCCTACAGGTTGGATCTACCACCCGAGATGAGTGGGATACACCCCACGTTCCATGTTTGCTATTTACGAAAGTTCTTAGCGGAAGAACCTGACGTTATTCCCCTATCGGAGATTCGAGTAGACAACAACCGGTGTATAGAAGAGCCAGAGGCTATTTTGGATAGAGAAACGCTGAAACTTCGTCACAAAGAGATAGCGAGGGTAAAGGTGCAATGGAAGAACCATCGAGGGGCAAATGTCACGTGGGAACCGGAAGAATAGATGAAGAAAAAGTACCCTCATCTTTTCGGTTAGTGCCAAATTTCGAGGACGAAATTTTCCAAGGAGGGGAGGATTACACATCCCGAATTTTCCCAAGTAAGTAGAATCTTCCTCAAAACCGTGGAACTTTAGCAGTTACGCACATTTTCCGTTGCCTACGATTTAATCAATTATAAGTATACATATATGTAAGCATATATATATATATATATATATATATATATATATATATATATTTGGTTAGTGAGGATTCACCATTTTCATGCATGCAAACCCTAGCCATTTCAACTCCACATAGTGACCTTTTAGTGAACCAAAGAAGCATGCGTTAATAAAAAAACCGGTTTTGGTAGCACCTGGGGAGGCCTTCGCGACATTGACCAGCGAGAATGACCAGGGCATTGTCGCCCTGGCATTGTCGCGACCTGCAGCAAAATTTCCGAAATCGAACAGAAGCTGGTACATGGGGAGCGACTATGACCCGCGAGAATGACCAGGTCATTGTCGCATTGGGCATAGTCGCGATCGGGGGTCGAGGCTGCAGTTGAGTCGAGTTTAAAGCTGAGTTTTAGGGTTATTTCTCTTATTTTTGGCTGCTGCTCGTTTTCTCTCTAATCCCCTGGCGATTTCTCATCCCTCTTCACCCTTCTCCCCTCTTGAAGCCTTGAATTCCATGGGTGTTAATGGTAGTTGTTAGTTGCTAGTTTGCCTTCATATTGTGAAGCTCTAAACCTCCATCTCAAGCTCTCAAGAGAAGATCATCCATCCATCAAGCTAGGGTCTTCTATTCCTAGGGTTTTCCTAAAAACCTTTAGGTGAGTTACCTTAACATCTATTTCGTATTTTAAGTTAAGGTTCACATTTATGGAAAGCACTAACTCTAGATCCTTATTAAAAAAACTAGGGTTCTTCAAGATTTGGAGTTTTCACTTCACAAATCCTAGTTGGTGAGTTTTTCCCATATACATGTCTTACTTGATTTCTTGTTAATTAAATGTGTAAGGATTGCATGCTTGTGGAATTGTGACCTTGAACTAGGTATTTTTATACTTAGTTGTTGAAATGTATAAATATGGATATATATATATATATATATATATATCTTTGTATTCTTCAAAGATGATGAAAATGTGTTTATCTATGTATAAAAGCAAGTACTATGATTTATGAAGGTAAACAAGCATGGATATACTTAAATGTAAATATGTATATTTATATAAATTGGCCATATTTCGTGGGAACGGTTATTGTACCTTAAGCGTAGTAACTAAACTATATGCATTTATGATCATGGCTTGGGATTGTCATAGTCTATATCCTTGTGCACGAGGATTTAGACCTTTATGGAATATGTGTGTGTATTGGTTAAGCCATTGGTGGCTACTAGCGGGTATGAAATAAAGGACGTAAGTTCTTGAGGTGTAACTCGTCTAGGATGGATATGCAATATGGTCCCCGTAAGTCCTTGAGGTGTAACTCTGCGGGGTATGCAATAAAGGCAATTTATTTATGGTTTGAGGTTGTGATGTCTATATGGCATGGGAACTAAGACCGGGACTTGAGTTGTAATCCATCAACATCGCGGTGACTCCATTCACGTGTTCTTGTCACCAAGATGGTTACGGGTCTCCCCCGTTTTGGAGCTTTGTCTCTTTTATTTCATGACAGGTGTGGATCACAATAACTTGGGGATATTGGTAATGTGGAAAATTATGTGGAGACGGTATCATTACATTTGGCATTGTTATAATTCCTCATTATTACCTGAATATCTAAATCTTAGATTCTCGGTCTAACACTTGGGTGTATGTTGTGGATTACAGGTTCCACTAGCGGCGTCTAGTTCGTTGCGTGCCGACCATGCTTAGGTGGGAAGGTCAGGCTTTTTGGGAATCGAGAAGAGAGACATTTTTGGAGACATAGTGACACCCAGATTAATCTAGTTAATTATAGCCTAGATTAATAGGTTGTTGTGTGTTATGTCTTAATACTCTGTTAAATGTACATTGTCCAAACTACCCCATTACTTTAAGGGTTTAGTTGGTTTATATTTTGAGGTTTAAATTTACCCATTCTCCGGAATTTTCTCTATACTAAATGTTTAAATTTTAGGGTGTTACATATTGATCGTCCGGGTTTCGGGTGGCCTGAACCCACCCCGAAATCCGATCGGGTTGTGGGTTTTTGGGCCGAACCCGACCGACCCGACCCGTTGCTCACCCCTAACCTAAGGTGAGTTCCCTAAACTCTTTTATGACGTACTATGGTTTACTGATTATGGTTTCATTTACGAGCATGAAATGTTTTATAAATGTCACGCATGCTTTCCATAAACTACATGTTTTATTTAAAGAAGTTTATTCAGTATATGAATGATGTTTGGAGTTTTCATGAACATGATTTCGATACGTTATGTGCATGCTATGTGGGGTCGGTCTGCACAGTGGGATCAGGGCAGCTTGTAGAAGGGAATTCAT
This sequence comes from Saussurea involucrata, assembly GCA_033807775.1. Classification (NCBI taxonomy): domain Eukaryota; kingdom Viridiplantae; phylum Streptophyta; class Magnoliopsida; order Asterales; family Asteraceae; genus Saussurea; species Saussurea involucrata. The sequence goes on along the minus strand of CM066321.1, from coordinate 71,003,776 downwards.
TTCCTTCCTACTCGAATATATGGGCAGCTTATAGGAGGGAATTCATTTCCTTCCTACTCGGATATGTGGGCAGCTTGTAGGAGGGAATTCATTTCCTTCCTACTCGGATATGTGGGCAGCTTGTAGGAGGGAATTCGTTTCCTTCCTACTCGGATATGTGACTAGTTATGTGATCCTTAACACTGTGCAGTACCATAGTTGAATGATTATATGAAGAATCTGAACTGTTTTGAATGAAATGCTTTTATACTGTGATAAATATTTTATGGAGGGAATTCACTAGACCTTTTGGTTTAACCCTCGCTTTTCAAAAACTAAACCATTTTCAGGTAAGCGTGTTATGGGTTCTTCTAGTAAGAACTAAGAGATGGCAAGAAGGATTTGGAGCCTAGTGCGACTCCAAGGTTTTTGTCTATGATAGCTATAGATAGAGATCTCGGCTGTGGATTAGAGACTTCCGCTGTCAAGTTTTGTTTAGTATAGGTTGATGATGTTCTAAAGACAAGTTATTTGTGTAATTCGAATGCTCATTCTATATTAATGCATGCTATGATTTTTGGGACGTTATAAATGGTATCAGAGCCTTAGTTTAAGGGATTTAGGGGACCAGTCGGGCTTAAACTTAAACTGTAAGATGAGGAACACAACCGAGACATAGGATTGCCTCTAGGAACGATCACTATAAATGCGCTTAGGAATAAGGTGCCAAGGACAAACGTGTAAGGTAAGTTTGGGATTACACCTGGCCAGTGTAATTACGAACTTACAGGTACATGTGCATGCTTACAATACCTTACTTATAGCAAATTTGTTGTGTCATGTCTAGCAAGGATTAATTATCGGTTTCTTTCAGTTTAGCGCTATGGCTGGGAGAACGTTGAGGAATAGGTCAGCAGGATCCCTGAGGGATAGACCGAGCTCCATTGTTTGGGGAGGGTCGTGTAAGATCATATATGATGTGATGTATGTATACACCAAAGAGAGGAAATGTTGTATAGAATGTTATGAGTCGTCTAGAGGTAGCTCTTCATGGATTCGAAGAGGATGGATGTTTGAGTTTGAGTAAGACTCCTATTTCGAGAGAGTCCCAGTTCTAGAAGTCATGGGATAGATCAGTTCGGATGATAAGGAAGGACAGTGTCGAAATCTTGAAAGTGTCAATGGAGCCCTGACTTCTTAGTCGAGATTTTCAATGGCAGGATAAATGAAATAAGATACCTTTAGTGAATTGAAAGCATGTAGAAGGAGAAAGTGAGATAGTTGATCAAAACGAGAATAGTGTGAAATGGTTGAGTAAGTGAGATGTGAAACGCATGTACAACAAGTTATTACATGACCGAGAGGGTGACCATGGGTCGAAGGAAGAGTGTCAAGGATAAGATGCGTGAGTAAAGCGGTCGACCTTGTTAGGGTGAGTGGCCTTCAATTGCAAGTAGAGTTTCATGCATAGATTTCCTAAATGAAACATGAAAATTTTCACGATTTAAGTGAAATGTGTAAATATCAATTTTGATCGAAAAAGAGTCAGAATGTGCAAGCGTATGTTTAAAGAAAAGGTGATTTCATTCACATTGCACAATGAAATTTTGAACTTAACGATTTGCAATGCATTTCACGCTTTTTCATGATAAGTTAAATTGTTACAAAGAGGTCGAGGAAACGTTTGCCAGCTAAACATTTTTACAATCAAAATTAGTTTTAACCTGTTGATATCATATAAAAGGGTATGAGAACCGACTGGTTTACTTGGTGTCGGTAATTTCTTTCGGAATTGTGTCGTATGAAAGGATTTTCATTCAACGTATTATTGTCGTATTAACATCGCTCAGAATTGAGTAAGATTAAGGTTCACGGAAAGATGCATGCAAACGATTCTCGAATCGTTGTGCAGGGCGTTGAAGTTATAAGAGTGATGGGGTCATGTGTACCCAAGTGTTTTCCAAACGTTGTTTATTTAAAATGATGAAATGTGCGAAAAGATTTATTTACTGTATTGTCATGCATGAAGGCTATGAACCCACTATGTCGTAGAGTATTACATTTTAAGCTAAGGAAGAGCTCCGAGAGCGGATAGGTGTTGGACAAGTCAGGGGAGAACGTATGTAGTTTTGGTATATGTGTTCAAGAGGAGAGTTGGACCGAGGAAGAGTCGGGAATGGATTATAGTGTCGGATGTATGAGGGTCTGTACCCTTGCTCGGTGACTGGGAATACAGTTTCCGAGGGACGATGGTGTCTGGGGGAAGGACTAGAAGTCATCAAGGTGTTGATTTTAGCAACTCGTTATGAGTAGTGTTGTGATGCAGAAATGAAAAGTCCACGGCATGGGATATGAGTTTTGAGGTGAACTTGTAATATTGATGTTACATGAGTAAGTTTTGAAATAAGGGCGACGGATTATGAAGTTAATTATGATGTGTTGGGAGGAATAGGTTCCGTAAGGAACCCATGTTAAAGAATAGGTTGAGAAGTAGTTACAAATTGACTTTTGATGTTGAAGTCGGCAGCGGTGTAAGTTGGCTGAGGCCGAAGACTTGGACCAGGAGAGTGAAAGTTGATAGAACCCCTTGTAGAGGTGTTAAGTTAGTAAGAGACTGCTGTTTTGGATAAGCGTTCTACTTACGAGGTATGGAGGGTTCGTAGAAGGATAAGGCATGTAGCACGAACGGAGCGAGTGTGTAAATTATATCGTCCAGTGAGGGATAGTGCCCTGTTTATGTAAGGGCTCGGATCGTAGAGAGCCAGCAAGAACGATTACATTTGAGCTAAGTGGGAACTAGGGAGTCATAGTTCGACTAGAGTGAGAAAGGACAAAGTAGCGAGATAGGCTCGATTTTTATGCGAGAAAATTTGAAGGCGAGTTTAAATTGCATATGGATGGCCATGAGAGATTTGGGCTGCAGTGTGATGTTATGGGTGAGGAATGTACGGTCATGTAGTGGCAATAATTTTCAAGATAAATGTGCCAGTTAGTGTTGTAGTAACTTGACGTTAGAAAGACGAAGCGTTGGAGGGAAGCCTCTTTTGGAATTTCGGATGCGGTGTGCGAATTGTTAAGCAAGTGGTTGGAACACGTAGTAGTAAGAGGCGGTGTGATACGTCTATTATCGGAGTAGAATGTCAGAGCAGTAATGGGTGCTTGCCCAAATGAGAGACCAAGCATTTGTTTCTGGCTATGTGAGTCGCTAAGTAAGTATATTATTGAAATCGCTATAAGTTAAAGAAGATGATGGATGGGTTAATCAAAATGTGGGGTAGTAGATGCAAAATCAATAATGATTGAGAATTGTTCCTATGGGTTAAAGGATTATCCGAGAAGGTAATAGTTGAAGATCAAAGAATGTGTAGTAACAGCAAACACTGGTGTCAGTTCGAGGTGATTTGGTCGAAAGCCTTAAGTTAGAATTTTAGTGCAACCGTTTGGTTATGTACAGTAATGAGAAAGTATTTTCAGCTTGGGATGTGGGGAGGTGTAGATAGTATGTCGGAATAAGTGAGTAAATTGGAAGTAGTAAGCTTGACAGTAATGTCGAAAGGTGCAGTGTTGTGTAGATTGTCATTGATAAGTGTGCGAACTTTTGGAAAGAGTATTGAGGAAGGGAATTGTGTATGATTTTGTGCGGGAAAGAAGTGGATAAGACAACTAAATGAGTTAAGTTAGTGACTTTGTGAGAAATGTTTTAAATGAATTGGTCGTGCAGTGATTAAGCTAGTGAGAATAGTATGGTGTGACCATGGTTACTCATCCCAGTGGAGTGAGGATAACCGGAGTTATGTTTTATATGAGTGAGCGAACGTGTCAATCAGCGAGGAATTGATGTGTTTCAGAATAAGTTTAATTTGAGTAGGTGAATACTTCAACGATGGGTTTGGAGGTTCCTACTCTTAGTTACGTATAAGTATGGGGTGGTGAAGTAGTGAGGATGTGAGAGATGATTGACGAACTGTGGTCTAGGTGGTCCGAGAAAAGGGAAATGTTATCTGTATAGACGATTGTTGGGTGGTGCAAGGTTGTGAGTTGTGATACGATGAAGGAACTCGGGGTTGTGAGTTGTCGGGATATACAGGGTTGGCCTGGTGCCAAGCTGTCAAGTGAGTGATTGTTTCTTAGTAAATGAATCTCGTGTTGTAGCGGGGGATTCTGCCAAGTTCCTCCTTAAAGCAAGTAAAGATGCATGAGAAGCCTTATTTAATCTACTATTGTTAAGACCGGTCGAATAGGAACAGTAGCCTTCGAGTTAGAGTACCGTAAGAACTGAAGAGAATGCATCCAATGTTCCATGTTTCAAATTTAATGAGGTGGTTAACTGAGGCAGAAGTGGCATTACCTTGGGGAAGTATCAGTTGCGGTGTGGGCATAATACCCGCGTCTTTTCCAATATGGAATTCCGGGGACGGAATTCTTTTAAGGGGGGAGTGTTGTAACAACCGGGTTTTCTATGGAAAATATGGAAGTTTAGTGTCTTTTGTATAAGGAATGAAAGTATAGTTGGAGGGGCAAAATGGAAATTGGTGGGAAGGTATAAAATGGCCCAAATCCCTAGGGCACCAATTGTGAGAAATCAGTATTGTTTGGCTCTTGAGGTTTGGCGGCTAGAAGGAAGGGAAGAAAAGAAGAAGAAACAAAGAGAAGGAAAATCAAAGAAGGTAATCCTCTTTAATCTTCTGCTGTTGATTGTTTAATGTTTTCTCTCTTTGTGGTCTAGTATTTTGGGTGAGAAACCTTTGATTTCTTTGATATCTTCACCAAGTGTTCTTAAATGGGTTTTTGGGGTTTTGATCTTTTAAACCGATTTAGGGGTTTTAAAGGGAGTTTAATCAAGTGTTTCAGGTTGGGGAATGAACCCCAACAGTCGTCTAATCAAGGTATTGACTGAAAACCCGTTTCTGATCACTTTGGTATTTTGGTTTTTCGTCCAGCCGAGGTTTCCGGATATCGCCTCGTCCGGACAGTAGTGTCCGGACAGTGGGTGAGGTTTCCGGGTGTTTTCTTAGCGTCCGTGAAGTCCTAGTGTCCGGGAAGTGTTAGTGTCCGGGAAGTGTTAGTGTCCGGAAAGTCCTAGCGTCCGGGAAGTTCTAGTGTCCGGGAAGTGTTAGTGTCCGGAAAGTGATAACAGGACAGTAGAGTCGGACAATCTAATCTGATACGAATCTAATGCCGTAGGTGTTCGATTTGATTAGCTTGGAGATATTTAAGAAGTGCGTTCAACGTTAACCTAAGGTGAGTTCCCTAAACTCTTTTATGACGTACTATGGTTTACTGATTATGGTTTCATTTACGAGCATGAAATGTTTTATAAATGTCACGCATGCTTTCCATAAAATGCATGTTTTATTTAAAGAAGTTTATTCAGTAAATGAATGATGTTTGGAGTTTTCATGAACATGATTTCAATACGTTATGTGCATGCTATGTGGGGTCGGTCTGCATAGTGGGATCAGGGCAGCTTGTAGGAGGGAATTCATTTCCTTCCTAGTTGGATATATGGGCAGCTTGTAGGAGGGACTTTGTTGGTCCCGAAGGGTTATACAAGTTTGTAGAAGGGGGGGGGGGGGGTTGAATACAAACACACAAGATTTACTTTTCTAAATTGTTTATTGATAAATCATTAACAATTTACAGCTTGTTGCGGAAACAAGATTAAGGATAAATCATAAATCTAAACAAGTTGGAACACTAAGGTTTCTTGCACTAAGAAAGATAAGGAAATTACTAATAATAACCTATCTTGAGATTAGAGATTGAACTTGTCCAGAGTTAGCAAGTTACTTCAAATGAAGTGAGTTCATCTCTTTATATACTGCATGCATTTAATGCAAGTCAGTATACACTTTACACGTGTCATCAGCTGATTGGTTGCATGTCATTGACCTTTGGTGACAACCTAAGTAGCCGCATGTATGCACAGTGTAGTGTCAGAGTTGTTGTACGAATTCAGATAATCGGAGGTTCTTTTCTGACATTTCGTACGGAGTCGTGCAAGGGAGGTTGAGACAAAAGTACTTTGTACGGAGGACTTCATGATCAGCTTTCGTTGATTCAGCGATTATCATTTCTATTCAGCAAATGATAAAGTTCAGCGATAGCTGAAGTCTTGTACTTGATACTTCACGTTGAGTGGACAAATCTGAGTCTTCTCTGATCCGCATCAGTTCATTAGGAGACTTGTCGCTGGTTCTTGAGCTTGATCTTCGACTTCAGCGTAGAACCTATGTTGACGTGAAACTTGTCTTTAGGGATCATAAGTAAACAACTAACTTATCAGCGATCACCATAATGACTGAACAGACTCAGAGCATTAATGGTGAACAGTGTTCGCTGAATGTTTAATTTAAAGAGCGAGAGTTCCTATCAGCGGTACTGGAAGATCTTAGTACTTATCAACGATAGTGAAACTCTGATACATATTGTTTACTTACAATTTTCACTAAGTATAAAAGAGAGGGTCATTTTCAAATCACTGAGGGTTTGGATCAACAATCTCCCCCTATTTGATTATGACATAGCAACAAAGAAAATTGCTATTTAATGAAAACACAAGGATAAAAAGAACTCATAAAATATTTGTCCCTTTTACTGTTTTCTGGGATCTTTTCAGTACTGATGGAGTAAAGTACGTTCGCTGAAATCTTTCTTTAATCTTTGAATCAGAGTTACAAATTGAACATGGAAAGATTACAAGTACAAGCGAAATAAATTACAAGTACAGAAGGATAACTGATACAATAGAGAATAAGGTGATTACATCAGTTTTCAAAGGGTTCTTCCTTAATGAGAAGTTCATCAAGGGTCGTCTTTTCAGAGGGGATCATCCAGTCAGGAACCTTTTCTCCTTGATTCTTTAACTTCAGAGCAGCTTCAAAAATCAGGGGTTTTAGGTGTCGTGCCTGAATGCCTTGTTTGAAGTCACACCACCAGATGAGATCTCTGAGCTGTTCGATTGGAGTGATTGGGAGCTCAGCTATCCGTTGAAAACATTTACGTCCATCGTAGTCAAGAAAGAATATTCCATATGGATCACTGATGACTTTACCAGGGACGAAAACTTCACAGGGTGGCAGGGAAATATCAAGAGCAGATAAATCAGGGTCAGGACCAAGCACTTCAGCGCGAGAGAAACCGATACCAGTTTCATTTCTTATAACAGGACCTGAGTCTGAATCTTGACGTTTCTTCTTTGGAGAGGCCCTTTTTCTTTTCAGCTTAAGATCAGGAGGAGGAGGAATATCCACACAGGAAGAAATCAAGTCGATCTGTCTGTTTATCAGCTTTTCGAAATGATCCTTGTACTTAGATTTAGAAGCTTGGATAGCTAACCTCATCTCCAGCCATTCAGAGAGACCATACCTTTTTACCGTGTCAGCGCGAAAACCTTCAGTTTGGCCATTTTCTCTGAAAACTTTGATGTCAACAATAGGTACTCCGATAGATGTTCTTCCAGAGATAAGTACCTTGTTGATCTTTGCTGGACGAAATCTGAAGTTTATTTTCTCTTTACACCAGTTCAGGGTGGTCTGAGAAACTTCAGTTTTCTTTTCCACGATCTTCTGGGCTTCTTCCTAGAGCTTTCTTTGGACTTGAATGGGAATACGTTTCAGCTTTGGATCTTTGACAGAGTCTTGAGTAAGCTTGATGGCGTATTCTTTGTCCTTTTCTTCAGCTTCCTTTCTTTCAGCGATGAGACGTTCAGCTCTGAGGTGTTCCTGATATTCAGCTTTTGAGATTTTGAACTTTGGTTGAGCTGAAGGACGTTTAGTATTCTTTAGATTTCTTCGCTGATCCTCGAATCGCTTTATCATCTCTTCTCTTCTCTTTTGATCATCTTCACTTAGCTTTTGAGTAACTAAGGAAGGTCTGCGTTTGTGCGAGAGAAGTTGTTCTTCTGGTTCATCAGTCTCAGAGATCAAATCTGGGACTGGGATTATTTCATCAGCAGCAGCTGGCTTTATTGGTGAGGTCGCAGTAGTTGAACCTTCAGCGAAATCCTCAAGCAGGGGAGAGGACTAGCTGAATCACAACGATCTTACAAATAAGAACTGGGTAGAAGAACTTGGGTAGAAAAGATAGAAAAAATAATGTGGATGTGTATAGAGGTTGAGGAGTAGAGAACTGATTGTGTATAGATGATGTTCAGGGAAGGAATATAAGTAAAGTTTAGTGTACCTGACAAACCGGCTTTTTAAGCAAGATCGCCAGGTTTTCATCTTCAGCGACGCCTTTGCCTTTGCCTTTCTCAGCTCCAGAGGCTGAGGGCTTTGTCTTTGTCTTCTCCCCTGTGGGTTCAGTTATTACGATTCCCTTAAGAGCTTTGGTTCGAGGAGCAGGTTTGACAACAAAGAAATCATCGTCATCTTCATCATCATCATCATCCTTCCTTGGAGAGGAGGATGGTTCATTATCAGCGATGTCGACGTCTTCATCATCTTCTGCTTCAGATTCCTCAGCATCTTCTTCGAGTTGCTCCCCCTCAGATACAGAGGCGAGCTTCTCGGTTCCCTCAGGGTTTTCAACTCCCTGAGGTTCAGCAATTGGGTCTTCATTCATCTCTCCCCTGATAGATTCATCATGGGAAAGGTCTTCAGCGCTTATCTCCCTGGTATGTTCAGCGCTCTTCTCCCCCTCTTTCTCATGATTGGGGGAGGAATGGGAAGACTCAGCGTTTGTGTTATCTCTGTCTTCTGGGCCAGAGATTTTCACACAACCTTCAAGCTTTGCTATTCTGTCTTCAAGGCCAGAAATAGCAGGCGTGATTTTCTTCAGCTCTGTGCGATCTGCCTCTGTGAAAGATTCCAAAATAGGGGCAGGGGCAGGAGCAGGAGCAGGAGCTGGATTATTTGCCTTGTTGAGTAGCTCTTCAATCATCGTCTTCATAGAGCTAACGTCGGTCTTTACTGTAACACCCCGAAATTTCCATTATGAATTAATAAGAGATAAATTGTATTTTGGTACAATTTAGTTTTGAGAAAGTTTACTTGGAAGGGTGATTCGTCATTAATTGGAAGTTTGAGGTTTATGGTGGAAAATGGGTTGATGACTCATGTTTCTATATGAGGTGTCACATTAAAGTTTAATCAGTATTTGATAATACTGATTTTTGTTTTATATTCTAAAAAGAAAACAGAAATAGAGAGAGAGATAGAACGTGACAGAGAGATCGACGAAAGAAAGAAAAGAAGAGGAGAAAATCAGTTTGGTGATTGTTGTGGTAAGAGCTTATTTTCTTGTATTATCATTCATCTCCATAGAATTGAGTTGAAGTATTCTGTCCAGATTTGATTAAGCTGTTGATTAAGCCACTGATTTTGGAAGAACACTGTGTTCAGAAATTACCCAGGTGAGTTATTCATTCTTGTTAAAATTAAGCAATTAAAAGTGTTATAGATATGCTATACTTGTATATGATATCAATGGTATGATTTGATTAAGAAATGGTAAGCTTAATGAGTCAAATGGAGAACTGAATCAAAGTGAAAGTGACGATGAACAATAACTTTTCGTATTAATGGGTTGCGCAAAGTAGAACTTTTCGCAACAGTTGGTTGCGAAAAGTGGGGTTTTCGTAATAGAAGGTTGCGAGAAGTGGGGTTTTCGCAACAGTGGGTTGCGAATAGTGGACTTTTCGTAGCCTTGGCTTGCGAAAAGTGTAGTTTTCGCTACAGTAGCTTGCGAAAAGTTGTTGACTTTCAGTTGTAATTTGAGGCTGTTATTGGGCATGCAATCTGATATGTATATGCTATTTGTTATATGTTTATAACTCTGTTATTGATGTAAAAACCATGTTATGTTGAATTGTAATGACTTATTTATAAGTCCGGAGAAGTAGTTAATTGTTGAGGTGTTGGTCCCCGATGCCAAATGGCAAAGTGGGGATAATCGTTGAATTTAATATTCTGTACATAGAGATATAGAATATATGTTGAATTGTATAGCTTTAGTATACAATAGAATGAGTGATGATACACAGTTATTGTGTGGCGTTGGCTAGAAATCTACATCTGATCTAGTGGGCATATAGTACGGTATAATGAGAACCGTTTACTAGCTGGGGATCGTTAGGATGTAATTCTAGTTGTTGGAGCGAATCTTGAATCATCTGTGAGGGTCTCTGGTGGTTGTTGATCGCGATAAAGTAAAATCTCATTTGGGAGACCAGTGATTCAAGATGGGGAGGAAACGAAATGAGGAATGGCAGACTTGGAGTTGTAATTCCCATTTCAAGCGAAAGATGAGATATCTTTATTGTTGTTGAGGATTTAACATGCTAATTCAGAAAGAAGCAGATTTGGAAACTGTAATTTCTGGGAGTTAGAGTTACTTATAAGTCAGGTGGGATTTATAGTAATTCTCGTTGTAATCTTAATTCAGAAAGAAGCAGGTTTGGAAACTGTAATTTCTGGGAGTTAGAATTATTTATAAGTCTGGTGGGATTTATAGTAATTCTCGTTGATAGTATGATGACTAGATGAATTAGTCATGAGTAAGGGAATAAGTGGATTCCAATGGTCGATAAGAGCTTGGTATGGTAAGATTGTTGATAACAGGTTTGGTATATCTGTTAATATTTTTGTTGATTAATTTTAATTTGATTTGGATAATCTCACTAGGCGAAAGCCTAATGTTTCAAATTAAACTGTCTTACCAGGTACTGGCTCTGGGATATAGTTTGGGAAGTGAGATTTCAGTTGAAAGGAATCAGACTCGGCGATAACGAAGGATCAAGATATTCTTTTGAGGACTTTTGGGACGAGCCTTAGATAATCTAGTTGATCTTATTGTGATGTATAATTAGATTGATCAGACTATTTAAGTTAGACGACTTTGTGTATATATAGAAATTTACTTATGATCCTTTGGTTTATGAAAGTCTGACATTTTGATGATCATAACTCATGTATTTTGAGGTTTAAATTGGCCCTGAATTTTAGGGTGTTACATTTACAGAACCTAAGTCAGTCTTGACAGCTGACATATCACCCTCTAGTGCTCCAACAGATGTCTTCAGCGTTGTAACATCGCTGGACATGTTGGAAACTGCGGTTTTGAGGCTGGTGTAGTCAGTGTAGATGTCGGAGAGTACTTTGGCAAAATCGCTGAGAGTCTTATCAACAATCTTGATGTCGTCTGTGGAAGCTTTCTTTTCTACCACCGTTGTCAGCTTTGTCAAATTCTCTCCAGCGTTTGTTACAGCTGAAGAGTTGTTGGAAAGAGTAGTGGTGAGATCTGTCAGCTTGGTTTCCACGGACTTCAGAGAGGCGTTGATGTCTCCCAAATTAGGACCTGTAACAGATAAGTACTTGTGAACAAAGGAAAGCTCAGAAGTTTCAGGTTTAGTTACAGTGTATAGGATTTGATTTGTACCTGCAGGAGGATTGATGAACTCGTCAAAGTTGCAAGTTCCTGAGAAATGTTCCATATCCTCTTCGAAAGTACGGTGAGGAATGGTGATCTCTGCAGGTCCTTTCTTCATCATTCTCTGAGAAGCTTCAGCTGTGGCTTCTGGAATGATGGCATCTCCAGTGGTCTTTGGAGTAGAGTCCAAGTGAGTGGAGGGAGGAGCGAAGGATAAGAATTTGGGTCGGGTACTGGGTTCAGCGTTGGATTCGCTGACAATCACTTCATCAGTCTTTTGAGAGACTGAAGGAGGTTGGGTAGGTTCCAAAGTTCTAACTTCAGCGTTTGGAGACGCTGAAAGTTGGATTGAAGGGATGGCTTGAACGGGTGTGGCAGAGCGTACCACAGAACTTTCCTTCAGCTATTCAGAATGAGCTGAGGAGTCTTCAGCATGAGAGTGCCGGGGTTGCTCCTTGGTTTTCTTGATCCTTTTGGAACCAAGTGGAATTAAGGAGTGTTTCCTTTTCTTAGAAGGAGAGGATTGCGTGGCCGGGGTATCAGCGATGGGTATTGTCGCTGAAGGAGCCACAGAAGTCGAAGAATTTTGGTTAAGAAGAGTGAGAAGGGTAGAGAGACGTACCTCATTGACGACAGGCTTGAAGTCGAGCACCTTAGGGCCAACATGAGAGAGTTTCAGGTCACCCTCTTGTGGATAGCTGTCCTTCAGGCCATACTGGAAGATGGCGCTGATGAATCTTGGGTAAGGAACCCATGCAGGTCTGTCAGCAGCAGAATCCACGCGTTGTACCAGGTCATCATATATAATGGAGGCCCAGTCAATGTTTAGACCTTTTAGCAGTGCGTATCCCATGGCCTGCGTAGGTTGTGCGGCTTGATCAGAAGAGCCAGACTTTGCTGTCATGCAACTGATCAGATGAGCGAAGATGAAATTCATCTCGCTGGGCATTTTGGATTTCTTTATCAGCGTCAGCTTCTTCTCTGGCTTCTTGTCCCTTCCAGTTTCCCAGATGTAACCCATGGCATCAAAGAAAGCAGTAATTTCTTCTTTGTCAGAATGCTTCTTGTGGTCAGGGAATGGAACGAAGGGTTTTTCTTTGGTAGCATTTGGAAAGTTCAGGGCTTTTCGGATTATGGAGGGTGTGATCTTGATGGTGCCATACTCAGTATCGCTGAGTATGCAGTCGATGGTTTTGGATGAATCTTTGGCAGAGGGTAGCTCAGAGTGTCTGGCAGAGTACCAAAACTGGGATAAGAGCCGCTGACTGGCAGGAGGTGTTATGGTCAGGGCTGTGTAAATGCAGCTATTCTTCAGAAATTTTACAGCCTCATCCAGATGTTTGACTTGCTTTCGAGGAGGAAACTCGAGAAGCGCTGAGAGGTTGTTGACCTTAGTCCAATCCAGTTGATCCATTTCGAACTTAACCTGAGGGGCTTTGATGATTTCCACTTCCTCAGATTCAGAAGAGATGGTCTCAGCGGTAACGTTGATCTTGGAAGATGCCATTTCTCTGTATATCAGTTCAACCAAAGATATTAACAAATAAGAATTGTCTTAATATGGAAAGGATTTCCATTAAGATGTTTCGAATTTTGTCCATTTCATTTAGACAGAATGTCTTAATGAAGATTAGGGTTTTTCTTGTTTTTGAAAAACGAATTTTACACCCATTAAGTCTTGTATTCCAGTTTCTTTAAAAAAATGGATACGAATGAAGAATCAAGTTTAAGATTTAGATTTAAAACTTGAAGAACAACCATGAAATGGTTGTGTTTATAAAACCATGAAAGAAATGATTTTATTTTAAGAAGTTCTTTTGTTTTGATCTTTATTTAAGCAAAGAGAAGATCAGAAACAAGTTATTTGCATATTAAAAAGTAAGAACATATTAACCTTGATGTTTTTGATGAAGAAGATGATGAACAGTTCTTTGAAGATTGAGAGCACAAATGCAACAGTATTTCTTTTCTTGCGGATAAAGATTGATTCGCGTAAAAGACAAATATAAACATTGAGAATGTTTATATAGGAAGAGAGTAGAGAGAGAAAAACTCGAGCGGGAAAGTTTTTCATCATGACACGGACACGTGTTTGCATTTGATTGGATAGACAACGAAATGTGCAAACGTGTGTCAGAAAAAAAACATGCCTGGTGTTATCCGTTGCAATGACGTCACAACTGTCCTTTCACATTCTTTTTAGGATGTCTCTGAGGTTTTGAAAAACTCAGGGACTCTTTTGAAAAACATGAGGCACTGAATAGAAATATCAGTGATGGTTTTAGAACTTTCAAAGTATCGCTGTTAAGGAAGAGATATTCAGCGATGTAGAACTTTTGAAATCTTGCATTTTCATGCGTTTGTCAGAGAGAGAAAAACATACCTTGATATCAGCGAATCAAGTTTATTCAGAGAGAAAATGAGAATGGATTGTACAAGTTTATTTTATCCCGAGGGTTATACAAGTTTGTATAATCGTATCGCTGATCAAATGTGAACCACTGAAGATTTTACCCTTCAAAGTTCAGCATTCCAAGCTCGCTGATGAGAAAGTTGAATCTTGTCTCATCAAGAGGTTTGGTAAACAAATCAGCTAACTGATAATCAGTTAGGATAAAATGAAGTTCTATATCACCATTCATCACATGATCTCTGATAAAATGATATCTGATCTCTATGTGTTTCGTCTTTGAGTGTAGCACTGGATTGTTTGCTATAGCGATGGCACTAGTGCTGTCGCAATAGATTGGAATTTTGGAGAGCTGAAGATCATAGTCTAGTAGCTGATTTCTCATCCACAAGACCTGAGAACAACAGCTTCCAGCAGCTACATATTCAGCTTCAGCTGTGGAAGTGGACACTGAGTTTTGCTTCTTACTTGTCCAACTTACCAGCTTTCCACCCAGGAGCTGACATCCTCCTGTGGTGCTTTTCCTATCCATTTTGCATCCTGCAAAATCACTATCTGAATAGGCGGTTAGATCGAATCCTGAATCTTTGGGATACCAAAGACCTAGATTCGCTGTACCCTTAAGATATCGAAAGATTCGCTTTACAACTTTCATATGAGATATCTTGGGTTCAGCTTGATATCGTGTACACAAGCAAGTTGCAAACATAATATCGGGTCGGCTAGCTGTAAGATACAGTAGTGAGCCGATCATCCCACGGTACAGCGTGACATTGACAGGAACACCCTTAGTGTCCTTATCAAGTATCAGCGGTGGTGCCATTGGGGTTTTCATAGCTGAACTATCAGTTAAGTCGAATTTCTTCAGCATATCTCTAACATATTTTCCCTGATTGATAAAAGTTCCTTTTTCAGTTTGCTTAATCTGAAGACCAAGGAAATATGTTAGTTCACCCATCATACTCATTTTATATTCATCTTTCATTCTTTCAGCGAAACGAGTACAAAGCTCAGGGTTAGTAGAACCAAATATAATATCATCAACATATATTTGAACTAAAATGATATGACCTTTTACTTTTCTAAAGAATAGAGTTTTGTCAATCTTACCTCGCTCAAATTTTTAAACATGGAGATAAGTGGAAAGAGTGTCATACCATGCACGTGGAGCTTGCTTTAAGCCATAAAGTGCCTTATCCAGCTTATAAACATAATCTGGACGCTTAGGATCTGAGAATCCTGGAGGTTGTTCCACGTAAACTTCTTTATTCAGCTTTCCATTTAGAAACGCCGACTTAACATCCATCTGATGTACTTTGAAGTTTTTGTGTACAGCATATGCTAAGAATAGACGAATAGATTCAAGTCTTGCTACATGAGCAAATGTTTCGTCATAATCTATGCCTTCCTCTTGTCTGTATCCCTGAGCAACAAGACGAGCTTTGTTGCGAGTTACAGTACCATGTTCGTCCAACTTGTTTCGATAGACCCATTTAGTGTCTATCACCGTTTTGTCAGTTGGTCTGCGAACAAGTTTCCAAACTTTGTTTCTTTCGAATTCAGGCAGCTCTTCTTGCATAGCGCTGACCCAGTTTGGATCTCTGAGGGCATCGTCTATTTTCTTTGGTTCAGTTAGTGAAATAAAATTAACAAATAGACAAATATTACCTGCACTTCGTCGTGTCTGAACACCAGCGTTTGGATCACCAAGAATTTGATCAATTGGGTGATTTGCAGTCCATCGCTGAGCCGGAGCATAAGTCGCTGACTCATCTAGAGCTGAAGGGGCTGAAGATGAGGCGTCAGCTGCTTCTGGAGTATCAGCTAAGAGAGGAATGCTTGCATTTGTCATTTCATTTACTGATTGCTAAGAAATAGATGGAATGTCTGAGATATTTGGATCAACTGCAGGTATAGTGTTTATAGGAACAGCTGAGATCCATGATGTTTCAGCTTCACTATTCTGCATGTTTGGAATGATAGTGGGACTATCATCTTCTACTGTGTGAGCATGAGGAGTGGGAATGTCTTCTGAATCACCAAGATGAGAAAACATCCATTGATTCAGTTCTTCAGTATCAGCGTTCGGTTTAGAGTTCGCTGAACGGGATTCGTCAAACGTGACGTGAATAGTTTCTTCTACAGTTTGTCTTCTACGATTGAAGACTCTGAAGGCTTTGGAAACTGAGGAGTATCCAAGAAAGATTCCATCATCAGCCTTAGGATCAAACTTTCCAAGGGCATCTCTGTTGTTCAGTATGAAACACTGACATCCAAAGATGTGAAGAAAGCTGATTGAGGGCTTTCTCCCATGAAAAAGTTCATAGGCAGTTTTATTGAATCTTTTGACTATCAGCGACCTGTTTTGCGTAAAACAAGCAGTGTTGACAGCTTCTGCCCAAAACTGAGTAGGCAGGTGAGAATCGCTGAGCATTGAACGTGCAACTTCAATAATTGTTCTATTTCTTCTTTCAGCGACTCCATTTTGTTGCGGTGTTCTCACTGAAGAAAAGTTGTGAGAAATACCCTTACTCTCAAGGAAGGAATCAAGAGAACTGTTTTTGAATTCAGTTCCATGATCACTCCTTATTGAGCGAACGGTCAAATTGTTCAGGGTTTCCATCTTCCGAACAAAGGTGATGAGTTCTTCAGGGGTGTCACTCTTAGAACGGAGAAACATTACCCATGTGTAACGAGAGAATTCATCAACTATGACCAGCGTATATTTCTTTCCAGCGATGGATTGTTTGTTAACAGGGCCAAACAAATCCATATGGAGTAGTTGTAGAGGAGATGACACTGAGGAGACTTGCTTTGACTTGAAGCTTGCCTTGGTCTGCTTCCCTTTTTCACACGCTGAACATAAAGACTCTTTGGCGTATGAATGCTGAGGTAGACCAGTGACTAACTCTTTTGAAGAAAGAGTGTTCAGTGTCTTGAAATTCAGATGCGAGAGCCTCTTGTGCCATAGCCAGTTGACATCAGAAGATGCCTTTGAGAAGAAACAGGAGTTCTCAGTGGTTGTTGAGTCCTTGTTTATTACATAAACATTTTCCAAACGATAACCGCTGAGAGCTATCTTCTCCTTTTTGTCAGTGACAAAGCAGGATTCCTTAGTGAAAATCACTTTGTTATCCATGTCGCAAAGCTGACTGATGCTCAGAAGATTATGTTTCAGCCCTTCAACATATGCGACTCTTCTAAAGGAGGTTGTACCATTTGAAAGTACACCATACCCTCGGGTGTGTCCTTTTCCATCTCCACCGAAAGTCACAGAGGGACCTTTCTCTTCCTTGTATTCAGCGAGCAGGCTTTTCTTTCCAGTCATATGTCTAGAGCATCCGCTATCGAGATACCAAATACCCTTCTTAACCTGCATCACAAAGGAAGATTAGTTTTTCTTAGGTACTCACTTTACCATGTATACACATTTGTCAGTGGAGGTGGTTGGAATAGAAGGTTCAGCGTTCTTCGCAGCATTTGAAGATTCAACTTTGTCTTTCTTCACTTTGGTTAATTTCTTAACCTCAGTGGTAGGATTCACCTTGACCTGATTTGCATCAGGGTTGGTCTTCTTTGCCTTGGGGCAATCTTCACCTTAGCTATCTTTTCAGCTTTGGTGGCTGTGGGCACTTACTAGCAATATGATCAGCGAGTCCACAGTGATAACATTTCCTATAGCTAAAAGTAGTTCTAGGACCATTTGAATGCTGAGCTTTTAATTTAGAATTAGAATTAGAAGTGCCAGCACCAAGTAAACTATTGGCTTTAGAAATGGGACGAACATTCAGTTCTTCAGATTTCTTACCAAGGACATCCACTCTGAGTCTAGGAGTGGATCGCTGAACAGATCCAGAGATCTGATTTCTAGAACCAGAGGAGTGGATCACTAAAGCTTTAGAAGCATTCAGCTTTGGTACTAGAGTACCCCTCTGAGGATTTTGGTAGATAACAATTCCTTTACCTTTGTCTTTAGAGACAGAGGTAGGTTTTGAATAAACCATTTTCTCCTTTCCTTTTGAGGTAGGAGTTTCCTCAGGGATTGGTGTAATGGACGAGGAGCACTGAGATGATGAAGTGTCAGCGACCGAGGATACGAACGTTCCAAATTTCAGCATTAAACGTTCAGTGGTTGGTTTTGGAGTATCATATTTATAACCCAAACCACGTTTATCACTCAGAGGAATCTGAGCCTTAATTATCTCAGTGATCTTTGTTGAAGAATTACACCATCCTTCAACAGTATATTTTTCAGCTTTTAATGCAGCGATAGCTTCTGCTCGTTCGATTTTGACTAGCTGATTTAAATATACTTGATCTTTAAAATCTTCTTCAATTTTAGAAAGCTTTTCTATTTGAAGGTGGCAGTTTTTAAGCTTTTCAGCGAGATCAAGGTTTTGGTTTTCAACCACAGCTTTGCCATTCATGGCTTCATATAAACTTCTAGTCAGCAGATCGATTTTGCGAAGACTATCAGCTTCATCAATATTTACAATATTGGTAAAGAAAGAAGGCGATACCTGAATAGCAGAGGTTGAAGTGGAGGGAATGTCTGAACTTTCTTCCTCATCTTCAATTTTAGCCATAAGGCAGAGATTGGCTTCATCATCTTCAGAGTCAGATGATGATTCTTCTTCATCAGAAGCAGCCCAATCATAGTTGGCCATTAAGCCTTTGCCTTTCTTCTTAAAGCTTTTCAGCTTTGCATACTTTTCCTTCAGCTTTGAATATTTATCATCTTTATTCCTTGGAACAAAGGTTTTCTTTGGGAAAGCTGAAGGTCTCATGACTTTCTTTGACCTGCACTCATTCGCGAAATGACCTGTCTTTTCGCAGTTGAAACAAGTAGCAGTAGCCTTATCAACAAAAGCTGATGATTTTGGCTTGTCAGTTATTGAAAGCGGTTGGTTCTTTCTGAACATTTTCTTCTTGGCGAATCTCTTGAACGTTTTAGTTAGGAGAGCCAAGGATTCATCATCATCTGAAGAATCAGAATCTGATGACCTTTCAGAGTTACTTTCTAACTCAGTGATAGTGACCGAGGGTCGCTGAGTAGAAGGTTCCTCTGAGATTAAGGCAACATGGGTGCTTTTGGAATCTTTTACAAGATTCTTCTTAAGATGGCTAGATTGCTCATGATTCAGCAATGTACCATATAAGGTTGAAAGGGTCATTGATTTAAGATCCTTTGACAGCTTGAGACACATAGAATAATTGTCCCAGCTTTCAGGTTAACATTCTAGAAACTTTGTCAGTACTTCAAAGTTAGAATATTCCTTACCAACAGTTTTTAGATCTCTAAATAAGCAATTAAAACGTTGGTGAACTTCAGAGAGAGTTTCATTCTTACCAGAAATGAAGCTTTCGTATTGTCTTACCAGGTTGATCTTTCTTGAATCCTGGACTTCAGACGTTCCTTCATACTGAACACATATTGTGTCCCACATGGCTTTGATGATTTTAGATTCATGACGGAATGGTAGACTTCGTCAGGAAGAGCCATGGATAGTATGGATCTGGCTTTTGTATCTATAGCCACTTTCTTCTTATCTTCATCGGTCCACATGTGTATTTCCTTAGGAATCAGCCTTTCTGGAATAGCAGGTCTATTCGCAGTGGCTGGAACTGAAGGATCAATAGTTACAGGGATGTATGGGCTGTTTTCAAGATAGTAAGGCATAGTAGGGTCTACACCTTCTAAGAAGAGTGTCATCCTATTTTTCCATAAGTTGAAGTTATCTCTGGAAAATCTAGGGGGTTTTGCAAGAGAACCATTGTCTATGTAGTTTGTGTTTGTGTTGGAAGCCATTTTCAGATAATAGCAAGGAAGAGAAATATCTTAGATTAGATCTTGTTTATGAGATTAAACAAATCCGCTCTGATACCACTTGTTGGTCCCGAAGGGTTATACAAGTTTGTAGAAGGGGGGGGGGGGGGGGGGGGGGGTTTGAATACAAACACACAAGATTTACTTTTCTAAATTGTTTATTGTTAAATCATTAACAATTTACAGCTTGTTGCGGAAACAAGATTAAGGATAAATCCTAAATCTAAACAAGTTGGAACACTAAGGTTTCTTGCACTAAGAAAGATAAGGAAATTACTAATAATAACCTATCTTGAGATTAGAGATTGAACTTGTCCAGAGTTAGCAAGTTACTTCAAATGAAGTGAGTTCATCTCTTTATATACTGCATGCATTTAATGCAAGTCAGTATACACTTTACACGTGTCATCAGCTGATTGGTTGCATGTCATTGACCTTTGGTGACAACCTAAGTAGCCGCATGTATGCACAGTGTAGTGTCAGAGTTGTTGTACGAATTCAGATAATCGGAGGTTCTTTTCTGACATTTCGTACGGAGTCGTGCAAGGGAGGTTGAGACAAAAGTACTTTGTACGGAGGACTTCATGATCAGCTTTCGTTGATTCAGCGATTATCATTTCTATTCAGCGAATGATAAAGTTCAGCGATAGCTGAAGTCTTGTACTTGATACTTCACGTTGAGTGGACAAATCTGAGTCTTCGTTGATCCGCATCAGTTCATTAGGAGACTTGTCGCTGGTTCTTGAGCTTGATCTTCGACTTCAGCGTAGAACCTATGTTGACGTGAAACTTGTCTTTAGGGATCATAAGTAAACAACTAACTTATCAGCGATCACCATAATGACTGAACAGACTCAGAGCATTAATGGTGAACAGTTTTCGCTGAATGTTTAATTTAAAGAGCGAGAGTTCCTATCAGTGGTACTGGAAGATCTTAGTACTTATCAGCGATAGTGAAACTCTGATACATATTGTTTACTTACAATTTTTACTACGTATAAAAGAGAGGGTCATTTTCAAATCACTGAGGGTTTGGATCAACAGACTTCATTTCCTTCCTACTCGGATATATGGGCAGCTTGTAGGAGGGAATTCATTTCCTTCCTACTCGGATATGTGGGCAGCTTGTAGGAGGGAATTCGTTTCCTTCCTACTCGGATATGTGACTAGTTATGTGATCCTTAACACTGTGCAGTACCATAGTTGAATGATTATATGAAGAATGTGAACTGTTTTGAATGAAATGCTTTTATACTGTGATAAATGTTTTATGGAGGGAATTCACTAGACCTTTTGGTCTAACCCTCGCTTTTCAAAAACTAAACCATTTTCAGGTAAGCGTGTTATGGGTTCTTCTAGTAAGAACTAAGAGATGGCAAGAAGGATTTGGAGCCTAGTGCGACTCCAAGGTTTTTGTCTATGATAGCTATAGATAGAGATCTCGGCTGTGGATTAGAGACTTCCGCTGTCAAGTTTTGTTTAGTATAGGTTGAATGATGTTCTAAAGACAAGTTATTTGTGTAATTCGAATGCTCATTCTATATTAATGCATGTTATGATTTTTGGGACGTTACAACACATGCCGACAAAGGATGTCGTTCCTTACGAAGTGATTGCAGTTGCAATCAAATGTTTCATCAGCTGGAATACAAACCACCTTAAAAAGATATTTTTTTAAATTAGTCCAACTATATAAACAATTAAACAAAGATCAAACAGTGAAACATGATATTTAACAATAAATTCATTAACATACCGTGTACGTGGTCTTTAATTCAGATTGCTTGTTATAGTGCTTAATGTCGTACACCTTTTCATCTCCATCCTCAACACATTTAAGTGTACAATACCAAGCTGCTTTGTTCATCTCCTTCTGAATATCTAAAAAAATAGTACGCGTATATGTATCACGCACCTGAGCCTCAAGTTTGGATGGAGATAGCATGTGAGGAATGGTTGTTCGAGTTTCAACCTCTAACTCACAATGCTTACGTCGTTGCTTATCGATAGCAAGATCAAACATACCAATAAAAAAAGCAAATCATCCCAAAACTTTGCATAGACTCTGAAAAAGGCATTTATACTCTCAGACCTAGACGTGGTTTTCATGAGTCCAGACATACATGAGTTCTTGTAGTATGCCATAATCCAAGACTCTCTTATTTGGTACATCTCTTCCCACCATGCATCCCCACGCAGTCCATATGAATCCATCAGCTCATTCCATTTTACCTCAAAGTCTTCTGGTTCGATATGCACATTCCAGACAAGTTTGTTTATCTCAGTCTTGAACGGGGTAGCATTCGCAATATGTGAGCTCACCTGAACATAAAATTTTAACGAAAATTGATACACAATACTTATCTATAAAATTAGCATAAACTGTTTAGCCCTTACCTTGTCATTAAACTTTTTCGTAATATGCCACATACAGAAACGGTGTTTTGCATCAGGAAAGGAAACCGGTATAGCTTGTTTCATTGATGCACATTGGTCGGTAATAACAAACTTTGGCTGCTTTCTATGGCATTTCATGAATGACATCAAAACCCACGTAAAGTTAGGCACGGTCTCGGATGCAATTAAGGAAGCACCAACCACAACCGATTTCTTGTGGTTGTCAACAACTACAAACGGTACGAATATCATCGCGTGTCTGGAAAACAACAACATAGTAATTAATTAAACCATGGGACAACAATAGTATGAATGAACATCAACTAAAAAGGTAAGAAGATGAATTACTTGTTTGTTCGATATGTAGCATCAAATGAAATCGTATCACCAAATTCACTATAATTCTGTTTGGCAGTTTCATCAGCCCAAAATAATGCGACCAACTCCTTCCCTTCAACCTTGTACTCAAAAAAGTACTCCGGACAATACTCATGCCTATTATTCAACCTGTTGATCAACATTTGAGCGTCTTTGTTTCCGACAAAATGAACAACATCCCTTTTAAAGTTTATGTGGTCCCTTGCAGTACCACCCGATGTCTCTATACCACCCATAATAGACTCATTCATTCTGTGATTTTAGGTGATGCCGACTTTTGAGGCACATGCATGTAAAACATTCCTACGTTCTATGAAACCAAGTTTCCTCTTAGACCGCGAAAACATCCTATCTTCGGGTAGGTACAACATATGGTTGTGCCTTTCAACAAACTTATACACCTCATACTCTCCATTCTCATTAACAAAACGAACCTTTAAACTAGCTAAACAACCGGTCCTCTTATAACTAGATTTCCGTTTCTTTTTTTCACCAGGGGCTACCTCAAATGAATCAAACTCCCTCTTATTTGGTATCCCTTGTTTACTACAAAAAAATTAACGGGTAGATATCCTACCTGCTTTGTTGCTTTTTTTATTTGCTAATCGTACATCAAAGCCAGCAACCTCCGCGTATTTCCTATAACTTAATTCGGCACTTTGGACGGACGGAAATCTATCACCAACCCTTATTGAAACATCTTGGCCTACAATGGGATACCAGAACTTCGTCCCTCCAGGAGACTCGACCATTTGTTGATTCACTGTCGCTACAATTAACAACGTAATGACAAGAAATTAATTCCGATTGAAAAAAAGCAGATATAAAATAACAATGAACTGCGTCATTTTTTTCACATCATAACTTAAAATTAAAAACTATGAATACCATTCGTTTCTTTATTGTTGCCATTATAGACACTGAAATCATGGACTGCTTCGGAGTCATGTACTGATTCATCAACGTGCGGAGAAACAAACGATGAAAGAAACGTATCATCGTTGTGAAAAACATCTTGAACATTAATCTCGTTGAGAGATAATGGTTCATCGTCTGAGTTCGCCATCGATCACTAACTGAGAATTAAGAAATCTTGTTTTTTCCTCTTCACAGTTTGTTTACAATGAACATGGATGATTATTGGGTATTAATCTAAAACCGTACTAAATTAAAGATAGATAACCGTGATCTTAATTAAAACGGTTTTTGATTTCATCGATTCAAAATGAACAAAATCAATTTTCCCTAATTAATCGGGTTACTATCTTCAATTACGGGAACTGATCATTATCAGAAAATCGTATAATTAACATGTAACAACCCGGTTCCCAAACATACAACAAATAACATATATTTCATAACATCGTTACATAACCAAAAGATTCATAATATAACAAGTAAGGTCCCTTAGTCTTTACATCCAGAATAAGGTATTTCGTTACAAACTTTATGCTAATTACATACATGATATCTAGTTATGAAATTAGAACAGCAAAACACGTCTTAGTCTTCATAACATCCTTATTCCAAAAGCTAAACACATAGTACTCTTCTCATTTGCTCTTACCCGATCCACGACCTGGAATACATATTTTTAAAACAAAATGAGGGTTAGACCTAGCGGTCTAAGTGAGAAAATCCCTGTTAGTTTTAAAACCATTTGCACAACCATCATATACATAACACAAATACAAATACCAGTTATGACTCATGCATCATATACCTTCCTGTCTCATTCTCTTGGCCATATTAGTTGGTTGCAAGCCAACTAATAAATTAACTCCGATGTACGACAATTACAGCCAACACCGTTGTACGACTATTACAGCCAACACCACCGGTCCTAAGCCCGGCCAACGTATTCTCGTATAGTATGATGCTCATGTAAATACAATATATCAATATATTATATTTCAAACATAAACACATAATTACACCATCTATCACATTCCCAATCCACACATATATGTATTCCAGTTTAAAAACGTTTTAAAGTAAAACTCACCTGTTTGCTTATCAAAATGTTTCCAATCCTTTCTCAAAAACAGTTCAGCTTTCACCCCAAATCCACAGAATCTGAAACAAATAGATACAAGTATCTTTTTACCAAATAGAACACATAAGACTTACTAAAGCTAAGAACTACAGATAACTCTATCCTCAAATGTTACCCCCAAACCCGAACTTAAGTCGAGTCCACAGTATATTCAATCCTCAGTCTTTCCCTATCCAAGAGTCAACAAAACACAGGCTACTAGATACTCAAAAGTATCTGAATTCTCAAAAATGACCAACCAACTAAAGAATCCGGATAACACAAAAACAATCCGGACAACAGACTTTTCGGACAACATGACCACTCCGGACAGCATGACCTTTCCGGACAACCTAAACAATCCGGACAACATCCGGACATCAAAGTAATCCGGACACTATCCGGTATCTTATTTTAACCGAAAACTTAAGGAAAAGAAGAACTTACCCGGATAAAGAACCCGTCCGGACACCTTTAGAACATTATCCGGACACTATCAAGAAAACTACCCGGACACATTCAACTTATCCGGAAACCTCTGTCGGTTTACCCATTTTTCACCCAGATTCGACTGAAATCATTACTAGACATGAAATCGACTATTCTACACCGATAGAAACTATCTACTAGCAATTACCAACATAAAATGTAAAGGAAACATACTTTAATCCACTTCCAAGTACAACAAATGAATCCCTAACCCTTCTTTTCTCCTTTTGCTTCTTCTCAAAACACACACACATTAAACCGAGTTTTCTGCTTTTTGATAATATCTGGAGGCTTAAGAGATATTATCAAACCAATTTTACCATTTTAGTCTCTAAACTAATCACTAATGACCAAAACACATTAGACTTATAAACTAACCCAAACTTACCCTAAACATCCCATTTTAAAGTTATCTAAATTTAACGGAGATGGAATTTAACTAACGGACTTACCCGGGGTATTACATTATCTCCCCCTTGAAAGAATTTTGTCCCGGAATTCGGTTAGGCAAAAAGGTACGGGTACTTAGTTCTCATTTCTGATTCTGATTCCCAAGTAGCATCCTGACCCCTATGATGTCTCCATTGAACTTTCACTTGTCTGATTACTTTGTTCCGCAACACTTTAACTTTGTAGTCAACTATTGCTTCAGGTTCTTCCACATAATTTAGCTTTTCATCAACTTGTATATCTGGTAGAGAAACGGCCTGATCTGGCGTAACTAAACACTTTCGGAAATTCGATACATGAAATGCGTTGTGAATCCTGCTTAACTCTGGCGGAAGATCCAACCTGTAGGCTACTTCACCAATCTTTTCTGTAATTGCAAACGGTCCAATGTACCTCGGACTAAGTTTACCTTGCTTTCCAAATCGGATGACTCCTTTCCAAGGTGAGACTTTTAGCATTACAAAATCTCCAACTTAAAACTCTAGCGGTTTTCGGCGTCGGTCAGCGTAACTTTTCTGTCTGTCTTGAGCCACTTTCAATCGTTCCCGAATATGAGTAATCTTATCCACGGTTAAATGAACTATATCTGGCCCCGCTAACTGCTTCTCTCCCACTTCGTTCCAACACAGAGGCGTTCGGCATTTTCTACCATACAGTACTTCAAACGGTGTCGCTTGTATGCTGGAATGATAACTGTTGTAGGCAAATTCAATTAACGGTAAATGCTTATCCCACGATCCCCCAAAATCAACAATGCAGGCCCGTACCATATCTTCTAAAGTCTGAATTGTTCGTTCACTCTGACCGTCGGTTTGAGGATGATATGTTGTACGTAACTTTATCTGCGTTCCCATTTCTTTTTGAAAACTCCTCCAGAATTTTGAAGTAAAACGACTATCACGATCAGAAATAATCGAGATTGGAACTCCATGTCGAGTTACTATTTCGTCAATGTACAACATGGCTAGTCGTTCTAACGAATAAGTTTCTTTTATTGGTAGGAAGTGAGCAGACTTTGTCAATCTGTCAACGATCACCCAAATGGCATCAAATCCCTTCGGAGTCCTTGGTAACTTCGAAATGAAATCAGTAGTAATCTGATCCCATTTCCACATAGGTATTTCTAACCGTTGCAACTGACCAAACGGATTTTGATGTTCAATCTTTACCTTCTTACAAGTAGTACAACCTTCCACATGTTGAGCAATGCTTCTTTTTATTCCCGGCCACCAATAATGTAAGATCCCACATTGGTTGGGGAGGAGAACTAAGGTTGCCTTATAAGAGGGACTTGATACCTCCCCTATCAGACGCGTTTTAAAACCGTGAGTCCAGGTGTGTGGACAAAGCGGACAATATCTGGTACGGTTGGTCTGGGATGTTACAGATGGTATCAGAGCCGGGAACCGGACTGGTGTGCCAGCGAGGACGCTGGGCTCCCAAGGGGGGTGGATTGTAAGATCCCACATTGGTTGGGGAGGAGAACTAAGGTTTCCTTATAAGAGGGACTTGATACCTCCCCTATCAGACGCGTTTTAAAACCGTGAGTCCAGATGTGTGGACAAAGCGGACAATATCTGGTACGGTTGGTCTGGGATGTTACAAATAAAATTGTTTTAAATCTTTATACATATTATTCGTACCTGGATGAATAGAGAAACGAGATTGATGAGCTTCTTGTAGTACCCGATCACGTAAACCACCCAAACGAGGCACCCAAATTCTGCTTTCCAGACACAATAGCCCCCGATCATCTTTTACAAGCAATGCTGATATCCCCACTAACCGCTCTGATTTCCAATGTTCTTCCTGATATGCTTCTACTTGTCACTTCTTCAATTCGTCAAAGATGTTAGGTAGAAGTTCAGCTCCTAGTGCAATGGCTTTTATCGTCCTACTTCTCTCTTATCGACTCAGTGCATCAGCTACCACATTCGCCTTTCCCGGATGATAAAGGATTTCACAGTCGTAATCATTCACCAGTTCTAGCCATCTTCTTTGCCTCATATTTAATTCTCGCTGATCGAAAAGATGTTGAAGACTCTTATGATCAGTGAAAATTTGACATTTAGAACCATAAAGGTAGTGTCTCCAAATCTTTAGCGCGAACACAACTGCTGCAAGTTCCATGTCGTGTGTAGGATACTGTTTCTCATGATCCTTCAGTTGACGAGAAGCATAAGCAATAACCTTTCCATGCTGCATTAGTACACATCCCAATCCCAGTTTGGAAGCATCGCTGTAAACAACAAAGTCATCAGAACCTTCAGGTAATGCTAGTATCGGCGCGCTACAGAGTTTCTCTTTCAATATTCGGAATGCTTCATCCTGTTCTGCTTTCCATTCGAACTTTAGATTCTTCCGGGTCAGCTTAGTGAGAGGCGTTGCAATACGAGAAAAATCCTTTATAAACTTTCGATAATACCCGGCTAAACCCAGAAAACTTCGTACTTCCGTTGGCGTCTTCGGCGGTTCCCACTTTTCAATTGCCTCCACTTTCATCGGATCAACTTGAATACCTTTCTCGGAAACTATATGTCCAAGAAACTGAACTTCCCGTAGCCAGAATTCACATTTAGAGAACTTAGCGTATAACTGTTCCTTCTTTAACAATTCCAGAATTAAACGAAGATGTTGTGCGTGCTCTTCTTTGGATCGGGAGTAGATAAGGATATCATCGATAAACACAATAACAAATTTATCAAGATATGGCTTACATACTCGGTTCATTAGATCCATAAAAGCAGCTGGAGCGTTCGTCAGTACAAATGGCATCACTAAGAATTCATAATGACCATACCTTGTACGAAAAGCAGTTTTCAGAACGTCTTCTTCTTTAACCTTTAGTTGGTGATAACCGGATCTTAGATCAATCTTGGAGAAATAGCAAGCTCCAACCAATTGATCGAAGAGGTCATCAATTCTGGGAAGCGGATACTTGTTCTTGATCGTGCGCTTATTCAGTTCCCGGTAGTCAATACACATTCTCATCGAACCATCCTTCTTTTTCACAAACAGGACTGGCGCACCCCACGGCGAAGAACTGGGTCTGATGAAGCCTTTATCGGATAGGTCTTGCAATTGTGTAATCATTTCTTTCATCTCTGGAGGTGCCAGACGATACGGTGCACGGGCTACAGGAGCAGCTCCAGGAATCAGATCTATACCAAATTCTACTTGTCTAACGGGAGGAAGACTATTCAAGTCTTCGGGGAAAACTTCTGGAAATTCACGGACAACAGGAATATCTTCCAACTTATTCTTTCCTGGCTTAATATCTATCACATAAGCTAAGTAACTCGGGCAACCTTTGCTGACACACTTACGAGCTTTTAACATAGATATAAGACAAGATTGATGATTTCTACGGTCACCATAAATCACTACCGGTCCCCTCTCAGGCAAGACAACATTTATCAACTTCTTATCACAAACTATGCTAGCCTGATTCTCGGCTAACCAATCCATTCCCACTACCACATCAAACTCGATCAAAGCTATAGGAAATAGTTGAATAGGTACTCCACACCCCTCTATATTTATCACACAACTATCAAATACCTCTTTAACCGATACTTCATTATCATTTGCAGTATCTACCATTAAAGCATGATTTAACACTTTAGGCTTTAAATGCATATAAGCAGCAAATGAAGGAGACACAAACGATCGGTTTGCACCGGAGTCAAATAACACTTTAGCACGTGTAGAGTTTATTAAAAATGTACCTGTAACCACATCCGGAGTTTCCTCCGCTTCTTGAGTTGTCATCTGAAATGCACGGCCCCTTGCTCTTGGTTGCTCAGGCCTTTGTACTACTGGTCTAACACCCGCTGGTTTTCCCGACGTACCCCCTTGCTGTACTCTTCCCCTCGGACAATCAGACTGAATGTGATCCGGAGAATTACATGAGAAACAAAACCGCGTTACTCGACAGTCTTTAGCAACATGTCCGGGTTTACCACACCTATAACAAACCCGAGGATCAACTTGACAATTTCCCTGGTGGATACGATTGCATTTTGGACAGGGTCTTTCCGCTGGTCGTAAAGGCGGACGGTTATCAAACCTCTGAAACCTGGACTTCTTTGGATCATACAGTGGTCCTTCCCACTTTCTTTTTCCTATACCTTTATCACTAGCGTTTCTCCCTTTATCCTGTTCCACGGTTTCCGCGGCGTCTACTGTGGTTGAGAAGGTTTCTGGTCCTTTAGCAATCACCAGACTTCTGACTTCTGAATTCAACCCAAAGATAAACCTCTCAATCTTCATTGCCTCCGTGGCAACGTAGTACTCCGCGAAACGAGACTTTTCCAGAAAACGAGCGGTATAGTCCCGAACTGATAAATTCCCTTGCTGCAAGTTCATAAACTCCCCTTCCAATTGTTTAACTGCTGCTTGGGGACAAAACTGTTTCCTGAAAGCTATAACGAATTCCTCCCAAGAGAAAGTAGAATATATGTCAGATCCTCCAGAAGAAATAAGAGCTTCCCACCAGTATAGAGCATCTGCCTTCAACATCGTTGTTCCGTATAGCACTCTATCTTCGTCAGCACACTTACTGGTCTTGAAGATAGCTTCTATCTCCTTCAGCCACCTCATAGCTTTCACTGGGCCTCTATCTCCTGAGTAAGTTGGAGGCTTACAACTTAAGAACATTTTGTAATCACACTTTCTTGGTACCGGTATAACAGTCGGTGTAATGGGCATTTCGTCTTCTAGACCAGGATCTGGTATTTCAGTTTCGGTATTACGAGTTCGGTTGAACATAACCTGGATATTGGCTTGCAATCTTCCCATTTCAGCTGCTAAGTCGTCTCTTGTAACAAATTCTGCACCTCGCGGATGAACTCTGTCGCCTGCTCTGCCTCTACCCCTTTCTCCCCCTCTTCCCTTTGTCCCAACTGTTGGATTCGTTCTATTAGGATTTCCTCCTCCCTCCCGATTCGTTTGTCTAGTACCACTTGCCATTCTGTAGATTCAAACAAGGTTAATATACACATAAGCATATACCCCATATAACAAGGTATTCCAGTTCAAACATGTACCTATAAGATCACAATTACACTGGCCAGGTGTAATATGAAATTACCTTACATGATGTTCCTTCTACTTTGTATACTTAACATCCCAAGGTTCTAAAAATAATAGGGACATCCTACTTCACATGCAGTTTAAGTCTAGGTACAGATACGAATACCTAAATCCCTTAAACTAGGGCTCTGATACCATCTGTAACAACCCGGTTCCCAAACATACAACAAATAACATATATTTCATAACATCGTTACATAACCAAAAGATTCATAATATAACAAGTAAGGTCCCTTAGTCTTTACATCCAGAATAAGGTATTTCATTACAAACTTTATACTAATTACATACATGATATCTAGTTATGAAATTAGAACAACAAAACACGTCTTAGTCTTCATAACATCCTTCTTCCAAAAGCTAAACACATAGTACTCTTCTCATTTGCTCTTACCCGATCCACGACCTGGAATACATATTTTTAAAACAAAATGAGGGTTAGACCTAGCGGTCTAAGTGAGAAAATCCCTGTTAGTTTTAAAACCATTTGCACAATCATCATATACATAACACGAATACAAATACCAGTTATGACTCATGCATCATATACCTTCCTGTCTCATTCTCTTGGCCATATTAGTTGGTTGCAAGCTAACTAATAAATTAACTCCGTTGTACGACAATTACAGCCAACACCGCTGTACGACTATTACAGCCAACACCACCGGTCCTAAGCCCGACCAACGTATTCTCGTATAGTATGATGCTCATGTAAATACAATATATCAATATATTATATTTCAAACATAAACACATAATTACACCATCTATCACATTCCCAATCCACACATATATGTATTCCAGTTTAAAAACGTTTTAAAGTAAAACTCACCTGTTTGCTTATCAAAATGTTTCCAATCCTTTCTCAAAAACAGTTCAGCTTTCACCCCAAATCCACAGAATCTGAAATAAATAGATACAAGTATCTTTTTACCAAATAGAACACATAAGACTTACTAAAGCTAAGAACTACAGATAACTCTATCCTCAAATGTTACCCCCAAACCCGAACTTAAGTCGAGTCCACATTATATTCAATCCTCAGTCTTTCCCTATCCAAGAGTCAACAAAACACAGGCTACTGGATACTCAAAAGTATCTGAATTCTCAAAAATGACCAACCAGCTAAAGAATCCGGATAACACAAAAACAATCCGGACAGCAGACTTTCCGGACAGCATGACCAATCCGGACAGCATGACCTTTCCGGACAACCTAAACAATCCGGACAACATCCGGACACTATCCGATATCTTATTTTAACCAGAAACTTAAGGAAAAGAAGAACTTACCCGGATAAAGAACCCGTCCGGACACCTTTAGAACATTATCTGGACACTATCAACAAAACTACCCGGACACATTCAACTTATCCGGAAACCTCTGTCGGTTTACCCATTTTTCACCCAGATTCGACTAAAATCATTACTAGACATGAAATCGACTATTCTACACCGATATAAACTATCTACTAGCAATTACCAACATAAAATGTAGAGGAAACACACCTTAATTCACTTCCAAGTACACCAAATGAATCCCTAACCCTTCTTTTCTCCTTTTGCTTCTTCTCAAAACACACACACACGCACACACACATTAAACTGAGTTTTCTGCTTTTTGATAATATCTGGAGGCTTAAGAGATATTATCAAACCAATTTTACCATTTTAGTCCCTAAACTAATCACTAATGACCAAAACACCTTAGACTTATAAACTAACCCAAACTTACCCTAAACATCCCATTTTAAAGTTATCTAAATTTAACGGAGATGGAATTTAACTAACGGACTTACCCGGGGTATTACATCATCTCCCCCTTAAAAGAATTATGTCCCAGAATTCGGTTAGGCAAAAAGGTACGTGTACTTAGTTCTCACTTCTGATTCTGATTCCCAAGTAGTATCCTGACCCCTATGATGTCTCCATTGAACTTTCACTTGTCTGATTACTTTGTTCCGCAACACTTTAACTTTGTAGTCAACTATTGCTTCAGGTTCTTCCACATAATTTAGCTTTTCATCAACTTGTATATCTGGTAGAGAAACGGCCTGATCTGGTGTAACTAAACACTTTCGGAAATTCGATACATGAAATGCGTTGTGAATCCTGCTTAACTCTGGCAGAAGATCCAACCTGTAGGCTACTTCACCAATCCTTTCTGTAATTGCAAACGGTCCAATGTACCTCGGACTAAGTTTACCGTGCTTTCCAAATTGGATGACTCCTTTCCAAGGTGAGACTTTTAGCATTACAAAATCTCCAACTTGAAACTCTAGCGGTTTTCGGCGTCGGTCAGCGTAACTTTTCTGTCTGTCTTGAGCCACTTTCAATCGTTCCCGAATCTGAGTAATCTTATCCACGGTTAAATGAACTATATATGGCCCCGCTAACTGCTTCTCTCCCACTTCGTTCCAACACAGAGGCGTTCAGCATTTTCTACCATACAATACTTCAAACGGTGCCGCTTGTATGCTGGAATGATAACTGTTGTTGTAGGAAAATTCAATTAACGGTAAATGCTTATCCCACGATCCCCCAAAATCAACAATGCAGGCCCGTACCATATATTCTAAAGTCTGAATTGTTCGTTCACTCTGACCGTCGGTTTGAGGATGATATGTTGTACTTAACTTTATCTGCGTTCCCATTTCTTTTTGAAAACTCCTCCAGAACCTTGAAGTAAAACGACTATCACGATCATAAATAATCGATATTGGAACTCCATGTTGAGTTACTATTTCGTCAATGTACAACTTGGTTAGTCGTTATAACGAATAAGTTTCTTTTATTGGTAGGAAGTGAGCAGACTTTGTCAATCTGTCAACGATCACCCAAATGGCATCAAATCCCTTCGGAGTCCTTGGTAACTTCGTAATGAAATCAGTAGTAATCTGATCCCATTTCCACATAGGTATTTCTAACCATTGCAACTGACCAAACGGCTTTTGATGTTCAATCTTTACCTTCTTACAAGTAGTACAACCTTCCACATGTTGAGCAATGCTTATTTTTATTCCCGGCCACCAATAAAATTGTTTTAAATCTTTATACATCTTATTCGTACCTGGATGAATAGAGAAACGAGATTGATGAGCTTCTTTTAGTACCCGATCACGTAAACCACCCAAACGAGGCACCCAAATTCTGCTTTCCAGACACAATAGCCCCCGATCATCTTTTACAAGCAATGTTGATATCCCCACTAACCGCTCTGATTTCCAATGTTCTTCCTGATATCTTCTACTTGTCACTTCTTCAATTCGTCAAAGATGTTAGGTAGAAGTTCAGCTCGTAGTGTAATGGCTTTTATCGTCCCACTTCTCTCTTGTCGACTCAGTGGATCAGCTACCACATTCGCCTTTCCCGGATGATAAAGGATTTCACAGTCGTAATCATTCACCAGTTCTAGCCATCTTCTTTGCCTCATATTTAATTCCCGCTGATCGAAAAGATGTTGAAGACTCTTATGATCAGTGAAAATTTGACATTTAGAACCATAAAGGTAGTGTCTCCAAATCTTTAGCGCGAACACAACTGCTGCAAGTTCCATGTCATGTGTAGGATACTGTTTCTCATGATCCTTCAGTTGACGAGAAACATAAGCAATAACCTTTCCACGCTGCATTAGTGCACATTCCAATCCCAGTTTGGAAGCATCACTGTAAACAACAAATTTATCGGAACCTTCAGGTATTGCTAGTATCAGCGCGCTACAGAGTTTCTCTTTCAATATTCGGAATGCTTCATCCTGTTCCGCTTTCCATTCAAACTTTAGATTCTTCCGGGTCAGCTTAGTGA
Organism: Saussurea involucrata; assembly: GCA_033807775.1. Lineage (NCBI taxonomy): Eukaryota > Viridiplantae > Streptophyta > Magnoliopsida > Asterales > Asteraceae > Saussurea > Saussurea involucrata. Next base: position 70,969,544 of record CM066321.1, on the reverse strand, counting down.
GAGGCATAGCAATACGAGAAAAATCCTTTATAAACTTTCGATAATACCCGGCTAAACCCAGAAAACTTCGTACTTCCGTTGGCGTCTTCGGCGGTTCCCACTTTTCAATTGCCTCCACTTTCATCGGATCAACTTGAATACCTTTCTCGGAAACTATATGTCCAAGAAACTGAACTTCCCGTAGCCAGAATTCACATTTAGAGAACTTAGCGTATAACTGTTCCTTCTTTAACAATTCCAGAATTAAACGAAGATGTTGTGCGTGCTCTTCTTTGGATCGGGAGTAGATAAGGAAATCATCGATAAACACAATAACAAATTTATCAAGATATGGCTTACATACTCGGTTCATTAGATCCATAAAAGCAGCTGGAGCGTTCGTCAGTCCAAATGGCATCACTAAGAATTCATAATGACCATACCTTGTACGAAAAGCAGTTTTCAGAACGTCTTCTTCTTTAACCTTCAGTTGGTGATAACTGGATCTTAGATCAATCTTGGAGAAATAGCAAGCTCCAACCAATTGATCGAAGAGGTCATCAATTCTGGGAAGTGGATACTTGTTCTTGATCGTGCGCTTATTCAGTTCCCGGTAGTCAATACACATTCTCATCGAACCATCCTTCTTTTTCACAAACAGGATTGGCGCACCCCACGACGAAGAACTGGGTCTGATGAAGCCTTTATCGGATAGGTCTTGCAGTTGTGTCATCATTTCTTTCATCTCTGGAGGTGCCAGAAGATACGGTGCACGGGCTACAGGAGCGGCTCCAGGAATCAGATCTATACCAAACTCTACTTGTCTAACGGGAGGAAGACTATTCAAGTCTTCGGGGAAAACTTCTGGAAATTCACGGACAACAGGAATATCTTCCAACTTATTCTTTCCTGGCTTAATATCTATCACATAAGCTAAGTAACTCGGGCAACCTTTGCTGACACACTTACGAGCTTTTAACATAGATATAAGACAAGATTGATGATTTCTACGGTCACCATAAATCACTACCGGTCCCCTCTCAGGCAAGACAACATTTATCAACTTCTTATCACAAACTATGCTAGCCTGATTCTCGGCTAACCAATCCATTCCCACTACCACATCAAACTCGATCAAAGCTATAGGAAATAGTTGAATAGGTACTCCACACCCCTCTATATTTATCACACAACTATCAAATACCTCTTTAACCGATACTTCATTATCATTTGCAGTATCTACCATTAAAGCATGATCTAACACTTTAGGCTTTAAATGCATATAAGCAGCAAATGAAGGAGACACAAACGATCGGTTTGCACCGGAGTCAAATAACACTTTAGCACGTGTAGAGTTTATTGAAAATGTACCTGTAACCACATTCGGAGTTTCCTCCGCTTCTTGAGCTGTCATCTGAAATGCACGGCCCCTTGCTCTTGGTTACTCAGGCCTTTGTACTACTGGTCTAACACCCGCTGGTTTTTCCGACGTACCCCCTTGCTGTACTCTTTCCCTCGGACAATCAGACTGAATGTGATCCGGAGAATTACATGAGAAACAAAACCGCGTTACTCGACAGTCTTTAGCAACATGTCCGGTTTTCCCACACCTATAACAAACCCGAGGATCAACTTGACAATTTCCCTGGTGGATACGATTGCATTTTGGACAGGGTCTTTCCGCTGGTCGTAAAGGCGGACGGTTATCAAACCTCTGAAACCTGGACTTCTTTGGATCATACAGTGGTCCTTCCCACTTTCTTTTTCCTATACCTTTATCACTAGCGTTTCTCCCTTTATCCTGTTCCACGGTTTCCGCGGCGTCTACTGTGGCTGAGAAGGTTTCTGGTCCTTTAGCAATCACCATACTTCTGACTTCTGAATTCAACCCAAAGATAAACCTCTCAATCTTCATTGCCTCCGTGGCAACGTAGTACTCCGCGAAACGAGACTTTTCCAGAAAACGAGCGGTATAGTCCCGAACTGATAAATTCCCTTGCTGCAAGTTCATAAACTCCCCTTCCAATTGTTTAACTGCTGCTTGGGGACAAAACTGTTTCCTGAAAGCTATAACGAATTCCTCCCAAGAGAAAGTAGAATATATGTCAGATCCTCCAGAAGAAATAAGAGCTTCCCACCAGTATAGAGCATCTGCCTTCAACATCGTTGTTCCGTATAGCACTCTATCTTCGTCAGCACACTTACTGGTCTTGAAGATAGCTTCTATCTCCTTCAGCCACCTCATAGCTTTCACTGGGTCTCTATCTCCTGAGTAAGTTGAAGGCTTACAACTTAAGAACATTTTGTAATCACACTTTCTTGGTACCGGTATAACAGTCGGTGTAATGGGTATTTCGTCTTCTAGACTAGGATCTGGTATTTCAGTTTCGGTATTACGAGTTCGGTTGAACATAGCTTGGATATTGGTTTGCAATCTTCCCATTTCAGCTGCTAAGTCGTCTCTTGTAACAAATTCTGCACCTCGCGGCTGAACTCTGCCGCCTGCTCTGCCTCTACCTCTTTTTCCCCCTCTTCCCCTTGTCCCAACTGTTGGATTCGTTCTATTAGGATTTCCTCCTCCCTCCCGATTCGTTTGTCTAGTACCACTTGCCATTCTGTAGATTCAAACAAGGTTAATATACACATAAGCATATACCCCATATAACAAGGTATTCCAGTTCAAACATGTACCTGTAAGATCACAATTACACTGGCCAGGTGTAATACGAAATTACCTTACATGATGTTCCTTCTACTTTGTATACTTAACATCCCAAGGTTCTAAAAATAATAGGGACATCCTACTTCACATGCAGTTTAAGTCTAGGTACAGATACGAATACCTAAATCCCTTAAACTAGGGCTCTGATACCATCTGTAACAACCCGGTTCCCAAACATACAACAAATAACATATATTTCATAACATCGTTTCATAACCAAAAGATTCATAATATAACAAGTAAGGTCCCTTAGTCTTTACATCCAGAATAAGGTATTTCATTACAAACTTTATGCTAATTACATACATGATATCTAATTATGAAATTAGAACAACAAAACACGTCTTAGTCTTCATAACATCCTTCTTCCAAAAGCTAAACACATAGTACTATTCTCATTTGCTCTTACCCGATCCACGACCTGGAATACATATTTTTAAAACAAAATGAGGGTTAGACCTAGCGGTCTAAGTGAGAAAATCCCTGTTAGTTTTAAAACCATTTGCACAACCATCATATACATAACACAAATACAAATACCAGTTATGACTCATGCATCATATACCTTCCTGTCTCATTCTCTTGGCCATATTAGTTGGTTGCAAACCAACTAATAAATTAACTCCGATGTACGACAATTACAACCAACACCGCTGTACGACTATTACAGCCAACACCACCGGTCCTAAGCCCGACCAACGTATTCTCGTATAGTATGATGCTCATGTAAATACAATATATCAATATATTATATTTCAAACATAAACACATAATTACACCATCTATCACATTACTAATCCACACATATATGTATTCCAGTTTAAAAACGTTTTAAAGTAAAACTCACCTGTTTGCTTATCAAAATGTTTCCAATCCTTTCTCAAAAACAGTTCAGCTTTCACCCCAAATCCACAGAATCTGAAACAAATAGATACAAGTATCTTTTTACCAAATAGAACACATAAGACTTACTAAAGCTAAGAACTCCAGATAACTCTATCCTCAAATGTTACCCCCAAACCCGAACTTAAGTCGAGTCCACAGTATATTCAATTCTCAGTCTTTCCCTATCCAAGAGTCAACAAAACACAGGCTACTGGATACTCAAAAGTATCTGAATTCTCAAAAATGACCAACCAGCTAAAGAATCCGGATAACAAAAAAACAATCCGGACAACAGACTTTCTGGACAGCATGACCAATCCGGACAACATAACCTTTCCGGACAACCTAAACAATCCGGACAACATCCGAACACCAAAGTAATCCGGACACTATCCGATATCTTATTTTAACCGGAAACTTAAGGAAAAGAAGAACTTACCCGGATAAAGAACCCGTCCGGACACCTTTAGAACATTATCCGGACACTATCAACAAAACTACCCGGACACATTCAACTTATCCGGAAACCTCTGTCGGTTTACCCATTTTTCACCCAGATTCGACTGAAATGATTACTAGACATGAAATCGACTATTCTACGCCGATAGAAACTATCTACTAGCAATTACCAACATAAAATGTAAAGGAAACATACCTTAATTCACTTCCAAGTACACCAAATGAATCCTTAACCCTTCTTTTCTCCTTTTGCTTCTTCTCAAAACACACACACACACACATTAAACTGAGTTTTCTGCTTTTTGATAATATCTGGAGGCTTAAGAGATATTATCAAATCAATTTTACCATTTTAGTCCCTAAACTAATCACTAATGACCAAAACACCTTAGACTTATAAACTAACCCAAACTTACCCTAAACATCCCATTTTAAAGTTATCTAAATTTAACGGAGATGAAATTTAACTAACGGACTTACCCGGGGTATTACATAACAACCTAATTACAAATGACATAATTGCCCTCTTAATTATAATTATGAAATAATGCTTAAGAAAAAATCTGATTGATTGAAGGTGGTTTTCAAAGTTTTCAAACTTAAGGTGGTTTTCATAATATCTCTCCCATATATATATATATATATATATATATATATATATATATATATATATATATGTGTGTGTGTGTGTGTGTGTGTGTGTGATATACATATTTGTCGCTTTAAGCCACGTCTTGGAAAACGCCATAGTCTCGCTGTAACTTGTAAGAATTAAGGTTTGAACTCACCGTCACGCCACACCTCACGCCATTTAGAAATTTGCTTATAGGATGATTGTAACAAAATTAAAATTTTATTATTAGTAAAAAAATCTACTAGTAATTAATAAAACATTTTATTTTTCTATTCATAAATATTTTAATATAATTTTGATGATAAATTAAAAATAATTAACTGGTTATATTTTTATTTGCGCCAGTATATATACATGAAGAATTAATAAAATCAAAAATATATTATAATAAAGCACATTCTAGATTATTTATGTCATTAATTAAAAATTATCGTTAAATCGATAAAGCGTTTTATTTTGTATTGATACACATTTAATTCATTTTTGTGATATAATGTTTTTAGATCATAAAGAAAGAACCGTAAGACTATCACCATCCACAATCCAATTCAACTCAATCTCTATTAAAAAATAATTTCTCTCTCTTCCACCTATCCAATCTCTAATTCCAATTCAATCTTATATTTTTTATGGTTTATCAGTGTTCTAATCCAATCTCAAATATTTTTAAAAAATATTAATTTTTAATAGAGTAAATTGCATTTTTGGTACATGTGGTTATATGACCATTTTTGGTACATGTGGTTATATGAACGAAACTACCCCTGACACTAACGGACCAAATAGACGGTGTTAGTGACCAGAGACTACATTTGGAGCAAAATCGTATAACTTAGGGACCAATCTTTGACTTATTGAAGTTCAGGTACTCCTTTCAAAGACATCATATAACCACATGTACCAAAAATGTACTTTACTCTTATGTTAATTAATTAATGATATTTTTCACTAACAATACATTAAATACACATTTCATTTTGTAAATTATAACATTAGAAAAGTATTGTCGATATCTTTAAAATAAGTAATTATTGATTTTTTTTTAATTTTTACGCAATTTATCCAACATATATATATATATACATATAAATTCGTGTACACTAATAATAAAACCATTTCTATTTTAATATGTGTTAAAAAATTAATCACTTTCTTTTATTATATAAAAACTCAAAATTTATCACTTAGATTTATTGTAACAAAAAAAAAAATAAGTAACAACCACACACTTAAACTTGTTTACTTTGTGGGGGTTTTTCTTCACTTTTTTGTCTTTCCTCCCTTTCTCATTTTAAACCCTTATTACATTAAGTAACTAATGATAAATTTTACTAACAATACGTTAAAAATACATACTTCATTTTGTAAATAAAACCATTAGAAAAGTCTTGTTGAAAGTGTGTGGTTGTTACTTGATTATTTATTTTTCATACAATAAATTTAGGTTTATATTATGAAAAAAGTAATTATTATATTACAAAGTTTTTATTTGATACAAATTTAAAAAAAAATTAATTAAATGTAAAAACTATACATTTTTTTATTAACCGACACAAACAAGTTTCAATTTTTTACACAATAAAAGAAAGTGATAAAAAATTTAAACACTGCATTCTTGAACCCGTTTTATAGAATCCATTTTTTAATATTTAGTCCCATTTTGTCCGCGATGCATTCTTGAATCCGCGATCCACCCCATCTAGTTCGTGAATTTCATTTGGTCCGCGATCGCATTTCACAGATTTTTTTGGGTATTTTAGTTAAATTGGAGAGAGTTTAGGCATTTTAGTAAGTCAAAGTCAAACTTCGTCCATTTTAATTAATTTCCCTATTTAACTTACTTATTTGGCAATATATACATATATATAAAAAAATGGTAAATTGCATTAAAATAGAACCAACTTTACCCTTATTTCTATTTTAGGGAACGAACTTTCAAAACACTCGTTTTGGGTGTAGGACAAACTTGTTATTTATTCAAGGGACAAACTTCTTCCAGAAATGATGATTCGTTTGCAACAAAGTAATCAATTATTTTCCAAGGGTAAATTACAAAAACCATCCATGGGCCATCAGCCGATGTACGACTCTAGTCTAACGACTTCACTTTTTGCAAACCAAAAAACAATTGTTTTGTAGTAACTTGACGATAGTGTTAAAAGAGGGTCGTTAAAAACAAGATCGTATGTCATCTCCGTTAAGGAATTCTTTCATCACACGTTTTTGGGTTTCTCGACTATAAAAAACGTTGGAGCAAAGACCATCTTCTTCTATTAAAACTCGGTGAATAATGGTGCTTTGCATAGTACTTCCTTCGTCCCAAAATAAATATTCACAATGAAATGTACATATTATTTTAGAAAAATATAATTGTTACACATTTTAATTAACTAAAGAACAAGTTTACTTATAATAATACATAAATAAATTTTCTCCATCTCATAATTAAGGGTAGAATGAGAAATCTAAGTTCTTATTTGTGGACACTTGTGTTTAAAAATAAATACTTATTTTTGGGCGGAGGGAGTAGTTGTTGGGGAATGAAGAACTTGTCATTTCACACAAACTTTATGTAAGAACCAAAGTTTTTATTTAAGAACCTAAAGAAGTCTAAGTTCTTATAAGAACTCTCCACAATGGTAGTTCTTACAATGCACTACACTTTTTGTTTGTAAGAACCTTGCAGTGGAGAAGCTCTAACAACATCTCCAACAATTTCTCTATAGTTTCTCTAAAATAGAGAATCAAAAGTCAAAGTCTCTATATAAAATTACATTTCACTCCATCAGCATTAATTTTATTATTAAAAAATTATACAATTTTATCATCTCAATACACCTTTTTTTTAAATGTATAAAAAATAATACTTTTATGTTATTGGTGAAAATGAATAAAAAAATATAATTTCTCTCGTCCCCTTCAGGTTTTAGAGAATTCTTTAAATTTAGAGTTGTCTCTTCCTTTCTCTATTTTAGAGAACAAGATAGATAATCTGTTGGAACCGAATAGAGAACAAAACCTCTAGTTTCTTTATTTTAGAGAATCTGTTGGAGATGCTCTAATGACCGGTTTCTTAACCGGCCATTTATAGAAATCAACATATATATATATATATATATATATATATATATATATATATTAATTTGAGTATTCATCAAATCTTGCAATTTGGTGCATTTTGGTTATCCCACATTGGTGAGGAGATGATAGAATGAAAGAATGATGTGAGTATTTATTAGAAGGAAAAGTCTTTGTGAAAACTCATGAGTTAGCTTATTTTAGTTGACTCTCTATATGTACTCATGTGGTTGGCTAATTTTGGCTAACCATCTCAAGTTTTGGGTTGGTTGCTTTTCACTGTCTCTTTTATTTATATATAATAAATGAACAACCAAGGTGAATGAGGTGACATGATGAGAGTTGAGTATTCTACAAACATTGAAATGTGATTTGAGTTTTATCATCCCACATTGATGAAAAGATAAAAGTTTTGAAATAGGAATGACTATAAGTAAAAGAGGATGTATGCTTTCGTGTTAATTCATTTGGTCAGCCCAATTTAGGTTACTTTATTTTTGCATCGCCCCACATTATTGAAAAGATACAAGTTTTGAAGTATGATGTTTGTATAAAAAGGGAGGGATGAATGTTTTTGTGTCAACTCCTACTGTTGACTCAATTTAGCATACCTTATTTTTGCAAAAATCTCTCTCTCTCTCTCTCTCTCTCTCTCTATATATATATATATATATATATATATATATATATATATAGAGGGAGGATCAAATGAGAATGGTAACTATTTAAAAGAATAAAGGAACAACTCTCAACCAATCATTCTTTTTAAATAAATCTGAAAATATTAATTTCCAAATATCATATTAAAAGGGTATTAAGGTCTTATTATTCTATGAATTAGGTTAGGAAAGATTTGACTTCCTATAATTAAGGGATCACAATTCTACCTTCATATCAAATTTGTACGTATCCATTTTCTTAATTCAAGCAAATCCCATTTTTTGAGTTTGACTATCATACAGATCGATACTCTGTAATTCGTTTTCTTCATCTTCGTTTCTTCAACCAAATCACGGTTTCTTCAACTAGTATACAGTAGCAGTTCATTTTGTGATCACGAATTACAGCCTGAATCCATATAGTATACGCATTATGTTGACGAAATTGTACCACCAAATCAGGTTACTATGTGCGACTTTTTTCTGTTAACGAAGTGAGAAGTGTTTGATTCTTGTGGTGATACGTTAATGGCAGGATTGAAGGTAAGTTTTGTTTTGTTTTTGTACTTTTTCAACTTAAATTAGATGGTTATTCGTGATTTGATCTCATTTTTTGAATGAGATGTTCTTGATAGGTTTTTGTTTAAGAGGGATTTCATCATGATGAATTAACCCTACACAAATTCTTGTAATTAATAATCAGCTCCATGGTTGTTGCTTCAGTCGTAGTAGGGATGTTTGGACTGGAGGCTGTTTGGATTAAGCATTGCATGTGCTGTTTGGATCAACGGCAGGTTGGATTAAGCACTGCATGTGCTTTTGGAGTAACGGCTGTTTGGATCAAGCTCTGGCGCGAACGAAAGTGTAAAATTGATTGGGTCTTACGGCTGGCTGCACCGACGACTTCGTAGGCTGCTGTGGATTTTGATCGAGACTGCTGTGGATTTTGATCGAGACTGCAGGTGGTCTCGACACATCAGCTCGGTTCCGTTCGGGTCTGAAGTACCGCAACGACTATGCTTACTTTCTGTTTTGTTTCGACGCTACTGGAAATTGCATCTGTAGCTTTGTTTTGTTTATGTAATTGTTCATGTGGTCTGTGATTGTTGTTGTGATTGGTTTGCTTCTTGCAAACGTGAATATCACTTATTCACTGGTTCCATGATTTATTATTTGTGGACTTCTTCAAATGCATAACTATGTTAACATTACATCATATAAATAAATCATATGTGATGTTAATATAGTCCAATTCAATATAATCATATGTGATGCTAATATAGTTCAATATATATAACAAAATCATATGTGTTTTTACTATAATCTAATTGGACATGTGTTCTTTTTTTGGGTTCATCACATCAGTTGTGATTAAAATGTGAAAGAATGTGACATAATCTATAGTTATAATACCCATTACATGATCATTTGTGATTTCATGCCTAAATCATATGTGATTACAACACTTAGTAAATAGACATAATGTTATATTAAACAATCCATGACAACACCATATGCAATTATACTATATTGGAATTGGACATAATGTAACTATTACTCTACATGAAGTAAAACACCTGTGATTATAATGTAAATGAATTAAGCAGAATGCTTAACTACAATACCCATCCTATGATCATAGGTGATTTTACAAAACCTATCATAGGTGATCATACTACAATACCCATCATATGATCATAGATGATTTTATAAAACTTGTGATTATAATCTAAATGAATTAAGCCGAATGCTTAACTACAATACCCATCATATGATCATAGGTGATTTTACAAAACCTATCATAGGTGATTTTACTACAATACCCATCATATGATCATAGGAAATTATATATAACCTGTGATTATAATCTAAATGAATTAACCAGAATGCTTAACTACAACACCCATCGTATGATCATAGGTGATTTTACAAAACCTATCATAGGTGATCATAGGTGATTTTACTCTTCATAAGGGTTTGCACAATTTTCAACCCAATGTAGTCGCTTCTCCAAATTGATACAATTTCAATCTTTTTTCTCCAGGATTTCAACTCTATGAAGGTGGTGATCGAGAGACAAAATCACAGTGATTAACATATCCAACACAAAACTCAACATATTCAAAATCAACAGTGATTAACATATCCAACACAAAACTCAACATATTAAACATATTCAAAATCAACAGTGATTCACATATGCAACACAAAACTCAAAATATTAAGCATATTTAAAATCAACAGTGATTCGCATATCCAACACAAAACTTATCATAATCATAAATCAACAGTGATTTATACCACTTTTTGGGCAATGTACAAATTAAGAGGATAAGTAAACCCTGTTTTGAGATCAATTATTGACTTCATTGATTCATTTCTGGTAGAAGTGTAACTTGCTTCAACTATTGCTATCGTGCCCTTCTTCTTTCAATTGGTGTTTTTTCAATCGCAATCTCCTTCTCGATCGATAATGGCGTACGTCTTGCTTCAATTAGAAATCACAAGCTATCGTCCCCTTCTTCTTTCGAAAAAAGGGTTTTTCAGTTGCAGGAAGCTTCTTGATCGATACTGGTGTACGTCTTGCTTCAATCAAAAATCAGAAGCTATTGTCCCCTTCTTCTTTTGATTAGGGTTTTTTCAATTGCAGAAAGCTTCTCGATCGATAATGGCGTACATCTTGTTTCAAGATAAATCAGAAGCTATCGTTAATCATCTTCTTTTGATTAGGATTTTTTTCGATTGCAGTCTCCTTCTCGAGCTTCAATGGAGTACGTCTCCTTCAATCAGAATTCATGTTTCTCTCTCTCTCTTGTTTGCTTTTTTGAACCAGATACGGTATCATAGAGAGAGAAATAGGTATTGACTTTTTAATTCTATTAATTATCACATCCCGTGATTTTAGCCCACAAAGAAACAAATCTGGTTATGATTTTTTTTCTTCCAAAATCACCCTTAAAATAATTTGCCCTTGTATGTAAAATGGTTTAATATCCTTCATATTTACAGAATATGCCATTCCGTTTTTTAACCATTGATCTCATTCAATCAATGGATGAGATTCATCCCTTTATTCTTTTAAATATGTTCTATTCTCGTTTGAACCCACCTCTATATATATATATATATAACAAAAAAAGTTGACTCATTTTACAATACTCAATCAATCAATATATCAATATCAATGAACACCGACATTAATATATATAACCATGGTTGGATCAAAACTAACCAAATGGAAAAAATTATTAGGCGAAATTAAAAGAGAAACCAATGAGAAACCACCATAAATGACATGGCATCATGAGAGATGAGTATTCCACAAACATTGAAATGTGGTTGAGTTTTATCATCCCACATTGGTGAAAACATGAAAGTTTTGAAGTAGGAAGTGGTTATAAGAAAGGAGTGATGAATGCTTTTGTGTAAATTCATGTGGTTGGCTTAATTTATCTTACCCTATTTTTGCATCATCCCACATTGGTGAGAAGATGCAAGTTTGAATTATGAGATGAGTATAAAAAGGAGGGATTAATGTTTTTGTGTGGTTGAGTTTTATCATCCCACATTGGTGAAAACATGAAAGTTTTGAAGTAGGAAATGACTATAAGAAAGGAGGGATGGACGCTTTTGTGTCAATTCATGTGGTTGGCTTAATTTAGTTTACCCTATTTTTTGTATCATCCCACATTCAATATATATATTAAAGAGAAAACCACCAAGAATGAGGTGACACAATAACATTTGAGTATTCATCAAATCTTGCAATTTGATGCATTTTGGTTATCCCACATTGGTGAGGAGATGATAGAATGAAAGAATGATGTGAATATTTATTAGGAGAAGGGAAAATCTTTGTGAAAACTCATGGGTTAACTTATTTTAGTTGACCCTCTATATGTACCCATGTGGTTGGCTAATTTTGGCTAACCATCTCAAGTTTTGGGTTTGTTGCTTTTCACTGTCCCTTTTATTTATATATATTAAAGGAACAACCAAGGTGAATGAGGTGGCATGACGAGGGTTGAGTATTCCATAAACATTGAAATGCGATTGAGTTTTATCATCCCACGTTGGTGAAATGATAAAAGTTTTGAAATAGGAATGGCTATAAGGAAAAGAGGATGAATGCTTTTGTGTTAATTCATTTGGTCAACTCAATTTAGCTTACCTTATTTTTTCATCATCCCACGTTGGTGAGAAGATGCAAGTTTTGAAGTATAAAGTGAGTATAAGAAATGAGGGATGAATGTTTTTGTGTCAGCAACTACGATTAACTCAATTTAGCGTACCTTATTTTTGCAAAAAAGAATCTATATTTATACAACAAATAAAGTTGACTCATTTTACAATACCCAATAAATCAATATATCAATATCAATCAATATCGACATCAATATATATAACCATAGTTGGATCAAAACTAACCTAATAGTAAAAATAATTAGACAAAATTTAAAGAGAACCTAAGAAGAAACCACCAAGAATGACTTGGCATCATGAGAGTTAAGTATTCCACAAACATTGAAATGTGGTTGAGTTTTATCATCCAACATTGGTGAAAACATGAAAATTTTGAAGTAGGAAGTGGCTATAAGAAATGAGGGATGAATGCTTTTGTGTCAATTTATGTGGTTGACTTAATTTAGCTTACCCTATTTTTGCATTATCCCACATTGGTGAGAAGATGCAAGTTTGAAGTATGAGATGAGTATAAAAAAGGAGGGATAAATGTTTTTGTGTGGTTGAGTTTCATCATCCCACATTGATGAAAAGATAAAAGTTTTGAAGTAGGAATGACTATAAGAAAAAGAGGATGTATATTTTTGTGTTAATTTATGTGGTCAGCTCAATTTACTTTACTTTTGCATCATCCCACATTGGTGAGAAGATGCAAGTTTTGAAGTATGAAGTGAGTATAAGAAATGAGGGATAAATGTTTTTGTGTCAACTCCTACGGTTGACTCAATTTAGTCTACCTTATTTTTGCAAAAAAAAAGAATCTTTATTTATATAACAAATAAAATTGACTCATTTTACAATATCCAATCAATCAATATATCAATATCATTCAATATTGACATCAATATATATAACTATGGTTGGATCAAAACTAACAAAATGGTAAAAATTATTAGGCATAATTAAAAGAGAAACCAAGGATGATGACATTGGACCATTAGGTTTGAGTATTACTCAAATTTTGAAATAAGATTGAGTTTCATCATCCCACATTGGTGTTGATATAATAGTTTGAAAAAAGATGATAGGTATTAAAAGAGAGGTGAATGGCTTGAAATCTATAACCATGGTTGTAATCAAAACCAACCAAATAGTAAAAATAATAGTAAAAAATTAAAGAGAAACCAATGATGATTATTTGGGACCATGAGGTTTGAGTAATCCTCAAATCTTAAAATAAGATTAAGTTTCATCATCTCAAATTGGTGGTAATACGATAGTTTGGAAAAAAATTATGGGTATAAAAAGATGGATGAAAAGTTGTGAAATCTATAAACTGGGTTGAAATCAAATACAACTAAATGGTAAAATTTAGAGTGCGAGATTAGAAAAAAACCAATGATGATGATTTCACAACATGATATTTGAGTATCCATCAAATCTAAAAATAAGGTTGATTTTTTATCATCCCACAGGTGGGAATATGATAGTTGGGAAGAAGATAATGAATATAAAAAAGAGGAATGAAAGGTTTTGAAATTTATAAACATGGTAGTAATCAAAATCAACCAAATAGTAAAAAATATGGCGCAAATTTAAAAGAGAAACAAACGATAATTACTTCAAACAATGAGGTTTGAGTATTTCTCAATCTTAAAATAAGGATATGTTTAATTATCCTACATTAGCGGTAATATGATAATTTGGAAGAAAAAATGATGGATATAATAAAGAGGGATAAATAGTTATCTATAACGATGGTTGGAATCAAAACCAACTAAATAGTAAATATTATAGTGCAAAATAAAATAGTAATCAATGATGAAGATTTGGTTTATTTTTTAATATATATATATAAAATAAATAAGTAACTAGCATGCCACGTGTCGTCTTCTGATGAGCCGACTTCAGTATTTTCCCGCCTAAACATGTATCTAGACGCAATTTACATTACAAGTTCAATTAGCACACTCACATTCACTCCTCCTTAAATCTCTCATTAATTCAATTTTTTTAATTTATACGTTACATTTACAACCCTTATAATTAGGTATGTAGTTTACTTTTAATCCCTTACTTTTTTATTTTTCATTTTAGACTCTTATCATATAAACATAAATAATGTATATGAACTAAAATGCATTAAAAACATTTATATTTTTTACAAATTATACCATTGTAATCGCTTCGTCAATACATTCGAAATGAGCCCAATATTGAATATTTTTGGATTTAATTATATTATTAAATATCATAAATATATACGAATTAATGTGTCGTGATTAGTATGGGATTTGTTGAAATTAGTATGAGATTTGATACAAATAGTCACTAAATTGTCGTGATTTTCTTTTTGCAATTTCATATCAATTTTTACTTCAAAGTCGAATTCCTTCGACGAGTTACAATTCTATCAAATTTCATTATGTCAACGAAACACCCTTAGAATTATCATAAGAGATTTAATTATTTGAAAAAAAAAAGATATCACTTATCAACTGACTTTTAGATTATGAGTTCAAACCTTTTTCAAAAATATAAATATGCAAATATTTTAGTATAGTATATTTAATTATTTATACTTTTATTGATGAATTAACCATATTGATCTTTAATTTTAATTCAACTCATTATCTATAAAAATAAATTATCGTTGCCCGAACACTAGTTCCTTTCTTATAAGAACCACACATGTTATAACCAGCTCCTCGTTAACTGGTCAAAATGTAACCCAGATCCAAGCCTTAACTAGATTTCTAGCCTCTAGGTCAAAGTGGAAGTAATCAAAGTCTGATGTATAAAAACACGCAAAATCTATTCATGTTGGCGATTTCAAATAAGGGATTGTAATTGTAATTGCAATTGGAATTTGAATTTTATATCGTAACTATAATTGCAACAAGAAAGTCTTACCCGGTAAGTAAGGGCAACGGCTCTTACCACAGTAAGCGCTTACCGGGTAAATTGTTGCATACGATGTCGTTTTGGTGGACTAAAATCTTACCCGATAGGTAAATGACAGTGTTGAATTTATCGGTAAGCACCTACCGGGTAAGTGTTTGGTAAACGGCCCCTTAGCAATGCATACCGGCTAAGAGATGCTTATCCGGTCAACAACGGTGGTCTTTACCAACAATCTTACTATGTCGTGCCATTTTGTAAATCGAGAATCTTACCGTGTCATTTTGAAAACCAAGAATCTTAAAGATTAAGTAAGAGGGGCAACTCTTACCTGGTTGGTGTTATTTTGATGACCGAGAATCTTACCCGGTAAGGTAAGCAAGAGTGGTAACTCTAACCCGCTTATGGTTGGTAAACGACCCCTAAGGTTCAAAAAATGAACGATATCATTTCCGATCCAATACTGATGAGATATGTTGAAAACACCTGTACGACTTTCTCATACACATACACAAAATAGATATAAGGGTTGTTTCATTGGGTTTCCATGAAGTCCTGTATGGATAAAGCTGTTTGTGTAGATTAATACATCTGTATAGATCGGTTTTTGTTTGGGAGGGCTTTTTCATCGATGTAAGGAGCGTGTTTTTTAATTGGGAGGGTGGCTTAGGAAAAAACTAGGCTTTCTGCATAAAGCTCCCTCCAGGATGCTTACTGAATAAGCCACTTTCTATATCATTAAGCTACTACCAAACAGTCATGTATAGTTGACCAAATAAGCTGCGAATCCCATTAAGCTCATTAAGTTGCTAACAAATCGGCCCATAGAGTAATTCAAAAAAGGAGCAATATCATTTTCTATCCCAGAACGAAAAGCACATGCTTTACGTGGTTGTTAACTTGTTACTCTAACGTCTATGGCTAGCCCTCCCTGAGAAAAAGATCGGCTCCATCCAGTGGGCGAGGCCAGGTTGGACTTGATGTGCATCTCTAGAAAATAGAAACGAATCGGAACGCTGTATCTATTAATAAATTTTTGCATTCTTTATTCTTTTCCATTGAAAATGGATAATATGAACGGCTATTTATATCAAAGATAGAACGAATTACTTGAGGGCCTAAGACCCAGTTCAATCATATTCCAGTATCAAGATTTCGAGGAATATCACCTTTTACAACATCGTCTTGAATAGCTTGAAGCTGATCTGGTCAATCTAGAAGCTTCTGATGTTCTTCTTTACAACGTAACTTGTTTACATTTGCACCTCTGTTTGCTGCCAATTTGAGTTGCAAGCACATAAAGCAAGCCAAAAGGGATATGAAGTTGATAACAAGAACCAGAAGTGTGTAGGAACTCACCAGGAATAACTGCTGTGGGATTTTGAGACAATATTCCTTTGTGTACCTTCATATTGGTTGGATATGGAAAAGAAAGAATCAAACTACCAATTGAAGAATGACTTTTGATTAAGCAATAGATTATTGATTAAAACTAAAGAAATTGAAAGTGTGTCATTTTTTTTAATTTTTAAACGGCAAATAAGGAATTTTTGCTTAATATAAGCTCAGCGGTAAAATAGTCATTTTGCCATTCAGACAGTTCATTCAGCACAACAAATGAACATCAATTTAAGGGTCGTTTACCAAATGCTTACCCGGTAAGCGCTTACCGGCAAGAGACATGACCATCACTTACCTTATCGTATAACATCCTCAGCCATCAAAATGGGCTATTGGTAAGCATCATAAACCCGGTAAGCGCTTACCGGGTAAGAGTCTTTTTCCTCACTTACCTGGTAAGACTCTCGGTCATTTCTATGCCTCTTACCGGGTAAGGTTATCGGTCTTGTCAAGCTCAATCGGTAAGGTAAGCGATATTGGTAAGCACTTACCCCGTAAGCGTTTAGTAAACGACCCCTTAGTTTAATTCATACAAACAACTAAATCCCTACAGACAGTTAAAAAATCAACCGAACAGCCCCTTACTTTGTACATTGATTTAGATGAGTTCATTGCTTTGACAGAGATGGTTCTGGATCTGATTCCAACGTGGGAACAATAGCAGACTTTAGCTCTAAATGGGAAACACGAACAGCACCTATTAGCCGCTCTGGCAACTCATCTGTGGTGTTTGCCTGATAAATAAAAATGAAATGAAGTTTGTATGGTTTGGTTTCAGAACTTATAGTTTGGTTGAAGGTCTGTTGCTATTAAGCACCACACCTGTACAAGGAAAGCCATGTCAACAACGAGGCTAGTGATAGCACCGACTACAAGACCCAATACGCCATTAGCTACAGTAGAAGAGCCGATGTCAACATCAACCTGCCAAGAAAAAAAGAAGATATTTGAAATAAAAAAACAATGTTAAGCCAGAAAAAGGAAACTTCGTGCAAATGTTTTACACAAGCAAGAAAGAAAACTTACTTCTAAGTAATTGGCATCACGGATATAGTTGCAGTCAACTGCTTTTCCCAGCAGGCAAGGGGTGCTTCCAACACTCTGCCGTACTATCCACGACCCCTGAATATGAATAACATGATATCAAGAATAAATCAACAGAATCATGGTCAAATATTATAAGAGATTGAAATATGAAGATATTATACAAGTTGGGGTAACTTAAACTTTAAAATGTTAAATATTACAGAAAAGGGTCTGATCAAACAGGAACTTCATCCGAAATCTAACTTCCTGCTTGAACTTCCAATTGAAATAACAGATAACTTGACTTGCAACTTCTACCTGAAACCTAACTTCCCACCCGAATTTTAATTGAAATAACTGAGAATTCCAAAAATCATGCCAAAACCCACTTGATTTGCATATTTTATGGCTTAACATCCTACATGGACAAATATTTAAATTTACTAAAGAAAATCCTACATGGGTATTACACGTGTAAAGATCAATGACAAAATAAAAGATGAATCCTGCAGAGCTAAAATGAATTTTGGAACTACTTTTGGTCATTGATTTCACCTTTATAAACCATGAAAGGGAAAGATAGTCGAAACAAAATCAATTAACAAATAGATGGTAAACATTGGTTGCCAAAGCTGTTCCTAAAAAGGATTTGAAAATTGTTATGTAAAGTAAATGACATGATAACAACCTTATTAGACCAAAAATGAGGCTATAACCTCTGAAACTCAAACAAAAATGATTATTCTTGAGCACTAAACCTAGAGACAATGAATTTCCCAATCCTATAACGGATTTAGAAAAATATGACCTAACAAATTCAGAAACTAAATGAGATTGATACCTTGGGAACTGATGGTATGAGCTTCATCCTACTATTACGGAACTCATCATCGCCATCAACAAAACGCTGCAAGAGAGACCCAGGCAGTAATTCTTTGGTCACAAAGTAGAAAACCATGCTGTAGTTTGTGGAACCAGGTACCTACAAGAGTAAATGTTATTTCTTCCTCAAAACTTCAAGCATAATATTAGAACATGATATTGGAAATAACTTACTTGGAGGTTGAACACCATGGAAAAATTTCCTTTTTCCGCAGCAACCTATACAGAAATACATACATAAAGAGTCAACAACAAAGGACCTGTCACCTGTACAAAAAAATGGTAGTAAATAACAACCACACCAGCTCTAATTCTATCCGCAATCAGGGAGTTAACTGATAATCAGCAGACTAAAACCTAAACTAAAAGGCAAGCATCCACTCTTAAAAGTTTCCTCTTAAAGTACTCTTTCAGCTTTAGTTTCCTTTAGCTACTTGAAGACTCTTTAAGTTCCTTTTTCACCTCTTAAAATACTGAGATCAATTCAAGGAGTGAAAGACCTTCCAAGATGGATCTGAGTTTGTTTCCTCCATCTATTTCCTATATAATAGTTATGCACTTGTGGTATAGAAATCTAACACTACATTGTTAGAATATCAGTTAGAATATCCCATTAACCTTTTAGATAGCAACTGTTTTTTGGTTAGTCCAGTTAAAAGTTCAGTGCAGCCATAGGACAACGGTATTGTCTTAGGCTCTTAGCTAGTGATCTGAAAACTTTACATATCGAAATCTGGTAATGTTTAGGTGGGTTGACTGTTAATATCTCATTGACCTGCAGACATCACTATTTTTCATATCAGAATCTGGTAGAATGTTTAGGTGAGTGGGACCTACTTAATCTTACATAAGACCCATGTTTCTATCACAAGTCATTTATCTCATAACTCTCTTCACAGTTATCTTTATCTTAGTCTTATTTATCTTTATGTGAAATTATCTTGTAGCCTATTTAAGGTTGTTTAAAACTCAATAATATATATGATTTCTGCCCCTAACATTTAACTGGTATCAGAGCAAGGCTCTAGATACAAACCCTAGTTGGCAAGTAAATACAAAGTAACGAAATGATTGGATTCACAATGGCAAAACAGAATGATTAATATAAGTAAAAGAATACTGATATGAGTTACATTTGTAGCCATGGAAGTCCAAACACTTACTTGTGCCGCACAACCTGGACGCCTAGCAACATGGTCCATTCTCTTGGTGTCTTTAAACCAGTCAACAGCAACAAGATCCATAAGAGGATTGCCTCCAGGCATCTCCAAGCATTATTGCAAAGAGAAAAGTTAGAGCGAACATATGCAATGAAAAAGATATACTCAACTGGCCCAAAATACAAATTTACGATTGAAGAAAATGGTAGCAGACCTTTGTTTTATCATAGCAATAACGCCTACTACGCACTCTAAAGTTGCTCCCATCAGATATTCTCCAACAGTCACGCCCACTTTCATTGTCATCCCGACGAAGGTTGCCCGAAAAGCAGGACAAGTCAATTTGAACAACAGGTCCTTCATAAATGGCTTTAAGAGGTGGACCACATTGTCAGCAATATTTCCCTTTGGTTAATAGGGTTGGGTTCCGGTGAAAATTTGGCGTTAACGTGAGAAGCATGAGAAGTGGTTATCAACCGTTGGATGAAAAATGGATGCACATTAGGATGAGATGCACCAAGATAAGATGCACCGAATCAATTCCCTTCTAAGACACAATTCATGGGAGGGCATTTGATTAAAAGTGATCAACATCCACTTCTCACGTTAACCTCGCTCAACTTCTCACACGATCCTTCGCCTTGGTTAATATATGCCTTCGACGGCAAAAGCTTTCTAACAGAATATTGATTAGTACTTACCTGCCCGGCTCATCTCCTGCTCAACATGGTATGCCTGAAAAGGTTAGATGCCAAAATCAGGAAAAGAATAACATGATTCCATAATATAGAAAACCCTGTATTTGTTTGGGTGATGCTACACCATGTCCTTATATATTCAGGGTTTCTAATTCACCTTTATTAATGATATTCTAACCCTCAATTATGTGGTTCAGGTTTTAGGGGTTAAATATAAATAAAATAAATAAATACCTCTTCATCAGGGATTTGGAAGTCTTCATCCTCATCTGAGTATTCATCCATCAGTTTTGCAGCATTATCAAGAGATTGATTTCGATCATGAATGGAAGTCAATTGATTTTTCTGTCTCGCTTTTGGGGGAACAGAACATGATGTCATATTAACCATAACCGGAATTCTTGGAGGAACAGTCCTTTCGTCAGTCTGAGCAAAATATTCCCTTAGTCCTGTCATCGAAAATTTTATTTGAAAAAGGATTATCTCATTAAGCCATTTCAATGAACAAACAGACAAGACTGAATTTTGAACTGTCTACATATCCATTGGGCAAAAGGAATTCCAATTTCTGATACTCATTATCCCATGAATGAAGAATAGAAGCTCACCAGCAACACTATTTAACATTTGTAGCAAACAATGTTGTTGAAATGATGAAACATAACCCACACCCCATCCCTTCAGATCAATTTGCATGAGATGCTGAACCTGTGTTCTTGGCCTTCCATTTCGAGGTTTTAAAGGAGAAATATTAAACCCTCCACCTAATTGAAAATCATAACAACATATTTGTAAGTATTACATGGATGTCAGAACATTAGATCAACTTATTTTTATAGTTAAGGGAAAAAATTACTCTCTATATGAGCCCGGACATATCCTGGTTGTGGACCACAGTTCTCATGCTCCCTTGAGCAAAATAGTACAACTGCAAAAATAACAGGAACATACATATATCTAAATATAAAAAGAGACCCTGTAAAGGCTAAGCAACAAAGGTAAATGTATACACTCACCATAACTTCCATCATCGTTTCGGCGCCAATACCGCACGTAACAAAGGTCACGTGGCCATACAAACCTGCAAAAGCAAGCACCAACATATAAAGAGTTGAACTAGACCAGTCAATAATTTAGAACTGACCATTAACTTTCTGGGTTGTTGAGTTCTATAGCCTATAGTTGGGGGAAGGAAAAAAATAACACAAAAAACAAAATGAGAAAAAACTTGCAGCCCCCTGCATATAAAATGTGCTTATAGATACAAATTTTAATTCTTAAAAAATGGTGCTGCCCAACAGGAAGCTTAATAAAATGATAACCATGAAACTGTGAAAGGCATGTGCAATTAGACTATCAATTTCAATTATACAAATCAAGTAACGCATATCAGAAAGCTTTTTGTCTCTCTGTATAACAAAATGCCAAATAGTAACAACAATGGTAACAATAATTACGTTGGAAACCAATCCAGCTGAAGTCTGTGATAGAGAATAGCTGTATGTCCATCCACTTCCTCAACTAGGCTACCATCCTGGAAACTACTATCCCACCTGCATATGTTCAATGAATAAATATAGCATGCTATGGAGAGAAAATAATGATCATACAAAAAGAGCATGGATAAGCTTAAACATATTTCAGCACATGCCAGCAATAAAGCACAAGGACTAAAGGTCAAATATTGAACCCCGTTTTTATATATTTACCAAGATCTAAAGTGGTTGGAAGAACAAGTAAGCAAATGGGAAGTAATATCATGGTAATTTTATGGAGCATTTGGAAAGACAGAAACTTGAGGACTTGAGCAGCAACCCACTCACTGGATATTATTACAAAGATTGACAACCTAGAAGAAAGATACTAATAACAACGTATTCAGACTGACAACCTGAAAGTCAAGAATGTAGTGGACTATCTAATACATCTTATTTGATATATATATTTTGACTACATCTACAATATAAAAAAATGTACAAAAGAAATAGAATTAAGTGTCTTGAAAATTAGCATCAAAGCGTAATGAACTGTCAACAAGACTCACTCAGAGCGTGTTCCATCCATGCTCATTACAAGCTTGAATATTTCTTCACAACTGGCTTCCACAACACCAGTAGCCTTCATAGCCCTACTACAGCTCTTTGGCTTCATAAAAAAAATAACATGAAAATGTTGTTGATACAGTGTCGTAACTATATAACACAAAATTGGCGATATAAGCCAATGATCCTTACAAGAAAATCAACTTCAAGCAACTCTTCAAAAATACGAAGTCCTGGAAATTTCAGCATGAGAGATCTCATTAATAACCATTACTTCCACCAATGGAGTACCTAATATTCCAGTGCTAAATAGTGATATAATATGAGCTACTGCATGTTACCATTTTGGCATTGAAGAAGCCGCCAGTGTTTCCTTGAAATTGCCTGATTAGCAGTATTCTGGCTTGCTAATGCTGAACTTTCTTGCGTCCAATCCAATATAGATTCAGGAGGACCTGCCAAATAAAGGAGCTATAAAAGGTAGCAAGCATACAAAAGATTGATCAACATGTCAGAAAAACGAAGAAATCAATCACCTTTCCCAATGGTCGTTCTTCGGAGCAAATTTGGATTTGAATCCTCTTCATCTTCGGCAGCACTATACCTACAAAGAAGTGCCAAAAAAGTAATTAAAGAAATTATGACATCCCAAAGAATTATAATAGGGCTTGTTAAGCTGGTCACCTACAGAACCTCAACTCTATTTTGGTTTCCAAAGCCAAATTCGTTCTATTTGATCTATTAAAAATCCGAGTTAAGGCATATGAAGTTCATTGAAGTGTAACATTAAAAGTCAATGCAGAGTACTTACTGACTTTCCTGATCTGACGAGGAAGCATTCCTTCCACTATCCATTCCAGATTTATATTCAAAAGACTGGTATTTATTCCCATTGGCAGCTAGAGACTCCTGATGCTTTATATATTTAAAGTCATCGTTATCCAATTCCAAAGCACATCCATGCACAAGACATCATCATATATGTCAGTTTTTCTCAAGACAAATGAATGTGAATCAAATAATAAAAAAACATTACATTCTACCAACAATATAGTGCATCCATGATTCCATGCACATGATCAGTAGGTATAAAATTGCAAGACACCATCATATGTATCAAGGTTTTCTTAAAGACAAATGAAGATAATTAAAAAAAGTAACGTAATGTACCATTATACCAAAGATACCTGATCGATAACAGATTCAATTTTTTCTTTCCAGATAAGTGCCTCCTGGATATTAAAAGCCGCCATCTAAAACATAAAAGAGACATTTTATTTAATTCCAGGCGGTCACAACTGTAATAACAAGGTATTGTGAAGTACTTATAGAAAAATGAATAGTCATATCCTTTTAAGCATAAGTATGGATACTCTGAAATTAGACGTGAAAAAATAAACCTATCTGAACCATGATTTTGGAAGTTTGGGTTCTAATGGACCAAACAAAGTTAGCTTAATAGGTCAAATGGGTTGATTCCATCAACCAGAATATCACAAGAAGTCACAATGTGATCCCATGCTAAACCCAATCTCTCATCCTTGTGCTAATGCATCTATTTATATTTCTGTTAATATTTATATTTAAGGTTAATTTATTTATATATAGGACCAACTTTTTAGTGTTAATTTGTATATATTTCTGTTAATATATATGGGATTAATTTGTTTATAGTTTTGTTAGTATTTATAATTAGGGTTAATTTATTAATATTTGGGGTTAGTTTATAATTCTTTTGATATTTATATTTAGGGTTAATTTGTTTATATTTGGGGATAACTCTTTAGGGTCAATATGTTTATATTTCTGTTAATATTTATATATACCGTTAATTTGTTTATATATGGGTTGATTTGTTTATATTTATGTTATTAATCTAGTGACGAATTTTTTAATGTTTGGAGTCTTTTGTGCCATAGAAAAAAAAGGTTTGTCAATATCACAAGGTCACAAACGAAGATGTAAGTAACCGATTCCAAAAGATGAAGAGTCGTATTGAACAACTGCAGGATGTAACTTGTTTTTTTATAATTAATTTTTATTTTATATTCTGCTATTAATTTGGTGCAACCACTCCGAAAATTTCATAGATCCGCCTCTGATTTAACATGACAAATATCACCAGGAATAATTCATAACACCTTACGTATTCTTGTTCCAAAAAAAATGATTCTAAGGAATGTCTTCTATCAATATGTTATTCTTTTTACTTCATAAAGATTAATAAGAAATAAAGTATATTAGATTAAAAGACTTATAGCATTATCATATGCTTGTGATTACACCAGTCCCCTTTCATCCCTATTATGTCCGTTAGTAGGGCTATTCCATTTGTTTCTAGATTATTCTTCCGGCCCAAAGGCCCACCATGCTTTCTATATATTCAACCTTCATTAGTAATAATATAATGATTATTACAATCCTAACTATTTCATGGCATTAAAGCCAAAGCTTTGATAACTCAAAAACTCAGCCTGGCCTAAGCAAATAACAAATTACAAGCAGTTTAATGTTATGAGGCCACCTGTTCATTTTACATATAGCCGAAAGGAAAGAGAGAGGTCAGCCCAAGAAGGGGGGGGGGGGGGCACCACATGGAAAGGAGAATATATCATCCCTGATGAATGTGAACAATTCGGTTAGTGGAGGGGTAGTTTAGGCATTGCACTAGCTTTTCAGCTTTTTGATGGTATAAATATGGGTGAGGTAGGAAGAGTCTGGTTATGATGTGATTTTCCTTGTTTTTATCCTGGAGAGTCTGGTTATGGTACGGGCAGCATCTTTAATTAGATCTCTGGAGGCCGATAACAAGAGAAAAGTGATCGGACACCCATATGAGCCGTAAGAGTCAATCTATGCTCAAGGTTAGGTTCTACTTTCTGGGTCTGAGGAAGTCATCTGAGGATACAAGTTAGTCCCTGAACTCCAATGGGAATTCATTATCCCTGGGTCACTTTATGCCTCGTAAAGCATCAGGTCTCAGATTTGAATCCATCTAGGTGCTATAAATCATTTAGGACACACAACCATTGGCCAGAAGGCCTCAACTTTGCCAAGGCCATGTGGAGCAGACACTTTGCATGGATCACATGGACTAGTTGGGTCAAAGGTGCCATATGCCATGCATACCAAAAAAAATCCATCTTATTTAATCTCTCTCACGGTCTCACCAGAGCAGTGAAAAAATGTGCTCAATCCCTATATCGTCCAAAGTCTAATATCCTATTTGTATCTTCTATTCTGCTATAAACAAATGCGTATAGAGATAAGTATGCAGCCATTTCATATCCGAAACATCCTATATACAAAATCTCTACGTAAAATATTTATCTATAATTAGAAATGTAAAGCTTGAATTAAAGACAAGATAATTTAAAAAATAAGAATGTATATTTAGTTCTTAGTCATAGCTTGTTTCTGTAATTTAATTACCGTTTCAAAAGTGAAATTAATAAAACTTCACCCCTATCTCGCACAGATGCATTGGTATAAAAAGCCACCAAATGACAAGAAAGCGCATCATTTTACCTAAAAGAGAACATACCGTAATCCGATGGTATTTCTCTTTCTTGTTGTAAATAGACAATACGTACACCATCTGTTCCCAAAAAAGGAGTGAAATACTATTAGCACAATATTCCAACAATAGAAAACAAGCTTCTTCACGTTCCACTGTTGAAAAGACAACACTACAACATGGATTCATCCTTCTAAAATCTAAACTAGCAATATAATCAAGCTTCAGAAGATAACATGTGTCCTATATGCTCCTAAGATTCCATGTTGTTGATAAGTGAGTAAACTTCTGCAAGCATATGAGTATTTGTGTTGGTATGCATACATTTCATGATAATGAAAAGGGGTATAGTTATTCTTAGTCGAGTTTAAATTCATCTAGTAATCAGGTAGAATTTAATATAATTAGGGTTTCTATTTGATTAGATATATTAAGGTACTTGGTTCAAGTATCTTTATTTAATAGAAACTAGTATTTTATTTCTCATAAAGGGTTTAGCTACAACTTCTCTCTGTTCAACTCAATGCACAGTTTCCATCCTCTATGCTCATTAATGTATCCCATAAGTTTTATTATAGAAATATACAAAAAAAGGTAATTGATATTTATACAATCATTGGCATGAATCCTTAAAATACATTGAAAAACTTTGAGACTTATGTTTCTTGGTGTGAAGGCTTAAAATCTTAGGTACTTCCTTATCTTACATGCCCTTATGCTATTCTAGAATCTGTAAATCCATCATCTTAGCTGATTGATCTTTGGCTTGTTAAAATCAATCCTAACACTTTGGAATGAAAACTGAGTATGAGAAGCCTCAATTATTTTCTAAATATCAAGAGTGTAACATGGTAAATATTATTGAGAGGAGAACCCTAAGCATGGTAAACCTACGCATCATCTACTACGATCACAATGTGGTCTACATGAACCAAGAGGGTTTTGCTCTCATAATGCCAATACTTACAAAAAGCTTAACAATTTGAGTAAGAACCTAGTTAAAGCAACCAAAACTCAAGGAGACTACTTTAAAATCTTACAAAACCATTAAAGCCGACTCATGAACCAGAAATCTATGTGGTTTATTGTTGGGAACTGAAGATATGCTAAGTATGGTTAGTACTGCTAAGTCTTCATTACTACTGCCAGTTCTTCGTTACTACTGCTAGGCAAAGTTAATGCTGCTAGATGAAGTTAATGCTGCTAGTTGAAGTTAGTGCTGCTAGTCCAAATTACTACTGCTAGACATGGTTAGTACTGCTGAGCTGAGTTACTACTGCTTGAAGACTGTGAAGGTTAATACTGCTGAAGGTCATTAATGCTGCTGAGCCAAATCATCATTAATACTGCTGAAGGTTGTTAATGCTGCTGAGCCAAATCATCATTAATACTGCTGAGTTGATAAGTTTGGGATGCGATGCTTTTGGAGACAAATAAGGAATTGATCAAGATATGTTTAACGAAGATTCAGAAGATCAATTTACTTTTTATAGTTATCTTGTAATTACTTTTGTATAAATAGTATTGATAGATAGCTATTAGACAGATACGAAAACAGAAGATAGTTAGCATACAGAATTCGATATTCAAGAGTGAATTAACCTCAAGGTCATAGATCCTATTTCTAGAGAAGTAGAAATCGTCTTGTTGAGCCTGTTCAACAAGATTGAGGTTTGGTGTAAAACTTGTGAGTTATAACTGTTTGATATATATACAGTTTATTGAATTTCTATTGATTGTTCTTTAATTGATTTAGAGTTCTATTCCGCAAGATTCTCTAAATTCTGTTTCTAAGAAGTTTAATTCTTGTTAAGAATCGATCCTGACAAGTGGTATCAGAGCCTTGGTATCTTAGAAATTATGGACAACTCAATGGATTCTCACAGTACTCTTGTTTCAAAGGTTCCCATGCTCAAACCCAATGAATTTGACATGTGGAAACTAAGAATCAAGCAGTACATTCTTCTTACTGATTATGCAATATGGGACATTATAGAAAATGGCCCATGTAATGAAGGAAAGATTGGAGCAGATGGAAAGAGACCTCCTCCCAAGACAGATGCTGAAAAGAAAGTAAGACAAACAGAGATGAAGGCATTAAGCACTCTGCTTTTGGCTATTCCTAATGAGTACCAACATCAATTCCAACACTGCACAGATGCACAGATGTTGTGGAATGCTCTGGAGAAAAGATTTACTGGAACAAAGAGCACAAAGAGAAATCAAAAGGCTATTCTCAGGCAACAATATGAAAACTTTATGTCTGCAAAGAATGAGTCTATGACTCAAACTTTTGACAGATTTAACAAGTTAATTGGAGAATTAGCAACTGTGGGTGTACACATGGATGCTGATGATGTCAACAGAAAGTTCCTTAGATCATTGGGAGAAGAATGGACCATGTACACTGTCTCATTCAGACAGAATGACCAATTGGAGGACAAAGAGCTAGATGACCTCTACAATGATCTAAGAGTATTTGAGGCTGAAGTTGAAGCCAAGAAAAGGCCATCAGGATTTGTTTATAATGCTGCTTTGTTATCTTCATCCTCTGATACTGCTGCTAATCCTGATTCTGTTAATCCTGCAGGTTCTGTTAATTCTGCTAGTGGAACCAATCAAGAGAAGACCACAGATTCTGTACTAGAAGCATTCTTTTCTAGTCATGTCCACTCTTCTCTAATCAATGATGATTTAGAGCAGATCAATGCTGATGATCTGGAAGAGATGGACATCAAGTGGCAGATGGCTATGCTATCAATGAGGGTGAAGAAATTCATCAAAAGGACTGGGAGAAACAACTTTTCCCAAAGAAGAGAAGATGGTGCAGGCTTTGACAAGTCAAAGGTTGAATGCTATAAGTGTCACAAGATGGGACACTTTGCCAGAGAATGCAGAAGTGGAGGATCACAGACTCCAAATGGAAACCAAAACAGAAGCTCCTCTCAAGCCCTTGTTTCTCAACAAGGAATGGGATTTGATTGGAGTGATCAAGCTGAAGAAGCCTGTCAGAATCAAGCTCTTATGGCAGAAGTGTCTGATATCCCCACTGAGGTACAATCTAAACTCTGTTCTCAAGCTTGCATTGATGCTGTTAAAAGATATAGGGATCACAATCAGAGTATGTGTGATGACCTTAAGAGGCTAGAGAAAGATGTGAAAGATTATGTTAGGATTGTAGAAAGGTTTGAGGAACAGATCAGAGCTTTTCAAGCTAATGAACTTCAACACCACTATGATACTAACTATTGGAAGTGGGAGAAGAATGAGTATGAGATCAAGCTGAAAGTGTCTGGGGAGGAGAGTGAGAAGTTAAAAGAAGAGCTTAAAAAGGTTAAACTTGATGTTGAAAAGTTTACCTGTGCTTCTAAAACCATGGACACCATCATTAAAGCACAAATCCATGACAAGATGAAAGTAGGGATAGGGTACAATACCACACCTCCACCCTACAATAACAACTACATACCTCCTAAGTCTGATTTGTTAGAGACCAAGGATAGAAAGGAACCTGAATTAATGATTAATATAGATCCTTGTGAAAAAGAAATAGTTGTTGAAGATGAGACTGACAAAGTAGACTCTGATGAGGAATGTGAGAGTCCATGTGTCAAGAACACAGAGATCAAAAGGACTGAAGAGAAAAAGGAAGTTCATTACACACAGCCCAAAGTTGTGAACTCTAATACTTGTAAACAGTGTTCCTGCAGGAAATTCAAAGAGAACAAGCCCCAAAAACATGATAATCAGAGGGGAAATCAAAGGAACTGGAATAACCAGTGGGCTATGAGACAAGGAGTTGACCTGAAAAGAATCAACAGGCCAAAACCTTGTTTCATCTGTGGTAAGCTAAATCACTTAGCCAAACACTGTTATTTCAATCCTGTTAACCAAAGGTTTAATGCTCAAAGATCTTTTCAAAAACCTGGTGGTTACAGAAAGAATGGTGGATATAAAAAGTCTGCAAAGAAAAATGTGGCAAAGAAACAAGATAAACCCAAAAGCCACATAAAGAAAATGACTGAAAAGGAATGTGATAATATGTGGGTTCCAAAAAGCACTAAAAACAATACTGCTGCTAGCAGTGTTAGTACTGCTAACACTGCTAGTACTGCTTCAAAAGTTAGTGCTGCTAGCAGTATTAATACTGCTAGTAATCATTCCAAAGTTAGTACTGCTAGCAATATTAATACTGCTAGTAATCATTCCAAAGTTAGTACTGCTAGCAATATTAATACTGCTAGTATTCAGTCCAATGTTAGTGCTGCTAATACTGTTAGTGCTTCTTCTTCAGATAGTACTGCTGCTAGCAGTATTAACTCTGTTAATACTGCTTCTAGCAGTGTTAACTCGGTTAATACTGCTACCTCTGTTAGTACTTCTGAGGTTAATACTGCTAGCACTGTTAGTACTGCTAGCACTGTTAGTACTGCTGCAAGTGCTGCTACACCAATAATTTTGACAAAGTATTCCAGCACAGCAGTACCAAAAGTTAAAAATCTCATCAAAACCAAGTGTAAGTATTTTGATGAGCAAGGGAGACCCAAGACCACTTCGGCTTGGGTTCCAAATAAAACTAACTGATTTATCTTGATGTGCAGGGCAACCAACAGCTCAAGGGGAAGAGCATTTGGCATGTTGATAGTGGTTGCTCCAGGCACATGACAGGTAACATGTCCTGCCTCAAAAATTTCAAAAAGGTTGATGGAGGACATGTTGCATTTGGGGATAATCCTGCTGGTGGAAAGATAAGTGGTAAGGGTGATGTTTCAAAGGGTAAGATGACCTTTGAAGATGTATACTATGTTGAACAATTGAGATACAACCTGTTAAGTGTATCACAGGTTTGTGACAAGAAGCATAGTATATTGTTTACAGACTCTGAATGTATTATCCTTGCTCCTGGATACAAAGTGGTTGATGAAAACATGATACTTCTGAGAACTCCAAGGAAGGATAATGTTTATTGTTTAGATTTGGAAAGTGTTTCATCTGATTCATCTCTAAATTGTTTAGTTTCAAAAGCTTCTTTAGATGAATCATCACTATGGCACAGAAGGATGTGTCACATGAACTTTAAAACAATAAATAAACTTGTTAAGAATAACCTTGTAAGGGGTTTGCCATCCAAAGTATATTCATGTGATGATCATTGTGTTGCTTGTCTCAAAGGCAAACAACACAAAACTTCTCATAAGTCCAAAGAGATAAACACTATATCAAATCCTCTTCAACTGTTACATATGGATCTGTTTGGTCCTACCAATGTGATGAGTATTGGCAAGAAATCATACTGCTTAGTTATTGTTGATGATTATTCTAGATTTACTTGGGTATATTTTCTGAGAACTAAAGATGAGACAAGTGGACTGATCAAATCTTTCATTCTCAAAATTGAAAACCAATCAAATCAAAGAGTGAAAGTCATTAGATCAGATAATGGAACTGAGTTTAAAAATTCTGATCTAAACACCTTTTGTGAAGAAAAAGGAATTGAGAGACAATACAGTGCTCCTAGGACTCCACAACAAAATGGTGTTGCTGAGAGAAGGAATAGGACACTGATTGAGGCTGCTAGATCTCTGTTAGCTGACTCAAAGTTACCAATTACTTTTTGGGCAGAAGCAGTTAATACTGCCTGCTATGTTCAAAACAGAGTTTTAGTTGTAAAGCCTAAAAACAAGACACCTTATGAGCTTTTCCATAAAAGGAAACCATATATTGGATTTTTCAAGCCATTTGGATGTCCTTGTACTATTCTCAATACCAAATCTCACTTAGGCAAGTTTGATAGCAAAGCAGATGATGGTTTTCTTGTTGGGTATTCATCTCAAAGTAAAGCCTACAGAGTCTTTAATACCTCTTCTAGAATAATTGAAGAAAGTGACAATGTCAAATGCAATGAGAACACACCAAATCCTATTGGTTCAGGTCCTAATTGGCTATTTGACATTGATTCACTCACTAATTCTTTGGGTTTCAGTGGTGATGTATATGCAGGACAAAGGGATACACCATCATCAGAACACAGAATTCAATCTGTGATATTTCCAATCCCTTCCATTGATCCTGTGGAATTCTGTGAACACCATGAGGAGACTGAACCTATTCAGAATGAAGAAGAGAGGAGAGCAGAGGAAAATCAGTCTTCAGGTTCAAATTCCAGAGAATCTGAGGTGACTGAAGAAGCAGAAACAAATCCAGAATTAAATGAGTCTAATCTGGATGAGGACTTACAAGAGGAAGCTGGTCATCAAACAAGAACTCAGAAAAATCATCCTCCTGAGTTGGTAATTGGAGATATTGCATCTCCCATGATGACTAGAAAGCAAAGCAGACTCCAAGAGTTGCAAGAGCAGCAAAATACAGTTAACACTGTTCTTACTTGCTTTCTGTCCCAGATTGAGCCCAAAAAGGCTTATGATGCCATGAAAGACCCAAGCTGGATAGAGGCAATGCAAGAGGAGCTGCTACAGTTCAAATTACAGGATGTTTGGGACTTGGTAGACCTTCCAAAAGGTCATAGAGCAATTGGCACCAAGTGGATTTTCAGGAACAAGAAGGATGACAGAGGGATTGTAATCAGAAACAAAGCTAGACTGGTTGCACAAGGGTACACTCAGGAAGAAGGAATAGATTATGAGGAAGTCTTTGCTCCTGTGGCAAGGATTGAAGCAATCAGGTTATTTCTAGCCTATGCCTCATACATGAAGTTCAAAGTGTACCAAATGGATGTCAAAAGTGCATTTCTGTATGGAAGCATTGAGGAAGAAGTATATGTCTGTCAACCCCCTGGATTTGAGAATCCATTGCACCCTGACAGAGTATACAAGCTGAAGAAGGCTCTCTATGGTTTGCATCAGGCCCCAAGAGCATGGTATGACACTTTGTCTACCTATCTCTTGATAAATGACTTTGAAAGAGGAGTCATTGACAAGACCCTGTTCATCAAGAGGAGAAAGAGAGGTACTTTACTTGTTCAGATCTATGTGGATGATATCATCTTTGGATCCACCAATGATCAAATGTGTAAAGAGTTTGAAGAATTGATGCACAAAAGCTTCAAGATGAGCTCCATGGGAGAACTTACATTCTTTCTTGGGCTTCAGGTAAAACAGAGGAAAGATGGAATTTTTATTAGTCAATCCAAGTATGTGAAAGACATCCTGGACAAGTTTGGTTTATCAGACTCAAAGTCAGCAAGCACTCCAATGGAAACACATAAACAGATCACTGCAGATCTTGAGGGGGAGGATGTGGATGTCCATCATTACAGATCAATGATTGGATCTCTCATGTATCTCACAGCCTCTAGACCTGACATTATGTTTTCAGTCTGTGTTTGTGCCAGATTTCAGGTTTCTCCTAAGCAATCACACCTTCATGCTGTCAAGAGAATATTCAGATACTTAAAAGGGCAACCTAGATTAGGTCTCTGGTATCCTCATGAATCCTCTTTTGACTTGCTTGCATACTCAGATAGTGATTTGGGAGGAGCCAACATGGATAGGAAGTCTACTTCAGGTGGATGTCAGTTTTTGGGTACAAGACTAGTATCTTGGCAGTGTAAGAAACAAACCACAGTGTCCTTATCTACCACAGAAGCTGAGTACATAGCTGCTGCAAGCTGCTGCTCTCAGGTTCTATGGATTCAGAATCAGATGTTGGACTATGGGGTAACTTTTCTTCACACACCAATCTTCATTGATAACAACAGTGCTATTAGCATTGTTAATAATCCAGTCAAACACTCAAAAACAAAGCATATAGAGATAAGGTATCACTTTATAAGAGATTGCAATGAAAAGAAATTAATTCAGGTTGCTAAAGTTCATACAAATGACCAGTTTGCTGATCTATTCACAAAAGCTTTTGATGTGGGTAGATTCACCTTTTTGGTAACAAGTGTGGGCATGATCAACCTAGAATAAATTCTTGACTTTCTGTTTTTATACCTATATTTCTTCCTGTATTTGGTGCTACTAACTTTCTTTCTCAGGATCCTCTGTTTTCCTCAGATTACCAAGTGAAGAAAAGTGTAAGTGTGGTTACTACTGCCAGTACAGAAGTTACTACTGTCTGTGTTCCAGCAGTTACTACTGCTCAGTGGTTAATACTGCTCAGTGGTTAATACTGCTAGTACAGTTAATACTGCTAGGGTAGTTAATACTGCTTGGTCGTTAATACTGCTCAGTAGTTAATACTGCTCAGTAGTTAATACTGCTAGTGCATTTAATACTGCTAGTGGAGTTAATACTGCTCGGTAGTTAATACTGCTTGGTAGTTAATACTGCTAGGTAGTTAATACTGCTTGGCAGTTAATACTGCTTGGCAGTTAATACTGCTCGGTAGTTAATACTGCTCGGTAGTTAATACTGCTCGGTAGTTAATACTGCTAGGTAGTTAATACTGCTTGGCAGTTAATACTGCTTGGCAGTTAATACTGCTCGGTAGTTACTACTGCGAGGTAGTTAATACTGCTTCTGATAATCTAGGGCATATAAATACCCCTGTTTGCCCGCCCATGTTCATAACGACTCTTCGCATTTACTTCTTCTCTCTCGTTCTAACCTAGACTCTCCAGAATCTCTGTGCTTTTCTTTCAAGAATCCTTAGGCATCATGGAGTTTGTGGATGAGCACAATGAAATAGCCATGCTTCAGAAGCCGAAACAAGCTGCTGGATTCCACGATATTGTCGATTTTTTAAAATCCTCGCACATCTCCTATGCACTCACAGTGAGCCCAACAATCTATATCGAACACCAGAAACAATTTTGGGAGAATGCCACTGTTAGTGTTGAAGAAGGGCAGAAAACCATTCGAACAAGGGTTTGTGATAAACCCTTGAAAGTCACTGAAGAGGTTATTCGCATCTCCCTTCAGTTGAATGATGCTTCAGGTATAACTTCTATTCCCAATGAAGAACTCTTTTCTACTTTACAAAGAATGGGGTATGAAGGTCCAATTGGTGTTTTTAAATTCTACAAGTCAAAATTTTTCAACCAATGGAGATTTCTTGTTCATACCCTGATGCACTGTATTTCCAAGAAAACTACTGGATGGAGTGAGTTCAGCAGTCCCATTGCATATGCCTTGGTCTGCTTATCCACTGCCAGAAAGTACAATTTCTCAGCAATGATCTTTACTGATCTTGTATCAAACTTGGAATCCAAAAAGACCTTTTTCATGTATCCAAGGTTTGTGCAAGAAGTTCTTAACAAGGAGTTGATGGACTTACCTCAGTTCACTGAGGTATATGTACCCAAATCCCCTAAAGGGAAGGTTTTTTCAAATATGAAAAGACTTCCTAGGGACTCGGAAGGAGTTGACACACCATTGTTCTCTACAATGATGGTTGTGTCCCACCCCTCTGAAGGTATGGCATCAGGATCAAGGCCTTCATTAGATCAACCCACTGATGCCCAATCCCAACCTTCCATCTCAAAAGACATCCCACAGTCCATTCTTGAACAGCCCACTCCCACAATCACCAAAAGATTTCAAAGAAGAAAGGTGCACAAGGCTCCTTCCCTTGTTGTACCTACTCAAAGCCCTACGCCTTTAAGCCCTCAATTGGAGCATTCTCCAATTGAGAATATCAACAGGGAAACCTCAGGGGTGTCTCCCAACCTCAAGAAGGTGGTCTCTAAGGAGAAGGATGACCATATGGGTGCTAAGGCTGCCACTACTTCTGCTAGCACAGAGAAGGACAGTGGTAACATAAATAAGACCTTCCCCATGGCAACTCTAAATGAGAAATCATTAGGAGGACCCAGGTGCCAAGAAACCAAGGGGGCAGGTAGTGCTTCTGCTAGGCAGAAGGCTTCTGCTGAAACTTCCAAGGATCCTTTAAAGAAGGTTAATACTTCTAAACAAGGTGAGGATAGGTATAACTATGAGGAATTGATGGAAACCTTAGGGAATATCAACTTGGATGTCATGGCACAAAAGAAAGAGATTGAGCAACTTAAGACTGTGGTCACCTACCAACAGTCTCAAATTGAGAAGCTCAAAAAGATGGTCACCAAGTTGCTGAACAAAAGGAAAAAGGCAAGGTTTGTGCTAAGAAGGAGAACCTCAACTGATGATGCTCCCAAAAAGGGGGAGTCAGAGTCAGAAGCAGAACTGAAACTGAAGGGTCCACAAATTGAGGGGGAGACTGCTCACATAGAGACTGAGATGGAAATGGACTATGCACAGTTTAAGGGGGAGTCCAGTGAGACAGAAAAGGGGGAAGAGTGTGTCAAAGAAACCAAAGCAGCAGAAACCACAGCAGCAGAAACCAAAGCAGCAGAAACCACAGCAGCAGAAACCACAGCAGCAGAAACTGTTAATGCTGCTGAGCTTGAACAAGCAGCAGAAACAGTTAATGCTGCTGAAGGCCAAACAGTCAAAGCAGCAGAAACTGAAAAGGAAGCAGTAACTACAACTCAAGCTGAAATAGATGAAGAAATTTACTGGATTATAAAGAACAGTATTGAAGCAGCATCACTACATGTACTAAGAGAAGCAGTAACAGCCATAGCAGCAGAAATGGTTATTGCTGCTGAAAAACTTAAAGCAGCTGAACCAACTCCTGAGGCTGTCAAAACTCTTAAAAGAACCAAGATGATGTCCAAGAAAAGACCAAGAACCCAGCCCATAACTACAAAGAAGAAAAATGAAAAGAAACCAAGGGTGGAGTCATCTGCAGAAAAGGCCCAGGAGGAAACAGTGAAATCTGATGGAAAAGTTGCTGAAGAAGAAGTGGCAACTCCATCAGGGAAATCAGGCAATGTGCAATCACAAACGGATGCCCAATGTGACTTGTACATTACTAGTGTTGAATCTAACCCAATTCCACTTCAGGCTGAACCAATATCATCTAAGGCTCCTGAAATCATCTTTTGGGACACTTTGAAAGATGGTAGAAAGGAGTTCATTAGGATAAAAAGAGCTGATGGAAAATTTGAAGTATTTTCTACTTGGGGAAAGATTGTCAGAACTTGCTCAAGATCAGACTTAGAAGAGATGTTCAAAGTTGGGATGAAGATATATGGAAACATGCTGACTGAGCCAGGGATGTCAATCTCTAAAATGGTACTTGAATTCTTGTGCCAAATGTTCAAACCTGAAGCAGTTCAGCATAGGTTAAACACACAGTTTCAAGTCATTACCAACTGGATGCTCTATGAAAACTGTGGAGTATATGTCATCTCCCTTGACTCTGCAACTCATGAATACTATCTTGTAGATGAAATATACAATCACAGCATGAAGAGGCTGCAAGGAATGCTACACACTAAGCTGACCTGCAACAAGGATTCAGCAATGGGTAGATTCTTGGTAAAGAGGATTCTCAATCAGAGTCTAGGCCTAAGTCCTAATCTGTGTGTACATGATGACTAAGTTTTGGAAGCATCATCTGAAGAACTTGACTTCTTTTCCTAAAAGTCAAGTTAGGGGGAGATTGTTGGGAACTGAAGATATGCTAAGTATGGTTAGTACTGCTAAGTCTTCATTACTACTGCCAGTTCTTCGTTACTACTGCTGGGCAAAGTTAATGCTGCTAGATGAAGTTAATGCTGCTAGTTGAAGTTAGTGCTGCTAGTCCAAATTACTACTGCTAGACATGGTTAGTACTGCTGAGCTGAGTTACTACTGCTTGAAGACTGTGAAGGTTAATACTGCTGAAGGTCATTAATGCTGCTGAGCCAAATCATCATTAATACTGCTGAAGGTTGTTAATGCTGCTGAGCCAAATCATCATTAATACTGCTGAGTTGATAAGTTTGGGATGCGATGCTTTTGGAGACAAATAAGGAATTGATCAAGATATGTTTAACGAAGATTCAGAAGATCAATTTACTTTTTATAGTTATCTTGTAATTACTTTTGTATAAATAGTATTGATAGATAGCTATTAGACAGATACGAAAACAGAAGATAGTTAGCATACAGAATTCGATATTCAAGAGTGAATTAACCTCAAGGTCATAGATCCTATTTCTAGAGAAGTAGAAATCGTCTTGTTGAGCCTGTTCAACAAGATTGAGGTTTGGTGTAAAACTTGTGAGTTATAACTGTTTGATATATATACAGTTTATTGAATTTCTATTGATTGTTCTTTAATTGATTTAGAGTTCTATTCCGCAAGATTCTCTAAATTCTGTTTCTAAGAAGTTTAATTCTTGTTAAGAATCGATCCTGACATTTATCCATTTAAACCCCCTAGAAACCAATGAAGAAGGATACTCTTGATATCTAAATAATGAAAAAGGCTAGAAGCCACAATAATAGAATCCAGCCATAAGCCACTTTGACCATAGCAGGAGAAAATCTTCTCATGATCAACCCCATAGGCCTGAAAGTAGCCCTTAGCTGCAAGATGGGCGTCTAATGGGATTAAAGGAGAACAAGCCTAAATGATTTTTAGCATGTTTATGTGCCAATCTTATATTTATGTGCCATAGAGAAACACATTAGAATTAGATTCAATACGGAAAACAACTCTCACTTTTTATTTAGCAGAACATATCTGATGGTTAATTTCAAATTGGTTTCTCTATTTAGTTAGATAAGATTGGGCTTTCTTATTTTAAAAAGTTTAAACAAAAGAATTTTATAATCGATCAATAATATTTTTGACTTAGTTAATACCAATCTCGAATATGAGAAAACAAACGTAAACTGACTACTAATTAAAAAAAATGCATTTTGCAACCCTAATGTTCATGATAAAGAACAGAAAAGCAAAAAGAACCCTCATGATGTCAAGTTAAAAAAGGTAAATACATTCATCTAAACAGTAAGAAAGTTGAAGGGACAAGA
This sequence comes from Saussurea involucrata, assembly GCA_033807775.1. Lineage (NCBI taxonomy): Eukaryota > Viridiplantae > Streptophyta > Magnoliopsida > Asterales > Asteraceae > Saussurea > Saussurea involucrata. Next base: position 70,930,507 of record CM066321.1, on the reverse strand, counting down.
AAGCATACAAGAACATATCAACAGAAGATAAGAGGAGTAGTGATGTCAAGCTGTAAAAAACACAGAAGTTTGTAGCTTCTTGTTTGAAGTATAGTCTCAATTACTATGTTTAGTGGATTTTGTGTGCTATATTAGTTTGATAAAAGCTCTCAAGACAAATAAAAATCACAAAGAAGCCTCCAATCATATTATTATATCAAATAAAATCTTTCATTAAACCGCCACAAATTTACACATTGTGTCATCGAGATGCCATGAACCATGTCTTCTGAAACATATGATGCTGGTTTTTTTCCTTAGTATGCCACAGAAATAAACAGACATGACATCAAACAACCATCATGATAAGAGCTTTTGGAGACGCAAGATAGGCTTCAGAGCCTTAAGATAGATAGAGGGATGTTTAGTTTTTCGTACTTTTCCTATATATTCCTATGTTTTATGTCCTTAATTGTCTAATGGGGCCTTTGGATAAATGACCTTAAATGAATTCTCAATTAGGAGCATAACCTTCTAAAAATGTTTTAGCTCAATGACCTTCACCTGACCTGCCCCTGGTTGAAAACCACTTGCTACAGTAAAAACTTAGAAACACAATTAGAAGGTCATTTTGCAAAGCACACTTCTGGAGAAGGTCATTGAGCTAAATAGCCCCTTGTCTTATCTTATTTTACTGTTTTCACACACGATTCTTGAGATTATCCGGTCCCTACATCATCTCCACAACCATGTTCCTAACACCTACTCTGTCAAGGGTTCATGCATTATCACATTTTTACCACAGCTAGTGAGAAAAGATTTTTAAGTTACTCTTTAGGGGCCGCTTGGTTCGCAGAATGGAATTTGGTGGAATTGGAATCCATCAAAGGAATCTGACTTTGAAGGAATTGGAATGGAATTTGATGGAATTTGACTAGGCACTTTGATTGCGTTTGGTTGGATGGAATTGGAATGGAATCCCTAAAAATAATTGGAATCTCCATCTTTGTTTGGGGGAGGGCAGGGGCAGGGCTCGGTGGGGGTGGGGCAGGAGGGGGTTGGCAGGGGTGGGGCAAGAGGGGTGGAAGGTGGGTAGGGGTAGGTAGTAGGACAGGGTGGGGGTGACAGCAGGGCAGGGTGGGGATGGGGCTTGACAGTGACAATAGTTGTATGGTCGTGGTGGGGCAAGGGGTAGTCGGCGTTGGTTAAAATAAATGCAAAAGAATGGAATTCAATTCCTTCCACTAGGTCAAGGAATGAAGAATTCATAGATTTGTGGAATTCAATGAAATTCAAAGGACTCCATCCATTCCAAGAAGTGAACCAAACAAGGAATTGGAATTTGGTCAAAGGAATTTGTCATTCCAATTCCATCAAATTCCTTCGAATTCCACAAACCAAATAGCCCCTTAGTATTATGACTATTATCACCAAGAACAGTTTTGAAAGATGTACTAAATTAAGCTTCCACAAAAGCATAGAAGCTTAGGTTCAGATCAGGCCCCACTTCTTGCAATAATTGTACTTACCATCTGAAGTGAAATCTAATAAGGAACGGAACTAGAACAGCTACCCAAGCCTCATCCCAGAAACCCAAGGACAGTAAAAATCGAGTTCAAATAAGATCGACACATCCCAAGAAAGAGGTATATCTAATAGTGAGGAAATAGTTGAATTACTAAAAAGCACAAATGAGAAGATGCATTTTGTGATGAGAGATGGCCAATAGAGATGAGTGCTGCAACCATGTCATAATATTGCCATGAACTATAGGGTCAGGAGGATATGAAAACAGCCTATGTAACTCATCATGCCTCCACTTAGAAAAAGTGAAATATTTTCAAAGCATTCACGCAGTTAAAAGCCTGCAGAAAACTATTGGCACGAGACACTGAAAACTTTTAAGTGAATGATAACTAAAGGTTATTAGAAATCCCTTCATGCTGGTGAACAACCACCACTATCATCAACTTCCCAATCCTCAGTTATCAGACTTGGTAATGGTAAATCCCTAGTCAGATGATGACCCTCTTCACATTTCAAGGAGCAGATACTGCTAAACCCAGTTGAACCACTGATTTTGACATGGATCGTACCTGGAGTAGTAATATTAACTGCAGACAGGTTAATTGCACCCTTCACTTCTTATGTTTTGCTAGGAATGGAACAGGACAGACTTGTTGGTGAAAGCATTAAAATTAGGAGAAAGTTGTATTCACTAAGAAACACACAAACTTTCATATATATTTTAACATTCACGATTACATACATATATATACAAAGCCATCCATCGTATCCCTTCAATAGTGATGGTTCAATGATGGTGCCTGTTCAATTTAGTAACCCCCATAACTGTCATATGACAGTTAATTACATTAAATTAAGAGTCTAGTTTACCTAATTCCAATATTCCCCCTTAAACTAGACTTGGATGACGCCTAGCTTGTCCTTCATTTTTAAGAAGTCTCCAATTTTCAAGGCCTAGGTGAGCACATCAGCTACTTGATCATTTGATTTGCAGAAGATGACTTCTATTTCTCCATACGATACCAATTCACGAATGAAATGGTATTTGATTCTAACATGCTTGCTCTTTACCGTGATAGACAGGATTCTTTGTTAATGCGATCGCTGATTTATTGTCACAATAAATCACGGTCGGCTTCTTTTGAGGATGTTTCAATTCTTCGAGTATTCCCCTCATCCAAATTGCTTGACAGCCAGCTAATGTTACGCTCATATACTCTGCTTCTGCAGAAGATAGAGCCACTACCTTTTGTTTTTTAGATTGCCAAGAGATCATACCTGAGCCCAAGCTAAAACGTAACCATAAGTGCTTCGGCTATCGTCAACGTTTCCCCCGTAATCGCTATCACAATAAGCGATTAATCTAGGAGTTTCAACCTTTTTGTACAGAATTCCATGATCGTACGTACCTTTGATATATCTTAACACTCTCTTTCCAGCCTCCCAATGACTTTGATTCGGTGATTCCATGAACCTGCTAAGCATGCTTACGGTGAACATGATGTCTGGTCGTGTAGCCGATAAATACATTAGGCTACCGATCAGACTTCTATATATGCTCGAATCAATTTTGCCTTCCTTTGGTTCTTTGGTTAATTTTAAACCGAACTCCATAGGTGTTGAACAAGGATTTGCATCAGCATCTTGAATCTCTTTAAGACTTCCGGTGCATACTTTCTTTGTGAGATGGCTATACCATCTTCTCTTTGTTTTACCTCTATGCCCAAAAAATAATGGAGATGCCCCATATCCGTCATTTCAAATTCTTGCTTCATAGAATGCTTAAACTCGTCTATCATTCTTGGACAATTTCCGGTGAAGATTAAATCGTCCACGTACAGACAAACAAACAGGAACTCACCCTTGAGATCTTTAACAAACAATGTGTGTTCATAGGGACATTTTCTAAATTCATGCTTCTCAAAATAGGTGTCTATACGGCTATACCAAGCACGAGGTGCTTGTTTTAGTCCGTATAGTGCCTTTTTTAAACGACATACCTTTTGTTCTTCGTTCTTCTTGAGGTAACCCGGTGGTTGATCCACGTACACTTCCTCGTTCAAGTACCCGTTAAGAAACGCGGACTTAACGTCCATTTGATGGATTTTCCACTTGTTTGGGCTGCTAAGGCCATGACTAACCTGATGGTTTCCAACCGATCACTGGTGCGAACACTTCGTTGTAATCGATACCCAATCTTTGCTTGTATCCTTTCACGACTAAACGTGCCTTGTACTTGTCCACATCCCCATTTTCATTAAGCTTCGTTTTGTAAACCCATTTGACACCAATAGCTTTGTGTCCTTTGGGTAATTCAACCAAGTCCCACGTATCGTTCTTTGTAATAGACTCAATTTCAGAATCCATAGCTTTTCGCCATTTTTCACTCTTATATGCAGTCTCGAACTGGGTTGGATCAGCATCCGCAAATAATGCGAAATCCACCGGCTCACTGTTTTCAACCTGCCGTGATCTCCTATAGATATCACTCAAACTTCTCACCTTTCGTGGACCAGATTCTTCATCAGATGATAATGATGATGTAGAAGTTGATGGAGAGGAAAGTAGTGTCGAGTTAAGAGAAGAGTTAGGAGTAGGAAACTGACCTTCATTGTGTGTATTATTTCCTTGACCGTCTTGTAAGATTTCTTCATCAGCGATAATAGGAGGCCCATTTGTTTCTTGTGACCAGTCCCATGATTTCTCTTCCATAAAGATGACATCTCTACTAATCACTACCTTATTTGTATCCGGGTTAAAGAGCTTGTAAGCCTTTGATGTTTCACTATAACCGACGAAGATGCACCTTTCAGATCTATCGTCCAACTTACCACGTCCAACATCGGGAACATGGGAGTACGCTATGCATCCAAACACCCTTAGATGAGAGACCGAGGGTTTGATCTTACTCCATGCCTCTTGTGGTGTTTTTCCGTCTAAACTACGAGTGGATGATCGATTTAAAATATAAATCGCACAAGCTACTACCGCCTCAGCCTTCTGGTAATTCTTTATATTTCAGCATGCTTCTCGCCAATTCCATAAATGTTCGATTTTTCCTCTCCGCAACTCCATTTTGTTGCGGAGTGTAACGAGTAGTTTTTTGATGATTGATCCCACTTTCTTTCAAGAACGTTTCAAACTGATGAGATGTGTACTCCCCTCCGTTATCAGACCTCAAAATCTTGATAGTACACCCACTTTGTTTTTCAACAAATAATTTGAAATACTTAAAATTGTTGAACACTTGTGACTTGTCATTTAAGAAATAGACCCACGATTTCCTACTGAAATCATCAATAAAAGTGAGTATATACTTACTTCCTCCAATGGATAGTGTCCTCATAGGACCGCACACATCCGTATGGACTAACTCGAGAGGTTGAGATGCTCTCCACGCTTCATCTTCTTTTGGGAAAGAACTCCTGGAATGTTTTCCCAAAGCACATGCTTCACAGTCTTGATTAGTGTTGTCAATACTTGGTATTCCCTTTACCATTTGAGTTTTACTCATGTGTGTCAACGATCCAATATTCAAGTGCCCAAACCGTAAGTGCCATAGTTTTGATTTATATCTAATAGGCATGCTAAAAGCTGATAATCCATCTTTATCAAATTTAAGAGGAAACATCTTATTATCCGTCATTTTAATGTCTCCTAAGAGGTTACCTTCGGGATCTTTTAAGATGCATTTACCATTGCTAAAGTGAACAACATACCCCTTTAAGATTAATTGACCAACACTCAATAGGTTGTGTTTGAGTGCAGGTACGTAGTAGACGTCACATATCCTTTTCCCAAACTTAGTTTTTACCAGAATGTTTCCTTTTCCTTGAACTTTATGCTTCCTTTCATCCCCTGTTCTAACTTCACTTATCAATTTATCATCAAGAATTTCAAACATGTTTTTCATACCTGTCATGTGATTGCTACACGCACTGTCTATGTACCACACCATGTCGAACACGGCTTCTGAATTGTCCCATGTCATAAACATGGTATCGGGTTCGGGAGGTTCGTTCTCATGCATAAAATTTGAATTATTGTTTCTTTCTTCAGCCTGTTTCTTTCGGAAAAATTTGATCGTATGTCCGTACCTTTGACAATGGTAACACTGAACTTGAGAGAGAGGTTTTCCTCGTCCTCTTCCTCTAGATGAACTTTCAGCATGTTCTTCATGATTCGGTTCCTCGGTAGAACCTCTTCTTTCATAAAACTTCGATTTATCTCTATCAATCGAAACCTGTGTTTGGAATGCTTGATCGATAGGTGATGTATCAAATTGCTTCAGTCTCAATTCGTGAGATTGTAGCGTTCCCAACAATCTTTCAAGAGAAAGAGACGACAGATCGTTCGATTCCTTGATTGCAACCACCACATATTCGAATTTCCTTGTTAAACTCCTCAGGATCTTTTCCACGATTCGTTTATCCTCTAGATTTTCACCATTAACCCTCATCTGATTAACCAGGGTAATTATCCTATTGTAAAAATCTTCGATTGACTCAGATTCCTTCATTCTAATATTTTCTAATTCACAACGAAGAGTTTGAAGACGTATGGTTTTGACCCTTTCCTCGCCTTTGAATGTTGTGTGTAACATATCCCAGGCCTCTTTAGATGTAGTTGCAATGGAAATCCTTTCGAAAATCGCATCATCTACAGCCTGATAAATGAAGAAGAGAGCCTTCTTATCTTTCTTCTTGTTTTCACGAAATTCATTCAATTGTTGAGGAGTAGCCTCGGCCGCAGGTTCCCTTATTCCAGTCTCGACGATTTGCCAAAGATCTTGTGATTCGTATAGAACTCTCATCTGGATACTCCATTGATGATAGTTGCGATTATTTAATTTGGGGAGTTGTGGTTGTATCAGGTTTCCATTTTGAGACGACATCCTTCAGATTGCAGAACCTGGCTCTGAGACCATATGTTGGTGAAAGCATTAAAATTAGGAGAAAGTTGTATTCACTAAGAAACACACAAACTTTCATATATATTTTAATATTCACGATTACATACATATATATACAAAGCCATCCATCGTATCCCTTCAATAGTGATGGTTCAATGATGGTGCCTGTTCAATTTAGTAACCCCCATAACTGTCATATGACAGTTAATTACATTAAATTAAGAGTCTAGTTTACCTAATTCCAAAAGACTTGGAACCAGAACAACAACCAGGTGACAAAAGCATAGGAGCAGATACTTCTAAATGGTTCAGCATGTGTAATCCTCAAATCTGTTCGGAATATCTCAAGACCCAAAAGAAAAATACTTAAGGCCTTCTGCTGATGGAAAGAAGAAAGAAGAAAGAAGAAAGAAGAAAGAAGAAAGAAGAGATCGGGTGACCTCAAAAACTTCATTGGGATGATCACTCGAGGTCTGGACTGACCAAAACTCCAAGAAGATATGGAGATCGTAGCCTAAGTAAGTCACTCAGTCCAGGGGTATGTTTGTCTGTTTTAGGTAGGCACAGGAGGTGAGTAGTCAAGGAAACCGACTAGGATAATCAGTCCTTTAGGAGGATTGATCGGATCAACCAATGCAAAAGAGAGTAAAGGAGGCATTTGTAGTATTACCAGCCAACAGAGATGGTGATGTAGGCAGTACCATTTATGCTCTTGGAAGTGTGACTTGGAGTCTCTAGAACCTTCGAATCTTGAGCCCTAGGTACATATCAGGGTTATAGCCTACTGGGTACTGAGAGAGAACCCCGAAATGAGTACTGCATCATATGCATCCATGAGCCTGGACACACAAACATAAAATACGTAAACACTGTGTCTAACATCGGTTACTAGGTGATATGATGTTAAAAAAACCCTCAATTGATGAGAATGAGCATCTCTTTGTGATTCCAATAACAAACACCCTACTGGCTACTTCCACGAATCTTGAACCAACTTAAACTTCTCCAAATATGGCTGACTGGTCAACAGCACAGCCAAATTCAGATATGGGAGAGTATAAAGGACACAGACGAAGATGAGTACAATAAGATAATTTTTACTAAAACTAAATATTCACAAAGAACACTGGTCAGAAGTCAAGCTTAACCAAAACACAGAATCTGAGAACCAATCACAAAAAAAAAAAGAAAAAAAATTATGATTATGATTATAGGACACTGAATGAACGCATTGGATCTAACTTCGCATAGGTAGTAGAAAACAACCAAATGAAGTCGATAAAAAGTCCCCATTCGCTATATCAAAATCATATCATTACTTCTTTTTGTCATTGCAATATGGATGTAGAAGCAAACAACATATAACAAATCAATCTTTGACTAGCAGAAACTTTAGATCGAAAGAAAGTTCTTGTGTAACATGCTTCATCTTCAGGCCTCAAAAGTCGCAGAAATTACCCAAAAATTAAATACAGTAGATAGGTGCTGAAATGTCCAAAGGAATTGCTATATGAATCTGGAACATTTCCTCTGGTTTCCTATTTTCATAGGTCAAATAGACAGTAAAGATGAAAGTACAAACTATATAGCACTTACTATTTCCAATATTCCATATAACCACGCAATAGAAGGTACATGTATAATATTCGAGTGCATACATTTTCAAGTTCCAGTTCTTAAATCAACTAAATACATCAAAATAGCAAAAGTGGATGAAAAGAGACTTACAAGTCCTTGTTGGTTTTTTAAGCCTCGGTCCTCCACTCTACAGTTGCCGTCAATAACCAATGTCATGATTGGAACCTAATTTCCAGAGTCAAGAGTCAAATGCAGTACAACAACTAAAATCCATCTCATCTGCTCCAACAGATATCTAAAAATTCACTAGTATATATTTAATCACTTTTCTCATAATTGATGAAATGCCAAAAGCATAAATGCTGAACAAACGATCAAATTCAAACACAACTACCAAATCACAAAGCATAATGCATGCGTTTCACTAATCCAATTCGACTTCACCATTGATTCTTACCACATTATCTTGAGGCTTCCTCTTGTAATAAGCAAGCAATCTCGACTCAAGCACAAAATACCGCATGTGTATGAAAGATCTCCCGATCTTCCTCCTCCCATACCGCACCATCCACCCTTCATACACTACCTTTGAATTCGACATCTCAATCTTCGCTTCTGATCCTCAATTATTCAGTAACTACTACTCATTATCTTCAGCCCTTCAACCCCAAAACTTAATCAATCACTCAGGTAATCACTAATCAATCAAAACCATAAACCTAAACCCCACCCTCCGAAAAAAACTCTGGAATTTTCTTCAAAATCCAATCCGCAACAGCGATCTGGTGAGCCAAAATACTCGGGTCAAACTAAGACATAAGTCAAAATCGGCCTGCAAAGTTGAGTAAAATTGACAGAACAATTGACGTTATTATTGAGTCGCTGGATGTATACATACAAATAATTTTGTATTTATATGTGTGTAGTAAGTTGAAGATGACGAACATACAATCAATTTCTTCCAGTTCACGGCTTTCGGTTGATGATGTCGGCCTGCAAGCTGTCTTGGAGTGTGGGGATGAGAGAGAGAGAGAGAGAGAGTCAGACAAAGGGATTATCAATGGAAAAATGTTGGATTAATTTTGATTTTATTTGAATAATTCCAATTAAAGCAATTTTAAGGATGATTAACCCAAATACCAAATACTCCTCCTTCCCTCTTTGATACCCAAAGTAACTTATTGTTATAATATTCATATGTGGATGACAAACATAACTTCAATGGATGGATTGTCAGTAGTAGATGAAATGATGATAGTTAGTAGATAACTATTCATGATTGTTGATGATCGATGATATCTTTCAATATCTCGTCCATTCTTGTAGTATAAATAGAGGTATGATATATGTAAGAAATACAAGATAACAAAATCTCTATCTATAATCTTTTACTTTCAATCTCTATCTTTCTTCTCCATTATATTATCAAAGTGTTTATAACCTAGAGGTAGTCTTTCTCTTAAAATTATAACACGTTATCAGCACGAGCCTCTAACCAACCGAGGTATGTATTTCCTTAATCCAAAATAAAAGTTGATGAATTCTTGTTATAAATATTCTTGTTATTAGTATACTAATTTTCGTTTATGCATATACTAATCTTATTTATGGTTTAATGTTTATACTAACTTTTACCGTTTTTATGTATTAATTATCTCTCTCTTTTACCTATAACGGTTATATATATAACCGTTGTATAACGGTTATATATATAACCTATAAATAAACCCTCAATTTTCATTACTCAATACACAAATTACTCTCCTTTCAAGTTCATATAATCAAGAAGTTTTTCTGAAGATGCTTCATCCCGTTACAATTCTCGCAATTGTAATAATTATATTTCTAATTATTACTTCAAGTAATCTTCCACCTAATGAGTTTTATCTTTTCTTAAACATATTTGTATCTTTGGCTCTTCCACTTCTTTGTATTGCAATATTAATAGATATATCTGGATTCTAATTATTCTTTGTTGATTAATAGTTACAACATGTCGAACCTGTCAAAAATCGAATTTGCGGCTCTTGATATAAACGGCAAGAATTATATGTCATGGACTATAGATGTCAAGATGCATCTTGAATCCATGTACCTTTTAGAAACCATAGCAGAAGAAAACGTTTGCCCGTCGGCATCTAAAGCAAAAGCCATCATCTTCCTTCGAAAACATATTGATGAAATGTTAAAATTTGAATATCTCACTATCGATGATCCAAGCATCCTGTGGAAAAACCTTAAAGAAAGGTTTGATCATCAAAAGGAAGTTTTACTTCCAGCTGCAAGAGATGAATGGAGGAACTTAAGATTCCAAGATTTTAAAAAGGTGAATGACTATAATTCTGCATTGTTCAGGATATGTTCACAACTTCAATTTTGTGGACAAAATATTACTGATGCAGATATGTTGGAAAAGACTTACTCCACTTTTCACGCATCAAATATTACTCTGCAACAACAATATCGCTTGCAGAAATTTGCAAGATATTCTGAGCTTAATTCATGTTTACTTGTGGCAGAACAAAATAATGAGCTTTTGATGAAAAATCATCAAACGCGTCCAACGGGTTCATTAGCATTTCCTGAAGCAAATGCTACACGTCCAACAGGTTCAACAGCATTTTCTGAAGCAAATGCTATAAATAATGATAATCCTAGAAATAATTCCCATGGACGGGGACGTGGACGTGGCCGTGGTTATTTCGGCCAAAACAATTTTTATGGACGAAACCAAAATTCTGGCCGAGGCCACCCTTACGGTCGTGGACGTGGTTTCTATCGTGGTCGTGGGCAAAGAGCAAATTATCATCATGCTCCACAAGGACATAGAAGCCAACCACAAAGTAAGCTCAAACATGATGCTGGAACAAGTCATTCACAGAACCCTAAAGGTTCTTGTTATAGATGTGGTAGCATGGACCACTGGTCAAGAACGTGACGTACACCACAACATCTCGTTCATCTTTATAAGGAATCTCTTAAAGAAAAGGAGAAGGAAGTAAATCATATGGACAACCTGAAGTTGACCAACACTGATTTAAGTGTTTCTGATTACTATAAAGATATGGATAACCTGGAGTTGACCAACAATGATTTAACTGACTATGCCGACATTTGATTTACATAAATGTTTATGATCTTTGTATTTCTTTTCTGTAACCATGTATTCCCTTTCGATTATATGAAGTTTAATAACGTTGTTCTCTTATTACGATTATTATTATTATTATTATTATTATTATTATAAACTCACAATTTGTTTAATATTTGAAGTTTAATATGAATTCCATCGGAGCACAACATCAAGCAAATGTTGGAGACCTATGTATACCGGATAGTGGTACCACGCACACCATCCTGAAAGCTAAGAAATATTTTTCTGAATTAAAACTAACAAAAGGAACCATACATACTATATCAGGTCCTACAGACTTGATAGAAGGAGTAGGAATGGCTCATTTCCTATTACCAAATGGTACAAAGTTCTGTATAAATAATGCTTTGTTTTCTCCGAGATCGAAAAGAAATCTATTAAGTTTCAACGACATATACATTAATGGATTCGATACTCGAACAGTGACCTATGAAAATGAGAAATATATGTATATTATTGATAAGAACCGTGTGGTAGAGAAACTACCAATACTTCACTCCGGTTTACATTATACATATATAAATATGGTTGAAACAAATATGGTAGTTAAAGAAAAATATTGTGATCCTGCGATTTTTAGTTTATGGCATGACAGATTAGGCCATCCCGGATCAACAATGATGCACAGGATAATTGGAAGTACACATGGACATCCATTGAAGGACCAGAAGTTATCTCAAACGGGTAAAGTTACTCCATGTACATCTTGTTCACTTGGAAAATTAATTGTGAGACCTTCACCACCTAAAATTGAAAAGGAATCACCCATGTTTCTAGAAAGAATTCAAGGTGATATATGTGGACCAATTCATCCACCAAGTGGACCATTTAGATACTTCATGGTCTTAATAGATGCATCTAGCAGATGGTCTCATGTTTTCCTATTGTCAACTCGTAATGTGGCATTTGCAAAATTTCTTGCTCAAATTATCAAATTAAGAGCACATTTTCCAGATTATTCTATTAAAAAGGTGAGACTTGATAATGCTGGTGAATTTACATCTCAAGCCTTCAATAACTATTGCATGTCTGTAGGAATTATTGTTGAACATCCAGTTGCTCATGTTCACACACAAAATGGTTTAGCTGAATCATTAATTAAACGTCTTCAGCTAATAGCTAGACCATTGATAATGACAACAAAACTTCCAATTTCTATATGGGGTCATGCAATATTACATGCTGCATCATTAATTCGCATGAGACCAAGTGCATATCACACATACACTCCTGTACAACTCGTTTCTGGTCAAGAACCAAATATCTTCCATCTTAGAATTTTTGGATGTGCAGTATATGTCCCTATTGCACCACCACAATGAACAAAAATGGGTCCTCAAAGAAGGTTGGGAATATATGTTGGTTATGAAACATCTTCTATAATAAGATATCTTGAACCACTAACGGGTGATGTTTTTACAACACGTTTTTCCGATTGCCATTTTAACGAGGCTATGTTCCCAGCATTAGGGGGAGAAAAGAAAACCCAAGAAAAGGATGTTTCATGGTGTGAACCATCATTATTGTATCTTGATCCTCGCATGAAACAATGTGAAACAGAAGTGCAAAAGATAATACATTTGCAAGAAATTGCAAATCAATTACCTGATGCATTTACTGATACAAAAAGAGTGACAAAATCTTATATACCAGCTGTGAATGCTCCAGCTCGTATTGAAGTCCCAGTTGGACAAATAAATGATAAAGTCACTGAAGAGTCTAAAGCACGCCTGAAGCGTGGAAGACCATTGGGTTCTAAAGATAAAAATCCCCGAAAAAGAAAGGGAACTGAAATTGCAATTGGTAACGAACAAAGTGTTCCTGAAGAAACACAAAATATCATAATTTCCCCAGAAGAGGAAATGAATGATAAAGAGATTGCAATCAATTACGGGTTTACGAAAAAGTTATGGAACAGAAATGAAATGAGAAATATCGATGATATATTCTCTTATGTTGTTGCATGTAATACCTTTGGAAATGATGATCCCGAACCAATGTCTATCATTGAATGTCAAAACAGACATGACTGGGTTAAATGGAAAGATGCTATTCAGGTTGAACTAGATTCCCTCAATAAACGAAAGGTTTTTGGACCTATCGTTCTCACGCCAGAAGCCGTGAAACCTGTCGGGAACAGATGGATTTTCGTACGAAAAAGAAATGAGAAAAATGAAATTATTAGATACAAAGCCAGACTTGTGGCTCAAGGTTTTTCTCAACGACCCGGAATTGATTATGAGGAAACGTATTCTCCTGTTATGGATGCAATTACGTTTAGATATTTAATCAGCCTAGCAGTCTCTGAAAATTTAGAGATGCGTCTTATGGATGTTGTTACAACATACTTATATGGATCACTTGATAGTGATATCTATATGAAAATCCCAGGAGGATTTAAAATGCCTGAAGCATTAGGTACAAAACCCAAAGAAATGTATTCAATCAAGTTACAAAGATCTTTATATGGGTTAAAGCAATCTGGACGCATGTGGTATAATCGTTTAAGTGATTACTTGATAAGTAAAGGTTATATAAATAATCTTATTTGCCCATATGTTTTTATTAAGAAAACAACATCTGGATATGTAATAATAGATGTATATGTTGATGATCTAAATATCATTGGAACAAATAAAGAGATCAATGAAGTGATTATGCTTTTGAAGAAAGAATTTGAAATGAAAGACCCTGGAAAAACCAAATATTGTCTTGGTTTACAGATTGAGCACATGCACAATGGAATACTTGTGCATCAATCAAATTATGTTGAAAAGGTCTTAGAACGTTTTAGCATGGACAAAGCAAATACTTTAAGTACTCCAATGGTTGTTAGATCACTTAATATCAACAATGATCCATTTCGCCCTTGCGAAGAAAATGAAGAGGTTCTTGGTCCAGAAGTACCATACCTTAATGCAATTGGAGCACTTATGTATCTTACTAACTTTACTAGACCTGATATTTCTTTTGCAGTGAATTTGTTAGCAAGATTCAGTTCATCTCCCACAAAGAGACATTGGAATGGAATCAAACAAATATTCCGATACCTTCGAGGAACTGTTGATTTAGGACTATTCTATTCTAACAATTCAAAAGAAGGTTTGATTGGTTATGCAGATGCAGGTTATTTGTCTGATCCTCATAAAGCTAGATCCCAAACTGGATATGTGTTCATGAACGGAGGTACTGCTATTTCCTGGCGATCTCAGAAGCAAACACTTGTTGCCACTTCTTCAAATCATGCTGAAGTTATTGCACTTCATGAAGCTAGTAGAGAGTGTGTTTGGTTGAGATCAATGACACAACTCATATTGACTTCATGCGGACTAGAGAAGAACAAAATTCCAACTTTGATCTATGAAGATAACGCCGCATGTGTCGCACAAATGAAAGAAGGATATATCAAGAGTGATCGAACAAAACATATACCTCCAAGGTTCTTCTCATACACTCAAGGTCTTATAAAAGATAATCAGATTGAAATGAAATATATTCAATCAAGCAACAACGCAGCGGATCTTTTCACAAAGGCACTGCCGACTGCAATATTCAGAAAACATGTTCTTAATATCGGTATGAGACATGTGCATAATATGTAATGATCCATGGATATCAACATCAGGGGGAGACAACTACCAGCTGCACTCTTTTTCCCTTAGCTAAAGTTTTTTCCCACTGGGTTTTTCTTTAGCAAGGTTTTTAATGAGGCACACGTCATAGTCAAACTACGATTTAAAAAATTGTCATCCAAGGGGGAGTGTTATAATATTCATATGTGGATGACAAACATAACTTCAATGGATGGATTGTCAGTAGTAGATGAAATGATGATAGTTAGTAGATGACTATTCATGATTGTTGATGATGGATGATATCTTTCAATATCTCGTCCATTCTTGTAGTATAAATAGAGGTATGATATATGTAAGAAATACAAGATAACAAAATCTCTATCTATAATCTTTTACTTTCAATCTCTATCTTTCTTCTCCATTATATTATCAAAGTGTTTATAACCTAGAGGTAATCTTTCTCTTAAAATTATAACACTTACGATATAAAAAAATCACAAAAATAACACATTTTAAAAAAAATTACAAATTTAACTACCAATCTATCAGGAATGATCTAGGTAGGTACTAAGTTTGCGTCGGCCGATCGGCGCAATGTCAACCCTCCGACTTTGACTACTATTTCGTCTTTTTGCTATATATAAAATCTACCTATTTTTTCTTTTACTTGGTCTTACTTTATTTTTATTTTTCTTTATAAAAAGTTATATCTAATAATTAATCATCAATATATATATATATATATATATATATATTAAAGGAAAAACCATCAAGTATGATGTGGCATCTCCTCAAGTCTTGAACCTCCTTTATCTTTTTTCTCCTTCCCTCACTTTTTCCCACCTTAATTTCTATTTTTTTATTTTATTTTTGAAATTTGTAATTTTGAAAACAACAATTACTTTTTAGAACTCCAAACTTTTCAATCACCTTTATAGATTTTGAGGTCATTGTTTATTGCAATGTCTTTACTTTCTCCACCTCTTCATCTATCCATGTCTTTATTTCTCTAACTATTCCTCTCCATTAGTTTTGCCATGAATGGTAATTACATATCTTTATGAAATTTTCTTTCGGTTATATTTTTTATCGCTACATATATTCGTTCCCACACATAAATACAAATTGTTTGCATAAATGTCTGAGTGATTTTTTGAGTTTGAACTAACATCTTTGTTTATCCTAAAGATCAAAACATCTTTCTCAATGTTTGCTGCAACCACGTTCATCCGATGAACCTTCTTCTACTCTACTATGCTACCATGCAACGACCTATGCAAATCGTAATATTTTTTCTGCGTCTTAAATTTTTTATTTTTTTTGTAACGTAAAATAAATTATTTCTAACCCAACATGAGTTTTATTAGGATTTGCAAAATTGTTAATCAAGTCTTCATATAGGTTTAAAGAATTGTTCAATTTCCAATCTCAAAACGGTTTCCTTTGTGATAGGTTTATTCACGACTTGGTCGTAAACGTAGTGCCAATAAGAAGAATATAATTTTTTGCTATAAAATTGTTCCAAATTTGTACTAAGGGGTTGTGTGTGAATTTTGTTTCTATAGTTGAAGTTTCGAAGTACATTGTTTTTCTACAACATTGTAACTTTGATTTATTTAAAATATAGCTTAGTGTTGTACAAAATATATATGTTTGTATTTGTATTATATACATGTATGTTATATGTAACACCCTCAAAATTGGAAGAGCAACTAGATAAAAACTTCGATTAAATAGACAAAAGAAGATGAAATTCTTACTACGAACCATCCTTGAAATCACCTGAGAATTTAAACGTCACAACTCCAACATTATCCATAATCTAAGTCTTACAATAAGACCAAATAAAGACGGGTATTACTTAACACAAATACAAGCTGCTATTCCCATAATAAATGTGGAAGACTTAACTAAGCACTTCACTCCACGTGCACACTACTAGCACTCATATATCCACAATGTCACTAGAATTGTTCCCAGTCTGAACCTGTTGCACATGCCGACAAATAAAAAGGTTAGGCTAACGCCTAGTGAGTTTAAGAGTTTTATCATGATTGCGTAAATCAATAAACGAGGAGGATGTAACTTGAAAACATAATTTCCCAAAAGAATTTATAACAATTGTGTAAACAACTCATTTTCCCAACACACACAAACCTTGAGCCGAAAGCTTTCATATTAAACATTTTCCAAAATAAACTTACTCCACAACTCACTCAAAATGTGCTTTGGCGTTAAATATCCCGAGTAATATAAACGTGAATAAAACTCCAATATTTAGAACATCCAATAAGGATGAAGTATAGTACTCCACCAATAAACCATGGAAAACAATTCACATAAATAAAATACGTCACCGAAAATATGGATAAAAGTAAATACCCAAAAACAACACCTTTCGGTGGCGGGGGAGACCCGGTTCCAGCGAACGTGACGGGCACACAAAGTTAGGTCACGTATGATGTTATTGGATTACACCTCCAGTCCCGGTTTTAGTTCCCATGCCATAAAGACATCACAACCTCAAACCATATACATGCCTTTATTGCCTACTCCGTCGAGTTACACCTCAAGGACTTATGGGACCATATTGCCTATCCAATCTAGACGAGTTACACCTCAAGGACTTCAATGTCCCCCATTACCTACTCGCTAGTGGCCCCGAACGGCCTACCGCATATAACCATGCGTTCCAATAGTCCACTCCTCGTGCACAAAGAGATAGGCACCAAAATAACTCATAATCCCGGAGTACAACCCATAACAGTTCCTCTCCACAAAAGGGACAAGACATCAACAAAGCTAGTTCGGCATAAGCCCCAAAGTGAGAATATCAAGACTCATCACTATTAAGTATGACTGACTTACATGCTTATGGATCCAATGCATTACAGTCTAAAACGTTACATGACTCAAAACGAATGAACTAATGCATTCAAAACATGTAACCTCCAAATAAGATGCAAGTAAATGCGTATACAACCAAAGCTCCATCTTGAGCTATTAAAACTGGGCAAAAGGCCCGAGACTCATTTGAGTATGATTCAAGCCTAAAAAGGCAAAACAACGTTTGGCTAACTACATGAGCCCATATGGTTATATAAACCAAAACTTATCTTTACTCAAATCTTTGACTTATAAACACAATTGGCCCTCAGCCCGAATCTAAAAGATTTACAATTTACAAATGTCCATAAAGTTGAGATTGACCAAACTCTAACAATTCACACATTTGTATTTTCCAAAACGTACCGTATAATAGTTTGTGCATAATCAAGACAACACTAAAAGTACGTTTTTACCCAATAACCTCCATTTGTGAAAATAAGTTAAGTAAACACATTCAATCATGATTTACTTAACAAAGTGTCCAAAATCCCAAAAGTGGGTGTTTTATAAGATTTTATAAAGTTAAAACACTTTCATAATCAAAACCCACTAAATAGCTCCACAAGAATAATTTTCATGTAAACACATAATCACTTTAAAAAAATGACAATTTGGCATGTACAAAGTTTTCACAAATCAACTTGAACTCACCTTGCTAGATTTAGGCTAAATCCAGATGTTCCCCAAACGTAAGCTCCTTTGAAGAAACACGAACCTTCAAGCCCAAATCTTCCAAAACCTAGATCCATAAGTTTCCAACCATCAATATCCATAATTAACCATTTAGAATCGTTTCCCCCAACATATCACATCTAAAATCATCAATAGAACGAAACCCTAATTTCCAAAAATGAAGAGAAGAGAGGGTCACCTCAACCACTGATGTGCTTTAAATTTATACCGCAAGCGTACGGGTTATGTAGCATACGGGTCGATCATGGGGAGGTGACGGTCTAAACACTAACTACTTAATAATCTTGGCTAGTTATGCGAATCAGATAATTGGTTTGATTTTCTTTTTATCTAGATGAACTTAAACTAAAAGGGATTAAAGGAAGGAGACATAAGAAGAAGCAATTAGAACTAAAATTAAATAAGAGAAAAGACGACTAAAACTAAGAACATTGGGTAATATCAACTTTGGATTTTGGTAATGGTGGGAATTCATTTTTTCAAAATTACTTCAACTCTCTCTCGAGGTGGGAAAGTTTTTCTAACCAAGATACATATTTACTTTCGCAATACATATACATTGGGAAGAAACATTAATATTTAAAACGAATATATTTCCCAATCAACGTCCCTAACTATTTACATGTTAGGACCGTTGTCATCGATCAATTTGACTCGAGTAAAAGATCAAACTTTCGTTTTCATCAAAAACCCATCCAATTAACTAAATGATTTGTTAAAACCCAATTAAATCGATTTCAACTTTCGTTGAAAGCGAAATGGAATAAAACTCAACATTCGTTTTAAAAATAGTCAATTAATACCAAAACTTCAATCCTAAGGCGATGATTACCCAATTAAACGAACTATTTAAACGAGACCAAACACAAGTTACTTAATTAGACTCTAACGAAATTAAAACTAAAATTAAACCTAGACTAACAAGGATATTACATTAGACTCAATCTAACAACAATTAACACTAACAATTAAGAGATGAACAACAACTTATTGAATAAACATGTGCAGAAAATTGACTAACCTAGATTAAAATGCAGAAAATAATTAAAGTGCGGAATTTTAGGGTAGAGAGAAAAGATGTAGATGTAAGAGAGTGAAAGAAACACAACAAATACAAGAGAGATGGAGGAAAATTAAACCTAATACATTAATTAAGAACATAAACGATTGATGAACAAACATTGTTTTCAAACAAATAAAACTAGAATTCAACAAACAAACCAAGAAGATAGGGAAGAAGATACTAGTATGAAAACCCGGTAGCAAGTCGGATTCCAATGGCCTAGGCTCTTTTCAATTTCATCTTCTTCCCAATTTCTTCTAGAAATCGATCAAAATGGAAAAACCACCAAGAGAGTAGAAAACTGTCGTGTGATAGATTGTCTGTCTAATCTCAAGGAAACGCCTGATATACTTAAAAACATAAACCTAAAAGTTTTTAAAGACAAAGGCCCAAAAGCCCAAACAGAAAAAGGCACAGAAAATTGAAGTCCAAATGACTTTCACGGCCGGGGAGATTCCTTCGCGCCTGTGAAAGTATTGCAGAAACTTTCAGCCTCAATTCAAGTGTTTTCCTCGCTTCCAACCATCTTCTTTCCTCCGCTCTCCGCTTCCTCGCCCACGTACACTTTATATTTTTCTTCCTTCTTTTTCATGAGCATGCCTCCGCCTATCTCACCTTTCAAACTACGCATAATCTGCACAAAATAAATACCAAAAGCATAAAAACCATTCCCAAAAGAATTTCCAACCGTGATTAAAGAAAATAAGAAAAAATGAATAACTATGCATGAAAAAGCTAAACTAAACACTAAAATATAAAGAAAATGCAACTATTATATACAAAGTTAGGTGCATAAAATGCACTTAACAAACTACCTACAAGCTAAACTTTCTTGTCCCCAAGAAAGAACCAGAATTTATTCGGGTAAAAAACAAAGAGAAAAGGAAAAAGAACGAAGACTCTTGAAGATGTCAAGGCGAGTTATCCCACAATCTCCCGTATCAGAAACAAACAACCAACTACCACTTGTTGATTATAAAAAGCGATTAGGAACCTATGATTACCAAAGTGTCAAACCAACAAACACCAATCAAGAATATCGCAAAACATCGCCACCTAAAAAGATTTCGCAAGCATACCATAGCCGCTAGGGAAAGGGATGGTGATCTATATAGATGGATGCTCACGGTGTCGCCTTAAGCTCTCAAGTGTGTATAGGGACGTGTATACGCTTAAGTCCTTCCCGATCGAGACAAATGAATGCAGTCTTGACACAATTGAATTTATTCTCAAGTCCAAGAGTTTACCATAATAATACGTGCAATGAGGGCTTTGGGGTACGGTTAAGGGTTAAAGGTAGGATTAGGCTTGTTTATTGGTTTTGGAGGCTTTAACGGTTTACGGGGTTTTTCATTTTTTTTGTACGCACATAAGACTTCTTTTCTTAATGTTTTTGATGGATTGAAGGCTTATTTGTTTTTGCTCTTCTTTTCTTTTTGCATTTTTTTGTATATATATATATATATATATATATTTGTTTTTGTATTTTTTTTGTGAACCCACAAGCTATGCTTGTTTTAGGGGCTCAAGAAACTACCCACAAGCTTTGATTGTGTTTATTTCTAAGCTAAATACCAAATCCACCCATCTTTTGAAAACTTCAACAATGTGCATTTTTTTGTTTTTGGGGTTTATGGGTGTACAAAAGAAAGGCTAGTGTTTAGGCTCAAAAGGGGTTACAAAGGGATTTTTTTTGAATTTTTCGGAATTTAATTTTCATAAAATGAAGCCCTCTATGTATATTTATGATAAATTTGGACGAGAAACCATTCAAAAGTCTAGAACTACACCTTGACGGGAGGTAACACACAAGAAATGAGAAAATGGGATTGATTACATATGTGTCAATCCAAAAAACCCAAAATCTCACTAGGTAATTCCACCCATAATAGTCACTTTGTTGTAATGTAGGGAGACTATGGTATGCAAACTAATCCTAAAAGGCTACGTGAAACAACTTGCTTAACGGTGTGTGCGAGTGGCAACTAAGGTAACATTATTCCTAACAAAGAAGAGAATTTATTCAACATGATGGCAAAAAGTTGATGTGCAATTAGTTAATCAAGCAACTAAATCATGTGAGATGAGATATGTGTACTACGAGTCTTAACACAACAAAGAGAAATCAAAAATCTTTTTGGATTTTTTATGCAAAGAAATGTAATACTATATGCAAAGAAAATGGAAACAGAAAAAGAAACGGAAAAACACCCACCCACAAGCGAAAAGGAGCATTGTCCTCAATGCTCGGAATAGGGTGTTGATCCAAACCCTCAGTGGTTTGATAATGATCCTGAGAAACACTTAGTGAAAATTGTAAGTAGACAATATGTATCAAAGTTTCACTATCAAAGAAAATATACTAAGTCTGTTTAGTACCGCTGATAGGAAACTCATGTTCTTTAATGTACACTTCAGCGAACACTGTACATCGGTGAGCCCTGAGTATGTTCAGTCTCACTAATGATCGCTGATAATTTATGTTCTTTACTTATGATCCCTGAAGACAAGATTCACGTCAACTATGTTCTACACTGAAGTCGAAGATCAAGCCAAAGAACCAGCGACTAAGTCTACTAGTGACCTGATGCGAATATCAGCGAAGCCAAGACTTGTCCATCTCACGTGAAGTTTCAAGTAAAAGACTTCAGCGAACGCTGAACTTTATCATTCGTTGATAAAGAGTCATTCAGTGGACGCTGATTATGAAGTCTCCTCTACAAGAAATTATGTCTTATCCCCTTGCACGTTTTTTGTACGATTTGTCAGAAAAGACATCCCTTGTCTGAAATCGTACAACCAACTCTGACACTACACTGTTCATCATGCGGCCAAAAGGATGTCCCTGTAAAAGTCAAATTCATGCATCCACTCAGAGGCTGCCACGTGTAAAGGTATACTGACTTACATTAAATGCATGCAGTATATAAAGGAAACCCTACTTCATTTGTGAAGTGCTTGGCCATTCCTCTCTCGCTGAACTACTGTGTGAAAGAAAACCATCCTTAGTTTTCTTAATCTTCTTTCTCTCTTATTTCTAGTGCAAGAACTCTGTGTGTTCTCATAGTTTGTTTAGATTAGGTTTATTCCTTAATCTTGTTCCGCAACAAACTGTAAATTGTTTGATACATATCAATAAACAATTTAGAAAGATAAAAATCTTGTGTTTGTATTCAACCCCCCTTCTACAAACTTGTATAACCCCTTTGGGACCAACAAGTGGTATCAGAGCGGTTTGTTTAATCTAATAAACAAGATCTTGCTTATACTATCTCTTTTTCTCTTCCTTGCTATTCTTCATTATGGAAAACACCACAAACACAAACTACATAGATAATGGCTCTCTTGCAAAACCTCCTCGATTCTCCAAAGATAACTTCAATCTCTGGAAAAATCGAATGATGCTCTTCCTAGAAGGTGCAGACCCAACTATGCCTTACTATATTGAAAATGGACCCTATGTTCCACATATGATCCAAGCTTCAGTTCCAGCCACAGCAAATACTCCTGCCATCCCTGAAAGACTAATCGTCAGAGAAGTCTCTCAGTGGACTGAAGAAGATAAAAAGAAGGTGGCCATTGATACAAGGGCCAAATCTATCATCTCTATGTCTCTTCCTGATGAATTCTACCACTCCATCATGAACCTGAAAAGTTCAAAGGCCATGTGGGACACTATATGTGTTCAATATGAAGGTACTGCTGAAGTTCAGGACTCTAGAAGAATCAACCTGGTAAGGCAATACGAAAGTTTCATCTGTGGTAAGACTGAAACTATTTCTGAAGTACACCAACGTTTTAACTGCTTAATCATTGACTTAAAAACTGTTGGTAAGACCTACTCTAACTCCGAGACCCTGACTAAATTCTTGGAATGTCTTCCTGAAAGCTGGGACAACTATACTATGTGTCTTAAGCTGTCAAAGGATCTTAAATTTATGACCCTTGCTACCTTATTTGGCACTATGCTCAATCATGGGTAGTCGTGTCAGCTTAAGAAGAATCTTATAAAAGATTCCAAAAACACACCTGTTGCTTTACTCTCTTCAGAGTCAGTACCGGCTCAGCGATCAACTGTCACGATCACTGAACTATAATTTACTAACTCTGATGATTCATCAGACGCTGATCCGTCAGAGCTTGATGAGTCTCTTGCACTCCTGACAAATTCTTTCAGGAGGTTTGCTAGAAAGAGTAACTTCAGAAGAAGTAAACCTCTCACTCTCACTGACAAGCCCAAATCATCTCCTGTTGATAAGGCTACTACCACTTGCTATAAATGTGAAAAGATAGGTCAGTTTGCTAGTGAGTGCATGTCAAAGAAAGTTTCCAAACCTACTCTGCCCCACAAGAAATTCGTTACTCCTAGGAGTAAAGATGACAGATATTAAAAGCTGAAAGAGAAATATGCTAAGCTGAAAGCATATAAAAAGAAAGGAAAATGTCTGACCGCTGAAGATCACGACTGGGCTGAGTCTGATGAAGAATCAGATTCAGATGATGATGATGAGGCCAACCTCTGCCTCATGGCCAAAATAGAATAGGAGGAAGAACAAACTGAAATTCCCTCCACTTCTACTTCAACCTCTCAGGTATCAATTTCTACCATCTCTACTTCAGCTATCAGTGAAGCTGATAAACTTCGAGCAATCGATATGTTGACTATTGATTTATATGACACCATGAATGGCAAAACTAAAGCTGAACAAATGAATATAGATTTAACTGAACAACTTAAAAATTGTCACCTAAAAATTCAAGAGCTTTCAAATATTGAAAATAATCTAAAAGACCAGGTGTATGTAAATCAAGTCATCAGCATTGAACGCGAACAAGCTATCGCTGATCTAAAAGCTGAAAAGGCTATTGTTGAAGGATGGTATAAATCCTCAACAAAGATCACTGAGATAATTCGTGCTCAGATTCCTCTGAGTGACAAAAGTGGTCTTGGTTATAAAGCTGACGCAGAAGAACCAACCACTAATTGTTCCATGTTTAAGTTTGGAACGTTCGTGTCTTCTATCCCTGACACCTCGTTATCTCAGTGTTCCTATTCTAAAACTTCCATCCCTGAGAAAAAACCTACCTTAATCTCTAAAGGTAAAGGTAAAGAAAAAGTTTTTAATCAAAAACCCCAGAAGGGTACCTTTGTACCTAAGCTGAAAGTTCTCAAACCTTCAGCGAGTCATCCCTCTACGTCTAAGACCAAGATCCATGAATTTATTCAACGATCTACTCCTAAACTAAGAGTGGATGTAATTGGTAAGAAATCTGAAGAACCGATAGTTCCTCCAATTTCCAATGCCAAAGGTATTCTTGGTGCTGGTCTTGCTCATTTAAAAATCTCGACTAAGCATGCAAATGGTCCTAAAGCTACTTTTAGCTATAGGAAATGTTATCACTGTGGACTTACCGATCATATTGCCAGTAAGTTCCCTATAACCACCAAAGCTGAGAAATTAGCTAAGGTGAAGATCACTGCCCCCAAGGCAAAGAAGACCAATCCTGGTGCAAATCAGGCTAAGGTGAAAATAACCACTGAGGTTAAGAAATTAACCAAAGCGAAGAATGTCACTGAAGCTGAATCTTCAAATGCTGCGAAGATTGCTGAACCTTCCACTTCCTCTACCACCACTGACAAATGTGGACCCATAGTAAAATGGGTGCCCAAATCAAACTAATCTTCCTTTGTTTGTAGGTCCTGAAGGGTATCTGGTATCTCGATAGTGGATGCTCTAGACACATGACTGGCAAAAAGAACTTGCTCGCTGATTATAAGGAAGAGAAAGCTCCCGCTATGACCTTTGGTGGAAATGGAAAAGGCTATACCCGAGGGTTTGGTGTACTCTCTAATGGTACATCAACCTTCAGAAGAGTCGCATACGTCGAAGGGCTGAAGCACAATCTTCTTAGCATCAGTCAACTATGTGACAAGGACTTCAAAGTTTGCTTCACTAAGGAAGCATGTTTCGTCACTGACAAGAAGGAGAAAGTTGCTCTCAGTGGATATCGTTTGGAAAATGTTTATGTAATAAACATGGACTCAATAACCACTGAAAATGCTTGTTTCTTCTCCAAAGCCTCTCCTGATGTCAACTGGCTATGGCATAACAGGCTCTCTCATCTCAACTTTAAGACACTGAATACTCTTTCTTCAAAAGAGTTAGTCACTGGTCTTACTCAACATTCATACGCTAAGGAATCTCTCTGTTTAGCGTGTGAGAGTGGGAAACAAACCAAAGATAGCTTCAAGTCAAAGCAAGTTTCCTCAGTGTCATCTCCTCTTCAACTTCTCCACATGGACCTGTTTGGTCCTGTCAATGTTCAATCCATTGTTGGAAAGAAATACACTCTAGTCATCGTGGACGAATTCTCTCGCTATACCTGGGTGATGTTTCTCCGTGCTAAGAGCGACACCTCAGAAGAACCGATGTCTTTCATCAGGAAAATGGAAGTCCTGAATAACCTCACTGTTCGCTCAATAAGAAGTGATCATGGGACTGAATTAAAAAACAGTTCCCTTGATAATTTCTTTGAAATTAAGGGTATTTCTCACAAGTTTTCTTCAGTGAGAACACCTTAGCAAAATGGAGTCACTGAAAGAAGAAACCGAACGATCATCGAAGCTGCTCGTTCAATGCTCAGCGATTCTCATCTACCTACTCAGTTCTGGGAAGAAGCTGTCAACACTGCGTGCTTTACGTAAAATAGATCACTGATTCAACAAGACTGCCTATGAACTTTTCCATGGAAGAAAACCATCTATCAGTTTTCTTCACATCTTTGGTTGCCAATGCTTTATCTTAAACAACAGAGATGCTCTTGAAAAATTCGACCCCAAAGCTGACGATGGAATATTTCTTGGATATTCTTCTGTATCCAAAGCCTTCAGAGTCTTCAACAAGAGAAGACAAACTGTAGAAGAAACTATCTATGTCACCTTTGATGAATCCCGCTCAGCGAACTCAAGACCCTCCGCTGATAACGAAGAACTCAATCAGTGGATGTTTTCTCATTTTGGGGATTCAGAAACTATTTCTACCCCTGACCCTCAGGTCAACACTCCTACCGCTGATGATGATCCTATCATCATTCCCAGCGTGCAAACAAGTGAAGCTGAATCATCTTGGGGTTCAGTTGTTCCCATTAACACTATGCCTGCTTCTGAACCATCATCTGATATTCCATCAATTTCTCAGCAGTCAATGAATGAAATTTCATCCGCTCTGCCAATCGTGCCTCTACTACCTGACGTCGCTGAAGCTTCATCCTCAGTTATTCCAGAGTTCCATTCTGAGTCAGCGGCTCATGCTCCTGCTCAGCGATGGACGATAAATCACCCCATTGATCAAATTCTTGGTGATCTAAACACAGGTGTTCAGACTCGACGCAGTGCAGGTAACATCTGTCTTTATGTTAATTTTATTTCACTAACTGAACCAAAGAAAGTTGATGATGCCCTCAGAGATCCAAACTGGGTCAGCGCTATGCAAGAAGAGCTGACTGAATTCGAAAGAAACAAGGTTTGGAATCTCGTCCCTAGACCATCTGACAAAATTGTAATAGGTACTAAGTGGGTCTATCGCAACAAGTTAGATGAAGACGGAACTGTAACCCGCAACAAGGCTCGTCTAGTTGCTCAGGGATACAAACAAGAGGAAGGAATAGACTATGACAAAACCTTTGCCCCAGTAGTAAAACTGAAAGCTATTCGTCTATTCTTAGCATACACTATTCACAGAGACTTCAAGGTATATCAAATGGATGTTAAATCAGCATTTCTTAACGGAAGGCTGAATGAAGAAGTCTATGTTGAGCAACCTCCAGGATTCACTGATCCTAAGCATCCAGGTTATGTATATAAGCTGGATAAGGCACTCTATGGCTTAAAGCAAGCTCCTCGTGCATGGTATGACACTCTCTCAACTTATCTACATATTGAAAAATTTGAGCGTGGTAAAATCGATAAAACTCTATTTTTCAGGAAAGTAAAAGGTCATATCATTCTTGTTCAAATATATGTCGATGATATTATATTTGGTTCTACTAACCCTGATTTATGTACTCGTTTCGCTGAAAGAATGAAAGCTGGATATAAAATGAGTATGATGGGTGGACTGACATATTTCCTTGGTCTTCAAATCAAGCAGAATGAAAAAGGTACTTTCATTCACCAAGGTAAGTAAGTCAAAGATATGCTGAAAAAATTTGATTTAACTCAAAGCTCAGCTATGAAAACCCCTATAGCTCCGCTGCTGACACTTAACAAGGATCCTTCAGGGAAACCTGTTAATGTCACAGCGTACCGTGGGATGATCGGCTCTCTTCTGTATCTTACAGCTAGTTGTCCTGATATTATGTATGCAACTTGTTTATGTGCACGATATCAATCTGAGCCTAAGGAATCTCATTTGATCGCTGTAAAGCGTATTTTTAGATACCTTAAAGGTACTCCCAACCTAGGTCTTTGGTATCCCAAAGACTCAGGGTTTGATCTAATCGTCTATTCAGATAGTGATTTTGCAGGTTGCAAATTGGATAGGAAAAGCACCACAGGAGGCTGTCAGCTCCTAGGTGGTAAGCTGGTGAGTTGGACAAGTAAAAAGCAAAACTCAGTGTCCACCTCAACCGCTGAAGCTGAGTACGTAGCCGTTGGAAGCTGTTGCTCTCAGGTTTTATAGATGAGAAATCAACTATTGGACTATGACCTTCAGCTCTCCAAAATTCCAATCTATTGCGACAGCACTAGTGCCATCGCTATAGCAAACAATCCAGTGCTACACTCAAAGACCAAACACATCGATATCAGGTATCATTTTATCAGAGATCATGTGATGAATGGTGATATAGAACTCCATTTTATCCCAACTGACTTTCAGTTAGCTGATCTGTTCACCAAACCTCTTGATGAGACAAGATTTAACTTTCTCATCAGCGAGCTTGGAATGCTGAACCTTGAAGAATAATTCTTCAGCGGTAAAGTATTTGATCAGTGATAAAAAGAAATTCTATCTTCTTATTCAGCATCTAATCTCTGAACAAAAATGATTCACTGATATCCAGGTATGTTCTCTCTCCAATCGATGAAGTTTACTTCAGCATGCAGAATTTCAAAATAAATTACATCGCTGAATATTTCTTCCTTTCAGTGATTCTTTTGAAAATCTCACTAATATTTCTAATCAGTGCTTCTCTATTTTGAAAATGTCCCTGAGTTTTTTTTAAAAACCCTCAGAGACAACTTAAAATATGAAAGGACATTTGTGACGTCATCACATCGGATAACCCACGGCACGACTTTTCATATGACACGTTCGCCCGTTTCGTTTCCTTGTCCAATAAGATTCAAGGTACGTGTCACGTGTCATCATTAGAAAATTTTCCCGCTCATTAGTTTCTCTCTCTACTCATACTTATGAGTATGCAACGGTCGGGTCGGGGCCCAAAACTCATACCCCGATCGGGTTTCAAATGGAGCATGTGGAACCCGAAACCCGTCCAAACAAAAGTTCGGGGATCGGGTTTCGGGTGGGTGGGTCGGGGTGTTCGGGTTGGGCCTGATTCCAGCCCATTTTCAGATTCCTTATATATAACTACAAATTACCTAAATTTCTCAAGTAGATTATTTGTGACCATCTGATCTTTCATTCTACTGGCAGAGAACTTGTCATCAATTGGAAACATATAACAAAATAAACATTGGAAACAGTCAGAAGTAAAATATAAATTTTGTAATCCAAGTAGAGAAAGCAGATAAACTGATTCATGCTTGCTGCAAGTCACTGGATGTGGAGAAAGCATAAAAAATGTTGAGAGATATGGAAACTCACTTACAAATCACTACAAATAACCCACTTACAAATGGAATGAAACTGTGAAATGGATTTGTTTTTTTAGGAGAATACATAAAGGAAACCTATATATATATATATATATTAGATTTTTTTTTAAATAAGTTCGGGCTTCGGACGGGTTCGGGTGTGGGGAATGGAGACCCACCCCGATCCTAAATACCCGAGTTTTTTTAACGGGTTCGGGTGATTCGGGGTTCGGGTAATCGGGTGACTATTTCTCGGCCTGTTCGGGTTTCGGGTCGGTCGGGTGAGATCGGGTGGATCGGGTTTGCACATCCCTACTCACACTATATAAACCATTCGAGTTTATATTTTTACCTTTTACGCTCTCGAACTCTCTAAAGGCAAAAAGAATTCTCTTGCATCCCTAAGCTTTGGAATTTGTTCATAACTTGTGTTCATCACCTCGTATTTCAACAAAACAGGTTCACATTTTCTTCCTTTAATTCTTTTAAACTTGTTTTTGATCTTATTCTTGTTCTTAAAAGATCAAACAAATGCACTTTCTAAAAACATGAAATCTTCTTCTTCATAATTTCATGAACACAACTTGTGTACAGGTTGTTCTTATAAGTTTAAACCAAAAATCTTAAACTTATGCTTTTCATACGTTTTTCCAGAATCATTTCCTTAAAAGGAAACTGGAAAACAAGAAATTTCACTAGTTTTTGACTTTCTTTTCAAAACTAGAAACCCTTTTTACCATTTTTCCAAAATGGAAACTGGAAAACCTTAAAAACCCTTATTTTGGAATCTTTTTCCATTTTAAGCTTTTGTCTCATCTTTTTCTACATCTTTTGTTATTCTGAACAGAAATGGCTTCCAACACTAATGTTGATGCAACTACTACTGCCACCGTCCCTCTTTTCCAAAGGGCTGCATACATGAAGTTCTCGATGAATCAGATTTTGTTCCAATCCAACAATCCCTACGCTCTCTTGGAATTCCCCAAGAAAAAGATGGTCACACATCTTGATGATGCAGTCACCTTCATCAAGACCTGCCCTCTATCGACTGCCATGACCATTAAACCCCTGCCCACAAACGGCTCTTACAATAATTTTGGTACACAGCGCATCGTACCACTGCCACTTCCACGAAAAACCCTAACCGCCAATACGATGTCATCGCCTTTGAAACTGAACTAGGCGTGGCACAGATTTCTCCGGCAGCGATACGCTCAGCGCTGAACCTCCCTGTTGAATCCAAAGCCCATCCATTCGTCTCATTCCCTGATCCTAACTCTCCTCAAGGAAAGGAGGAAATCATTTATTTCCTCGACTGCATGGGGTACATCTGGAACCCTGACCGTGTTGGCATCCCTGAAAAAAAAATCACCACCGTCCTGAAGAACAAGATGCCCTCTGAGTTGAATTTCATTTTTACTCACGTCATAAGTTGCATGACTGCCAAGACGGGCTCGCATGATCATGCATCCAAACCTCAAACTGCCATGGCCTACGCCTTACTGAAGGGTCTTCACGTTGATTAGGCCAAAGTGATCTTTGAAGATCTAATAGAGAAAGTGGAGATGGCTGAAAGATCAGCGGTGGTTCCTTATCCTCGCTTTCTCAGCGCCATATTCGCCTATGGAATGAAGGATGCATACCCCAAGGTTGGTGACCTGAAACTTTCTCAGGTTGGCCCGAAGGTGCTTGACTTCAAGCCTGTCCCCAATGAGGTACGTCTCTCTACTCTTCTTACTCTTCTCCGCTCTCCTTCTTCTACTTCTGCAGCTACCTCCACGACAGCGGTCGACCCAACCGCTGATACCCAGGGTGCAACCACCACCTCTTCCAAAAAGAGGAAACAATCCACTACCATCCTTGGCATCCATAAGTCCAAGAAGATTTCAAAGGAGAAACCCAAGCCTTCCCAGGCTGAAGACTCTACGTGGTCCCTCTGTAGAGGTCGATGGATAGTTTCGTAGTAGACTCCGCCACATCCACTGAACCATCCACTACCATACCCGTTTCAGTGTCTCAGTTCACTGAAACTTTCATGGATCAGGACCCCCCACTCTCAGTACCTCCAAGTACTGACGAGATTTTCCTCAGCGGATCCAACGCTGAATCTGGTACCACCACCCTTTTCACAACCTTTGCTTCTCCCTCCATTTCTTTGGTCTCTTCAAATTTCATCTTCCCCTCAGCGACATCTACACCCGTCATCCATCTGGACGACAATGCTGCTGCTGAACTACAGAGAATGATACAGCAGAACCAAGGACCTACAGGCGCTTCTGGCCACCCTTCACTGGAAGACGACATGGAAACCTACTCAGGGTTCCGTGATATCAACACTTTTTCCAACCCGCCTACAGGTATCCCAAACACCTACTCTCTCTATCTGCACCCCTAACTTCTGAACTTTCCTTTGTTTATAAGTTCATTTCTTTTACAGGTCCTAACTTGGGCACGATCAGCAACTCCCTCAAGGAGATCGCTGAAAAGGTGGAAACTCTCACCACCACCGTCTCAAATAACTCTTCAGCGGTTACAAACGCTGGAGAGACACTGAAAACGCTATCAACCGCTGTTGCTGATAGGGCGTCCTCTGCTGACCTCCTCAAGGTTAATGGAGCCCTGAACACGGTCGAGACTGCCATCACCACCAACACCTCCTTAGTCGCCTCCCTGACAACTACTGTAACAGATCTCACCACTGGGCTTTCATCACTCAGCGGTGAGGTGAGTTCTTTGAAGACAGACTTCACATGTCTTCAAAATGAAGTGAGCAGCCTCTCCTCAAAAGTCGCTGAATCCAACGTGCTGCTCACCAAAATACTTGAAAGAATGGAAGCTCCCACAGTCCCCTTGTCCCACTTCTCTCAAACTGATTGAGAGAAGATGGAGTTGGCTGTTGATTTTATCATCGGTTCCACCCCTGCTATATCTGGCCTAGAAGACAGAATAGCAACAGTTGAATCTGGTTTGGGTATCCCTGGCCCTGAAGCCAAGGAGCCTGAACAGGTAGTTGCTGCTGCTGCCACTGACGCTGCTACCTCTCCCATTCAACATGAGGAAGAGGGGGAGAAGAAAGATGAAGACCTTCCCCATGTTTATGAGAGGGAGGATATTACTGAAAAACCTTAGGATGATGCAAATCCTGAGGGAACCGAAAGAAGTCCCTCTCATTATGAGGGGGAGCAATTCGAAGAGCACCTCAACTCTCTAGTGCTTGTGCAATCCTCAGAGGATGATGAGGACGCTGAAGTTGAGGATGGAGAAGACCTTGATTTAAAAGATGACGAACCATCTTCATCCCCAAAAGATGATGATGATGACGATGAAGGCTTCGTTTTCCAGCCGAAGCAAAAGAGAGCCCCTGCTCTAAAAGGGGTCATCTTCAACGAACTAGGGGAGGGGACCAAACCTAAATATCCAGCGAAAATGGCCAACCAAGGAAAACAAAAGGGCCTCGCTGAGGACAACTTGGCTATTTTACTCAAAAGACCAGTTTGTCAGGTATGTTACATCTTATTCCCTTACACTGCATCCCTCCTCTATCCCTTCTCAATCTCAATCCTTCTCTTACTCAAACCTCTAAATAATTAACTCATCCTTTCTCTATATCTTTTCCCAAATGATTTAACTCTATCGATCATTTTGTTTTAGCTAGTCCTCTCCCCTGCTTGAGGTTCAAGCTGAAGCTACTCAACCTTCAACAATAATTCGTGCCTCTAAAAAAAGAACAACAAATAATCCTGGTCCTGAACTTCGATGAGACCGATGAAACTTTTGGTGAAAAAGAAGAACTGCTCTCCCATCCCAACAGACCTTCCTTGGCTATTAAAAAATCAAGTGAGGATGAAAACTTAAAGAGAGCAACGGTGATCAATAAGCTAGAAGATCAGCGCATTGTCTCTCATCACCTGAAGTTCTTATCCAACAGGGAAATCGCTGAGTCTCTCAAGGCTGAACAACTTCTAGCTGAACGAAAGAAGGCTGAACAGAAAGACAAAGAATATGCCTTAGAACTCGTTCCACATTCAGTGGAAGATCCTTATCTAAACAGATTCCTTGTGGCTGTCCAACAAAAGCTGATCAGAGACGCACAGAGAATCAGTCAGAAGAAAACCAAGTTCAGTGATTCCACTCTGGCCTGGTGTAAAGAGAAATTCCATTACATAAGTCACGGTTCAAGGATTAAATATGTTTCTCTGAAAGGGAGAATGGTAAGCAATGTTCCAGTAGTCGACATCGAAATACTCAGAGAAAATGGATACAAGACAACTCGCTACATGCCAGCCATTGACAAGCTTGGCCTCCCTGAATGGTTGGAGATGAGGGTAGCTATTCAACGATCATGCTCAACATACAAGACCCATGTCGAAAAAGTCTTGAATAGGCTGATCGATATGGTAGCTTCAGCTGTTGACATCCCACGACCTCCTCCAATTCAGGTCCTCAGATAAGGAATGAAACAGGGATCAATTTTTCTCGTGAAGCAGTTCTTGGTCCTAATCCTGATCTCTCTGGACTCGATGTCTCTCTACCTCCCGCTGAAACATTTGTCCCTAGAAAGTTTCTCATCAACCCTTACGGCATCTTCATTTAAGACTGCAATGGTCGCCAATGCTTTCAACGAGTCTCTGAACTACACAAAGCTCCCATCGAACAGCTCAGAGATTTACTCTATTGGTGTGACTACATAAAGGACATCCAAGCAATCTTCCTGAAACCCCTGATCTTCAAAGAAACAAAGAAAAGAAGAGACCAGGGAATAGAAGTTCCTGATTGGATGATTCCTGAAACCGACACTCTTGACGAACTTCTTGTCAAGAAAGAACCTGGGTAGCTGATAGGATCTCCTTTTGTAATTCTTCTATCTTTATCAGCCTGTAACTTTTTGTACTTGTAATTATTATTCACTGTACTTATAATTTTTCCACTTTCCCTTGTAATCTTTACGAAGTTAATGAAAAATTTCAGTGAATGTACTTTACTCCATCAGTACTAGAAAAGATCCTTGAAAACAGTAAATGGGACAAGCATTTTATGAGTCCTTTTTATCCTTATGTTTTTATACTTAGAAAATTTCTTTTATTGCTATGTCATCATCAAATAGGGGGAGATTGTTGATTGAAACCCTCAGTGATTTGATAATGACCCTGAGAAACACTTAGTGAAAATTGTTAGTAGACAATATGTATCAGAGTTTCACTATCAAAGAAAATATACTAAGTTTGTTTAGTACCGCTGACAGGAAACTCATGT
Source organism: Saussurea involucrata (assembly GCA_033807775.1). NCBI lineage: Eukaryota > Viridiplantae > Streptophyta > Magnoliopsida > Asterales > Asteraceae > Saussurea > Saussurea involucrata. The sequence goes on along the minus strand of CM066321.1, from coordinate 70,896,064 downwards.
TCTTTAATGTACATTTCAGTGAACACTGTACATCAGTGAGCCCTGAGTATGTTCAGTCTCACTGATGATCGCTGATAATTTATGTTGTTTACTTATGATCCCCGAAGACAAGATTCACGTCAACTATGTTCTACGCTGAAGTCGAAGATCAAGCCAAAGAACCAGCGACTAAGTCTACTAGTGACCTGATGCAGATATCAGCGAAGCCAAGACTTGTTCATCTCACGTGAAGTTTCAAGTAGAAGACTTCAGCGAACGCTGAACTTTATCATTCACTGATAAAGAGTCATTCAGCGAACGTTGATCTTGAAGCCTCCTCTACAAGGAACTATGTCTTATCCCCTTGCACGCTTTTTGTACGATTTGTCAGAAAAGACATCCCTTGTCTAAAATCGTACAACCAACTCTGACACTACACTGTTCATCATGCGGCCAAAAGGATGTCCCTACAAAAGTAAAATTCATGCATCCACTCAGAGGCTGCCACGTGTAAAGGTATACTGACTTACATTAAATGCATGCAGTATATAAAGGAAACCCTACTTCATTTGTGAAGTGCTCGGCCATTCCTCTCTCGCTGAACTACTGTGTGAAAGAAAACCATCCTTAGTTTTCTTAATCTTCTTTCTCTCTTATTTCTAGTGCAAGAACTCTGGGTGTTCTCATAGTTTGTTTAGATTAGGTTTATTCCTTAATCTTGTTCCACAACAAACTGTAAATTGTTTGATACATATCAATAAACAATTTAGAAAGATAAAAATCTTGTGTTTGTATTCAACCCCCCCTTTCTACAAACTTGTATAACCCCTTTGGGACCAACATAGGGTGTATAGGAAAAAAATAATCACGGTGGAGGAAAAGCGAGGTTATGCTCTTTACAATAGTGCTATAAGATTATGCGTTGCCAACGCTTAATGGATGCAATGTCATCCTTCATGTCCCTAAGGCGTATATTCGAACTGCACTCATATTACTGCATAGTAATAAAGCTATATTTTATGCTCTGGACTTCGTATTGGAGATCACTAATCATGTCATTCAAGTCCTCGAAATTTTTGGCAACAACTCTTCTCCCTTCTCTCGATTCTAGAGTGAAGCTTTCGAATTGAGACATAAGCTGATGGGGGAGAAGAATAAGGTTCGGCAAAGGTGGTGGAGGTGCGTGTTGTGGTGAGTGAGGTGATGAGTGATGTGGTGAATCAGGCAACTGGAGAGTATCTGTAAGTTTCAGGATACACTCTTACAATCAAATATGAACAATTAAGATCGTATTAACAGCAACTGGTCATATGATCTATTAACAATCTGTGAATTACACGATATTACAATGAATTTCTCTCTCAATAGATCTAACAATTTATGCGTAAAGAGTTATCCAAAAGGTTAGCCAAAGATACAGTTAGCTACAGTTGCTAACTCCTATATATACTGTAGATAATAGCTAAAGCTACAGTACATATGAGAAACAGACTAATAGAACAATTACACGTGTCCTAATTAGTAACTGAATATAACAGATAATATCCCAAGATATGAATTCTGAACATACTTCTGAATAAGCGCTTCAGAACATTTGTCTTCATAGTCAGAAGTTCTGAGTCTCCTACTCAGAACTCTGAACCTTCTAGTCAGAATCCAACACTTAGAATCTTTTTGAGATTTCTCACTCAGAACTTCTGAGTCTTCTACTCAGAACTTCTGAGTCTTCTGAGTCTTCTTTAGTCTTCTTACTCAGAACTCAACACTTGTGTTTTTGACAAAACTCTAGACCTAACAATCTCCCCCTTTTTGTCAAACACACTTGTACTTTTCACCATCAAATTCTTAGAGCAGGAACAATCTTCAGAAGGAGCTCTTCTGAATGTTTTGACAACTTTTGCTCAGAATTCTGAATAATCTGAGTTAACAACTTCTGGTCAGTCTTTAATCAGCAGCAGCAACGATTTCCAAATTGATTTCTGTTATATATTTGCTTTTTCTTTGCTCCCTCTTGAAATGACAATTCTCATCTTCATTTCAGCTTTCATAAGATTTCTTTATAAGAAACAACCGATCAGTTTCCTTTTCCTCTTCTTCTTCTTAAAATAACATTTCTCTCTTTTGTTATTTCTGTACAAAAACCATATCAATCTTCAAAATCTTTAGCTTTTCTCCCCCTAAAGTTTTGGAAAGCAAAATCATCTTCAAAATCTTTAGCTTTTCTCCCCCTTGATTTTCAAAACTTTAGCGATGCTTTTTCTTCGAATGAAGTCTATGCTTTTTCTCCTCCTTAATGAATAACCTTGCTCCCCCTCAAAATAAGAATTCTGGAGCAGTTTGTTTTCTCCCCCTGAAAGTATGCATATATTTCATTAAAATTATTCATTTCAAATATAGTGCTTTAATGAAAACATTTATACAAGGAGAATAAGATTTACTGAACTACACTTAATAACTACTAACATTTGATCATTTGAAAACTTTACAAAAGAAATCCAACTTAATGAAATTTATCAAATTTTCAATCAAATGAAATCAAATGCATGTGTTTGGATTCAAATACAAGTCATCATTGCATATCGAGTTAAAAATGTTCAGTTTCAATCCCTTTATTAAATCTATTTGGTGTGCTTAGCATGCGAAATATGATTAGCTTCAAGCATATGCAATTCTAAAAACATATACGAATACTTTGCTCTACTCACACTATTTGTCCAAAATCAGGATTTTCACAAATTTACAGGTTTATTGCGACTTTGAATTTTCCCAAAGTTTCAAGAGATGTGTGCTCATTGGCATCTTTTAATTTTGTGCTCATTGACATCTTTTAATTTTGTGCTCATTGACATCTTTTAATTTTGTGCACATTGGCATCTTTTAATCAAAAAGTTTAGTAAGAATAAGATACATCGTTAAACATGACTTTCTATCTGGTTCTATAGCAGGATTTGGGTCAGCATATCCCAGACCAGTTGGTCTTAGGTGCTAGGTGACAAGCACCCCTTGGAACTTAATTTCCCAAACCATAAAGGCCACATCGATATATCTTAAACCCATTTGTACCAGTAGAACATGGTTTTCTATCTGATTCTATTGCAGGATTTGGGTCAGCCGATCCTAGACCAGTTGATCTTAGGGACTAGGTGTCGAGCACCCCTTAGGACTTACTCTCCCAAACCAGAAAGGCCACAGGTACAAACTTTCAAACTAAATGATTTTGTATATATATATTGCATCTCAATCACTTGGTTCTAAAAAGTAGTACTTCCCCCATATTTTCGTTTCCATCCAACATTCTGACAAATTATGCTTTTTGAGCATTATATTCTATATAAGTCTAAATTTCATAACATTGAGCATTCAGCATAATTTCATTCATGATTTGCTAACCTTTCGATTTATTTCAGAAGTGAAAGTTGAAACAAATATAGCTCAGATAATACAAAAATACTTGTAAAATCACTCTTTGACACACATTTATTTATTGAATGAAAATTAAAAAAAAATCATATCATTGAATTAAATTGTTAAGATTCAAACATTCAAAGCAATAGAAATAAAACATAATACAATGTTACCTTTCACCACTTGTTCCTTGAAACAGAAAAATATGACAGTTAAGGATATCACCTGATGAAGTATGAGTTCTAAACTGATTTGTTTAGAAGTCTTAGTCTCTGAAGTACGGGTTCTGAACTGAATTATTCAGAAGCCATAGTCATTTAAGTACGGGTTTTGAACTGATATGTTCAAAAACCTAAAACGTTGAATCACGGGTTTTGAACATTATCTTGAAACAATCAGATCAAATTTTGAGTCAATACTTCCTCTGAAATCAAGATAATCCTGCAAAATCAAGAGATTTTGGTAATCATCTACGATGATTCCTCATTAGTTATAAAAAAAATTCTGAGTAGTAGAGTCAGAATTCTGATTAGAAGAGTCAGAATTCTGAGTAACTTGCTCAAAATTCTAAGTATCAGAGTCAAAATTCTGATTAGTTGAGTCAGAATTCTGAGTAGTAGAGTCAGAAGTCTGAGAGACTTGTTCAAAATTCCAAGTATCAGAGTCAGAATTCTGATTAGTTGAGTCAGAATTTTGAGTAGTAGAGTCAGAACTTCTGATTAAGAGAGTCAGAATTCTGATAAAACTTTCCAGAGAAAATTCCTTAGAAAAATGTTTGGATTTTGTGATTTTTGAACATTCTGAATTTCAAATCACCATAACTTGCTCAAAAATCAGAATTTTTCAACCAAAATTTGCAGGGTTACTCAAAATATGATTCTGAACACATTCTCTGGAAATGTTTTCTACTAAAAACACTCACATCTATGAGTTCGATAACCCCATAGTAAACAGAACTTTTTCAAAAAAAAATTCTTCAAAATCAACAAATTGATCTGTATGAATCAGAAATCCATAATCAAGATGAGACCAATTGTAAGTCCATAATCACATTCAGACCGAGTTTTGGACTGAATTATCCAAAAGTCAATATTCTCAATTTAAGCACAGCATCGGTTTTAAGTCATGTGTCAGTATTATCATTCAACTCTACACATGAATAACCTGCAAAACAGATTAAGTTGTCTTTGGTACCCATATGAACTTGGGTCCAGGTTTGTTAGGTGCAGTGGCATATGCAGATATTCTATAAGAACCATACCAGTGCTGAATAAAATTCTTGTTCACAAAATCATTAGTCCCACAATATGAACAACAAAGTTTCTTTTGTGCAATTCTGACTAATTGATTTACAGAATAAATCACATCAGGTTTAACAAAAGATTTTCTTTGAAATGTATTGTTCTTCTTGACATTTGAATTAGGAACTTTTGATTTTGGCACTTCTTTCTTGGAAGTTGTTCCTTTAACTCTCCATTCCATTTTTATCTTTTTAAAAGAACAATTATAAGATTTATCAATAGCAGAATCATAAAACAGATTAGAAGAACGAATCTGATCTTTTGAACTATGATTTGATTTGTCAACAACTTTCGTTTCAAATTCCCTAAACTTTTTAACATACAAATCAAACCTTGACTGCAAATCAGATTTGGACTTCCTCTCTATCATGATTTTAGTTGATAAATCAGATAATTTCTTAATAAGCCTCCTTATCTCCAAATGAAAAACTTTCTTTTCCTTCTCAAACTCATCTTTTAAGCATTTTTCTTTAAAGCCATTTACCTTCTTCTTTTCAGTCTCTTTCCTTCCATCTTCTAACTCTTTCTCCAACTCATTGATTTTTACAGAAAACTCATTTAACATTCCTGTTTTCTTTTTTTCAAAACCAATCTTTTCTTTTTGAAAAACATTTTTCTTGCATTCAAACTCTTTTCTTTCTTTTGCAAGAATTTTCTCCAAATCAGAAATTTTCAAAGATAATTCAACAGACTTTGTTTCAAAACCTTTCCTCTCAGTTTGAAAGTCTCTTCTCTCTTTCTCAAATTTCACTCTTTCAAGTATAAGAACTTGTTCAAAATCATAGATCTGTTTCAAGAGTTGACAATTTTTCATTTCACATGATTTGATTCTATTTTCAGACTCTGTCAACATCTTTCTTCTAAAATTGCCTTTCTCTTTCAAATCAACATTCTCTTTTTCTAACAACTTTATGTTTTCTTGAACCTTTTCAAAATCCTTTAGAAAATCAGATTTCTCTTTTTGCAAAATCTTTATAACTTTTGCATATTCGTCTTGTTTTGCTTGAAGATTAGCAATCTTGCTTTCAAAATGAACAATCTCAGTTTTTGGTTCAGAAATTGTTTCTTTTGCTTTTACAGGACTTAATTTTTGTAAATTGTCTGAACTGGTTATAGAAATTGCAGGTCTCACAAAAATTTCAATAATCTCAGGCATGATGAAATGACAAATTCGAATATCAACTATGAATTATGATAAAAAATGAGAATCAACACAAATCTAGAACATGCAAGAATTAATCAAATCTGTCACATGCATTTCATCAAACAGTTAGAGTACATGAATTAATGAAATCTTCTTTTCAACAAAAAATTTGAATACTAATCAACATGCAGCAGATATAATCATTTTGATCCAGAAACCAATCAAGAATTTCGAAAACATACATGTGATCTCTGTTTAATTTCGAGAATTAATCAGCATAGAGAGAAAATCTTTGGATAACTTGATTGTAAGATATCGATTCAACAGAAAGACAAATTCAAATTTCTTGAATCAATGATAGAAACGAATTCAAGAATTGTTAGGAATTCAAGAATTGTTAGCAGCAGCGGAATCAATTGTCGAATTGATCAAGAAACTTCAAGAACGCGATCAAACACACTCTTGGTCGAATTTGTTTGTTGATTGGCTCTGATACCAATTGTAAGTTTCAGGATACACTCTTACAATCAAATATGAACAATTAAGATCGTATTAACAGCAACTGGTCATATGATCTATTAACAATCTGTGAATTACAAGATATTACAATGAATTTCTCTCTCAATAGATCTAACAATTTATGCGTAAAGAGTTATCCAAAAGGTTAGCCAAAGATACAGTTAGCTACAGTTGCTAACTCCTATATATACTGTAGATAATAGCTAAAGCTACAGTACATATGAGAAACAGACTAATAGAACAATTACACGTGTCCTAATTAGTAACTGAATATAACAGATAATATCCCAAGATATGAATTCTGAACATACTTCTGAATAAGCGCTTCAGAACATTTGTCTTCATAGTCAGAAGTTCTGAGTCTCCTACTCAGAACTCTGAACCTTCTAGTCAGAATCCAACACTTAGAATCTTTTTGAGATTTCTCACTCAGAACTTCTGAGTCTTCTACTCAGAACTTCTGAGTCTTCTGAGTCTTCTTTAGTCTTCTTACTCAGAACTCAACACTTGTGTTTTTGACAAAACTCTAGACCTAACAGTATCAGGAAACTGCCAGTTAGTGTGCTCGGTGGTGGTTGTAAGCTCATAAGGTAGTGTGACTGAGTGATGCTCACGATTTGCACCGACCAACCAATAATATGTTGGTACATCGTGAGTGATTGGCTCGATCATGTGCACGCGAGTATGAAGGTGTGGGGTGTCCAACAAAAAGGCCTTACTGATAGGGGTCCAACCATCAGGGATATGGAGTGAAAGTGGGGCTTCGGTGGCTAGAAGTGTGATCAAGCCACCAAAACAAATGTCCCCGGAGGTGGACTCCTGGGCCCTTAAAATTTATCTCAGATACATTTAGGACCGTTCGACATGCATTCCCTGTGAATAACATTACGATGTGCCATGCAATAGAGTAAATAAAGTTCAAAACAAGTGACATTGCCGGCATCCGTTCGAGCATAAATGGTGCTAGATAAGATACGGTGTGCTAGGCGCATCACAGGGTGCCGAATCAAGGATGCTTTGGCGTGTTGAGAGTTATATCTTGTGCTTAGACCCGTGATCTCTTTCAATAAGATATCATCTTTAAAGTACGGTGCGGGTTTATTTTTAGGTCCTATGTTTTCCTCTAGCGCGAAATTAAAGATGGTATAAAGATCGTCGTTCCTAAGGTGTCGGTCGGTGTTGAACATACGAAAATCTATACCATCGGCCGAGTCAACTTTCATTGTGGAAAGGAACTCTAGTGTCAAAGCCCGGTAGGTGAGAGCGCTTAGGGTCAAGAACTTATGCCACCCGATCTTATAAAAAAGAGAGGCGACACCGGAGCGGATCCCTAGTGTGTGTAGAGTTGGCAAGTCGCAAAATTTGGTCGGTTGGATGGCCCGCCCATTCAAGTTTTTAAAGCGAGCAACTTGCTTGGGAGACGTGAATTGGATCCCGTAGGTCTCAAGTTCTGGTGTAGCCATGACGTTGGCGGCGAGGACAACATTAGACTGAGCAGCCTCATCCCGCCGCGCTCGACTAGGGCGTTGTCGCTTTGGGCGACTTGTGGAAGCCATGTGTGTGTGAATAGGTGTGTGAGTGCAAAAGATGTAATTCGGGAAGTGTACACAACCTATGTCCGTCCAGTGGTGACAGCACGATCTATCAAACACACCAAAAAGATCCAAGCAAGCAATCAATCAATCAATTATGCGTGAAAAACACCTAACCCACAAGCTATCAGGATTATAACCAAACCACATCTATTCATATATTACAGCACAATCATAAGATAAAAATCAAGAAGGTACTACCAAATGATTTAAGGAACACACGAATCGCTAAAGCATACCACAAACACACAAAAGAAATGCGTAATGGAAAGAGTGTACCCAAAATCGGAAGTCTCAGATTAGAACCGTTATGTTTGTCTCTTCGTTTCACCGGAGCAGTAGATGTTGACGCCTGGATTTAGCGATTTCAGACGGTGATAATCTGCAGAGATGGAGAGAAATCGAGAAGGGTTTGAAAAGACGGCGGCTATCGGTGGTTGGTGGGGTCGAACCACAGTGGTTCTCGATGGTTGGTCGTTGCAGTCGACAGTGGAGGATGATGGTGGGTGGTAGGCGGCTGGTGACGACGAAGATGGGAGAGAGAGAGAGAGTGGCGATTCTGGATGGTTTTCAAGTGGAAACCGAAAAGGGGACGAGTAGATGTGAGAGTGCTGGCGTCCGTTGTGGTCATCGGCGGCAGAGGAGAAGATGGTCGTATGAGAGAGAAGAGAAAAGGAGAAGTCGCTGACGGTTGCAGTGGAATCGCCGGAGATGGAGAATCGAGAGGAGAGTGATGAGGTTGGAAGTTTGCGAATGAGAGGAAGGCGGCGTAGGGAGAGAGGCGAGCGAAGAACCAGGGCCGATCGGTGGTGGAAGGCTGCCGGAGTCGTTGCCGGCAGGTAGTGGAGGGCGGTGACTGGTTGTGTACGACGGGAAGGAGAAAGTGAAAAAGAGAGAGGAAGTGAAATCTAGGGTTTTTAAAAAAAAACAGACGTTTCAAAATAATATTTTTTTTGAAATTTTATTTTAAAAATAAATAGATAACTAAGGAAAACAAGGGAGAAGGAGAACAAAACTTGCTGTTTGGTTTTCACGCCCAGGGAGTTTGGCCCTCCCCGGCCGGGGAGATTTCTTCATGGGCGGGGGGTTTGGACATAAAATATTTCTTTAAACTGATGCATTTTTTTCACTCCCGGGGAGATTTCCTCACGCCCGGGGAGTTTCAACAGAAAATTATTTTTGAAAAATTCACTTCCGGGGAGAAATGCTCACGGGCGGGGAGTTTGGACAGAACTTGAAACACACGATAAAATTAGAATATATATATATATGTATATACATTTAAAAAATGGTATAATACACTTTTGGGGGTCGATTCTCAAGCATTTGAGGCCCTAAAAACCGAAAAATTATTGTAGAACAAAGAGGGGAAAAACGGAGACTCGTTTTACGTCGCGAGTTTGATGAAGAATTGAACAAAAAGATAGAAGAGAAGGGTACGATGGAAATTAAAGTATGAACTTTAAGAGTCCCCGGGCTCGGAGATGAGGGAAAAAACACTCGAAACACGTCCCACGACTGGTGCATTCGGTTGATAAAGCTTCAACCGCTGTCTATTGACTTTAAAAGTCCCGAACTCACTCGACACTTCGACGACTCTGTAAGGAAATACACGAACTACTGAAAATGGACCCGACCAACGCGAACGGAGTTTGCCCGGAAAAAGACTAAGACGTGAATTGAAAAGGAGAACAAGGTCTCCTTCTCGGAACTCTCGTAGCATAATCCGTTGGTCGTGCCACTTTTTGGTACGCTCTTTATAAATATGTGCATTCTCATACGAATCAAGTCGGATTTCATCTAACTCATTGAGTTGCAAAAGACGTCGCTCACTAGCATCTTTAAAATCAAAATTAAGGGATTTAATGGCCCAAAATGAACGATGCTCGAGTTCTACTGGAAGGTGACACGCTTTGCCATAGACTAACCTATAAGGAGATGTCCCAATAGGAGTCTTAAATGCGGTTCGGTAGGCCCAAAGCGCATTGTCAAGCTTCAAAAACCAATCCACTCTTGAAGAGGCAACGGTTTTCTCGAGGATGGTCTTGATTTCACGGTTAGAGATCTCGACTTGCCCACTAGTTTTGGGGTGGTAAGCGAATCCAACCCGGTGTTGAACACCACATTTCTTGAGGAGGGCTTCGAATTTGGATTTGATGAAATGCCGCCCGCCATCACTAATGATGATTCTTGGCACACCAAACCGAGGGAAGATAAGACGCTTAGAGAACTTGGTGACAACACGGGCATCGTTAGTAGGAGCAACGATTGCTTCCACCCACTTTGACACGTAATCCACCGCCACAAGGATGTACTTATGGGAATGGCTCGATGGAAACGGTCCCATGAAATCGATACCCCACACATCGAATAATTCAACCTCAAGGATGAAATTGAGGGGCATCTCATTGCGTCGTGAAATATTGCCGGTTCGTTGGCAACGATCACAAGATTTTACGAAAACATCGACGTCTTTGAACATACAAGGCCAATAGAAACCGCATTAGAGGATTTTTGCAACTGTCTTACTTGTGCCGGCATGGCCACCACAAGGCAAGGAATGACAATGCGATATAACGGATGCAGTTTCATCATCGGGAATGCAATGTCGAATAATGCTATCGTTACAAGATTTGAAAAGATAAGGATCATCCCAATAAAAGTACTTGACATCATGGAAGAATTTCTTGCGCTGCTAAGAAGTTAAACTGTAATACCCCGAAATTTTAGCAAATCGACAAACTGATGTATGCGGACGTCTGCTTAGGGCATGAGTCGGACGTCCGTGTTCATGCAGAAGTCCGCGAGTCTTCCGCGAAAGCAGCAGAAGAAAGCTGAGGGGTTTCGGTCAGGTCAAGGCCAGACGTCCGCATGGCTTCCAAGCCGGACGTCCGCGTGTAGTCTGATGAGATTTTTTTGGATTGGTTTTAAGACATTTCCCTCTCTCTTCCCTCACTTCATTTTCAATACCCCAACTCAGTTTTGTCTCTCTCTCTAAACCGATTTTCTCTCAAGAAAATCACAAACCCTTCCTCATCTTCTTCATCTTCTCCACTCAAACCCAATCCATTTCCACCATTGTTGAAGATATGGAAGCTTGAAGCTTTTGTGGGGGACTAGGAGCTTTTACTTTGAGGATTCTAGTGATGAAGGTAATCTCTCTACCCAAAAGCTAGGGTTTTGTTGTTTTCATCTTCTATTCCATTGTGGGTTTTATTGGTGTGATTTTGGTTATGATTGGTTAAGGAAATCTTTTCCTTCTTCATCTCTGAGAATTAGGGTTTTGGTGTAAGTTGGGATTTTGATGTAAAATGTTGGGAAATAATTCTACATGGTTGGATCTGGATATTAATGGTTGGAAACTTATGGATCTAGGTTTTTGGAAGATATGGCTGGAAGATTCATGTTTCTCAAAGGAGCTTACGTTTTGGGAAAAATCTAGATTTATCCTAAATCCAGCAAGGTGAGTTCAAGTTGATTTGTGAAAACGTTGTACATGCCAAAATGTTTATTTTAAAGTCTTTGCATGCTTTATATCAAACTATCACTTGTTGAGCTAATTGGTGGGCTTGGATTAATCAAAGTGTTGAGCTTAACAAATCTTGTAAAACACCCACATATGAGGATTTTGAATGATTGATAAACAAATCACAAGTGAAAGTGTTTTTGTTAATTTATTTCATAAGTGAAGGTTGTTTGGTCAAACTACACTTCTAGTGTTTGTTGAGATTATGCAATAGTTATGATATGTTACGTTTTGAAAATGTGAACGTGTGAGTTGGGATTTTGGTCAATCTCGATCTTATGAATATTTGGAGAGTTGTAAACCTTTTATTTTTGGCCGAAGGTCAATTGTGAATTAAAATGCAAATATTTTAGGTAACGATGTATTTTGGTTTACGTAACCCTGTGGGCAACGCGTATTTAGCCTAACGTTTATTTTGCCTTTACGGGCTTGATTTATACTCAAATGGGTCTTTTGAGTGTTTGCCGTTTTCAGTAGCTCGAGGTGGAGCCGTGGATGTGTTATGCGCTTATTTGCGTTTTATTCGAGTATGTGCCTCTTTGAATGTTTTGTCTTTTATGTGAAAACCATTGAGTATACGTACACACACACACACACACACACACATATATATATATATATATATATATATATATATATATATATATATATATATTGTTAGGGTCAAATTTGGTTGAATAGAAGTTCAAGGGCTAATATGTTAATTATTGTAATTTGTGCCTTAATTGTGTAAACGGGCCATGGGCTTGTTGCCATGGGCCCAACATATATAATGTTGTTTTGCTTAGAAAAATAAGCTAGTTGTCTAATTATACTTTCTTGAACTTATTGTAATTCTCTATCATATTGAAAGTAAGTTGGATGACCATTGGAAATCATACTGTTTGTGTTCTCATCTATTGATTTCTATTGCTCGTTGCACTGATCTGGAACTCACAATTGGTATCAGAGCAAGCGAACGAATCGATTCAAAGTGTCTTTTGGATTTCTGGTAAGAGTTCTATTCAAAAATAAAGTCGACTGTATTCTTGATTTTTGAAACTCATATTTTTAATTGCTTAAAATTGATTGTTTTCGTTTATCACATTCTGTTCGTATCATCTTAGTAAACGAATCTGCAATTTTTCATCGTCCAATTCGATCATCCTAGTTGTTTTTAAGCAAAATCAAAGTTTCAAGTTTTTGGTCTCTGTTCTTGCAAAAATCAAAATTTTCTTATCAAAAACTTGTTATTTGGCTTCAAATTCGATTTGGGTACTGTTATTTTGCTCTTTTTGGAAGGTTTCTAACGTTTCAGGAAGTTACCCATCAACCCTAATCGAATTCCCATCGAGTTGGAAGCCACAGCCGCAGGTCCCGGACACTCAGCCGTTGTTTCCGAACACTTCAATCACTTTCCGGAACTTCGCTTCTTCTTTCCAGGTAAGTTCTTTATTCCACCTTTCCGGACACAATTGTTCCGGAAACCTAAGGTTTCCGGTAAACTATTTTATCCGGACAACTCAAAGTTTCCGGTAAACTATTTTATCCGGACAACTCAAAGTTTCCGGTAAAATTGATTCTTTCCGGACACTAATATCCGGTAAGTCATTCTTCCGGAAAGCATCTCATCCGGATACCCAATTCATCCGGTAAGTTCTGTTTTGTTATATTTTTCATCCAGTAACTATAATCTATCCGGTAAACTAAGATCTTCCGACAACCTCTTGTTATCCGGAAACCTTTGTTTAACCGGACACTGTTGATTATCCGAAAACCTCTGCTGATTGAACACATTCACACTCAATCTGATCCGGACACTTCCAGATCAGACATCTTATATCCGGATTCCTATCCGGTAAGTTCATCCTAGTCGATTTCTTACCTGATTTAGCATAATCCACTCTTAGAACCTGCGTTAGGATATCACTCTTAGTGCCTTGCGTTAGGTTATCACTTTGAATCGAATCAATCGTTTGACGATCACGTTAGTGCAACACAAAATGTCTTCGCGCGACGCTCTTGCTATCGGCACCGAATCCAAGCCGCCTTGTCTCTACCAAGGTGAATACAGCCAATGGCGGGACAGATTTCTAATCTTCATTGAGTCAAAGGATAACTTCGAGTTTATCTGGCGAGCTCTAGAAGACGGGCCAATTCCTCAACCCATGAAGACTATTCCAGCAACTGAAGCAGGTGGTGAAGTTCGTTACGAGGTTAAGACACTCTCTGATATGACTGCCGACGAAAGAGGCATGATTGAGGGAGAAAAGCATTCTAAGAGGTACCTTGTACATGCTCTACCTAACACGATCTACACAACCATAGACAACTACAAAAAGACAGCAAAGGGCATGTGGGATCAAGTGGAGAAAATGATGCGCGGGAGTGAAGTCGGGAATCAACTGAAAATCAACATCTCCATAACCAAGTTCGAGGAGTTTAAGCAGCGCGCCGACGAATCACTCACCCAGACCTATGAACGCTTTTGTCTCCTTCTCAACGAGCTTCACAAGAACCAAATCACTCGTTCTAACACTGAGAACGCACTTAAGTTCCTCAACAACCTCTTGCCTGAATGGAAAGTATTCGCATCTCACGTCAAGCACAACCACTTAATGGAGAAAGTCGGCATCCACGATCTCTATGAGATGCTTCTGCAGGACGAAGATGAAGTGATGGAGATTCTGAACGAGTAGAAGTCTGCATCCAAGCCAGCTGCTGATCCACTAGCTCTTATGTCGTCAAAACGAGGCAAATCTTCTGGCCATCGTTCCAAACGAGCCCAAGAGCCAAGCAGAACCTGAGGAAGAAGAAGGCAGTGATTCTAATCCTGAGTTAACAACCGTGAAGAAAGCAATGGCTCTGCTCTCCAGATCCTTCCAACAAAAGAAGTTCTTTAAGAAGCCGACGTCCAATAATCAGCGCTACTCCACCTCCTCCAACAAGCGCCATGATTATTAGGACAAATATGAAGGAAAGAAGAAAGCTGATGAGCCCGACCAATCTGACAAGAAGGAGAAGCCAGAGAAAGATGATCGCAAGAAGAAAGACGAACCCATGACTTGTTATAACTGCGGGAAGCTTGGTCACTTTGTGAAAGATTGTAGGAAGCCTGTTGTAAAGAATGCTCATTATTACAAGGCGAAGCTCGCATTGGCTGAACAAAAGGAAGCTGGAAAAGCTTTATTTGTGGAAGATGATTATAGGCTGGGACGATCTAACAGTGAAAGCAAATCTGATGGTGCTGATGCTTTTATGGGCTACCACTCTCCTGCTGAAGAAGAAACGACAAAGCTGTGTCAGGTATGTGAACCTATCTATCAAGATCTTTATAACCAAATGCAACCTCTTGTTGAACGGATAGATTCCAATAAGGCCACCGCTAATGAACAACTGCTTGAGATTAGATCACTATCTGAAAAACTAGATGTTCAAAAGCGAATAACTGAGAAATACAAGTCCGAAAATGCTAATTTAAAGGAAAAATGCAAAAATCTTTCAATAGCACCTAAGGACTTAAGGGCCAAAATATCTGAATTACAGTCACAGCTAGATCAGTGTAAGAATGAGAAAGCAGAAATTATTTATCAATGCTCTGCTCTTTAAATTCAGCACAAGGAGTTTTTCGCTAAAATACTTGATCTTGAAACCAAACTCCACAAACTGATCAGACCATCCACATGAATAAACCCAAGTAGTTCACTTACTTTAACAATGAATGGGGAATCGGATACGATAACCCACACTACTTGAAAAAGGGTATATTCAAAAGACCTACACTGTATGACTTTGGCTGTTTTGGAATAGACAAAAAGTATCCTGAATATGGGATAAAATGGACTGGTCCTCTTGAACCTGAGAAAGAAGAGGAAACTGAGGAATATAAGCGTAAACACACGACAAAAATGCAACTTCCTTTTTGTTATGAGCCTTTGAACTATTATTATGAGAAAAATCAAAAGAAATACCTCTCAAATGATTACTTTGACTGCTATAAGGTTGTAACGCCCAAGGATTCCTCCAAAAAGGATGAGGTCCAAGCAACCGAACCCAAGACTGAGACGGATGAGTTCAAACTCTACGTTCCCCCTCTCATCTTGGAAGCAAAGATAGTCGAGTTATAGGAGTCACTCGAGAAGGAAAGGTCAAGTTTTCAAAAGGAAAAGCAAGCGCTTATAACAGAACTTGAGAGTCTAAAATCCGTAAAAACCAAAGCTGTGTCTGATGAAGGACAGGAAATCCTTCGGTGTGAAATCAATAAGCTCACATCAAATCTGGCTGCCTTGGCAACAGAAGCGATGAAGGAGCATACGAGAAATGGTCAACTCCAAGAGCAGGTTGACCTACTCCAATCTGAAAAGCTGATTTCACCCGATTCTTCTTCCAACTCATCTGATACATCTTCATGTAAAGCTTTCATTGGCAAAATCTTTTCTACACAAGACGGTCAAGAATCTCAAGATAAGAGTGTTTTAAGGAATTTAAACTCTGATTTTTTTCTAGCTTCCGCACCAAATTCCCCAAAGCACACTGACAAAAAGTGTTCCTCGCCTTCCTCGGCCAATCCAAGTTCCACTATCCCGGATATCGATTTTTCAGAATTCATGAATTCCGAGGGCAATTCTGATGAAGAGTTTGAATCGTTCCCCTTCGACAAACCTCTTCCAAGTCATACTGACTTTCTTTCACCAGTAGTTAATCGACCTGTCAATTTTCTAAAGGGTGATTGTTCCAAAACAAAGACCCCGGCTGTGATTAAGATTTCTAAAACTAAGTCAGATTCTCAAAAACAATCACAGCCGAGGCAAAAGACCGATCGATCGACTGCCAAAAATCCTGCTTCCTCAAAAGCCACTGACCATGCTGTCAATGTTGTTTCAGATAAAACTGGTTGAGCTAAACAGGACAAACAAAAGTGGCTAGCTAAGGAATCTATCGAGAAAGAGGCGTCGAAGTCATTTAATACCGTTTTCTATCCTAGAATGAACAAAAATGATTGTGCTTGGAATCATAGGAATGATTTTGTTAAACAAGACATTAAATTTCCGATTAAACTTTATTCCATTCAGCAATTGATTCAATTATCGCATGATTGTTTGTGTTGTTCTAGTTGTGGTTGGAATGACTTTGATGACATTAATAATAATGATTGGTTTGGGTCATATCATATATAGTATCATACACCCAAACGCAAACCCCGTAAAAATAAAAATAAACACCATACACAACGGGGTTCCCAATCAGAGGTTAAACCAACGCAAGAAAGGAAACCCATTTCAAAACGGGTTCCTCCTACCGAGGTTAAACCTACACCCAAGAGGCAACCTGTTTCAAAACAAGTTCCTCCGAAAGGTGTAAAACCTAACCCTCCAGGAGCCATGCGAATATGGGTACCTAAAGTCCGCTAATCTCGTTTTGCAGGACGGTCATGTGTGGTACTTAGATTCTGGATACTCCAAGCACATGACCGGAAGGAGGGAGCTGCTCACGAACTACAAGGAACTATATGGCGGAGACGTGAGATTTGGAAACGACGACAAAGCGCCAATTTTGGGCTACGACGACATTATCCAAGACAAGATCACCATCAAGAAAGTCTCATACGTCGCGGGATTGGGACACAATCTGTTCAGTATCGGCCAATTCTGCGACAAAGATCTCGAGATCAGATTCAAAGCCAAAAGGTGTAGCATTCTCACCGATGATGGAACAGAGCTACTGGTTGGAAAGCGAAAGACCAACCTCTACACCATCGACCTCGCAGCCCTGAAGACCGATAACTCTGTCTACCTGATGTCAAAGGCCAATTCCCAACAAGCGTGGATTTGGCATCGACGTCTCTCTACATCTAAACTTCAAAAGCATCAACAAACTGGTGCTTGGCGGACATGTGAAAGGCATGCCCGACCTTCAATTCTTGAAGGACCGACTATGTGGGGCATGCGAGATGGGAAAGATGAAGCGAGCTATGCACAAGTCGAAGGCCGCTCCGAGCACGTCACGGTCCCTCGAACTTATCCATATGGATTTGTGTGGGCCGATGCACGTTCAGAGCATCAACAAGCGTAAGTACGTCCTGGTGATAGTGGATGATTTCTCACGCTACACTTGGGTGAAGTTCCTACGCACGAAGGACGAAACCCCGGAGCTGATCATCAACCATCAGAAGACCATCCAACTAAACCTTCAAAGACAAGTTCAGACTATCAGGACCGACAACGGGACGGAGTTCAAAAATCAAACGGTGAACGAATACCTGACTTCAGTCGGTATCTCGCAAACCTTCTAGGCCGCACGCACTCCTCAACAAAACATAGTGGTGGAAAGACACAACCGTACCCTCATCGAAGTTGCACACACGATGCTTTCTCAGTCCAAACTGCCTTTATTTCTCTGGGCCGAAGCGGTGTCTACTGCATGTTACACGCAAAACCGCTCCATTATCAACAAGCGGTTCAACAAGACGCCGTACGAGATCATGAACAACCACGTTCTGAACATCAAGTACTTCCACGCGTTCGGATGCACGTGCTACGTCCTCAACGACAAAGATGATCTCGGCAAATTCAGCCCGAAGGCGGACGAAGGAGTTTTCATAGGATACTCCATGCAGGCTAAGGCGTATCGCGTTTACAACAAACGAACTAAAACCGTTACCGAGAGTGTAAACGTGACATTCGACGAAGCCGCATATTTGGCTTCTGAACACATCAGTTCAGAACCCGGTTTAACTGGCGTGCTAGCTTCCGAACTTCCACGTTCGGGATCTGCACAAACGACAGTAAATCCGAATCATGCATCTACGTCAAATACTGATCTTTCATATTTAGATTTACTGTTCCAATATTTTTATGATGATATGCTTAACATTTCTACCCCTCGTGTCTCAGCGCAACCAAGACTTGAAGCTGCTCAAATCGAGGATTCGGCGAATCTCTCCGGTCCGCCACCCTCGACCAGCACTCCATCCATCACTGTGGAGACACCTTAGACATCATCCTCAACATCATCTGATACTACCATCCCCTCGGAGGAACCAATACTAAACCCGGAGATCTCTCCTCAAGATTCGTCCTCTGCTACAATCCTTGATCAGCCTCTGCATTCCTCGAAACCAGAAGTTGCTCAACCTTCAACGAATCCTCACCCGTCTCCTCCGAGAAACCAACCTGCAACACCTGAAGATGTACAAGACCTTCCATCTGGTGATTACGTGGATCCGGACGCCTCACACTCAACTCAGTAGCCGCTTCCACACACCACAAAATGGACAAGAGCCCATCCCTTACACCAGATCATCGGTGATCCCTCCACTCCAGTCCAAACGCGAGGCGCATCGGCCAATTTCGGCCACTTCTTCGGATTCTTGAGTAAGATCGAGCCTACAACCGTCCGCGAAGCACTCGAAGATCCGGACTGGGTCATGGCCATGCAAGAGGAGCTCAACCAATTCGAGGCTCACAAGGTATGGCAACTTGTCCCACGTCCATCCCACAAGATGGTGATCGGCACTAAGTGGATCTTCAAGAACAAGGACGAGGACGACATCATAGTACGCAACAAGGCGCGTCTCGTGGCTAAGGGATATCGTCAACAAGAAGGGATTGACTACGACGAGACATACGCACCGGTGGCGAGGATCGAAGCAATACGTATGTTCCTTGCATACGCCGCGTACAAGAACTTCACGGTCTTCCAAATGGATGTGAAGACCGCATTCCTCAACGACGAACTCAACGAAGAAGTGTTCGTCTCGCAACCGGACGGGTTCGTGGACGAGAAGAAGCCTGATCATGTCTACATCCTAGACAAGGCCCTCTACGGATTAAAGCAAGCTCTACGGGCCTGGTATGATACGTTAACAAAGTTTTTGGTAAAATCGGAATTCACACGAGGTAAAATCGACTCAAATCTTTTTATCAAAAACGAAAAAGGTCATATTGTATTAGTTCAGGTGTATGTAGATGACATAGTTTTCGGTTCTACTAATCCTCAGTTTGCTACGAACTTTGCCAAATTAATGGGAATTTTTTTTAAAATGAGTATGCTGTGTGAGATGAATTTCTTTCTTGGTCTTCAAGTTAAACAACTGTCGACCAGGATATTCATAAATCAGGCTAAGTACATCCGGGATATTCTTAAGAAATTCCAGATGGAACAGTCCTCACCAATAAAAACTCCCATGGCACCCGGTATAAAGTTACACGTCGATCCTAACGGAAAGGATGTGGACACAAAAACGTACCGGGGTATGATTGGTTCTTTAATGTACCTAACTGCTAGTAGGCCGGACATCATGTTCTCAACATTTCTTTGCGCCCGGTTTCAGTCAAAACCGAAAGATTCTCACTTAATAGCTGTAAAACGAATTTTTCGTTATTTACGCGGTACTGCTGATATTGGCTTGTGGTACTCGAAAGAGACAGGTTTTGAGCTATCTGCATACTCTGATGCGGACCACGCGGGCAACATGATGGATCGGAAGAGCACATCGGGCCATGTGCAGTTCTTGGGCGATAGCTTGGTGAGTTGGACATCCAAGAAGCAGCAGTGCGTCTCTACATCGACTGCCGAGGCATAATACGTGGCCGCCGGAGCTGCTGTTCTCAGGTGATTTGGATGCGGACGCAACTCAAGGACTACGGTTTCACATACGTCAAGGTGCCCATCTACTGCGACTCGAAGAGCGCTATTGCAATATCCAGCAATCCGGTCCAGCATACGAAGACGAAGCACATAGACGTTCGGTACCATTTTATCAAGGATCACGTTGAAAGAGGTACAGTAGAACTCTATTTTGTAAATACAGAACATCAGTTAGCAGACCTGTTTACAAAACCCCTGGACGAAAAACGCTTTAATTACCTGGTGTCCAGGTTAGGTATGCTAAATCTGAAGACTTGATCTGATTGTGTGCCCGATACAAGTTCCATACATCTACGAGAAACTGTCTTCTCATCATCAGTTGTTCACACTCCAGATGATTGAGCATACATTTTCTCGCATATGTATTCTACTTGTATCAGTTACATAGTTAAGTTGAGTCTCTGTATTTATTAGGTAGATTTCGCTTGTTTACTTTCTTTCTACGTGTGTTTCTTTTGTTTAATACCGTCGTCTAGTTTATTTGGCTATCTATCTGTGCTTTCACAAGTGTTCATGTGTTCAGGGGGAGCACGAACCGGTATCACGTAAGTTTATTCTATTATTGAGGGGGAGTGTCACACACAATTTTTTTAACTGCCATAAAGTTTTTTTTTTGTTTTGTGTGTGTCGACATTCCCATGTGCACTTCACATCACACTCCGTGCACATTCTGAGGGGTAGCATACAACTTTATGTTCATTATTTGAGGGGGAGCGACACTGAATTTTTTCTTTAACTGTGTAAAAGTTTTTTTTAAGTGTCAGTCTCTCTGTTGCACACAATTGCACAATCTGAGGGTGAGCAGAGAAATCCCCATGCTCAGTTTGAGGGGGAGCGAGAGAAGGTTCTTTCAAAATCATCATAGTACTATTCTTCTTGAAAATTGGAAGAACAGGGGAATTTTTCTCAGAAACACTGAGTTTCCGGACAGGTTTTCGGATACCCCTATCCAGATAGGTTTCCGGACCGGACACCTATCCGGACCGGATGGGTATCCGGATGACCCACCCGGAAACTTGGACCCCTATATAAGAGATTCGGACAACATACCGTGTGTTTATCCGGATATTTCAAAACCCACAAAACCCCTTTGCTCTTTTTCTCTCGTTCAGACACCATCGAATTCCTCACAACTTGCTCGGTTTCAGTTCCAAAATCAGGTATGCTCCTTGTAACTCTATATCGATCTCGACAATACCTGTTTCATATCCTTACACTCACAAATCGACCATCGATTTGGTCGTCTAAGGGTTTCCGAACCCCAGTTTCACGTCGACTATCGCTCATCTCTCTTCAGGATGATTTAAGCCGTATTAATCGCTCTAGTATGCGCACACAGTCACATAGACATCGTTAGGATGATTAGGCACATGTTTGAAGTTGCGTTGAGGCAAGATCGATCCATCCGGATGTCGTCCGGATAGTCTCGATCTATCCGGACACTCTCCTAACATCCGGAAACTATCATAAGCATGCTATTTTATCCGGACACCCTCATCGTCCGGTAACCCTAGTTGTCCAAAAACCTAAGGGTTTCCGATAAGTTCAACTATCCGGATTGTTGAGGTGTCCGGTAACCAAAGTCCTTCGGAAACTCATGTCTTATCCGGAAACTGCATTCGTCCGGATTGAGGGCCTTGTCCGGAAACCTACATCACATCCGGAAACCTATGGTTGTCCGGATACTCTTGTCCGGACACTCTGGTTTGTCCGGAAACTTGTGTTTCAAAGTGTTTTGTCCGGACACCTCTATTCCAGTACCTTGTTCTTTCACTACCAGTCCTCAATCTGTCCCAGATTGAGCCAATTACTACAAAGGTACGCGCCTACACTTGTTCATCCGCCTGGTTGTCTAACATTGATTTTTTTTTCCAGTTATTTTACATGGCGGATCAAGAACAACAACAACCACCCCAAGAGCAAATTCCTCCTCAAGAGGAATTTATAGACGAAGCAGCCGATAATGCTTTGGTCCACCCTGACCATGGGATTGAGATGGAAGCGAACAATCATCAGTTGGACGCCGCTGAGTTCCGACCACAACACCGTGTGGTCGTAGACATCTTACTACGTCACCCTCTCCGTGAGGCCCTCACTGCAACAGCCGACGTCCCCATGCTCTATGTATATCAAGTATGGCTCACTGCCCAAGTCGTCAGGGCAGCAAATTCTCAAACCACCATGACACGGATCGACAACCACCCCTTCACGCTCACACCTGAAGCCAACGCTGGCGGACACCTAGCCTACGACCCCGCGGTCAACGACACGACATTGTGCGCTCAAGTACGCGCACTCGGATACAACCACGCCATCGACCGACCATCAGCCTTCAACAGAAAATATCTTGCGTCCATCTGGTACACACTGTTCACGATTCTGAACAGGTGGAGGGGAATAGACTAGTGCACAGTCGAATTCCTGCGTCTATTCCATGCGGTTTGCTACAACAGGCACGTTGACTTCGCAATGATCATCTGGCGCGAAATTGTTCATGCTATTCGTCAAATCGGCGGGTCAAAGCCAAAGAAACTTCTACCTTATCCCAGATTTCTCTCACTGGCCGTCAGACAACACATGGACGCGAATCTAGGGATACCGAGACGCATAAACCATCCGGTATGTCCTCCCTTTCATCAACAATATCTTAGCTGGGGCTCCCGGACGGGGTGTGTTGAGAGTGCATGGGAGGGGAACAGGCGTGGGCGGTGCATTGGATACGCGAGCCAGTACTACCCAATCCAGCTAAGCCGGAACAAGCCAACAACCCCCCATTCCCATCATTCGAACCACGACCGAAGCAGGACCGTCGACTAGATTACACGAGGTCCCGGTCGTCACTGAAACCGAACGACCATCACTTCACCGTGATATGGAAGTGTACATTTCTGACCCCCCCTCGCCGACAAGACAGGTTGAGGACGTGGAATCTGACTCCACCGAATCCGATACAGACCGTGCCATACGCGCATCCCTAATACCACCCCGTATCGGACCAAACCCACAATTGACCGAAGGAACCCCTTCTGACTCACCTACACCCCCACCTCTAATCCCTACTACTCAGCCTATTACGGGAGATATAAGGAGAGAGGAGGGAGAATTAGTTGAAGAATTGGAACATGTGAGACGGAGGGAATTGAGATCGAAAACAAATCAAAAGAGAATAAGCCGTAAAAATACAGAGGCTTCTGAGCGACCCCACACCAACGTCATCCAGGTAGCCACATCTGCTATCCCGTCTCATTTGTTGGGACGAGGTATTGAAGAAGCCACCGTGGACCTAGCGGCGCAAGTGCACGACCTCCCAAGCCACTCATCCGTCTCTCAAAAGATGGGTGTTTCAACTTCGCACGGGGATATAGCACAACTTCTACCGATCTCTCACTTGGAGAGTATGGGTACTGAATCAAGAGACCAGCCTCCCCCGGTCTCGCCTTCTTTCAGAGCACCATCGAGTCTAGAGCCACTTGAAATAGTACATTCTTCGGCTAGGACACAAGATGAGATTCTACAAATCGATGCTCTTCGTGACTCGATCGGAACTTCCGTAGTGTCTCCGCCTTTAAGCGGAACACGAGGATCAGAAGGAAATCCTACCACAGCCACACCATCGCCAACCGTGAACGTAGGTGGCTCTACCTATAAGGTAGATGACTCAACGGGTAATCTAAGTGATCCCGGTGTTATTTTACCCGACTTCGTGTCAAAGGGATCTCTGGACAGCACCCTAAAGGCTGTCCGCGAGGCAATGGAGCAGCGCCTCACCACCGAGCTCGACAAACTCAAAAGCTTGATCAAAGGTAAAGAGAACGTAGTCGAATCTGAAACCGCACCAACACCTCCACCGGCTCCCGTTCAGCCAACTTATTCGGTGGACACCTTGAAGACTATGCTTCTGGCTCAGCTGCTCCAGCACACCGAAACCGATGCCTCTACCGAAGCAGACCTGATCTCCGTTCTACGATCACATGTATCTGCTCCTTCATCATCCATAACCACCATATTGGACCAGCTTGACACGACTCTTAAGGACGTTCAACAAGCGCTCAAAACGCTATCCGAGAGAGTCGCCTCACTCGAAGATACCTACAAGAGTCAAGCTGGCCGACTCAAGAGACGACACGATGACCAGGATGATCCTGATCACCGTGAGGGGGATAACAAGAGACTACGATTGTCTGAGTCTGCTCCAATCATCCCTGAAACTACCGTGGTTCAACCGGAACCATCAACTGTGGCAACTGCAACTGAAGACAAACCCGAAGCCCAGTTGAGCTTAACCGAGATGGTCACAGACATGGACATCTCAGACGACGAAGACCTAACAATTGAAAAGCCCGAGGGAGAAACACAGGAATTGGTCACATATGATGCATTAGATAGGCCAGCACTCAATCTGATTGATCCAGAGTCCGAGATCGACTCGGAGACCAAAATTGCATGGTATGAAAAAGCCGCCAGTGCGATAAATCTTCAGGTAAACCTGATCTTTCCTACTGATGAAGACGACAACGCTGACTCCGATCAGTTTCTGCTGCAAAATCTATATGGTACACCCGTTCACACTACTCAGGCTGCCGAGACTTCTACGATACCCGAAACTTCATCTGTTGCAAATCCGACATCTCCTCAACAACCAACAGCTTCTGATCATCCTCTTCCTCAACAACAACAAATCCGATGGGAGAAGATCATGATCCTTATTCCTCACCTGGAGGAATCTCTGAAGAAGCTGTATGTTCACAGGTTACGCCCTATCGAGCCTACTTTTTGCCTTGGAATTTCCAGCTCCGACCCGGAATACCAAAGCCAGTACTTAAACGCAATGAAGCGGTGTCTGCCAGTTAGCCAAGTCCGAACGAAGCACAAGATCACCGAAGTGCTCAACGTCCAAACATGCCGAATTCTTAAAGTCATGTTTCCAGTATTCACCGTCCGACGAGAAGACGTAAATGAATGGAGATTTTCCGAAGCTGACTTCAAGAACCTTAGACCGTTTGACTTCCAAACTATACTGAAAGACCTCCGAACCAGAACCATCCGACCGCTGCATGTAACCAAAGCGCTCAAAGCTGTTCGTCGATTCCTAATTCGGACAATTATGATGTTCTATCTCATAGACTTCCAAATGGCAATCGAGAACAGAGCTAAGAAGGTAAACCTGCTGAAACTGAATCTGAAAGTGCCCGAACTGAAGATGTATCCCGAGAACGCACTACTTCTAGAACCAGAATTTGGGATAGTATACCTCAACGATCAGAAAGAAAAGAGGTTTCTTCGCTTCAGTCAGGTAGACAGATTCTGCGATGGCATACTCCTCAAAGTCAAAGATGCTCTTTGCAACATCATCACTCATGAGTCTGAAACTCAAAGGTATTCATATATTCCCAATCCAAATGAAACAACTGCTCGGAATGCCTTAGAAGTGATTGAAGAACGCATCGACTACCGCCGAGCCATCCGAATGTTCGAGGTCCACTTTGCGCTCTGAAAGAGATATGTCGAGAACTGGCGCAAACTCGAACTTCAATTCAAAGGGGGAGATTGTTAGGGTCAAATTTGGTTGAATAGAAGTTCAAGGGCTAATATGTTAATTATTGTAATTTGAGCCTTAATTGTGTAAACGGGCCATGGGCTTGTTGCCATGGGCCCAGCATATATAATGTTGTTTTGCTTAGAAAAATAAGCTAGTTGTCTAATTATACTTTCTTGAACTTATTGTAATTCTCTCTCATATTGAAAGTAAGTTGGATGACCATTGGAAATCATACTGTTTGTGTTCTCATCTATTGATTTCTATTGCTCGTTACACTGATCTGGAACTCACACACACACACACACACATATATATATATAGCCTTAGGTTCAATAGAGAAGTGCAAATATTTAGAGAAGTAGAGAAGTAAAAAACACGGGTCCGTTCATATATGAACGTTCATATATAAACAGTCATATATGAACGTTCATATATGAACGTTCATATGAACGTTCAGATATGACTGTTATATGAACGTTCATTTATGAACGTTCATATATGACTGTTTATATATGAACGTTCATATATGAATGTTCATATATGACTGTTATATGAACGTTCATATATGAACGTTCATATATGACTGTTTATATATGAGCGTTCATAAATGAACGTTCATATAACAGTCATATCTGAATGTTCATATGAACGTTCATATATGACTGTTTATATATGAACGTTCATATATGAACGGACCCGTGTTTTTTTACTTCTCTACTTCTCTAAATATTTGCACTTCTCTATTGAACCTTTCCCTATATATATATATATATATATATATATATATGCATGTATGGTTTGACTTCATTGGAAAAGTGGCAATGAAGGGGCTTTGAGATAATCATGCCTCGGAGCATGTGTTTGCATGATGTGGATTAGATACACTTCATTTGCATGAGCTGACTTTTGATGAACTATCATTAGATCTTTTGAGCTTATGGCTCGGTGTTGGACTCTTTTGGGTCTTGAGGGCATTTGCCCGGTTTTGATAAGCTCGACGTGGGCTTGGGTTATGATTTGCATGAATTGCATTGTATTTGAGAATTACATGATTTGAATGCATTGGTTATTCTTTTGGTGTCATGTATAAATTTTAGATTAAAGTAAGCTTGTTTTGAATGGTGGGATTCCAAGGTAAAGATCCGGTCGGGTTGAACTTGGTGATTTTAGGCTAGAGATCCAGTTTGGGTTGATGCCTTAATAGACTAGAGATCCGGTTTGGGTTGACGTCTCCGTGGACTAAAGATCCGGTTTGGGTTGATGTCTCACTAGGCTAGAGATCCGATTTGGGTTGATGCCTCACTTGACTAAAGATCCGGTTTGGAATGATGTCACAATAGACTAGAGATCCGGTTTGGATTGTGTAACACCTTTAAAATTGGAAGAGCAACTAAATAAAATTTCGATTAAATACACAAAAGACATATATAATTCTTACTATGAACCATCCTTGAAATCACCTCAAAATTTTAAAGCGCAATAATCTCAACACTAATCGTAACTTAAGCAATACACCAAGACTACAAAGGTCGGGTGTTACTTAACACAAGAACAAGTTGCTATCCCAACATAAATGCGGAAGACTTCACCGAGCTAATCCCTTCTCGTGCATACAACTAGCTCTCACCCCTTCACAGTGTCACTAGAACTATTCCCCAACCGGAACCTGTTGCACATGCCGACAAATAAAAAGGTTAGGCTAACGCCTAGTGAGTTCAAGATTTTTCATCATGTTTATATAATTTGTAAAACGAGAGATATGAAATTTAAACCATGAGTTCAAAGGATTTACTTTAGAGGCAAACCACTCCTTTTTCCAACGCACACAAATCCCGTGATGAAAGCTATATTATAAAACGATTCTCATAATGGACTCACCCCAAAACCAAATTGAAAAGTGACATAGCATTTGATTTCCAAAACAATTGAATTCAAAAATAAATCGCTAATATTCCAAACATCCCAAACATGGATGAGGCATAACCCATGACTCACATACCGTGGAAGACAATCCATATAAACATAATACGCCACCGAAAACATGGATAGAAACAAATACACAAAGCAACACCTTTCGGTGACGGGGGAGGCCTGTTTACATCGCACGTGACGGAACACAAAAATGGGTCACATAACCATGTACTAAAACAAACATGTGGACTATTCTCATAAAATAACGAGCGCAACCACTCCAGGTCTATTGGCCGTGGAGACTGGGGAGCCCCCAATTTCAACCACTCCAGGTCTATACATTGAGTCACTCCAAATCCACAAAACAAGCACATTGGGATTACACATTACTGCCCATGGGACGATGACCGACCATATAGGCCCACACCTTACTTACCATGGAACCCGATGCCTATCCCGTGCCAAGCACATCTGGAATTACACCTTACTGCCCATGGGACGATGCCCGACCATATAGGCCCATACCTTACTTACCATGGAACCCGATGCCTATTCCATGCCACAATAAGAGAAACTAGCATCTCATCATTGAACGTAAAACTCAAGTGCCTATGGATCCATAGCAAATAAGGTCTAAAACATTACACGACCCCAAACGAATGAACGAACGCATTCAAAACATGCAATTCTCCAATAAACATAAATAACGACCAAAACTCAACTTTAGGCTATCAAAACTGGACAAATGTCCCCAAGACTTAGCAAAATCTATTACCGAGACATAAGCTTGGCTAACTCAAAGGATCAATCGTGAAAAGCCATAAAACGAAGTTAAACGTAGCAACACACGCTTTTGTAAATAAATAATTCGAATCCACAAAAACCCGAAACAAGACGTTGGGTTGGGACAACCCTCTTTTCCAAGAAACTTATACTGTTAGATTTCCAAATCGTCCCATAACGGACTATATGCATATTTCCAAAATATACACTAAAATGCAATTTCGTATCAAGTAGACTCCATTTACAAAATAAATCATCTAAACATTTTCATATACAATGTATCTATCAAATTTCCTAAAACTCCTAAATATGGGTGTTTTACAATATTTACAAAGTAAAATACTTCAAAAGGTCAAAACCCACCAAGTAACTCAACAATTAGAAATTTTCATGTAAAACACATAAGTACTTGGAAAAACAACATTTTGGCATGTACAACGTTTTCACAAATCAACTTGAACTCACCTTGCTAGATTTAGGCTAAATCTAGATTTTTCCTCAAACGTAAGCTCCTGCGAAGAAACATGAATCCTCAAGCCAAATCTTCCAAACACCTAGATCCGCAAGTTTCCAACCATAAATATTCATCCCCAAACACTTATAATCATTTCCCCAACATAAAACATCAAAATCCCAACTTACACCAAACGCCTAACTTTCATAGATGAAGAGAAAACAATATTACCTTAACCACAACTTGAATCCACCAACCAAAATACTTCTAGAACCATCAAAATGAACCACATATTCCAAATCTTCAAAATGGAGAAAAAGGGTTTGGATGAAACCCTAGAAACTTGATAAAGAAGATGAAGTGAAAAGGGTTCTATAAAGGTTAAGGTTCATAAAAATGGTTAGGGGTTTGATTTTGGGGAAGAAGGATGAAGAGAAGATGAAGGATTTAGGGTTTGTTGGGAGAAAATCGGTTTAGAGAGAGAGAGAGAGAGAGAGAGAGAGAGAAAACTGAGTTGGGGTATTGAAATGAAGTGAGGGAAGAAAGAGGGAAAGATCTTAAAAGTAAACAAAAATATCTCATCAGCACAATCGCGGACGTCCGACTGGGAGCCTTTGCGGACTTCCGGCCTCGATCTGACCGAATTCCCTAATTTCCTCTGTTGCTTCCGCGGAAGATCCCCGGACTTCCGCATCAATCCGGACGTCCGACCTCGTCCCTATGCGGACGTCCTCAATTCCAAAATCTCGATTCTTAAATTTTTGGGGTGTTACAATGCTCCCAACCTTAGAAAGATTTCGTCCTCGAAATCTAAATTCCTTACAACCAAAGACTATCTAACTAAACACTTTCCGGTTCCATTAGCCTCCAACCGAAATCCAAATTGTTTCACGCAGAACTGCTAAGACAGACTTTATGCGAACCCTTACCAACAATGTCCACTTAGGTACATTATACTCATGTCCGGGTGAACGTGCCACCTACTATTGTAACTCCCAATCAGGTGACTCTGGTTGTCTCCCAACCTTAGGTGTTCCATACTCCTCCAACGGCATATTCGAACTCCCAAATCAATCCACGTCCTCATGCTCTTAAACTTTCTCTCTAAATCAGTCCAAGATTTGATCCCTATCGATATCAACCAAGTCTCCAAGTCCAGTTGTCCTCGATGCTGAACTATTACTTAATTCTACCGAGTTCCATTAGACTCCAAAACGGAAGGTCGCCCACGACCCACCGATTATACAACTCCACGAATACACCATTTACCATTCATCAAATTGACATATTCTTTTACCACTAAAGGATGGTCATCCAAATAAATCTACTTATCACAGTTGAACTTCTTAAGGCCACCACAACCGATATCGATATCCTTTAAAATTGGACTACCACCCTCCAAATACACCAACAGTTCTTGACCTCGAACCCAAAAAGTTGACACCTAATCATACCACCAAGCTTTGACTCCCAACAGAACTCCACACATGAGTTCCATCCGTCGAGCATTCCCACAAAACCAAGGTTATCAATATGGTGTCTAAAGGGTCCTATACGTCCTCTATGAGAACACTGATCAAGACCCAAAACAAAGTTGCCGACAAGAACGGTTACCACCAACCTCAATATAAGATACCGCGAATGTAACCCTTCAGTTACAAAAGTACATCGACTCTGCAACCGATACCATTCGGCCTATAGTACCATCACCTTCCACTATTAAAGTTCTACACGCACTTACTCTTAACCAGGGTTACTTAATCTTTCCAAGGTTCTAATTAGTTCAAGGTTTTCAAGTGAATTACTAAACAAATATGCCAATCAAAACTTTTATAGAAATTTTCAACACAAAGGTTTTCATATCAAATTAATCGCACACATAAAAAGCTACTACTATCTACTCGGTAGTTGCGCAAAAATGGACATACTCGTCCCATATATGAAAGTCATCTTGAAAACCATCTCACCACAATTCAAGTTATTAACAAAGCGTAAAAGCATGCTCAACAATTTTATGAAATGAACCGCTATGGTCCTAGCATGGATTTATTTATGTCATGCACGTAAAGTAGTTTCCTACTTTAAATAATGTGCAACAAAAGGGTTTGTACGTATTTCAAAAGGAGTTTAAACGTCATCCGACTCTCAAAAATTCCCTTTTAACCATAAAATGACATGGAACCAAATTCACCAACAAGGTTCGCACACATACCAGTTTATTTCACAAAAACGGTGAAACGATCCATAAATATACTTTGGTTAAAACATAAAATGATTTGCGTCAGTTCCAAGTTCAAAGACAAAAATCAATACGTTTTCATCATTCGAAGATATCGACTAAAACATCATGAAGAAATCTCAAATTGGAGTATGCATGCAAACTTGTAACAATTCCCTAGTGGTTTTCCGGAAATAAAATTACATGCATTATACAGTTCATAATAAAATTTCAACAGATGAAATTCTTTATATCAAATTTCAAAATTTTCTCATTTAGTCATATAATGACACATGGGTAAAACATTTTTGACAAGACTCACACACATTAATTTGTTTTCTCAAAACTTAGGAAAATAATAAGTGCTTGTAATTGGCTGACACCAAAAGGGTTTAAATCGACTTCAAATTTCGAATCATGCCAACAATGCGCATTAATGCTAAAAAACATAAGTAGTTCCACATACTCTAGGTTAAGACAAATAATTTTCTGAAATCCCCATCACGGTGCATTTAAACCCAAAAGTTTTACACTCGTAATATAAATCGTTAAAAAGTCAATACTTAAAATTTACTCATTAAGATACTCAAAATACACATCTTCTCCAAAACCAAAAAGGTTTACAATTTCCAAAATGTTCGTCAAGCCAAAATTGACCAAAGTTCAATGACTCACACATTCGTGTTTTCAAAACGTACCGTATTGTAAACCATGCATGATCCCCACAACACTAAGACATACTTTGACCAAATGACCTGCACTAGTGCAATAAATTGATAAAACATTTTCTTTCATGATTCATTTATCAAAGTGTCGAGGGTTAGTGGCTACCAAGTTATGCATACCCCTAGATCGCTACCATGCATTTTTGTGAAAGGATAATAAAATAATCAATTAACCAAAAGCGCATAAAGCAAATCGTTAAGAAATACTATCAGAATGTTCTTTAATGCACTTACTCACGCCACGTATAAATCAATCCGTACATTGAACAAGTTGCAAAGAAATGTGCTTAACACGGATCTTCAAAAGAGAAAATATGTGACACCAAAGTTCAAAAAAAATTCCTTTTGGCCGCCTTACGGCATAAAATAATATACTTCTCAACAAAACCCGAATGGGACAAAATGCCCAATATAATCCAAAATTAACACACATAATAATTTAAAGTATGCACATTACAAAATTGCACTCACGCGACACAAAACGTCGTAAAACGAAACTCCGCAAAACTCTATGGGCTCAATGGCCTCAAATCAACCAAATGACGTCAAACCTTTCGCCTCCAGAAATCGAATCGCATAAAGCAAAATCATGACTTCAAATGTCAAAATTCCGAAAATTCCCCTTTTGTTGTAATACCATATAAACAACATCGTTCAACAAACTCGCGTTAAATAAATTCTCCAAAATAGCTTTACATAGACATAATGGAAGATAACTTTTCGTCCAAACCTTAACATATGTGGAGGAGATCCAATATTAAAGTCATAAGTCGTAGTTACTTGCCCAACATCTTAAACATCATTAAAATATGGATATCACTGTATCTGAAAGTAACGTTGAACAACAACAAAATAAAACAAGTCCCGACAAAGTTTGCAACTTCCGCAATAAAATAATTTCATTCATGTTCAAAACCATGATTTAAAATCTTGTGTGTGCTAAACGTTTTCCGAGATTTTGTAACACAATCCACATAAGGATTTGAAGCACAAGAAATAACTGATGCAATTTATTTTTAAAAATAAATTTTGTGCATGCATCTAGTCGGCACTCAACGTCTCAAACCACACTCCTCTAAGTTCCTCCGGTCCACTATTGTCATCCGGATGCTCAAACATCTTAAAACAAATTGAAAGTTACATCGATTCACTTTACAGTTTCTCCTCGAAGTAAGGTCGATCCAATAAGCCTATGGTTCTAATCCAACCATCAACGTCGACCCGAAATGGTCCATTTAATACACTTATCATGATTATTGTCACTCCAAGTGACTAATGCTAAAATCGTTCATCTATTCCAACAAATACTCGCTTAGAAACTTCTTCACTACCCCAACGGTCATCGCATTAAAGTAGTTCAAGTATGTATATGTAACTAGTAAGTTCACCATAACACTGGCCAGGTGTAATTATGAACGTACCGTACATGATTATCCTTGCTACTCTTGATGCGATTCTCGTTTCTAACGACTCCATCGACCTCAAAATATCCTATCTTAATGTGCTTAATGGTGAAATTTCACTCTCATTGACTTAAAAGAACGCTAGTTTGAGTCTAGGTATCCAAAATCAACACCTAATTCGCTCAAACTTATGCTCTGATACCAACTTGTAACACCCTCAAAATTGGAAGAACAACTAAATAAAATTTCGATTAAATACACAAAAGACATATATAATTCTTACTATGAACCATCCTTGAAATCACCTCAAAATTTTAAAGCGCAATAATCTCAACACTAATCGTAACTTAAGCAATACACCAAGACTACAAAGGTCGAGTGTTACTTAACACAAGAACAAGTTGCTATCCCAAAATAAATGTGGAAGACTTCACCGAGCTAATCCCTTATGGTGCACACAACTAGCTCTCACCCCTTTACCGTGTCACTATAACTATTCCCCAACCGGAACCTGTTGCACATGCCGACAAATAAAAAGGCTAGGGTAACGCCTAGTGAGTTCAAGAGTTTTCATCATGTTTATATAATTCGTAAAACGAGAGATATGAAATTTAAACCATGAGTTCAAAGAATTTACTTTAGAGGCAAACCACTCCTTTTTCCAACGTACACAAATCCTGTGATGAAAGCTATATTATAAAACGATTCTCATAATGGACTCACCCCAAAACCAACTTGAAAACTAAAATAGCATTTGATTTCAAAAACAATTGAACTCATAAATAAATCGCTAATATTCCAAACATCCCAAACATGGATGAGGCATAACCCATGGCTCACATACCGTGGAAGACAATCCATATAAACATAATACTCCACCGAAAACATGGATAGAAACAAATACCCAAAGCAACACCTTTCGGTGATGGAGGAGGCCCGTTTACATCGCACGTGACGGAACACAAAAGTGGGTCACATAACCATGTACTAAAACAAACATGTGGACTATTCTCATAAAATAACGAGCGCAACCACTCCAGGTCTATTGCCCGTGGAGACTGGGGAGCCCCCAATTTCAACCACTCCAGGTCTATACATTGGGTCACTCCAAATCCACAAAACAAGCACATTGGGATTACACCTTACTGCCCATGGGACGATGCCCGACCATATAGGCCCACACCTTACTTACCATGGAACCCGATGCCTATCTCGTGCCAAGCACATCTGGAATTACACCTTACTGCCCATGGGACAATGCCCGACCATATAGGCCCACACCTTACTTACCATGGAACCCGATGCCTATCCCGTGCTACAATAAGAGAAACTAGCATCTCATCATTGAACGTAAAACTCAAGTGCCTATGTATCCATAGCAAATAAGGTCTAAAACATTACACAACCCCAAACAAATGAACGAACGTATTCAAAACATGCAATTCTCCAATAAACATAAATCACGACCAAAACTCAACTTTAGGCTATCAAAACTGGACAAATGTCCCCAAGACTTAACAAAATCCATTACCGAGACATAAGCTCGGCTAACTCAAAGGATCAATCGTGAAAAGCCATAAAACGAAGTTAAACGTAGCAACACACGCTTTTGTAAATAAATAATTCGAATCCATAAAAACCTGAAACAAGACGTTGGGTTGGGACAACCCTCGTTTCCAAGAAACTCATACCGTTACATTTCCAAATCGTCCCATAACGGACTATATGCATATTTCCAAAATATACACTAAAATGCATTTTCGTATCAAGTAGACTCCATTTACAAAATAAATCATCTAAACATTTTCATTTACGATGTATCTATGAAATTTCCCAAAAATCCCAAATATGGGTGTTTTACAATATTTACAAAGTAAAATACTTCAAAAGGTCAAAACCTACCAAGTAACTCAACAATTAGAAATTTTCATGTAAAACACATAAGTACTTGGAAAAATAACATTTTGGCATATACAACGTTTTCACAAATCAACTTGAACTAACCTTGCTAGATTTAGGCAAAATCTAGATTTTTCCCCAAACGTAAGCTCCTGCGAAGAAACATGAATCCTCAAGCCAAATCTTCCAAAAACCTAGATCCACAAGTTTCCAACCATAAATATTCATCCCCAAACACTTAGAATCATTTCCCCAACATAAAACATCAAAATCCCAACTTATACCAAAACCCTAACTTTCATAGATGAAGAGAAGAGAATATTACCTTAACCATAACTTGAATCCACCAACCAAAATACTTCTAGAACCATCAAAATGAACCACACATTCAAAATCTTCAAAATGGAGAAAAAGGGTTTGGATGAAACCCTAGAAACTTGATGAAGAAGATGAAGTGAAAGGGTTCTAGAAAGGTTAAGGTTCATAAAAATGGTGAGGGGTTTGATTTTGGGGAAGAAGGATGAAGAGAAGATGAAGGATTTAGGGTTTGTTGGGAGAAAATCGGTTTAGAGAGATAGAGAGAGAAACTGAGTTGGGGTATTGAAATGAAGTGAGGGACGAAAGAGGGAAAGATCTTAAAAGTAAACAAAAATATCTCATCAGCACAATCGCAGACGTCCGGTTGGGAGCCTATGCGGACGTTCGGACTCGATCTGACCGAATTCCCCAATTTCCTCTGTTGCTTCCGCGGAAGATCCTCGGACTTCCGCATCAATCCGGACGTCCGGCCTCGTCCCTATGCGGACGTCCGCAAGTCCAAAATCTCGATTCTTAAAATTTTGGGGTGTTACAGATTGATGTCACAATAGACTAGAGATCCGGTTTGGATGGATGTCACAATAGACTAGAGATCCGGCTTGGATTGATGTCACAATAGACTAGAGATCCGGTTTGGATTGATGTCACAATAAACTAGAGATCCGGTTTGGATTGATGTCACAATAGACTAGAGATCCGGTTTGGGTTGATAACTAAAATTGACTAGAGACCTGGATATGGTTGATGTCATATGTTTTACCATCCATGAAACATGCTTGTAATCTATATTTGTAGTTTAACTGGTGTGTTCATCACATTTGATGAAATCGGGTCTCCCCCGTCACCGAAGGGTGTTGTTTTCGGGTATTGTGTTTATCCATGTTGCCGACGTCGTATTATATGCGTATGGATTGTTGTTCCATGATTGATGGGCGGTATTTTATGTCTCATCCTTGTTTGGATGTTTTCAACTATTGGAGTATTATTCGCATTGATGATTATTTGGGAATTTATTATTTATTTACCTCTTGAGTGTGTTTTGGATTTCAGTCCATTGCTGAGAAATGATTTTCATTGGAAACTTTCCTCACAAAACTTGTGTGCATTTTGGAAATTAGGTTGTCGGCGTATTTTATACAAACCCCTTTTTGTAAATCATGAATTAAGTTGAATCTTTTGGTCTATCAAAATATCAAAATATTTGCTCATGATGTAAACTCTTGAACTCACTAGGCGTTAGCCTAACCTTTTTATTTATCGACATGTGCAATAGGTTCAGGTTGAGAATAGCTTTAGCTACACTGTGTAGTGATGAGTGCTAGTAGAGTGCACGAGAAGTGATTTGCTTAGTGAAGTCTTCCGCACTTATTTGGGATTAGCAACTTGTATTTGTGATTAAGTAACACCCGACTTGGGTTATTAATTGTGGAAGTTGTGACGTTTAAATTTTGAGGTATTTTCAAGGATGGTTTGTAGAAAGGATTTTGTCCTCTTTGGTTATTTTATCGAAGTTAAAGTTAGTTGCTCTTTCCGATTTTGAGGGTGTTACAAGTTGGTATCTGAGCATATGTTTGAGAGAATTAGGTGTTGATTTTTGGATACCTAGACTCAAACTAGCGTTCTTTAAGTAAATGAGAGCGAAATTGCACTATTAGGCACTCTAAGATAGCATATTTGGAGGTTGTTGGAGTCACTAGAAACGAGAAGTCACGTCAAGAGTAACGCGGATGATCATGTACGGTACGTTTATAAATGCACCTGGCCAGTGTTATGGTGAACCTACCAGTTACATGAGTGTACTTGAACGACTCTAGCGTGATGACCGTTGGAGTAGTTAAGGAGTTCTAAGCGAGTAGTCATTAGAAGAGGTTGACGATGTTAACATTTGCCATTTGGAGTGGCGGTAAGCATGGTGATTGCATTCAGTGGACCGTTCGGGTCGAAATTGATGCTTGGATTGGAGCCATAGGCTTATTGAATTGACCTTGATTTGAGGAGAAAATTGTAAAGTCAGTCGATGTGACTTTCAATTTTGCGTTAAGATGTTTGAGCATCCGGATGACGATAGAGTGATCGAAGGAATTGGAGGAGTGTGACCTAGACGTTGAGTGCCGACTAAATATATGCACGGAATTTATTTTATTTTTAAAATAAATTGCATCAGTTATTTCTTGTGTTTCAAATCGTCGTATAGACGGCATTGCAAAATCTTGGAAAACGTTTAGCACACACAAGATTTTAAACCATGATTTTGGAACATGCATGAAATTATTTTACGACAGGCAGTTGTAAACCTGGTCGAGACTTACTTTATTCTTTGTGGTTGTCCACTACTACTTTCGGATACTGTGATATCCATACTTTAATGTCGTTTATGGTTTTGGACAAGTAACCCCGACTTACGACTTTAACATTGGATCTCCTCCACATATGTTAAGGTTTGGACGTAGGGTTACCTTCCCTTGTTTCGGTGTTGAACTTTAATGGGAATTTCGATTTTGCGAGTCTTGACAAAGAGGTGTTGTTTTATCTTGTGTTACAACAAAAAGGAAATTTTTGGAATTATGATGATTTGGTCATAACGTTGTTTTATGCGATTTGATTATTGAAAATGAAAACTTTGGCACCATCTAATTGGTTGGATGCCGTTGAGTTCCATCGAGTTTTATGAGAGTCTTGTGGAGTATGAAGGAGTTTCATTTTACGACGTTTTGCGGTGCATGAGTGACACTTTGTCATGTGCATACTTGAATGATTGTGTGCGTTAATACATGGGTTTGAGTGAGTATTGTGTCTCATGCGAATTTTGTTGAGAAATGTGCTTTATGTCGTATTGCACCAAAAATAGTGGTTTTGGAGTTTTAATGCCGCATGACTTCTTCTTTGAGGATCGTGGTAGCATATTTGTTGCAAGTTGCTAGGTGTGCGAATTGATTTATACGTGGCGTGAGTAATACATATAAGAGCATCACGATAGTACATCTCTAAGGTTCTGTTTTATGCACTCTCGTTTGTTGGCATTTTGATGTCCTTCTCGCAAATGCACTATATTGATTTATTGACTTGAATAGTATTGTAGCCACTATTTTGGGCGTCAATGCACATCGCTTGTGCGGTTTAAGGTTTGAAGTTGATTTGAATTATTTTTTTGTGTCAATCAAATTATGTGCACGTATTGTTTTTCGAAGTTTTGAGAAAAACACGCTGATGTGTGCGAGCAAGGTCAAAAGGATTTTATTTACTTGTCATTATATGACTGAATGAGAAGTTTTGAAATTTGATTCAATGAATTTCTACTTTGAAAATTTAGTATTGACTATCTGGTACGTGCTATGCTGTTTCAGTGTGACTACTAGGAAAGTGTTACAAATCGGCGTGCAAACTTTTGATTTGAAATTCTTTTATGATGTTTAAGCCGATATTTCCAAATGATGAAAGCATCTTATTATTCGACTAAAAACGGGGAAAATGACCCAAATCATTTCGTGTTTTTAACCAAGGTGTGTAAATATATTGTTGCGTTTCTCTACGAACAAACTGACCCATGCGAAGTTTGCTAACGAATTTCAGTTCGTGTCGTTTTATGATTAAAAAGAGAATTTTGGGAATTGATGTCGTGTAAATCCTTCTTTCGAAGTTTGTACAAACATTCGGTTGAACACTATCTTAATGTAGGAAATTACTTTGTGTGTTTAGCATAAGTCCGGGATGGGACCCAAGCGGTGCATTTTAAAAGTTGTCAAGTATGTTTTGCGTTTTGTAAGTAACTTGAGTTGCGATGAAATAGTTTTCAAAAATGATTTTTCATATGTGGGACGAGTGTGTCCATGTTTGTGCATCTACCGGGTAGGTAGTAGTAGTTTTTTTTCCGCGTATGTTATGTTGTCAATAAAACCTTTGTGTTGAAAAATCTAGTGAAAACTTTATTGGCATATTTGTTGAGTCTGTCACTTGAAAACCTTGAACTCATTAGGCTTGGTGAGGTTGAGCAACCCCAGTTAAGGGTAAGGCATGTAGAACCATTCAGTGAAGGATTGGGTTTATGACGCGTGTTAATACCGTGAACCATATGGTGTCGTTTGTGGGGTCGAATTATTTCTTGTTGGCAACTGAAAGGTGGGACTTGCGGTGTCCTCCGTTAGTGCTTGTGGTAACCGTTCACTATGGCAACCTTGTTTTGGGTTTGCCAGTTTTATATAAAGGACGT
Organism: Saussurea involucrata; assembly: GCA_033807775.1. Lineage (NCBI taxonomy): Eukaryota > Viridiplantae > Streptophyta > Magnoliopsida > Asterales > Asteraceae > Saussurea > Saussurea involucrata. The sequence goes on along the minus strand of CM066321.1, from coordinate 70,856,513 downwards.
GTAGGACCCTTTAGACCGTGGGGATGACCTTAGATTTGTGGGGATATTCGAGGAATGAAGCTTGTGTGTGGAGCTCTGTGATGGGTCGAGTTTTGGGTGGTGTGACTAGGTGTCAAATTTTGGATTTTGAGGCCAAGAACCACTAGTGTGATTGGAGGGTGTAGTCCAAATTTTAATAAATGGTGGTATCGGTTGTGATGATCCTAAGAGGTTCGATTGTGATAAATAGATTTAGTGGGATGACCCTCCTTGTGTGGTAAAAGAAGATGGATGATTGGTAATTGGACGCACTTTTGGAGTGGTGTAATCGATGGGTCAGTGACGACCGTCGGTGTTGGAGTCTAATGGACTCGTTAGGAGTGAGTGCCAGTTCAGCAGCGGGAACCTTGGATTTGGAGGTTTGTTGGTTTCAGATGTGATCAAAGCTTGGGCTAATTGGAGAAAATTTAAGAGTGTGTGGACAGGTATTGATTTAGAGTCGGGATCCGCAGTCGGGGAAGTATGGAACACCTAAGGTTGGGAGACAATCAGAGTCATTTGGTTAGAAGTTACTCTGATAGATGGAGCGGTCACCCGGATATAAGTATAATGTACCTAACTGGGTATTGATGGTAATAATTTGTATGAAGTTGTCATAGCAGTTCTGTGTGAAGGAAGTTGGGTTTTAGTTGGGAAGCTGAGAGATCAAGGAAGGTGTTGAGTTCGTTATCCTTTGGGGGCAAGGGGTCTAGATTTCGAGGACGAAATCTCTTTTAAGGTTGGGAGGATTGTAACACCCCGAAATTTCAGCAAATCGACAAACTGATGTATGCGGACGTCCGCTTAAGGCATGAGCCGGACGTTCGTGTTCATGCGGAAGTTCGCGAGTCTTCCGCGGAAGCAACAAAAGAAAGCTGAGGGGTTTCGGTCAGGTGAAGGCCGGACGTCCGCATGGCTTCCAAGTCGGACGTCCGCGTGTAGTCTGATGAGATTTTTTTGGTTTGATTTTAAGACATTTCCCTCTCTCTTCCCTCACTTCATTTTCAATACCCCAACTCAGTTTCCTCTCTCTCTCTCTAAACCAATTTTCTCTCAAGAAAATCACAAACACTTCCTCCTCTTCTTCGTCTTCTCCACTCAAACCCAACCCATTTCCACCATTGTTGAAGATATGGAAGTTTGAAGCTTTTGTGGGGGACTAGGAGCTTTTACTTTGAGGATTCTAGTGATGAAGGTAATCTCTCTCTACCCAAAATCTAGGGTTTTGTTGTTTTCATCTTCTATTCCATTGTGGGTTTTATTGGTGTGATTTTGGTTATGATTGGTTAAGGAAATCTTCTCCTTCTTCATCTATGAGAATTAGAGTTTTGGTGTAAGTTGGGATTTTGATGTAAAATGTTGGGGAATAATTCTACATGGTTGGATCTGGATATTAATGGTTGGAAACTTATGGATCTAGGTGTTTGGAAGATTTGGCTGGAAGATTCATGTTTCTGAAAGGAGTTTACGTTTGGGGAAAAATCTAAATTTTTCCTAAATCTAGCAAGGTGAGTTCAAGTTGATTTGTGAAAACGTTGTACATGCCAAAATGTTTATTTTAAAGTATTTGCATGTTTTATATCAAACTATCACTTGTTGAGTTAATTGGTGGGTTTGGATTAATCAAAGTGTTGAGCTTTACAAATCTTGTAAAACACCCACATTTGGGGATTTTGAGTGATTGATAAACAAATCACAAGTGAAGGTGTTTTTGTTAATTTATTGCATAAGTGAAGGTTGTTTGGTCAAAATTGTACCACCCTAAAAACGGGGTAAATTTAAGCCAAAATTTCATGCGAAATAAACTATTAAATAAAGATCAATAGTCGATCATGAGTTTGGCGGAAAAGCGTTTACAAAAAAAAGATACATCAACGCAACCTACTAATCTAACTTAAGACTTGTAATAACCCGGGTAAGTTCGTTAGTTAAATTCTCTTTCCGTTAAATATAGTTAACTTTAAAATTGGATGTTTAGGGTAAGTTTGGGTTAATTTATAAGTTTAGGGGTGTTTTAGTCATTATTGAATAGTTTAAGCCAAGATGGTAAATTAAGTCTAATATTATCCTTAAGCATTCAGATATTTCCATAAAGCAGAAAACAATCAGATAGTGTGTGTGTGTGTTTTTGAGATAAGAAGAAGAAGAAGAAAGAGTCACAAGGTTAGGGCTTCAATTGGTTTACTTGGAAGTGATTTTGAGGTATGTTCCTTTAAGTTTTATGTTTGTAATTGTTAATAGAAGGTTTCTATCGGATTAGAATTATCAATTTCATGACTGGTGTTAGTTTCAATCGATTCTGGGTAGAACTTTGGTAAACAGACAGTGGTTTCCGGACGTTTATGGTAGTGTCTGGTAGTTTCTCCTTGCTAGTGTCTGGAAGATGAAGTATCCGGAAACCTTGTGCTAAAGGTATCCGGACGGGTCAATTATCCGGTAAGTTTCTTTTTAATAGTTTCCGGATGAAATTAGATATCGGGTGGTATCCGGATTACCTTGGTTTTCGGATGTCATCCGGATTGAGTATGTTGTCCGGAAATTTGTGTTGTCTGGATTGGTTATGTTGTCCGGATAGTTTATTGTAGTGTCCGGAAACTCTAGCTGTTCGGTCACTTTTGAGATTCCATATACTTTTGAGTATCCGATAGCTGTGTGTTTTGTCGACTCTTGGATAGGGTATGAATGAGGACTGGAAATATTGTGGACTCGACTTAAGTTCGGGTTTGGGGGAAACATTTGAGGATAAGAGTTAGATAGATTTATCTAGAGTTCTTAGCCTACTAGTGAGACATATGTGTTCGATTGGTAAAGAGGTAATTGTATTTAAATTGTTTCAGATTCTGTGAATTCTGGGTGAAAGACTGAATCTTTTGGGAAAAGTTTGGAAGCATTTTGATAAGCAAACAAGTGAGTTTTACTTTAAAATGTTTTCAAACTGGAATACATATACGTGGATTGAGAATGTGATAAATAATGTGATTATATGCTTATGATTGAAATATAATATATTGAGATGTATATTGTATTTATATGAGCATTACACTACACAAGTGCACGTTGGCCGGGCTTAGGACCGGTGGAGTTTGACTGTACGGAGGGACATCGGAGTTGGCTGTATATTAGTGCAGCGGAGTAAAGTGATTAGTTGGCTCGCAACCAACTAATATGGCCATGGGAATGAGACAGGAAAGTACACAATGCATGAGTCATAATTGGTATTCATAATTGTGTTATGTATATGGTGTTTGTGCAAATGATTTTAAACTGACGGGGATTTTCTCACTTAGACCACTAGGTCTAACCCTCATTTTGTTTTAAAAATATGTATTCCAGGTCGTGGATCAAGTAAGATCAAGTGAAAAGGGTAATATGTGACTTACTTTTGGAAGACTTATGTTTTTGAAGATCATTACGTGTTTTGCAGTTATAACTTTGTTATTAGTTATAATGTAAATTAATTAGCAAAACGTTTGTAATGAAATACTCATTATGGTTGTAAAGACTAAGGGACCGTACATGTTATATGATGTATCTTTTGTTATGAAACAATGTTATGTAAAATATGTTATTTGTTGTATGTTTGGGAACCGGGTCGTTACAAGACTGTTTAGATTAACATCGGGTGTCGCTATCTCATTTACAAAATGCTCGGCAGGCCGTCAAATGCCGCTATCTCGTCTATTCCCAAAAATGCTATTTCCTTTCATCACACTTCCCTCAACCCCGAGAAGTCCCACCGCTAGGAAGGCCTGCTAAACACAACATGCAATAAAAAGAAGTGTTAGCCTAAAGCCTAGCAAGAATAGCATTTGTATAATAAGAATAGAACACGCATTGAATAAAAGTCGTTTCATCCAATACCGATTCTTCGTTCATTTCATCATCGTATTTATGCAAGACATCAACCCACACTAGCTCTCTAGTCCCATTCGACGTCAACCCAAACCGGGTCTTTAGTCCGTTAAGGCATCAACCCCGAACCGGGTCTTTAGCCCTCAAAGATGTCAATGCAAACTAGGTCTTTAGTCGAGTGACATCAATCCACACTAGATCTCTAGTCCACGAAGAGATCAATCCAAACCGGATCTTTAGTCTACACGACATCAATCCAAACCGGATCTTTAGTCGGCGGCATCAATCCAAACTAGATCTTTAGCCCATCTTTCCTCAAGAGTAAAGAATCTATCATACTCATTAACCATCAAATGGGGAAGTACACATAGTTTGACCCAATCACAAAGTTTCACAGTTTACATGACTCCATATCCACTAATCAATCAATATGAGGAGTTACTAACATATAAAGACATTAACAAGCATCATCTCTTCCAAAATTACCATTTACATCAAAACCCTAAATTTGACTCGAACCCACTAATTTTATAAACCATAGAACATGTTAATAGTATTCAAGAAACATATCCTCATAATCACAAAGTGAAGATTCATCCATTGTCATCATCTTTGACAAGTTCAAGCCCTAAACCTTCTATAAATGGAAAGTTAGGTCATTACTCACAAAATCAAGGGAGTTTAGTAAGTACACATAAATAAATACAGTTAAAACATTAAATGATTAAACATAAGTGAGTTTGGTAGGGTAGAACCCTCACAATCTAGGTTTTGAGGGAAAAACCTAGAAAATAGAGAAACCCTAGCTTTGGAGAAGGAGGAGAAGCTTGGGACTTGATTTACTCTTCACTTGGTGCTTTAATGGAGGTCTAGAATAAGTCTTTAATGGCCCCCAACCAACAATCTTGCAAGGAATTAATGTGGGGAGAGAAAAGGGAAGGTTTTGGGGAAGTTAGAACCAAAATCGCACTCAAGGAGGAGAGGATCGACTTTGGAAGTGTTTTTGGTAAAGTAAGAGAGAGAGGTGGGAAAGTTGGAAGAAAAGTAAAATTTTCGTCAGGCATCTCGCGGACGTCCGCAATGTGCATCATGCGGACGTCCGGACTCATATAATGTCCAGACTCCCAAAACTCTCTGTTGCTTTCGCGGATGACCTGCGGACTTCCGCTTGCATGCGGACGTCCGAACCCAGGTCAAAAATCCAAAACCTCCATTTTTCAAGTATGGGAACCTAACATGTTTATAAGTCAATTCCAAGATATCAAATAGCATATAAGTACTACATAAAGGCACACGTAATACACATAAAGCCTCTACAAGTCTCAACGCTAAAGACTCCATACAATTAATGATGCAACTATAAAACGAAATACAAAAGGAAAGGGTTCTCCCGAGGGCACGGGTGTTACAATTCTCCCCAATTTGACTCGAACCCACTAATTTTATAAACCATAGAACATGTTAATAGTATTCAAGAAACATATCCTCATAATCACAAAGTGAAGATTCATCCATTGTCCTCATCTTTGACAAGTTCAAGCCCTAAACCTTCTATAAATGGAAAGTTAGGTCATTACTCACAAAATCAAGGAAGTTTAGTAAGTACACATAAATAAATACAGTTAAAACATTAAATGATTAAACATAAGTGAGTTTGGTAGGGTAGAACACCTACAATCTTGGTTTTGAGTGAAAAACCTAGAAAATAGAGAAACCCTAACTTTGGAGAAGGAGGTGAAGCTTGGGACTTGATCTACTCTTCACTTGGTGCTTTAATGGAGGTCTAGGATAAGTCTTTAATGGCCCCCAACCAACAATCTTGCAAGGAATTAATGTGGGGAGAGAAAAGGGAAGGTTTTGGGGAAGTTAGAACCAAAATCGCACTCAAGGAGGAGAGGATCGACTTTGGAAGTGTTTTTGGTAAAGTAAGAGAGAGAGGTGGGAAAGTTGGAAGAAAAGTAAAATTTTCGCCAGGCATCTCGCGGACGTCCGCAATGTGCATCATGCGGACGTCCGGACTCCTATAATGTCCAGACTCCCAAAACTCTCTGTTGCTTTCTCGGATGACTTGCTGACTTCCGCTTGCATGCGGACGTCCGAACCCAGGTCAAAAATCCAAAACCTCCAATTTTCAAGTATGGGAACCTAGCATGTTTATAAGTCAATTCCAAGATATCAAATAGCATATAAGTACTACATAAAGGCACACGTAATACACATAAAGCCTCTACAAGTCTCAACGCTAAAGACTCCATACGATTAATGATGCAACTATAAAACGAAATACAAAAGGAAAGGGTTCTCCCGAGGGCACGGGTGTTACAATTCTCCCCAACTTGGAAATTATTTCGTCCTTGAAATCCTAACTATGCAAACAAACGGGGGTATCGCCGCTTCATATCTTCCTCCGACTCCTAAGTCACATTGGCGCCTCGGTGATGTTTCCATTGAACCTTGACCATAGTGACCTCTTTATGCTGTAGTCTCTTAACCTCTCTTTCTAGTATGGCTTCGGGCTCTTCCACACAACGATTGTCGTCAACTCGAATTTCCGACAACGGTATCACGCTCTCTTCTTCCGCTAGGCACCTTCGTAAATAGCATACATGGAATGTAGGGTGAATTCCATCCATCTCCGGTAACAACTCCAACTTATAGGCTTGTAACCCGACACGCTCCAAAATTGTGAATGGTCCTAGGAAACGAGGACTCAACTTCCCACGTTTCCCAAAACGGATTAAACCCTTCCAAGGCGATACTTTCAACATTACACGGTCTCCCACTTGGAATTCCATCGGTCGTCTTTTCTTGTCGGCATAACGTTTCTGTCGCTCTTGAGCCACCCACAAGCGTTCCCGAATGATTTTGACTTTATCGACCGTTTTTGCACAATTTCCGGTCCTGCAAATTGTTTCTCCCCCACCTCTAGCCATCACACGGGAGTTCTGCACTTCCTCCCATACAATGCCTCAAATGACGCTGCTTTCAGACTAGAGTGTTAACTGTTGTTGTAAGCGAATTCTACCAAAGGTAGATGTGTGTCCCAATTTCCACCAAAGTCAATCACATACGATCGAAGCATGTCTTCTAACGTTTGAATCGTCCTTTCACTCTGCTTGTTCGTTTGAGGATGAAACGTCGTGCTCAAGTTTACTCTTGTACCCCAACTCTTCTTGAAAAGCTTTCCAAAATCTCGAAGTGAACCGGCTATCACGATCGGAGACTATCGACACGGGTACTCCATGTCTAGAAACCACTTCGTCAATGTACAGTTTAGCCAACTTGTCCATCGGAAATGTTTCCCGCATTGCTAGGAAGTGTGCACTCTTGGTCAAGAGATCCACGATCACCAAAATGGTATCGTTTCCTTTCAAGCTCTTCGGCAATTTGGTCACGAAGTCCATCGTGATCTTCTCCCATTTCCACTCGGGTATCTCCAACGGTTGCAAACTGCCATAAGGTCGTTGATGTTCGGCTTTCACTAGAGAGCAAGTCATACAACGTTCTACATAATGTGCCACGTCCACTTTTATCGCCGGCCACCAATAATGCAACTTCAAGTCTCTATACATCTTAGTACTCCCCGGATGTATGGAGTACTTGGACTTGTGAGTCTCATCCATGAGTAATTCTCGGTTTCCCCCGATCTTAGGTACCCACACTCGCCCGTTGAATAACTTCATTCCACGGCTATCCTCCGTTAGTAGTTGTCTTTGTTTCACCATCACCCCCCCCCCCTTGAGATTCTCTTCCAAAAGGGCTTCGGTTTGCGCCGTCTTAATTCGCTCGATCAAGCTCAACACTAGCTCAATTCGTGAAAGGTTGGCACGAAGGCTCCCACTATACTCTTTCTGACTTAGGGCGTCGGCCACAACATTTGCTTTACTCGGATGGTAGAGCAATTCGCAGTCGCAATCCCTGAGTAATTCTAGCCACCTTCTTTGTCTCATATTTAGCTCTTTTTGATCGAAAACGTACAAGCTCTTATGATCCGTGTACAACGTACATTTCGTCACGTAAATATAATGTCGCCACAATTTTAACGCGAATACTACCATCTCCAATTCCAAGTCATGAGTGGGGTAGTTTTTTTCATACACCTTAAGTTTCCTTGACGCGTAGGAGATGACCTTTCCTCTTTGTATTAGAACGCATCCCAAGCCCGATTTTGAAGCATCACTATAAACCACGAAGTCTTTCGATCCCTCGGGTAGCGATAAGATTGGAGCCTCACACAGTTTCCTTTGCAACGTACGAAATGCTCTCTCTTGTTTCTCGGTCCAAACGAACTTCACGTCTTTCTGGGTCAATGCTGTCAGTGGGGAAGCAACCTTGGAAAAGTCTTGAATGAACCTTCGGTAGTAGCCCGCCAAACGCAAGAAACTCTGGATTTCCGACGGGCTTTTGGGAGCTTCCCAACTCATCATAGCCTCTTATTTGGATGGGTCCACTTTCACCTCATCTCGGGTGACCATATGTCCTAAGAATTGGACCTCCTTCAACCAAAACTCGCACTTAGAGAACTTTTCATACAATTTCTCTCTTCTCAAGACCTCCAACACTTCCCACAGGTGTCGCTCGTGTTCCGCCTCGCCCTTGGAATACACCAAGATGTCGTCTATGAAAACGATGACCGACTTATCCAAGAAGGGTCGACACACTCGATTCATTAAATCCATGAACACTGCCAGTGCGTTGGTCAAACTGAACAACATCACCAAGAACTCGTAATGCTCATACTGCGTCCTAAACACAGTCTTAGGAACGTCACTTTCCTTCACCATGACTTGATGATAACCCGAATGTAGATCGATCTTCAAGAAACAACACGCTCCTTGAAGTTGGTCGAACAAATCATCTATTCTAAGGAGTGGATATTTGTTCTTCACGGTCACCTTGTTTAACTCCCGATAATCGATACACATCCTCATCGTGCCGTTTTCTTTTTCACAAATAAGACCGGCGCTCCCCAAGGTGACGAACTCGGTCTCACAAACCCCTTCTCTACAAGCTCTTGGAGTTGCGCCATCATTTCTTGCGTCTCGGATGGGGCTAAGCGGTGGCTTTGGCAATCGGTGTCGCGCCCAGAACCAATTCTATCTTGAATTCCACCTGGCGATCGGGTGGCAATCCGGGGAAGTCCTTCGGGAACACATCGGGGAACTCACATACCACTCACACGCCCTCTAGTTTCTTCTTCTCGATTTTAGCGTTTATCACATACGCTAAGTAGGAAGCACACCCCTTGGTTAGGCATTTGCGGGCCTTAAGCATGGAGATGATTGCCACTTCTCCTTTCTTCTTTTCGCCATACACGGTCACCACCCCACCTCCCATGGTAGGGATGCGGATTAGTTTCTTGGCGCATAAGATTTCTGCACGATTGGCCGCTAGCCAATCCATTCCAACCACTACATCGAACCCACCTATGACCATGGGCATCAACTCTATCGGAAATTTCGTCCCCTCGATTTCCAACACACAACCTTTTAGTACATCAGGAACCACAATCTGACCACCGTCCGCTATCTCTACCACTATAGCATCCTCTAAACTACTAGTGGGCATAGACAACTTTTGGCAAAAGGAAATCGACACAAACGAAAAACTGGCACCTGAATCAAACAATACACACGTAGGCACGGAGTTCAAGAGAAACGTACCCGATACTACATCTGTCGACGCCTTCGCCTCATCACCCGTCATCTGGAATGCTCTTCCTTTCGCTCTCGGAGGGTCTACCCTCTTTCCCCCGCATCCCCCAGTCTTTGCCTTCGGGCACTCGCTTCTAATATGGCCCGGTTCCTTGCATTCGAAACAAATGATTCCTTTAGCTGGACAATCATTGCAGACATGCCCCGACTTCCCACACTTGTAACAAGTCACCTCGTTCGGCTTGCATGGACCAAGATGTTTACTTCGGCACTTGGAACACCACCTAGCTTCACGCCTAGGTTCGGTCCCTCGGTAGTTGTTATCGAACGATCTCGGTTTCTTGGAAGGCACATAACTCCCTTCCCATTTCCTGTTTTCGGGTACCCGATTACTCTCTTCCTTATCTCGGTTGTAAGCGTCTTCCACTAGCTACGCTTCCTCAATTGCCTCTCGGAGGGTGGAGGCTTCGACACTCGGACCATCGTCATCATGTCCGACGGGAGGCCCTTGATGTAAGCCTTGATCTTCTCTTTTTCATACGGGACCAGATGTTCCACCAACCCCAGTTTGTCCATGAACTGCCGGTTGTACTCTTTCACCGACAAGTTACCCTTCCTCAAATTCCAAAAACTTTCCTCAATTCGGTCCATTTCTCTTTCATTGCAATACTCCTCTAGCACATTCTTTTTGAACATTGGCCAGCTCAGTTTGGCCAACACAGACGCTTCTAGAGAAGTAGAATAAATATTCCACCAAGTGAGGGTCGCCCCTCTCAACATTTGCGAACCAAATTTTGCCTTTTGATTTTCCCCGCACTCACTAGTGCGAAAAGCTTGTTCCATTTCTCTTATCCAGTTCATGCATACAACCGGATCATCGGCGCCCTTGAATTTAGGCGGTCGGCAGCTAAGTAAGGTCTTGAAAGAACACATCTTTCCTTCTTGTCTCGGGTCACTGGTGCCCAAGCCATCAGTAGGGATCTCCTTTCCGGTACCCCCTGGATCTAGCCACTATCACATTCTCGGCAACCGTCTCATGCCTACGGTTATTGGTGTCCCGGTCTTCCAACAGTTTCAGAAACTGTTCTTGTTGTTGTGTCATGGCTCAGTTCATGGCCGCCATCATTCGGTCCATCATTCTGGTCTCAGCCGTTGCCTCCTCTAAGACAGGGTCAGATGTTTCCAAGTTCCGTTGGGGCACATGCTCTGGCCCGCCACCCAACAAGTTAGTGTTAAGTGGGGGTCCCTCCATCGCCGTTACTCTCGGTTGGTCGGCCGTGGATACCGTAGCATCAAGGCCATCTGGCCTGCTGTGGGTGTTAACCATAGCTCGTCTGCCACACATTCGAAAATGGAGGTATGTATCATGGTAAAATATTCATATAAATGATCGTACCAACACTCTCATTAATCATCATAATTATAGCAATCTAAGCATGCTCATGTAACAACAAATTCATAATAGCAGTAGCTAATTGACATTATGAACATGTTACACATAAGGATCCTCGTTACCATAATCACAATTTTCGACTAGTGCAACACCATCAACTCCAAGTCCATCTTATCTTAAAAGTTCTACCCATCTCACCGTTCTCCACTTAAATCGAGCTAGTTTAAGTCTAGGCATCTCACGTCAATACCAAGTTCGCTTAAACCATTGCTTTGATACCAACTTGTAACACCCTAAAAATGGGGTAAATTTCAGCCAAAATTTCATGCGAAATAAACTATTAAATAAAGATCAATAATCGATCATGAGTTTGGCGGAAAAGCGTTTACAACCAAATAAAGAGATACATCAACGACAACCTACTAATCTAACTTAAGACTGTTTAGATTAACATCAGGTGTCGCTATCTCATTTACCAAACGCTCGGCTAAGGCCGTCAAATGCCGCTATCTCGTCTATTCCCAAAAATGCTATCTCCTTTCATCACACTTCCCTCAACCCCGGGAAGTCCCACCGCTAGGAAGGCCTGCTAAACACAACATGCAATAAAAAGAAGTGTTAGCCTAAAGCCTAGCAAGAATAGCATTTGGATAATAAGAATTGGATACGCATTGAATAAAAGTCGTTCCATCCAATACCGATTCATCGTTCATTTCATCATCGTATTTATGCAAGACATCAACCCACACTAGGTCTCTAGTCCCATTCGACATCAACCTAAACCGGGTCTTTAGTCCGTTAAGGCATCAACCCCGAACCGGGTCTCTAGCCTTCAAATACGTCAACCCAAACCAGGTCTTTAGTTGAGTGACATCAATCCACACTAGATCTCTAGTCCACGAAGACATCAATCCAAACCGGATCTTTAGTCTAAACGACATCATCCAAACCGGATCTTTAGTTTACACGACATCAATCCAAACCGGATCTTTAGTCGGCGGCATCAATCCAAACTAGATCTTTAGCCCATCTTTCCTCAAGAGTAAAGAATCTATCATACTCATTAACCATCAAATGGGGAAGTACACATAGTTTGACCCAATCACAAAGTTTCACAGTTTACATGACTCCATATCCACTAATCAATCAATATGAGGAGTTACTAACATATAAAGACATTAACAAGCATCATCTCTTCCAAAATTACCATTTACATCAAAACCCTAAATTTGACTCGAACCCACTAATTTTATAAACCATAGAACATGTTAATAGTATTCAAGAAACATATCCTCATAATCACAAAGTGAAGATTCATCCATTGTCATCATCTTTGACAAGTTCAAGCCCTAAACCTTCTATAAATGGAAAGTTAGGTCATTACTCACAAAATCAAGGGAGTTTAGTAAGTACACATAAATAAATACAGTTAAAACATTAAATGATTAAAAATAAGTGAGTTTGGTAGGGTAGAACCCTCACAATCTAGGTTTTGAGTGAAAAACCTAGAAAATAGAGAAACCCTAGCTTTGGAGAAGGAGGAGAAGCTTGGGACTTGATTTACTCTTCACTTGGTGCTTTAATGGAGGTCTAGAATAAGTCTTTAATGGCCCCCAACCAACAATCTTGCAAGGAATTAATGTGGGGAGAGAAAAGGGAAGGTTTTGGGGAAGTTAGAACCAAAATCGCACTCAAGGAGGAGAGGATCGACTTTGGAAGTGTTTTTGGTAAAGTAAGAGAGAGAGGTGGGAAAGTTGGAAGAAAAGTAAAATTTTCGTCAGGCATCTCGCGGACGTCCGCAATGTGCATCATGCGGACGTCCGGACTCATATAATGTCCAGACTCCCAAAACTCTCTGTTGCTTTCGCGGATGACCTGCGGACTTCCGCTTGCATGCGGACGTCCGAACCCAGGTCAAAAATCCAAAACCTCCATTTTTCAAGTATGGGAACCTAACATGTTTATAAGTCAATTCCAAGATATCAAATAGCATATAAGTACTACATAAAGGCACACGTAATACACATAAAGCCTCTACAAGTCTCAACGCTAAAGACTCCATACGATTAATGATGCAACTATAAAACGGAATACAAAAGGAAAGGGTTCTCCCGAGGGCACGGGTGTTACAATTCTCCCCAATTTGACTCGAACCCACTAATTTTATAAACCATAGAACATGTTAATAGTATTCAAGAAACATATCCTCATAATCACAAAGTGAAGATTCATCCATTGTCATCATCTTTGACAAGTTCAAGCCCTAAACCTTCTATAAATGGAAAGTTAGGTCATTACTCACAAAATCAAGGAAGTTTAGTAAGTACACATAAATAAATACAGTTAAAACATTAAATGATTAAACATAAGTGAGTTTGGTAGGGTAGAACCCCTACAATCTTGGTTTTGAGTGAAAAACCTAGAAAATAGAGAAACCCTAACTTTGGAGAAGGAGGTGAAGCTTGGGACTTGATCTACTCTTCACTTGGTGCTTTAATGGAGGTCTAGGATAAGTCTTTAATGGCCCCCAACCAACAATCTTGCAAGGAATTAATGTGGGGAGAGAAAAGGGAAGGTTTTGGGGAAGTTAGAACCAAACTCGCACTCAAGGAGGAGAGGATCGACTTTGGAAGTGTTTTTGGTAAAGTAAGAGAGAGAGAGAGGTGGGAAAGTTGGAAGAAACGTAAAATTTTCGGCAGCCATCTCACGGACGTCCGCAATGTGCATCATGCGGACGTCTGAACTCATATAATGTCCAGACTCCCAAAACTCTCTGTTGCTTCCGCAGATGACTTGCAGACTTCCGCTTGCATGCGGACGTCCGAACCCAGGTCCATGCGGACGTCCGAACCCAGGTCAAAAATCCAAAACCTCCATTTTTCAAGTATGGGAACCTAGCATGTTTCTAAGTCAATTCTAAGATATCAAATAGCATATAAGTACTACATAAAGGCACACGTAATACACATAAAGCCTCTACAAGTCTCAATGCTAAAGACTCCATACGATTAATGATGCAACTATAAAACGAAATATAAAAGGAAAGGGTTCTCCCGAGGACACGGGTGTTACAAAAATACACTTCTAGTGTTTGTTGAGATTATGCAATAGTTATGATATGTTACGTTTTGAAAATGTGAACGTGTGAGTTGGGGATTTTGGTCAATCTCGACCTTATGAATATTTTGAGAGTTGTAAACTTTTTATTTTGGGCCGAAGGCCAATTGTGAATTAAAAGGCAAAGATTTTGGGTAACGATGTATTTTGGTTTACGTAACAGTGTGGGCAACGCGTATTTAGCCAAACGTTTATTTTGTCTTTACGGGCTTGATTTATACTCAAATGGGTCTTTTGAGTGTTTGCCGTTTTTAGTAGCTCGAGGTGGAGCCGTGGATGTGTTATGCGCTTATTTGCGTTTTATTCGAGTATGTGCCTCTTTGAATATTTTGTCTTTTATGTGAAGACCATTTGATGATTATAGAGGATTTGAGTATACGTACACACACACACACACACACACACACACATATATATATATATATATATATATGCATGTATAGTTTGACTTCATTGGAAAATTGGCAATGAAGGGGTTTTGAGATAATCATGCCTCGGAGCATGTGTTTGCATGATGTGGATTAGATACACTTCATTTGCATGAGTTGACTTTTGATGAACGATCATTAGATCTTTTGAGATTATGGCTCGGTGTTGGACTCTGTTGGGTCTTGAGGGCATTTGCCCGGTTTTGATAAGCTCGACGTGGGCTTGGGTTATGATTTGCATGAATTGCATTGTATTTGAGAATTACATGATTTGAATGCATTGGTTATTCTTTTGGTGTCATGTATAAATTTAGATTAAAGTAAGCTTGTTTTGGATGGTGGGATTCCTAGGTAAAGATCCGGTCGGGTTGAACTTGGTGGTTTTAGGCTAGAGATCCAGTTTGGGTTGATGCCTCAATAGACTAGAGATCCGGTTTGGGTTGACGTCTCCGTGGACTAAAGATCCGGTTTGGGTTGATATCTCACTAGGCTAGAGATCCGGTTTGGGTTGATGCCTCACTTAACTAAAGATCCGGTTTGGATTGATGTCACAATAGACTAGAGATCCGGTTTAGATTGATGTCACAATAGACTAGAGATCCGGTTTGGATTGATGTCACAATAGACTAGAGATCCAGTTTGGATTGATGTCACAATAGACTAGAGATCCGGTTTGGATTCGAATCCATGAAAACCCGAAACAAGACGTTGGGTTGGGACACCCCTCTTTTCCAAGAAACTTATACCGTTACGTTTCCAAATCGTCCCATAACGGACTATATGCATATTTCCAAAATATACACTAAAATGCATTTTTCGTATCAAGTAGACTTCATTTACAAAATAAATCATCTAAACATTTTCATTTACGATGTATCTATCAAATTTTCCAAAAATCCCAAATATGGGCGTTTTACAATATTTAGAAACTAAAATACTTCAAAAGGTCAAAACCCACCAAGTAACTCAACAATTAGAAATTTTCATGTAAAACACATAAGTACTTGGAAAAATAACATTTTGGCATGTACAACGTTTTCACAAATCAACTTGAAGTCACCTTGCTAGATTTAGGCTAAATCTAGATTTTCCCCAAACGTAAGCTCTTGAGAAGAAACATGAATCCTCAAGCCAAATCTTCCAAAAACCTAGATCCACAAGTTTCCAACCATAAATATTTATCCCCAAACACTTAGAATCATTTCCCTAACATAAAACATCAAAATCCCAACTTATACCAAAACCCTAACTTTCATAGAAGAAGAGAAGAGAATATTACCTTAACCACAACTTGAATCCACCAACCAAAATACTTCTAGAACCATCAAAATGAACCACACATTCCAAATCTTCAAAATGGAGAAATATGAAACCCTCGAAACTTGATGAAGAAGATGAAGTGAAAGGGTTCTAGAAAGGTTAAGGTTCATAAAAATGGTGAGGGGTTTGATTTTGGGGAAGAAGGATGAGGAGAAGATGAAGGATTTAGGGTTTGTTGGGAGAAATTCGGTTTATAGAGAGAGAGAAAACTGAGTTGGGGTATTGAAATGAAGTGAGGAACGAAAGAGGGAAGGATCTTAAAAGTAAACAAAAATATCGCATCATCACAATCGCGGACGTCCGGCTGGGAGCCTATGCGGACGTCCGACCTCGATCTGAACGAATTCCCCAATTTCCTCTGTTGCTTCTGCGGAAGATCCCTGGACTTCCGCATTAATCCGGACGTCCGACCTCGTCCCTATGCGGACGTCCGCAAGTCCAAAATCTCGATTCTTAAATTTTTGGGGTGTTACAGATTGATGTCACAATAGACTAGAGATCCGGTTTGGATGGATGTCACAATAGAGTAGAGATCCGGCTTGGATTGATGTCACAATAGACTAGAGATACGGTTTGGATTGATGTCACAATAGACTAGAGATCCGATTTGGATTGATGTCACTATAGACTAGAGATCCGGTTTGGATTGATGTCACAATAGACTAGAGATCCAGTTTGGGTTGATGTCTAAAATTGACTAGAGACCTGGATATGGTTGATGTCATATGTTTTCCCATCCACGAAACATGCTTGTAATCTATATTTGTGGTTTAACTGGTGTGTTCGCCACATTCGATGAAATCGGGTCTCCCCCGTCACCGAAGGGTATTGTTTTTGGGTATTGTGTTTATCCATGTTGTCGGCGTCGTATTATATGCGTATGGATTGTTGTTCCATGATTGATGGGCGGTATTTTATGTCTCATCCTTGTTTGGATGTTTTCAACTATTGGAGTATTATTTGCATTGATGATTATTTGGGAATTTATTATTTATTTACCTCTTGAGTGAGTTTTGGATTTGAGTCCATTGCTGAGAAATGATTTTCATTGGAAACTTTCCTCACAGAAATTGTGTGCATTTGGAAATTGGGTTGTCGGCGTATTTTATACAAATCCCTTTTTGGAAATCATGAATTAAGTTGAATCTTTTGATCTATCAAAATATTTGCTCATGATGTAAACTCTTGAACTCAGTAGGCGTTAGCCTAACCTTTTTATTTATCGGCATGTGCAACAGGTTCAGGTTGGGAATAGTTTTAGCTACACTGTGCAGTGATGAGTGCTAGTAGAGTGCACGAGAAGTGAGTTACTTAGTGAAGTCTTCCGCACTTATTTGGGATTAGCAACTTGTATTTGTGATTAAGTAACACCCGACTTGGGTTATTAATTGTGGAAGTTGTGACGTTTAAATTTTGAGGTATTTTCGAGGATGGTTTGTAGAAAGGATTTTATCGTCTTTGGTTATTTTATCAAAGTTAAAGTTAGTTGCTCTTTCCGATTTTGAGGGTGTTACATAAAATATGAGGAACAATCTTACACGCTAGAAAGTTCACGATATCCGCAAACCAAGGAATTGGCTTAGAAGAAACGACATAAAGATGATCATCGGGGAAAGAATCATCAATAGGAGGAGAAAGAGGGTTAGGGCTATGATGGATACGAGAAAGGTGGTCGGCAACTGAATTTTCCGTACCTTTCTTGTCTTTGATTTCCAAGTCAAATTCTTGTAATAGAAGTATCCAACGGATCAAACGCGGTTTGGCATCCTCTTTGCTCATGAGATATTTAAGGGCCGCGTGATCCGTATGGACTATGACTTTAGAACCCACAAGATACGACCGGAAGTTCTCTATTGAGAAAACTACAGCTAGCAACTCTTTTTCAGTAGTAGTGTAATTCATTTGGGCAGGAACAAGAGTTTTACTAGCATAGTAGACGACATGAAGTTTGTCATCTTTTCTTTGGCCTAAGACTGCCCCCACAGCGAAGTCACTAGCATCACACATTAACTCAAATGGAAGCGTCCAATCCGGCGGTTGAATGATGGGTGCTGAGATTAGTGCCTCCTTGAGTGTGTTAAACGCTTCGAGACAAGAACTAGTGAAAACAAAAGGGGCATCTTTCGGTAAGAGCTCAGTCTAGGGTCTAGCAAATTTGGAAAAGTCCTTGATAAATCGTCGGTAGAAACTGGCATGTCCAAGGAAACTACGCACCCCTTTGACATTTGTCAGGGGTGGCAATCCCTCGATGATCTCTACTTTGGCCTTATCGACCTCAATACCGCGGTTAGATACCACATGACCCAAGACTACACCCTCGTTGACCATGAAATGGCATTTTTCCCAATTAAGAACAAGATTTACCTCTTGACATCGATGGAGGATTTCAGTTAAATTAGAAAGACATGTATCAAAATCAGCTCCATGGACAGAGAAATCGTCCATAAAGACCTCCATGGTATGCTCAATAAAATTAGACAAAATAGCCATCATGCAACGCTGAAAGGTGGCCGGAGCATTACACAAACCGAATGGCATACGTCGGTAGGCGAACATTCCATAAGGACATGTGAATGTCGTTTTCTCTTGATCATTCGGATGGACCGGGATTTGGAAGAAACCCGAATAACCATCCAAATAACAAAAATAAGCATGTTTTGCCAACCTTTCAAGCATTTGGTCAATAAACGGAAGAGGAAAATGGTCTTTTCGGGTGGCAAGATTCAATTTACGATAATCTATGCACATACACCACCCAGTGACCGTTCGAGTAGAAAAAAGCTCATTTTTATCATTTTTAACAATGGTCATTCCTCCCTTTTTAGGGACTACTTGGACCGGGCTAACCCACACACTATCGGAGATAGGATAGATTATTCCAGCCTTTAGTAGTTTCATGACCTTATTGTGCACAACTTCTTTCATATTAGGATTTAGCCTACATTGATGTTCAATACTAGATGCACTTTCATCTTCAAGAAGGATTCTATGCATGCAAAAAGATGGGCTAATCCATTTCAAATCATCAATTGTGTATCCAATAACCGTTCTATACTTCCTAAGGACTTTTAGCAATTTATTCAATTCATTATCACTAAAGGAAGCACTAACGATTACCGGATAAGTGTTATTACTACCAAGGAACACATATTTCAAATGAGAAGGAAGGGGTTTGAGATCTACCTTAGGTGGCGACGCATGCTCCGCCCCTTCTTTTGGCAAGACAAGTGATTCAGCTTGTGTCTTTTTCGTGTAATGGTTGCTCTCGTCAAAATCCTTGGCAATAGACTCCAATTCGTCATCCATCTCTTTCACCAACTCGTCTTCATCTAATCCGCCTTCGGTAAACATGCTCTCTAAGGCAACAACAATATGGCAATCATCCATAATCAGCGACAATCCCATTGACTTCCTCAGCTCGAACTCCACAGTCTCTTTTCCCACGCTCAATGAAAGTTTTCCATTTTTCACATCAATCATCGCACCCGATGTAGCGAGAAACGGGCGACCAAGAATAATTTGGCATCTTCAATCATTTCCATGATTACAAAGTCACAAGGAATGATCAAATTGCCAACCTGAAGTGGAAGGTCTTCTAACATACCCACTGGATACTTGATGGATCGATCAACAAGCTGCAAAGAAACATTAGTAGCCTTCAATTCCTCGGAATGAACCTTCTTTGCAACCGCCAAGGGCATGAGACTAACACTCGCCCCCAAGTCACAAAGGGCTCGTTGTATGGTCACACCACCAATAGAACAGGGAATAGAGAAACTTCCCGGGTCTTGCATTTTCTCCGGGAGTGTATTAGTGAGCAAGGCGCTACACTCTTCAGATAACAACACACGGGCCCTATTGTTTGGTGAGAGAATATCCTTTAGAAATTTCGCATAAGAGGGAATCTCGAAAATTGCATCCAAGAAAGGGATAGTCACTTGAAGTTGCTTGAGTATATCCATGAACTTTCGAAATTTGACTTCAAGTGATGCTTTGACCAACCTTTGGGGGTAAGGGACTATCGGAGTATGACTTTGAGGCATAGAGGAAGAATGAGTAGTCTTTGTCGCTTCATCTTTTGGAAGAACTTCGCTTTCATTTTCCGATAATTTCACCCTCTTTTCTTTCATAGTATCATTTATATCATCAACGCTCTTCCTTTTCTCCACTAGCACTCTTCCGCTCCTCAAACTGACTACATTCATATGTCCTCTCGGGTTTTGCTCTAGTTGAGGGGGAAGTTGATTCCCTTGCTTCAAAATAGTAGCCATTTGTTGGCCTATTTGGGAGATTTAAGTCTTGATCATCTTGGAATGAGCGGTATTGGTATCAAGTCTAGAGAAGATTTGGTCATTTTTATCCCCTTGAGCTTGCACAAAACGCTCCAACAAAGATTCAAGGTTCGACCTTTGAGGGATAGGGGCCATGACGGTCATGTTGGTAGGAGGTGGAAACATAAGTTGGGATTGCGGTGGTTGAGGCATATGCATTTGGGACTGTTGAGGTGGCCTCGAATTAGCTTGGTTGGATGATTGACCATGTTGCGGTTGATTAGCTTTCCAAAAAAAATTAGGGTGATTACGCCACACCGGGTTATAAGTTTGAGAAAATAGATTACCTCCTTGCCTTTGGGGCCGTGATTGATTGTAGATGGCATTGGCTTGCTCCACACAAGGGTTGTTACCCATCTTGCAATTGGCAAATAGATGGCCTTGGTTGCCACACATCTCATAAGCTAGTACAGGTGCTTCAGAAGAAGTTTGGCCCTCTCCAATGTTATTGATCTGGTTTGAAATATTGGTTGAAAACAAATCAAACTTGCTTGTTAAGACTGCAAAAGCATCAACATCTAACTTTCCTCCCTTATTCGCAATCGACCTCTCGGTTGGATACAAGAAATTGTTGGACGCGATATCTTTAATAAGTGACTTTGCTGCAGCGGGGGTTTTGTTGACAATAGACCCTCCCGCTGCCGCATCATTAGAGATCCGAACATCTTGTCTCAACCCATTACAGAATGTCTGAATAAGAAGCCACTCGGGGAGTCCATGATGAGGACATTGTCGCTGGAGGTCTTTGTATCTCTCCCACACCTCATAAAGCGACTCGTATTCATGTTGCTTGAAAGTAGTGATGTCACTCCTTAGCTTCGCTGATTTGGCCGGTGGGAAGAAGTGAGTTACAAAAGCTCTCGAAAGTGCGTCCCAGGTAGTGAACGTGTTAGGATTGTGACTCTTGAGCCAATCCTTTGCCTTAACCCGAAGAGAAAAAGCAAAAAGTCGTAGACGGATGGCATCATCACTGACATTCGGAATCTTGATCATGTCACACTTTTCCAAGAAAGAATCCAAATGATCATTTGGATTCTCACAGAGAGATCCCGAAAACTGGTCTTGTTGAACAAAGGTTGCAAGATTGGTCTTCAACTCAAAGCTAGTAGCTTCAACAGCCGGACGAGTGATGGATGAGGTGGAACCATAGGTAGGCTCGGTGAAGTCTTTTAGAGTACGTTCAGCTTGATCCGCCATAACTGTTTGTCTTTTCTTTCTTCTCATTTTCACGTTTAACTTTCTCGCTGTAGCCTCGATCTCAGGATCAAATGGCAATGGATCTAACCCTTATGATCTCTGGTGCATACAAGTTAGTTAACTGGAAAAACACAACAATAGATAAGATTAGTCATGGTTGCTGAAGTACAAAAAGTGAAATAGAAAATAGAAATAGGGAAGTGAAACATAGACTAGTAAATCAAAAAGCAAGTTAATGCTAGGCTAGTCGCCTCCCCGGCAACGACGCCAAATACTTGATGTGTTTTAAATTTATACCGCAAGCGTACGGGTTATGTAGCATACGGGTCGATCACGGGGAGGTGACGGTCTAAACACTAACTACTTAATAATCATGGCTAGTTATGCGAATCGGATAATTGGTTTGATTTTCTTTTTATCTAGATGAACTTAAACTAAAAGGGATTAAAGGAAGGAGACACAAGAAGAAGCAATTAGAACTAAAATTAGATAAGAGAAAAGACGACTAAAACTAAGAACATTGGGTAATATCAACTTTGGATTTTGGTAATGGTGGGAATTCATTTTTTCAAAATTACTTCAACCCTCCCTCGAGGTGGGAAAGCTTTTCTAACCAAGATACGTATTTACTTTCGCAATACATATACATTGGGAAGAAACATTAATATTTAAAACGAATATATTTCCCAATCAACGTCCCTAACTATTTACATGTTAGGACCGTTGTCATCGATCAATTTGACTCGAGTAAAAGATCAAACTTTCGTTTTCATTAAAAAAAATTGAATTAACTAAATGATTTGTTAAAACCCAATTAAATCGATTTTAACTTTCGTTGAAAGCGAAATGGAATAAAACTCAACATTCGTTTTAGAAATAATCAATCAATACCAAAACTTCAATCCTAAGGCGATGATTACCCAATTAAACGAACTATTTAAACGAGACCAAGCACAAGTTACTTAATTAGACTCTAACGAAATTAAAACTATAATTCAACCTAGACTAACAAGGAGATTACATTAGACTCAATCTAACAACAATTAACACTAACAATTAAGAGATGAACAACAACTTATTGAATAAACATGTGCAGAAAATTGACTAACCTAGATTAAAATGTAGAAAATAATTAAAGTGCAGAATTTTAGGGTAGAGAGAAAAGATGTAGATGTAAGAGAGTGAAAGAAACACAACAAATACAAGAGAGATGGAGGAAAATTAAACCTAATACATTAATTAAGAACATAAACAATTGATGAACAAACATTGTTTTCAAACAAATAAAACTAGAATTCAACAAACAAACTAAGAAGATAGGGAAGAAGATACTAGTATTAAAACCCGGTAGCAAGTCGGATTCCAATGGCCTAGGCTCTTTGCAATTTCATCTTCTTCCCAGTTTCTTCTAGAAATCGATCAAAATGGAAAAACCACCAAGAGAGTAGAAAACTGTCGTGTGATAGATTGTCTGTCTAATCTCAAGGAAACGCCTAATATACTTAAAAACATAATCCTAAAAGTTTTTAAACACAGAGGCCCAAAAGCCCAAAGAGAAAAAGGCCCAGAAAATTAAAGTCCAAATGACTTTCATGGCCGGAGAGATTCCTTCGCGCCCGTGAAAGTACTGCAAAAACTTTCAGCATCAAATCAAGTGTTTTCCTCGCTTCCAACCATCTTATTTCCTCCGCTCTCCGCTTCCTCGCCCACGTACACTTCATGTTTTTCTTCCTTCTTCTTCATGAGCATGCCTCCGCCTATCTCACCTTTCATGCTACGCATAATCTGCACACAAAAAAATACCAAAAGCATAAAAACCATTCCCAAAAGAATTTCCAACCGTGATTAAAGAAAATAAGAAGAAATGAATAACTATGCATGAAAAAGCTAAACTAAACACTAAAATATAAAGAAAATGCAACTATTATATACAAAGTTAGGTGCATAAAATGCACTTAACACACCACATGAATCCACCAACCAAACACTCCTAGTGTTACCAAAGGGAGCTTCAATCTTCATTTCATCCAAAGAAAGGGAAGGGTTTAGGAGAGGATTGGGTAAAACCCAGAAATTGTAGAAATCTCACAAAATAGAAGGAAGATGAAAAACTCTAACTCTTGACCATTAATTCTTTCTAAAAGATGAAGGAAATGCTTTGAATCACAAGATTCATGGTTCCAAAAACCCCAAAACGAATTTAGAAGGTTAGGGTTGGGTCTGGGAGAGTTTAGAAGAAGAGGGTTAAGGTGAAATGAGAAAAGAAGGTGAAAATCGAAGTTTTAATCCGCCTAGAGCCCGATCGCGACTATGCCACGCGATAGTGACATGGTCACTGTCGCTGGTCACTATCGCACCGAGCGTACCATGGCTGAACCCCCTTCCCACGACCTTGCCACGCAAGAGTGCCCTTGGCACAATCGCGGGCATAGTCGCCGTGTGTGTACCGCAACTCCTCAGCTCCTCGCGACTTTGCCCCGCGAGAGTGCCTCATGGTCACATTCGCGGGCATTGTCGCCGCTATGGTACCACTCCCCGTTCGATCCCGAAACGTGCCCAACCTGCTGGGCTTCTTATGCAAAGTATTTTCCTACTTTAATTATCCATCCGAATCTTTCAAGAGCTGCACGAACAATCTGTTATCTTGACAAAAGTTCGGGGTGTTACAATCCTCCCAACCTTAAAGAGATTTCGTCCTCGAAATCTAATCCTCGTAGTTCCAACGGTTATTGAGCTCAACCCATTCTTGTCCCTAAGCTTCCAACTGAGATTCGAATTTTCCTTCTTGACTAAACTACCACGAAAATCTTCGCTTTGCTGCTCACACTCTATGTCCCCTTAGGCACATTATACTTACACCCGAATAATGGGTAACTTACTAGGGTAGCTTATAATTCACCAGAATTCGATTTTCTCCCAACATTAAGTGTTCCATACTTCCCTAACGACAGATCCCGATTTTTCAGTCTGTCCATGACTACATGCTCTAAATCGTTTTCTCCAATCAACCGAAGGTTTGATCACTACTGCAATCAACCAATTCTTCAATTCCCACCGTTCCCGCTACTACACTGTCATTCAACTATAACTAATGCTATTAGTCTCCAATACGGACCGTCGTCCCTGCCTCGAATATCCTGCAACTCCCAGAGTACGACCAATACTGATCATCCCATCGACAGATTATTTTACCCATCAAGGAAGGTCATCCTACTAAATTGTAACACCCTCAAAGTTGGAAAGAGCAACTAACTAAATCTTCGATTAAATAACCAAATGAGGATAAAAATCCTTTCTACAAACCATCCTTGGAAATACCTCAAAATTTAAAACATAACAACTCCCACAAATAATACCTCAAGTCATACTATGTGACCAAAATAAAGTCGGGTGTTACTTAACACACGTACAAGTTGTTAATCCCAAAATAAGTGTGGAAGACATCACTAAGCAATTCACTTTTCGAGCACACTACTAGAACTCATCTCTTCGCAGAGTCGCTAAAGCTATCCCCAACCTGAACCTGTTGCACATGCCGATAAATAAAAAGGTTAGGCTAACGCCTAGTGAGTTCAAGAGTTTACATCATGATTAAATGATTTGTTAGACCAAAAGATTCAACTTAAATCACGATTTCCGAAAAGGGATTTGTATTAAATATACTGACAACCCATTTTCCAAACGCACACAAATTCCGTGATGAAAGTTTCCAATGAAAATCATTTCCCAGCAATGAACTCAAATCCAAAACTCACTCAAGATGTAAATCAATAAGGAATTTCCCAAATAAAATCAATAAAAATAAAACTCCAATAGTCGAAACATCCAAACAAGGATAAGGCATAAAATACCGCCCATAACTCATGGAAAAACAATCCATACGCATATAATGCGATGCCGACAATATGGATAAACAAAATACCCGAAAGCAACACCCTTCGATGATGGGGGAGACCCGATTTCATCGAATGTGGCGAACACAATTGTAAATTATAAGAATGTTTCATGGATGGGAAAACATATGACATCGACCATATCCAGGTCTTTAGTCAATTTTGAACATCATCCCAAACTGGATCTTTAGTCCATGGAGACATCAACCCAAATCGGATCTCTAGTCTATTAAGACATCAACCCAAACCGGATCTTTAGTCTATTGTGACATCAATCCAAACCGGATCTTTAGTCTATTGTGACATCAATCCAAACCAGATCTTTAGTCAAGTGAGGCATCAACCCAAACCGAATCTCTATCCTAGTGAGACATCAACCCAAACCGGATATTTAGTCCACGGAGACATCAACCCAAACTGGATCTTTAGTCTATTGTGGCATCAACCCAAACTGGATCTCTAGCCTAAAACCACCAAGTTCAACCCGACCGGATCTTTACCTTGGAATCCCCACCATCCAAAACAATCTTACTTAATCTAAAAATTTATGCATGACCCCAAAAGAATAACCAATGCATTCAAATCATGTAATTCTCAAATACGATGCAATTCATGCAAGTCATAACCTAAGCCCACGTCGAGCTTATCAAAACCGGGAAAATGCCCTCAAGAACCAACAGAGTCCAACACCGAGCCATAAGCTCAAAAGATCTAATGATCGTTCATCAAAGTCAACTCATGCAAATGAAGTGTATCTAACCCACATCATGCAAACACATGCTCCGAGGCATGATTATCTCAAAACCCCTTCATTGCCACTTTCCCAATGAAGTCAAACCATACATGCATTTAAATATATATATACATATATACATATATATATATATATACATATATACATATATATATATATATATGTGGGTGTGTGTGTGTGTCTATGTGTGTACGTATACCCAAATCTTTTATAACATGATAATGTGTAATAACCAAGTTTTATTTTCTCTTTAGATAAAGAAATATAAGATGTGTGGAAGTATTGCGAAGTCTAAAGTTCGAGGGGCCTTATCGTAAATTGTTGAAAGGTATAAAACCCTCAAGGTTTTGCACAAACCCTAGACAAATCATTTATTCCTGGTGTTGGCGGAGGAAGAGAAAGAGCAGAGAAAGAGAAGTGGTCTCAAGAGCAATAGGAGAAGAAGTTCAACAATCATCAAATTGGGAAGAGGGAAGAGCATTGGGGTCTGTTTCTACCACCGTTTTAGCAGGTAATCCCAAATCCCAACCTTTAATTTTAGAACGCTATTTGAATGGTTAGAATTGTATGAAGATTTCTCTATTTTAGAGTTAAAAAGGACGTTTAGAAGGATATAAATGATTACCATAGAATTAGATTAATGGTTGATGGGAAGGAGACTGAGTAATCGATTAATTTGGATCGATCTCCGACCCTAATGACATTAATCAGTATAGTATCGAGTGAGAGTCCGGAATTTGTAGCTGAGATAGAGACCCGGAATCCCAATTTTTAGGATCCGATATTTATTTAAGGAGATCCGGAATTTGTCAATAATCCGGAATTGGTCCGGATCGTAATCCGGAATGGTCTGGAAGTATATTGTAAAGCCCGTATCCCGGTATGTAATTTCTTTTATTAATTCTTTTCTTTAAAGTTTGATTTAATGTGGTTTCCGTTAACGGGATTAGTCGAGTTGGACCTAATTGTTAAAAATGTCGGAATTTTGGTTAATTGCGAGAAGGATGTAGTTGAGGGGCTAAAAGTGTTAAAGGGCCAAAACTCTTCATAGTTTCGGCCCATGCAACCCCAAAGACCAAAACCCATTTTTGTGAATTGTTTGTGTGTTGGGGTCGTGAGCTGCAAACAAAAGAAAGAATAACAAAACCCTAGTGCCCCACCCTTGTTTCTGGAGTTGGCCGTGAGTCTTAGCAAGAGAGATAGAGCAGAAATCGGGAGCTAGAGAGAGAGGGAGGAGTAGAGAAGAGCCGGGAGGAAGAAGAGAAAGGGAAGTCGCCGGAGTTGCTGAAGCCGCCGGAGTCTCTGCTGCCGCCGGGAACTCGCCGGAGCCGAGGAAGAAGGTCGAGAGGAGGAAGAAAGGCTGGAGTGTTAACCGCCGTGTTAAGGTACTCGTTCGATCCCTTCCCTTTTCTTTCTCTTAATTTTCTGGTGAAGTGATCGACGGCGACGCCACCGCCGCCGCTAGCCGCCACTGTGGTGGCTGGATGTCGGGTGGTGGTGGTTGTGTGAACTGTGTGTGCGTGCGGTAAGTCGATCGAGAGAGAGAGCTGAAGTGCGAGAAGGGGCGGGGTGAGATGCGTGTGTGTGTGCGGGTCCTCGCCGGAGAGCCGCCGCCGGTCGCCACAGGCGACCACCACTGCCGGAGATGGCAGTGGGTGGCGCGTGGTCGTGACCAGACCATAGTCACAGTAGAGCCCTTAAACCGTGACTTAATCGATTAAGCCGAATCGTTCAAACCGTTTCTTTTAAATCGTCATTTTGTGTGAAATCAGCTTTGCTGCCCTGTTTTGCGTCGGGCATAACTTTCTCGTCGTAACTCGGATTGAGGCGAATCCGGTGCCCACGCTTCACATGTTGTGTCGGGCACGTTTTCCGTGTTTTAGCGGAAAACTGGTTCGGCCTCTAGCTAGGTGGAACAGTGGTCGTAAGTTCAGCGATTCGTCATTTCATGTGAAAAATTCTGGAATCTGCCATTGTCTTGGGAAAACCATAACTTTTTGCTAGTAACTCGTATCTGGGTGAGACCAGCGCCAAAAATTCCCTTGTTGAGTCTAGAAACTTTTCTGTGTTTTGTGCAAAACCCAGTTCGGGACGTAGCATGGGTCAAACTGTCGTTTTATACTGAAAGGTGCTGAATTTCGCTGTTCTGGAAACTGTTTTTGTAAAATCCGTAGTAAATTGTAGAAAAATCGTTAGGAGGTGTATAATATGTCCTTGAAACCCCAACTCAGAGTACTTTCTGGTCATGAAATAATATTGGGAATTTCCTGGGTTTAAAGGGGTCGAAACAGGTCCCGAACAGACCTGTTTGGCGATAGCGGAAAATAGTTTTAGTGACGGTTTAAGCGTGTGTCGTGTCATAGGGTCCGGGTCTCGTATTGACACGTTTTAACATGCGTTTAGGTGCTGGGAAGTGACCGTAATTGTGAAGCTTGATTTGTATTGTTGAGCTGGGCGCGCATTCGAGGTGAGTTCTCTCACTAAATCTAATAACGGTTGTTTTATCATTGCTGTAGTACGTGTGTGGTAGCTTTATGTAATTGTGTTGTGGAACTAGATAGTGGGGTGTCTAGTTGATACTATATTGTCATGTTAACTCGGTGGGACCGAGGATCCGGCGGGGCCGGAGATTTTATACGCGGGTGGCGTAGAGACTCGGTGGGACCGAGGATCCGGCGGGGCCGGAGATTTTATACGCGGGTGGCGTAGAGACTCGGTGGGACCGGGGATTCGGCGGGGCCGGAGATGTTATCATGTGGTCGGTGGGACCGACTTGTGCCTCTTAGGTGGGTGAGTGTGGATATGCATGTTTATGATTTGTTCGTAGACTCGTATGCTGTTTATGTGCAATTATCTGTTTATGGTGGTGTGGGAATAACTGTGTTATTTATGGTGTTTGAACTCACTAAGCTTCGTGCTTACCCTTTCCCAATAGTTTGTGGTTTCAGGTACGGGCGGCTCCAAGGCGTGACGAGTACACACTGGCGCGCGAGGAGAGCTGGTTGTTTTTATGGTTTTAATAATTAAACGTTTATTCCGCTGGTTTGATTTTATAAAGATATTAATTATGTGTTTGCAAACGAAACGTTGGGATCAATTAATGAGTTGTTATAAATGAATTGTTTATTTAAAAATTTAAATTTGCTTGTAATTTTTGGGACGTTACAACTTGGTATCAGAGCACGGCTTGAGTGAATCAAACGCATTTCGGAGTGTTTGATCTCAAGTTTGCGGCTATAAAATTTTGTTTAAAATTTTTGGAAAATAAAAGAAAGGAAACCCGTTTGAGAAACGGTGATCGATGGCGCAGTGTGTACAGTCAGCCGGAGCCAGGGGAAAAGGTACAGTACTTAGTGTTTTATTGCTTTCTAGATCATAGAGTATGCATGCTAGATTGCCTGTTGTGGACACTATGCTGTATGTTGAACTACTTGCTATTAGGAATTTATGCTAATTATGATAGGTTACTAAGTGGATGCCCTCTAGGTTGTATGTAGTAAGAGATTTATAGCCTTAGAATATTCGATTTAGTTCTATTGCGCAGCTCTTGTTTGAGTCCAACCGTTCTAGGATAGAGTCTTGTATTCGACTGTCTATTTGTTTCGCACTGCATATAATCGGGTATTCGCGAGGTCACCCGTTATAATTAGTAGGGATTCGGTAGTAGCAAGGGTAGTGGGATAAGAGGAAGTTCCTAGAGAGCTGGGAAGGGTGTTTATGTATGAGTACGTGTGCTAGATTGCTTTCTAGAACATATGAGTATGTATGCTAAATTGCTTGGTGCTTATTACACTGTATTGCATGTCTGCTGCTTGCTATTAGGGATTTGGCAGTAGCAAGGGTAGTGGTTTGGATGGAATTCCTAGGGAGCTAGGAAGAGTGTGTACATATGTCGGTGCGGGCATATGTGTATAGTTTCGGCGAGAAACTACTTGGACCCCTTGGGATGGAACTCGGAACGGGCGATGATAGGTGTGGATGGTAGTAGTAGAGCTCCTACTACCGGAAGCACAGGATCAATGCTCGAGTCGGGGAAGTCACGAAGAATCCAAGGAGTTGAGCGTGAGTGTTGTTAGTATGAGTTACTATGTGCTAATAACGCGTTGTATTGTCTACCCAGAATAGCCATCACAAGGAGGAACAACTATAGTAAACCTACTAGTACAGGTGGGTACTCGAAGTGTTTTGAGGTGATGATCGTTGGGGGTAGTGATGAAGGTCCTAAACTAGTAGTCGTTGGAATAGAAAGACGATTCTAATATTAGTCACTTGGAGTGACGATAAGGATGATATTTATTGTAAGCAGATCATTTCGGGCCAAGATGGAAGATTGTGCGTCATAGGCTCATAGAGCCGACTTTGATTTGAGGAAAACCCGTAAGATGATTTGATGTGATTTCCCAACTGGCCTTAAGAGGTTTAAATGTCTAGATGACAATAGTAGACCGGAGAGTTTCGGAGTAGTAGGGGTCGAGACGTTGAATGCCGAATGAGTCATGCACGAAGTTATTTTGAAAATAAGATTGCATTAACAAATTCTTGTGTTTCAAATCTTTGTATGGACGGTGTTTTGGAATTTTGGGAACTGCTCAGCACACGCACAAGATTTTGAAATATGGTTTTGAAAGTGTATGAAATCGTTTTATCACGGGAGTGCAAACTTTGTTAGAATTTGTCTCAGTTTCGTTATGTTTCCAACGGTTCTTTCGGGTACGATGTTATCCGTGTTTTGGTG
The DNA here is from genome assembly GCA_033807775.1 of Saussurea involucrata. Taxonomy (NCBI): domain Eukaryota; kingdom Viridiplantae; phylum Streptophyta; class Magnoliopsida; order Asterales; family Asteraceae; genus Saussurea; species Saussurea involucrata. The sequence continues at coordinate 70,825,821 of CM066321.1, read as the reverse complement.
GTGGTTAAGATGTTGGGTAAGTGACTACGGATTGAGACTCTAACATTGGAACTCCTCCACATGTGTTAGAGTTGAGACGAAAAGTTACATTCCACGATGTCTGTATAAAGGCTACTTTGGTGATTTGTTTAAAATGAGTTTGGAATTCCAGTGTCGCTTAACTTTTCGTTCGAGAGTTGGTATTACTAAGTGTTTTATTGCAATTAGTTCAGTGTGTGGATTGATTCATGCGTGACATAAGTGATGCATGGAGGAATTTTGGTAACATTTCATAAGGAGTTGTTTAGTGCGCTTTTTAGTCAGCTAAAGGTTTTATTGACATTTCCATGAAAATGCGATTTATCGACTTAGGGGTATGCATAATGGGGTAACCTTTGTTCTCGACATTTTGATGAACGAGTCGTGCATGAAAATGTTTTAGTTCCTTTTTATCGAAATGAAAGACCATTTGATCCAAGGAGTGTTTTAATGTTGTGAACATCATGCATACGATTACAATGTGTTATATTTTGGAAATATAAATGCGTAGATTTTTGACATTCGATTAATTTAGAATTACCGATCATTTTTTTTTTTGGGAAAGTAAAAACTTTTGCTTTGGAGGAAACGAGTATTTTGAGCATTTTCGATAAATACATTTTTAAACTATAATGTTTTGACGTTATATGTCCCAAGTACGAAACTTGAGGAAGTGTTACAAGCTTGCATGCCTGCCCCCAGTTTGAGATTTTATGAGGTTTTAGTCGATATTTCCAATTAATAGAAGCGGACTGGTTTCTGTCTTCAAGTTTGAAACTTACACGAGACAGTTGTGTTTTAACAAAAATATATTTGTAAACCGTGTCATCGTTTTGTGTGATTAGCTGACGCGCGAAAAAATTTGTGGCGAACCCTGTGCCACGTCATATTTATGATTAAAAAGAAGAATTTTTGAATCAAATGTCGTGAAACCTATTTTGAATTATGTGCACACCTTTGTCGCACCCTGTTTAAGGTCAAGCGGTTACTTTAAGTGCACGTCATGAGTCAATCCATACTGGAATCGAGGCGGTTCATTTTAAAGAAATTATTTATTACGCTTGCTTTTGTGTGAGTAGACTGAACTGCAGTGGAGCGATTTTCAACATGATTTTCCTATGTGAGACGAGCGTGTCCAGTTTTGCGTAACTATCGATCAGGCAATAGTAGTTTTATTACATACGATCTTTTGAGATGAAAATCCTGATGTTGGAAATATTTTGTAAACCATTTGGGGAAATGTGCTTTTAAGTGTCATGTGTCATTTCGAGAATTTTTAGGGTGTGAGTCCTTTTGGAAAACTCTTTTGTTTAACCCGTGTTGAGTCTGAGACTAAGGTTGATTTCAGAGTATTGCTTGCTTAAACTTGTTTAAACGCATTTTCCGACCTATGGGTCTAGCAAGAGTGGAGCATTTTGCTCGGTTTTGACTTGGAGTTAGTCATGGGCCAATTGCCCGGTTTTAATGGCTCGATGTGGAGTCTAGTTGATGAGTTGTTTTTGTCGCACCGTTTGGCATTCTTTGCACGTTGAGTGTTTACATGTTTGGGTGAGTGAGTCAATCCGGAATAGGCATGTGGTTGGTAGGCTGTTTGCTTTGGATCCTTAGACACGTTAGTCAGTCGTTGGTAATGGTCGGTTGGGTATCTCGGGGTGGGACCCCGGTATTCATGTGTTTTAACCTAGACTTTCCAGTAGGTACTAGGAGGATATAGTTGTGGGCACTTACCTGGGAGGTAGTTCCGGTGTACTGGGTCTGGAGGCGTTACCTGGGAGGTAGACGTCAAGGTGTATCCTCGATACGGTGTGACTTGGCTTTGTAGAGCAAGTGTGGATGATACGTCGACGGTGGAAGGTAGATATTCCACGCGCGTTAGTACTGTAGGCCGAATAGTATCGGTTAAGGGATTGATGCCCTTTGTTATTAAGAGAATAAATGTGCATCAACCATTTTGAAGTAGGTGGTATATTTAGGTGTCGACCTTTGGGCTTGAGGCCAAACACCTTTAGTATAATCGGAGAGTTGTAGCCGATTTTAAGATAATCATGGTGACGGTAGTAGTAACCCTGAAATGATCACTTGTGATGGATGGTTATGGTGGAATGACCTACGTGTGTGTTAGTTGATTTGGTTGATAATACCACGTCGATGTGAGTTATTGTAATCGGTTGGACCGATGTTCGGCGGGTGGCCGATGTTTGTTATTGTAATCGGTTGGACCGATGTTCGGCGGGTGGCCGATGTTTGTTATTGTAATCGGTTGGACCGATGTTCGGCAGGGGTCGATGTTTTGTTAATATAAGTTATTGAAAATCTTTGGAGTCTATTAGAATTCGTGGAAGTTAATCGGCAGTTAATGGTAGGAATGATCGGATTCGAGTATCCTGTAGGGTATATGGGTGAGCATCTTTAGAATGGTTAGAGTTTGAGATTTGACTCGGGATGTATGGAATATCTAAGGTTGGGGGACAACCGAAGTCGCTTCGCTAGGATTGATCCCAATTGTTGGGGTGTTCTTCCGATCATATTTTCAGTGTCCTAGAAGGAGTACGTTAGTTAGAAAAGTATTCGAGAAATTTTAGAAGGAATTTCAAGTGGACTTAGGAACCTGAGGTCGAGATGAGGGAGAACTATCCGGAGCTATTCGTAGGCAGAGACTTCGAGGACGAAGTCTAATCCAAGTGGGGGAGAGTTGTAAAGCCCGTATCCCGGTGTGTAATTTCTTTTATTAATTCTTTTCTTTAAAGTTTGATTTAATGTGGTTTCCGTTAACGGGATTAGTCGAGTTGGACCTAATTGTTAAAAATGTCGGAATTTTGGTTAATTGCGAGAAGGATGTAGTTGAGGGGCTAAAAGTGTTAAAGGGCCAAAACTCTTCATAGTTTCGGCCCATGCAACCCCAAAGACCAAAACCCATTTTTGTGAATTGTTTGTGTGTTGGGGTCGTGAGCTGCAAACAAAAGAAAGAATAACAAAACCCTAGTGCCCCACCCTTGTTTATGGAGTTGGCCGTGAGTCTTAGCAAGAGAGATAGAGCAGAAATCGGGAGCTAGAGAGAGAGAGGGAGGAGTAGAGAAGAGCCGGGAGGAAGAAGAGAAAGGGAAGTCGCCGGAGTTGCTGAAGCCGCCGGAGTCGCTGCTGCCGCCGGGAACTCGCCGGAGCCGAGGAAGAAGGTCGAGAGGAGGAAGAAAGGCTGGAGTGTTAACCGCCGTGTTAAGGTACTCGTTCGATCCCTTCCCTTTTCTTTCTCTTAATTTTCCGGTGAAGTGATCGACGGCGACGCCACCGCCGCCGCTAGCCGCCACTGTGGTGGCTGGATGTCGGGTGGTGGTGGTTGTGTGAACTGTGTGTGCGTGCGGTAAGTCGATCGAGAGAGAGAGCTGAAGTGCGAGAAGGGGCGGGGTGAGACGCGTGTGTGTGTGCGGGTCCTCGCCGGAGAGCCGCCGCCGGTCGCCACCGGCGACCACCACTGCCGGAGATGGCAGTGGGTGGCGCGTGGTCGTGACCAGACCATAGTCACAGTAGAGCCCTTAAACCGTGACTTAATCGATTAAGCCGAATCGTTCAAACCGTTTCTTTTAAATCGTGAAATCAGCTTTGCTGCCCTGTTTTGCGTTGGGCATAACTTTCTCGTCGTAACTCGGATTGAGGCGAATCCGGTGCCCACGCTTCACATGTTGTGTCGGGCACGTTTTCCGTGTTTTAGCGGAAAACTGGTTCGGCCTCTAGCTAGGTGGAACAGTGGTCGTAAGTTCAGAGATTCGTCATTTCATGTGAAAAATTCTGGAATCTGCCATTGTCTTGGGAAAACCATAACTTTTTGCTAGTAACTCGTATCTGGGTGAGACCAGCGCCAAAAATTCCCTTGTTGAGTCTAGAAACGTTTCTGTGTTTTGTGCAAAACCCAGTTCGGGACGTAGCATGGGTCAAACTGTCGTTTTATACTGAAAGGTGCTGAATTTCGCTGTTCTGGAAACTGTTTTTGTAAAATCCGTAGTAAATTGTAGAAAAATCGTTAGGAGGTGTATAATATGTCCTTGAAACCCCAACTCAGAGTACTTTCTGGTCATGAAATAATATTGGGAATTTCCTGGGTTTAAAGGGGTCGAAACAGGTCCCGAACAGACCTGTTTGGCGAGAGCGGAAAATAGTTTTAGTGACGGTTTAAGCGTGTGTCGTGTCATAGGGTCCGGGTCTCGTATTGACACGTTTTAACATGCGTTTAGGTGCTGGGAAGTGACCGTAATTGTGAAGCTTGATTTGTATTGTTGAGCTGGGCGCGCATTCGAGGTGAGTTCTCTCACTATATCTAATAACGGTTGTTTTATCATTGCTGTAGTACGTATGTGGTAGCTTTATGTGATTGTGTTGTGGAACTAGATAGTGGGGTGTCTAGTTGATACTATGTTGTCATGTTAACTCGGTGGGACCGAGGATCCGGCGGGGCCAGAGATTTTATACGCGGGTGGCGTAGAGACTCGGTGGGACCGAGGATCCGGCGGGGCCGGAGATTTTATACGCGGGTGGCGTAGAGACTCGGTGGGACCGAGGATCCGGCGGGGTCGGAGATTTTATACGCGGGTGGCGTAGAGACTCGGTGGGACCGGGGATTCGGCTGGGCCGGAGATGTTATCATGTGGTCGGTGGGACCGACTTGTGCCTCTTAGGTGGGTGAGTGTGGATATGCATGTTTATGATTTGTTCGTAGACTCGTATGCTGTTTATGTGCAATTATCTATTTATGGTGGTGTGGGAATAACTGTGTTATTTATGGTGTTTGAACTCACTAAGCTTCGTGCTTACCCTTTCCCAATAGTTTGTGGTTTCAGGTACGGGCGGCTCCAAGGCGTGACGAGTACACACTGGCGCGCGAGGAGAGCTGGTTGTTTTTATGGTTTTAATAATTAAACGTTTATTCCGCTGGTTTGATTTTATAAAGATATTAATTATGTGTTTGCAAACGAAACGTTGGGATCAATTAATGAGTTGTTATAAATGAATTGTTTATTTAAAAATTTAAATTTGCTTGTAATTTTTGGGACGTTACATATATGTTGATCCGGTATGTCCTCAAAACCGGAATGGGCCTAAGGGATCCGGAGTTGGTTTGAAACAGGTTCCGGTATTGGGCTAAGGGATCCGGAATCATGTTGAAAACCGGAGTTAGCCTGGGCCGATGTTCCGAAATTCCCATCGGACCCGGTATAGCTTGTGTGGAAACCGGAATTGAGCCGTGATCCAAGGACCGGAAGCTATGGATCCGGTATTTAAGAGGACCCGGTATTATTTTGATTTTGGGCCGAACGTTATTGTTTATAGAAGCCCAATAATTTTGTTTGGGTGTAAAAGGGTATCTTATCAATAAAATAATTTGAGGATATTATCGGAAATAAACTCGAATACAAATTATTAGATTATGATTTATGTTCTCTGAAATTTTTGGTGATCCACCTAGAGACCAGAAGCGTAAGTAAGAGGTTTGAAGCGAGAAATTTCTAAAGCTGCCATGTGAGTTTTCCTAACTAAAATGCGTGCTTTTAACGTGTTTTCAAAAGTAAGTAAAGGAAGAGATATGTGATGTTATTTACACGAAATATCTGTGTGAAAGTTTATTTGAGATGTATGCATACATTGTGGTTAGACGTAAATTGGCTAAGTCGGGGATAGGTTCCGCCAGTGCTCATGCCGGGGGGAGGTTCCGTTTATGCCATGGGAGGTGTGACCCAGTAAGGCGGCGTGAGACTGACTCGTTGTCACTCTTGAGTGACTTCAGGGTGCCATTTACGGGAGCGGATGTATCCGTGAAAGTTGTATGAAAAGATATGTGAAAGTTTTATATGCGAAAGTTTTGTATGTGAAAGTTATAAATCGTTTTAACTGATTTTTGAGAACTGTCAGGAGGGAGCTCACTAGACCTCATGGTCTAACCCTTGCATTTTCCAAACTAAACCTTTTCAGGTAAGCAGGTAGTTGGAGGCTCTGGCAAGTGAGCAGAGTATGCTAGTGAATAAGTGCAGTTAGAGACAGTGACACTTTTATTCCAGTATTTAGTTTATTCTCAGTTGTGTATAGGTTTATTGAGTCTGGGTTGTTACATAATGTACGCTTTATTGAATTCTTTAAATTTAAATTTTGGGACCCAGTATTGAATTCTTTAAATTTAAATGCCATGTACGCTTTATTTAGTCTGGGTTGTTACATAATGTATATAATTCGTAATGGTTTATTAGACTCAAAAGTACCAAGAATACATAGTCGTCAAATGGTCTTCACATATAAGACAAAGCACTCAAAGGGGCACATTCTGAAATTAAACACAAATAAGCGCATAACACATCCAAGGCTCCACCTCGAGCTACTAAAACCGACAAACACTCAAAAGACACATATGAGTATAAATCAAACCCTTAAAAGCAAAATAAGCATTTGGCTAAATACGCGTTGCCCACACGTCTACGTAAACCAAAATACATCGTTACCCAAAATCTTTTCCTTTTAATTCTCAATTGGCCTTCGGCCCAAAATAAAAGGTCTATAACTCTCAAAATATTCATAAGGTCGAGATTGACCAAAATCTCCAACTCACACGTTCACATTTTCAAAGCGTATCATATCATAACTATTGCATAATCTCAACAAACACTAGAAGTGTATTTTGACCAAACAACATTCACTTATGCAATAAATTAACAAAACACTTTCACTCGTGATTTATTTATCAATCACTCAAAATCCCCAAATATGGGTGTTTTACAAGATTTGTAAAGCTCAACACTTTGATTAATCCAAACCCACCAATTAACTCAACAAGTGATAGTTTGATATAAAACATGCAAATACTTTAAAATAAACATTTTGGCATGTACAACGTTTTCACAAATCAACTTGAACTCACCTTGCTAGATTTAGGAAAAATTTAGATTTTTCCCCAAACGTAAACTCCTTTGAGAAACATGAATCTTCCAGCCAAATCTTCCAAACACCTAGATCCATAAGTTTCCAACCATTAATATCCAGATCCAACCATGTAGAATTATTCCCCAACATTTTACATCAAAATCCCAACTTACACCAAAACCCTAATTCTCATAGATGAAGAAGGAGAAGATTTCCTTAACCAATCATAACCAAAATCACACCAATAAAACCCACAATGGAATAGAAGATGAAAACAACAAAACCCTAGATTTTGGGTAGAGAGAGATTACCTTCATCACTAGAATCCTCAAAGTAAAAGCTCCTAGTCCCCCACAAAAGCTTCAAACTTCCATATCTTCAACAATGGTGGAAATGGGTTGGGTTTGAGTGGAGAATATGAAGAAGAAGAGGAAGGGTTTGAGGTTTTCTTGGGGAAGAAATCGGTTTAGAGAGAGAGAAAATTGACTGCAGTAAAAATGAGAAGAGAGTGTTGAGAGATCTGCCCTAAAAACCGACCCAAATAGCTGTCACAAACCCCCCGCTCGCGACTATGCCCTAGGCAATGTCCCGGGCATAGTCGCCCCCGAGTGGCCACCTTCTGTTTGCTTCGGCCTTGATGTCCCTCCCATGAGACAATGCCCTAGGGACTATGCCCTAGGGACTATGCCCTGGGCAATGTCGTCGGGCATAGTCGCGGACCTCTGGACAATTCGGCCCCGATTCTCCCTTTTCTCGAGGTTGGTCTCAAATCATGATAACATGCATGCAAGACATTGTACCCCCACGTATGAAACCGATAGTTACTGAAATTATGAATATACGAATAGGGTCGGTTACTTACTTGGAAAACTCGGGGTGTTACATAAATCCATTTATCACAATCCGAACTCCTTAAAATCACTACAAGCGATATGATTGTCCCTTAAGATTGGGCAACAACACTCCAAACACACTGACGGTTCATGGCCTCAAAATCCAAAGTTGACACATAGCTATACCACCAAGATTCAAACCATTGCAGTATTCCACACACGAGTTCCATTTGTCGACCATCTCCCACAAAACCAAGGTTATCAACATGGTGACTAAAGGGTCCTACACGCCTCTTATGCAAAAATTGATCAAGACCTAAAACAAGGTTGTCGATAAGAGCGGTCACCGCCAACGTTAACAGAAGATACCGCGAGTCTAACCTTCCAGTTACAAAAGTACGCCGATTCTGCAAACGATACTATTCCGCCCATTGTACCATTACGCGTTAGAAAACTCAATCTTCCACTGTCGAAGCCCCATACACCTTTACTCCTAATCAGGGTTACATAACATTTCCAATGTTCTAATGAGTTCAAGGTTTTTCAAGTGAAATAATTTAACAAATGTGCCAATCGAAAACTTTTATAGAAATTTTCAACACAAAGGTTTTCATATCAATTTAATTGAACGTACAAATTCTACTACTATCTACTCGGTAGTTGTTCAAAAATGGAGTCACTCGTCCCACGTATGAAAATCATATTGAAAACTATTTCATCACAATTTAAGTTATTAACAACACGCAAAAGCATACTAAATAACTCCTTTGAAATAAACCGCTACGGTCCTAGCTTGGATTTATTTATGTCATGCACGTAAAGTAATTTCCTACTTTAAATAGTGTGCAGCACAAGGTTCGTAGGTACTTCGAGAGAGGAATTTAAACGACATCAATTTCCAGAAGTTTGTTTTTAACCATAAAACGACATGAGGTGAAATTCGTTAACACAATTCTCATGGGTCAGTCTGTTCACAAGGAAACGAGGCAATCCAAATATACACTTTGGTTTAAAACATGGAATGAGTTGTGTTAGTTTTTAGTTTGAGTCCAAATAGCAATATGCTCCCATCATGCGAAAATATCGGCTAAAATATCGTAAAGAATTCTCAAGTCAGAATATGCATACAAATTTGCAATACTCTCCTAGTAGTCTTTCTGAAATAATGTAACATGTAACAGACAGTTCATACCAAATTTTCAAGGGAGAAAATTCATTAAATTAGATTTCAAAATTTTCTCATTTAGTCATATAATGACATGAAAGTAAAATTCTTCTAACAGGTCTCGCACACATTAAAGTATTTTCTCAGAACTCAAGAAAACAGTAAGTGCATATAATTTGGTTGACACGTAACATAATTTAAGTCGACTCCAAATTTTTAAGATGTATGCACATTAAAACTCCAAAAATAGTGGTTACAATGCTATGCATACCAATAAGTCGATTTAATGCATTTGCATGAAATGGCAACGAAATAACCAATTAATTGAAAGCTCTTAAAGCAAAACATTAAGACAAACTATCATAATGCTCTTAAATGCATTACTCACGCCACGAATAAATCAATTTGTACGCTAAACAAGTAGTAATGTAATGTGCTAACACAAGTCTCAAAAGAGAAAACCATGTGACACCAAACCCGTAAAAGTTACTCCCTTTGGTTGCTACGCCATAAAATAACATTTTCCGACAAAATCTGCAAGAGACAAAGTACCCACTAAAATCCATAAATTAACGCACATAATAATTAAAGTATTCATATTTCGAAGTTGTACCCACGCGACACATAACGTCGTAAAACAAACTCTAAATTACCCAACAAAACTCCCATAAAACGCAATAAATCTCAACGGCATCAAATCGATCAAATGGTACCAAAATTTTCGTTTCCAACGATCAAATCCCATAAACAAGGTTATGACCAAAATGTCATAATTCCACAAATTTCCACTTGTTGTAGTACAATATAAAGTAGTACTCTAAAAGAAAACTCGCATGGGATAAAATTCCCAATAAAACTCAAACACTGAATAGCGGGAAGTTACTCTCCGTTCAACCTTAACATATGTGGAGGAGATTCAATGTTAAAGTCATATGTCGCTGTTACTTGTCCAAAATCTTAAACAACAACAATATATGGATAACATGGTATCCGAAAATAATACTGGACAACAACAAAATAAAATAAGTCCCAATAAGGTTTGCAATTACTTGCAATAAAATAATTTCATTCATGTTCAAAATCATGATTTAAAATCTTGTGTGTGCTAAACATTTTTCTGAGATTTTGTAACACAATTCCCGTAACGATGTGAAACACGAGAAATAATTGGTGCAATTTATTTGAAGATACGTTTTGGTGCATGAATTTAGTCGGCACTCAAGGTCTCGAAACCACACTCCTCCAATCCCTCCGGTCACACTATCTTCGTCCGGATGCTCAAATATCTTAAGGCAATAACCCGAAGTCACACCGACTAACCTTACAATTTCTCCTCGAATTAAGGTCGATTAAATAAGCCTATGGTTCTAACCCAACCAACGGTTCGACCGAGACGGTCCACTTAATGAAATTATCGCGCTTATCGTCACTCCAAGTGACAAGTACTAAAATCGTCAACCTCTGTGAACGACTACTCACCTAGAAACCTCTTCACTACCCCAACGCTCTTCACATCAAAGTAGTCCAAGTATGCACATGTAACTTGTAGGTTCACCATGACACTGGCCAGGTGAAATTATGAACGTACCAGACATGATCATCCTTGCTACACTAGACATGATTTCTCGTTTCTAGTGACTGCATCAATTTAAAACATCCTATCTTAAAGTGCCTAATGATGAAATTTTACTCTCAATCACTTAAAATATCACTAGCTTGAGTCTAGGTATCTAAAAATCAACACCTAAATCTCTCAAACTTATGCTCTGATACCAACTTGTAACACCCTCAAAATTGGAAGAGCAACTAGATAAAAACTTCGATTAAATAGACAAAAGGAGATGAAATTCTTACTACGAACCATCCTTGAAATCACCTGAGAATTTAAACGTCACAACTCCAACATTATCCATAATCTAAGTCTTACAATAAGACCAAATAAAGATGGGTATTACTTAACACAAATACAAGCTGTTATTCCCATAATAAATGCGAAAGACTTAACTAAGCACTTCACTCCACGTGCACACTACTAGCACTCATCTCTCCACAATGTCACTAGAATTGTTCTCAGCCTGAACCTGTTGCACATGCCGACAAATAAAAAGGTTAGGCTAACGCCTAGTGAGTTCAAGAGTTTTATCATGATTGCGTAAATCAATAAACGAGGAGGATGTAGCTTGAAAACATAATTTCCCAAAAGAATTTATAACAATTGTGTAAACAACTCATTTTCCCAACACACACAAACCTTGAGCCGAAAGCTTTCATATTAAACATTTTCCAAAATAAACTTACTGCACAACTTACTCAAAACGTGCTTTGGCGTTAAATATCCCGAGTAATATAAACGTGAATATGTAACACCCCGATTTCCGGAAGGAATCGATCTTTTAAGATAAAAATGAAAAATAGGATTTTGGATTGAATCCTAGATTTATGGTCTTGTTGGTTGTAAAATTCAAATACAAGTCCAATGATCCTTTCCGGAGCGAAAACGGAGCTAAAACGAAGAAGTTATGGCCAAAACAGTGTTTAGGAATAAACCGGGCGACTAGTGCTTGGCGCTCGTGTTGGCGCTAGTGGACCCGCGCGGAGCGTCTAATGACCAGTGCTTGGCGCTGATGTTGGCTCTAGTGCATCCGTGCGGCGATTCGCGCAGAGCATCTGATAAGCATAAATACGATATTTTTAGCCCTAAACTTCATTTCCTCATATCTCACTCATTTCACCTCTGTTTTTGGCGATTCAAAGTGCCATGGTTTCGATTTTTAGAGCTTTTCAAGGATAAAGGGTTAGTTTTGAATTTCATTGGAAGATTGAAGGGTGTTTGGTGGTGGTAAGTCTATCATTTCTCACTCTCAAATCTCTTCCCTTCTCTCCAAATCGTTTCCCCTCTTTCCCTCACAAAACCTAACTAATTTTGGGGGGTTTTGCATGCAGATTAATGCATTCCTTCTCCAATTTATGCTAGTGGTTTCATTTATTGATGCAAGAGTAAGTTTCATCTACAACACTAGAGATTTTTGGGGTTTTCTAGGTTTTCATCAAAACCTAAGTGGTGAGTTCATCCTCCCAGCTTCTATACTTTCATATGAGTTATAAATGATCCATTGATGGCTTCCTAGTTTGTATGCTTATCAAATCTTGGTTTGGATGATTTTGGGGAAGTTAGGTTAATATTGGGATTTTGGTCAAAATGGAGATTTTGATATAAGATGTTTGGGGAATGGTTTTAAAGTGGTTGAATATGAATATTAATGGTTGAAAACTTGTGGATCTAGGTTTTTGGAAGATTTGGCTTGAGGATTCGGGATCTCTCAAAGGAGCTTACGTTTGGGGAAAACCTAGATTTAGCCTAAATCTAGCAAGGTGAGTTCAAGTTGATTTGCGAAAACTTTGTACATTCCAAAAATGTTATTTTCCAAGTATTTGTGTGTTTTACTTACAATTATCAATTGTTGACTTATTTGGTAAGTTTGACTCTTTTGAAGTGTTTAACTTTATAAAGTTTGTAAAACACCCATATTTGGGGATTTCGAATATTTTGATGAGTAGAAATCATAATTATGTTTTTAAATGATTTATTGCTTAAATGGAGCTTATTTAATGGTTTAATCATGTAGGTATAAATGATTTTATAAACCATTTGGGAAAATACACATTTTTGTGTCATGAGTCGTTTTGAGAATTTTAAGAGTATGAGTCCATTTTGGGAACCCAATTATATTAATTCGTGATGAGTTTTGGGTTAATGGGATTTTATGGTATACGTTTACCTAAACGACATTTTAATGCATTTATATTTTGAGGACCGTTATTTATGGGTCTAATGGGTTTTGAGCATTTGCTCGATTTTGACTTTGAGGAAGTCTTGGGGACATTTTTGTCCGATTTCGGTGGCTCAATATTGAGTCTTATTTTATGGTTTTCATTTATTGCAACATATTGCATATTATTGATATTTACATGCTCGGGTTCCTTAGTCATTCCAAGATGGACATGTTATTGTAGACTGTGTTGCATTGGATCCATAGGCACGTAAGTCAGTCTTTAATTGATGGTCTATCTCTTTGTGCATGAGGAGTGTACTATTGGAACGCATGGTTTTGTGCGGTAGGCCGTTCAGGGCCATTAGCGAGTAGGCAATGGGGGACATTGAAGTCCTTGAGGTGTAACTCGTCTAGACTGGATAGGCAATGTGGTCCCATAAGTCCTTGAGGTGTAACTCGACGGAGTAGGCAATAAAGGCATGGGAAAGGTTTGACGTTGTGATGTCTTTATGGCATGGGAACTAATACCGGGACTTGAGGTGTAATCCAGTAACATCATAAGTGACCTAACTTTGTGTGCCCGTCACTTTCGATGGAATCGGGTCTCCCCCGTCACCAAAATGTGTTGTTTTTAGGTATATGCTTTTATCCATATTTTCGGTGACGCATTCTATTTATATGAAATGTCTTTCATGGGTTATTGGCGGGTACTATGCCTCATCCTTATCGGATGTTTTGAATATTGGAGTTTTATCTACGTTAATAATTACTTGGGATATTTAACGTCAAAGCACGTTTTGAGTGAGTTGGGATTGTAATTCATTTTGGAAAACGTTTTGTACAATTTGGGAACTTTTCACATAGATTTTGTGTGCGTTGGAAAATGAGTCGTTTACATCCTTTCATAAACTCTTTTGGAAATCATGATTTATGTCGCAAACTTTCATTCAACAAATCATATAAATCATGTTATAAACTCTTGAACTGACTAGGCGTTAGCCTAACCTTTTAATTTGTCGACATGTGCAACAGGTTCAGGTTGGGAGTAGTTCTAGTGACACTGCGAGAGGTCGTGTGCTAGTAGTGTGCTCGAGAGGTGAATTGTTTAAGTGAAGCCTTCCGCAATCATCTTTGGGATTAGCAACGTGTACTTGGGTTAAGTAACACCCGATGTGGTTTTAGTCCTTGTAATGAATTTTGGGTCATAACTTGTTGAGGTTAATCATAGAGTTTGAATTGAGGTATTTCCCGTATTAGTTTATAGGGAGAAACTCTGTTATTTTGGATGTATTATCGAAATTTTTATTTAGTTGCTCTTTCCTAATTCGAGGGTGTTACAAGTTGGTATCAGAGCATAAGTTTGAGAGAATTAGGTGTTGATTTCGGATACCTAGACTCAAACTAGCGTTCTTTTAAGTAAATGAGAGTGAAATTTCACCATTAAGCACTTTAAGATACGATGTTTTGAGGTCGATGGAGTCGTTAGAAACGAGAATCGCGTCGAGAGTAGCAAGGATAATCATGTACGGTACATTTAAAACTTCACTTGGCCAGTGTTATGGTGAACTTACTAGTTACATGTGCATACTTGAACTACTTTAATGCGATGACCGTTGGGGTAGTGAAGAAGTTTCTAAGTGAGTAGTCGTTGGATTATATGGACGATTTTAGCATTAGTCACTTGGAGAGACAATAAGCATGATATTTTCTTTAAGTGCACCATTTTGGGTCGAAGTTGATGGTTGGATTAGAACCATATGCTTAATGAATCGACCTTATTTCAAGGAGAAATCGTAAGGCTAATCGATGTAACTTTCAATTTTGCCTTAAGATATTTGAGTATTCGGATGACGATAGTGTGACCGGAGGAATTTGGAGGAATGTGGTTTGAGACGTTGAGTGCCGACTAAATTCATGCACAAAGTTTATTTTTAAAATAAATTGCATCAGTTATTTCTTGTGTTTCTAAATCCTCATGTGGATTGTGTTACAAAATCTCAGAAAGTGTTTAGCACACACGAGATTTTAAATCATGATTTTGAACATGCATGAAATTATTTTATTGCAGGGATTGCAAACTTGTCGGGACTTGCTTTATTTTATTGTTGTCCGACGTTACTTTCGGATACGGTGATATCCATATTTTAATGATGTTTAAGATGTTGGGCAAGTAACTACGGCTTATAACTTTAACATTGGATATCCTCCACATATGTTAAGGTTTGGACGGAAAGTTATCTTCCATTATGTCTATGTAAAGCTATTTTGGAGAATTTATTTAATGCGAGTTTGTTGAAAAATGTTGTTCATATGGTGTTTGGGCAAAAAATCACGTCGCTCGACCACGACCAAAACAGGTAAGACGCATGTCCTAAGCTATATCTTGTATTAAGATAAGGTCACAACAAGAACCCAGAAAACATCCGTCGTCTCCCGTAAAAGGTAAGTCGTACGTCCCCCATGACACTCGACCATAGCATCGCCCGTCCCGTACGACCTTCGCGTAAGATCACTGCACCTTCGACCAAAGCTAACGTTAACCTTGACTGTTACGTTTGTTAAGTATTTAATGCTGGAGTCAAAGCCATTAACAGCAAGCAGCCGTAACGGACGAAGAACATTATGGATAATCACTCCGACAACCGTTTCCAACCATTGATCAAAGCATTAATGGAGCTAGTTAATGACACGAAGACTATAAAAACAAGCTAAGTCTTCACATCAAGGACATCAGAAAAATCTGACACACATCAGCGATCATCAGCGAATATTACCGAACAGCAGAGAAAAGCATCTGAGAAGAATAATCAAACTCTGGAAATCAAGTATTAAAGTCCAGAATCCTACAACGAACTCAAGAACACTCGAAGAAAAGCTCAAGTTATCGCTCTCGACGCACGACAACAGCCCTCGACCAGCAATTCACACTTTGTATTCACACACGACAAACACATGTTTTACACTTTAAACACTTGTACTTTACATTTCGAAGCATTTCCTTCATTTGTATTGTAATCATCGTATGACCGACGCCAGTATCGAAGGCTATCGCCCCTGATTGGCGACCATAGTGCAGTGACGACATCCCCCGTCGTCCGCAGGTTTTTTCCTCGTTTGAGGTTTTTCCTGCGTCATCAAATCCCTTGTTTCTTTATTTTATTCCTCGTCGCACGTCTCGTCGAAATATCCTTTCTTTAGTTGTTTAAGTCCACATCGACCTTAAGTTGTCCCTTTGGTGCGATTTTTGGCATTAACAGTTTGGCGCCATCCGTGGGACTACATTTAGAGAAAATCCTCGACGAACGGGCATTCTACTAATAGTTTCTTGGAGTTTCTTCTATTTTCTGTTGCAGAAAAATGGCAGCCCCTGGAAATCCGCAGCAAGCCGTCGCTCAGATGTATCAGGGGCTCGAGGTTGCCAGGAATCAACTCAATGCAATGGCAGAGCAGAATCGCAGAGCAGCTGAAGAGATCGCGCGGCTAAGGAATCCTTTTAGACCCCAGAATGGTCCTAGACCATTCGTCCAGAATCCAGGTCCAGGACCAGGCCCGCCCGTGCAGAATCAGCAGTCGGGTCCGTTCATTCCGAATCCCCAGTCTGGGCAGATTCCCCCTCAGCGCATCCGACCACCACCCTTGAACAATGGGTCCCAACCATTGCAAAGTGGCGCCCAATCGTTTCAGAATGGACCGAAGCAATTCCACTATGGGTCGCAGCCATACTTTGTCCCATTCAACGGGGACACCAATGGTTCGTCGCATGGTAATGGCACTAGTCCAGGGACCAATCCCTCGACAGGGGCAAATCCTGATCTTAACGATCCCGTCGCCCAGCGTTTGAAGATGTTAGAAGACCAAAATGAGTGTGTCCTGTCCTTGCTCGCCAAGTTGCCTGGGGCAGCCGTACCTGTCGACGTCGAGCCTCGCTCGGGGTATCAGGCGTCACCCTTCATCGACGAGATCGCCACCGTCGAGGTCCCAAAGAAATATAACATTCCTGCCTTCACTCCCAAGTATTCGGGTGTGACCGATCCAACCGAGCATGTCGCGCAATATAAGCAGCTCATGTGGACAATCTCGATTCCACACATGTACCAGGTAGTATGCATGTGAAAGAGTTTCGGGGCGACTCTCACTGGTCCAGCTCTCCAGTGGTTGATCAATCCCAAACCCAAATCTATCGGGTCGTTCGCCGAATTGGTCAACCAATTCTCCCGGCAATTCGCCAACAGTCGTAAGATGGAAAAGCAGACTAATGATCTGTACTATGTCGTGCAAAAGACCAATGAGTCTATTCGAAGTTATTTCAATAGATTCAATGCCAAAATGATCAGTATCCGCAATTGTGACATCAAAATTGCGATCGAAGCCTATAAGCGTGGTCTGGACGATAGTTCGGGTCTATACACCGATCTGACCAAATATCCCCCAGAGAATTTCGAAGACGTCCGAGCTCGAACCTTAGCATATATGAGGGTCGAGGATGATGTCGCCTTTCGTCGCAAGCACACTGACGACAAGAAGTCGTTAGGCGTCAGAAAACCAGAGTTCAAGACAAAGGCTGTTTCCAGATTAGAGCCCGCGCGCCAAATTTCAAATGTTCGTTTCAAGACGAAAGCAGAAGCCAAGACCGCGACTAAGTTCACTCAGTACCCCAAGATATCCTCTTACGAATTCAAAGGGACCGCTAAGGACCTAGTCGAAGCTCTGAAAAGTTCCCAAGCGACCATTCGATGGCCAAAGAAGTCCGACCTGGACGATGCTAAAAAAGACAAATCAAAGTGGTGCGACTTCCACGTCGATCATGGTCATGCGACAGACGATTGTATCGCATTGAATAAGGAATTAGCGTATCATTTCCCGAAAGGAAATCTCAAGGATATCATCGACGATGTCGCTATTCCAGCTAATATACATCGACCGTCGACCCCCGAGCACGCAAAAGTCGTCAATTGCATCACCGGTGGTTCAGACGTATGTGGTCTGACGTATTCCACGGCCAAGCGTCATGCTAGTCAGGCACCCGACGATCGGTCTATTCCTCGCTCGTCTAGACCCAAAGGAGATTTGGATCTATAAGCCATGAAGATTGTGTTCGACCACGTCGACCTGGGCGAATCGTATCAGAAGCATCACGACGGGTTGATCATTCAGCTCACAGTCGGTAACTGTCTAACGCGTCGAGTCTTGATCGACGGGGGTAGCTCAGCAAATGTCATTTTTCTCAACACCGTCAAAGCCATGGGAATCGATCGCTCGGAAATCACCCGACGTTCGACGACCTTGGTGGGTTTCAACGGAGAAGCGACGAGCACCTTTGGGGAGATAATCTTGCCCGTCTACGCCGGAGGAGTCAACAAGCAGACCAAGTTCAGTGTCATCGATTGTGCGTCGGATTATAACATCATCTTAGGACGACCATGGATCCATGATATGAAAGCCGTTCCCTCGACGTATCATCAAATGTTGAAATTCCCTACGCCATGGGGAATCCAGGAGATTAAGAGTGAGCCAAAAGTCGCTCGTGAGTGCTACAAGTCTACCTTAAAGCCGCGAAAATAAACCAAAGTCACAAGATCAGGCTCTCGACGGGTTCGTTCCTCTATCCCTAAATTAATATCTTTTTCACAGAGATAAGTCTACTATGGTGCACGGTCGCACGACAACATAGTCAACGCAGGACAATATTTCTCCGTGTCATTCTGTCATTCAAAACCTATATTTCCCTCCCAAAAAGAATAAGGTAATAAATGACAGGGGGCAAATAGAGAGAGTCTTAAACGGTACGTTCTCTAAATCTTTTTCATACGATTTTTTCTCACAAAACGTTTACTGACTTAAGCATCGATGGGTCGTTGGTTAGCCAACGACCAACCCATGACATTGTTTTATCGCAGAATCGCACGACAGTAGTCACCAAGTCTACTATATGATTTTAATTTCGCATGGTCACACGACGTAAATAATCAAGTCCATGACTTGATCATTCTCCTGCAGGAACACATGATTTAAGTTTATCGTATGATCAAATCATACGATCGTGAGGTCTAACGACCCTACAATCTAAGTTCTTCAACTTAGAAAAATTTCATGTTCTGAATGAATGCTTTGATCGCATGCGCTTATGTTTGCTTATACGATATATCTTATGTTTGCTTATACGATATAGAAATATGAAAGTCTTATGAATTACGTTCTAATCGTTGTATTACACTGGATGCCCAAGTCGCACGACTCTTTGCACCTAATGAATTTTTACAGTCGATATTACATATGTCCATGACATATATGAGTCAAAATAATACTCAGGTTCAATAGAAAGGTAAACTTTTTTACCTTTCATCGCTAAAGCAAAACCTACACAACGTAACATAGGTCTCTAATGGCCATATCGGCTCGGATCGCCAGACCATAGGTCTTTAAAATGACCATATCGGCTCGAAACGCCAAAACATATGTCTCTAACGACCGTATCGGCTGTGAACGCCAGATCACAGGACCACGTCGACCGAGAACATCAACCCGGCGACATGGGTCCCTGTCTCCTCGATAGGAAAACGTTCCCTGAAAGACGGGAGCAAATATTTTTCCAGATGAGGAAACAACGTCGTCCCGTCTAGGACACCATCGGCCGATGACCCGTCCCCCTTGTCGGCAGACGCTGGAGACAACACCTTGGACACTAGCTTCGTCACTATCGCCGGAAGCGCCGAACTTGCTGGTGTCGCGTCCATCGCGCCTGGACGGCTGGATGGCGCCTTCGCCTCTTTAGGCGTGACAATTCTCGACGAAATGTCAGCCCTCGAAGACTGTTCCTTCAGAACTTCGTCTTCTTCAAAGAATCCCGACCCAGCTGTCAGGGCATTCTTTATCCTTTCCCAGCCTCGAAGGGCAGGCACAACTTGCGTCACCTTCTTTGATGATCGACACGCGTTCCCGTCCTTTCGTATACCCACACGGATCGTCGACGTCTGGCGTCAACAGCTGATAAGCACAATCGTGCGTCATTATGACGTCACGACCTCGTCCCCTTTCAACTTCTCATTCAGTTAAAGGCGAACCGGTCTAGTTCCACGACAACCAGGTAAGTCCCTCAACCCAGGTCACAAGCCTAAGCGTTCGACAAGCAAAATTTAAAACTTAAATTTGACATTCAATTTTCAAATTTTGGGGGCAAATTGTTTGGACAAAAAATCACGTCGCTCGACCACGACCAAAACAGGTCAGACGCATGTCCTAAGCTATATCTTGTATTAAGATAAGGTCACAACAAGAACCCAGAAAACATCCGTCGTCTCCCGTAAAAGGTAAGTCGTACGTCCCCCATGACGCTCGACTATAGCATCGCCCGTCCCGTACGACCATCGCGTAAGATCACTGCACCTTCGACCAAAGCTAACGTTAACCTTGACTGTTACGTTTGTTAAGTATTTAATGCAGGAGTCAAAGCCATTAACAACAAGCACCCGTAACGGACGAAGAACATTATGGATAATCACTCCGGTAACCGTTTCCAGCCGTTGATCAAAGCATTAATGGAGCTAATTAATGACACGAAGACTATAAAAACCAAGCTAAGTCTTCACATCAAGGACATCAGAAAAATCCGACACATATCAGCGATCATCAGCGAATATTACCGAACAGCAGAGAAAAGCATCTGAGAAGAATAATCAAACTCTGGAAATCAAGTATTAAAGTCCAGAATCCTACAACGAACTCAAGAACACTCGAAGAAAAGCTCAAGTTATCGCTCTCGACGCACGACAACAGCCCTCGACCAACAATTCACACTTTGTATTCACACACGACAAACACCTGTTTTACACTTTAAACACTTGTACTTTACATTTCGAAGTATTTCCTTCATTTGTATTGTAATCATCGTACGACCGACGCCAGTATCAAAGGATATCGCCCCTGATTGGCGACCATAGTGCAGCGACGACATCCCCTGTCGTCTGCAGGTTTTTTCCTCGTTTGAGGTTTTTCATGCGTCATCAAATCCCTTGTTTCTTTATTTTATTCCTCGTCGCACGTCTCGTCGAAAGATCATTTCTTTAGTTGTTTAAGTCCACATCGACCTTAAGTTGTCCCTTTGGTGCGATTTTTGGCATTAACATATGGTATTACAACAAAAGGGAATTTTGGATCTTTGACATTTTAGTCATGATTTTTCTTATTGCAATTCGATTTGGGAGCGAAAGGTGTGGTGCCATTTTGTTGACTTGAGGTCATTGGGCCCCATTGAGTTTCATGGAGTTTTGGTCTTACGACGTTTTGTGTCGCGTGAGTGCAATTTCATAATGTGCACCATTTATTATGTGGGAATTTATGAGTTATGTTGGGCATTTTGTCTCACTCGGGTTTTGTTGAGAAATATTATTTTATGCCATAGGGATGAGTTTTGGAACTTTGGTGTCGTGTAATTTCTCTTTCAAAGATTTGTATTAGCACATTTTGTTGCAACTTGTTCGGTATATGGATTGATTTATACGTGACGAAAGTAATGCATGAAAGAACACTTGATAGTATTTCATAACAATTTGCTTATGGCGCTTTCGGTTAATTGATTGTTTTATTATCATTTCATGCAAATGCATTATATTGACCTAGGGGTATGCATAGCTTGGTAACCATTACTTCTCGACACTTTGATAAATGGATCGTGAGTGAAAATGTTTTATTAATTCATTGCATAAATGAAGGTCATTTGTTCAAAGTATGTTTTAGTGTTGTGGGGATCATGCATGGTTTACGATACGGTACATTTTGAAAACACAAATGTGTGAGTCGTTGACATTTGGTCAATTTTGGTTTGATGAACATTTTGGAAAATTGTAAACCTTTTTGGTTTTAGAGAAAAGGTGAATTTTGAGTGTTTAATAAGTAAACTTTAAGCATCGACATTTTGACGTTTTGTATTACAAGTGAAAATACTTTTTAGTGTAAATGCTCCGTGATGGGGATTTTGGAAAAAAATCATTTGTCTCAACCTAGAGTGCGTGAAATCATTTAATTTTATGGAACATTAATGCGCACTGTTTGTATGATTCGAAGTTGGAAGTCGATCTAAAACCCTTTTTGGTGTCCCCCATTTACAAGCACCTATTATTCTCCTTAGTTTTGAGAAAACACACTAATGTGTGAGAGTCTTGTCAAAGAGGTTTTACTCGTATGTCATTATATGACCAAATGAGAACATTTGAAATTGATTTAAAGAATTTTATCTTTTGGAATTTCGTATGAACCGTCTGATGCATGTTATTTCATTTCAAGAAAACTACTAGGAAGTGTTACAAACTTGCATGCATACTCCAATTTGATATTCCCTCATGATGTTTTAGTCGATATCTTCAAATGATGAAAACGTATTGATTTTGCCTTTAAACTTGGAACTGACACAAGTCATTTTATGTTTTGACCAAAGTGTACTTATGAATCGTTTCATCGTTTTTGTGAAATAAACTGACGCGCGCAAACTTTTTTGGTGAACCTTGTTCCATGCCATTTTATGGTTAAAAGGGAACTTTTGGAGTCGAATGTCGTTTAAACTTCTTTTGAAGTACGTGCAAACCTTTTTGTTGCACACTATTTAAAGTAGGCAGTTACTTTACGTGCATGACATGAATCAATCCATACTAGAACCGTAGTGGTTCATTTCAAAGAAGTTGTTTATTATGCTTTTGCGTTTTGTTAATAATCTAAACTACGATGAAATGGTTTTCAATATGATTTTCATATGTGGGACGAGCATGTCCATTCTTGCGCAACTACCGAATTGATAGTAGTAGTTTTATGCGTACAATTAAATTGATATGAAAACCTTTGTAATGAAAATTTCTATAAAAGTTTTCGATTGGCATATTTGTTAAGTATTTCACTTGAAAGCCTTGAACTTATTTGAACCTTGGAAAGGTTAAGTAACCCCGGTTAAGAGTAAGTATGTGTAGAACTTCAACTATGAAAAGTTGGGTATTTCGACGCGTAATGGTACTATAGGCCGGATGGTATCGGTGGCAGAGTCGATGTACTTGTTGTAACTGAAGGGTTAGATTCGTGGTATCGTATATTGAGGTTGATGGTAACCGTTCTTGTCGGTAACCTAGTTTGGGACTTGGTCAATTTCCGCATGAGGGACCCTTTAGACACTGAATTGATAACCTTAATTTTGTGGGAATACTCGACGGATGAAACTCGTGTAAGGAGTTTTATTAGTGGTATGATTAGGTGTCAACTTTTGGGGTCCGAGGTCAAGAACTGTTAGTGTATTCGGAGGGTTGTAGTCCGATTTTTTTTAAGAAATAATGGTAACGGTTGTAGTGATCTTATGAAATCCAGTATGTGATAAGTAGTTATAGTCGGATCACTTTCCTTGAATGGTAAAAGATCCTGTCGATTGGATGATTGGTATTTGGGTGTATTCGTGAAGTGGTTTAATCGATGGATTAAGGACGACCATCTGTTTTGGAGTCTAATAGCACTCGTTAGAGGTAGATAACATTTCGATAGTGAGAACAACAGAACTGGGGAATTTAATGTTAGTTATTATGGCAAACATACTTTGGGATGGTAAGAGAAAGAGTTTATAAGAGTGTAGATCTTGACTGATTGGTAGTCGGGATCTGCTTTTGGGGAAGTATGAATCACTTAAGGTTGGGAGACAACCAAAGTCTGTTGATTGGAAGCTACTCTAGTGAGTTGAGCGTTCACTTGAGTATATGGGAACTAGATTTCGAGGACGAAATCTCTTTTAAGGTTGGGAGGATTGTAACACCCCGATTTCTGGAAGGAATCGATCTTTTAAGATAAATATGAAAAATAGGATTTTGGATTGAATCCTAGATTTTATGGTCTTGCTGGATGGAAAATTCAAATACAAGTCCAACGGTCCTTTCCGGAGCGAAAACAGAGCTAAAACGAAGAAGTTATGGCCAAAATAGTGTTTAGGAAGAAACCGGGCGACCAGTGCTGATGTTGGGGCTAGTGCATCCGCGTGGCGATCCGCGCGGAGCGTCTGATGAGCATAAATACGGGATTTTAAGCCCTAAACTTCATTTCCTCATATCTCACTCATTTCACCTTCGTTTTTGGCGATTCAAAGTGCCATGGTTTCGATTTTTAGAGCTTTTCAAGGATAAAGTGTTAGTTTTGAAGTTCATTGGAAGATTCAAGGGTGTTTGGTGGTGGTAAGTCTCTTATTTCTTTCTCTCAAATATCTTCTCTTCTCTCCAAATCGTTTCCCCTCTTTCCCTCACAAACCCTAACTGATTTTGGGGGTTTTTCATGGAGATTAATGCGTTCCTTCTCCATTTTATACTAGTGGTTTCATTTATTGATGCAAGAGCAAGTTTCATCCACAACACTAGAGATTTTTTGGGTTTTCTAGGTTTTCATCAAAACCTAAGTGGTGAGTTCATCCTCCCAGCTTCTATACTTTCATATGAGTTATAAATGCTCCATTGATGGCTTCCTAGTTTGTATGCTTATCAAATCTTGGTTTGGATGATTTTGGGGAAGTTATGTTAATATTGGGATTTTGGTCAAAATGGAGATTTTGATATAAGATGTTTGGGGAATGGTTTTAAAGTGGTTGAATATGAATATTCATGGTTGAAAACTTGTGGATCTAGGTTTTTGGAAGATTTGGCTTGAGGATTCGGGTTTCTCAAAGGAGCTTACGTTTGGGGAAAACCTAGATTTAGCCTAAATCTAGCAAGTTGAGTTCATGTTGATTTGCGAAAACTTTGTACATGCCAAAAATGTTATTTTCCAAGTATTTGTGTGTTTTACTTACAATTATCAATTGTTGACTTATTTGGTAAGTTTGACTCTTTTGAAGTGTTTAACTTTATAAAGTTTGTAAAACACCCATATTTGGGGATTTTGGATATTTTGATGAGTAGAAATCATAATTATGTCCTTAAATGAATTATTGCTCAAATGGAGCTTATTTAATGGTTTAATCATGTAGGTATAAATGATTTTATAAACCATTTGGGAAAATGCACATTTTTGTGTCATGAGTCGTTTTGAGAATTTTAGGAGTATGAGTCCATTTTGTGAACCCAATTATATTAATCCGTGACGAGTTTTGGGTTAATGGATTTTATGGTATACGTTTACCTAAACGACGTTTTAATGCAATTATATTTTGAGGACCGTTATTTATGGGTCTAATGGGTTTTGCGCATTTGCTCGATTATGACTTTGAGGAAGTCTTGGGGACATTTTTGTCCGATTTCAGTGGCTCAATATTGAGTCTTATTTTATGGTTTGCATTTATTGCAACATATTGCATATTATTGATATTTACATGCTCGGGTGCTTTAGTCATTCCAGGATGGGCATGTTATTGTAGACTGTGTTGCATTGGATCCATAGGCACGTAAGTCAGTCTTTAATTGATTGTCTATCTCTTTGTGCATGAGGAGTTGACTATTGGAACACATGGTTTTGTGCGGTAGGCCGTTCGGGGCCACTAGTGAGTAGGCAATGAGGGACATTGAAGTCCTTGAGGTGTAACTCGTCTAGACTGAATAGGCAATGTGGTCCCATAAGTCCTTGAGGTGTAACTCGACGGAGTAGGCAATAAAGGCATGGAAAGGTTTGAGGTCGTGATGTCTTTATGGCATGGGAACTAAGACCAGGACTTGAGGTGTAATCCAGTAACATCATAAGTGACCTAACTTTGTGTGCCTATCACTTTCGATGGAATCGGGTCTCCCCCGTCACCGAAAGGTGTTGTTTTTGGGTATATGCTTTTATCCATATTTTCGGTGACGCATTCTATTTATACGAAATGTCTTCATGGTTTATTGGCGGGTACTATGCCTCATCCTTATTGGGAGTAGTTCTAGTGACACTGCGAGAGGTCGTGTGCTAGTAGTGTGCTCGAGAGGTGAATTGTTTAAGTGAAGCCTTCCGCATTCATCTTTGGGATTAGCAATGTGTACTTGGGTTAAGTAACACCCGATGTGGTTTTAGTCCTTGTAATGAATTTTGGGTCATAACTTGTTGAGGTTAATCATAGACTTTGAATTGAGGTATTTCCCGTATTAGTTTATAGGGAGAAACTTTGTTATTTTGGATGTATTATCGAAATTTTTATTTAGTTGCTCTTTCCCAATTTGAGGGTGTTACAGAATAAAACTCCAATATTTAGAACATCCAATAAGAATGAGGCATAGTACTCCACCACTAAACCATGGAAAACAATTCACATAAATAAAATATGTCACCGAAAATATGGATAAAAGTAAATACCTAAAAACAACACCTTTCGGTGACGGGGGAGACCCGGTTCCATCGAACGTGATGGGCTCACAAAGTTAGGTCACGTATGATGTTATTGGATTACACCTCAAGTCCCGGTTTTAGTTCCCATGTCATAAAGACATCACAACCTCAAACCATATACATGTCTTTATTGCCTACTCCGTCGAGTTACACCTCAAGGACTTATGGGACCATATTGCCTATCCAATCTAGACGAGTTATACCTCAAGGACTTCAATGTCTCTCATTGCCTACTCGCTAGTGGCCCCGAACGGCCTATCGCATTTAACCATGCGTTCCAATAGTCCACTCCTCGTGCACAAAGAGATAGGCACCAAAATAACTCATAATCCCGGAGTACAACCCATAACAGTTCCTCTCCATAAAAGGGACAAGACATCAACAAAGCTAGTTCGGCATAAGCCCCAAAGTGAGAATATCAAGACTCGTCACTATTAAGTATGACTGACTTACATGCCTATGGATCCAATGCATTACAGTCTAAAACGTTACATGACTCAAAACGAATGAACTAATGCATTCAAAACATGGAACCTCCAAATAAGATGCAAGTAAATGCGTATACAACCAAAGCTCTATCTCGAGCTATTAAAACTGGGCAAAAGGCCCGAGACTCATTTGAGTATGATTCAAGCCTAAAAAGGCAAAACAACGTTTGGCTAACTACACGAGCCCATATGGTTATATAAACCAAAACTTATCTTTACCCAAATCTTTGACTCATAAACACAATTGGCCCTCGGCCCGAATCTAAAAGATTTACAACTTACAAATGTCCATAAAGTTGAGATTGACCAAACTTTAACAACTCACACATTTGTATTTTCCAAAACGCACCGTATCATAGTTTGTGCATAATCAAGACAACACTAAAAGTACGTTTTTACCCAATAACCTCCATTTGTGAAAATAAGTTAAGTAAACACATTCAATCATGATTTACTTAACAAAGTGTCCAAAATCCCAAAAGTGGGTGTTTTATAAGATTTTATAAAGTTAAAACACTTTCATAATCAAAACCCACCAAATAGCTCCACAAGAATAATTTTCATGTAAACACATAATCACTTTAAAAAATTACAATTTGGCATGTACAACGTTATCAACTTGAACTCACCTTGCTAGATTTAGGTTAAATCTAGATTTTCCCCAAACGTAAGTTCCTTTGAAGAAACACGAACCTTCAATCCCAAATCTTCCAAAACCTAGATCCATAAGTTTTCAACCATCAATATCCATAATTAACCATTTAGAATCGTTTCCCCCAACATATCACATCCAAAATCATCATTAGACCGAAACCCTAATTTCCAAAAATGAAGAGAAGAGAGGGTTACCTCAACCACCACATGAATCCACCAACCAAACACTCCTAGTGTTACCAAAGTGAGCTTCAATCTTCATTTCATCCAAAGAAAGGGAAGGGTTTAGGAGAGGATTGGGTAAAACCCTATAAAGTGTAGAAATCTCACAAAATGGAAGGAAGATGAAAAACTCTAACCCTTGACCATTAATTCTTTCTAAAAGGTGAAGGAAATGCTTTGAATCACAAGATTCATGGTTACAAAAGCCCCAAAACGAATTTAGAAGGTTAGGGTTGGGTTTGGGAGAGTTTAGAAGAAGAGAGTTGAGGTGAAATGAGAAAAGAGGGTGAAAATCGGAGTTTTAATCTGCCTAGAGCCCGACCGCGACTATGCTACGCGATAGTGACATGGTCACTGTCTGTAATAACCGGGTACGTTATTTGTTTATTTATTTATTTTGTTTAGTAGTTTAGGGTGAGTTTTGTGGGTTTATAAGTTTAGGGGTGTATCCGTCGTTTTAGCAAAGTTTGAACCCTCAATCGTAATTTTGGTTTATTATATAAACCATCACCTCCTTAGGATATTTTCATAAGTCAGTTTTCTATTCTCCGTGTGTGTGTGTGTTCTGAGTCGAGGAAAGAATGGAGAAACGGGTCGCTCGATTAGGGTCTCGATTAAGCTCGTTTGAAGTGTTTTTAAGGTCAATTTTCTTTTCATTTTGTGTTTGTATTCAATAGCACTAGATTGCTACCGGTTTAGAATCGTAAATTTCTGATTTTTGTTATAGATTCGATCGATTCTGGAAATTTGATGTCGTCCAGATTCTTGAGTTTTCCGAAATTAGTTTCCCGGATTAGGATTTCGGAATGGGGTTTCCCGGATTGGGATTTCGGAATGGGTGTTCCGGATATGGTTTCCGGAATAGATTCCGGATTTCCGGATTCTGGGTGTTGGTATCCGAATAAGTTGTCCAGTATTGGTTTCCGGGATAGTTTCTCGGATAGTTCCGGATTTGGTTTTCCGGAAGAGCTTTCCACAAGTGCGTTACCCCTTGACTGTCAGGATCGATTCCAAACAAGAATAATTATACTTAGAAATCAGAATTAAAGAATCTTGCGGAATAGAACTTTAATTCAAACACACTCAATGAACAACTAATCGGAAAACACAATCTGTTTGTATTCAATACTTCAACTTACAAGTTTACAACCAAACCTCAATCTTGTTGATCAGGCTCAACAAGACGACTTCTACTTCTCTAGAAATAGGGTTCTATACCTTGAGGTTAATTCTCTCTAAAACAAAAAAACGAATTCTGAAAAAATCTCTTCGAATAGCTATCTATCAAAATCTATTTATACTAAATAATTACAAGATAACTATCAAAACAAAATTGATCTTCAGAATATTCTTTCATGCTTATCTTCAATCATTCCATCTTTATCTCCAACATTCTTGCATTCCATAATTATGATCACAAGCAGCATTAACATCGTTATGCACAAGCAGTACTAACATTGTTCCAGCAGCATTAACTTTTACTTGTAGTACTAACCTTGCTCTGGCAGTAGTATTGTTGTTCTGGCAGTACTAACCTTGCTCTGGCAGTAGTATTGTTGTTCTGGCAGTACTAACCTTGCTCTGGCAGTAGTATTGTTGTTCTGGCAGTACTAACCATACTTGGCAAATCTTCAGTTCCCAACAATCTCCCCCTAACTTGACTTTTTAGGTTGAGAAGTCAAGTTCTTCAGATGATGCTTCCAAAACCTAATCATGAACACATAAATCAGGATTCAAACCCAGGCTTTGATTGATAATCCTTCTCACCAAGTATCTTCCCATTTCAGAATCCTTGTTGCAAGCCAACTTGGCATGTAGCATTCCATTCAACCTTTTCTTGCTGTGCTTGTATGCAACATCCACCAAATAATACTCATGATATGTATAGTCAAGTGTGATGACATACACTCCACATTTTTCAATGAGCATCCAGTTGGTAATGGCTTGAAAATTTCTTTCTATCATATACTGAACTGCTTCTCGTTTGAACATTAGGCATAGGTATTCAAGAACCAATTTGGTGATAGACATCCCTTTCTCATTCAGCATATTTCCATACAGCTTCATTCCAACCTTGTACATCTCCTCTAAGTCAGATCTAGAGCACATTCTGATGAGTCTTCCCCATGTAGAACAGACCTCATACTTCCCATCTGCTCTTTTGACTCTAATGTACTCCTTTCTCTGATCTACCAAGGTATCCCAGAAGATGATCTCAGGAAGCATGGAAGATAATGGGTCAACTTTGATTGGATCAGTATTAACCACAGTGATATACATCTCACATTGAGTATTACTTGGTTGACCTGATGGAGTTGCTACTTCTTCTTCAGCAACCTTTGTATCATATTTCTTTTCTGGAACATCCTCTTCTTTTTCTTCTTCTACTGCTGGTTCTACCCTAGGTTTCTTGACAAATTTCCTCTTGGTAGTTATAGACTTGGTTCTTGTTCTTTTCAGTGACACCAGCTTTTCACCCAGGGTTTCTTCTTGCTTTTTAGGAGTGTCATGTTTGGCTTTAATCAAAGCCTCTGCAACTTCAACATCTTCCAAAGTAGGCTTTTTAGTTTCTGTTGCTTCCTTTGTTTCTGCTGCTTCTTCCTTTGTAGATACTGCTTCTTGCATGGTTTCTGCTGCTTCTTTTGTTTCTGCTGCCTCTGGAATGGTTTCTGCCGCTTCTGCTTTTTGACTTTCATCAGCATTAACCGTTTCTGCTGTTGGTTCAGTTTCTGATTCTTTCTGGATTTCAGCAGCATTAACCTTTTCTGCTGTTGGTTCAGTTTCTGCTTCTTTCTGGATTTCAGCAGCATTAACCTTTTCTGCTGTTGGTTCAGTTTCTGCTTCTTTCTGGATTTCAGCAGCATTAACCTTTTCTGCTGCATGATCAGTTTCTGCTTCTTTTGCAATTTCTTCAACACACTCATTCTCCCCCTTTTCTGCTGCATGATTAGTTTCTGCTTCTTTTGCAATTTCTTCAACACACTCATTCTCCCCCTTTTCCTGTGCACTCTCCATGTTGACTTCAGCTTCTGACTCCCCCTTTTTGGGAGCATCATTGTTGTGGCTTCTTCTTTTAAGAACATACTGGGCTTTCTTCTTCCTGTGCATCAACTTTGTAATCAGCTTCTTATGCTTCTCAAGCTGTGTTTGTTGATATAGGACCACTTTCTGGAGTCCATCTATCTCCTTTTGCTGACGTACAACATCTGTGTTGATATTGGCAATGGTTTCCATCAATTCCTCATATGTATATCTATCCTCACCTTGTTTAGGAGTTTTTACTTCTTCTAAAGATAATACTGCTAACACTGTTAGTACTTCTTCTAAAGATAATACTGCTAACACTGTTAGTACTTCTTCTAAAGATAATACTGCTTCTAGTGTTTGTGCTGCTAGACCAATCATCTTGACAAAGTACTCCAGTACTAAAGTTCCTCAGGTTGAAAAACTTATCCAAACTGAATGTAAGTACTTTGATGAGCAAGGGATACCCAAGACCACTTTGGCTTGGGTTCCCAATAAAAACTAATTGATCTATCTTATGTGCAGGGCAACCAACAGCTCAAGGGGAAGAGCATCTGGCATGTTGATAGTGGTTGCTCCAGGCACATGACAGGTAACATGGCCTGCCTCAAGAATTTCAAAAGAATTGATGGAGGACATGTTGCTTTTGGGAATAATCCTGCAGGAGGTAAGATAAGTGGTAAAGGTGATGTATCAAAAGGTAAGATGACATTTGAGGATGTTTACTATGTTGAGCAATTGAGATACAACCTGTTAAGTGTATCACAGGTCTGTGACAAGAAACATAGTATATTATTTACTGATTCTGAATGCATTATTCTTGCTCCTGGATTCAAAGTAGTTGATGAAAACATGATACTATTGAGAACTCCTAGAAAGGATAATGTGTATTGTTTAGATTTAGAAAGTGTTTCATCTGATTCATCCCTAAACTGTTTGGTATCAAAAGCTTCAATGGATGAATCATCACTTTGGCACAGAAGGATGTGTCACATGAATTTTAAAACAATGAATAAACTTGTTAAAAATAATCTTGTTAGGGGTTTACCATCAAAAGTTTATTCATGTGATGATCATTGTGTTGCTTGTCTCAAAGGCAAACAACACAGAACTTCTCATAAGTCCAAAGAGATAAACACTATCCCAAATCCTCTTCAGTTGTTGCATATGGATCTGTTTGGCCCTATAAATGTCATGAGCATTGGCAAGAAGTCATACTGTTTAGTTATTGTTGATGATTACTCTAGATTTACTTGGGTATATTTTCTGAGAACTAAAGATGAGACAAGTGGACTGATCAAATCTTTTATTCTTAGAATTGAAAACCAATCAAATCAAAAAGTGAAAGTCATTAGATCAGATAATGGGACTGAATTTAAAAACCTTGATCTAAACACCTTTTGTGAGGAAAAAGGAATTGAGAGACAATACAGTGCTCCTAGGACTCCACAACAGAATGGTGTTGCTGAGAGAAGGAATAGGACACTGATTGAGGCTGCTAGATCTCTGTTAGCTGATTCAAAATTACCCACTACTTTTTGGGCAGAAGCAGTTAATACTGCTTGTTATGTCCAAAACTTGCCTCTTCTGCTTGATCACTCCAATCAAATCCCATTCCTTGTTGAGAAACAAGGGCTTGAACAGAGTTTCTGTTCTGGTTGAAGCTTCCAGTCTGAGCTTGTTGATGGTTGTTTTGAGATACTCCACCTCTGCATTCTCTGGCAAAGTGTCCCATCTTATGACACTTGTAGCATTCCACCTTAGACTTGTCAAACCCAGCACCATCTTCTCTTCTTTGGGAAAAGTTGTTTCTCCCAGTCCTCTTTATAAACTTCTTCACCCTCATAGAAAGCATAGCCATCTGCCACTTGATATCCATCTCCTCAAGATCATCAGCATTAATCTGTTCTAAGTCATCATTAATTAATGAGGAGTTAACATGACTAGAAAAGAAAGATTCTAATACAGAATCATTGGCCTTCTCCTGATTGACTCCACCAGCAGTACTAACTGATTCAGGGTTAGCAGTAGAATCAGTTGATGCTGATAGGAGTGCAGCATTATACACATATCCTGAGGGCTTCTTCTTGGCTTCAACCTCTGCTTCAAATACCCTAAGATCATTGTAAAGATCATCAAGCTCTTTATCTTCTAACTGGTCATTCTGTCTGAAAGACACAGTATACATTGTCCATTCCTCACCTAATGATCTTAGAAACTTCCTGTTTACATCATCAGCCTCCATACGAACTCCAACTGTAGCCAATTCTCCAATCAACTTATTAAATCTATCAAAAGTTTGAGTCATAGACTCATTCTTTGTAGAAGTAAAATTTTCATATTGTTGCTTAAGAATTGCCTTCTGGTTCCTCTTGGTGCTCTTGGTACCAGTGAATCTCTTTTCCAATGCATTCCATAAAATCTGAGCATTAGTGCAGTGATGAAATTGGTGCTGATACTCATTGGGAATAGCCAAAAGCAGAGTGCTTAAGGCTTTCATCTCTGTTTGTCTAACCTTTCTTTCTGCATCAGTCTTTGGAGGGGGTCGTTTGCCATCTGGTCCAACCCTTCCTTCAGCACATGGACCATTCTCTATAATATCCCAGATGGAATAATCAGTAAGCAAAATATACTGCTTGATTCTAATCTTCCACATGTCAAACTCATTAGGCCTGAGCATGGGAACCTTTGAAACAAGAGTACTGTTTGATTCAACTGTGTTGTCCATAATGATTGTAGATTTCTAAGAAACCAAGCTCTGATACCACTTGTCAGGATCGATTCCAAACAAGAATAATTATACTTAGAAATCAGAATTAAAGAATCTTGCGGAATAGAACTTTAATTCAAACACACTCAATGAACAACTAATCGGAAAACACAATCTGTTTGTATTCAATACTTCAACTCACAAGTTTACAACCAAACCTCAATCTTGTTGATCAGGCTCAACAAGACGACTTCTACTTCTCTAGAAATAGGGTTCTATACCTTGAGGTTAATTCTCTCTAAAACAAAAAAACGAATTCTGAAAAAATCTCTTCGAATAGCTATCTATCAAAATCTATTTATACTAAATAATTACAAGATAACTATCAAAACAAAATTGATCTTCAGAATATTCTTTCATGCTTATCTTCAATCATTCCATCTTTATCTCCAACATTCTTGCATTCCATAATTATGATCACAAGCAGCATTAACATCGTTATGCACAAGCAGTACTAACATTGTTCCAGCAGCATTAACTTTTACTTGTAGTACTAACCTTGCTCTGGCAGTAGTATTGTTGTTCTGGCAGTACTAACCTTGCTCTGGCAGTAGTATTGTTGTTCTGGCAGTACTAACCTTGCTCTGGCAGTAGTATTGTTGTTCTGGCAGTACTAACCATACTTGGCAAATCTTCAGTTCCCAACATTGACCCCATCCTTTAACCGGGTAGCGGAACCCCCGTGCTAAGTCGTCGTAGGGGAACATTTGTAGATAAGGGTATGATAGGTTTTATTAGAATTCTTAGCCTGCTAGAGAGTCTTATGTGTTTGGTTCGTAAGTGGATATATGTATTTTGTGTAATTCAGATTTTGGGAAGTCAGTGGAAAAGAAAGATTCTCGCGATTTTTCAAGGAAAGGTGTTAGTTGCGCTATTGCTTTCAGGTGAGTTTTACTGTAAAATGTTTTCAAACTGGAATGCATATGTATGTGGAATAAATATGTGGTAGGTAGTGTGATTATATGCTTATGATTGAAAATATGATATATTGAGATATATGTTGTATTTATATAAGCATTATACTACATGAGTGCACCTTGGCCGGACTGAGGGCCGGTGGAGTATTGGCTGTACGGAGGGGCAGCGGAGTTGGCTGTATGTTAGTGCAGCGGAGTAAATTGATTAGTTGGTTAGCGCAACCAACTAATATGGCCATGTGAAAGAGTTGTACACAGTGCATACGAGTCATGCTTGGTATTTGTATAATTGTTGTTTATGTGTATTTTACAAAATGATTACTCAACTGACAATGCAAGGATTTTCTCACTTAGACCAATTGGTCTAACCCTCATTTTGTTTTCAAAAATATGTATTCCAGGTCGAGGAGTAAGTAAGAGCAGAGGAAACGATAAATGATGAATTACTTATTTCGAAGCCATGTGTTTTGGAGTTTCATGAAGTATTTAGTATCTATAGTATCGTTACTTGTAATGTAAATTATTAGCGAAAAGTTTGTACTGATATATGTATTGTAAACTTTTGGGACTAAGAGACCTATGTGATATATTATGTATTTCATTATCTTATGATGAGATGTAAATTATGTTATATGATATATGTTTGGGTTGGGTTGTTACACTGTCGTTGGTCACTATCGCACCGAGCGTACCGCGGCTGAACCCCCTTCCCGCGACCTTGCTACGCGAGGGTGCCCTTGGCACAGTCGTCGTGTGTGTACCGCGACTCCTCAGCTCCTCGCGACTTTGCCCCGCGAGAGTGCCCCATGGTCACAATCGCGGGCATTGTCGCCGCTATGGTACCACTCCCCGTTCGATCCGAAACGTCCCCGACCTGCTGGGCTTCTTATGCAAAGTATTTTCCGACTTTATTATCCATCCGAATCTTTCAAGAACTGCACGAACAATCTGTTATCTTGACAAAAGTTCGGGGTGTTACATTATACAAGGCTATGATCAAGTTGAGTTCATACTTGAGAGAAAGTTTCACGTTGCAATGAATGAATTTTAGATTTCACGAATTGGATTATTTGTTTGATAGGTTATAAATTGAAGTTTGTTATTTTGATGAAACATGAATTAAGGTATGTTCCATTTATGAACTTTGCAAAGTTTTTCTTATTGGTTTGTGTTTTAAGTTGCATCATGAATCGAGATTTGTTATTTTTGATCAATGATGTGTTGGATGTTTTTTGTTTGTTTGGCATGATTAAAAACTGAAAATTTTGCATATTAATGGCTTTGATGATCAAGTATATTTTACGCCAATTGGTGATATAGTACCTCAAAAGCTCCCCAAACATCTATCCGGTTGTTTTTCATCTTAGGATTTAGCTAAATTTTTTAGCAGAGCTATTTTAATTCTCTCTTGGGATTTAATGACGTTAGTTTAAAGCACAATAAAGCTCGAATATTATCTTTATTGTTAAGTTTATGTTTGTGTATTGTTGTCATTTGTCTAATATTTTTGTGCATCTCTTTGTTTTTTGATCTTATAGTGAATGTGCAAGTATTAGTGGTTAGTTATGCTTCTATATATGTTGCACTAATATAGTTTGCTGCTAGATTTTGGTTTTTTTTGTTTACTTACATACAAAAAATGCAGAAACAAGGAATTTTTTTCTTGAAATATTTAATTTGGTGATAATTGATTTGTCGGGTCATGCTTATGGGATTGGTACTTTAGGACGGTTGGCTTAAAAATTTAATAAAGATAAAGTCTGTTTGGGAGTGGGATAAGAGACTTTAATGGGAAGTGGGTTTGTTCTTAAAACATTTTGGCGAATGGTCATATTGGGCATAAGATATAGTAATTGCTACGAGGGATTGATAAACAATTTAGGTTAATACGTTTTTAAAATTTTAAACTGTTGGGCTTAATTGGTGATATAGAAGTCGACTAATAGAAATTAATTTACGATTTTACATGATGACTAAATTTAGATGGAAATGAAGATTGATTTTCTGCTTTGTTACAACTTTGGTTAATATGTGTAAGAACTAATTATTTGCATTGCATTTTTGATTTGTTTGTTTTTGTTCAATTTATTTACTTATCTTTGGATTTTTGCTAGCAATGTCTTCTAGGATGAACAGTGGAGAGAACTTGGCTCATGGTCAACAAGTTCAAGAAGACACAATTAACATAGACTCCAACCATTTTATTGATCCAGGTATATGTGATGTGTGTGTAGATATGTGTCATCTTTCGGGGATTAGTATAATTATTTTTCCGTTGATAAACATAAAAAAATATCCATTTGTAGGTGTTGATGGAAGCTCACATCGAAGAGTTAGAGGGCCAACTTATATGCCAAGTATATGGGCTCGAGAAGAAGGGGATCTTATTTCTGTTCGGTTCAATGAGTATGGCCAACCTGTTGACAAGGAAACTACTAATAGTTTAAGCCATTTCATGGGATCTTTGGCAAGGAGTGGAAAGTATTGTCCTGTGGATATATAATGGCATAAAGTAAAGGCAACTAGGAAAGGAATGTTGCTAAACGTTATAGAGGTATACTTGTAGTATAATAAAATCAAGTAAGTAAAGGTTGTATGTTGCCTCATGTTAAGATTATCTAACTTTTCTTGTTTGATAGACAAAATTTGATCTTCCACCGGGATCCGATGATTGGATTTTAAAATCATTTGCAAAGAAGGTGAGAAATTGGAGGGCAAGAATAAAGAAAGATTACTATGATCCATCTCTATCACTTCAAGAGAAAATAAATTCTAAGCCTAAGAGAGTTCATGTGGATCAATGGAAGAAGCTTATCAAGAATTGGAACAAAGAAGAGGCTAAGGTATGTTTTTATGTTTCCTTGGTTGCTTTTGAAAGCCTATTATTATGGGTTATGGGTTTGACAATTTCATATAGCATATAACGTATATATGTTATTTATCCACTACTAGATTATAGGCTTGTATGTCATTTTCAGAAAATCAGTGAAACAAATAAGACTAACAGGGCATATAAGAAGATGATGCAAATTACAGGGAAAAAAAGTTATGCTCGAGTTCGTGAAGAATTAAAGGTACTTATCCTCTCTACTGCAAATTACTGGCAAGTTCCAATTATTGATCATCTTAAAGTTAAGTTCTAAGCTGATATTGTCTGAATTTTGCTCTTATTTGTGTAATTTGATTGAATTTGTTGTTCTTGGTGTTTACTTGAATCTGGTTTTCTCCTAATTCGTGGATCTTGCAGACTTTCCATTTTCTTCAAGTACATACAGTAGATTTTGAATTTTTTTTAATCGAATTGATTTAAGTTGTTAATGAATTGGGGTTAGGGTTTGGTTTAATGTATTCGATCCACCTAATTTTGTTTAAGTTTAAAATTTCTATAGCTGCTCTCTGAAATTTATGTCGGATTTAGGATTAGTTGGTGTTATAAGCAGGATAAAGTTTAGAATTTCCATATGGTGGTTGTTGTACATGCTTCCTTTTAATTTGTTCCAAAATCGTGAACACGTGATTGATTTTTTAAGTACCTTTAATTTACTTGAATCTAATTATAATCCCCAGATCATATATACTAAATTTACTAGCAGTTATCTGTTTATGAGAATTAGCATCTTCTGAACATGTGATTGATTTTTTGGTCTATTTATTGTTTAGATTTATCAACTTTGATCTATGTTGTTGATTTAGTAAATATTGTTTAAACAAAATAAAATTCAACGGTTCTTTATAATGTAGTAATTCATATAACTGATGTTACAGGAATCTTTGTCGGGACGTGAACCTAGTCGAATGGAGCTGTTTGTTGCATGTTTCTCCAAAAATGGCACCACCAAAAATGTTGAAGCTGCAAATGCTATTGTATGTTATATTTGTAATTTCTTGACTACATATGCAAGTTTTACTTAAGATTTAGGTTAGTTTTCACAAGCTTTATCATATTTGTTAATGATAATTTATTTGACTATAGGAACAAATGCTAGACCTCAACTTTCAACTTCCAGAGGGTTCACTTGATGAGCCAGGGCCTGATGATGTATTTTCAAAAGTGATGGGAAAAGACAAATATGGCAATGCTCGCATGTATGGGCTAGGTGTTCGAGCTTAAGATATATGGGGTGTCTTGCCGAGTCGTTCTGCCTGTTATAGAGAGAGCATGTTTTGGAAAAGTGCATATAAAGATCTTATGGAAAAGAACAATGAAGTAGCTGAGTTGAAAGCTATGGTATTAGAGATGAGAGGGTCAAATCAAAATACTTCTAGTGCTTCAAGTGTTCCCGTGTCATCAGTAAGTTGTCCTAAAGCAGCCACCGAACTTCAAGCTCTAAAGGTACATGTCACATTTTCTATTATCATAACTTCGATTAAAACCTACACAAAGTAAGAAACGTGATCACAAATTCTTAGCAATTGAATTATGATTCAAAATGGCTGGAATTTGCTATTTTCACTTGCATTTAAATACTCCATGTGAGCTTTACATTTGACTTTTGTAGGTTGGGGATGTTGTTCATCTCAAGAGTATTATAAATTCGACGGAGATTGTGGCAAGAGGGCGGGTTAGGAGCTTAGATCCAGATGAATTGGTTGGTGGGGAGGAGATTGGTCTGTGAAGTACATGTGCTGGTAGCTATTAAAAAGCGGGAACGTTTGGTCAGACCATATGGATTGTTTATTACAATTGAAGATGCTATTGGAGCAACCATCGCATGGCCATGTCCTTTCACTTTGGTATGTTAATCTTTTAAAACTCAGCGAGCTTTAGTAAGTATAGAATTTTTTATCATATAACTTTACGCTCATTTATGTGTTCTTTAATTGTAGGTGGTGCATGATGAAGATTGATATCTCTCTTTCATAAGGGACAATAAGAATTTTTGTATTTAGTACTTTGTTTTGTCATGATACGACTTTGTGGTAGTTGATACTCAATAAGTACATGTACAACATTGAATTTTGTTGTGAATGAATTCGTCAAACTTTCATATATGTTTTTAAATGTAAGATACACGAGAATTCTGTAATTGAATGAAACGTCCCATATTATAGTCTTTTAGTACACTTTTAGTGTTACTCATTATAATCTATTAGGACACCGTTTAGTGTTACTTAATTCATTTTATAGGACTCTATAATTTGTTTAATAATTATATAACCTATTGAGACACATATTTTGGTACTATATAAATGTTTTAGCGACATCAAATTTCGTCCTATAAAACCACTTTTTGGGATGCCAATATTTGTTTTTAAATGTAAACATTTTAAGACAACATAAAGTGTCCTATATTGTAGTCTATTATGACACTTTTTAGTGTTACTTAATCCATTTTATAGGACTACGGAATTTGTATCATTATCATAGAACTTATTAGGACGCTCAAATTCATCCTACTAACCTAATACAACGCCTTT
The DNA here is from genome assembly GCA_033807775.1 of Saussurea involucrata. Taxonomy (NCBI): domain Eukaryota; kingdom Viridiplantae; phylum Streptophyta; class Magnoliopsida; order Asterales; family Asteraceae; genus Saussurea; species Saussurea involucrata. The sequence goes on along the minus strand of CM066321.1, from coordinate 70,786,343 downwards.
AGATGAGACACAAATTTTTGGTCCTATAAACTTTTGGTCCTATTAAGTACCCTATTAGGACACTATTGAAGGTCCTATAAACCCATTTTTGTTGTAGTGTTTACGATTTTACATGATGACTAAATTTAAAAAATGTTAACCAATGTATTTTTAAAGGAATGTTCATTTCTAACTATGTTTTCGGAAGACATGTATCTCGCTTACGGATGTCTATTTTCTTTTGTAGTTGTTCTTTTTTTGTTCAAAATAAAAGAATCTTGGGGAATATGTTTTTTATCTCAGAAAAAATCTCTCGTCGAAATATTATTTTGTTTAATAAAAAAATATATAAAATCCGGTTTGTTATTAAGACAAATCAATATTATGAATAAAAATATTTTGTATTTATTTATAACCTTTCAACAAGCAAAGTTGATACTATAACGACTATTAAATCGATTGTCAATTGTCTATCCATGAATAAGAGTTTTGTAATTTGAACCAAAAAACCCAAAAAATTTATAAAATTAAAAATCTAATCAGTAAAAATAAATTTTATTCAAAACATTTTCAGTACATTCATTATTTTATTTTTAATATATTTTATTAATTAATTAACAAATTATGTTTCTTATATTATACTTTAACATACTTCATGATTAAAAAGAATGTTACACGGTGCACATACTAGTAATAAGAGATGAGAGGTCATATATCTATTGATTTCTTTTGGTTAACGCGCCTTTTGATTTGTTTTGTTTTGTTATCTATCTATCTCTATTATTTATTTATTTTTACTATTTATAATAAATCAACATATTATATATTAGACTAAAAAAACAAAAATAAGTGTTTGACCTTTATTTTATTTTTTTATTTTAATCTAACACTTAATTTTATATACTTTAATCAAACATTTATTTTTTACCATCTAAGTTATTACAATCAAAATTATTTCAATATAAATACTACACACCACCATCATTCACTTCACTCATTTCACAACTCCTATCCTCTCTTTGACCGTCGTTAACCGTCATTCATTTTCAAAGACACAACACCTTCTACCACCATTTCACAACCACTTTCTTCGTTGTTGACCGCCGTTAACCACCTTCGTTGACGGTCGTTCATAGCCGTGCATCACCTCCGTTCATCATGGTAAAAAAATCACGACACAATAATTTCAATACATATTTTTGAACCTCTTTATATAAAATTATATATGTTATTTTTTTAACCTATTTATATTTTATCTTTTAGGGATATTATTACCAAGCAATCGTGACAATAAAATCAAGTATTGAAATTGCTAAAAAAATTGTGGCGAGATTACGGCAGTTGAGAAATAGACTACAAAATTTTCGGAATACTTCTTTTGGTCAGTGGCTCGATATAAACTACAAATAGAGACTCGTTGCTCATTTGATGTTATAAATGCGGGTAGACCCACTAGCAGATTTGCGAGATGCCATGTTTTTTAGTGTTGAAGGGTACAATCTACGTTTCAGAAGAATTTTGCCTCGTTAACGGTATGCGATTTTCCTGGAGAAAAACTGCATTAGCGGAGACGTGTGATGAATCCTTCAAAAGAAGGGGTTTAGACGCTGATGGTAATTATGTTGTACGCATAAGTGATCTTGACCGAGTATTCAATAGGGATAAGTTCAAAAGGTTACAAGACATTGATGCGGTACGTTTATGTCTTTTGCTTCTGGTGTCTGTTGGATTTATTGGTCTTCAGGGAACAATAGAGTTGATCAAGAATTGTTACGATTAGTTGAAGACTTGGATGCATTGAATAAGTATTTATTTTCATTCATCATACTATAATTGTATTACTTAAATTTTACCACTAAAGTTCTTTAATTGTGTTATGAGACAAATATCCATAGGGTAATTACGTATGGGGGCCCTTGTACAATCAACTGAAAGACGTTTTACATAAACGTGAAGCAATTCACGATATTAAACGGAAGTTGTCTAACCAAGGTGTCAAGTACACATTACATGGATTTGTGTACGCATTCAAGGTAATTTTTTAAAAGTCCATTGTTTAGTAAGTGTTGTTTTAAATTAAATTGTTTCCTAACTATTGATTAAATTAAAACATTTAACTCAGTTGTTTAGATCTGAATATTGGAAGCATTTTCACATGCTTCGTTTTCTTACGGATTACGGGCGTTTTCTTACGGATTACGGGCGAATGGAGTTATCCCCTAGGCATGCGCCTGGCTACGGCTAAAGGGAGTTTTGTGGCATAATTGTTTGAGATACATGCAAGTCGACGAGATTGAGGATGTGGGTTTGAATAACTTATTTTCAATAATTTGGTTTATTAATTGTAATCGAATACTAAAATAAATTCTTTTCGTAGAAGAACTTGATTCCACGTAAATATCCTATCTGCCCAAGGTTCGAATCCAAGCATACACAACAATTGTGGCCAATGAGGTTTAATCAGGGTTGATATCCTACAGTCATAATTTGTCATGTGATTAGTCTAGGCATAGCCTAGGACACCCTTTCCAAAAAAAAAACTTGATTCCACGTACTAGGTTGATACCTACGGACATGGAGTTGAAGAGTACTTGGTGGAGGGACAATTGTCGTTATTTTAAGTACGTCTCAAACAAACGGCATGGTGCATCGACTTCCAAACCACCGGATACGTGGACGCATATGAAAATGGTAGAAAGACCGCAAGCTTGCCGGTGTATGATATTAATGTCACAAACGTTGCAATGTTTTCCTCAAAAGCAATTACGATATTTATAACTTTATGAACGACACAAAAAGTTAGGTAAGAAATGCATAATGTGGTTGAAGTTCTACAAAAAAAATTGGATTTATAATGATGTGTTTATTTTATTTTATTTGTGTAGGTAATAATCCCGATTAATGTAAACAATTGACATTGGGTCACCACAATTCTGAACCTAAACTCGTGGATGCTCCGCATATACGATAACATGAATTGTGACGCCTCTTATCATGGTTGTCTGAAGCGACTTGAAATTTTGGCCACACATCTCCCGAAGTACTTAACTGCGTTGAATTTTTGGCAAAATAAAGGTCAAGTTATGTCTGATGACTGGGAGCTTAGCCACGTTTAAATGGATAACGTCCCTCAGCAAAGCAACTTGTTCTGGGATTGTGACGGCTTGTCGCTTTATGGAGAAAATTATGACGAAAGGTGATATAACTTATGTGCAGGCTTACGAAAATTACGACCCATATAGTTTAATAGGGGAACTCGGATGTATCTTGCTAACGAGTTCTACAAAAACTGTATTCGTTAATAAATGATAAAGTTGTGTATTGAGCTGTCACCTGATTTTCCTTCCCCTTTTACATAGATAAAACAAAACAAGAAATACAACAAAAAATGATCAGACCAATTACACACATGAACATAAAAACCAATTACTTGACAATAGAAACTAAAATCGATAAATTACACGAACTTTAACATGATCAATCAAATGTCAAACTCCCGCTACATGAGGGTTTGTCCATGCACCATCCCTTTCAATTCCTTGTATGTTTAGGTGATATTACTTTTGAAGTGTTGTAGCGAGTTTCTTTTTCAGTATACACTTCAATAACGGTATCGTCGTCAACATAGTTACGTATATTTTTCACATCTTCGTCAATAAGAAGTTATTGTAATCCACCTTCTAAGTCTACATTTGTTTTTTAAAATACACTTTCAAATATTTTCGTTCGTGTACGTCATAACCTATTTCTTCCATTATTTGGTCCATAAGTTGCATGAAAAGATCGTCACATCTAGTAGGTCAACATAAATTTCCATGCCATCGACATAACACTTATATGGTGGTTTTGTAAAATACCCTTGATGATGGATCTTTATCGTGAACAATAGTGGAAAAGAAACTCTTGCATGCAAAAAATAGACTTGATGGAAGGAAAACAAAAGTAGGCTTTTCGTTAAATTTATTTGTGTAAGGAAAACAAAATTACTAATCGTACAAATCGCTAGTGGAATCCGAAAGCAGTTGAGATGGACATCTAAAACTCCATACGTGAAGCTTTCTCGATGCCATTGTTGTAGAGAATTTGATGTGGAACTTATGGAAGAAAACACAAATTAACTTATTTATAGAGAAAAATTGGAGGGCTAGTCACATTATCATCAAGATTATTTCCATCGCCAGTTATCCACCATCTATGCTTCTATAGTTAGTAAACCACATCATATTTTGGCACATATGGTAAGAGCATCTCGAATCAAGAATCTCTTTACCGGGATATCTTCATCAAAGGTGACAAAGTAATAGACATCGCACCACTCCATTCTCCTGAAACATAACTAGCCTCTTGTTTCTCTTGTTCCTTTCTTTTGTTGTTCTTGTCTTTGTTCTATCCTACTCTCTTATCTGAACAGTTTGCTTTGTAATGCCCAAGTTCACCATACTAGAAAGATAAATCTTTGTTTCTTTTCGAATCGAATTGTCAATGATTTAAAGCAAACAATAAAAATAAATATCATTGTTAAATATTTAAATTCACCCCCTTTCTGCAAGAGGTCTAGATTTTGACCTAGACTTTTCCCCCCTTGCCTTTCCTCTCTTATTGCTTCTACCTCTTGCAAACAATCCTTATGCGTGTTCTTTATTACCACTAGCAGCAACCATGTCACCGGTTGCAATCTTTCGAATATCATTAGCTACAATTGAAGGTCTAGTCTCATCCACGTAAGACACTCACCCACAAGCATATATTTACACAAAATTGTCCTAAGGGTTCGACAATGAAAGAAGTAGTAAAAGTTCTTGATCTTAATCTTCTACCTTTACATCAATCTCCTTTATATATGATATACACCTATCAATTTTACTAATGTGTTCCCGGATTGATGAACCTTCATCCATTTTGCAAGTAAACAATTTGGACTTCAAGTAGATCCTATTTGTTAAAGTTTCCGTCATGAAATTTGCCTTTAACTTTTGCCACCGCAACCGCCGATTCCTCATTATCAACCAAGAAAGCAACATCCCTTTCAAGGCATAAAATGATAGATGCTTGTGCGTCAAGATCTAACTCCTCCCAATCCTCATCGGACATATCTTTGTGCTTCTTTGCCTTACACACCAAAGCCTTGTGTAAATGAGATTAGCAAATTATTCATTGCATCATCCAATAGAAAAAAATCATTCTTCCCATTGAACTTCTCAAACTCATAAAGTCATAATAATCTGCCTCTTGATTAGGACTTTTATCGAACACCTTGTGTACACCACACAATATACCACCTAAACACCTAAAAAATGAGCTTTACCACCCAAATATGATATTAGGCTATGATACCAATTGTTGCTTAGTTGAAACAGAGAGAAAAAACAGAAACCAAATAACCTTTTTACGTTTGATCCGTTTCCAATCTTACTCAAACCCAAAACAAATAATGACAATAAACAAACAATCAAAGTAAATAAAGACTAGAGACAATGCAAGAGAGATTTACGTGGTTCAACATAAATTCCTACATCCACACCGGAAGAGAGAGCCCTTTTGTATTAGGCTAAGAATTGCCTCATTTTTCCTTTTATAAGATATTAGTGTTCTTTTAATATCATCAATTTTCTCTTCTTACCGCTTTCTCTTCTGAACGAACTTGCATATACAAGAGAATGATCCATTTGACCATGGGCCAAGTCTTGGGATTTTTAACTAAACAGAATGTCCCCAGCATAAGGCATGCCACTTTTCAATATACAAAGTGCATTTCTTGAATAAGGTGCACCCACACCTTAGTATAAGACGTCTTCTACCCAACACACTTACAATTTGAGCTTCACTACCTAGTGTTAATGGCACTGAACATCGTGCGTCATCAGTGACACTTCCATCATTGGCAATGATCAACGTGCCTTTAGTGGGACTCATCTCTCTCTCTCTCTATATATACAAGTTTTTAATTTAAATATTAAACAAATTTGATTAATTAATAAAAATAAAGTTTAAATAAAAATATGGAATAGTAAGAGTTAATGCATTTAATAAAAACAACCGATTGATATAAAATAAAATTAAACTTTCTCCTTGAATCATATAATACTTCTTCAGATGATAATTTAAAATAAATAAAAGCTTAAGAATCAATGAATAAAATTCTATTAATTTTAAGAGATATCAATATACAACTTTGAAAAAAAAGATATCACTTATTTATCAATAATTTTAATTTAATAATTTCATTTATTATATTAGTTAACTGATAGTAAATTATATATTTTTTAAATTAAAAGAAGTTAATAGAAAACTATAACTAATATAATAAATGAAATTATAAAGTTATTGGTAAATAAATGATTATATATTTATTTTAAAGTTTTAAATTAAAATCCTCTAAAATTAATAATTTTTTATTCATTGATTTACATAAGATTTTTATTTATTTTAAATTATCATCCGAAGATATTTAATAAAGGGAAATTAATTAAAATGCCACAAGTTTGAAAGTGAGTTACCAAAATACCCCAAAAAATTAATTTCTTACCAAAATGCCCTTTTTCCGCGATAAGAGCCCGCGATCGCGGACAGGGACCAAAAGTGTAAAATTTTGCAAGATTATTTACACTTTCAGTCCCCATAGCTGGCCATCGCGGGCCTCGATCGCGGGGGCCAGGGACTGAAAGTGTAAATATATCTTGCAAAAAATTTCACAATTGGTAGGGCATTTTGGTAAGAAATTAATTTTTTGGGGTATTTTGGTAAGTCCCTTTCAAACTTGTGGCATTTTAATTAATTTCCCTTTAATAAAATTCAAGAAAAAAATTATTTTATTTTATACCAACTAGTTAATGTTTTTATTAAATGACTTTATTTCTACTAATTCATATTCTCATTTAAGCTTTATTTATATTAATTAATCAAATTTGTTTAATATTTAAACTAATATACACACACATATATGTGTGTGTGTGTTATGTGAATATATACATAGTAAAACATAATAAAGAAAAAAAAAGTAAAAATAGGTGCCAAGTTTATAGTTTACTAATGTAAATAAATAAAATTTAAGGATAAATATTTAAAATTTTCTATAGAAATGAATACCAACAGGTATATCTTACCGTCATAATTTACAATAATAAAACAACTGAATAGGTAATTGTTATTACATTTAGAGGCTGTTTGTTTTTTTTAATTTACAATAATAACAAATTCAGTTCCACTTTTCACTTTTTCTTCACTGACCGAAAAAGTGATACCACAATCACTTTTTTTTCACTTATCATTTTCTCAGCCTCATCCACCCTCCAAGTTCTCTCCAACTTGCGACTCCAAAATTGGGACTGCAAATCTGCTCTATCGATCTCCATCTTAGTCCGCAAATCGTTCGATCTTCATCTCCAAGCTGGTATGTCAAGATCTTGCTCTTTAGTTTCTCCATTTACATCTGCAAATCGTTGATCTTATGTTCTTTGTGCAAACCGTAATGTCGATTTTTGGTTTCCAATCTGCTTTGTGGTTCGATTTTGGTTTCCAATCTGCTTTGTAGTTCGATTTTGGTTTCTTTGGTTTCCATTGGTTCAACAAATTTGCAATTTGCATTTTGGTTCGATTTAAGAAATTTCTGTAACAACCGGGTTTCTTGTGCAAGTATGAAAGTTCAGTGTTCATTGTGCAAGGTATGAAAGTTAAGGCAAGGGACTATTCTGCAATTTATGAAAGGTATTTATGGACTCAATACCCTAGGGCAGCCTCTATTTTTCCAAAATCAGTATTTGGGTTTTGTGGTTGGTGGCTAAGAGAGAAAAGGAAAAAGAGAAGAGTTTTGGGAAGAAATCAAAGAAGAAATCAGTGAGGTAACTCTTAATCCTTGTTAATTCTTGCGTTCGTATCCTTATGGGTCGAGTTTCCAAGTCTGAAATCAATGATTCAATGAGTTACAACCACATTGTTGTTAAAAGTGGGTTTTGAGGGTTTTGTCTTTATAAACCGATTTATTGGTGAGAAAGTGGATTAAATGGATGTTTAGGGTTGGTGGATGAACCCTTATGATCATCTAATCGAATTAACGGCTAGAATCGGACTATTAATCACTTTTAGACTTTTTAAGTTCGAACAGCCGTGTTTTCCGGACACCAGCATTCGGTGGTGTCCGGATATGTTACAAGTGTCCGGGTAAGTGCCCCGTGAGGGTGTCCGGGTGTTTCTTAGTATCCGGGTAGCTGAAGTCTCCGGATAAGCTTAGTGTCCGAAAAGGAGTATCTGGACAGTAAGGTTGAGCTATTTATCTGATGTGGATCTAATGCCTTAGGTGTTCGATTGGATTATCTTGGAGGTAGTTAAGGAATGTGTTCAGCGTTATCAAGGTGAGTTTTTCTAACTAAAATACGTGCTCTTACGTGTTTTCCAAGAAAAGTGATTAAATGAATATGCCCTGCTACTTTACATGACTTTTACGTAAATGAAAGCTTGATATTTTACTGATCAGGGTATGTTTATGAGCATGATTTATTTACAAGCTTTTACGAATGTTTTCCCATGAAAAGAATGTCCTACTGAAAAGATTGTTCAGCAAGATGAAATGGATCGTAAAGTGTTATACGGATTTCATGTTTTATGATGATGATGATGAACTATGTGTATGTTATGTGGAGTCGGTCTGCACAGTGGGATCTGTAGTCCTCGGGATCCGATGATCCCTTGGATTGTTATGATAGGCTTGTAGGAGGGAATTCATTTCCTTCCTACTCGGAATGTGAGGAGCTTGTCGGAGGGAATTCGTTTCCTTCCTACATGGATGGATATAGGGGAGTCTGCTTGGGCCCCTATATGAGGCGAGAGGGGAGTCTGCTTGGGCCCCGATCGCAGTTAACGATGTGATCCTTAACACTGTGCGGTACCATGAATGATGTTTATGTGGAGAATGTGAACTGTTTCATGAAAATGATTTCATACTATTAATGTACGTTGTTTATGGAGGGAACTCACTAGACCTCATGGTCTAACCCTCGCTTTTCAAAACTAAAACCCTTTTCAGGTAAGCATTTTAGTAGGAGGCTCAGGTATGTGAGCAAGCGCATGATAGAGTACTGATGCAGTTAGAGACAGTGCCGGTGCCATTGTAGAAGTAGTTGTTCTCAGTTGTGTATAGGTTGTTTCCGCCAACCTTAGTTTATGAATGATGTAACGAGATCTTAGGATCCGGTTTTTAAATTTTATGTTTAAATGCTATGTTTGTTCTATGGTATTTTTGGGATGTTACAAATGGTATCAGAGCCATAGTTTAAGGGATTTAGGTGACCGGACGGGCCTAAACTTAAACTTGGGAGTAGAAAATCACAACTGAGAATCAGGAAATGCGTTAAGAGGGCACTAATATAGACACAGGAAATGCGTTAGGAGGACACTATTATAGAGATAGGACTAATAGGGTACTAAGGACTGTCATGTAAGGTAAGTTTGAGATTTCACCTGGCCAGTGTAATTGCGAACTTACAGGTACATGTATGTGCTTAACCTACCTTATTAACCTACCCAGTGTTTATGTTGTATTCCAGTACGTTAGAATGTCAACAAGATCCCTGATGGGTAGACTGACACCCCTTGTTGGGAAAGTTTCTTGAGAGGTCACTTATGATGTTATGTAGGTATGCATCGTAGAGAAGGAATGTTGTATAAAATGTTATGAGTCGTCTAGAGATAGCCCTTCGTAGATTCGAAGAGGATGAATGTTTGAGTTTGGGTAGGGCTCCTGTTTCGAGAGAGTCCCAGTTCTAGAAATCTTGGAATAAATCAGTCAGGATGGTAAGGAAAGACCGTGTCGAAATCTTGAAAGTGTCAAGGGAGCTCTGACTTCTTAATCGAGCTCTTCAATGGCAGGGTAAATGAAATAAGATACCTAAAGTGAAATGAAAGCAGGTAGAAGTGGAAAGTGAGATAGTTGATCAAACGAAGTAGTAGGAAGTGGTTGAGTAAGTGAGATATAGAACGCATGTACAACAGGTTGTTGCATGACCGAGAGGGCGACCGTTGGTCGTAGGTAGAGTGTCAAGGATAAGTTGAGTGAGTAAAGCGGTTGACCTTGTTTGGGTGAGTAGCCTTCAATTGCAAGTAGAGTTTCATGCATAGCGTTAGTATTTGTAACATGAAATTTCACTATTTAAGTTAAATGTGTAAATGTCAATGTTGATCGAAAGTGAGTCAGATCGCGCAAGCGTATGTTTAAGGAAAAAGGTAATTTCGTATTGCACAATGAAATTTTGAGCTTAACGAGTTACAAAGTATTTTCACACTTTTCATGATAAGTAAATTGTTACAAAAAGGTCGAGAAAACGTTTGCCAGTAAAACCTTTGCAATCAAAATGAGTTTTAACCTCTTGATATCATACAAATGAGCGGGAGAACCGACTGGCTTACCTTGTGCCGGTAATTCTTTCAGAATTGTGTCATACGAAAAGATTTTCATGCAATATAATGCTGTCGTAATAACATTGTTCGGATTGAGCAAGATTGAGGTTCACGGGAAGATGCATGCAAACGATTCTCGAATCGTTGTGCAAGGCATTGAAGTTATAAGAGTGACGGGGTCATGTGTACCCGAGTTGTTTCTAAATGTTGCTTACTTAAAATGATAAAATGTACGAAATGATTTATCTATTGCGTTGTCATGCATGAAGGCTATGAACTCACTAGGTCGTAGGAGGTTGCATGTTAAGCTAAAGAAGAACTTCAAGAGTAGAGAAGTATCGGACAAATCAGGAAAGAATGTTGTAACCTTAGTATTTGTGTTCAAGAGGAAAGGTGAACGGGGGTAGAGTCGGAAGTGGATTATAGTGTCGGTTGTATGAGGGTTTGCACCCTTGTTCGGTAACTGGAAGTACGGTTGTCAAGGGACGGTTGTGTCCGAAGGAAGGACTCGAAGCCTTCAAGGTGATGGTTATTGCAACTCGTTATGAGTAGTGTGGTGAGGAAGAATGAAATGTCTATGGCGTGGGAGTATGAGTTTCGAGGTGAGCTTGTAATGTTGATGTTACATGAGTAGGTTTCGAAAGGAGGGAGACAGATCATGAAGTTGATTATGATGTGTTCGAAGGATTAGGTTCCGTAAGGAACCCCTGTTATAGAATAAGTTAAGAAGGTAGTTACAGGTTGTCAGTTGATGTAGAAGCCGACGGGTGTGTAAGATGGTCGAGGCCGAAGACTTGAACCAGAAGGTCGAAAGTTGATATAACACCTTGTAGGGGTTCTAAGAGGATGAGAAGTTATTGTTTTGATTAAGCGTTCTATTTACGAAGTATGGAGGGTTCGTAGAATGATGAGGTATGTAACTCGAGTGAAGCAAGTGTGTAGATTCTATCGTCCAGGGAGGGACTGTGTCCGGTTTATGTAAAGTCTCGGATCGTAAAGAGCGAGCAAGAACGATTACACTTGAGTTAATTGGGAACTAGGGAGTTATAGTTCAGCTAGAGTGAGAAAGGACAAAGTAGCGAGATAGACTCGATCGTGTATGCGAGAAAATGTGAAGGCAAGTTCTAATTGTGTGAATGATCATGAGAGAACTGGTCTGCAGTGTGACGTTATGGGCAAAGAGTATGCGGAGGTGTAATGACAGTAATTGTCAAGTTAATGTGCCAGCTAGTATCATAGTGATGTGATGATTAGAGAGAGAGAAAGCATCAGCGGGAAGCCTTTTTGGGGGTTCGGATAAGGTGTGTGATTTGTTAACCAGAACGTTGGAGCACGTAGGGCGTAAGTGGACGTTGTGGGATGACTATGTTCGGGATAGAATGACGGAGTGGTGGTGGGTGGTTACCCAAAGGAGAAACCAAGTGTTTTTAGTTGTAAGAGTCGCTAAGTAAGCATGTTTTGGGATCACTGGAAAGTTTAAAGAAAATGATGGGTGTGTTAGACATTGTAGTGGAATAGGTGTGAAATCCTTAAAGAATGTGAACTATTACCTATGTGCGAAAGAAGGATCTGAGTAAGTAAAAGTTGGAGATCAAAGAATGGGTAGTGACGTCGAACACTAGAGTCGTTACAAGACGGCCTGGTTGAATGCCTTAAGATAGGATATTGATGCAACTGTTTGGTGATGTAAGTAATGAGGAGGTGAGGTCAGCATGAGGAAAGGTCAAGAGAGAAAGGCAAGTAATGTTTGGTGGGCAGTGTTCCACGCTAACGTGGGGAGGTGAAGATGGTATGTTGGAATAAGTGAGTGAATTGGAAGTAGTAAGCTGGACAGTAATGCCGAAAGGTGCAGTGTTGTGTAGATTGCCACCGGTAAGTGTGCGAACTTTTGGAAAACGTATTGAGGAAGGGATGGTGTAGGATTTTGTGCAGGAAAGAAGTGGATGAGACAACTGAATGAGTTAAGGTAGTGACTTTGTGAGAAATGTTTAAGCGATTTGGTCGTGTAGTGATTAAGCTAGTGAAAATAGTATGGTTACTCCTTCCAGTCGAGTGAGGATAACCGGAGTTTTGTTTTATGACTGAGCGAACGTGGCAAGGAGCGAGGAATTGATGTGTTTCAGGATAAGTTAAATTCGAGCAGGTGAACACTTCAACGATGGGTTGGAGGTTCCTATCCTTAGTTACGTATAAGTATGGAGTGGTGGGGTAGAAAGGATGTGATAAATGGTTGTCGAACTGTGGTCGAGGTGGACCGAGAAAGGAAATGTTATCAGCATAGACGATTGTTGGATTGAGAGAAGTGATCTAGGATTGCTTGTATTGCGACGAAAGAACTCTGGGTTGTGAGCTGTCGGGACGTACGGGTTTGGCCTTGGGCCAAGCTGTCAAGTGTGTGTTTGTCTCTTGGTAAGTGAATCCTATGTTGTGATGGGGATTTAGCCCAGTTCCTCCTTAAAGGAAGTGTAGATGCATGAGAAGCCTTAGTAATCTTCGGTTATCAAGATCGATCGAGTAGGAACAGTAGCCTGCGAGTTAGAGTACCGTAAGAACTGAAGGAACTGCACCCAATGTTCCATGTCTCGTTTTAATGAAGTGGTTGACCGAGTCAGAAGTGGCATTGCCTTGGGAAAGTGTCAGCTTTGGTGTGGACAGGATACCCGCATCTCTTCCCAATGAGGAATTTCGGGGACGGAATTCTTTTAAGGGGGGAGTGTTGTAACAACCGGGTTTCTTGTGCAAGTATGAAAGTTCAGTGTTCATTGTGCAAGGTATGAAAGTTAAGGCAAGGGACTATTCTGCAATTTATGAAAGGTATTTATGGACTCAATACCCTAGGGCAGCCTCTATTATTCCAAAATCAGTATTTGGGTTTTGTGGTTGGTGGCTAAGAGAGAAAAGGAAAAAGAGAAGAGTTTTGGGAAGAAATCAAAGAAGAGAAGAATCAAAGAAGAAATCAGTGAGGTAACTCTTAATCCTTGTTAATTCTTGCGTTCGTATCCTTATGGGTCGAGTTTCCAAGTCTGAAATCAATGATTCAATGAGTTACAACCACATTGTTGTTAAAAGTGGGTTTTGAGGGTTTTGTCTTTATAAACCGATTTATTGGTGAGAAAGTGGATTAAATGGATGTTTAGGGTTGGTGGATGAACCCTTATGATCATGTAATCGAATTAATGGCTAGAATCGGACTATTAATCACTTTTAGACTTTTTAAGTTCGAACAGTCGTGTTTTCCGGACACCAGCATTCGGTGGTGTCCGGATATGTTGCAAGTGTCCGGGTAAGTGCCCCGTGAGGGTGTCCGGGTGTTTCTTAGTATCCGGGTAGCTGAAGTCTCCGGATAAGCTTAGTGTCCGAAAAGGAGTATCCGGACAGTAAGGTTGATATTTTACTGATCAGGGTATGTTTATGAGCATGATTTATTTACAAGCTTTTACGAATGTTTTCCCATGAAAAGAATGTCCTACTGAAAAGATTGTTCAGCAAGATGAAATGGATCGTAAAGTGTTATACGGATTTCATGTTTTATGATGATGATGAACTATGTGTATGTTATGTTGAGTCGGTCTGCACAGTGGGATCTGTAGTCCTCGGGATCCGATGATCCCTTGGATTGTTATGATAGGCTTGTAGGAGGGACTTCATTTCCTTCCTACTCGGAATGTGAGGAGCTTGTCAGAGGGAATTCGTTTCCTTCCTACATGGATGGATATAGGGGAGTCTGCTTGGGCCCCTATATGAGGCGACAGGGGAGTCTGCTTGGGCCCCGATCGCAGTTAACGATGTGATCCTTAACACTGTGCGGTACCATGAATGATGTTTATGTGGAGAATGTGAACTGTTTCATGAAAATGATTTCATACTATTAATGTACGTTGTTTATGGAGGGAACTCACTAGACCTCATGGTCTAACCCTCGCTTTTCAAAACTAAAACCCTTTTTCAGGTAAGCATTTTAGTAGGAGGCTCTGGTAAGTGAGCAAGCGCATGATAGAGTACTGATGCAGTTAGAGACAGTGTCGGTGCCATTGTAGAAGTAGTTGTTCTCAGTTGTGTATAGGTTGTTTCCGCCAGCCTTAGTTTATGAATGATGTAACGAGATCTTAGGATCCGGTTTGTAAATTTTATGTTTAAATGCTATGTTTGTTCTATGGTATTTTTGGGATGTTACAATTTCCCTGTGGTTTTGATTTCTTCCATGTAGCTAAAATCCCTTGATAGTAGTATGATGTACTTTTCTTTTTTGATTTTGGTTATTTTCCCATTACAATCAGCCCCTAATTTTCCATTCAGATGATTATATATATATATATATACACAGTTAATAGCTAAAAATTAGAAATTGTTTTGGAGAAAGAAACATATGTATATATTGATTATGTAATGATATAAAAAGGTGAAATAGTTGATTGAAAAAGAATAATAACTGTGTTTGTATAAAGCCTCTGTGTGTGTAAAAATAAAAAGAATGGATTAGTTTGTGTGCATCAAATGTTTTCTGCTTCAGTCAAGGCCGTCCAAAATTGAACAGCCTGGCAGATCCTTGGTTGTCCAGATTTCTCCCACAAGCTTATTCACAATCTAGTTGCATATTCACAAAATGAAATAGACATGGAGAAGAGCATTTTTATATTTCTTCCAACTGTCTCTTCCACTCAACTTCCTTGGCAGTGTTTATCGTGAAACTGTGCAGAGATAGCTCATCTGTATACAGAGGTTGCTGTTGTGATGAAGTTGCTGCTGTGATGAAGAACTAATTGTTGCTGCTATTTTAGAAAAGGTGCAGCTGCATACTTCTAAACGTGCATATCTGCAACGTGTCTAGAAGCTGCTTTTACACTTTCACGCACGTCCACAGGATATGTGCAACAGTCTTACTCCAATTCACCAAGGCTTATTCGACGAGTGCAGCTGAAATAAGCAGTTGCTGCTATTAAGCACCTGTTGCTGTCCTAAATTGTCGAACCTACGGATAAGCTATCCAAAACGTTGCTGCTATGTTCTAAGTGGCAGTCCAGAGCAAACAGATGTCTTTGGTTACTTGTGTGAAGCCTTTGTGTGTGTAACTTCTTCTCCATGTAATGGATTACAGGCTTTCATTGTCCTCCAAAAAGATAAATCCCACTTTCTTTTTTCATAACAATTATGTTTGGCTTTTTCTAATGGAAACCAACCATTATTAATGTTAATGCCAAAATGCATTCTAGTTGCACAAATTAGTGTTTAGACAAACTAAGAAAATACATGCAAGAAAAATGATACGTTTGGTCCAAAATCAAGATCACTTCCATTTCTAAAGATTGTGTATAAATGTCCATTTTTGTTAATGCATTTGATAAATGGTACATTTCTCTAGAAACTTGCTTCTAAATTCCTTCTACATAGGACGAAACTCAATGCCAGCATTCCTTCAAAACTTATAAGTTTTGAATCCATAGAAATAGACTCACTATTATGCATATCAGATATAGTTTCCCACACTATAACCTCCATCCATCCACCCATCTTCCCTCAGCTTTGGAATCATTTAATTTTGTCCAAATTCATGATTGTGCTTGGGGATGTGAAATTAAAGAAATAATTTTTCTTGTTTCCTTTTAAATTTATAGGGAAGTAGCTAGCTAGATCTGGTGCTTAATTTCACTGGACACTTGAGTCCACGACATTTTTCTGAAAGCTTGAAGACAAGGAAACAAGCGTAGGTCGTATCTGATGAGAGCATTTGTATTTCATTTGATACGAAATTCATGGTGAGAGAGAGAGAGAGAGAGAATCTCAACCAACTCTACAAATCTGCACCAATTAATATTGAGTCATGTATTGCATCATTTCTTGTATAATTCTATATGTGTTGCCTGCAGGGCCGTTTCTGACATTTTGGAGGCCCTGTGTCAAAACTCAAATATAATCCTATACATTTTTTCAGTTATATTATTTATTAAGTTATTTATTACCAAATTAAAAAACGAATATTTTTAGTATATAATATACATTAAAGAATAGAATAATTATAAACAAGATTCAAATAAAGCTCAAAATGACATTTATATCATTAATTTAATGCTCATAAATCTCCTACAATTAATCTGGGCGATAAGAGAAAGAAGTTAAATAACAAATTTAAAAGTAATGACATAATAAGAAAAACTTGCAATATGTTGTAAATAGAATTAGCCTACTATAGAGAGAAAACAAGAGAGCTCTTATATTGAAAATGAGAAGTGTGTATACAATGGTGAGGCCTCAACCCCTTTATATAGTGGAAGGGTTGAGCCAAGACATAATGGAAAAATGGGAGTTACATGGCCATTAACTCATACATAAAGTCCTTCATAATGGTGTTAAATGAGACACTCAATACCCATAAATTATGAGTTACAACACTCCCCCTTTGGGTGTCCTAATTTACACCAACTCACATCTATACTTCTATGTCTTGTATCTTCTGATAATCCATCCAACATTCGCCTCGTCAAAACCTTTGCCGGAGAAAAACCCTTTGGGACAAAACTCTGGTCGAAGGAAAAAATATGATATGGATGTCTTGAGCTCTTCATGCATTGGATAAATGTATGCGCCAAAACACTATACAAGTGTTTGATTCATCTGACTAAGAAATATGTGCCTCATCAAAAACCTTGCCAAGAAAACCCGGTGGGAAAAAACTTGGTCGAAGGACAAAAGAGTACACAAAGTCAGTAGTAAAGAGGGAAATAACCATACACAGTGTGCCTCATTAAAACCTTGTTAGAGAAAACCCAGAGGGAAAAAAACTCTAAGCGAAGGACAAAAGAGTGCACCATGGTTAGAAGTATGTTGCTGGATACTCCCCCTGATTTCGATAATACTTAGTGAGAATGGGACCAAGTTTGTGTCTCGTTAAAAAAACTTTTTCAAGGTAAACCCAATGGGACAAACCCTTGAACTAAAGATAAAAAGAGTACACTAGCATTCAATCGGGATGCTCCCCCTCACATGTATCCAATATGAAGTGAAGATTCACACAACATTGTGTTAAGAATTCATCAGGATGCAATCTTCACTTGCACACAATAAGGTATGTCATTTAGGGTAGCTCAGAGAGCTTCCTAAGTCCAATTGCTTTGACATATTTTTGGAACGAATACTTTGGCAGTGACTTGGTGAACAAGTCTGCATGATTCTTTTCTGATCCAATATGTTGTACTTCAATCTTTTGAAGTGCTTGTTGTTCATGTGTAAAAAACAACTTTGGCGAGATGTGTTTAGTGGTATCCCCTTTGATGTAACCGTGTTTCGCTTGATCAATAACAGCGGTGTTGTCCTCATAGATGACAATTTGTTCATCGGGATCATGAGCTAAATCACACGTACTTCGAATATGGCCAATAACTGCTCGAAGCCATACACACTCTCTAGTCGCCTCATAGAGTGCGAGTAACTCAGAGTGGTTCGTCGAAGTAGCAACTAGAGTCTGCTTACGAGATCTCCAGGATATCGCCGTGTTCCCAATGGTAAAGACATAACCTGATTGAGAACGTCCCTTATGCGGGTCTGATAAGTAACCTGCATCGGTGTAGCCGACAAGGGTCGCGTTGTTTGGAGTACCGATTGCGGTATCCTCACTCGATGACGCGTAGGGATAGAACAAACCCATATCCGTAGTACCCTTAAGGTAACGGAGAATGTCTTTGATGCCATTCCAGTGGTGGCGTGTTGGCGCGTTGCTATGTCGAGCAAGACAATTCACAGCAAATGAAATATCCGGTCTAGTACATTGGGCCAAGTACAATAATGCGCCTATTGCACCCAGATATAACACTCGGGGCTCAATATCTCTTCATCGTCTTCTTTTGGACGGAATGGGTCCTTCTTAATATCTAGAGAACGAACGATCATGGGAGTAGATGACGATTTTGCATCATGATGACTAAACCGTCTCAACACCTTTTGAGTGTAGTTTTCTTGATGGACTAAAATCCCATCTCTACGGTGCTCGATCTGCAGGCCGAGGCAATACCGTGTCTTCCCAAGATCCTTCATTTTGAATTCCTTCTTTAAGATTTCAGCAGTTTCCACCAACTCTTTCGAGGTTCCTATGAGATTCATATCATCTACATAGACTGCGATAATCGTGTATCCTGAAGTGAATTTCTTTATGAACACGCACGGGCATAGATCGTTATTCAAATATCCCAGGCCGATCAAGTATTCACTTAGACGGTTATACCACATCCGTCCAGATTGTTTCAATCCATATAGTGATCGTCTCAATTTAATCGAGAACGAGTTCCGTGGTTGGGAACTACTTGATTCAGGAAACTTAAGTCCATCAGGGACTCTCATGTATACCTCTGTGTCCAGATCCCCATAGAGATAGGTTGTAACCACATCCATGAGCTGCATATTCAGTTTTTCGGAAACTACTAAACTGATTAAGTAGCGGAACGTTATTATGTCCATTACGGGAGAATACGTCTCCTCATAATCAACACCAGGGCGTTGAGAGAAACCTTGCGCCACAAGGCGAGCTTTGTATCTGACAATCTCATTATTCTCGTTACGCTTCCTTACGAAAACCCATTTATTACCAATTGGTTTTACATTGGGTGGTGTGGGAGCGACAGGTCCAAACACTCTTCTTTTCGTTAAGGAATCCAACTCATCCTGGATTGCTTGTTTCCATTGAGGCCAGTCCGTTCTACGTTGACATTCAACAATAGTACGTGGTTCCATGTCATCATTGCTCATAATGTCAGTGGCCACTGCGTATATGAACACATCATCGATGACAGTCTTGTTTCGCTTCAAAATATCGTCTAAGCTAGCATACTCGACAGATATTTCTAGGTTATCAGGATGATGAGAAATTGGTGTTTCTTCGGGAACACGTTCCTCTAATACATCTCCGTGATCCTTAATGATCTCGTGTGGCAAAACAGATGCAACAATATTTCTCCTCTTTCGAGGCAGAACATCTTTGGAACCAACCGGTCTTCCTCTTTTCTTGGGAAGAGCAGCGGACTGGACGGCCGGTGGTAGCGTCCTTTGCACGGTTGGTACAACTGGTGCAACATGTTCAACAGGAACATGGCGTCTCACAGGGACGTCTATCCTTGCAGACACATTTGCAGCAGGTATATGTGATCTCGTGACATTTGCTAAGTTATTAAATGCGTCTGGTAGCTGATTAGCAACATCTTGTAGACTTAGGATTCGCTGCACTTCCTTATCACTATGTGCAGTAGGGGGATCTTTATGAGACAAAGTGGGTGCATGCCACGTTAATTCGCGTCGTTCCACATCAACGTTAACGTGCAAATCTCCCCCTAACGACGGGAAGATTGTCTCATCAAAGTCACAATCCGCATGTCTAGCGGAGAAGAGATCGCCTGTCAAGGGCTCTAAATAGCGTATTATAGATGGGGATTCATAACCGACGTATATTCCCCGTCGTTTCTGAGGTCCAAATTTCGAACGCTTTGGCGGCTCTATTGGAACATTGACTAAGCACCCAAACACGCGTAAATGTGAGACATCAGGCTCATATCCAGTTACCAGCTGGTACGCAGAAAATGGTTGGGTGGCCATGGGCCTCAAACGGACCAATGTAGCAGCATGTAGTATTGCATAACCCAAAACAGAAATGGGAAGTTTGGTGCGCATGACCAAAGTTCTTGCAATTATCTGTAATCTCTTAATAAGAGCTTCTGCAAGACCATTTTGGGTATGAACATATGCTACAGGTTGTTTAACATCAATTCCCAAAGTCATGCAATAATCATCGAAAGATTTCGATGTGAACTCCGCGGCATTATCAAGTCTAATAGATTTTATTGGATAATTCGGATGATGAGCCCTCAACTTAATGATCTGGGCTAGGATTTTAGGAAATGCTTCATTTCTTGTGGACAACAATGCTACGTGTGACCATCTTGTTGATGCATCAACCAAAACCATGAAATATTTAAATGGTCCGCATGTTGGTTGGACCGGTCCACAAATGTCTCCTTGGATTCTCTCAAGGAAACGGGAAACCACTTTTGTAGGTTTTACATGTAGTGGTTTGAGATGTGTCTTTCCAATTGAGCATGCTTGACATAGGCTTTTTGGATTAATAACAAAATTCTTTCCTCCAAGAGGATGCCCATGAGATGCGTTCATTGTTCGGAGCATCGTATTTTGACCCGGGTGTCCAAGCCGGTCATGCCATAGCATATAAGGGCTTTCATCAATCGGCGCCCAACGAATTATTAGATTGCTTTCAATGTTTTGGATCGTGGTAACATACAAACCACTTGAAAGACATCTCAACTTCTCCAATATACGCTTTTGGTCGTATTGATTGGAGGTAATGTACAGGTATTCAATACCATTTTCTCTAGCAGTTTCAATGTGAAACTTGTTTTCTCGAATATCCTTAAAACTCAACAATGTGCGACTGGACCTTGGAGAATATAAGGCCTCTGAAATGGTTAAAATTGTACCATTTGACAACATGAACTGGGCTTTACCAAAGCCTTCAACAAGGGTCGACGAGCCCGAAATTTTTGTCAATGAGGTTACTTTAGGCGTAAAGTTGATAAAATAACTTTTATTTTTTAGGATAGTGTAGGTAGTACCACTATCAACCAGACAATCACCTGTCCCACAATGCATGCCTAAAAGTAAAAAACTAATTTAAAGTAGGTCGCACTAAAAAATATTCATAAGGAAGTAACTTTAAATTATATCGAGGAAAACTTATTCGGAGAAACAAAACCATAATCCAAAAGAAATATTCGGTGTCCAAATGGAGGAAAAAAAATCCAGGAGCTAAACAATAGCTCAATTATTATAAGATAAACTAACATATCGTTATTATTCTATTTGAGCCACAAAATCAGGAGTCTCAAGACATTTATTCCCGTTCGCTTCAACAACATTTGCTTCGGCTTTTCTTCCCTTATGATAGTTTTCAACTTCTTGGGGAGTAGCCTTACAAGTCCGTTGCATATGACCATAACCACCACATTTGTAGGATAGAGTTTTATCATTAGTATCATCTCTTGCTTTGGGACGACTGGCCCTATTGTTGTTGTTCCTACCACGAGACTGTTTGGGGGCCACAGGTCGTTGGTACGGATGATTTTTCGGACCTCGCTTGGCATGGCGAGTTTTATGCTCACCACGATTCACTGGCTTTCGGGACGACTGGCCCTTGTCTCGATTCCCATGTCGTGGGTGAGGACCACGAACAGTATTAGCATCCGGCATTGGAATTTCCTTTGTCCCAGCGGGACGAGAGTTGTTATTTCTCATTAAAACGATGCTATTTTCTCATCCAATAATAATTGGGTAATCAACTCGGGGAACGTTTGGAACTTGGATTGACGATATTGCTTTTGAAGCAAGTTGTCAGAGCTAGGAAATGTAGTGTATGTCTTCTCCAATAAATCATTATCAGTCAAGTGTTCACCACAATAATGGAGAAGAGAACGGATTCTACACACTTCAGCATTATACTCGGTAACGGTAGTAAAGTCTTGGAATCGCAAATTTAGCCAATCTTGGCGGGCTTCGGGAAGCCATATGGTCTTTTGATGGTCGAAACGCTCTTTCAAAGAGTCCCATAATGCCTTGGGTGAGGTGATTGCTATAAATTCAGACTTCATTGTATCTGATAAATGACGACAAAATAATATCATGGCCTTAACATTCATTTCGCGGGTAACTTCAACTTCGCGATCATCCTCATCATAAATAACATCCAATAGGCCTTGGGCATCTAGATGGTTTTGGATATCTTGAGTCCAATCCAAATAGTTCTTGCCGGCGGCATCTAGGATCGGGAATTCAAGTTTGATCGACATTTTTTTTCTACAACGGGAGAAAAATACTGGACTAGTTATCATATAAAACGACGGGTTTTATATGTTTATGGTTTTGTATCAGTATAAACTATGTTTCGAAACGACTGGTTCGATAAACACTAGTTTTTTTATTTAGCACTAACTTTGTTTTGAAGCGACAGGTTCGAGAAACACAAGTTTTGCTATAAGGCTGGATGGTTCTCCTTGATCGATCGACAGGTCGATTGTGAGACACCGATTCAGCGAATATACATAGTATATAAACACATTCGGGGAAAACTATTATTTACTCAACCCTTTTCGGTAGCTCTACTCGAAAACAACCAGGAAAGACGGTGAGGGTGGTAAGCGCAAAAGCATTTTAAAAACCGACCTCATTAGAATAGAAATATCCGCCTATATCTTTCCTAGACATCGTATCCAAATAGGTGAGCCTATTTGGAGTTGATTCATAATCTTTCCAACTTAAATGTGTATATATATGGTTCTACAAACTTCATCTCAATTTTTTTTTAAACATCGAAAAAAAAACATATTGCTAAAAAAAGGTTGAAGATAATATACATCCGAAAGAATGTTATTTTCTCGACTATATATATTTGATTAACCATACAAATTCAACGTTTTTAATAGTAAATTGTACCTTATTCCGGGTTGAAATGATGATCTACACGAGAAAACAATCTTGTATCCCTCCGTCTTTGAGCGAAAGTGCCGATAACGTGTTGTAAATGGAATTAGCCTACTATAGAGAGAAAACAAGAGAGCTCTTATATTGAAAATGAGAAGTGTGTATACAATGGT
Organism: Saussurea involucrata; assembly: GCA_033807775.1. Taxonomy (NCBI): domain Eukaryota; kingdom Viridiplantae; phylum Streptophyta; class Magnoliopsida; order Asterales; family Asteraceae; genus Saussurea; species Saussurea involucrata. The sequence goes on along the minus strand of CM066321.1, from coordinate 70,763,337 downwards.
GAGGCCTCAACCCCTTTATATAGTGGAAGGGTTGAGCCAAGACATAATAAAAAAATGGGAGTTACATGGCCATTAACTCATACATAAAGTCCTTCATAATGGTGTTAAATGAGACACTCAATACCCATAAATTATGAGTTACAACACAATATACATTTTTCAAAAAAAAGACAAATAATCGGTCATAACTATGTTTTGAGCATAGATTCTATATCATTTTTAAAAGCATAATCATCTATTATAATTTCATAATAAAAAATTCTCAGGAACTCATTTGAATCGAAATCAAATTCAATACATTTAAAAATCTATCTTTAGACATAGTCGAACGCAAAAGATTTTTAAATTTTAACATGATTAAGAAAAATATAGAAATAGTCAATATGAAACATGAATTTTTTTAAATCTCACTAAATAATTAAACATAATTAATAGAAACAAAAAATCCTTGAAAAATAAAAAAATTAAGAAATATATATATTTAACATTTATTTATAGATTGAAATTTATAATTTACATAAAGGGTAGAAACTTTAACTTGTATCTCAAAGATGAAAGAACCTAAAACACATTGCAATTTTATGATGATGACAACAAAATAATAATTGGGAATTTTGGTTTTTTAAAAGATAATTTAGATAAAGAAATTATAAAAAATAAATAGATAAATAAACGATGGAAAAAAAGCTAATTAAAATTTTGTATAATTGAATTATCTATAATTTACAAAATGTTTATATGATTAATTTACCTTTTCTTTTAATTTATAATTAGGTTATGAAAAAACCATGAGATTTTTAAAAGAAATAAGAAATAATTTACTTTATATATAAAAAAATTTGTTGAGATCAATAAATACTAAAAAAAAAACAACTACAAATCATAAGATTGGAACGTGGACTTTTAAAAAGCAAAAGGAAGCGCTAGCCATCTTACCTAGGAGCAATTGCTTTTCAGTTTTGGATTTTTTCTCTTATATCCTAATTATATTATTATAAAAATCAAAAAATATCCGGAGGTCCCGGACGATTGGAGGCCCTGTGCGACGACACCACTCGGAACACCCCGATGCACGGCCCTGTGTGTTGGTGAATATATTCAATTCCAAACAGAAATAGTAAAAGATATTTAATGAGAATGTACGACGAAATGCATAATTATTGCTCTACAAAATATGCATTTAAGGTTTCACCGGCCTTGTTGTATTTTAGGTTCACGTATGTATAATGGCCGTCTAGAAATCGTTCTTCGGTCGCAGAACTTGAAGACTAGGTAAGCTCCGTACATGATATATCCATAGTTAAAATTTAGTGTTTATATATCTTGATTTGGATATTGAGATTTGAGACATCTGAAATCTTTGCCACCTTTGAAAACCTACAGATATAATTAATACTCAACATACTGAAAAAGTTTAAAACACAATTTGCATGTCCACTGAGGGAAAATGTGAGTATTTTTTTCACAATTTGAGAGTTATTTCAATTCCTATCTTTTTGTAGTTATCTTTAATTATCACTTTCTAGCCCATTTTGCCTTCCCTATTCATCTGGTCTTATTTGTTCTGAAATCGTGTTCCAATGGTTCAAATATCGGTTTTTACTAATATATTGTGCAACAAAGTAGCCACTTTACTTTGTCTTCAGAGTGGCAAATGTCAAGCAGATTCAAGAAAATAAATTTTGCCAGAAAAAAAAGGAAATCTGATCTTTGAAGAAAGGAAAAGAAGAAAGTATGAGCTTTCATGAAAGAAGTAGAGGAACACCTTCATGTAGGATCCTATTAAAGGCCAATTAGAACACGAGTTTAGGCCTTACATATAATTTTACACTTTTATTATATTAACACATATAATTGTATATTAACTAAAATACGTTAAAAAAATACTTTTTAATTTTAATAAGTTACACCATTATAATCGTCTCGTCGATACCTTCGAAATGAGCCAAATAATTTTCGACCAACCCGGCCAACCCAACCCAACCCGAGGCAAAAAACTCAAACCGAGCCAACCCGATGTATAATCGATACTATTTTTCACCAACCCGCATATATTGGATTGATAACGGGTTAACCCCAAGCCAAACCGACCCAACCCGCCAACCCGTGATGTCGCATTTATAAATAAAATATTTATAAGAAATCTTTTGATTGGGTTGGCGGGTTGGGTGGGTTTGGCTTCAAATTCCTTAACGTATTTTATAAACAATATATATATATATATATATATCGAATTTTTTAACGTATTTTAACGTAATTATGTATGTTAATGTGATATGTTAAAACGTAATTTTTTTAAACATATTTTAGTTAATATATGATTATTATGTTAATGTGATAAAAGTGTAAAACGAAAATTGAAAAAGTAAGAGATGTACCATAAATGATATATAATAAAATAATTAAGCAATCCCAAACACCCCTTATTTGAAACTGCTTATAATCATTGGCGTTACAAAAATAAATGAGACAAAAAAAAACTCTCCTAAAAGCTATTACAGTAAAGTTTTGTATAAATTTTTAACTTTTTTTAAGGGAAATGATTGCGTCACGAACGTGCAACGGCCTAGCCATCACCCGGACGGAACAATCCTATCATTAAAATTAGAACGTTACAGAACATAATAATACAAAGCGAAATGAAAGAACGGAAATACACCATAAACTTAAGGACAAGATAAAAACGAAAGTGACTCGGAGTCAAGTAAGCCGCTTCGTAAGCTTGTCTTTCCACCGCAAGGACAAGGCCCGACAGTTCCAAACGAATGCAATCAAAGTATTGATTCCTTGACTTTCTTGCATAAGCATGGCCGGAAGGTAAGAGAAAAAGTGGGAAGATGTCACTTTGTTGTTTTTCTCCTTGATGAAAGTGGGTATGGTCCACTTTACTTGGTTGTGTTTTCCTAATTGCTGCTTATGCCTAGATACAGAGAATAAAATAAAAATACAGAGAACGTAACGGAACCGATCTTTCCGACGTTTCCGATATTTCCACATTCTTTCTACCATTAACGATACCAAGTACTCTCCAACGCCTTTGACAAAATCACCATAGGCTTCTACGAACAAGTCTTGGATTTTGTTGGTGAAGGCCGGGAGAACTACCATGGTATCACAGAAATGGGACACAATGGACATCTGTCTCGGGGAAGATGGGGAAACCAAAAGGGATTTAGAGCCACAAAGGGATTTAGAAGTTGAGACTTCTATAAACCGGGTCACTGTGATCGCCGGCGGTGGTTTTAAGCTTGAAACCTGAGAGAAACAAGGGGAGAGGGAGAGGCACAGCGGCAGCGGCAGTATCGTCGTCGCGGCAGCAGGCAGGCAGCAGCAGCGGCGCTGAGGAAGCGATGGCCGACTGGCGTTGGCCGGTTGGACTTCGGAGGCAGCAGCAGCGGTATCCCTGGAAGGCAGGGCGGCAGCAGGACGGCGGCGACGGCAGCAGAACGGCGGCGGCGGCTGGGCTTCTCTCTCAAACCCCAAATTTCCTCGAAACCTAAAATGCATTGCATCTTATAGACCCATGTTCAAAAGAAAACCAAAAATCATTCAAATACACTACTTTAAAGCCACCAAAGAACAAACCATACCATAAGTCCATAACCATATCTATGTATTACGACAACACGTACCAAACTCTACTTTTCACCAACTCTACACGTCCCCACAACATTATAAATTTTTAACTTAATGAGTTAGAACGGTAAGAATGTACCATAAATTAAATAATTAACTATAAATGTATTAATTGTAAATATAAAAAATATTTTTATGTGGTATATATGATATATAATAAAATAATTAAATTAAAAATATTCAATCTTAGGCTCATTTCGAACGCATCGAAGAGATGATTATAATGGTGTAATTTGTTAAAATTAAAACGTATTTTTAAACGTATTTTAGCTAATATACGATTATATGTGTTAATATGATGAGGGTGTAAAATGAAAATTAGAAAAGTAAAAGGTATAAAGTAAAATAATTAAATAATTAAAAGGGTATAAAAGGTAAATGTTTAATTTGATTTTGGTTTGTGAGAGGGCCGACAAAGGGTTGCAAGGGGGTATACTAAACTGCAGGGGGTAGCCTTAGCAACCCCCCTATAAAAAGAGCCTTTGGAGAGCCATTTGGAAGATCATCCGACAGCAAATTTCATTTGGAGCATAAGCATATACTCTTCAGTCTCCCTAAGTTGTTAGAGTTTAGTATCATTTAATTTCATCATCATTCAATTTTCCTTGTACTAGCATCACCATATTGATGACATGGTTGACAACTGAGTTTTTATCTTTAACGCAAGCAAACTTTAAGTATTTCTCTTTTTAGTTGTTTTATATTTTAAACATGAACTAAACCCTTTCAGTGTGGGTGTGAGCCAAATCTAAGACTAGTAGGCATTGTTACTAACTCCTAGACCTGGTCATTAAGCCAAGACTTCAACTCAAACTCGGACAGGTCAATCACTTGTAAGTGTTAATATTAGATCCTAGACATAGAGATGGGTGAATCCGAATATATGGCTTTAGTGATATAAAAAGATTTGGGTACTTGTCTCTCCTTACAAGTAGAACTAAAACTCCTAGAAGTTAACATAGTTAGATCGACAAGTCTTTAATTTGTAGAAGTGGTAAATTTGTGAGGACAGGTGGCTACTCTCTGTGAGAGTACACTTTCGAGGGAAATAGACTCTTTGTAGACGTTTTTGTGACACATGTTTGTGTCCATAATGTTGCTACAAATGTTTTTACCCCTAGACCTTCTCCTTTAAACTTCTTATTTCATCTTAATTGTTCATGAAGATCTCTAATTCTTAGTTGTTCACTACTAGGAAACCAAGTATCACCGACCGCCAAAATTTGTCGGCAGTTTCCGACGGAACACTGACAAATATCCCTCCTCGAATAATTTTCTCGACGAAAACAAATTCCGTCTATAGTCCGTCAGTAAACTTCAAAAATTTATGTTTGGATCTGTCGGTGATCTCTAACAGTTGGTGATCCACCAGTGAAAACGGTAGTCAGTGGTCAATCGGGTGATATCCATCAGTGATACCTTTACCCATGACATTATTCCAACACACTTTCACCGATGGATCCGACTTTTTGCAATGGATTATGGACAGTTTTTTTCGTCGATGAGAGCCTCCTATTTTGTAATGGTTCCAGTCTTGTATAAATGATTTTGGTACAGTACCACTTTGTTAGTTTATTACTTATAGCAATCACAGTGTCCGGTTTGCACTTGCACCACTGTGGCAACATTGTGGACCTATCGTTTCCGCTATCCCACCCCAACAAGCATATTTTGGATTTTCTATAAAATCCCTTACTAAAATTCAACCCATATATAGGTTGGTCTTATTCACGTAAATCTAATGTGTTTTCGGTTATTTCTCAAATTTAGTCTGTTATAGTGGTCAAAGAATCGAACTTTGGAACCAAGTTCACCCTTTACGTAGTGTTTAACCTCTTGGATTGGAAGTGTTTCATGAGAGAGAGAAAGAGAGAGAGAACCTCGATTTTCGTATATATCTCTACTTCACATTTTTGTATGAAAACTTTGTTTTGTCACTCCATCCATGCTTATTGAATACCACTATTACAATAAAAGTGACAAATGAGTGAGGGAACATTAATTTGTTTATAGAAAACCAACTAATGGAAAAAATCTAAAGAATAGTGAGAATGTTAAGTTCAATGTAATGCATTTTCAGATTGCATGAGATTTTTTCATTGGTTTTATATAGTAGTTCATCAACTTCTATTCAATCGATTTGAAGTAGGCATGTTCATCGGTTGACATCCATTGGATTGAATGTGAGGGGAACCAAACCGATTCAATCATTCATTGGATGTTGGATTTAACCAACCAATCTGATTAGCATTGGACAACCAAACCAATCAAATCCAATCCAATGGATGAATGGATCGGTTCGGTTCCATCCATTGAATATTCTTATTAGATATTGTTGGTCCCGAAGGTTATACGAGTTTGTAGAAGGGGGGGGGGGGGGGTTTGAATACAAACACAGATTTTTATCTTTCTAAATTGTTTTATTGATATAATCAAACAATTTACAGTTTGTTGCGGAATAAGATCAAGTTAAAAACCTAATCTAAACAAACTATGAGAACACACATATTTCTTGCACTAAAAATATAGAGAGAAGAAATAAGAAAACTAAGGATAATTTTCTTGTCACACAGAGGTTCAGCGAGGAAGAGAAGCTAAGACACTTCACGAATGAAGTAGGGTTCTCTATTTATACTGCATGCATTTAATGCACAACAGTACACCTTTACACATGGCAGCCTCTGATTGGTTGCATGATTTGACTTTAGCAAACATCGTAGTGGTCGCATGATGAACAATGTAGTTACATAGTTGGTTGTACGACCTGGACAAAAGGGATGTCCGTTCTGACAAAATCGTACGGAGGCGTGCAAGGAGATAAGACAAAAGTTTCTTGTAGATCAGGCTTCATGATCGGCGTTCACTGAATGATTCTTTATCAGCGAATGATAAAGTTCAGCGTTCGCTGAAGTCTTCTACTTGAAACTTTGTGTGGAATGGACAAGTCTTGTCTTCGCTGATGTCCGCATCAGGTCACTAGTAGACTTAGCCACTTGTTCTTCAGCTTGGTCTTCGATTTCAGCTTCGAACTTGGTTGACGTGAATCTTGTCTTCAGGGATCATAAGTAAACAATTACATATGGATAGTCAGCGATCATCAGTGAGACTTGAACAGGCTCAGGGCTCACTGATGTACAATGTTCACTGAAGTATAAATTAAATCATGTTTTCCATCAGCGATACTAAACAGACTTAGTATATTTTATTTGATGGTAAAACAATGATACATATTGTCTACTTACAATTTTCACTACGTGTTTCTCAGGGTCATTATCAAATCACTGAGGGTTTGGATCAACAATCTCCCCCTATTTGATGATGACATAGCAATAAAAGAAAATTGCTAAGTTAAAAACATAAGGATAAAAAGGACTCATAAAATATTTTTCCTATTTACTGTTTTCATGGATCTTTTCTTAGTACTGATGGAGTAAAGTACTTTCATTGAAATTTTTCATTAACTTCGTATAAGATTACAAGGGAAGTGGAAAAATTACAAGTACAAAAAGATATAAGCTGACAAGATAGAAGAATACAAAAGGTAGATCCTATCAGCTATTCAGGTTCTTTCTTGACGAGAAGTTCATCAAGAGTGTCAGTCTCTGGAATCATCCAATTAGGTACTGTGATTCCCTGTTCCCGTCTTTTCTTTGCTTCATGGTAGATGTGGAGCTTCAAGAATGTTCCAAGTAGACTGTGTTGGTATTCGCACCAGTAGAGTAGATCTCTGAGTTGTTCGATTGGAGTTTTTTATAACTCAGAGACACGTTGAAAGCATGGGCGACCATTGAAGTCATAGAAAAATACTCCCTCCGTCCCAAATTAAGTGTCTACATTTCTATTTTAGTTTGTCCCAAAATAAGTGTCCACTTTTAAAAGTAAATTTTCACTTTCCTATTCTACCCTTAATTATGAGATGAAGAATTTTTCTCTCACTATTAATAAGGGTAAAAATGTAACTTGGTTATTTAAAAAGTAATAATTACACAATCCTAAAACTGTGTGCCATTTTCATTGTGGACATTTATTTTGGGACACAGGGAGTATACCATAAGGATCACTGATAACCTTACCAGGGAAGAAGTCTTCAGCTGGAGGTAAGGAGATGTCAAGGTTTGATAGATCAGGATTGGGGCCAAAGACTGCTTAACGAGAAAAATCAATCCCTATCTCGTTTCTGATTGTCGGGCCTGAAGAGGAAGGGGTATTTTTCTTCTTTGGAGCAGCTCATTTCTTCTGAATAGGAGGAGGAGGTGGAATATCAACCGCTGAGGTTACCATGTCGATCAGCCTGTTTATGGCTTTTTCAACATAGGTTTTGAAAGTTGAGCGGGATCGCTGAATTGCGATTCTCATTTCTAACCATTCAGGAAACCAAGCTTATCAAGGTCTGACATGTAGCAATTCATGTAGAAGTCGTTTTATCTGACTATCTGGACATCAACAATCGGTACCTCTTTAGCAAATCTTCTCCGGATGTTTACAGCGCTTATTCTTGATCCATGGCTTCTTTAGTGGCACTTTTTCTTGCACCAGGTCAATGTAGAGTCACTGACCTTGGTCTTTTCCTGGCTGATCTTTTGTGCGTCCTTTAACAATTTTCTTTGAACGGCCACAGGAAACTTCTTCAACTCAGGATCCTCGACTGAACGTTGAACAAGTTCTAAGGCATATTCTTTATCTTTTTATTCAGCCTTCTTTCGTTCAACAAGGATCTTCTCAGCTTTCAGGGCTTCAGTGATTTCCCGATTTGATAAACAGATTAGGTGCGGATGGACAATACGCTGATCTTCTAGCTGTTGGATCATTGCTGCTCTCTTTCTTCTTTCATCTTCACTTGTCTTTTGAAGAGGCAAGGAAGGTCTTTTGGTGTGGGAGCGCAGTTCTTCTTCTTTTTCAGCTTGTTCTTCGGTCTCATCAAAGTTCAGGTCCGGGATTATTTGCATTTCTTCAGCTCTTGTAGCTGGGATTATTGGTGATGAAGGTTGAGTTGCTTCAGCTTGACCCTTAAACAGGGGAGAGGACTAGCTGAAACAAAATGATCGATAGAGTTTGATCACTTGAGGAAAAAGAGAGAGAGAGAAAATAGAGCTAAGTGTATAGAGGTTTGAGAATGAGAAGGGTTGAGATTGAGAAGGGGTAGAGGAGGGATGCAGAGTAAGGAAAGAGTGTATAAAGTACCTAACATGTTGGCTTTATCATGAGAATGGCCAAGTTGTCAGCGGCGAGGTCCTTTTGTTTTTCTTTGCTGGCCGGTTTCGCTGGGGATTTTGCCTTGGTCCCCTCCCCTGGTTCGTTTATGGATACCCCTTTCTGAGCTGGGGTTCTAGTCGTTGCAGCCGTTTTGATCGCTGGGCATTTGAAGAAGAAATCTTCCTCTTCATCATCATCATCATCATCATCATCATCTTTTGGAGATGATGATGGTTCGTCATCAGCAATGTCGACGTCTTCTTCTTCATCAGCGTCTTCTTCATCATCCTCATCCTCAGAGGATAGATTTACATCAGTGGAGGCCTAAGGATGATCTTCACCTCTCTCCCCCTCAGATGGAGAGGGACTTTCAGCGGTTCCCTTAGGATGATCATATTTCTGAGGGTCTTCATGCATTTCCTCCCCCCTCAACATTCTGGGGAAGGTCTTGATCATCAATCTTCTCCCCATCTTCCGCTGAATGGGTGGGGGAGGGAATGGTAGTAGTAGCAGCAACAGGATTCGTAGGGTCTCTGTCTTCGTGGCCAGGGATCCCGACTTGTGTTTCCACCACTGCCATTCTGTCTTCTAGACCAGAAATAGCAGGGGTGCCTTGGAGTATGAAGTCCACTTCCATTTCCATCTTTTCCCGGTCATCTTGGGAGAAGTGAGATGTAGGAACAGTGGGAGCCTCCAGACGTTTGAGGATCTTGGTGAGCAGGCCTTTGTTGTCAGCGACCTGTTTGGAGAGGCTGCTCACCTCACCTTATACCATCACATCGAAGAAGGAGGGTGGGAAGTACATCTCCAGTTGGCATAAAGTGATGATAATATCTCTTTGCCATGAATCCAACACCTCTGGATCGATCACTTTCGAATGAATCATGTTAAAGAACAAGCAAAGCTTTGTAATTATGTGTCAGATGCGGTCTAGTAATATACCATGAATTGCAATTGGAATCATATGTGTCATCAAAACATGACAGTCGTGCGACTTCATACCAAGAAATTTCAAGTCTTTCATCGAAACTAGCTTCTTAATGTTCGCAGAATATCCAGATGGAACATTGATATTATGCAAGCATTGACAGAATTTGGTTTTCTCAACCTTTGACAATGTATAGCAAGCCCGTGGAAAGTATGTGCGTTTTCCATTATCAATAGGAGCAAGCTCTGATCGGATCCCCATTTCCACCATGTCTTTTCGAACTTTCACCCCATCTTTTGATTTCCCTAGACTATTCAACAATAGACCTATCAATCTGTCACAAACATTTTTCTCAATATGCATCACATCAAGACAGTGTCAAATGCTCAAATGCTCCCAGTATGGTAAATCCCATAAAATAGACTTCTTCTTCCAAATATTTTTAGGAGGAGTTGGACGACCTTTTCCGAACACAATGTCTAGACGTTTAACTCGAGAATATACAGTTCGTCCATTCAACGGTTACCTTACTACTCCATGTTCGGTTTTCCCGTCAAACAATGACTTCAGTTTGTGGTACTGGTGGCTCTTCGGAAGAGACCTTTGATGGCCCATGTACACATGTTTCCCACAATTTCTCAACCTTAGAGCATGTTTGTCATCTTCACATATAGGACATGCCTTTTCTCCCTTTGTACTATAACCTGACAAATTCCCGTAAGCTGGAAAAGCGTTTATGGTGGAAAAAATCATGGCTCGTAGCTGAAAACGCTCCTTCCCGTACGCATCATACACTTTGATGCATGGACTCCATAATTCTTTCAAGTCTTCAATTAACGGAGCCAAATATACATCAATGTCTTTCCTAGGTTGTTTGGGACCTGAATTAGCAATGACATCATGATGTATTTACGTTTCATGCATAACCATGGTGGAAGATTGTAAATGCATAAAAGCACCGACCAAGTACTATGACGACTGCACATGCTTCCGAATGGATTTATTCCGTCAGAGCTAAGACCGAAACGAATATTCCTAATTTCATCACCAAAACCTTCAAAGATGTTGTAGATATTCCTCCATTGAGGAGAATCCGCTACATGTCTAATTTTCCCATCTTTCTTACGATCTTCAGCATGCCAACGCAAACTTTGCATCTTTGGCGTTTGCAAATAATCGTTTCCGTCTTGGTACGATAGGCAAATACCACAACATTTTAGTGGGAGTGCCATCTTTTTGTTTCACATCACTATCGTCTTTCGTCCGGTTCTTTCGCTTATACCTCGATGTACCACATATATGACACTCATGTAGATCAGCATCTGCATTCCTATACAACATGCAATCATTCGGACATGCATGTATTATCTCTATTTCCAATCCCATTGGACACATAAGTTTTTTCGCTTTGTATATCGAAACAAGTAATTCGCTATCATCGGGAAGCATTTCATGCAAAACCTTTAGCAAACTAGTAAAGCTTTTGTCACTCCAACCGTTGCTTGCTTTTAAGTTAAATAGTTTCAACCACTGTTCTAAAAGGCTCCCCGCAACAGCCGCCACGGCACGCCGTGGCTTAAGGCTTATGTCTCACGCCACACTATGTTTGTGGCATGTCATGGCCTAATGTGCGGTCTTTTGTGACGCGATATTTGAATTTATTTATGTTTTTAATGTCTTGTTTTCCATTTTTTAATATATAACCTAATTTAACGTGTTTATTATCATTGACTCATCGATTAATAGTACAAACTATATGTTTTTATATATAATATTATATATGATATAGAGATTTGCCGCCATAAGTCGCGCTTTAATAAACGCCGTGGCTTCGCCATGGCTCCTAAGGCTTAAGGCTTAGCCTCGCCGCCACGCCACGCCTCGCGCTATTTAGAACCTTGGTTTCAACACAGCTGAAAGTTTGGTAAACTTTGAACAACCAACATACAACGGTTTTCAGAGTCGATAAACAATTGTTCAAACTTGTCATAATCCTTATCGGCAATATTATCTTCCACATCATGTAACATTTCATCTAAATTATCACAGTTATCATTGTCTGATTCATAATTATCATTGGCGTCATTACAATCTCAATCGACCGTGTAATTACAATTATCAAAATCCTCTCCATGTCGAATCGAACAGGTATATCGTTTCATAAACCCACGTACAATAAGATGTCCTTTAATTAAATTATGATCACTATATTTACAAAAAATTCTACAATCCCGACAAGGACACCAAATTTCCGTTTCTCCATTGTTCACCCGATTATTCTCTGCAACCTCCATAAAGTGATCAAGACGGGTCAAGTATTCATTTGTAGCTTGTGGTATTTGGTACATCCAATCATAACGATCCATCTGTAATGTTGAAATAAAGTATTAATCATAAATGCATGCATGGCATGATATCAAACGGATGTAGGTGGCCATCCTGACCCACTTTTTGAATATTTCGTCTCATATGTGAGTGCTTATAACAGATTGATTACTTAAGAAAAATCCGGCAGCATTTCCCCTCTAGTCCCCAAATATGTGTATAATAAAAACACATATTCGTAGGAGTAAAAAGGGAAACCTCTGCCGAATTTTTCTTAAAATAATCAATCCGTTATACGCATTCACATCCTAAATGAGACAAAAATTCAGAAAGCAGTCCCAAACAGGGGACTATCCGAAATTAGTCTCTATAGATCAAAATTCGGATGGGCGACGTAAAGGCATCAAATGCATGGACTTGTATAATAAATGCATGCAAACTAAAGTTTTTAGAAATCGTGTACAAATCCAATATAATTAACGTGTAGTATAGTATATATAGTACCTGATCAGTATGCTCGGTAATTGATCAGTCCAATCCAACTAGTACGCCTATATATATTGGTCTTATATATATATATATATATATATATATATATTGGTCTTATATATATATATATATATATATATATATATATATATATATATATATATATATATATATATATATATATATATATATATATATATATATATATATATATATATATATATATATATATATATGTATACGTGGGAGCTGCATGTTGATCACATTTATATAGTTAATATTACTTAGAAACATGATTTTAATGCATATAAAAGTAGTAATTACTGAACTATTTATTTAAGATGATGATCTTACCTTACTTTTGTTGAAGAATAATGCCAAAAACCACCAAAAACCTCTAAAAACACCAATAATCGTAAAAAGTATGTTTTTTTCGAGAGTGGTCCGCATTGGGCAAAAAACGGCACCTTACTTGTATTTATAGTGAAACCCTAGGTAAGGCCTTTTATACGCAGTTGTGTGTAAAAAACCGCGTACAAAGGTTACCTTTTATACGCGGTTGTGTGTTAAAAAACGCGTACAAAGGGGTTACTTTTATACGCGGTTTCTTGCTCAAAACCGTGTGTAAATGTGCCTTTTACACATGGTTTTTTACATACGACCGCGTATAAAAGTAACCCCTTTGTGCGCGGTTTTTTAACACACAACCGTGTATAAAAGGTAATCTATGTATGCGGTTATTTCGATGCAACCGTTTGTAATTGTCGAGTACCTTTTATACACGGTTGTTAATTTAGAACCGCGTATAAAATCTTATTTTTAGCAACGGTTCAGCTGTCGGGTCACCAAAGATTTGAAATTGACTCACAGATGTTTTCCCCTACAATCTTACTTAGAATATTTTAGCATGGTTCTTTAAATAACTTGTACAAGATAGCAACTGTTCGGTGAAGTCGAAGACCAACCGAAACCAAGCTTGAAGAGATTCTCTGTGTGGAATCAAGAAGACTCTTTTCAAGATATATACAAGTTATTGTCCATCAATCTCACATCGGTGGACTTCCTCTCTACCGATGGTGTACTCAAATCGGTGGACTTCATCTCACCAATGAGGATACTCAAATTGGTGGATTTCATTCCACCGATGTTGTCTTCAGGAATCGGTAGACATCATCCCACCGATAAGAATACTCAAATAGGTGGACTTCATCTCACCGATAAGGATACTCAAATCGGTGGGATCTTCGTGTAAATGGATTTTCTTGCAGATGGTTTTTAAAAGAACAATGACAGTTATGTCGGTGGAACATCATCGATAAACTGTCTTGGAAAACACATCAAGAAGATTCTCCAGGTTTGGCAATAATCCAGTGGTTGGTAAAAATGTCAACTTAGTACTCTCCACTTTTAGATAACGTCTAAATCAGCATGGGCATTCTTCCTGGTTCCAAGGAAAAAGGTGATTTGGAAACATCAACTTTTCAGAGTACTACACCTTCTATCCAATCTCCTTATGACAAGTGTCCTGAGCATTTAATGCACAGTACTTGTATCTCCACTATAAAAGGAAGTAGAAGGCTCCATGCAAACTACGCTTTTTTGGACTTCTCTCTCAGTGCAAGAAATCTCCATATTGCTTAAAAACTTTATAGCTTTTTTCTAAGTGTTCTTAGTTGTTTTGTTAGTATACTTTGTGTAAGATTGTTAGAATAGTTTATCTGTTCTTTTCCGCAACAGTCTTAAGTTTTCTATGTGTAATTCTTGTTGAAAGTTTTTCAATAATAGAATTAAAATTGTGAAATTTTTGAGTATTGTATTCAACCCCCCTTCTACAATACTTGTTATAGCCATCTGGGACTAACAAGTGGTATCAGAGCGGAAAAGTTTAACTCATAAACTTGATCTGCGATGGCTGCCTCATCATCTTCAACTGTTGAAAACTCTTTTCAAAACAACTTTGCTGAAAATGGTTCCATTACCAAACCTCCTAAGTTTAACCCTACCAACTTTTCTCTTTGGAAAAGTCGTATGATGCTATTCATGGAAGGAGTGGATACTAGATATCCAACCATTCTCAAAGAGGGACCTATTGTCCCAAGAGTGTGGGCTCTCTATGAAACGCAGAGGCCTGGTAAGGAAACCGCTGATAAGAAGGACTCTAGTGACTCCGATGACTCTGAGCCTTCCGACAAAGAGAGAGCCAAAGGTACTGGACGTTATATTCTAAAAAATCCTAATAAATATACTGATGAAGAAAAACGTCTTGTTACTCTTGATTCAAAGCTTAGAGCAATCATTGCCCTCTCACTTCCTGATGAAGTCTATCATTCTTTAGTTAACTTTGAAACTGCTAAAGAGATGTGGACCACACTATGTGTTCTGTACGAAGGTACAGAGGAAGTGAAGAAATGCAAAAAGATTTCCCTCATAAGAAAGTATGAACTTTTCACTCATGAAAAAGGTGAATCTCTTCCTAGCTACTATAATCGTTTTAACTCTCTTCTGAATGATCTGAAGTTACTAGGCAGAGTCTATGATAATGAGGAAGTTTTAAACAAGTTCATGGATTGTCTCCCACACTTTTGGGAAAACATGTGTACTTGTATCAAAACTTCCAAGGACCTTGAGTACATGCCTTTAACTGTGTTATATGGAACTCTCTTCAACTTTGAACAAACCAAGTTACAAAGGAAATCTTTCATCAAAGAGATAAAGGGCACTTCTATTGCTCTTGTTAGTGAAGATTCCAAGAAATCTCAAAGTGTTCCACGCATCACCTATCCATCATCAGATTCTGAAAAAGAAAGCCAAAGCAACTCTTCTCACCAATCGGAAGCATATCTAAGTGATGCAGATGATGAAGGTGAAGAAATGTCTGTCAAAAGGTTGTCTGATGAATTAGCCATGTTAGCTGGTTTCAAAAACAAATATCGTTTTTCAAACAAATCCAAATCTTTCAAGAAACCCTTTTCTTCTACAAAAACTACCTCGTCTGATAAAACAAATGAGGAATGTTTTAATTGTGGAAAGAAAGGACATTTTGCAGCTGAGTGTAGAAGTAAGCGTGTGATGAACTCTATAAATTCTTCGTCAGACAAGTTCTCTTCCAAGTATGAAAAATCCAAAAGTAACTCTTTCAAATCAAACCTTGTCAAGAAAGAAACTCAATCCTCTTCCAAAGATCATCAAGAAAGGGCTGAGAAGTACAAAGCCAAATACAAGAAAGAAAAGGAAAGAAATGAGGGTCTCCTTAAGAAAGGAAAGGGTCTCATGGCCGAAATACATGATTGGGAAGAAGAGACTTCTGACAGTGACACCAACTCTCCCAACAAGTGTTTCATGGCCATCTCAGAAGATGTGGAAGATTCTGAAAAAGCGACCTCACCAATGGCTTTGGTGTCAACTGGGTGCTCGACATCATACTCTCAGGTACATCCTTTTAATGATATGATTGATAGTGAAAAGATTGATGCTTATGAATCTTTAACTAAAGACTTTTATTCTGTCAAGGATAGTAAGAAAAGAAAATCTATTCAAGTTAAAGAACTCACATCTAAACTTGAAATTTGTATGTCTAAACTTGAAAAACTTGAGGAAATCAAAGCTGAGCTTGAGGATCTAAAAACCATAAATCATGTGATCTCAAAAGAGAAAAACAAACTTTTTAAGAAATTAAAAAGAGAACAAGAGACTGTTAAGAAATGGACAAGTTCTTCAAAGAATCTTGAGCAAATCTTTAAAGATCAAATTTCTGTTAACAAAAAATTTGGTTTGGGCTATGGAAAAACCATCTCTGACGTCTCTTCTCAAACGCTTGAGCCTACCTCCAGTGTATGGGATGATGTCTCAGACTCAAGTTCTTGTGACTCTATTTCCTTAGACTCTTTAGATCTAGGTGAAGCTTTAAAGTTTGGAATGTTCATAAAAGCTAAAGAATCCTCGTCTGTTCAAAACATGGAAAAAGAGGACTCCAATGACTTTTCAAAACCCATCCATGATCTTTTAAAAGATTTAGCGATTGATGAATATGTCCCTCCTACTGATCTTTCAAAATCAAAGTCTGTCAAAAGAGTTAAATCTAACTCCATCGATTTGAATTCTCCACCTATGTGTAACTCTTCAAAAGCTAAGTATCTCACCGATATAAATTCTCCTACCGATTTCCTTCCCCGTTCTGTGAGCCTCACAAACTCAAAAGGGAAATCGGTGGAGTCTGGAAACGATCATTTCAAAAATACTTCAAGAAATCTTTCCAAATTCGTTTCCACCTCATGTAATGGTACTTTAAGTTTTCCTTCTCATTCTTCATCCTTTGGTCCTAAAAACCCTCAAGTTAATGTCATGAGGAAAGGAAAAGAAGAACTGCAAAAACCTAAAAAGATTTTTGTTTACAGAAAATGTTATAACTGTGGTGACACTTTTCATCTTGCAAAGGATTGTCCAAAGGAAAGAATTGAAAGAATCAAACCTAAGGACTCTTCCTCTTCTAACCCAAAAGGACCCACCACCAAATGGGTACCTAAGAACTAATCTGTGTGTGCATGCATGCTTTTGAGCACCATCAAATATGGTATCTGGATAGTGGGTGCTCACGCCACATGACGGGGAATAAATCTCTTCTCATCAACTATGTGTCCAGAAAAGGTCCATCTGTAACTTTTGGTGACAACTCTAAAGGTTACACCAAAGGATATGGAACTCTCTCTAATGGATTTGTCACTTTCAACAAAGTGGCACTTGTTGAAGGTCTCATGCATAATCTTCTCAGCATTAGCCAACTGTGTGATATTGGATATAAAGTTATCTTTGAACTTTGTATCTGTACTGTTGTAGACAAGAACTTCAATGTGGTGTTATCTGGAAAAAGGATGGAAAATGTCTATATCATTGATATGGGACTAAGTAACAATTCATCCAATGTCTGCTTTGTGTCAGATGACACAGCCAAAAGGAGCTGGTTGTGGCATAAACGTCTATCTCATCTGAACTTCAAAACACTCCATAAAATCTCAAACAAAGAACTGGTGACTGGCATGCCAAAGTTGAACTTTGTCAAAGAAAAGCTGTGTGATGCATGTGAAAAAGGTAAGCTCACCAAAACATCCTTCAAGACCAAGCAATGCTCCTCCATCACTCTTCCTCTCCAGATGCTACACATGGATCTATGTGGACCAGTCAGCACTCCTAGTCTTGGTGGCAAAAGGTACATCCTTGTTATTGTTGATAAATTTACTAGATATACTTGGGTATCTTTTCTCAGGTATAAAAGTGATGCAACTGAAGATATCATCAACTTTGTCAAGAAAAATGAAGTTCTAAATGGGCAGCTTGTAAGATCGGTGAGAAGTGACAATGGTACTGAATTCAGAAACAGTGCTCTTGAAGACTTCTTTAATGAGAAAAGAATTTCTCAAAATTTCTCTGCTGTCAGAACTCCTCAGCAAAATGGTGTGGTGGAAAGGAAAAACAGAACTCTATGTGAGGCTGCTAGATCTATGCTAAGTGAATCAAATCTTCCCACCTATTTTTGGGCTGAAGCTATTAATACTGCTTGCTTTACCCAAAATAGGTCTGTGATTTCCAAAAGACATGATAAAACCCCATATGAAGTTTTCCATGGCAGAAAACCAAATATTGGCTTTCTTCATGTTTTTGGCTGTGTGTGCTTTATTCTAAATGATCGTGACAATCTTGGGAAGTTTGATCCCAAAGCTGATGAAGGTATTTTTGTTGGATACTCTTTATCCTCCAAAGCATATCGTGTGTACAATCTCAGGAGAAAATGCATTGATGAGTCTATCCATGTCAAATTTGATGACCTAAGATCATCATCTCTCTCAAATGATGATGATGAATTGCACAGGTGGATTTCCTCATGCATAGGTGATGCTCCCATAGTTAACTCCACCGAAGCATCTTTCATTCCTTTGAACCCTTCAAATAACCAAGTTGGGTCATCTTCCATAGTGCATCCTTCCATCGATATTCATTCTCCCACCGACATAAATCCTACTGCCAATATGCACATTTCCACCGATCCCATACCCTTCACCGATCATATGCCCTCCACCGATAATACTGCTTTCCACCGATCCTCTGATCCCACTCCACCGATTTCTTCCACACAAAATGTTCCACTACCTCTACCCCCTGCCACAAAATGGACCAAAGATTACCCCATAGATCAAATCATTGGTGATCAACAAGTAGGTGTCCAAACTCGCAGAGGAGTTGGAAATATTTGTCTCTATGTAAACTTTCTTTCTCTTATTGAACCCAAGAAGATTGATGAAGCTCTTGCAGATCCTTGTTGGATCACTGCCATGCAAGAAGAGCTTTCTCAATTTGAGAGAAACAAAGTTTGGAGATTGGTTCCTAGACCCCGAAAGAAGACAATCATTGGAACCAAATGGATCTTCATGAACAAGATGGATGAAGATGGTACAGTTATCAGAAATAAGGCCAGGTTGGTTGCTCAAGGATACCGACAGGAAGAAGGCATTGATTATGATGAAACTTTTGCCCCTGTTGCAAGACTTGAAGCCATAAGAATTTTCTTGGCTCATGCTGCCCACCGAAATTTTAGGGTCTTTCAGATGGATGTCAAAAGTTCTTTCCTCAATGGGGAACTTGCAGAGGAAGTCTATGTGAAACAGCCACCTGGTTTTGAAGACCCAGCTCATCCAGACTATGTGTACAGACTTGATAAGGCTCTCTATGGTCTCAAACAAGCTCCTCGTGCCTGGTATGACACTCTTGCTGTCTTTCTTCTGAAAAAATGGATACTCTAGAGGTCAAATTGACAACACTCTCTTTATCAAGAAGACCTCAGGTAATCTCATTCTTGTCCAAATTTATGTTGATGACATCATCTTTGGTGCCACTGATGAATCACTATGCGATGAGTTTCTTCTCTCATGATGAGTGAATATGAGATGAGCATGATGGGAGAGCTTACATTCTTTTTGGGCCTTCAGGTCAAACAATCTTCAGAAGGAATATTTATAAATCAAAGTAAATATATTCGTGACCTTCTGAAGAAATTCAACTTTTTAGACAACTCTCCTATGAAAACTCCCATGGCACCACCTTTGAAACTTGATGCTGATTTAAATGGTGAATATGTGGATGTTACCCATTTTCGGGGTATGATTGGTTCTCTCCTTTACTTAACTGCTAGCAGACCGGATATTATGTTTGCTACCTGTCTTTGTGCCCGTTATCAAGCCAATCCAAAGAAATCTCATTTGGATGCTGTTAAACGGATTTTCAGATATCTAAAAGGTATCATGCACCTGGGTCTTTGGTATCCCAAAGACTCAGGCTTTGAACTAATTGGGTATTCAGATTCAGATTATGCAGGTTCCAAGATTGATAGAAAAAGTACCACAGGTAGCTGCCAACTACTTGGTGGCAAATTAGTAAGTTGGTCCAGCAAGAAACAAAACTCTGTGTCAACCTCTACTGCTGAGGCTGAATATGTAGCTGCTGGAAGCTGCTGTGCTCAGATCCTGTGGATGAAAAATCAATTAAAGGACTACAATCAAAACTACTCCAAAGTTCCCATCCTATGTGATAACTCTAGTGCAATTGCCATTGCAAATAATCCTGTCTTGCACTCAAGATCTAAGCACATAGACATCAGATATCATTTCATCAGGGATCGCATTTCCAAAGGTGACATTGAGCTGCACTTCATTCCTACAGATCTTCAGCTTGCAGACTTGTTCACCAAACCCTTGGATGAAGCCAGGTTCAATTTTCTGATAAGTGAACTTGGAATATGCAACCTTTAGTAGGTGAATCCACCACCTAAAAAAATAATATTTTAATTTGCCTCTTCGGTGGTAATGATCTTCGGTGTTAATTGCTTTCGGTGATCAAACTCTTCACCGACAACGACCTTCTAGGTCAATCCTCATCGGTGACCTTGCTCTATCTTCACCGAAATTCACCTGAATCTTTTCCACTGATGTCACCGATCTCCGTTGCAATTCTCTCTCATCGGTGAGGTTTCTTTAACCGACACCTCTCGGATTTTCCCATCGGTGGCTATGTGTTACACCGATTCTCGAGATCACACCAACACAAAAATTCAAATCGGTGGCAACACTTTCGGTGGTCTTTGTTTCTCCACAATGGCAAAAATTCAAATCGGTGGCAACACCATTCGGTGGTGATTGGTTTCGGTGAGCTTTCTCTACACCGAAATCAACCTTCTAGGTATATCCTCATCGGTGGCTTTACTTCTCTTCAATATTCCTCCACCGATTTTGTGAAGTTTATCCGACACGATTCCCTATGCAACCATCAACCTAAAAGAAACCCTAAGTGTCAGTGTGATGGCTGACCCTTCCCATTCCTAGCCGTTTTTGACCACACATCCCCAAATCCCTCATCATTATTGTTTTTAAATTTGTTTATTTTATTTAACCGTTCCCTCTCCTTTTTGAATCCCTAACCCTATTCCTTCCTTCTATAAATACCACCCATCACCTTCCTTCCTCACTTTACTTTTACGAAACCTGCAACCCTCTTCAGTTTCCCTCTTCTCCATCACCATCCTTTTCTCCATGGCATCCTCCAAGAATGCAATCCCTACGTGCTTTGAGGACCTCAAGTTTAACTCATGCAATCACGTCGCACGCTTCGAAACTGACCCATCTCATCCCGATTTCTCTACTGTGGCTAAATTTATCACTTGGTCTCCTCTCCTTCATGCTTTTACCTGCAACCTAAATTTCTCACTTGGTCTCCTCTCCTTCATGCTTTCTCTACTGTGGCTAAATTTCTCGTTGGTAATTTTTGGTTAACCTGTGTGTACGACCCCTCGAACGAAGTTATCCACGCCTCTATCCTCACTGAAGAAGAAGGTGATCACGACCTTACCTTTGGGGTCGATGATGTTCGTCTAGCCCTCAAGATTGATGCCTTTACCGCCTATGATGACATGTATGTAGAAAACATACATGAAGAAGTTATTCAGACGACTGGTTATGTGATCGACGATTCTTCCAAAGGCTCCAAAGGCCCTGGTACTCTTCTTCGTGGCAAAATGGGAGGAGTATGGAACTTTTTCTTTGCCCATGTCATTCACTGTCTCTCTCGCAAAACCAGTGGGCACGATCAATCCCCGTCCTACATCACAAAGCTTGTCCATGCCCTAATTTTCCAAAGACATGTGGACTTTGCGCAATACTTCTTCACTGAACTCACTAAAGTGATTAAGCACCCCAAGAAGTGTTACGTTGCCTACCCGCGCTTCATCTCCATGATTATTCAGCACAAGCTTGGAAAAGCTTTGGAGGTCGACCGAAAATCTCCTTCTCCCCGATTTACCTATAATTGGACTTCTCCAATAGTCGTCGTCAAAACTCTCAATGTTGGATCTCTCGCCACTGATCGCCCTTTAAGACGAGGTATGATCACTTTTGCTCTCTCTCCCGATCTACATTGGGGTGATGCGGAAATCCCCGGATTTCAACACCCGGAAATTCCTGAAATCACTTCAACTGTAGTGGTCCCTTCTCCTCGTCCTCGAGTGACGTCGGGTGGCGCTAAAAAGAAACAACGTAAGGCCACCGACACCTCCGCACCCGCTTCTCGAACCACGCCACCGAGAGATCCCTCGGAGGCTTCCCCGGTTCACATCCCATCTCAAAAGCGGAGGCACTCATCATCCCCTTTGAGATCTCCTTTGAAGAGGTCTTGAAAGCTTTCGGCCCCACCGACTAAGCCAACTGACGATTCTCAAAAATCGCCAGTTGTTGAACTTCATCCCTCTGGGCCAAGGGAATCCGTTATTAACCCCACCGACTCCTCCGTTGTCTCTCTACAGACCTCGGTTATACATTTGGAGGAACCACACTTTACCTCCCCACGCACTTCTTTGGGTGGAGAAGATGACTTCGGGGTCTCTCCCCTCGAAGGCTCCGATTTTTCACTGCACAACCTTTCACCCGATCAGTTTATGATCGATGACATCTCACAATCCGATCAGGGTTCCCCCCCACCGAATCCCCCCCCCCCCCCCACATGACTTCTTCGATTTTCTTTTGGGTGACACTGGTTCTCCCCGAACCTTCCCGTCCACCGAAGAAAACCCCACCGAGTCTCTAAAGCAACTTACACCCCGACGATCTCCATCTCCATCGAAGCAACCCTCACCTAGAACGTCTCCCTCACCAAAGAAGCAACCCTCACCCCGACGTTCTCCCTAACCGATACGTGAGGCTTCTCCTCGCCGAACCCCCCCTCTACCAAAAATTCTCTATCCCGATGTGTTGTCGAATTTTCTCCCCACTATCACTTCCGAAGAAGATCGACTACGACTACCATTCCGTCTCCCGGAACTCGGTGGTGTTACCTCTTCAAGTACTAGGCTACGCTCTGCATTCCATACTGATATTCAGGATTGTGCTCGTCAATGTCGGCTCGTCAGCACTCAGCTTGAATCCTTCAAGGAATCAACTCTTTCCATGTCTACACAGGTAAACTCAAGAATCTCCGTGATCGAGTCTCAGTTGCCGCAGATACTCGCCGATGCACTTGCAACTGCTCTTCAGCCTGTCCATAATTCCATTGTTTCCTTATCTTCAAAGGTGGAATCCTTGAAAAATTCTCATGGGGATCTTGCTATATCGTTTGGTGCCTTCAAGGCATCCTCTCTCGTCAAGGATACAGAACTCCAGAAACTCATTCAAGAAGCCAAGTCTCATCAAGATCTTAAACAGAGCATAATCGATTCTCTCAATACTCTTCACACCAAAACTGACAACATGCAGGAAAAAGCCGAATGGGAAATGGACTTGGGTGATTTTACACTGCTTTCCGATGACACCATTAGGAGTATGGCTCATCTTCACTCCAAGTTTGACAGTGTGTTCACTCAGTTGGGTTTTAAGATTCCGGTTGCTGCTGAGGGGGAGAAATTTGCAAGTCAACCAAAATTGCCTTCTATTAAAAGAACTATCAGCAACATGCCTCCACATCAAGAAGATCCTCCAGGTTTGGCAATAATCCAGTGGTTGGTAAAAATGTCAACTTAGTACTCTCCACTTTTAGATAACGTCTAAATCAGCATGGGCATTCTTCCTGGTTCCAAGGAAAAAGGTGATTTGGAAACATCAACTTTTCAGAGTACTACACCTTCTATCCAATCTCCGTATGACAAGTGTCCCGAGCATTTAATGCACAGTACTTGTATCTCCACTATAAAAGGAAGTAGAAGGCTCCATGCAAACTACGCTTTTCTGGACTTCTCTCTCAGTGCAAGAAATCTCCATATTGCTTAAAAACTTTATAGCTTTGTTCAAGAATATGTTCTTAGTTGTTTTGTTAGTATACTTTGTGTAAGATTGTTAGAATAGTTTATGTGTTCTTTTCCGCAACAGTCTTAAGTTTTCTATGTGTAATTCTTGTTGAAAGTTTTTCAATAATAGAATTAAAATTGTGAAATTTTTGAGTATTGTATTCAACCCCCCCTTCTACAATACTTGTTATAGCCATCTGAGACTAACATCAGCCTTAACCGTGCAAAAAGGGTCCATGTATGTCCTTTATACACGGTTTTTGTAAAAGCAACAAAAACCGCGTATAATTAAGCGGTCGATAAGATGAAAAAAATCCTCTTCCCTAATCTTGATCTTCATGCCGAGAACCATAAGATTGGTCGTTATATGATATAGAAGTTAGGAGTTAACTTCTTGATCCGGGATTATGTAAACACGTACGGTTTCTTTGTCAAATACAAATTCTAAGTTTACTCAAATATCTTTGTGGTTTATGTAAACTTTGAAACTAAAATCAATTAAGCATTGTCAAGCTCACTACATTACTTTTAAGGTACATAAAATATGCATAAGCTATACACGTAAAGTATACATATCTCAAACAAAATATGTCAGATACATATCTATCAACATTGAACATATTGAAGACAAAAATTAATCAGAAACAACAAATTAGACACTTAATGGTCATAGTTTACTACAAACTTAGCCAAAAATATAATCATGTTGCTTATGGTTCAGGTAAGAATTTACAAAGTATGTAGTACAAATTAGCCAAGAATATGTTGATCATGTTGCTTATGGTTCAGGTAAGAATTTACAAACTTAGCCAAAAATTCAATCTTTTTAATAAGGAACTTATTTTGATCTAATAAAGAAACAAAGAGCCTAAGTTTTGATGGCCAAAAGAAGTTATATAACCAAGATTTTATAGATGCATAGAAGTTATATTATTGTAATTATCATATTACACTAATGATTTGTTGTATGATGATTATGTGTACACATCCATCCAGTTGTATGTCCCCCTTGAGTCTCTCGTTACTTTAACATTCATGTACATTTTTTTCTACATTGATGTTTGCATACAGTAGTAATTTAATTTTTAATAGATTCCCACTTTACTTATTTTCTCTTTATGTTCCAACATAAAATACACACATCGTACAAATTACTGCAACTTCTTTTAAAGTATGGAGCAAATTAATCTCATTTTCAAGAAGTGAAGATTTCTTTAAAAGGATCACTTAGCTCCTAAATTTGATTTCTAATAACACATGAAATTCACCGGGTACTAAAGAGTGTTCATCTAAAACCCTAATTTTAGTGAAAAAAAATTCTAATTTTAGTAATGAATGCACACGACATTAGATTATTGAACACACAATAAACAAAAATGTATAGCTCCTACAAATGGTTACAAAATCGTGAAATGCCAAAACCCAAACTTTAGTTCCTTATCGAGATACGGCGATTTTTGGTTGTTTCGGTCAATGTTTGAGATGACTTTCTTCGTGTTCAAACTAGGTGAGTAGATTCCGAGTATCTGATATTTTTCCCGTGGAATTCGCAGTGGCCGATTGTGTCCCACCATGAAGTATGAAACGAAATCGCCCTTTGGAAGTTTAAAAGGGTTGAAAATTTTTGGACGCATTGAAAAGACAATTGTTACAGGTTTCAACGTTGCGACTGATAACTGATTGTCAAACAGATTACAAAAAATACCACTGTGTAATCATCATTATTGATCAACTTTAGGTTCTAATCTAATGGATAGAAATTGGTCTCATGGGTAACATCTCGATTTTTATAAAAGATGACGATTGGGTTTATTAAATAATTTGAGTATAATTATTTGATAAGACATGGTTGATTATTTGATAGATTAATTTTAGAGTTTATCTCCATTCGAGTTACGTTAGTTGTTTGGTGTATAATAAGTTAAGGGGGTAAACTTTAATTTTAATTTATAAGTTTGAGGGTTAAAGTTGTCATTAGATGGAAGTTTGAGGGTGAGTGGTGAAACTTCAAATCCACCCACCGCCTCATGTATATCAAAAGGGATAGAAATGTCTTCCTTTTCATTTCTTTTCCAGTTTGGTGTGGTTTGTGTGTGTGTATGGTACCAAGAGAGAGAGAGAGAGAATTTGAGAAATAAAGAAGAAGAAGGAGAAGCAAATCATATGTTTAGCTGGAAACTTTGGATCACAAATTGTGGAAACAAAAGGTATAACTCTTATATATAAATTCTTCATCTTTATGTAGTTAAAGTTTTATGGGTTTAGAATGGGTTTTGATGATTTTGGATGTTTTGGGAAATTTGAGTTTATGGATAGTTTCTGTTTATGATATTAAACATATCTGCACTTTTGTAGAAACATGCATAGCTTAAAAGTATAAATTTCTGGGTTAAATATGAACACAGTTAGTTGAGATAGTTTTGAACATCATCGTAGTTAGTTGCGATAGATATGAAGATTTGAAGATTCATAAGTGTCGCAACCTTGGGTTGCGACAAACTCATTATTATCGCAATGGAGTGTTGCGATGAGAGGTGTATCGCAACTGTTGGTTGCGATAAGGAGGTGTATCGCAACTGTTAGTTGCGATAAGGGGGCATATCGCAGTTGTTGGTTGCGATAAGGGGGCATATCGCAGCTGTTGGTTGCGATAAGGGGGACTATCGTAGCTGTTGGTTGCGATAAGTCAGTTGGTTGCGATAAGAGACGAGAATTTTAGGATTTTAGTCTTTAAAGGTCCTAAACAGTAGATTAATACCGGTACAAAATGTATATGGGTATTTCAGGTCTCTGTGAAGTCAGTGATGGAAATTCCTACGACTTTGAGGAAGTAAAAGTAGCGCGACTACTATCAGGTGAGTTCATTCTTACCTTACCCTTTTTATAATGTTTTCAAATTACGGTAAGGTGTATTTTATAAATGAACTGTTTTTGATGGATTTTTATAAAGATTTTATAAAGTAAAATCTATTATTTTAAATTGATGGTTGTGCTTACAATCATATTAGAAAAGGATTTATAAAAGAGGTTTGCTCATACGGTTGCTATGAGGAATCTATGTGATATAAATATAATTCGCTCATACGGTTGCTATGAGGAATTTATGAGGTATAAATATAATTCGCTTATACGATTGTTATAAGGAATCTATATTAAATAAATAAATGTGCGAGTACAAATAGGTGGTATGGATCCATAGGCCTAGTGTTTAGGAAATCGAGGAATAGACGTAGATTTATTCAGAATTCCCGATTTCTAAGGAAGAAAAAGGGATTGACAAGAGTGATTGTAATCTCCTTCCTTTCTAATAAATGGGCATGTGTATATTACGATTTATTGGATATGAGCCTTAATCTAGAATCCGTTGAGATTCTTAGTGCGACTCTAGACCATGAGAAATGACTGACTTAGCGTCAGGTCGTAGTCATGTAATCGGGTTTAACTCCGTTATTGAAAGATGGTTATACATGGGATAAGAAAAAGGGTAACCAGGTTTATTATAACTTGTTTACATT
Organism: Saussurea involucrata; assembly: GCA_033807775.1. NCBI lineage: Eukaryota > Viridiplantae > Streptophyta > Magnoliopsida > Asterales > Asteraceae > Saussurea > Saussurea involucrata. Next base: position 70,735,940 of record CM066321.1, on the reverse strand, counting down.
GATTATATAAATATTATTTTGAAACTGAATATTCTCATTAGGCTTTAGCCTAATCGTTTCAAATGATATTTTCTTACCAGGTACTAGCTCGGGAAAATAAAGGGATGTGGGACGAGAGCTTTTGGATTAGCGGAGAAGTTAATTAATGCTGAGGTTTTGATAGATTGCTTAGATAATCTAGTTAATCTGATTTTAGTGACATGATTAGATTAATAGATTATTTGAAGAATTCTATGTTTGTAAATAGGAACCTTATAGTTATTTCTCCACTTATATAAAGCTTAGAGAGTTTATGTTTAAATCTTGTTGTAATTTGAGGTTTAAATTAGCCCTGATTTTAGGGTGTTACAATATGGTATCAGAGCATTAGTTTAAGTGAACTAAGTATGCTGAGGAGATACTTAGACTTAAGCTGAGACAAATTAAGATATGATTTGTGAGAAATGGGTAGAAGTACTAAGACGCGATAGTCTTAGAGTCGACGGAAATACGTGAAATTAGTACTGTAACGATGGTAACGAGGATTCTTATCTATAGTATGTTCGCATTTTCAATTAGCTACTGTCATTATGGATATATTGTTACATAAGCATACTTGTTTCTAAATTGTTACAGTGACTAATGATCGGTAAAGTACGTTTCGTATGTCTATATTCGTATAACCATTTCTTATGGTTATCTCTTTGTGTTATAGCAGAACCATGGTGAAAACGCCACCAAGGTCCTTCAATTCTTTGGAGGACAGACCAGTAAATGATTGAGGGTTGGAAGGACAATCTGGAACTGGCGGGACTCATGAAAGTCCGCTGAGGCAAACTTTAATAGGTGAATTGAAATGTGTAGAGATAGAATGGGAGATGATTGATCAAGACGGAAATAGTATGAATTGGTTAAGTAAGTGGGCCGTGGAATGCATGTATAGTAAGTGTTACAAGGCCGAGAGGGCAACCACTGGTCGGAAGTAGAGTGTCAATGTTAAGTCGCATGAGTAAAACGATTGACGTTGTTTAAGTGAGTAGTCTTCATTTGCGAGTAAAGTTTTATGTATGGTGTCCAAGTGTGTGTTACATGAGTTTTCGTGATTTCAAAACAAATGCATAAATAGCGATTTTAGTCGAGGTTGAGTCAGCATGTGCAAGTGTGTATTTAAAGAAAAAGGCAATTCCATTTACGGCGCACAATGAAATTTTGAGTTTAGCAATTTGCAAAATACTTCGTATTTTACATAAAAAGTTGAATTATAGCAAAAAGGTCAAGAAAACGTTGGCCAGCAAAACTTTTATAACCAACACGAGTATTAACTTGATGATATCATATAAACGAATGTGAGAACCGACTAGCTTACTTCGTGTCGGTAATTTCTTTCAAACTTTTGTAGTATGAAAAGATTTTCATTTAATATATATTACTGTCGTAATAATATCGTTTGGTTGAGAAAGATTAAGTTTTACGGAAAGTTGTATGCAAACGATTCTCGAGATCGTTGTGCAGTACATTGGAGTTATGAGAATGTTGGGGTCATGTGTACCCAAGTTATTCCTAGTGTTGTTCTTTAAAATGAGAAAATGTGCAAAATGATTTATCTATCACGTTGTCATGCATGAAGGCTATGAACTCACTAGGTCATAGAGTATTACGCTATAAGCTAAGAAAGAACTCCGAGAGTGAAGAGGTGTTGGATAAATCATGGGAGAATGTTGGTAATTTTGGAATTTGTGTTCAAGATGAGAGGTGATCAGTGGGAGAGTCGAAAGTGGACTTTAGTGTCGGATGTATGAGGGTATGTACCCTTTTGTTCGATGACTAGAAATACAGTTGTCGAGGGACGATTGTGTCCGGAGGAAGGACTAGAAGTCGTCAAGGTGATGGAATTAGCAACTCGCTATGAGTAGTGTGGTGAGACAGAAAGGAAACATCCTCGACGTCAAATAAGAATTTATGGTGATCTTGTGATATTAACGTTGCACGAATAAATTGGAGATGAAGACGATGTGATGTGAATTAGATTATGATATGTTGGAAGGATTAGGTTCAGTTAGGGACCCTTGTTAAAGAATAGGTTAAGGAAGTATCGACAGGTCGACTATTGACTTTGAAGTCAGCAGTTGTGTAAGGTGTATAAGGCCTTTTTGCTTGTCACTGGGTGCGGTCTAGGTGTGTCCCGCGTATGCCTGAGCGGGCAGGAACAAAACCATGAGCGGTACCGGTATGCTGTTATGCAGAGGGTATGCGCAAAGCGGACAATATCATGTACAGTGAGCTGGGGATGTTACAGAATGGTATATATCTTGTGAAACACCCACATTTGGGGATTTTGAGTGATTGACGAATAAATCAAGGGTGAAAGAAGTTTTGGTTAAATTATTATATAAGTGAAAGCTATTGGTCAAAATACGCTTTTAGAGTTTATTGTGGTTGTGCAATAATTATGATGTGTTATGTGCTTAATTGCATTTTATTTAAATAAGTGTCGTTTTAAGTATTGCTCTTATGTGTGAGGACTGTTTGATGATCTTGTATTCTTAGTACCTTTGGGACTAATGAACTTGGTGAGTAATATACATTGCTGAGTATAAAAGAGTTGCATATACGTGTACATATAGATACATATATGAATTGACTTCATTGGGAAGGTAGCAATGAAGGGGTTGTGAGATTATCACGCCTCGGAGCGTGTGTTGCATGATGTGAGTTAGATGTATTTTAATTGTATGAGTTGATGTTGATAAATGATCATTAGATCCTTTGAGCAGATGGCTCGGTTTTAGACTTGGTTGAGTCTTGAGGGCATTCGCCCGGTTTAAATAAGCTCGACGTGGGATTGGGGTTGGAATTACATGAATTGTATTATAATTGAAGCTTACATTATGTGATTACATTGGTTATATTTTTGAGGTCATGTATGAACGTTAAGTCTTGAATCAGAAGATTAAAAGTTAAAGGACCACCGTGTAGGGGTGTTAGAATAGTGAAGGACTGTTGTTTTAGATAAGTGTTTTATTTACGGTGTGGATGGTTTATAAAGGATGAAGTATTAGGCACGAACGAAGTGAGTGTATAGACTATGCCGATCTGTGAGGGATTGTGCCCTGTCTATGTAATGGTTTGGAATCACGAAGAGCTAGCAAGAAACGAGTAAGTTGAAATTAATTAGAAACCGTGAGTTGTGGTTCAACTAAAGTTGGGGAGGAATATAATAGTGAGATAGACTCAATTAATCATGCGGGAGAACATGAAAGTACGTTTGAATTGTGTACAAATGACCATGAGAGACCTGGTCTGCTATGAGATGTTATGGGTGGAGAATGTACGAACGAGTAGTGGCATCAAATGCCAAGATAAGTGTGTCAACTAGTATGTAAGGTGAAGTTAGAAAGAGGAAGCATCCGATGGAAGTCTTTTCGGGGATTCCAGATGAAGAGTACTATTTTGTCAATAAAGTTGTTGGAGCATGTGGTTTGTAAGATGGCGTAGTGATATGGCTAATATCGGAATAGAATGTCGGAACGGTAGCGGGTGTTTATTCAAAGTGATTTTGGTTGTGTGAGTCGCTAAGTAAGTTTATGTTTTTTTTGAATTATTGGAAGTTTAACGAATATGATGGGTGTGTTAGTAAAAATGTGGTGTAGTAGATGTAAAATCTTTAAGGAATGTGAGTTGCTTCTTATGTGTGAAAGAATTGTCCGAGAAATTATTAGTTGAAGATCAAAGAATGTGTAGTAACTTTGGACGGTGATGTCGTTTTAAGATAACTTGGTTGAATGTCGTAAGTTATAATTTTGGTGCAACTGTTTGGTTATGTATAGTAATGAGAAAATGTTATCGGTATGTGGAAAAGTAGGGAGAAAGAGACAAGTAATGTTTGGAGGGTAGTACTCCACGCTAACGTGGGGAAACAATGATAGAAAGATCGGACCTAAGAATGTAGTTATAATACAGGTTCAATGGAATTATCACCCTTGATATACTACACTTTAGTGCTTGGTTGCAATGTGGTCGCGTAGGGCGATAGTGGTGTGAGGATGTAATGATGGTTTGACGTAATTATCGAAGTATTCAAAAGTGGTGAGTATGTTCAATTTAAGGTGAGTGTGGATTTTCAAGCAGTATAAGGTAATGTTATTTTGAGACCCGGAGATCGAGTTACGGTTGATGACGGTATGGTAGACCAAGAAATAGTCGGATAAAGATTTAATGATAAATAGTTACTCTAAGGAGGCTTGCAAATCCAAGTTGGGGAGCGGGTAATGATGAAAGAGGTAAGGTTAAGAAAATATGAAAAGATGAATTCTTATTCTTTCTGGACTTTTGTTTGTGATTGAGTATGTAAGACTTAAAGTGAAGAGATATACAAAAATATTTCATGTTGGTATGATGTGATTTCATTTACTAAAGTAAGAGTGGATGAAAAGAATCATTGTGTGGAGGAACCAGAAGGAATTTTTGGAAAAGTCAATTAGAAAGTTACGTAATGGTAAGGAAGTAGTTATGTTGAAGGTACAATGGAAACATCATCGAGATGCTAATATAACTTTAGAGTAAGAAGAGGATATGAAGGTTAGATATCCTTATTTGTTTACCTAGCTTGATTTCGAGGACGAACTCATTTTCAAGTTGGGGAGTATTGTAACATCTCGATTTTTATAAAAGATGACGATTGAGTTTATTAAATAATTTGAGTATAATTATTTGATAAGACATGGTTGATTATTTGATAGGTTAATTTTAGAGTTTATCCCCGTTCGAGTTACGTTAGCTGTTTGGTGTATAATAAGTTAAGGGGGTAAACTTTAATTTTAATTTATAAGTTTGAGGGTTAAAGTTGTCATTAGATGGAAGTTTGGGGGTGAGTGGTGAAACTTCAAACCCACCCACCGCCTCATGTATATCAAAAGGGATAGAAATATCTTCTTTTTCATTTCTTTTCCAGTTTTGGTGTGGTTTGTGTGTGTGTACGGTACCAAGAGAGAGAGAGAATTTGAGAAATAAAGAAGAAGAAGGAGAAGCAAATCATATGTTTAGCTGGAAACTTTGGATCACAAATTGTGGAAACAAAAGGTATAACTCTTATATATAAATTCTTCATCTTTATGTAGTTAAAGTTTTATGGGTTTAGAATGGGTTTTGATGATTTTGGATGTTTTGGGAAATTTGAGTTTATGGATAGTTTTTGTTTATGATATTAAACATATCTGCACTTTTGTAGAAACATGCAAAGCTTAAAAGTATAAATTTCTGGGTTAAATATGAACACAGTTAGTTGAGATAGTTTTGAACATCATCGTAGTTAGTTGCGATAGATATGAAGATTTGAAGATTCATAAGTGTCGCAACCTTGGGTTGCGACAAACTCATTATTATCGCAATGGAGTGTTGCGATGAGAGGTGTATCGCAACTGTTGGTTGCGATAAGGAGGTGTATCGCAACTGTTCGTTGCGATAAGGGGGCATATCGCAGTTGTTGGTTGCGATAAGGGGGCATATCGCAGCTGTTGGTTGCGATAAGGGGGACTATCGTAGCTGTTGGTTGCGATAAGTCAGTTGGTTGCGATAAGAGACGAGAATTTTAGGATTTTAGTCTTTAAAGGTCCTAAACAGTAGATTAATACCGGTACAAAATGTATATGGGTATTTCAGGTCTCTGTGAAGTCAGTGACGGAAATTCCTACGACTTTGAGGAAGTAAAAGTAGCGCGACTACTATCAGGTGAGTTCATTCTTACCTTACCCTTTTTATAATGTTTTCAAATTACGGTAAGGTGTATTTTATAAATGAACTGTTTTTGATGGATTTTTATAAAGATTTTATAAAGTAAAATCTATTATTTTAAATTGATGGTTGTGCTTACAATCATATTGGAAAAGGATTTATAAAAGAGGCTTGCTCATACGGTTGCTATGAGGAATCTATGTGATATAAATATAATTCGCTCATACGGTTGCTATGAGGAATTTATGAGGTATAAATATAATTCGCTTATACGGTTGTTATAAGGAATCTATATTAAATAAATACTTGTGCGAGTACAAATAGGTGGTATGGATCCATAGGCCTAGTGTTTAGGAAATCGAGGAATAGACGTAGATTTATTCGGAATTCCCGATTTCTAAGGAAGAAAAAGGGATTGACAAGAGTGATTGTAATCTCCTTCCTTTCTAATAAATGAGCATGTATATATTGCGATTTATTGGATATGAGCCTTAATTTAGAATCCGTTGAGATTCGTAGTGCGGCTCTAGACCATGAGAATTGACTGACTTACGTCAGGTCGTAGTCATGTAATCGGGTTTAACTCCGTTATTGAAAGATGGTTATACATGGGATAAGAAAAAGGGTAACCAGGTTTATTATAACTTGTTTACATTGATTATATAAATATTATTTTGAAACTGAATGTTCTCACTAGGCATTAGCCTAATCGTTTCAAATGATATTTTCTTACCAGGTACTAGCTCGGGAAAATAAAGGGACGTGAGACGAGAGTTTTTGGATTAGCGGAGAAGTTAATTAATGCTGAGGTTTTGATAGATTGCTTAGATAATCTAGTTAATCTGATTTTAGTGACATGATTAGATTAATAGATTATTTGAAGAATTCTATGTTTGTAAATAGGAACCTTATAGTTATTTCTCCACTTATATAAAGCTTAGAGAGTTTATGTTTAAATCTTGTTGTAATTTGAGGTTTAAATTAGCCTTGATTTTAGGGTGTTACACAATCCACTTGGTCTCACATGAGGGGGGGAGAAAGAGAGAAGTTCAAACGAAAACAGTAACTAAATAAGAGAAAATGAAAACGGTCAAATCACATGTGATTTACGCTAACGGTCAATGCAAGAGTTTGCAGCAACCTGTCGCGACCAAAGTTGCATGAATCACATGTGATTGTACACATGATCTTAGTGTAAAATCACATGTGATTCTATTGTTTTCTTATTATCTTATTTAGTTTTTGTTCTTAAATATATTTCTATATATAATACATATATACATAGTCCCCTTCTGTTATAAATCACCCAAATTGTACGAACTTTACAAAATAATTACTCACATCCATCAACTTTCCATTTAGATTTCTTTTCCTTGCGAATCAAATAACCAGATGGTAGCTAGGATTGTCTTTTTCTTCTATTGATTCAAATTAATAAGGCATATTCTATTCAAATAAAATTGGCTGGATTAATTTAGTTCTTCATAAATGAACACTCCCTTGCATGATCCACAGTTTCAATTCGATTATTTGTAATTTCTGTTGAAATATTTATGTAGTTGACTAGTTTAGCAAGGAGAAGGAAGCAACCAGAGAGAGCTTCGTTTAAGGACAGGAGGAACGAGCGTAGACAGAGGAGAGAGTTAGAGTGACTCGTAAATAGACATTATATTATTATACCCTTTGCGTTTTTTTTGTTTATCTAGTTCTGTTTTGTTTCTTCTTCTTTTTTTCTTTTGCTACAACACCTGTCTGTTTTCTCTTAAATCTATTTAATTTTTTGTTTATATTATCTTGTCTTTTACAGACATGAACACCAAAAGGAAAAGGAAAATACTAATTTCTTACAAGATGCATACAACAAGCATCTTGCTCAACTCAAAAGTAAAAATTAATACCAACTTTCACCAACATAAGAAAACATTAGAGAAATTATTATTACATGCCTGTACGAATCTACATAGGACGAAACTCAATGCCACATAAAATAAGACCAGACATAGTTCCTTCAAAACTTAGGAGTTTCAAATCCATAGGAATCGACTCCGCCCCATTATGCCTATCGTCAGATAGAGTCTCCCACACTCTAATCTCCATCCATCCATCTTCCCTCTGTTCTGGTATCCATTTAATTTTGTTCAAATTCACCGTGGTTGGGGATGTGAAAGAAATAATTTTGGTTCTTTCGACCTTTTTATAGGGTAGTAGATCACGCGCCTTCACTGGACACTTGAGCCCACGACATTTCTCGGAAAGCTTGAACACTAGGAAACAAGCATAGGTCGTATTTGATGAGAGCATTTGTGTTTCAATGTTGCATTTGATACGAAACTCATGGTGACAGAGAATGTGTACGCACTCTGTGAATCTGCACCAATAATAAGTCATGTATTGCATCATCCCATGAAATACCTTATATTCTTATTATTAAATATCTCTATTTACTGGTCTACATATTTCCAACAGAAAGAGTTAAAAGTCCTTAATGATTATCTACAACAAAATGCATATTTATTACTTGAGATGAGGAGAGTAATTAATTAAGTTGGTTGTAAAAGCAAACCTGGATTGGTCTTGAGGTTTTGTGCTGTAGACGTTTACATTTGAAAGGTCGTATATAACTGCTTTTGCAGGTAGCATATGACATTTCTTCCCATTCGCTTTGCTTAGTGAAAATAGCTGTTCATCATAGAGTTAATTACAATTCGTTTCCATCATCAAACGCATGCAAGGAATATATATATATATATACACACACAATTCGTTTCTCAAGTTGGTATTTGAAATCAATTGTAAGTGTTACCTATATAGTTTTGGTAAAAGAAAAAGCAAAAACCAAACCTTTTCACCCTTGTCAATAAGAATTCCCTTAAAAAGAAGGAAGTAGAGTTCCTCTTTAGAAGCATTTTGGGTATTTCTTTCAGATCTGTTGATTATTTGTTGACAGTCAATTGCCATTTGTGCTGCCCAGTCTATGTCCAACTCGGGTTTCAATAGTCTTGATCTTAAGTTCTTTTCATCATTCAATTCTTTATTCTCGATACCACCCACCTGTAGGTAATTGCATACCATGTTATTGTATAATCTATACAATTTTCCTCAAATACACACATGTATATATGTATATATATACACAAGAAAAAAGAGGTACACAAAAAATAGAAAGACACATGCATTCTTCAACTTACGCTACTGATGGCCTGAAACTCGATGCCATCAATAAAGATGCCCCCATTGCCGCAATAATAACGAGAAAAACTCTCTAGGAGAACATCAAAATCAGTTGTTTCATTATTATTCCAAAATCGGAACAATTCAACGGTCAACCACTTGCTTCCAGCTCTCCACTCTGCAAAATATGCGTTTAAGGTTTCATCTGCCTTCTTGTATTCTAGGTTCACGTACAATGGTCGGCTAGAAAACTTTCTTTGATCACAAAACTTAAACACCAGGTAAGCTCCATACAAGATCTTCTGACTTAGAAATTGAGTTTTTATCTGGATACGTATATTGAGATTAGAGATATCTGATATCTTTGCGACCTTCGAAAACCTACACACACAGACATATATATATATATTGAAATCAATTGAAGAATCACTTGCCTTTTCTCATTCATATGTGCCAAATATATAATATTACATTGGTTACAAATTAGGCTAGGATTGGTGATTAGAGATAATCACCGTAATTTACTAGAAATATACAATCTAAATAAGGAATATAAATTACGTTATGGTACATATCTTTAACATATATATATATATATATGTGGTGCATTTCATTTACAAACCAAATAGATTGTACAAACCCAGCAAACTACTATATTAGGAAACAACATATATATTTATGGTAATTATTATGATTCATTAATAATGATTGTGATATATATGGAAGATGATAATGTTCATTAATTATGATCATGACTTTAAATTAGGAAACATAATAAAATCAGATATTAATTAGAGTTGGTGAACGGCTAAGATTGATTTGCAGGGTTTGTACAATCTATTTGGTTTGTAACGGAAACGGACCCTATATATATATATATATATATATATATATAGAGAGAGAGAGAGAGAGAAGTTTAAACGAGAACGCTAACTATTTACGAGAACACAAGAACGGTCGCCCATGTACAAAATCACATGTGATTCACGTACAAAATCACATGTGATTTTACACTACGTGGAAATCTGGACGTGAATCACATGTGATTTTGTACAAAATCCAGGTAGTGTAAAATCTCATGTAATCCAGGTAGTGTAAAATCACATGTGATTTTGTACATGGACAGCCGTTCTCGTAAATAGTTAGCGTTCTCTATTGATCCAATGAGTTTTCATTTGAAACCACCCCTATATATATATATATATATATATATATTAGAACATTAAAAACTCTGTATAGTACCAAGCATATTGAACAAACTTTAAAATACAACTCCCTGGGGAAATTTTGAAAAGGAATTAGCAGGACTAGTTCCTCCAAATTAATTGACATGCTATAAGATTTTGATTAAATTAAAATTTCTTTACCTACATTTGGAAGTGCAAAAAATGACAAACACTGATCAAGACCTGAAAGTTAATCAGTTATTAAGTAAATTTTTTAGCAGTCAACTTTCAGAAGCAAGCTCACCCTCTCCTACTGTTTTAATCTCATGGACTCAAAGGGCGTTGCTGTCCGTAGAAAAGTAGACCTATTTGAGAATTTACCTCAAACACTGCGAGTTTTAAGTTAACGAGTAGTTATGCGGATGCAACATGATTTAAAAAGTTAATGTGCCTCAACAAGGAGAGAGAAAGACCTTGATTTTCGTATAGATCTCCACTTCACATTTTTGTATGAAAACTTGGTTGCGGATACCATTTCATTTTTCACTCCATCTGTGTTTATTGAAAGCCACTGTTACAATAAAAGACAATCAAAAGTGGCAAATGAGTTGTGACTTGTGAGAGAACATTAATTTGTTTGTCCAAAGCATAATTTAGAAAATTAACCAAGCTAAAATAATTATAAAGAGAGAATATTGTTGAGTCTATAATGCATTTAAAGATTGCATATGACATTTTGTTATCAGTTTTATAGTAGTGCATTAACTTCTATTCATTGGTCCATGGCATAAATATTTGGGCCTGATGATTGTAGGTAATATCTGTTGTGAAACTAGTTTATAAACTCACTCCATATATATCACAGCTACTGGTTATATTTGGAAATTTTTCTGAATCAGTAACAAAGAAGCTATTAATTGTAATTCAAAATTATCCAACACTACCACATTCTGTCAATTATCTCTGTTTCCTGGGTGCATATATATGCCTGAATTATCTAGCTCATCTAGATGGCTTCATATATTCTTTCCAGCTGTTGCTTTTCATGCCTGCCTTTGGTTTCTTTCCTTCCTGTATTGTGATGTCCTGTAAATTATCCATGTTGTGGCTGAATTCCAATTTAGATCTTTCATGTGGTATTTCTGAAGAGCTTTGAGCTACTAGTCTCCCTCTTCAATATTTATTGAACCTTAGCTCATGTGGGGTTCACATAACCAATGAAGGAAGATAGCATTGATTGTTATAGACTGTGAAAGGTGAGGGCCTTTCCTCACTACTCATCCCAAATAAAATAATACCCAAAGTATGCACTTGATATGTAGAACCTAAAACCTATTTTTCATATTTACAGGATCCCTAGACATCGATCGGGGTTTTCATTTAACTTGCACTACCTTCTATTTTTGCTGATTGAATTTATATTTATATAAAATAGATGTTTAAGGCAAAAATATATATAAGTCACTGCTATAGATAGATGTAGATGTGGAGAACGCAGACAACATAAACCATTAAAGATAGAATCACCTGTTGTCCATTGTGAAGGAGGATTCCTGAAGAAAGGATGGAATGGAGATCCTTCTTGGTTCTTGTGTTGGACACAGGATCTTTTGACATTTGGATTATTTTCTCATAATCTCTAGGCAGATTTTGCTCCCATTCCCACTCATCCTGCGTACAAGTGAAACAGGAGAACACTTAATTAAAAGAAGTTTAGCTGTATCACACAAATTTATGAGAATTATGTTTTTTTTTTAAAACTAATTTTCTAGCACTAGTGTGCATGCTTTACTGCTTCGATGATTTCGTAATAAATACATGGGAACCTACTTGATATTCAAAGGCTTTCTCAAGTTCTTTGACAACCTCATCCATTGTTGGGCGTTCCTCTCGCTGTTCTTTCAAGCAATGATAGGCAATCGATGAAAAAATAACCAATGATTTTGCGTCAATTTGTCCCTTGATATCATGAAAAACAATATCTTCTAATCTTTTGGTTTTGAAGCAATGTGTGGCAAACCGCGCCAGAAAAATCACTTCCCTATCTTCATTTGCCCCTCTATCATGGTTTTCAGGTTCAACATTTCGAACACCATGGAGTGGATGTTGCTGATCCATTTTAACTGTTTCAATTGCTAATCTCCCAGATAAGACTTCAAATAAAACCACACCAAAGGAGTAGACATCTGATTTATATGTTAGAATGCCAGTGGTTGCATAGAGAGGATCATAATAGCCTAACGTGCCTACACCTTTGGATATGATGAAATCAGAAATAACAGCTTCCCAGTCACGATTTAGTAGAATGCTACTGCTTTTTATGTCACCGTGAATTGAGTGTTTGGTATCAGAACCATGATGAATGTAAGCCAGCCCATGTGCAGCAGCAACACATATCTTCAGCCGTTGTTTCCATGTTAGACTAGCGCTTTTCACATGCTCTTTTAAACTTCCGTCAACCATATACTCAAAAATAACTATCTTCTCACTTGCCTCTTCACAAAATCCCAAAAGAGGAATGATATTCTTGTGGCTATAACTATAGAGCATTGCAATCTCTTCATAAAATTCATTTCCATATGAACCCTCTGTAGGAACGAGTCGCTTTGCAATAACAGCAGTGCATCCCTTGGAATGAGGAAGTTCTCCTCTATACACCTTGCCATATACTCTGTCCTCCATTATATCACTAAAGTCATTTGTGGCAAATCTAATTGCTTCAAGTGAAGTTCTTAGAGCTTCCACTCCTTTCACCTGTGTGATTATTATGCAACATGATATCATGATTAATGGAGGAATAATGAATTTCAAGCAATGAACCAAAGCTGTTATATGTTCTCACATATATGTATAGTTGTCATAAACCAAACTACTTACATGAGATTTCAATGCTTTTTCAAGTTCTTCCACGACATCAGACATTGTCGGGCGGCCGTCTCGTTTTTCTTGTAAGCATTTATATGCAATTCCTGCAAATATACTCACAGAATTTGGAAAGGTTTCCTTGTCAAAAGTGGAAGAACCTTTCTCAAATTCTTTCTTTAACTTAGGATCGACAATCTCATTGACCTTATTCTGCTTGAAGCAACGTTTGGCCATGTGGGGTAAAAATTCTTGGTCATCTTTGGACTTTTGAAAATATGCCAACCTTCCACTTAATACTTCAATTAGAACGACTCCAAAAGAGTACACATCAGACTCCTTTGTCAACATACCTGTCTTGTGATATTGTGGATCAACATATTCAAGGGTGCCTGCAACATGAGTCATGACAAAGGAAGCCTGCATATTTGCAGGGCCGATTCTTGACAACCCAAAGTCACTAATCTTCCCTACCCAATTATGACCCAACAGAATGTTTGAGCTCTTTACATCACGATGTATTATCCTATGATGCTCTCCAACACCATTATGGAGAAACTCAATCCCACGGGCTGCATCAAGGCAAATCTGCAGACGCTGCGTCCATGTGAGATTGTTCTTGGTATCATTGCTACAAATATATGCATCAAGGCTTCCCTTTGAGGCATACTCATATACAAGAATACGCTCATGACCTTCATCACAAAAGCCAAGAAGTGAGACAAGGTTTTGGTGCCTAAAATAAGAAAGCACTGAAATTTCTTGCAAGAACTCTGAAGTTCCTTGTCCGTATTTACGATCTAACCGCTTAACAGCAACTGTGCTTCTTCTTCTTTGGTACCGTGAGAGTTTTGCCAATGACACTCGCTGAAATATATTCTCTGGGACGTATTTTTGTACATCGAAGTGGAAGAGATCAGCCTTGTACACTTTCCCATATCCACCACGGCCGATTACAAAATCATCATGAAAATTATGAGTTGCTAACCTTATCTGTTGTAATGGAATTTTCATGAACTCCAGGTTTTTCACCTGCACCATTCAACATCATTGGAAATCTAAAGTAAAATTCTATGTGCACTTTCACATGGTCTCACCTTACCTGTAGATTTTCAAAGGCGAGTTAATGGAATAAAACTTATTGAAGAGCAAGTTCCATTACCTTGTAGGAGTCGTCTTCATCTTCTTGCTTTCCTTTCACATCAAGCGCAGCCTAATATATATTCATAAGAAGGAAGAAAATGAATTAATATCATTCTTTTATAAAACATGTGACTTATGCGAAATATAATGAGCCAAAATATCAAACTTAGAAGATGTTCCGATTTCTGGACATTGTATGCCAAGTGTCCAATTAGTTCACGCATGAAATCAACACATCAATACGATTTATCTATAACAACAGTTACAGTTTGTTTAATAGTCACAATAATGTTGGAATCAAACTCCGATCAGCTGCAAGCTGATGGGAGCAGCAGACAATATTCTGGAGGACAAGTGTTGGTTAATTAATTAGTTATTAAGTAGTTATAAGTGGTTAGTAGTTATGCAAAGGCAGTTATAAAGTTAGTTAAATAACTGATATGATGGATATGTATATATATATATATATATATATATATTTGATTGTTGTAAAAACTATGTGATGTTTGAAGAAATTAAAACAGATAAATAAAATTAGGTGTGTTCTTCATGTCAATTTGATAGGTTTCTAAGTGATCTCTCCAGTGAACATCAAATTGGTATCAGAGCCTGTTGAAGATGAATACTGCCACTTCATTCAGTCACGATTCACTTCCAAAACTCACTAAATACAACTTTGAAAACTGAAGCATGGGAACAAGATGCATGGGAATGTATTACAGCGGGTTATGAAGAACCAAGTGCAACAGAAATCGTGGCATGTCTGCGAATCAGATGAAGGCATGGAAGGAGAAGCGTATGAAGAATGAGGTCTCTCTTTATCTCGTGTATCAATCGGTTGAAGACTCGGGCTTTGCGAAGATTGCTGGTAGTACAACAGCAAAACAAGCCTGGGAGACGCTGGAAATAGCATTAATTCAAAGGTGCTGATCGGGTAAACAAGTACGGCTCCAAACTCTACGTGGTGAATTGGAGGCCATGAATTGAAGATGAAGGAGACAGAAGGAGTCTCATATTACATCACTCGCACATGGGCGGACTTGTAGTGGTGCCAACGGTGGCACGTGGCACCGTATTATTCTTCCATGGTAGAGTTAGCTTGCAAGCCTTGTTTTCCCACTTCAGACCCAGGTTCAAGTCCTGATATACACATTTTTCTAGTTTTTAGCTTTTAATTTCATATTTATTATGTTTCTAAAAAAATTGCAATAACAGGACTCGAACACGAGACCTCACGCTTGAAAAGCAACGAACTAACCACCAGACCAATATTGATTTTGTGAAAAATATTTCAATATTTGTTTCTTATAGTCAAATGGTGCCACCATTTGAAAATATTTATGGGTCCGCCCCTACACTCGTGTACAAATGGTGGTGAATCAACTCACGAAATCGTGAAACTCTTTTTTTGAAGTATATAATATTTATATACGGCAAATGAAACAAATAAAATCGCACACCCTCTTCACCTTTGGTAAGGTTTGAACCCATGACCTCCTACAAGGCCAAGGGCTCTAATACCGCTAGGCTAAAGGCCCTTTGGAGAAAATTCTACGGTCGTTAACCGAAAAATTTGAGAACGTTGTGTGTGAAACTGAAGAGTGTAAAGATGTCAATGGTTTATCAATCGAAGAACTAACAGGTTCACTAGAAGCACATGAGCAAAGAGAAGGAAAAAGGAAGGAAGAGTCACTTGATGAAGCATCGCAAACAAAAGCGACAATCAATGATGTAAAGACCTTATATTCACACCTAACAATCATAGGAGAGAGTAATTCTGGAATGCATAATAGTAATCGAGGAAGAGGCCGTGGAAGAGAGAACAATTACCGGGAAAAGCAACAAACAACACAACATTTGTGGCAAAACTCACATGGTAGAGGACGTGGACATGGAAGAGGAGGATTTGGATACGTCTGACTGTCGATTGTTATAATTGTGGTAAGCATGGACATTATGCAAAAGATTGTAGATCAGAGAGGAAAATGGAAGAAAACACCAATCTGATGACGGAAGTAGAAGGTGTTCTCCTGATGGAACATGAAGAACCAATTTCAGAAACTGATACAATGTGGTACCTTGATTCTCGTGCTAACAATCACATGAGTGAACATAGAAAGAAGAATTGAAGACGTGTACTATCTCCCAGCCATGAAGAGCAATATACTAAGTCTAGGACAACTTATGGAGGATGGTTACTCATTAGTGATGAAAGATAAGAAACTACACTTGGAAAACAAAGAAGGTACTGTATGTCAGTAGCAATAGTTAGAATGTGTAAGAATCGCACGTTCAAACTTAATTTCAACAATGTAGCAAAAAAAATGACTAAATAATGATTTGGTGGATATAGAATCAATGTGACATTTAAGGTTTGGGCATCTGAATTTTGGTGGATTAAAGGAGTTGGCAAGAAAAAACATGGTACATGTCCTACCTAAACTCGATCATTCTGGTTGTTTTTGTGAAAGTTGTGTTTTTGGCAAGCAAACAAGATGTTCATTTCCATGAAAAGCAAGCTACCGGCAAAGGAGTTGATGGAATTAATTCACAGTGATTTCTGTGGGCCAATTTCACCGATCTCCTTTGGAAGCAAAAGGTACTTCATTACGTTTATTGACGATCTTACTAGAAAATGTTGGATGTAATTTTTAGAGGAAAAGTCAGAGACACTTAAAATCTTCAAGAAATTAAGGTAATCGTTGAAAAGCAAATGAGTCAACGCATTAAAGCTCTACCATAATAGAGGAGGAGAAAACGTACATGTCCACATCATTTAATTTTTTTGAAGATGAAGGAATTAAAAAATTTCTGACAGCCTCCTTCTGTTCCCCCCAACAAAACGGAATTGTTGAACGAAAGAAGCAACTATTATGAATATGGTTCGTTCAATGTTGAAAAGTAAGAATGTGCCATGTTAAAGAATATTAACTTAGTGCTAAAGAATATTAACAAGGTTCAGGGTCTGTTCTGTCGTTTCTCAATAGTTTTGGGTTTGTTTTGCCTTTTAGTTATTTTCCCTTTGTATATACCTTTTGCTTTCCTCGGGTTTGGATCACGATTAACAGATGAATAACATAAGCAAACTTTGGCTCCAAGCTTCTTCTCTACTATCATCAATGGATTATCAAATCTGGTTCAAATCATAATATGGTATCAGAGCTCAAGGTTTGTCCCTCTATCTGTGTTCTCATCTCTACTATATCCAACCATTCAAAACCTAAATCTCATGTTCTTACAAAATGAATGTCATATCCATTCTAAATGATCAGTGATTGTTCACGATTACCATCATCCCAAATCGATAGAAATCAAACCCTAACCACATTTTTTCTTATCCAAACCTTAATATAATCAGATTTGTGAAACCCTAACTTTTGTCTGACGGGACTCAAACCAGATTCAAACTCTGCTCCGTTTGTTCTTCTATCTTTGAAATCTACTTGTCCTTCCCAACCAAAATTGTTGTTTTGGTATCCTTGAAATCTGCTTTACCAGCCCCTCCTTGCCTCTGCCTTTATCTTCAAAATGTCTAACCTTGCTACAGTTCACAACAGACCTATATCAGTGGTTCTCGATGGAAATAATTATATTCTCTAGAAGCCTCACATGACAATCTACTTGAAATCAAATGAATTATATAGCTATGTCACTGGTTTATCTACAGCCCCAACCAAAGAGAATAATGAGTCAGATGTTGCCTTTGCAAAGAGATCTAATGATTGGGATATCAAAAATGCAAAACCTATGGGATTTTTTAATTCTTCCACTACAACTGAAATCCACCAACAGTTTCTTTGTTATACCACCGAAAAGAAGTGTGGGACTTTCTTGCCGGTAGATTCACCACAACAGGTCTTTCTCATCGATATCAATTGTGGTCAGCCTTTCAGAGTAAACGTCAACAACCAAATTAATCTATTAGCTCTTTCATATATGAGATGCAAATTATCAAGGAACAACTAAATTTAGCTGCTCCACAAATTGTTGATGACACCGCTAAGCAATTTCAAGCTTACTTCACTCAGCCACACTTGATTACAATCCTCATGGCTCTCACAGACAAGTTTGAGAATGTTTGGGCATCTCTTCTTCATAGACAACCTCTTCCCACGCTGAATGAGGCTATCATAGAGCTAATAAGTGAAGAGACCAGAATGAATTCACGCTTATCTTCTCTTCAAGATACGGTTCTCCAGGTTTCAACTCCGGGTTCAAGAGTAAATCGTACCTTCAGTGATACAAATACTGCAACCAAATGGAACAACCGCAGTGCCAATGATTTGCAGTGCACCTTTTGTCACTCATCCTCTCATACTCTGCTCAATTGTCCAGTACGTTATTGTAGATGGTGCAATGTCAAACACCCAAAGCATTATGAATCAGGCTGTTCCAAACATCCTAGACATGGTTCTTCCCGGCAACAACAATTTCGTTCAAGGCCATTTGTTGGATCTGTTACCCCAGATGTTCCTACCCATGTGACTCAATCACAAGGCACATCTGCCTCACCTTCCAGCAATGACCACATGGATCTAATGAAGCGTAACCAGGAGATAATGGCTAAACTCATGGCCGGTTCCATTATCGTTTGGCTACTTGAATCAGGATGTTGCAACCATATGACACCTCACTTAGATTTCTTTGTCAGCAAACAACCACCACAATCCCTTCATTCAGTCTCAACTGTTGATCGCACTCGCCTTCTTTAGTGTACATATGTCTACTTCCCAGTTATACTTACCTAATACAGTTCACATTCCCAATCTCTCTATCAGCCTTATATCTGTAAGCCAACTATGTGACAACGGTCTAACAGTTACGTTTACGTTTTCTCGTTCTGGTTGTGTTGTGTAGGATCCAAAGACCATGGAGACTCTTGGAATAGGTCGTAAAGCTGGTCGGATGTTTGAGATGATCTACCTTTGCCTACCTAAATCTTCATCAGCTCCTTTTGCTGCTTCTGTTCCTAGTCTTTCATCTTATGAAACATGGCATGCTTGTTTGGGTCATATGTCGGCCACAAAGATAACTCTTTTGGAAAATTCTGGACTATTAGGCCCTATGAAACCCGAAACACTTTCTTGTTTATCTTGTAAACTTTGGAAACATCATTCTTTACCATTTGATATTAATGAATCCAAGTCTGTTGCTGCTTTTGATCTAATTCATTCTGATGTGTGGGTACGAGCACCAATTCCCTCTATGGGTGGTGCTCGGTATTTTGTAATTTTCATTGATGATCATACTCGTTTAACATGGATTTATCTTATGAGTTATAGATCAGAATTACCTGATGATATTTATATGACCTTTGCTCGCATGATTCATACTCAATTGTCCAAGACCATAAAAGTTCTTCGAGCTGACAATGCCATGGAATACAAGGCATCTTCTCTTCTTCAACTTCTTCACCAAGGTACTATACCTCAGTATTCATGTCCAGGTACATCTCAACGAAATGGTCATGCCGAACGAAAACATAGGCACATCCTTGACATTGTCCGTACTCTTCTCATTTCTGCCCAATGTCCTGAACGATTTTGGGGTGAAGCTGCCTTCACTACCGTTACACCATCAATCGTCATCCAACTCTCATTCTTCAACACAAGTCACCCTACGAGTCCTTGTACAGCACAACCCTGCTTATGATCTTCTCAAAGTTTGGGGTGTGCTTGCTTTGTTATGCTTCAACCTCATGAACGCTCAAAATTGGAGCCTCGCTTTCGTCTATGTTGCTTTCTTGGTTATGGAACTGATCACAAAGGGTATCGATGTTGGGATCTAGTATCCAAATGTCTTCGAATTTCTCGTCATGTCACATGCTGGGAAGACAAAATGTTCTCATTCATTTCAAAGTTCCAAATTCCTTTTTCTACCTCTCTTCCTTTCTTCACTGACGCTTCAATCTCTCTTGATTTACGCGATTCTGACATTACCACAATTGAACCATCATCTCCTATTGATCCTCCTCCATCACCATCTTATAATGATCACTCAACATCTGCTCCATCTCCACCACCTCTTCCTGAGCCATCCATCGGCTCAATGGATCCAAGCACTTCTCAACCAACAGAACAACGTCGGTCTGATCGGGTAAGACAAATTCCTTCTCACTTACGTGACTATCAATGTTATGCCACCCTTATATCTCATCATGAACCTTCTTTTTCGAAAGCTTCTACTAACCCTATCTGGTAGCAAGCAATGAATTAAGAGCTTCAAGCTCTTGATTGTGCTCAAACATGGGATTCGGTTCCTCTCCCTCTAGGAAAATCCATTATCGGTTGCAAATGGATTTACAAAATAAAGACCCGTTTTGATGGTTCAATCGATCGATACAAAGCCAGACTAGTTGCAAAAGGTTTTAACCAAGAATATGGTATTGATAACGAGGAAACCTTTGCACCCGTGGCTCAGGTTACAACTGTAAGAAGTCTACTTGCCATAGCTGCCATTCGAAAGTGGTCTCTTTATCAGATGGATGTTAAAAATGCTTTCCTCAACGGTGATCTTTCTGAGGAAGTTTACATGAAACCACCTCCAGGGATCTCCCATCCAAAGGGTTCGGTTTCCAAGTTACGCAAGGCCCTTTATGGTCTCAAGCAGGCACCTCGTGCTTGGTTCGAGAAGTTCAGCAATACTATTCTTTCCTTGGGATTCTCCTCTAGTGCAAATGACTCGGGACTCTTTACTTGTACAAGTGAGACAAGAATCATTCTCCTATTGTTGTATGTTGATGACATGATTATCACCGGTAGTGGCAGCGCCGATATTGTTCACCTAAAACAGTCTCTCAGTTCATGTTTTGAGATGAAGATCTTGGGAAGTTGCACTATTTTTTTGGCCTTGAGGTCCTCTACGACTCTTCAGGCATCTATTTGTCCCAAGCAAAATACATTTCAGATATCTTATCTCGTGTAGGCATTTCTGACGGCAAGACTGCTTCTACACCTCTTGTGAACAACCTTGCTCTGGGTGCTTGCTCTGGGTGCTGGGCCTCCCCTTCGTGATCCTACCTGGAACCGTCAACTTGTTGGGTCTTTAGTCTATCTTAATGTGACACGACCAGATATAGCCTATGTTGTTCATGTTGTGAGTGAATTAATGGTTTCTCCTTGTTCAGAGCATTATGGAACCGTTCTTCGTATTCTTCGGTACCTTAAAGGTACTATGTTTCATGGGTTATTCTTTTCTACCAATTCCTCCTTCATTCTCAAGGGTTATTCCGATGCCGAATAGAATGGAGATTTGAGTGACCGTTGTTCTACTACTGTTTCTGCTTCTTTCTTGGTGATTCCCATATCTCATGGCATAGCAAGAAACAATCCTTAACATCCAAATCGACCATCGAATCTAAATATCGTGCCTTGGCTGATAATGCTCAAGAGTTAATTTGGCTAATGTGGTTTCTCGCTGATATGGGTGATACCCAACCTTCTGGCACTACTCTATGGTGTGACAACCTAAGTGCATTTCAAATTGCTCATAATCATGTTTTTCATAAACGAACCAAACACATTGAGTTTGATTGTCACTTTATAAGGCAACATGTTGTGCGCAAAACAATCCAACTTCTTCATATCTCTACATTTGATCAAACCGCTGATATCTTCACCAAAGCTCATCTTCCGGGTCGTTAATCTCGCTCATTCTTCCCCGTTTTGAGTTTGAGGGGGGTGTTAAAGAATATTAACTTAGTGCTAAAGAATATTAACAAAGTTCAGGGTCTGTTCTGTCTTTTCTCAATAGTTCTGGGTTTGTTTTGGCTTTTAGTTATTTTCCCTTTGTATATACCTTTTGCTTTCCTTTGGTTTGGATGACGATCAACAGATGAATAACATAAGCAAACTTTGGCTCCAAGCTTCTTCTCTACTATCATCAATGGATTATCAAATCTGATTAAAATCATAATATGCCAAAAGAATTCTGAGTTGAAGCGGTTCAATGTGCAGTATACATCGAGAACAAGTGTCCTCATGTTAACCACAAGGCTTGTGGCGTACTGATTAAGGCTTGTGGGGGATGTGGCTAGTAACCCATCTACCCCAAGTTCGAATCCAGGCGCTTCCAACTTGTGGCCACTGGGGATAAACTCAGGGCTGCACGCTTTAGCAGCTGGGGCAATTGCCTCACCTTGTTGGGATTAGTCGGGGCAATGTCCTCGGATACCCTTCCAAAAAAAAGTGTCCTCATGTCAAATTGGGTAACAAAATGCCTTAAGAAATTTGGAGTGGTGCGAAGCCTACCGTATCGCATTTCAAAATATTTGGTAGTATTGTTTATGCACATGTACCTAGTCAAACTAGAAAGAAGCTTGATGATAAGAGCAAAATGTTTGTGTTCATCGGATATGATGAAGAAACTAAAGCGTTCAGGTTATATGATCCGCTTGAAAAGAAAGTTAAAGTAAGTAGAGATGTATACATCAATCAGGAAAGTGCATGGGACTGGATGATCAGCAGGTGTTTTCAGTATCCACCGAGACCTACCAAAAACCAGTATCCCAATAGCTCCAAGTGTTCCAACAGATACCCCAATCAATTCTAAAAATGATGATGAACCAATACATCCAAGAATGAGGAGTCTACAAGATTTATATGAATCCACCAGTGAAGTGAAATGCACTTGGTATGTCTTTTAACTAATGATGAAAACATAAATTTTGGAGAAGCAATAAGAATAAGAAGTGGAAAGAAGCGATGCATGAAGAAATCAATGCAATCGAAAAGAACAAAACATAGGAGTTGACAGAATTAACGGAAGGTCACAAACCCATAGGCGTAAAGTGGGTTTATAAGTGGAAGATGAATGTTGCAGGAGAAATTCAACGATACAAAGATAGACTCGTTGCAAAAGGATATAGTCAAAAAGAATGCATCGATTATGACGTGATCTTCCCTTCGGTAGCAACAATGTAAACGGTCAGACTACTTATTTCACTTGCAACACAAAATCAGTGGACGATGTATCAAATAGATGTTAAGTCTGCATTTTTTAATGTTGTACTTGAAAAAGAAGTATATCAAGAACAACTACCTGGTAATGCAAAAGTTGGAGAGTAAACTAAAGTTCTGAGATTGAACTAAGCATTATACGGGTTGAAACAAGTCCCTCGAGCCTGGAATACTCGCATTTGCTCTATTCTTGAAAAGAATGAGGTATGTACAAATATGTCCATACGAGCACACATTATATGTGGATGAAAATAGATTGTTAGGGCAGGTTTTATAGTTGATTTAAAGTTCAAGGGTTGATTTGTAATAGTTTATTTTGAGCCTTATTAGTGAACGGGCCGTGGGCTTGTTAACCACGGGCCCATAGTATTTAATGTGAGATTAGCTTGGCAAAACAAGCTAATCATCCTTTCACTTTTCCAAACAGTATTGTATTATTCTCTCTGAAAGTGAATGACAGGGATGACCAGTTGAAATCATTTGTTCTTATTGTTCATCTATTTCGATTTCATCATTGTTGCACGGATCTGGTTTTAACAATTGCTATCAGAGCCCGGTTTAACTGGAGTGCTAGCTTCCGGACCTTCGAGTTCGGGATCTGCACAAGCCACAGTAAATCCGAATCATGCATCTTCATCGAATGCTGACTCTTCTGATTTAGATTTACTGTTTCAATATTTCTATGATGACATGCTTAAATCTTCTGCTCCTGCCTCAGCGCAACCGCGACTTGAAGCTGCTCGCAATGAGGATTCGGTCGCTTTATCTGGTCCGCATCCGTCTACGAGTACGCCGTCAACATCTATGGAGACAGCTCAACCGTCATCATCAGATACGAATGCACCTGGTACTGTAACCCCCTCTGAGGAACCTATAATCACGGAGATAGCTCCTACTGATTCGTCCTCTGCTACAACCGATGCTCAACCTCTGAACTCCTCGGAACTAGAAGTTGTTCAACCATCGACGAATCCTCTCCCACTTTCTCCAAGAAACAAGACTACTACTCTTGAAGCAGTTCAAGACCTTCCATCTGGTTCGTATGTGGATCCTGATGTGTCTCACTCTATTCAGCAGCCGCTTCCACACTCCACCAAATGGACGAAGGCCCATCCCCTACATCAGATAATCGGTGATCCTTCTACTCTTGTTCGTACACGAGGCGCTTCCGCCAACTTCTGTCTATTTTCCGGCTTCTTAAGCAAGATTGAGCCGACGAACGTACGCGAAGCGCTCGAAGATCCGGACTGGATCATAGCCATGCAAGAAGAGCTAAATCAATTCGAAGCTCTCAAGGTATGGCGACTGGTTCCACGTCCAAAGCACAAGACGGTGATCGGTACCAAATGGATCTTCAAAAATAAAAAGGATGAAGACGGCATCGTTGTTCGCAACAAGGCGCGTCTTGTGGCCAAAGGGTACCGACAACAAGAGGGGATCGACTACGATGAGACCTACGCTCCGGTAGTGCGCATCGAGGCAATCCGTATGTTTCTCGCGTATGTCGCGCACAAGAACTTCACGGTCTTCCAAATGGATGTGAAGACAGCCTTTCTTTACGGCGACCTCCAAGAAGAAGTTTATGTGTCGCAACCCGACGGATTTGTGGACGACTCGAAGCCTGATCATGTCTACATCTTAGACAAGGCACTTTACGGCTTAAAGCAAGCTCCGCGAGCATGGTACAACACCCTGTCTAAGTTCTTGTTAGAATCCGACTTCACACGAGGTACCATTGATTCTACTCTGTTTATCAAGAACGAAAAGGGTCACATCATCCTAGTCCAGGTATATGTCGATGACATCATTTTCGGTTCCACTAGTCCTTTATATGCAAAGAACTTTGCCACTCTTATGGGATTTTTTTTAAAATGAGTATGCTTTGTGAGATGATTTTTTTCCTTGGTCTTCAAGTTAAACAACTGTCGACCGGAATATTCATAAACCAGTCTAAGTACATCCGGGATATTCTTCGGAAATTCCAGTTGGAACAGTCCTCACCTATGAACACTCCCATGGCAACCAATACAAAGCTTCACGCCGATCCTCGCGGAAAGGATGTGAACCCTAAATTGTATCGGGGAATGATCGGTTCTTTAATGTACTTAACTGCCAGTAGACCGGACATCATGTTTTCGACCTTTCTTTGCGCACGTTATCAATCCAAACCTAAAGAGTCTCACTTAATAGCCGTTAAACGAATTTTTCGTTATTTACGTGGTACTGCTGATCTTGGCCTTTGGTACCCGAAAGAGACAGGTTTTGGACTTTCCGCTTACTCTGATGCGGATCACGCCGGATGCATGTTGGACCGCAAGAGTACATCGGGACACATCCAGTTTTTGGGAGATAGCCTGGTCAGTTGGGCATCGAAGAAGCAACAATGCGTCTCAACGTCAACTGCCGAGGCCGAGTATGTCGCCGCTAGAAGCTGCTGTTCCCCCAAGTCATCTGGATGAGGACACAACTCAAAGACTACGGCTTCACGTATGTCAAAGTCCCGATCTACTGTGACTCGAAGAGCGCCATTGCCATATCAAGCAACCCGGTCCAACATACCAAGACGAAGCACATCGACGTTCGGTATCATTTCATTAAGGATCACGTCGAAAGAGGTACAGTCGAACTCTACTTCGTAAATACTGGACATCAGTTAGCAGACCTTTTTACCAAAGCCTTGGACGAAAAACGCTTTAAAACTCTTGTGTTCAAGCTAGGTATGCTAAATCTGAAGACTTAATCCGACTGTGTGCCCGTTACAAGTTCCATACACATACGAGTAACTGTCTACTCATCATCCGGTGTTTACCCTCCTGATGCATGAGCACACACTTCCTCGCACTTGTATTCTACTTGTTCCAGTTACATCGCTAGATTTAGTCTCTGTATTTATTTTGTAGATTTCATTTGTTTCCCTTCTTTCTTCGTGTGTTTCTTTCATCTCATACTGTCGTCTACTTATAAATGTCACTACCTGTGCTTTCACGGTATATTCATGTGTTCAGGGGGAGCCCACTGCGGTATCAGGTACGTTTCCTTATCTGTTGAGGGGGAGCGTCACACACAGTGTATTCTTTATAAATTGTTAAAACGTTTTTGTGTGTGTGGGCACTCCTGTGTGTTTTTGTTTAGCTTATGATCATCATCTGAGGGGGAGCGGCACAAATGTTTTTTCTTTAAAAGTCTATAAGTTTTTTTAGTGTGTCGGACCCCTCCACTGCACTCTACTGCACTATCCGAGGGGGAGCAATGCAATCCCCATGCTCAGTTTGAGCGGGAGCGAGAGAATGTCCTCTTCCAGTTCCGCTTACTGCAAAATTCCGAAATTATCCGGACAGTATCCGGACAACCCAAGTTATCCGGACCGGGTCACTACCCGGGTTGGGTAAGAACCCGGATACCCCATCCGGGTATATATAACATCCGGGTTTCTCTTTTCTCATTTACCCGGATTCCCCTGCTAAAACCCTAAACCCTCTCGTCTCACTCTCTCTCGCTCGGACTCCATCTCACATCCTCGATTCTCGATAGCTTTTCGTCCAGATTCAGGTATGTTGTTCGTCCTACCTTTCCGATCACATTGATACTTAGTTCACACACTTCGGCACACATCTCGACCATCGATTTAATAGATTGGTCATTTCCTCATGTGTGATCATTTCCTCATGTCGACACTACCTAAATGATTTCCACAGTGATTAAATCGATGTAGTGTTAGTTTGGAAATCTTG
This sequence comes from Saussurea involucrata, assembly GCA_033807775.1. NCBI lineage: Eukaryota > Viridiplantae > Streptophyta > Magnoliopsida > Asterales > Asteraceae > Saussurea > Saussurea involucrata. The sequence goes on along the minus strand of CM066321.1, from coordinate 70,709,201 downwards.
AATATCGTCCGGAGACGTTCGTCATATTCGGACACATTCAAGATTAGGGTAGTTTATCCGGTCACGTTCAAACTTTAAGATATTTTGTTCGGACTCTCACATCACCCGGAAACCCTAGTTGTCCGGGAACCTTCGGGTTTTCGGTAAGTTCAACTACCGGGAAGCTTGTGTGACCGGACTCCTTGACCGGAAACTTCTATCATAAGGAACCCTTGTCCGGGTCGTTCATTTTATCTGGAAAGTCCATCCCATCCGGACACCTTTTTTATCCGGAGAGTTTGTGTTATCCGGATTCTCTTGTTCTCCGGATAACTCTCGTCAAATGAACCCTTGTCCGGGTTGTTCATTTTATCCGGACACCTATGTTATCCGGACAGCTTTGGTTATCCGGACGGTTTGGTACTTCAGTTTATCATATCCGGACACCCCTGTTGTGTCTAGTACGTACCTGTCTTATCACTGCCAGTCCTCGATCTGTCTCGGATTGCGCCAATCAAAGCAAAGGTACGCGCCGACACTTGTTCATCCGTCTCAGTAACTAACCGTGCGCTTCTTTTACAGATATTGCAATGGCGGATCAACAAAATCCACAACAACCTCCGGAAGAGCATATACCTCAAGAAGAGGAAATCATAGACGAAGCAGCAGATGCTGTCTTGGTTGACCCTGACCATGGCATCGAGATGGAGGCAAACAATCACTACCTGGACCCGACGCTCTTCAGACCCAACCCTAACCACCAGGTTATTCTGGACATTCTTATGCGCCATCCTATCTGTGAGGCACTCACTTGCACTACCGATGTCCCCTTGCTCTATGTTCTACAAGTTTGGTTCACGGCACAGGTCCGCACGGCCGGCACTTCACAGACTATAACGACAATGATAGACAACCAGCCGTTCACCCTGACGCCTGATTCCTTTCGACGCCTCCTTTCTCTTCCGGTTGCCGACGCCGCAGGTCATGAACGGTACGATCCTACCGTAAATGACGACACGCTATGCGCACAAATCAGCGCGCTCGACTACAACCATGATCTTCCCAGACCTTCAGCGTTCAACCGGAAATACCTAGCCCCCATCTGGTACACCTTGTTTACGATTCTGAACAGGTGTCTATCATCTAGATGGAAATGTATAGATCAGTGCACCGCTGACTTTCTACGCCTAGTTCACGCCGTCTGCTACAACCGCCATGTCGACTTCCCCATGATCATCTGGCGTGAACTAGTTACCGCCATCCGACACATCGGAGGAACGAAACAGAAGAAGTTCCTCCCGTACCCGCGTTTCCTATCGCTAGCAGTGCGTCAACACATGGACGCTAATCCAGCGATACACAGACGTGCTGCACATCCGGTATGCCCTATCCGCTATCTTCAGTTCATGGTTATTCGCAACCCATCCAATGCGGTAGCTATGCCCATCCCTGAAGCCCTATTAGCCATAGCTGATCCCAATGCACCAGGGGTAGTTGCTTATAGGGGAGAGTTAGGTAATCCCATGGTCCATCCAGAGCCGGAGGGACCTGCCCAGGGATCTAGACCCGAGCGTTGTGAGGGTCCAAGAGTGAGAGGTGGAAGGGCCCGGCAAGCAGGTGCTGCCGGGCGGGGTGTGTTAGTTGTGAGAGGAAGGGAAGCGAGTGTAGGCGGTGCAGCGGGATCGCGACCCGGGTCCAACAACATCCAAACCGGTCCTTCATCTAGACCACACTCGACCGCACCATATGTTACTGAACCCCCTTCACCATCTCTGCATGTTGAAGACGTGGAATCTGACTCCACGGACTCCGATACCGACCGTACCATACGCCTGAAACGCATACCTCACAGTATCGGACCCAATCCAGATTTCACTGTCGGAATCCCTCTTGACTCACCTCCTCATACTGGAACCGGACCTATTATTAGGACATCTGAGGGAGAAAAAGTAGAGGAGTTAGATCAGGCGAGGCGGAGAGAACTGCGTTCAAAGTTGAACCAGGAAAGATCGAGCCGTAAAGAAAAAGAGGCTCCAGAGCGACCCCAAACGAGTGACATCCGGGTAGCCACATCTGCTATCCCGTCTCATTTGTTGGGACGGGGTATTGAAGAAGACTCCGTGGACCTAGCAGAGCAATTGCACGACCCCCTCAGCCACTCATCCGTCTCTCAAAAGACGGTTGTTTCAGTCTCACACGGGGATATAGCACAACTTCCACCGGTCTCTCACTCGGAGAGTACTAGTGTTGAAACAAGAGACCAGCAACCCCCGGTCTCGGCTTCTTTCAGTGCACCATCGAGTATAGATCCACTTGTTATTGAATATTCTTTGACTAGGACACTTGATGCGGAACAACACCAAGTCGCGGCTCTTAGTGACCCGACCGGAACGTCTGTAGTGTCTCCGTCTGCCGGAACACGAGGATCGGACGGAAATCCTACCACAGCTATTATCACGCCAACTGTGAACGTAGGTGGCTTTACCCCCGTGGTAGATGCCTCAACGGGTAACCTAAGTGGTCCCGGAGTTAGTAACCCAGACTTTGTGTCACCAGGGTCCCTGGACAGCACCCTTAAGGTTGTCCGCTAGGCAATGGAGCAAAATATGCAGCAACATGTAGCCGCTGAACTTGCCAAAGTTATGCGCGCCATCAAATGCAAAGACAAGGTCGTCGAAGCTGAATCCGCACCTGTACCTCCACCGATCTCAACTCAACCTATCTATTCGGTGGACACTCTAAAGACGATGCTACTGGCCCAACTGCTCCAAGAATCAGAAACAAACGCCTCAACCGAAGCAGACCTGCTCTCCGTTCTGAAATCCCAGGTCACTGCCCCTTCATCATCTATTACATCTCGCCTGGACTCTATCGACTCAACTCTCAAGGACTTCCACCGAACTCTTACTTTGATGTCCGAGAGAGTCAGTTCCCTAGAAGATACCTGCAAGAGTCAAGCAGGCGGTCTGAAGCGGAAACACGATGACCAGGATGATCCTGATCACCGTGAGGGGGAGAAAAGACCCAGATTATCCGAGACCGAGACCGCCGCTCTGATCCAGACTGAAGCTACAACAGTGGTTCAACAGGAACCCCCAACTGCGGCAGCTACTACAGAAGCACCCGAAGCCGAGTTGCCATTAGCCGAGATGGTAATCGACATGGAAATTTCAGATGATGAAGACCCGACGGTTGAAAAGCCCGAGGGTTCAACACAGGAACTGGTCGACTTTGATTCATCAGACAGACCGCTACTGGATATGATAGATCCAGATTGTGAAACCAACCCGGAGACCGAAGATGCATGGTATCAAAAAGCCGCCAGTGCCGTAAATCTCCAGGTAAATTTGGGTTTCCCTACTGATGAAGACGACAACATCGATTATGATCAGTTCCTGCTCCAGAATTTTTATGGCACTTCTCCCGTTCACTATGCTCAACCCGCTGGAACTTCTACAAGACATGAGTCTACTACTTCCGATCTTCCGACAACCCCCTACAAACGACAGCTTCTGATCTTCCTCCCCATCCTCAGCATCAAATTCGTTGGGAGAAGATCACGGTACTCATCCCTCACCTGGAGGAATCATTGAAAAAGTTGTTCGTACACAAGCTTCGCCCGATCGAGCCGACCTTCTGTCTGGGTATTTACAACTTTAGCCCAGAATTTCAACGCCATTATATCAGTGCAATGCAGCGGTGTCTTCCAGTCAGCCAAGTCAGAACCAAGCATCGAATCACAGAGGTACTTAACATCCATTCACGCCGCATCATGAGGATCGTCTATCCAGTCTTCACCGTTCGCCGCGAAGATGGTAATGAATGTAAATTCTCTGAAGCCGACTTCCAGCACCTCCGATCGTTCGACTTCCTGGCTATTCTGAAAGACCTTCGTACAAGAACCATCCGACCGCTTGAAGTTACAAAGGCACTCGAAGCTGTTCGTCGATACCTGGTCCGTACCATTATGATGTCATATCTAACGGATTTTCAAATGGCTGTCGAGAACAGGGCGAAGAAGGTAAATCTGATAAAGCCGAATCTGAAAGCTCCTGAATTGAATATGTATCCCGAGAACGCTATGCTTCTAGAACTAGAATTTTGGATCGTCTTCATTAATGAACAGAAAGAGAAAAGATTTCTGCGGTTCAGTCAGGTAGAAAGATTCTGCGACGGCACACTTCTCAAAGTTAAAGATGCACTTCAAAAGATCATTCAGCACGAGTCTGAAAACTCAAGGTTCTCATATGTTTCGAATCCGAATGAAGTAACTGATCGGAATGCCTTGGAAATAGTTGAAGAACGCATCGATTACCGCCGTGCAATCAGATGGTTCGAGGTACACTTCGCGCTTCGAAAAAGATATGTCTTCAACTGGAGAGATCTAGAGCGCCAACTTGAACTTCAAATCAAAGGGGGAGATTGTTAGGGCAGGTTTTATAGTTGATTTAAAGTTCAAGGGTTGATTTGTAATAGTTTATTTTGAGTCTTATTAGTGAACGGGCCGTGGGCTTGTTAACCACGGGCCCATAGTATTTAATGTGAGATTAGCTTGGAAAAACAAGCTAATCATCCTTTCACTTTTCCAAACAGTATTGTATTATTCTCTCTGAAAGTGAATGACAGGGATGACCAGTTGAAATCATTTGTTCTTATTGTTCATCTATTTTGATTTCATCATTGTTGCATGGATCTGGTTTTAACACAGATTGTTACTAGCAGTTTTGTATAATGATGATCTCATTTTTATGAGTAATGACGAGGTGATGATCACCCAGTTTAAAGAATCAACGACTCGAGAATTTGGAATGACTGACTTGGGTTTTATGAAGTACTTCCTAAGTCGGGAAGTAAGACAGGAAGCCTCTGGCATTTTTCTATCCCAAGAAGCATTCACGAAAGAAAATTATGAAGAAAAGCAAAATGGAAAAATGCAATCCGGTAGTAACGCCTATGGAATTCGGGACCAAACTTTCAAAGTTTGAGGGAGAAAAATCGGTAGATGCTAATATGTATTGAAGTTTGGTTGGGAGTCTATGATACTTAACTTGTACAAGACCTGCTCTTTCATATAGTGTTGGGATAGTAAGTCGTTCATGGAAAATCCAAAGTATGCACACCGGAAAGCATTGAAGATCACTATATATGTGAAGGGAACTATATCACTTGGGTTATTTTACTCCAAATCTGCAGAATACACGCTTAGAGGATATTCCAATAGTGATTGGCACGGAGATGTAGATGCTCGGAAAAGTACCTCGAGTTATGTGTTCTTTATGGGAGAAACGACTTTCACGTGGGCTTCAAAGAAACAACCTATAGTAGCACTACAGTTTGTCATGCCATTTCGCTAAGGAATCTGCTACCAGAATTGAAGAATCAACTAAATGAACCAACAGAGATGAAAGTTGACAACATATCAGAAATAGAGTTGGCAAAGAATCCGGTGCATCATGAGAGACGTAATATAAGCATATTGATGTACATTTTCATTTCATTCGGGAACAAATAAAAAACAAGTGCAAATGAACCAGTCGTGATCACGCGGCTGACATTTTCACAAAGGCACTTCCAGCAGAACTACTTAATATTTGCAAACAGAAAATGGGAATGAAGGATGCAGATCTGATTTTAAGAGAGGAATTTGTTGGAATCAAACTCAGAGAAAGCTGAGTGGAGCAGCAGATTAATTAATTAGTTATTAAGTAGTTATAAGTGGTTAGTAGTTATGCAAAAGCAGTTATAAAGTTAGTTAAATAACTGATATGATGGATAGATATATATTTGATTGATGTAAAAAGTATGTGCAGATAAATAAAATTATGTGTGTTCTTCATGTCAATTTGATATGTTCATAAGTCTCTCCGAGTGAACATCAAATAAATTCTCAAAGTATTCCAACTGTTTTCTCTTTTAAGAAATCCAATTAATTAAGACTCCATTTTATATACACACAAAATAATTAATTTGGCAGGCATCTTAAGATGCTTAGTATATATAAACATGTCGCTAAAATTCAAATAGGTAAATGAGGCTACGTACAGAAACCAGAATGTCTCAAAAGTCAATCTAGATTCTAACATATGATGATGAAAAAGGCGATGATAGTGGAATCATGCTTGTTAGCTTGTACACATATATGTTGCCCAGTGGGGTTTCAATCAAACACGAAACAGGTAAATAACAAAAGTACATCGATTGATTCAAGTGTTGTATTTTATTGAATCAAATTAGTCAGTTACAATAATGTTTGTACAATCTGGTATATAAATAACATAAATAGAATGCCCTATTTATACTAGTGTTCTAAACGGTTATTCTTGAACCATCACGATGCTTCACTATAGTTGTATCCTTTCTTGAAAGGTTGTGTTGCTTCATTGTGTGTATACGTGAAACATCACACCTGTTTAACCAACCATTGTGATTAACTTTTCTAACTTTACACATAAGCCCCCCTATACTTTGCCTAGGACGAGATTAGGCTAACATTCACCCCCCTAATCTCGTTCCTGCTCTTTTAGATCCTTCACGCCAAGCAACTCTCTCATTTCTGCGAACTTGATCCTTGCTAAGGCTTTAGTAAGTATGTCCGCCCTCTGTAAGTCTCCATTTACGTGCTCGACTTCGATCTGGTTCTTTTCAACACATTCTCTGATAAAGTGATAACGTATATCAATGTGTTTACTTCTTCCATGAAACACGGGGTTCTTCATAAGTGCTATCGCTGATTTGTTGTCGACTCTGATTGTAACCCTTTCTTCCTTCCAGTCTGTTAACGCATTCAATAGTCTTTGTAGCCATAATGCTTGACAAGCTGCTGCTGTTGCTGCCATAAATTCTGACTCACATGATGATAATGCAACAGTAGGTTGTTTCTGAGAACTCCAGCTTATTGGTGAGTTCCCAAGGTAAAATACGATCCCTGTCGTTCCTTTGCCTTATTCTATGTTGATGCCGTAACTACTGTCACTATATCTAAGTAACTTGCATCCACCTTTCTTGTAGTAGGTTATACCAAAATTTAATGTGCCTTTGATATAACGTAACACCTGTCTAATTGCCTTCATATGTTGTTCCCTTGGTTCTTGCATGAACCGGCTTAGCAAACCAACTGAATAACTGAGATCCGGTCTTGTATGAAGTAAATACCTTAAACACCCAATTAGACTTCTGTACTCCGTAGCATCAACTAGTTCTCCTCCCTCTGTCTTTATTAGCTTTGTTCCTGGATCCATGGGAATCTTGGTTTCGTTGCAATCTAACATTCTTGCTTCCTTAAGAATCTTGTTGGCATATCCTGATTGCTTTATTGAGATTCCACCCCCTATTTGGGTAACTTCTATTCCCAAGTAGTAAGCTAATAAACCTAAGTCACTCATCTCGAACTTTTCTTCCATTTGTGACTTAAACTTCTGAAGGTCTTCCTTACTGCTTCCAGTAACTATTAAATCATCCACATAAACTCCAACAAGCAACATAGAGTCTTTACTTATCCTTGTATAGACTGCTTGTTCTAATGTGCATTTCTTGAAATCCAGTGATTTCAAAGTTTGATCTAACTTCATGTTCCATGCACGTGGAGCTTGCTTCAACCCATAAAGTGCTTTAACAAGTCTGTACACTTTATTTTCATTTCCTGGTTTCATAAAACCTTCTGGTTGTGTAACATAAACTTCTTCCTTAAGTTCACCATGTAAAAACGCTAATTTCACATCTAGGTGGTGAACTTCCCAACCATGATAAGCTGCCAATGCAAGGATTAATCTAACTGTCTCCATTCTTGCTACAGGAGCAAAGACTTCGTCATAGTCTATTCCATGCTCTTGTACGTATCCCTTAGCTACTAAACGAGCCTTGTGTTTTATAATTTTCCCATCTGCATGTCGTTTAGTCTTAAATACCCATTTCAGACCAATAGCCTTCTGTTTGTCTGGTAGGGTGGCTAGCTTCCATGTCTTGTTTTTATTGATTGAGTCAATTTCTGTCTGCATTGCCTCGATCCACTTCTTATCTCGTGCAGCCTCTTTGTAATTTCTAGGCTCTTCCTCTAGTAGCAGCAATTCATTACTTTGCACTTCTGGTGCTTGATCATAGACTTCAAATAAATTTCTGAACCCTCGAACTGGCGTATGATCAAACGGCCTTGATGAACTTGCTATTGAAGATGTATATCCAGCAGATTCTTCTGAATTAGGCTCATAGGTATATGGTGGAGGTGTTGATGGATTGTCTATTGGTTGTACAATCTCATCATCAGACATATCACCTTGAGCATTATTCTGCATGGGACTTGGTGCACTATCTTCATCATTTCTCTCCGAATCTTGAGTGCTAACTTCATTAATGATCCTTGAACTTGATGTTCGGCTATCATTTATAATAAAGTCCTTCCATTCTGGTTCCTTTGGATCAATATTATCCAAGTAACCTTTCCAGTCCCATCCTTCATCTTCTTTGAATTTTACATCTCTACTAATATTAATATCCTTTGTTACAGGATCAAATAAGCGATAAGCTTTTGACCCTGGTTCAGTTCCTAGGTAAACCAATTCCTTGCTCCTATCATCTAACTTCTTTAGATGTGGCTTGGTTACCTTTGCATAGGATTTGCATCCAAAAACTCTAAGGTGTCTCATATTCGGTTTTCTACCCCTTAATGCTTCATAAGGTGTAGAATCCTTCAGAGCTTTTGTAGGTACTCTATTTAAGACATATACCGCATGTCTAATAGCTTCAGCCCAAAAATTTTGTGGCATATGCATAGCCTTTAACATGCTCCTTGTCGTACACATTACAGACCTATTCCTTCTCTCTACTATGCCATTCTGTTGTGGAGAGTATGGTGCTGTAAGTTGTCTAAGTATGCCATTCTCCTTACAGTAACGTGTGAATTCCCTTGATGTGAATTCACCACCTCTGTCTGTCCTAAAAGTCTTTAACTTTTTTCCGACCTCATTTTCCACCTTTAACCTAAATTCCTTGAAAGTCTCGAATGCTTCATCTTTTGAATTTAAGGAGTATACCCACATGTACCTAGTACAGTCATCTACTAGCAAAAACATGTACTTCTTTCCTGATTCTGTTGCTGGGGAAATAGGTCCACATAAATCTCCAAACACTAATTTCAAAGGTTCTATTGACTTAGTGTTTGTCTGGTTAGGAAACGGAGCTCTACTGTGCTTTCCTAGTAAGCAGGCGTTGCACACTTGATTCTTATGACTTATACTGGGTATCCCTTCCACTAATTTCTTCTGAGTCATTTGTTTAATTGAATCGAAATTCAAATGACCCAACCTAGCATGCCAGAGCCATGCATGGTTTTCCAAATTAGTCAATAAACAGATAGGCATACCAACTTTCAAATTGATCTTGTAAAGTCGGTTTCTTGATCTCTCAACTCTCATAAGTAGTTTTTGATCTTGACCATATAGCAATAATATGTTGTTTTGCATAATGATCTTGCAGCCATTCTCTGTTAAGTCCTAGGCTCAAAATATTACTTTTCAGACTAGGAATGTAATAAACATTAGGAATTATTCTTTGTTTTACATTCGAGTAATATAGAGCCTCTACCCTTAATCTCTACATATGACCCATCACCAAAACGGACTCTTCCTGAGATATTTTCGTCTATCTCCTTAAAGTGTGTCCTAACTCCGGTCATATGGTTACTAGCTCCATTATCTAAGTACCATAAGCTTTCATCCGTGCTTATGTACTTCTTAGGTTCAATCCCTTTTTCATTTAAGAAGATTTCCTCAACCGTATCTCCTTTTCTTTGAACTGCCATCAAGAGCGTTGGTTCCACATCTTCCTGAACCAAATTTGATTGCTCTTGTCCACTATCCTTTAGTTTGCAGTTTCTCCTGACGTGTCCAAACTTGTTACAATTGAAACATTTAACCTTGCTTGAATCCTTTGCACTTTTCTGGAAGTTATTCTTCTTGAACTTGTGTGAGGCTTTCTTTCCCTTGTTAAATTGTTTGGTTTTTTTCGTCTTGATTGTTATCCTGAGATGACCTAAACTTCTCTTGTCCACCGTTCTTAAAACGTTTCTCATGACTTGAATTGTTGTCATGGTTTGTGAATAGAAGTTTGTCCTGATTGTCAGTCGGGCTTCCATTCAACAGATTCACCCTTTCTTCAAAGGCTTTCAGCCTACCAATTGTCTCATCTAAGGTTGTTTTCTCTAAATCAGTAAATTGTTCTATGGCTGCCACAATCTGTATAAATCTCTTAGGTACGGAACTTAGAAGTTTTCGTACTAGAGTTTGCTGATCAAAAGTTGATCCTAAGCCACTTGCCCTTGTGACAATACTATTGAGCTTTGCTGAGAAAGCATCAATACTGTCATCTTCTTTCATTTTTAACATTTCAAATTCTGATTTGAGAGTTTGAAGTCGTGCCTTCTGCACTCTATCTACACCTATGTGTCTAGTTTGTAGTGCTTCCCAAATTTCTTTTGCACTTTTGCAACTAGCAACTTATAAAATCATATCTTCTGGTAATGCCTGGAAAAGATATGCAGTTGTTGCCATATCTTTCTTTATGTCTAGTTCTGTATCATTCTCGGATTCTATCATTTCCCAAAGTCCATTTGCCTTTAGTATGGTCTTTATACGAAGAGCCCATACTGTATAATTTGTAGTTTTTAAAACGGGGCATTGAAATTGAGAAAATGACATAACCTCTTTGTGAACTATAATTTCCTTGTTTTTTTCTTCACCCATCGTGCTTAAAAACTATTCCTAATTCTAAGTATGGCTTAAAAAGGAATCTAAGAAAATTATAGGTTCAACTGGGAATAAAAAACAATTTTTTAATCTTATCTATATTTAAAAGAAAAAGAAAAACGAAATTCTTTATCTTTTGTTTGCGTGTATCGAAGTCCACAAAGCCAAACCAAAACCGCTCCTGGTTTTTCTTTTCCTTGTGCCTTCACGAACCAGCAAAAAAAAAACACAAATGTGTTCTTCTTCTTCCTTGTACAAACACCGAACACCCCTGGTGTTCCTTTTCTTTGCGTTTTTTCGAACCAACAAGAACACCCCTGATGTTCTTCCCTTTCGAACACCCCTGATGTTCTTCCCTTTCGTCCCTGTTCTGTTTGCCCGAAGAACTCGATGTTCTTCTTTGTTTCTGTCCGAACCACAAATCAACCCAAGTTGTCTTTTGGTTCCAAAAGTTATATACAGAAATCGCCCCTAACTTCCTTCGATTCCTTTCCGGTCTTGGAGTGCCAAATCGAAGCCCTAGGCTCTGATACCAATTTGTTTCCCAGTGGGGTTTCAATCAAACACGAAACAGGTAAATAACAAAAGTACATCGATTGATTCAAGTGTTGTATTTTATTGAATCAAATTAGTCAGTTACAATAATGTTTGTACAATCTGGTATATAAATAACATAAATAGAATGCCCTATTTATACTAGTGTTCTAAACGGTTATTCTTGAACCATCACGATGCTTCACTATAGTTGTATCCTTTCTTGAAAGGTTGTGTTGCTTCATTGTGTGTATACGTGAAACATCACACCTGTTTAACCAACCATTGTGATTAACTTTTCTAACTTTACACATAAGCCCCCCTATACTTTGCCTAGGACGAGATTAGGCTAACAATATATGGATGTTTTTACTTCAAACAACGGATTCCCGCTTAACATTCATGCAACAGGTGTTTTATACAAAATCTAATGCATGATATAAATCATGTTAAGCATCATTTAAGAGTTGTTCTTGCTTCTACTCATAAATATATATATATATATATATATATATATATATATATATATAGTCTTTATGTTTTTGTTTTATATATTATTGGTGCTATACAAGGACCAAAGTCCTTTTTGACAATTATTAGTGATTATATATCTTACAGCACTTATGTGACGCCCTCAAAAGTTGATGTTTCCAATGTCATGATATTTTACAGACAAGTGAAAACTTACTTCCAAACTGTCATTAGATCAAGCAATACATGAAACGGTTTCATCAGAATGAGAAAAATACATGAAACTACATAAAAAACACAAATCTATGAAACAATTTCACCAAATTAAACAACTTCATGGACCAATTTCTTTAATTTAACCAATGAAATTGATGGTTTGTACATTTTGCAAAATTAAAGTGATTTTCATTTGATCTCTCCCCTATATATATATAATCAATTATTTCCTGGGGATCTTAAAGAAAAAATGTATTTGGATCCTCCACAAGCAAAAATGCTAGAAACTTGAAGTCTTGTGTGCAAACTAAAAAAGTCCCTATGTCGTCTTAAGCAAGCATGAAGACCGTCGCATGTAAAATTGATAGAAGCACTGAGCAATAATTATTTCAAGCCAACTTTGCAGACTATTCTCATTTAACTGCTAACTAAGGAGAACGTTATAAAACCTCAGAATGCCATTATTCATGTATGACACACCCATGAATCATATAGCGGATATAGTTGTCTATGTTGGAATTAAGCTAGTCATGGTTATGGATGACAGTTAAGTTGGTTATCTGTTAGTTGGTTAATGGCCAGTTTGGTAGTTAAGGATTTGTTGGGGGAAACCGAGAAAGAGATGAGGAATAGGTGATCGTCAGAACTTGGATAAACGCAGAGATCGCGTGAGAGCTCGCTTTCCGTAAGAGATATTTCGACCCTATATGCCTGGGTATCACGAAATTCTCTAGGGGATAATCTCTTTGTTTCGGTGTATCGATTAAGGCACTAATCGATTCATATATATACACTTTAGAAATGTAACGTACGCTGTATTGTTTCAGGAAATAATCATCTCAATTAATGAGATTTGATTGTGGACATAATGACGTCGGTTACAAAATGAGAGTTACAAAAGAGAAACAATTCCTGACGCCGGCGCTACTTCCCGCGCTAGATAAGTAGCGCCAAAAGGAGCGCGGGCAACATTCCAGAGCCCGGCGCTACTTCCCGCGCTAGATAAGTAGCGCCAAAAGGGGCGCGGGCAACATTCCAGAGCCCGGCGCTACTTCTCGCGCTAGATAAGTAGCGCCACAAGTGGCCCCGACTCCCAGCTCATGAAACCACTTTGTAACTTGTCGATTTTAACCGTCCAACAATCCCGGGTTCTAGTTAGCTTACACGAGTGTGCACTCCACACCTCCTAACTCATGTTATAGCTTAGCTAACAACCCCATTATTACCTTTGTGAATCCAACTACACAAAATGGACCGATGATTTCACTAAAATCACAAACAGGATTGACAGTTATATAGCTGTCAATCTCTGTGAACAGTTGCATCTGTTCCTTAAGGGTTGCTTCTGTCTCTTTTTAGTTGTGTTGTTTGGTCAAGGGTTGTGTCCCTTCAAATAGTTGTGTCTGTTGGTTAAAGGGATATGTCCCTTGAAGTCTATATATATGTATGCATAGATCAGTTTGTATTTCTTGTCTTGAATGTTGAATAAAAAAAGGATTTCTCTGTATTGGTTTCTTTGTTTATCCAACAGTCTAGTCAACATTTAAATCCAAAATCAATTAGAATCATCTTGTCAGATAGATGTATAAATTAACTTACTTGTTGAAGTGCCAATGCCTTCTCAAATTCCTCTTGAAGTCCCAAGACTTGCTCAAGTTTTTGCACAATCTGAATCATTGTTGGGCGTTTAGATCGATAGTTTTCTAGGCATTGATATGCAATAGCTGAAAAAGCCTCCAAGGAATCTGGGTTCATTTGTTCCCTTAGATTGGGATCTATGATCTCGTTTAATACCCCACCTTCATAATGGAGGCGAGCAAAAGGACCAAGAAGTTGTGTGTCATCTTCATTTGTTTCATATGCTAGCTTTCCACATAGGATTTCAAATAAAACCACTCCAAAAGAGTATACATCTGACTCTTTTGTTACAAAGCCGGTTTGTATGTATTCTGGATCCACATAGCCTCGTCCCGCCATGGAGTCGAAACTGGTAGGATCCTTCGAACCCATTATGGAGAACCCAAAACCAATTATCTTTGCCTGCCAATTCTTGTCTAACAGAATGGTTCCGCTCCTTACGTCACGGTGAAGGATACTCTGGCCTTTGAGACCATTGTGAAGATATTTCAAGCCACGAGCTGCACCAAGGCAAATTTGGAGGCGCCCTAACCATGTGAGATTTGCACTACTCAAATATTTGTCAAGGCTTCCGTATGTCACAAACTCCTCTACAAGGATCTTCTCATCATACTCATCACAGAAGCCAATAAAAGAGACAATGTTTGCATGTTTATATGAAGAAAGCACTCGGATCTCATTTAGGAAAAGCTTTTCTCCATGCCTAAATCCTGGCTCAACCTGCTTTGCTGCAATCGTCATGAGCCCTTTCGAGTGTACAAGTTTTCCTTTATACACCATCCCGTAACGACCCTCTCCCACGATATTTGTCTGATCAAAGTTGTTGGTGGCCTTCTTTACATCTTTCAATGGAATTCTAAAGTGATCCAGCTCTTGGAGGAACGACATCAAGATTAAAATTATCTGGTAAATTTGAGAGAGAAATTAAAGAAAAGGAACTGTATGTACAATTGAAAAGCATAAACCTTGGTTGCAAATGAAATTAATTAAATTGATAGAGTTTCAGAACCACACGACTCCTTTCACATTTATATTTTATTTACTCTTTGATTAGTAAACGCTCTTTAAGTGGGCATCTTTTCTTGTCCCGAATGGCTGCCAAAATTGAAAACATTGGCTTTACATATTTAACTACTTTTGTCTTATTAGGTGTACAATTATTCATAAAAATATAGATATTACAATTATTCATAAAAATATATAGTTTCATCCATTATACCAATAGAAAAATATTCAAATAAAATAGTTGGTTGGCATGGTTGAGTTAGAATGCATGTTTGACCCAACTACACTTAGGGGCTGTTTGTTTACAGAACTAGTAAAGAAAACAAAAAACAAAAAACAAAAAAAGTCTGCCTTTATGGTAATGATTTAGCATCTTGGGTCACCCTTAACCATTCAGCATCCTTCCTGATTTTATTCTAAACAAATACCAAACAACCATATTTCATTTTCCACTATATCATAAAAGCCTCGTAACCATTCTGACCACTTAATCATTCTGCACGAAATCATTCAGCAATTGCCAAACAGCCCCTTAGGCGTTTGGCATTGATTGATGACCAAACTGACGCAGTGTAGGTTTGCAGAAGGTCGACAAGCGTCTAAACCCTTTTGATAAACGAGATTACGAACTGTAAAACTCAAAAACTAAGAGAAAACTCTTAAAATTATAAAGTTTAGAGTAAATTACATGATTGGTCCCTGTAGTTTACATAAAATTGCACTGTGTGTCCTTAATTTAAAATAATTATGGAAAATGTCCTTGTGGTTTACATTTTCATACGTCTTTGGTCCTTGTGCCCTAACAATGTTAAAGAGTTCTGTTAAGTAAGTTACTAGAGGGGGGGGGGGGCATTTTAGTCATTATACATACTTTCTATTTTATATTAAAAAAATAAAATGTATTATATTTTATACATACATATGTTATACATATTACAAGCACACGTCATAAAGAAACCATTCCTCCGTCAGAAACCACCATTCTTTTCCGGCCACGATCACCGGCCTCCACATCTCGTCACCATCACCCTCCTCCACCGTCCCCCACCATCGAGATCGTGAAACCCACAATTGTCGTTATTACTCTAATTTTCTAGGTTTTGAAGAGTGATGATTATCGACACCATACCGGTACCCAAAATCTTTGCCGGTGAACCATAAAGTTGGGGGAATTTTGGTGGGTGTTTAGTGAGGCATCAGAGATTTTGTTCAATGCAACCAACATTTTGGTGTTTGTTACTTTGTTTCCTGTTTCCCTTCAACCGAAGAGAAATCAAAATGATGAACAACCTGCCGCCGCTCCATGACCGAAGACTCTTCACCCTATTCACCGTCGTCGCTCTAATCGGCTTCTGCCTTATCATCTAAAGTCTTATCGGCGTCGGTCTTGTTAGAGTATTAATGTCAATATGTATAGTTCAGGGTCCTTTCTGTAATTATGTGTAACTTATCTTGTATAAATAGTCTCTTAGGGTTTCATTATTAGGCTAGACACTCCATTTGTATTACTCTCTCAATATATGAAAACGGCTGATTCTGCCACCATCTCAAGTGTGTCTCTCTCAATCTATCAACCTACTCACATATTCTAACATGGTATCAGAGCTCTAGGTAAGCATCCTCAACCATCTTTCAGATCTGCATTCTCAAGTTTATTTCCCTTATTTTGCTGCTGTCAATTTTGCTCAGAAAATCCATTCTCTGTTGGTTTTTTTGACAAAATTCCAAGTTTTAAAGTTGCTCAGAATATCATCACGAACCTACGTACCAATTTTCAGCCAAAACTGATCTGTTTTGCAAAACCCGACTCAAGAACACCATACGTTCATCCAAGTCGCAACGCACACACTCATCCAAGTCGCAACTGACCATTGCGACTTGGTACTGTTCATGACCATTGCGACTTCGTACTATTCACCTCCAAATCGCAACTGACCACTGCGACTTCGTACTATTCACCCCCAAATCGCAACTGACCACTGCGACTTCGTTCTATTCACCTCCAAATCGCAACTGACCACTGCGACTTCGTACTATTCACCTCCAAATCGCAACTGACCACTGCGACTTCACCTCCAAATCGCAACTGACCATTGCGACTTGCCTCCAATCTCGTTTCAACTAAACCTTTCTTAAATGGCTCTCAGTACCGAGTCTCAATACAGTGATTGCTCATATTGTCACTCTACTTCTCATCTTCTTCTCAACTGCCCAAATCGACAATGTCGCTGGTGCAGGATCACACAGCCACAATACTATGGGTCTGACTGTCTAAACCATCCAAGGAACTCAGGTAATCAACAACACTCCAGTCATCAAAAGCAACACCGCACTGCGGATCAATCTCGCAATACTCCTCTACGCCAATCTCAGTCATATGTTGGATCAATCTCTCCAGACTCCTCTACTCCAGCAACTCAGACACCGCAAGAGCTTGTGGAACTTCTACGCCAAAACCAAGACCAAATAAAGCGACTCATGACAGGTTCTATGGGTATGCATAACACCAACTCATCACCTATGCATAACACCAACTCATCACCTGATCCTCTGGCACTCCTGCGACAAAACCAAGACCTAATAGAGCGCCTCCTGACAGGTTCTATGGGAATGAATTCTCAGTGCAATATCTCATCACCAGGCAATCCTTGGATATTCGACTCTGGTTGTTGTAACCACATGACACCTAAGGCTGACGGGTTTATCTCTAAGCAAACCTCCAGCATGTACTCATCAGTCCGCACTGCGGATGACACTCGGTTACCCGTATCTTTCAGTGGAACTGTATCTACCACCAACCTTCAATTACCTGATGTGCTACATATTCCAAACTTATCTCTGAGTCTGATTTCTATCACTCAACTTATGGAATCCGGCCTAATTGTTTTGTTTCATCCTACTGGTTGTGTTGTGCAGGATCCAAAGACCAAGCAGATCCTTGGAGTAGGCCGTAAAGTTGGTCGGATGGTTGAAGTGGCCTACCTCCGTCTCCCCTTACAATCCTCAAATCATGTTGCCTCTGTTTCCAGTACCCCTTCCTTTGAATTGTGGCATAAACGACTTAGACATTTATCTCTAGCTAGGATAAAACTGTTAGCTAGTTCAGGACTGTTAGGCAACACCTCTTTTGAAAACATTTCTTGCTTATCCTGTCAACTTGGCAAACACCATGCCTTACCTTTTCAACTAAATGAACTTAATTCTGCTTCCCCTTTTGACCTCATTCACTCTGATGTTTGGGGGCCAGCCCCACATCCATCCATGGGGGGTTATAGATACTTTGTTATCTTTATCGATGATCACACACGCTTTACATGGATATATCTCATGAAACATCGCTCCGAACTACCTCAAATCTACATCACCTACGCTCGCATGATCCAAACCCAGTTTTCCAAACCTATAAAGATTCTTCGAGCAGATAATGCTATGGAATACAAAGAATCTTCTCTCCTCTCTTTTCTTAGATCTCAGGGTACTCTTTCTCAGTACTCTTGTCCAGGCACCTCTCCGCAAAATGGACGTGCAGAACGTAAACATCGCCACATCCTCGATAATGTTCGTACTCTATTAATCTTAGCCAAGTGTCCAGAACGTTTTTGGGGTGAAGCTGCCTTCACAGCTGTCTACACCATCAACCGTCACCCGACTCCCATCCTCAATCAAAAGTCTCCATATGAAGTGCTCCATGGGGTATCCCCTGCATATGAACTCCTAAAAGTATGGGGTTGTGCCTGCTTTGTTCAGTTGCAACCTCATGAACACACCAAACTTGAACCTCGTTCTCGATTATGCTGCTTTCTTGGCTATGGTATTGAACACAAAGGTTATCGTTGTTGGGATCCAGTCTCTAAAAGATTACGTATATCCCGTCATGTCACATTCTGGGAACATCTTCCTTTCTCAACAGTGTCCAAATTTCAAGACATACCAAATCCTTCCACTTTCTTCTTCACTGATAATTCTATCTCTTTGGACTCACCCCAATTAGATTCCATTCTGACCTCACCATCTGTCCCACCTCCTTCCAACTCACTTCCATCTCAGTCTTTTTCTGTACCACCTGTTCCACCTCATTCCGCTTCTTCTTCTCAACCTGAACCTTCATCTGTTTCATCTGAACCTTCATCGGCCCCATCTGATCACGATCAATCATCTGCACCAACTCCAGGTACTACTTCTGAGCCATCTGCTGAGTCTTTGGATCCTAGCTCCTCTCAACCACAAGATGAAGCACGACGCTCCGCTCGGGTAAGGCATGTTCCTTCTCACCTTCGTGATTATCATTGTTATGCCACTTTACTATCCACCCATGAACCAACTTCCTTCAAGGAAGCCGACTCTAACCCTGTTTGGAAGCAAGCTATGACAGAGGAACTTCAGGCACTTGACAAAGCCAATACATGGGAGTTTGTTCCTCTCCCACCGGGAAAGTCACCCATTGGTTGCAAATGGGTCTTCAAAATCAAAACCAAGTCTGATGGATCCATTGATCGATACAAAGCACGCCTTGTGGCAAAAGGCTTCAATCAAGAATATGGCATTGACTACGAGGAAACGTTTGCTCATGTGGCTCGTGTCACATCTGTTCGTAGTCTTCTCGCCATAGCTGCCACCAAGAAATGGCCACTCTATCAGATGGATGTCAAGAATGCCTTTCTAAATGGCGATCTCGAAGAGGAAGTCTACATGAGACTCCCTCCAGGTGTGACCTCCCGTCAGGGACATGTATGTCGACTTCGAAAAGCCCTCTATGGCCTCAAACAAGCTCCGCGTGCTTGGTTTGAAAAGTTTAGCAACACTGTCATCTCACTGGGTTTTTCTCCAAGTAACTATGATTCTGGCCTGTTTACTCGGACTACTGCTGCAGGTACTATCTTACTTCTGTTGTATGTTGATGACATGATCATCACCGGCAGTGACACTACAGGTATCAATCATCTCAAACAATCTCTCAGCTCATGTTTTGAGATGAAAGATCTTGGCAAACTACACTATTTTCTTGGACTTGAAGTTCTATTAGACTCCTCCGGCATCTATCTCTGTCAAGCCAAGTACATATCAGATCTGTTGTCCAAGGCTGGGATCACAGACAACAAAGTTGCATCTACACCAATTGAGCAAAATCTGCACCTTGCTCCGAATGCTGGAACCCCGCTGAAAGACCTTACAAGGTACCGTCAACTGGTTGGATCTCTGGTCTACCTGACAGTTACTCGTCCAGATATTGCCTATGCAGTTCATATAGTTAGCCAATTCATGGCTGCCCCGTGCTCGGATCACTATGCCGCTGTTCTTCGTATACTTCGGTATCTCAAATGGACGATGTTTCATGGCCTTCATTTCTCATCCACTTCATCCTTACAGCTTCGTGCCTTCTCAGATGCAGACTGGGATGGTGACATAACCGATCGTCGTTCAACTACCGGCTATTGTTTCTTCCTTGGGAACTCTCTTATCTCCTGGCGCAACAAGAAACAATCACTGACAGCTCGCTCCAGCACTGAAGCAGAATACCGAGCCTTAGCTGACACCACTCAAGAACTCGTATGGCTATGCTGGCTACTATCTGATATGGGTGCTCATCAATTTTCCCCAACACCTTTGTGGTGTGACAACACTAGTGCTATTCAGATTGCTCACAATGATGTCTTTCATGAGCGTACAAAGCACATCGAGATTGACTGTCATTTCACTCGTCAACATGTTCTTCGCAAGACGGTTAAACTTTTTCCAATCTCAACCATTGATCAGACTGCTGATATCTTCACCAAAGCTCATCTTCCAGGGCGTTTTCGGGCTCTCGTTTCCAAACTCAATTTGTCTCATTCTTCCCCTACTTGAGTTTGCGGGGGGATGTTAGAGTATTAATGTCAACATGTATAGTTCAGGGTCCTTTCTGTAATTATGTGTAACTTATCTTGTATAAATAGTCTCTTAGGGTTTCATTATTAGGCTAGACACTCCATTTGTATTACTCTCTCAATATATGAAAACGGCTGATTCTGCCACCATCTCAAGTGTGTCTCTCTCAATCTATCAACCTACTCACAGATTCTAACAGGTCTCTTCTGTACCGAATCCATCTCCGACGAATTCTATTCCACCCCTACCACACCGCTGCAACTCGACGCTATCCTCCACTACGCCACCACCTTAGTCGTCCCTCAACAATCTCTCGCCGAGATCACAGTCTCCTTCGACGTCCTCCTCTCCATTTCCCCTTGCAAGTTGCAATTTCCTCGTTATTTGGCTAGGTCACGATTCCTTAATGTGGGCCTCGTTTAATCCAAACTGCAAAATGCTATTCCTTGAAGAAGACGCAAAGTTGCTTCCAGTTATGTGGCCCAAAATCATATAAAAACCTCATATATATATATATATACACACATTCTTTCATTTGTTTGATCATATGAATAACAGTTACGAATGAGCTGAGGTATGCATGTTGCTTTTTAAGTTGCAAGTCTGCTTGCATCTGTAAACTTTTTTGTGTGTATATATAATATTGACCTGAGAGAAGAGAGAGAGGAAAATATTATATATGTGATATATGTATATATTCCTGGAAAATAGGAGAGTGAGAGAGAAGGATGTTGTATATGTGTGAGAGAGAGAGAGAGAGGTGGTTGACAGGAACGGATGGAACATTTAGAAGATCAATTACACTCTTGGTCCTTATAAATTTTAATAGAAAATAAATAAATTATAAAATGACTAATTTACCCTTCTAATAAACTTAGTTAACTGCTTTATGTTAACGGAGTTAGAGAAGAGGGACCAAAGACGTGTGAAAATGTAAACCACAAGGACGTTTTTCATAATTATTTCAAATTAGGGATGTACAGTGCAATTTTATGTAAACCACAAGGACCAATTGTGTAATTTACTCTAAAGTTTATTGAATAATTGAACTGATTAACAATAAAACCTAACAACCTTATTTATAATCTAAACAAGAAAAAAAAGATAAATACTAGAATTAATCTTAATTAAAAAGATAATTAAGAAAAATATATCTAATCCTAATTTCACTAGGAATGTTGATGATGATGATGATGATGATGATCATCGGATGGCAATGATGAACAAAAGGCTTTCCATGTAACAGGGGGAAATTGACGAAAATAGCCATTCCAACGAACCCAATTGAGAAAATAGCCAAAATCTCTCCCGTATTACGAAAATGGCCATGGGTCCGCACTCGATTCCAGTGCGGACCGCACTCGTACCCAAAACGACGCCGTTTCCAGGTGCGGACGAATTTTTTTTAAAGCCGGTCCGACACCGCAAGTGTGGACCCGGGTCCGGCACCGCAAGTGCGGAGCCAAAAGAAACCCTAATTACATTGCGCCTCTCTTCTTTAAAAACAAGAACAACCCCACCAGCCCCACCCACCTGCGATTTTTAAAAAAAAAATGGTCCCCTCCTCTTTGTTATTTTTTTAAAAATTTGGTCTCTTCCTTGTTATTTTTTTAAAAATTTGGTCCCCCTTGGCACGTGAAGTCGAGCACGAGAGTGGAATACACACATTTTTTACACACAATGTCGAACGAGGTAAGTTTTGTTAACACAATGTTCTCATCTTTTGTTGTTTTAATCTAAGTTTGTATTAAGCTTTGTGTAAGTTTTTTAATGTCTGTATTGTATGAAAAATGTAATGTTTGCTAAATTTTACATAATGTTTTTGTTCACATTTGTTGTTTTTTGGAGTATGTAATGTTTTTTTAACACAATGTTCTCATCTTTTATTTTTTTAATATAAGTTTGTATTAAACTTTGTGTAAGTTTATTAATGTATGTATGAAAAATGTAATGTGTAAGTTTATTAATGTTATATTTGAAGAATGTAATGTTGTTTAAGTTGGGAAAATTCTGTTTTCTGGAAGTTTACAGATTTGGCCCCTATAGTTTGAAAAATGACGATTTAGGCCCCTAAACTTTGAAAATTGACGGTTTAGGCCCCTAAACTTGGATTTTCACCCAACTTTGTAGACAAGTAGTCCCATGCATTTACAAAATTCTGTTTTCAGTAAATTTACATATTTGGCCCTTATAGTTTGAAAATTGACGGTTTAGGCCCCTAAACTTTGAAAATTGACGGTTTACGCCCCTAAACTTGGATTTTCACCCAACTTTGTAGACAAGTAGTCCCATGCATTTACAAAATTCTGTTTTCTGGAAATTTACAGATTTGGCCCCTATAGTTTGAAAAATGACGGTTTAGGCCCCTAAACTTTGAAAATTGGCACTTTAGGCCCCTAAACTTGGATTTTCACCAAACTTTGTAGACAAGTAGTCCCATGCATTTCCAAAATTCTGTTTTCTATAAATTTACAGATTTGGCCCTTATAGTTTGAAAAATGACGGTTTAGGCCCCTAAACTTTGAAAATTGGCACTTTAGCCCCCTAAACTTGGATTTTCACCAAACTTTGTAGACAAGTAGTCCCATGCATTTACAAAATTCTGTTTTCTAGAAATTTACAGATTTGGCCCCTATAGTTTGAAAAATGACGGTTTAGGCCCCTAAACTTTGAAAATTGGCACTTTAGGCCCCTAAACTTGGATTTTCACCCAACTTTGTAAGCAAGTAGTCCCATGCATTTACAAAAATCTGTTTTCTGGAAATTTATAGATTTGGCCCCTATAGTTTGAAAAATGACGATTTAGGTCCCTAGACTTTGAAAATTGGCACTTTAGGCCCCTAAAATTGGCACTTTGACAGTTTAGGCCCCTAACATTGGATATTTATATACACAGGCAAATAGGGAGTCTTTGACGATTAAGTCAAAGCTAATCCGGTTGATAGAAATCCGTGGGAAGTTAACCGAGCGTAGGCTTGATCTTTTTCGCACCGCTTGTTTTGGTGCGTTTCTGGATTCTCAGGACTTCCATAACGACCCTGCGCTTGTTCTTACCATGTTGAAGAATGAGATACTGTTAGAGCATTATTGTATTCAAGATTTACTGTAAAGTCAATGTACTGTATGAGTCTATACAGTATTGTGAATGCCTTTATACCTTGTATGTTATGGGTATAAATAGGCTTGTCTAGATCATTTGCTAGTAACCTTTAGTAGAAGAACTTGAGCATTTTTCATTTTATACTTTTGAGATCAATACATGGATGACAAGTTTGCTATCTAGATTCTCTCTACATTTGTTCATTATATTTTGCTAGATTTGGGATTTCACATTTGGTATCAGAGCTAAACAGAAGATTCAAGCAGATCAAAGACCAAATTGAAGATTTTTTACACTAAGCTTGAAGAATTCGGATCTGGTGTTCATCACTGTTCATCTGAACACTTATTATTCAGACCTAAAGTTTTTCTAGATCTTGAATTCTTGGATCATTTCTTAGCATCACTGAACTCGGAATTGATTACTGAACATCTTTAATTCTTGGATCAACATCAAAAAACTGCACAGATTCATCCAATTTGATCGATTTTTGGATTATTGTTCGAAAACCCAAAACTCACTGTTTTGGATCATAAGTCATTCAAATTGATCGAATTGCGAGTTGTGATCAACAAGAAAAGTGTGCGGATTTTGATTACGAACAAATCGATATAAATTTCATCTCATTTGATCAAGAATTGAAAGAGTTATGGCAGAATCAGTGATTTTCGTGTTCGAAGTGATGAATTCGGATCATTCTTGGTGAATTCGGATCATTCATACGGAATTCGGACCATTCAAG
Organism: Saussurea involucrata; assembly: GCA_033807775.1. NCBI lineage: Eukaryota > Viridiplantae > Streptophyta > Magnoliopsida > Asterales > Asteraceae > Saussurea > Saussurea involucrata. The sequence continues at coordinate 70,684,915 of CM066321.1, read as the reverse complement.
GGATTTTCTACTTGATTTCGGACAATTCGGAGTGTTCTTGATTTTTACAAGTGTTGAATTCGAACCCTTCTGCATTCGAATTCCTTGAATTCGAACCCTTCTTCATCCGAATTGATTGAATTCGAATCCTTAAGAGTCCGAATTCATTGAATTCGAATCCTTAAGAGTCCGAATTCATTGAATTCGAATCCTTCAGCATCCGAATTCATTGATTTCGAATCCAACTTCATTCGAATTCATTGATTTCGAATCCTTATTCATCCGAAATCTTGTGATTTAAAAAAAAAAAATTATTCCGAAATTTTTTCTATAGTGTATTTCATACACTGTAAGCTCTTTTCATGAAAAATTTTTATATAATTTTTTTTTTGTATAAGTGTATTTTCATACATTTTCTGCTTGATCTTCTGAACGATTAATATCTAGCAATATTCAAGATGGTTTTACAACAAGTTATTGTTAACAATCCGAAAAAGGAGATTCCACCAATTGCAAAAGTTTTTGTTAAACCAACAAATGAAAAGTTGCAACAAGTCATTATAACAGAAACACCTGTTCATCCACATGTGTCTGTTAAACCAAATAATGAAGTGTTGCAACAAGTTATTATAACAAAAACACCACCAAAACCACATATTTCTGTTAAGTCAAATAATGGAATTTTGCAACAAGTCATTTTAACAGAAACATCTTCAAAATCACAAACTCCTGTTAAAGACAATGCTTCAACTCCTATTTCAAATCCTTCAGTTCCTATTTTAAATAAAGCAATGGAGGAAGAAAATGTTGATCTGAAAAAACAAATTTTAGACATTTCTTCTTCAAATGCTAAACTTACTAAAAGAATAACTGATCTTGAAGCTTATATTGCAGATCTTGAAACAAAGAAAGACAACTCAAGTCTGCACGATCAAATCGGGAAACTTCAAGAGAAAGTATCAACTTTTCAAAATGAAAATGCTGATCTGAAGTTCAAGAGAACGGAGTGGAACTTGCATTTACATGCTCAATTAAAAGAAGTTCAAGAGAAAAGAACAACGTTGGAAGGTGAAAACGTTGAATTGAAGAAGAAGCTTTCAGAACGTGAAAGAGAGTCACTTTCTTCAATGAAAGTTTTTGAAGAAAAGAAAGTACTTGAACTGATATGCATAAAACTTTCAAAACAAGTTTCTGACTTTGAGAAAGTTTTATTTCTTGAAAAGGAGAAGTTGGAGAAGGAAAGGGTCGAGTATGAAAAAGAAAGGAAAAGTTTTGAAGCGAAGAATGCGAAATTGTCAAAGAAAATTTCTGATCTTCAAAAGGACTTAGAAAAGGAAAGACAAGAGCTAGATAAAGAAAGTCAAGAGCTAGAAAAGATGAAGAAAGCTGACTTTCAGACTAGGTGCGTTAAAGACGAATTTTCTAAAGAAAGGAAAATATTTCGGCAGGAAATTCATAAATTGACAATCAATTTGGCTGCATTATCGACTGACATCATGAAAGAGAAGAGGGTCAAGTCTAATATTCAGAAGAAGCTTGATTTGGTGACCAAGGAACGGAATGACTTATCTTACAAAGTGAAGTCATTTAACAAATCCAAATGCTATTCAGAATGTCTGATTCGTCCTTCTAATCTATTTTATGATCACTCGGTGGATAATTTTTCCAAGTATCAATATGTTGATCTTCCTTCATATAAGAAAGTCAACATGCAATGGAGAGCAAAAGGTACGTCTACTGAAAACGATAACAAACCAAAGGTGCCTAAAACTAATACTTCCAAACCTGAAGAAGTTCCAGTCTTCAAGCGGGTGAAGATGGAATGGAGAATCAAAGGCACAACAGTTCCAAAGAAAGATGTGCCAAAATTATCTGAATCCACATCAAATGCAAAGAAGAATAATGCGCCAAAAGGTAAATCTTCTGCTAAACCTAATCCTATTCATTCTGTAAATCATCTGATTAGGTTGGCACATAAGAAAATCTGTTGTTCTTACTGTGGATCAAATGATTTTGCACATAAAGATTATACTTCTTATTGGTACGGTACTTACAGTATTCCTTGTAAGAAATCTACACCTAACCCACTAGGACCCAAGTGTCATTGGGTACCAAAATCTGCTTAAACTGTTTTGTAGGTACATCATGTGTTGTGCTGATTTGGAAATATAAACCACACACATGACTGAAAACAGAAGAGAAGCGGTGTATTTGTTTGAAGAATATTTGTACCATTAAGGGGGAGACAAAAGAATAATGGTTTCTAAACATATCAGTTTAGGACCCGCACTTAAAAGAGATTTTGGTTTCTGAATACATCAATTCAGGACCCGTGCTTCAATGTTTATGGCTTTTGAACATATCAGTTCAAAACCCGTTCTTCAAAGACTATGGCTTTTGAACATATCAGTTCAAAACCCGTTCTTCAAAGACTATGGCTTCTGAACAATTCAGTTCAGGACCCGTACTTCAAAGACTAAGACTTCTAAACAAATCAGTTTAGAACTCACACTTCTCAGGTAATATCCTTAACTGTTCTATCTTTTTACTTCAAGGAACAAGTGATGAAAGGTAACATTGGATTATATTTTATTTCTACTACTTTGAAAACTTGAAACTTTTCAAATTTAATTCAATGAGATGAAATTTTCAATCTTCAATCAATGAATTAAATGTGTGCTAAAAGATGATTTTACAAGAAACTTTGTATTATCTGAGTTAGATTTGTTTCATCTTTCACCTCTGAACTAAATCGAAAGGTCAGCAAAACATGTATGAAATTATGCTGACTGCTCAAAGTTATGTGAATCTGAACTTATATAGAATATAATGTTCAAAAAGCCTATATGTAAGAATGATGAATGGAAATGAAAATATGGGAGAAGCACTATGTTTTAGAAACAAGTGATTGAGATAAAAATCGTTGCACTATCATTTAGTTTGAAAGTTTGTGCCTGTGGCCTTTCTGGTTTGGGAGAGTAAGTCCTAAGGGGTGCTCGACACCTAGTCCCTAAGATCAACTGGTCTGGGATCGGCTGACCCAAATCCTGAAATAGAACCAGATAGAAAGCCATGTTCTACTGGTACGAATGGGTTTAAGATATATCGATGTGGCCTTTCTGGTTTGGGAAATTAAGTTCTAAGGGGTGCTCGTCACCTAGCACCTAAGGCCAACTGGTCTGGGATATGCTAACCCAAATCCTTCTATAGAACCAGATAGAAAGTCATGTTTAACGGTGTATCTTATTCTTACTAAACTTTTTGATCAAAAGATGCCAATGAGCACAAATCAAAGGATGCCAATGAGCACAAAATCAAAAGATGCCAATGTGCACAAAATCAAAAGATGCCAAAGAGCACACATCTCTTGAAACTTGGGGAAAATACAAAGTCGCGATAAACCCGTAAATTTGTGAAATTCTGAGTTTGGACAAATAGTGTAAGTAGAGCAAAGTATTCTTATATGTTTCAGAATTGCATACGCTTGATGCTAATCATATTTCGCATGCTAGCACACCAAATAGATTTAATAAAGGGATTGAAACTAAACATTTTTAACTTGATATGCAATGATGTCTTGTATTTGAATCCAAACACATGCATTTGATTTCATTTGATTGAAAAATCTGTTAAATTTCATTAAGCTGAATTTCTTTTGTCTAGTTTTCAAATGATCAATTGTTAGTAGTTATAAAATGAAGTTCAATGAATTTTTTTATTTTCCTTGTATAAATGTTTTCATTAATGCACTGTATTTGAAATGAATATCGTTATTGAAATATATGCATACTTTCAGGGGGAGAAAATAAATTGCTCCAGAATTCTTATTTTGAGGGGGAGCAAGGTTATCCACTAAGGAGGAGATTGTTAGTAATACCAAGAGACGCGACTTGAATTCGGATTATTCTTGATGAATTCGGATTATTCTTGATGAATTCGGATTATTCTTGATGAATTCGGATCCTTCATTTTTTACTGTTCATTGATGAATTCGGATCCTTCATCGTTTACTGTTCATTGATGATTTCGGATCCTTCATGATTCGAATTGAGGGATTTCGAACCCTTCATGATCCGAATTGTCTTGATTTCGAACCCTTCATGATTCGAATTGAGTGATTTCGAACCCTTCATGATCTGAATTGAGCTGATTTCGCACCCAACTTAATCCGAATTCATGATTTCGATTCTGCCTACATCCGAATTCTTTAATCCTTCAAGCAAGACGGATTCTTTGTTTTCACTAAATGCATACACTTTGAAGATAATTTTAGTGCATTTAGTCGAGGCTAAGAGCAACTTTCAAGGGGGAGTCAAGCCTACATTTGAAGAATGCACCACTAAAGTTTTTACAAGAAAATCAAGGGGGAGAGGAGCTAATGATTTGAAGATGATTTGCTTTCCAAAACTTTAGGGGGAGAAATGTTTAATTCAATTTCATGTCAAAGAGCTTTCAAGTCAAATATATTTCAAGTCAAAGATATTTCATGTCAAAGAACTTTCAAGTCAAAGATTCGTGAACAAAGACTGAAGATCATGGGAGAAGGATCATGTGAAGTCCAAATGTTGCTGAATTTGGTTATCATAGTTCTGAGTGGTTCTCGGAATGCGCTTACACCTAAAAGTTAAAAAATGTGGATGGTTTCACATCTTTCTGATCCAAACTCTAATCGTTTCTGATTCATCTTGTTCCGAATTAATGGTTTCATACAAAGATCGGAATTTCATGTTCAAGACTTGAAGACAATCTGTTGAAGATCGTATTGAAGAAGATTGATTTTCAAAGAGAAAGACAAAGACTTTTCATGTTTGTCTGAAGATTCTTCAAAGCTAAGTTCTTAAAGAGTGTCAAAGCATATAGTTCGCCGTGAACTAGTGGAGATAAAGCTATTTGAAGATTATCTGAGCCTCAAAGTTTAAAGCGGTCACAGATAAAGTTTTGAAGATCAAAGAGCTGAAGACTGTTGTTATTTTTTTAAATCTTGAATCCAAAGGGGGAGATTGTTAGAGCATTATTGTATTCAAGATTTACTGTAAAGTCAATGTACTGTATGAGTCTATACAGTATTGTGAATGCCTTTATACCTTGTATGTTATGGGTATAAATAGGCTTGTCTAGATCATTTGCTAGTAACCTTTAGTAGAAGAACTTGAGCATTTGTCATTTTATACTTTTGACATCAATACATGGATGACAAGTTTGCTATCTAGATTCTCTCTACATTTGTTCATTATATTTTGCTAGATTTGGGATTTCACAGATACCCCCTGGTGATCTGCCGAGGGATTCATTATATTACCGTTTTCACGGGCACACACTTAGGTATGGCCCGGAGGAGTTCTGTCTTATGTCGGGACTCCTTTTTGACCCGAGGACGGGCCTTCCTGCATCCATGCCTGAGGGGTTTGTTCATAGAATATTTGGGAACGGTAAATTGACCATTGGCCGCCTCAAGCCCTTGTTTGACACCTTCCGCAACGCAGTTGGTGTAGACGGTTTCTCGGACATTGACGTTGTCCGAGTATGTTTGATGATGATGGTGGAGGAGTTGTTGCTTGGTCGACAACATCATTTGCCCATTTCGCACACCGTCCTTGCATTGATAGAGAATCTTGGGGCTTGGAACCGATATCCTTGGGGCAGTTTCATCTGGGATTATACATATTCCCAGATGAAAGATTTTATTGAGCGTCGTACAGATCTTAAGTCGAAGCTGACGTTAACGGGCTTTATCCAGCCGTTCAAGGTTAGTTACCATAATATTAAATATTTCTACAATTGTTAATGAGTTTGTAGGTGTAACATTACTTTTTCCACATATATGGATTCTCGAGACTTTTCCTCGCTCGAGTAGGTATTTCGTGCAGCACAACCGGGTTCCTAGGATAACTAGGTGGGCTAGGACCCGAAAAGTATTATATACACAAGAAATTAGTGACATTTTGTTGGTGTTGATACCGCAGGTAAGATTTTTTACAATGTTGGAGGTTTGTATGAAGATAACCCCTAAAATTCTAATATTTCGTCAACTCTTGCATATTTTTATAGGACCAACCACTCACGAGACTTGACGCCACAGATCAAGAGGAGGCAGAGTGGTGGTATTGGTCCAGCCAGATGTTCTTCCACGATGACCCTGAAGACGACGGCGACGATGATGGCGATGACGACAATGATGACGAGGACGAGGCCGTTAACGATCAGGAGCACAATACATCAGGGATTCCGGAGTCCACCAACACCAATCCGAGCTTCACCAATCAGGGATTTCAGGCTCGACCACCACCAATCCGTTTCTCAGATCTGCCCTTTAGGGAGTTTCCGTCCGATGACCCGAACTGGGCGCATGTGGGTCTGCTTCAGCAGGCTGGTGTTTGTCTTGAGCATCGTTTTGAGACGGGTTTGAATGTAAGTATTTCATTTAACATCGTTTAACATTTTCGTATGCAAACTTACTAACACAGCCGAATGTGTCGTTCAGGCACCCCCTATGGACACTAACTGGTATGACGGGTTTGAGGATATATTGACTCCCAGTCCAGCACAGGCGAATGTGTCGTTTCATCCCAGTTCATCACAGCCGAATGTGTCGTTTCGTCCACCAGGATCGACGATGGTGCCGCAATCCCGCTCTTCCATGAGCATGTCAATGCCGCTTCATGATGCTGGCGTGCGCATGTCACCCGTGTTCAACAGTCCTGTGAGAGACCTAAACCCAGCTCTGAACGAGGAGGAGAGGCTTGGTAGGGGGCACGCCAGCCTGTTGCGAATTCGAGATATTTTAATTCTGCTTACACACAGCTCGGTGATACTACCCCCGTCAGGCCCCGTCCGACTGGCACCAGTTGGCTGCAGCGTCAGGATACGAGTCTTCAAGCCTCTTGAACATACTTTTTGAAGATCTCTCCACATAATACTGGAAACCCTCTTGAACACACTTTTTTCCAAGGGCGAGGGTCAGGTCGTCTTTCGAGGCGAAGAAGTCCCCTTCATTCACTAATGGACTACGATTATATGCTACGGGCTCTTGGTTAGGTCTTATGAAATGGTCATCCCGATCTGGAAGGGGATGAGGTTGGCCAAAAAAATCATTTATTCCCCCGTATGATTTAATAGGACTGGTTTCTTCTTCTTCACCGTCTTCTTCGTCGTCTTCTTCATCGTCTTCTTCATTTAGATTTAGACCAGGAATATCCAAACGGTAAACATGGGACTCGTCGTCGTCTTCTTCTTCTTCATGTGGTTCTTCTACCGGTTCTTGGGTCTCCGGAACAATTTCGGGGTTATAGTCACTATAACCATAATTATTGGGACTAAGAAAATCATGATTATACCCATACACATGCTCATCTTCAGACTGAAAATGAGGCACGTAAGCTTGACTCTGCTCAACAGGAGACACATCTGGCTCTCGTACGGTGTTCGAACCACCACCAACATCATGCTCTCGTACGCTGTTGGAACAACCACCAACATTGTTTGTGTCAGCAAACTCAATATAAACACAAAGTGTTGGTGGATTTCTTACAGCCGCAGCAGATTCCATAAAAGCTTTTACATCGTCGGTGTCTCGTAACTCATAAATTTGGCCAGAAAATTGGTACACTATTTTAGTCGTACCAAAACTAGGGTCGAATCCACATCTGCTTTGAACACACCTAACAAACTTAGAATGTGTCATGTTGGTTGGCACCATGACTCGCATTACCGGGAATGCGGAATGATACACCCAATCCGTCCCGTTCAGTTGCCAAGAACCCCTAGGCCAAATACGTAGCTTAATTTTATCAGGTAAGGAACTCATTTCTGAAAAAATTTGTTTCAAAGAAATTGGGAAAAATCAAATTGGAAAACTAAGAAAAAATCGTACATAAATACACAAAATAGGGTTCGCCGGGTCCGCACTTGCGGTGCCGGACCGGCTTTAAAAAAAATCTGTCCGCACCTGGAAACGGCGTCGTTTTGGGTACGAGTGCGGTCCGCACTGGAATCGAGTGCGGACCCATGGCCATTTTCGTAATACGGGAGAGATTTTGGCTATTTTCTCAATTGGGTTCGTTGGAATGGCTATTTTCGTCAATTTCCCTGTAATAGGGGTGACCATCGAAACTGGGTACCCGTTTTGGTATCAGAACCGTTCTGGAACTGTCGGTTCCAGCCGGAACCGATGTGATTGGTTCCGATTCCGGTTACTAAAATACGGAACCGATTAAGACTGAGACTGGTTCCGGTTCTGGTTCTCATTTTTTTGGAACCGTTACCTGCTGGGTACCCGGTCCCGCTATTTTCTAATAAAAATTATTTATATATTTATATATTTAGTATCCATAATTGTCCCTCTTCGGCGACTTAGTACGGGGTCCCGCTACCCGGTTAGCGGGTGACGTCAAGGGGCAACGCCCTTGCGGGGTCTGGGGGCAGCGCCCCCAGATTTTTTTTATAAAACCTTATCCGAGTAACTCATCCGGAAACTATATCCGGAAAACCAAATCTGGAACTATCCGGGAAACTTTCCCGGAAACAAATACCCGAAAACCGGAATTAACTTATCCGGACAACCTATCCGGAAACTACAAACCATCCGGATACTTTTGTATCCGGAAATCTTAATCGGAATGTCAGGGAATTCGGAAACTCATCCGGACAACTTATCCGGAAACCACCGAATCCGATTAAAATTAATATTCGGAAACTCAGGAGAATCTGGATAAATCGAATCCGGATACTGAAGAATCCGGACGACGTCCGAATCCCAGACTCGATCGAAACCACCAAAAAAAATCAGAAATTGACAAATCTAAACAGGTAGGAATCTAATACTAATGATTATAAACACAAAGTGAAAATAAATTTTACCTTAAAATCACCTCCAACGAACTTAATCGAGGCCCTAACCGAACGACGCTTTTCTCGTGCTTCTCTTGACTCCAAACCCAGACAAAATTGAAACCGACTTATGAATCTAGGGAGGTGCTATATATATATATATAAAACCAAATTGCAATCAACTATTTGAACTATACTAAAATGACACTAACAACCTTAAACTTACAAACCACCACAAACAAACCTTAAACTAATAAACGTAAACCAAATAAATAAACAACTAACTTGCCCGGGTTATTACACTTTTACCCACAAAATTCACCGAGGGAAATTTTCGTCGGTGATTACCCAATGGATCACCCAGAAAATATCAATGGTTCGATAGACTCTAAGTTTTTCGAGAAACTACCCATGGATCACCCAGAATCCGTGGTAATCTATCACTGATTTGCATTACCCACAAAAAATTTACCCACCAACTTTTGTGACGGTTTTGTGACGAATCACCCTTTAGCGATAGATTTCCTAGAGAAAAGTTTGTAGGTAAAAGTATTTCGTTTAGTAGTGTATGTAAGTCCAGAATCAAGTAGCAAGATAGAGAGATGAATATCCAAATGTCATATGTCATATATCTTTGAGAGAGAAATGTTTACACTTCAACACTTTGATTGGTGACCAACTCGTAAGGAATTATTCAATCTAAAAACATAGATGACAAAAATCTTTGTCATCAACTCTCTCAAATCTACTTCTCATATCTTTCAAATTGACGTGCATTCAGTGACTTATCTCTATGTCCATGACACTTTAACACTTTTCAAGTAATCAATTCGTCAAGAAATGCCATTGGTTTTGTTGATCCAAACCCTCAGTGATTTGATAATGACCCTCTCTTAAATACTTAGTGAAAATTATGAGTAAATAATATGTATCAGAGTTTCACTATCGCTGATAAGTACTAAGATCTTATAGTACCGCTGATAGGAACTCTAACTCTTTAGATTAAACATTCAGCGAAACTGTTCACCATAATATTCTGAGTCTGTTCAGTACTTATGGTGATCGCTGATAAGTTAGTTGTTTACTTATGATCTCTGAAGACAAGTTTCACGTCAACATAGGTTCTACGCTGAAGTCGAAGATCAAGCTCAAGAACCAGCGACAAGTCTCCTAATGAACTGATGCGGATCAGCGAAGACTCAGATTTGTCCAACTCAACGTGAAGTATCAAGTACAAGACTTCAGCTATCGCTGAACTTTATCATTCGCTGATATAGAATGATAAACCGCTGAATCAACGAAAAGCTGATCATGAAGTCCTCCGTACAAAGTACTTTTGTCTTAACCACCCTTGCACGAATCCGTACGAAATGTCAGAATAGAACCTCCTTATTGTCTGAAATCGTACAACCACACTGATACTACACTGTTCAAACATGCGGCTACTAAGGTTGTCAACAAAAGTCAATGACATGCAACCAATGAGCTGCTGCCACGTGTAAAGTGTAAACTGCCTTGCATTTAATGCATGCAGTATATAAGAAGATGAACTCACTTCATTTTGAAGTAACTTGCTAACTCTGGACAAGTTCATTTTTCTTATCTTGAGATAGGTTATTATTAGTAATTTCCTTCTCCTTCTTAGTGCAAGAAACTTAGTGTTCCAACTTGTTTAGATTTAGGATTTATCCTTAATCTTGTTTCCGCAACAAGCTGTAAATTGTTAATGATTTATCAATAAACAATTTAGTAAAGTAAGATCTGTGTGTTTGTATTCAACCCCCCCTTCTACAAACTTGTATAACCCTTCGGGACCAACAAGTGGTATCAGAGCAGTTTTGTTTAATCTCATAAACAAGATCTAATCTATACTAAGATTTCTCTTCCTTGCTATTTCTAAAAATGGCTACCAACACAAACACAAACTATATAGACAATGGTTCTCTTGCAAAACCCCCTAGATTCTCCAGAGATAATTTTAATCTATGGAAAAATAGGATGACTCTCTTCTTTGAAGGTGTAGATCCTACTATGCCTTATTATCTTGAAAACGGTCCATTTATTCCTGTAAGAATTGATGCCGCTGTACCTGCCGCTGAGAATAGACCTGCTATTCCAGAAAGGCTGATACCCAAAGATGTTCATACGTGGACTGACGAAGATAAGAAGAAAATGGCTATCGACACAAAATCCAGATCCATACTATCCATGGCTCTTCCAGACGAAGTCTACCATTCCGTCATGAACCTGAAATCCTCAAAAGCCATGTGGGACACAATATGTGTTCAGTATGAAGGTACTGCTGAAGTCCAGGACTCTCGAAAGATCAACCTGGTAAGACAGTATGAAAGTTTCATTTGTGGTAAGAATGAGACTCTCTCTGAAGTTCACCAACGTTTTAATTGCTTAATAATAGATCTAAAAACTGTTGGTAAGGAATATTCGAACTTTGAAGTGCTGACAAAGTTTTTAGAATGTTTACCTGAAAGCTGGGACAGTTATTCTATGTGTCTCAAGCTGTCAAAAGATCTAAGATCAATGACTCTTGCTACCTTATATGGCACGATGCTGAATCATGAGCAATCAAGCCATCTTAAGAAGAATCTTATAAAAGATTCCAAAAGCACCCCTGTTGCTTTAATCTCAGAGGAACCTTCTACTCAGCGACCCTCGGTCACTATCACTGAGTTAGAAAGTAACCCTGAAAGGTCATCAGATTCTGACTCTTCAGATGATGATGAATCTTTGGCTCTCCTAACAAAAAAGTTCAGGAGATTCGCCAAAAAGAAAATGTTTAGAAAGAACAAACCCCTTTCTATTACTGATAAGCCAAGATCATCAGCTCCTGTTGATAAGGCTACTGCTACTTGTTTTAACTGCGAAAAGATTGGACATTTCGCTAACGAGTGCAGGTCTAAGAAAGTATCGAGAAACTCAGCGTTTCCCAAGAAATCCTTTATTCCCAGGAATAAAGATGACAAATATTCTAAGCTGAAAGAAAAGTATGCAAAGCTGAAAAGCTTTAAGAAGAAAGGCAAAGGCCTGATGGCTTACGATTGGGCTGCCTCTGAAGAAGAAGAATCATCATCTGACTCTGAAGATGATGAAGCCAATCTGTGTCTTATGGCAAAGATTGAAGATGAGGAAGAAAGTTCAGACATTCCCTCCACTTCAACCTCTGCAATTCAGGTATCACCTTCCTTCTTTACAAATATTGCTAATATTGATGAAGCTGATAGTCTCCGTAAAATCGATCTCTTGACTAGAAGTTTATATGAAGCCATGAATGGCAAAACGATAGTTGAAAACCAAAACCTTGATCTCGCTGAACAACTTAAAAACTGTCACCTTCAAATAGAAAAGCTTTCTAAAATTGAAGAAGATTTTAAAGATCAAGTGCACTTAAATCAGCTAGTCAAAATCGAACGAGCAGAAGCTATCGCTGCATTAAAAGCTGAAAAAGCTACTGTTGAAGGATGGTGTAATTCTTCAACAAAGATCACTGAGATAATCAAGTCTCAGATACCCCTGAGTGATAAACGTGGTCTTGGTTACAAAGCCGATACTCAAGAACCAACCACTGATCGTTCCATGCTCTTATTCGGAACTTTCGTATCCTCAGTCGCTGACACTTCATCTTCTCAGTGTTCGTCCTCTAGACCACCTATCCCTGAGGAAATCTCCACCTCTTCAAAAGGAAAAGAAAAAATGGTTTATCCAAAACCTACCTCTGTCTGTAAAGATAAAGGTAAAGGAATTGCTTCGAACCAAAATCCTCAGAAGGGTACCTCTGTACCAAAGCTGAATGCTTCTAAAGCTTTAGTGATATATTCTTCTGGATCAAGGAATCAGATCTCTGGATCTACTCAGCGTGGGTATATTCAGCGATCTACTCCTAGACTCAGAATGGATATCCTTGATAAGAAATCTGAAGAACTAAAAATTCCTCCCATTTCAAAAGCCAAAAGCTTATTTGGTGTTGGTCCTTCTAATTCTAAATCAAAAGCTCAGCATTCAAATGGTCCTAGAACTACCTTTAGTTATAGGAAATGTTATCACTGTGGACTCACTGATCATATTGCTAGTAAGTGCCCCACAGCCACCATAGCTGAAAAGATAGCTAAGGTGAAGGTTGCCCCCAAGGCAAAGAAGACCACTGAGGTTAAGAAATTAACCAAAGTGAAGACTGACAAAGCTGAATCTTCAAATGCTGCAAAGATTGTTGAACCTTCCATTCCAACTACTTCCACTAACAAACGTGTACACATGGTCAAGTGGATACCCAAGAAAAACTAATCTTCCTTTGTGATGCAGGTTAAGAAGGGTATCTGGTATCTCGATAGTGGATGCTCTAGACATATGACTGGAAAGAAAAGCCTGCTCGCTGAATACAAGGAAGAGAAGGGTCCCTCTGTGACTTTCGGAGGAAATGGAAAAGGACATACCAGAGGGTTTGGTGTACTCTCAAATGGTACAACCACCTTCAGAAGAGTCGCATATGTTGAAGGGATGAAGCATAATCTGTTAAGCATCAGTCAGCTTTGCGACAAGGATAACAAGGTAATCTTTACCAAGGAATCCTGCTTTGTCACTGACAAAAAGGAGAAGATAGCTCTCAGCGGTTATCGTTTGGAAAATGTTTATGTAATAAACATGGACTCAACAACCACTGAGAACTCATGTTTCTTCTCAAAAGCCTCATCTGATGTCAACTGGCTATGGCATAAGAGGCTCTCTCATCTGAATTTCAAGACACTGAACACTCTTTCTTCAAAAGAGTTAGTTACTGGTCTACCTCAGCACTCATACACCAAAGAGTCTTTATGTTCAGCGTGTGAGAAAGGGAAGCAGACCAAAGCAAGCTTTAAGTCAAAGCAAGTCTCATCAGTGTCGTCTCCTCTACAACTACCCCATATGGATTTGTTTGGCCCTGTTAACAAACAATCCATCGCTGGAAAGAAATATACATTGGTCATAGTTGATGAATTCTCTCGTTATACATGGGTCATGTTTCTCCGTTCTAAGAGTGACACCCCTGAAGAACTCATCACCTTTGTTCGGAAGATGGAAACCCTGAACAACTTAACCCTTCGCTTAATAAGGAGTGATCATGGAACTGAATTCAAGAATAGTTCTCTTGATTCCTTCCTTGAGAGTAAGGGTATTTCTCACAACGTTTCTTCAGTGAGAACACCGCAACAAAATGGAGTCGCTGAAAGAAGAAATAGAACAATTATTGAAGCTGCACGTTCAATGCTCAGCGATTCTCACCTGCCTACTCAGTTTTGGGCAGAAGCTGTCAACACTGCTTGTTTTACGCAAAACAGGTCGCTGATAGTTAAAAGATTCAATAAAACAACCTATGAACTTTTTCATGGGAGAAAGCCTTCAATCAGCTTTCTTCACATCTTTGGATGTCAGTGTTTCATACTGAATAACAGAGATGCCCTTGGAAAGTTTGATCCTAAAGCTGATGATGGAATCTTTCTTGGATACTCCTCAGTCTCCAAAGCCTTCAGAGTCTTCAATCGAAGAAGACAAACTGTAGAAGAAACTATTCACGTCACGTTTGACGAATCCCGTTCAGCGAACTCTAAACCGTCCACTGATACTGAAGAACTGAATCAATGGATGTTCTCTCATCATGGTGATTCAGAAGACATTCCCACTCCTCATACTCATACAGTGGAAGATGATGGTCCAACTATCATTCCAAATATGCAGAATAGTGAAGCTGAAACATCATGGGTCTCAGCTGTTCCTATAAACACTATACCTGCCTCTGAACCAAATGTCTCAGACATTCCATCTACCTCTCAGCAATCAGTGAATATAATGACAACTGCATCCATTCCTCTCTTGGCTGATACTCCAGACGTCGCTGAAACTTCATCTTCAGCTTCTCCAGTTCAGGTTGAGTCAGCGTCTCACGCTCCGGCTCAGCGATGGACTGTAAATCACCCAATTGATCAAATTCTTGGTGATCCAAACGCTGGTATTTAGACTCGACGAAGTGCAGGTAATATTTGTTTATTTGTAAATTTTATTTCTCTAACTGAACCAAAGAAAGTAGATGATGCCCTCAAAGATCCAAACTGGGTCAGCGCCATGCAAGAAGAGCTGACTGAATTCGAAAGAAACAAAGTTTGGAAACTTGTTCAAAGACCAACTGACAAAACAGTGATAGGCACTAAATGGGTCTATCGAAACAAGTTGGACGAACATGGAACTGTAACCCGCAACAAAGCTCGTCTTGTTGCTCAGGGATACAGACAAGAGGAAGGCATAGATTATGACGAAACATTTGCTCCAGTAGCAAGACTAGAATCTATTCGTCTATTCTTAGCATATGCTGTATACAAAGACTTCAAAGTATATCAGATGGATGTTAAGTCAGCATTTCTAAATGGAAAGATGAATGAAGAAGTCTATGTGGAACAACCTCCAGGATTCTCGGATCCTAAGCGTCCAGGTTATGTTTATAAACTGGTAAGGCACTTTATGGCTTAAAGCAAGCTCAACGTGCATGGTATGACACTCTTTCTACTTATCTCCATATTGAAAAATTTGAGCGAGGTAAAATAGACAAGACTCTATTTTTCAGGAAAGTAAAAGGTCATATCATTCTTGTTCAAATATATGTTGATGACATTATATTTGGTTCTACTAACCCTGATCTTTGTACTCGTTTCGCTGATAGAATGAAAGATGAGTATAAGATGAGCATGATGGGTGAACTAACATATTTCCTTGGTCTACAGATAAAGCAAAATGAAAAGGGAACTTTTATTAATCAGGGAAAGTATGTTAAAGATATGCTGAAGAAAAATTCGATTTAACTGAAAGTTCAGCTATGAAAACCCCTATGGCACCTCCGCTGACACTTGACAAGGACTTGAAAGGAATTCCTGTTAATGTCACGTTGTACCGTGGGATGATCGGCTCACTATTGTATCTTACAGCTAGCCGACCCGATATTATGTATGCAACATGTTTGTGTGCACGATATCAAGCTGAACCTAAGATGTCTCATATGAAAGCTGTAAAGCGAATTTTTCGATATCTTAAGGGTACAGCGAATCTAGGTCTTTGGTATCCCAAAGATTCAGGATTCGATCTAATCGCCTATTCAGATAGTGATTTTGCAGGTTGCAAAATGGATAGGAAAAGCACCACAGGAGGATGTCAGCTCCTGGGTGGAAAGCTGGTGAGTTGGACAAGTAAAAAGCAAAACTCAGTGTCCACCTCCACAGCTGAAGCTGAGTATGTAGCCGCTGGAAGCTGTTGTTCTCAGGTCTTGTGGATGAGAAATCAACTACTGGACTATGACCTTCAGCTCTCAAATATTCCAATCTATTGCGACAGCACAAGTGCCATCGCTATAGCCAACAATCCAGTGCTTCACTCAAAGACAAAACACATCGAAATCAGGTATCACTTTATCAGAGATCATGTGATGAATGGAGATATAGAACTTCACTTTATCCCAACTGATTATCAGTTAGCTGATCTGTTCACCAAACCTCTTGATGAGACAAGGTTCAACTTTCTCATCAGCGAGCTTGGAATGCTGAACTTTGAAGAGTAAAATCTTCAGCGGTTCACATTTGATCAGCGATAGGATTATACAAACTTGTATAGCCCTCGGGATAAAACAAACTTGTATAGCCCTCGGGATAAAATAAACTTGTATAACCCACTCTATCATTTTCTCTCTGAATAAACTTGATTCGCTGATATCAAGGTATGTTTATATCTCTTTGACAATCGCATGTAAATGCAAGATTTCAAAACGTATTGTATCGCTGAATATCTCTTCCTTATCAGCGATATTTTGAAATTTCTAAAACCAGCACTGATATTTCTACTCAGTGCTTCATATTTTCAAAAGTGTCCCTGAGTTTTCAAAACCTCAGAGACATCCTAGAATATGAAAGGACAGTTGTGACGTCATTACAACGGATAAGCTCTGGCACGTTTTTTTTCTGACACACGTTTGCACGTTTCGTTTACTCGCCAATCAAATGCAAACACGTGTCCACAGCCCTGACAATAACACCTCCCGCACATCAGCTATTGCTATCATAATTCTGGTACTCAGCCAGACATTCTCAGCTACCCTCAGCCAAAGACTCTTTAAAATCAATTGATTGCATCCTCTGCGATATTGAATATGGCACAATGAAGATTACATCTGCCATCATTCGCAAAGCCCTCAGCCTTCCCATCGCCACCAAAGAAAAACCTTTTGTTCCCCTCCCTGACCACAAGAAAAACTCAGACAGGGAAGCCATCATTGCTTTCTTTGATGCAATGGGCTATGTATGGGAAACTGGAAGGGACAAGAAGCCCGAGAAGAAGCTGACCCTCATTAAGAAGTCAAAAATGCCCAGCGAGATGAATTTTATCTTCGCTCACTTAATCAGCTGCATGACTGCCAAGACCGGCTCCTCTGACCAAGCAGCTCAGCCTCAGCAATCAATGGGATACGCTTTGCTGAAAGGTCTCCATATAGACTGGGCATCGATCATCTATGATGACCTGGTACTAAGAGTGGACTCCGTCGCTGACAGATCTCCATGGGTTCCCTACCCTCATTTCATCAGCGCCATATTCCAAAAAGGCCCGAAGGACAGCTACCCTCAAGAGGGTGACCTGAAACTCTCTCAGGTTGGCCCTAAGGTACTCGACTTCAAACCGGTGGAAAACGAGGTACGTATTTCTACGCTCTTAACTCTTCTTAATCCTCATACTTCTTCTACTTCTGCAGCTCCTTCAGCGGACAAACCCACCGCTGATACCCCAGCTGCAACAACCATTCCTTCTCTGAAAAGGAAACACTCCTCACACCAACTTAGTTCCAAAAGAACTAAGAAAACCAAGGAGCAACCCAAGCATTCTCCTGCTAAAGACTCCTCAGCTCCTCCTGTTGGACTGAAGGAAAGTTCAGTGGTACGCTCTGCCACAGCTGAAAAAGCCACCCCTTCTTTCCCAACTTCAGCGTCTCTAAACGTTGAGGTTACAAACTTGGAATCTACCCAACCTCCTTCAGTCTCTCCAAAGACTGACGAAGCGATTCTCAGCGAATCCAACGTTGAACTCCGCACCCAACCACCATTCTTTTCCTTCGCTCCTCCCTCCACTCCTTTGGACTCTATTCCAGTTATCACTGAGGTACCCGTCATTCCTCCAGAAGCTAAAGGAACGACGGAAGTAGGACCTGCAGAGCTGACCATACGTTCGGGCTCTTTCGCTGACGATATGGAACATTTCTCAGGCCATCGAGATTTTGATGAATTCATCAATCCTCCTGCAGGTATACAACAACCCCTAAACACTATAACTGAACCCAAAACTTCTGAGCTTTCCTCTGTTCACAAGTTCTTTTATGTTACAGGTCCTAATTTGGGAGACATCAACGCTTCTCTGAAAGCAATAGAGACGAAGCTGACAGGTCTCACGACTACTCTTTCCGGCAACTCTTCAGCTGTAACAAACGCTGGAGAGAAGCTTACAAAGCTTACAACCGAAATCGGAAAGAATGCCTCCAAAGCTGATGTGGAGAAGGTTGAAAACTCACTCAGCGGTTTTGCTAAAGTTCTCGCTGACATCTACACAGAATACCTCGACATCAAGAAATCTGTTGACACCATGTCCAGCGAAGTCACAACGCTGAAGACATCGGTTGGCACAATCGAAGGTGGTATGTCTGATGTACAGGCTGATGTTAGTTCAGTGAAGACTGACATGAATTCTGTGAAGTCTGATGTCAATACGATGAAGAATGACATCACTTCTATGAAGACATTGTTGGAGCAGATCCTGACCAACACGGCTGCCCCCGTCCCTGCTCCTACTCCTCAGCATTTCACTCCCGCGGATCGTGCTGAACTCTTGAAGATCAATCCTGGTATTTCTGGTCTAGAAACCAGATTATCAACGATTGAGGCTTATGTGGGGGTCCCTGGCCAAGAAGGCAGGGAGAAACCCACAACTGCTGAGTCGAATCATTCCTCCCCCACTCATCATGAAAAAGAGGGGGAGAAGAGCGCTGAAGACCTTTCCCATGATGAATCTATCAGGGGAGAGAAGACTGAAGACCTTACCCTTGGTGAAAAGGGTGAGAAGACAAATGAAGAAACAGCCGCTGAACCTCATGGAGATGAACACCCTGAGGGAACCGAGAAGCTCGCCTCTGTATCTGAGGGGGAGCAACTCGAAGAAGAAGCTGAAGAATCTGAGACTGAAGCTGAAGACGAAGAAGCCATTGACTTATCTGATGATGAACCATCCTCTTCTCCAAAGAATGATGATGATGAAGATGATGATGATGATGACTCTTTTATCGTCAAGCCTGCTCAGAGGACCATAACTCTTAAAGGGATCAAGATAAATGAACCTTCAGGGGAGCGGACAAAGACAAAGCCATCAGCATCTGAAGTTGACAAAGGCAAATGAAAAGGTGTCGTTGAAGATGATGAAAATCTGACGATCTTGCTTAACAAGCCGGTTTGTCAGGTACACTAATTTCATACTCCACGTCCCTCCTCTATACACTTTATCATCTCTACTCTCCACAAACCTATATACACTATCCCACACTTTCTCTATCTCTGTTCTACCCATGTTCTTACTTGTAAGATCGCTGCATTTCAGCTAGTCCTCTCCCCTGTTTGAGGATATCGCTGAAGTTCCTACAGCTGCGACTTCAACAATAATCCCAGCTCTCAACGCTGAAGAAATAATCCCAGTCTTAGATTTGATCTCTGAGACTGATGAACCTGAAGAACAGACTCTCTCTCGCCGAAACAGACCTTCCTTGGCTCCTCAAAAGCTAAGTGAAGAGGATCAGAAAAAGAGAGATGAAATAATCAAGAGATTCGAAGATCAGCGAATCATTCTGAAGCGTGATCAACTTCCGTCTATTCCTCCAAAGTTCAAAATCTCGAGGAAAGAATACGAAGATCACCTCAGAGCTGAACGACTAATCGCTGAAAGAAGGGAAGCTGAAGAAAAAGACAGAGAATACGCCATCTAGCTTACTCAACGATCAATAAAAGACCCCAAGCTGAAAAGAGCTCCAATCGATGTTCAACGTCAACTATGGGATGATGCCCAAAGGATAGTTGAAGAAAAGACTAAGGTCTCTGATTCGACTGTAGAATGGGCTAAAGAAATGCTGAACTATCGATCTCGACCATCCAAGATTGTCAAAGTAAACATCAGAGGAAGACTGTTCGTTGATGTTCCTGTTGTTGAAGTTGATGTCTACAGAGAAGACGAGACCAAGCAAACGTTCTATGCTGCTACTTTAGAGAAGTTTGGTCTCTCTGAATGGTTGGAAGTGAAATTAGCCATTCAGGGATCGCGCTCAAAGTTCAAAGATCATGTCGAGAAAATCTTAAATCGACAACTCGATTTACGTTCTTCTGCTGTGGATGTTCCTCCTTCCACTCTTCTTCCTCCTCAACAAAGAAGAGTCTCTGCAAAAGGAAAGAAAGTCTCAGACTCAGGTCCTCCTATATGGAATGAAACAGGTATTGGTTTCTCTCGTACTGAAGTACTTGGCCCTGATGCTGTTCTCTCAGCGCTTGACACCTCCCTACCACCTGGAGAAACTTTCATTCCTGGCACAGTTGTAAGTGATCCTTATGGAATATTCTTTTTAGACTACTATGGAAATCATCACTTTCAACGTATCTCTGAGCTCCACCTCGCTCCCATCGAACAACTCAGAGATCTCATATACTGGTGTGAAGTCAGACGCGACATTAAAGCTAGACACCTGAAGCCCTTGATTTTTGAAGAAGCTCTGAACAAAAAGAATCAATGAGTCGATGTACCTGACTGGATGATTCCCACATCAAAGACCCTTGATGAACTTCTCATTAAGGAAGAACCTTTTGACTGATAGGATCGCCTCATTCTTCTATTTTATCAGTTATTCTTTTGTACTTGTAATTTATTTCTCTTGTACTTGTAATCTTTCCACTTCCTTTTGTAATTCTGATTCGAAGTTTAAAGAAAGATTTCAGCGAACGTACTTTACTCCATCAGTACAGAAAAGATCCCAGAAAACAGTAAAAGGGACAAATATTTTATGAGTTCTTTTTATCCTTATGTTTTCATTAAATAGCAATTTTCTTTGTTGCTATGTCATAATCAAATAGGGGGAGATTGTTGATCCAAACCCTCAGTGATTTGATAATGACCCTCTCTTAAATACTTAGTGAAAATTATGAGTAAACAATATGTATCAGAGTTTCACTATCGCTGATAAGTACTAAGATCTTACAGTACCGCTGATAGGAACTCTCACTCTTTAGATTAAACATTCAGCGAAACTGTTCACCATAATATTATGAGTCTGTTCAGTACTTATGGTGATCGCTGATAAGTTAGTTGTTTACTTATGATCTCTGAAGACAAGTTTCACGTCAACATAGGTTCTACGCTGAAGTCGAAGATCAAGCTCAAGAACCAGCGACAAGTCTCCTAATGAACTGATGCGGATCAGCGAAGACTCAGATTTGTCCAACTCAACGTGAAGTATCAAGTACAAGACTTCAGCTATCGCTGAACTTTATCATTCGCTGATATAGAATGATAAACCGCTGAATCAACGAAAAGCTGATCATGAAGTCCTCCGTACAAAGTACTTTTGTCTTAACCACCCTTGCACGACTCCGTACGAAATGTCAGAATAGAACCTCCTTATTGTCTGAAATCGTACAACCACTCTGATACTACACTGTTCAAACATGCGGCTACTAAGGTTGTCAACAAAAGTCAATGACATGCAACCAATGAGCTGCTGCCACGTGTAAAGTGTAAACTGCCTTGTATTTAATGCATGGAGTATATAAGAAGATGAACTCACTTCATTTTGAAGTAACTTGCTAACTCTGGACAAGTTCATCTTTCTTATCTTGAGGTAGGTTATTATTAGTAATTTCCTTCTCCTTCTTAGTGCAAGAAACTTAGTGTTCCAACTTGTTTAGATTTAGGATTTATCCTTAATCTTGTTTCCGCAACAAGCTGTAAATTGTTAATGATTTATCAATAAACAATTTAGTAAAGTAAAATCTGTGTGTTTGTATTCAACCCCCCCCCCCCCCCCTTCTACAAACTTGTATAACCCTTCGGGACCAACAAGTGGTATCAGAGCAGTTTTGTTTAATCTCATAAACAAGATCTAATCTATACTAAGATTTCTCTTCCTTGCTATTTCTAAAAATGGCTACCAACACAAACACAAACTATATAGACAATGGTTCTCTTGCAAAACCCCCTAGATTCTCCAGAGATAATTTTAATCTATGGAAAAATAGGATGACTCTCTTCTTAGAAGGTGTAGATCCTACTATGCCTTATTATCTTGAAAACGGTCCATTTATTCCTGTAAGAATTGATGCCGCTGTACCTGCCGCTGAGAATAGACCTGCTATTCCAGAAACGCTGATACCCAAAGATGTTCATGCGTGGACTGACGAAGATAAGAAGAAAATGGCTATCGACACAAAATCCAGATCCATACTATCCATGGCTCTTCCAGACGAAGTCTACCATTCCGTCATGAACCTGAAATCCTCAAAAGCCATGTGGGACACAATATGTGTTCAGTATGAAGGTACTGCTGAAGTCCAGGACTCTCGAAAGATCAACCTGGTAAGACAGTATGAAAGTTTCATTTGTGGTAAGAATGAGACTCTCTCTGAAGTTCACCAACGTTTTAATTGCTTAATAATAGATCTAAAAACTGTTGGTAAGGAATATTCGAACTTTGAAGTGCTGACAAAGTTTTTAGAATGTTTACCTGAAAGCTGGGACAGTTATTCTATGTGTCTCAAGCTGTCAAAAGAT
Organism: Saussurea involucrata; assembly: GCA_033807775.1. Lineage (NCBI taxonomy): Eukaryota > Viridiplantae > Streptophyta > Magnoliopsida > Asterales > Asteraceae > Saussurea > Saussurea involucrata. The sequence goes on along the minus strand of CM066321.1, from coordinate 70,662,247 downwards.
CTAAGATCAATGACTCTTGATACCTTATATGGCACGATGCTGAATCATGAGCAATCAAGCCATCTTAAGAAGAATCTTATAAAAGATTCCAAAAGCACCCCTGTTGCTTTAATCTCAGAGGAACCTTCTACTCAGCGACCCTCGGTCACTATCACTGAGTTAGAAAGTAACTCTGAAAGGTCATCAGATTCTGACTCTTCAGATGATGATTAATCTTTGGCTCTCCTAACTAAAAAGTTCAGGAGATTCGCCAAAAAGAAAATGTTTAGAAAGAACAAACCCCTTTCTATTACTGATAAGCCAAGATCATCAGCTCCTGTTGATAAGGCTACTGCTACTTGTTTTAACTGCGAAAAGATTGGACATTTCGCTAACGAGTGCAGGTCTAAGAAAGTATCGAGAAACTCAGCGTTTCCCAAGAAATCCTTTATTCCCAGGAATAAAGATGACAAATATTCTAAGCTGAAAGAAAAGTATGCAAAGCTGAAAAGCTTTAAGAAGAAAGGCAAAGGCCTGATGGCTTACGATTAGGCTGCCTCTGAAGAAGAAGAATCATCATCTGACTCTGAAGATGATGAAGCCAATTTGTGTCTTATGGCAAAGATTGAAGATGAGGAAGAAAGTTCAGACATTCCCTCCACTTCAACCTCTGCAATTCAGGTATCACCTTCCTTCTTTACAAATATTGCTAATATTGATGAAGCTGATAGTCTCCGTAAAATCGATCTCTTGACTAGAAGTTTATATGAAGCCATGAATGGCAAAACGATAGTTGAAAACCAAAACCTTGATCTCGCTGAACAGCTTAAAAACTGTCACCTTCAAATAGAAAAGCTTTCTAAAATTGAAGAAGATTTTAAAGATCAAGTGCACTTAAATCAGCTAGTCAAAATCGAACGAGCAGAAGCTATCGCTGCATTAAAAGCTGAAAAAGCTACTGTTGAAGGATGGTGTAATTTTTCAACAAAGATCACTGAGATAATCAAGTCTCAGATACCCCTGAGTGATAAACGTGGTCTTGGTTACAAAGCCGATACTCAAGAACCAACCACTGATCGTTCCATGCTCTTATTCGGAACTTTCGTATCCTCAGTCGCTGACACTTCATCTTCTCAGTGTTCGTCCTCTAGACCACCTATCCCTGAGGAAATCTCTACCTCTTCAAAAGGAAAATAGAAAATGGTTTATCCAAAACCTACCTCTGTCTGTAAAGATAAAGGTAAAGGAATTGCTTCGAACCAAAATCCTCAGAAGGGTACCTCTGTACCAAAGCTGGATGCTTCTAAAGCTTTAGTGATATATTCTTCTGGATCAAGGAATCAGATCTCTGGATCTACTCAGCGTGGGTATATTCAGCGATCTACTCCTAGACTCAGAATGGATATCCTTGATAAGAAATCTGAAGAACTAAAAATTCCTCCCATTTCAAAAGCCAAAAGCTTATTTGGTGTTGGTCCTTCTAATTCTAAATCAAAAGCTCAGCATTCAAATGGTCCTAGAACTACCTTTAGTTATAGGAAATGTTATCACTATGGACTCACTGATCATATTGCTAGTAAGTGCCCCACAGCCACCATAGCTGAAAAGATAGCTAAGGTGAAGGTTGCCCCCAAGGCAAAGAAGACCACTGAGGTTAAGAAATTAACCAAAGTGAAGACTGACAAAGCTGAATCTTCAAATGCTGCAAAGATTGTTGAACCTTCCATTCCAACTACTTCCACTGACAAACGTGTACACATGGTCAAGTGGATACCCAAGAAAAACTAATCTTCCTTTGTGATGCAGGTTAAGAAGGGTATCTGGTATCTCGATAGTGGATGCTCTAGACATATGACTGGAAAGAAAAGCCTGCTCGCTGAATACAAGGAAGAGAAGGGTCACTCTGTGACTTTCGGAGGAAATGGAAAAGGACATACCAGAGGGTTTGGTGTACTCTCAAATGGTACAACCACCTTCAGAAGAGTCGCATATGTTGAAGGGATGAAGCATAATCTGTTAAGCATCAGTCAGCTTTGCGACAAGGATAACAAGGTAATCTTTACCAAGGAATCCTGCTTTGTCACTGACAAAAAGGAGAAGATAGCTCTCAGCGGTTATCGTTTGGAAAATGTTTATGTAATAAACATGGACTCAAAAACCACTGAGAACTCATGTTTCTTCTCAAAAGCCTCATCTGATGTCAACTGGCTATGGCATAAGAGGCTCTCTCATCTGAATTTCAAGACACTGAACACTCTTTCTTCAAAAGAGTTAGTTACTGGTCTACCTCAGCACTCATACACCAAAGAGTCTTTATGTTCAGCGTGTGAGAAAGGGAAGCAGACCAAAGCAAGCTTTAAGTCAAAGCAAGTCTCATCAGTGTCGTCTCCTCTACAACTACCCCATATGGATTTGTTTGGCCCTGTTAACAAACAATCCATCGCTGGAAAGAAATATACATTGGTCATAGTTGATGAATTCTCTCGTTATACATGGGTCATGTTTCTCCGTTCTAAGAGTGACACCCCTGAAGAACTCATCACCTTTGTTCGGAAGATGGAAACCCTGAACAACTTAACCCTTCGCTTAATAAGGAGTGATCATGGAACTGAATTCAAGAATAGTTCTCTTGATTCCTTCCTTGAGAGTAAGGGTATTTCTCACAACTTTTCTTCAGTGAGAACACCGCAACAAAATGGAGTCGCTGAAAGAAGAAATAGAACAATTATTGAAGCTGCACGTTCAATGCTCAGCGATTCTCACCTGCCTACTCAGTTTTGGGCAGAAGCTGTCAACACTGCTTGTTTTACGCAAAACAGGTCGCTGATAGTTAAAAGATTCAATAAAACAACCTATGAACTTTTTCATGGGAGAAAGCCTTCAATCAGCTTTCTTCACATCTTTGGATGTCAGTGTTTCATACTGAATAACAGAGATGCCCTTGGAAAGTTTGATCCTAAAGCTGATGATGGAATCTTTCTTGGATACTCCTCAGTCTCCAAAGCCTTCAGAGTCTTCAATCGAAGAAGACAAACTGTAGAAGAAACTATTCACGTCACGTTTGACGAATCCCGTTCAGCGAACTCTAAACCGTCCGCTGATACTGAAGAACTGAATCAATGGATGTTCTCTCATCTTGGTGATTCAGAAGACATTCCCACTCCTCATACTCATACAGTGGAAGATGATGGTCCAACTATCATTCCAAATATGCAGAATAGTGAAGCTGAAACATCATGGGTCTCAGCTGTTCCTATAAACACTATACCTGCCTCTGAACCAAATGTCTCAGACATTCCATCTACCTCTCAGCAATCAGTGAATATAATGACAACTGCATCCATTCCTCTCTTGGCTGATACTCCAGACGTCGCTGAAACTTCATCTTCAGCTTCACCAGTTCAGGTTGAGTCAGCGTCTCACGCTCCGGCTCAGCGATGGACTGTAAATCACCCAATTGATCAAATTCTTGGTGATCCAAACGCTGGTATTTAGACTCGACGAAGTGCAGGTAATATTTGTTTATTTGTAAATTTTATTTCTCTAACTGAACCAAAGAAAGTAGATGATGCCCTCAAAGATCCAAACTGGGTCAGCGCCATGCAAGAAGAGCTGACTGAATTCGAAAGAAACAAAGTTTGGAAACTTGTTCAAAGACCAACTGACAAAACAGTGATAGGCACTAAATGGGTCTATCGAAACAAGTTGGACGAACATGGAACTGTAACCCGCAACAAAGCTCGTCTTGTTGCTCAGGGATACAGACAAGAGGAAGGCATAGATTATGACGAAACATTTGCTCCAGTAGCAAGACTAGAATCTATTCGTCTATTCTTAGCATATGCTGTATACAAAGACTTCAAAGTATATCAGATGGATGTTAAGTCAGCATTTCTAAATGGAAAGATGAATGAAGAAGTCTATGTGGAACAACCTCCAGGATTCTCGGATCCTAAGCGTCCAGGTTATGTTTATAAACTGGTAAGGCACTTTATGGCTTAAAGCAAGCTCAACGTGCATGGTATGACACTCTTTCTACTTATCTCCATATTGAAAAATTTGAGCGAGGTAAAATAGACAAGACTCTATTTTTCAGGAAAGTAAAAGGTCATATCATTCTTGTTCAAATATATGTTGATGACATTATATTTGGTTCTACTAACCCTGATCTTTGTACTCGTTTCGCTGATAGAATGAAAGATGAGTATAAGATGAGCATGATGGGTGAACTAACATATTTCCTTGGTCTACAGATAAAGCAAAATGAAAAGGGAACTTTTATTAATCAGGGAAAGTATGTTAAAGATATGCTGAAGAAAAATTCGATTTAACTGAAAGTTCAGCTATGAAAACCCCTATGGCACCTCCGCTGACACTTGACAAGGACTTGAAAGGAATTCCTGTTAATGTCACGTTGTACCGTGGGATGATCGGCTCACTATTGTATCTTACAGCTAGCCGACCCGATATTATGTATGCAACATGTTTGTGTGCACGATATCAAGCTGAACCTAAGATGTCTCATATGAAAGCTGTAAAGCGAATTTTTCGATATCTTAAGGGTACAACGAATCTAGGTCTTTGGTATCCCAAAGATTCAGGATTCGATCTAATCGCCTATTCAGATAGTGATTTTGCAGGTTGCAAAATGGATAGGAAAAGCACCACAGGAGGATGTCAGCTCCTGGGTGGAAAGCTGGTGAGTTGGACAAGTAAAAAGCAAAACTCAGTGTCCACCTCCACAGCTGAAGCTGAGTATGTAGCCGCTGGAAGCTGTTGTTCTCAGGTCTTGTGGATGAGAAATCAACTACTGGACTATGACCTTCAGCTCTCAAATATTCCAATCTATTGCGACAGCACAAGTGCCATCGCTATAGCCAACAATCCAGTGCTTCACTCAAAGACAAAACACATCGAAATCAGGTATCACTTTATCAGAGATCATGTGATGAATGGAGATATAGAACTTCACTTTATCCCAACTGATTATCAGTTAGCTGATCTGTTCACCAAACCTCTTGATGAGACAAGGTTCAACTTTCTCATCAGCGAGCTTGGAATGCTGAACTTTGAAGAGTAAAATCTTCAGCGGTTCACATTTGATCAGCGATAGGATTATACAAACTTGTATAGCCCTCGGGATAAAACAAACTTGTATAGCCCTCGGGATAAAATAAACTTGTATAACCCACTCTATCATTTTCTCTCTGAATAAACTTGATTCGCTGATATCAAGGTATGTTTATATCTCTTTGACAATCGCATGTAAATGCAAGATTTCAAAACGTATTGTATCGCTGAATATCTCTTCCTTATCAGCGATATTTTGAAATTTCTAAAACCAGCACTGATATTTCTACTCAGTGCTTCATATTTTCAAAAGTGTCCCTGAGTTTTCAAAACCTCAGAGACATCCTAAAATATGAAAGGACAGTTGTGACGTCATTACAACGGATAAGCTCTGGCACGTTTTTTTTCTGACACACGTTTGCACGTTTCGTTTACTCGCCAATCAAATGCAAACACGTGTCCACAGCCCTGACAATAACACCTCCCGCACATCAGCTATTGCTATCATAATTCTGGTACTCAGCCAGACATTCTCAGCTACCCTCAGCCAAAGACTCTTTAAAATCAATTGATTGCATCCTCTGCGATATTGAATATGGCACAATGAAGATTACATCTGCCATCATTCGCAAAGCCCTCAGCCTTCCCATCGCCACCAAAGAAAAACCTTTTGTTCCCCTCCCTGACCACAAGAAAAACTCAGACAGGGAAGCCATCATTGCTTTCTTTGATGCAATGGGCTATGTATGGGAAACTGGAAGGGACAAGAAGCCCGAGAAGAAGCTGACCCTCATTAAGAAGTCAAAAATGCCCAGCGAGATGAATTTTATCTTCGCTCACTTAATCAGCTGCATGACTGCCAAGACCGGCTCCTCTGACCAAGCAGCTCAGCCTCAGCAATCAATGGGATACGCTTTGCTGAAAGGTCTCCATATAGACTGGGCATCGATCATCTATGATGACCTGGTACTAAGAGTGGACTCCGTCGCTGACAGATCTCCATGGGTTCCCTACCCTCATTTCATCAGTGCCATATTCCAAAAAGGCCCGAAGGACAGCTACCCTCAAGAGGGTGACCTGAAACTCTCTCAGGTTGGCCCTAAGGTACTCGACTTCAAACCGGTGGAAAACGAGGTACGTATTTCTACGCTCTTAACTCTTCTTAATCCTCATACTTCTTCTACTTCTGCAGCTCCTTCAGCGGACAAACCCACAGCTGATACCCCAGCTGCAACAACCATTCCTTCTCTGAAAAGGAAACACTCCTCACACCAACTTAGTTCCAAAAGAACTAAGAAAACCAAGGAGCAACCCAAGCATTCTCCTGCTAAAGACTCCTCAGCTCCTCCTGTTGGACTGAAGGAAAGTTCAGTGGTACGCTCTGCCACAGCTGAAAAAGCCACCCCTTCTTTCCCAACTTCAGCGTCTCTAAACGCTGAGGTTACAAACTTGGAATCTACCCAACCTCCTTCAGTCTCTCCAAAGACTGACGAAGCGATTCTCAGCGAATCCAACGCTGAACTCCGCACCCAACCACCATTCTTTTCCTTCGCTCCTCCCTCCACTCCTTTGGACTCTATTCCAGTTATCACTGAGGTACCCGTCATTCCTCCAGAAGCTAAAGGAACGACGGAAGTAGGACCTGCAGAGCTGACCATACGTTCGGGCTCTTTCGCTGACGATATGGAACATTTCTCAGGCCATCGAGATTTTGATGAATTCATCAATCCTCCTGCAGGTATACAACAACCCCTAAACACTGTAACTGAACCCCAAACTTCTGAGCTTTCCTCTGTTCACAAGTTCTTTTATGTTACAGGTCCTAATTTGGGAGACATCAACGCTTCTCTGAAAGCAATAGAGACGAAGCTGACAGGTCTCACGACTACTCTTTCCGGCAACTCTTCAGCTGTAACAAACGCTGGAGAGAAGCTTACAAAGCTTACAACCGAAATCGGAAAGAATGCCTCCAAAGCTGATGTGGAGAAGGTTGAAAACTCACTCAGCGGTTTTGCTAAAGTTCTCGCTGACATCTACACAGAATACCTCGACATCAAGAAATCTGTTGACACCATGTCCAGCGAAGTCACAACGCTGAAGACATCGGTTGGCACAATCGAAGGTGGTATGTCTGATGTACAGGCTGATGTTAGTTCAGTGAAGACTGACATGAATTCTGTGAAGTCTGATGTCAATACGATGAAGAATGACATCACTTCTATGAAGACATTGTTGGAGCAGATCCTGACCAACACGGCTGCCCCCGTCCCTGCTCCTACTCCTCAGCATTTCACTCCCGCGGATCGTGCTGAACTCTTGAAGATCAATCCTGGTATTTCTGGTCTAGAAACCAGATTATCAACGATTGAGGCTTATGTGGGGGTCCCTGGCCAAGAAGGCAGGGAGAAACCCACAACTGCTGAGTCGAATCATTCCTCCCCCACTCATCATGAAAAAGAGGGGGAGAAGAGCGCTGAAGACCTTTCCCATGATGAATCTATCAGGGGAGAGAAGACTGAAGACCTTACCCTTGGTGAAAAGGGTGAGAAGACAAATGAAGAAACAGCCGCTGAACCTCATGGAGATGAACACCCTGAGGGAACCGAGAAGCTCGCCTCTGTATCTGAGGGGGAGCAACTCGAAGAAGAAGCTGAAGAATCTGAGACTGAAGCTGAAGACGAAGAAGCCATTGACTTATCTGATGATGAACCATCCTCTTCTCCAAAGAATGATGATGATGAAGATGATGATGATGATGACTCTTTTATCGTCAAGCCTGCTCAGAGGACCATAACTCTTAAAGGGATCAAGATAAATGAACCTTCAGGGGAGCGGACAAAGACAAAGCCATCAGCATCTGAAGTTGACAAAGGCAAAGGAAAAGGTGTCGTTGAAGATGATGAAAATCTGACGATCTTGCTTAACAAGCCGGTTTGTCAGGTACACTAATTTCATACTCCACGTCCCTCCTCTATACACTTTATCAGCTCTACTCTCCACAAACCTATATACACTATCCCACACTTTCTCTATCTCTGTTCTACCCATGTTCTTACTTGTAAGATCGCTGCATTTCAGCTAGTCCTCTCCCCTGTTTGAGGATATCGCTGAAGTTCCTACAGCTGCGACTTCAACAATAATCCCAGCTCTCAACGCTGAAGAAATAATCCCAGTCTTAGATTTGATCTCTGAGACTGATGAACCTGAAGAACAGACTCTCTCTCGCCGAAACAGACCTTCCTTGGCTCCTCAAAAGCTAAGTGAAGAGGATCAGAAAAAGAGAGATGAAATAATCAAGAGATTCGAAGATCAGCGAATCATTCTGAAGCGTGATCAACTTCCGTCTATTCCTCCAAAGTTCAAAATCTCAAGGAAAGAATACGAAGATCACCTCAGAGCTGAACGACTAATCGCTGAAAGAAGGGAAGCTGAAGAAAAAGACAGAGAATACGCCATCTAGCTTACTCAACGATCAATAAAAGACCCCAAGCTGAAAAGAGCTCCAATCGATGTTCAACGTCAACTATGGGATGATGCCCAAAGGATAGTTGAAGAAAAGACTAAGGTCTCTGATTCGACTGTAGAATGGGCTAAAGAAATGCTGAACTATCGATCTCGACCATCCAAGATTGTCAAAGTAAACATCAGAGGAAGACTGTTCGTTGATGTTCCTGTTGTTGAAGTTGATGTCTACAGAGAAGACGAGACCAAGCAAACGTTCTATGCTGCTACTTTAGAGAAGTTTGGTCTCTCTGAATGGTTGGAAGTGAAATTAGCCATTCAGGGATCGCGCTCAAAGTTCAAAGATCATGTCGAGAAAATCTTAAATCGACAACTCGATTTACGTTCTTCTGCTGTGGATGTTCCTCCTTCCACTCTTCTTCCTCCTCAACAAAGAAGAGTCTCTGCAAAAGGAAAGAAAGTCTCAGACTCAGGTCCTCCTATACGGAATGAAACAGGTATTGGTTTCTCTCGTGCTGAAGTACTTGGCCCTGATGCTGTTCTCTCAGCGCTTGACACCTCCCTACCACCTGGAGAAACTTTCATTCCTGGCACAGTTGTAAGTGATCCTTATGGAATATTCTTTTTAGACTACTATGGAAATCATCACTTTCAACGTATCTATGAGCTCCACCTCGCTCCCATCGAACAACTCAGAGATCTCATATACTGGTGTGAAGTCAGACGCGACATTAAAGCTAGACACCTGAAGCCCTTGATTTTTGAAGAAGCTCTGAACAAAAAGAATCAAGGAGTCGATGTACCTGACTGGATGATTCCCACATCAAAGACCCTTGATGAACTTCTCATTAAGGAAGAACCTTTTGACTGATAGGATCGCCTCATTCTTCTATTTTATCAGTTATTCTTTTGTACTTGTAATTTATTTCTCTTGTACTTGTAATCTTTCCACTTCCTTTTGTAATTCTGATTCGAAGTTTAAAGAAAGATTTCAGCGAACGTACTTTACTCCATCAGTACAGAAAAGATCCCAGAAAACAGTAAAAGGGACAAATATTTTATGAGTTCTTTTTATCCTTATGTTTTCATTAAATAGCAATTTTCTTTGTTGCTATGTCATAATCAAATAGGGGGAGATTGTTGATCCAAACCCTCAGTGATTTGATAATGACCCTCTCTTAAATACTTAGTGAAAATTATGAGTAAACAATATGTATCAGAGTTTCACTATCGCTTATAAGTACTAAGATCTTACAGTACCGCTGATAGGAACTCTCACTCTTTAGATTAAACATTCAGCGAAACTGTTCACCATAATATTATGAGTCTGTTCAGTACTTATGGTGATCGCTGATAAGTTAGTTGTTTACTTATGATCTCTGAAGACAAGTTTCACGTCAACATAGGTTCTACGCTGAAGTCGAAGATCAAGCTCAAGAACCAGCGACAAGTCTCCTAATGAACTGATGCGGATCAGCGAAGACTCAGATTTGTCCAACTCAACGTGAAGTATCAAGTACAAGACTTCAGCTATCGCTGAACTTTATCATTCGCTGATATAGAATGATAAACCGCTGAATCAACGAAAAGCTGATCATGAAGTCCTCCGTACAAAGTACTTTTGTCTTAACCACCCTTGCACGACTCCGTACGAAATGTCAGAATAGAACCTCCTTATTGTCTGAAATCGTACAACCACTCTGATACTACACTGTTCAAACATGCGGCTACTAAGGTTGTCAACAAAAGTCAATGACATGCAACCAATGAGCTGCTGCCACGTGTAAAGTGTAAACTGCCTTGTATTTAATGCATGGAGTATATAAGAAGATGAACTCACTTCATTTTGAAGTAACTTGCTAACTCTGGACAAGTTCATCTTTCTTATCTTGAGATAGGTTATTATTAGTAATTTCCTTCTCCTTCTTAGTGCAAGAAACTTAGTGTTCCAACTTGTTTAGATTTAGGATTTATCCTTAATCTTGTTTCCGCAACAAGCTGTAAATTGTTAATGATTTATCAATAAACAATTTAGTAAAGTAAAATCTGTGTGTTTGTATTCAACCCCCCCCCCCCCCCCTTCTACAAACTTGTATAACCCTTCGGGACCAACAAGTGGTATCAGAGCAGTTTTGTTTAATCTCATAAACAAGATCTAATCTATACTAAGATTTCTCTTCCTTGCTATTTCTAAAAATGGCTACCAACACAAACACAAACTATATAGACAATGGTTCTCTTGCAAAACCCCCTAGATTCTCCAGAGATAATTTTAATCTATGGAAAAATAGGATGACTCTCTTCTTAGAAGGTGTAGATCCTACTATGCCTTATTATCTTGAAAACGGTCCATTTATTCCTGTAAGAATTGATGCCGCTGTACCTGCCGCTGAGAATAGACCTGCTATTCCAGAAAGGCTGATACCCAAAGATGTTCATACGTGGACTGACGAAGATAAGAAGAAAATGGCTATCGACACAAAATCCAGATCCATACTATCCATGGCTCTTCCAGACGAAGTCTACCATTCCGTCATGAACCTGAAATCCTCAAAAGCCATGTGGGACACAATATGTGTTCAGTATGAAGGTACTGCTGAAGTCCAGGACTCTCGAAAGATCAACCTGGTAAGATAGTATGAAAGTTTCATTTGTGGTAAGAATGAGACTCTCTCTGAAGTTCACCAACGTTTTAATTGCTTAATAATAGATCTAAAAACTGTTGGTAAGGAATATTCGAACTTTGAAGTGCTGACAAAGTTTTTAGAATGTTTACCTGAAAGCTGGGACAGTTATTCTATGTGTTTCAAGCTGTCAAAAGATCTAAGATCAATGACTCTTGATACCTTATATGGCACGATGCTGAATCATGAGCAATCAAGCCATCTTAAGAAGAATCTTATAAAAGATTCCAAAAGCACCCCTGTTGCTTTAATCTCAGATGAACCTTCTACTCAGCGACCCTCGGTCACTATCACTGAGTTAGAAAGTAACTCTGAAAGGTCATCAGATTCTGACTCTTCAGATGATGATTAATCTTTGGCTCTCCTAACTAAAAAGTTCAGGAGATTCGCCAAAAAGAAAATGTTTAGAAAGAACAAACCCCTTTCTATTACTGATAAGCCAAGATCATCAGCTCCTGTTGATAAGGCTACTGCTACTTGTTTTAACTGCGAAAAGATTGGACATTTCGCTAACGAGTGCAGGTCTAAGAAAGTATCGAGAAACTCAGCGTTTCCCAAGAAATCCTTTATTCCCAGGAATAAAGATGACAAATATTCTAAGCTGAAAGAAAAGTATGCAAAGCTGAAAAGCTTTAAGAAGAAAGGCAAAGGCCTGATGGCTTACGATTGGGCTGCCTCTGAAGAAGAAGAATCATCATCTGACTCTGAAGATGATGAAGCCAATTTGTGTCTTATGGCAAAGATTGAAGATGAGGAAGAAAGTTCAGACATTCCCTCCACTTCAACCTCTGCAATTCAGGTATCACCTTCCTTCTTTACAAATATTGCTAATATTGATGAAGCTGATAGTCTCCGTAAAATCGATCTCTTGACTAGAAGTTTATATGAAGCCATGAATGGCAAAACGATAGTTGAAAACCAAAACCTTGATCTCGCTGAACAGCTTAAAAACTGTCACCTTCAAATAGAAAAGCTTTCTAAAATTGAAGAAGATTTTAAAGATCAAGTGCACTTAAATCAGCTAGTCAAAATCGAACGAGCAGAAGCTATCGCTGCATTAAAAGCTGAAAAAGCTACTGTTGAAGGATGGTGTAATTTTTCAACAAAGATCACTGAGATAATCAAGTCTCAGATACCCCTGAGTGATAAACGTGGTCTTGGTTACAAAGCCGATACTCAAGAACCAACCACTGATCGTTCCATGCTCTTATTCGGAACTTTCGTATCCTCAGTCGCTGACACTTCATCTTCTCAGTGTTCGTCCTCTAGACCACCTATCCCTGAGGAAATCTCTACCTCTTCAAAAGGAAAATAGAAAATGGTTTATCCAAAACCTACCTCTGTCTGTAAAGATAAAGGTAAAGGAATTGCTTCGAACCAAAATCCTCAGAAGGGTACCTCTGTACCAAAGCTGAATGCTTCTAAAGCTTTAGTGATATATTCTTATGGATCAAGGAATCAGATCTCTGGATCTACTCAGCGTGGGTATATTCAGCGATCTACTCCTAGACTCAGAATGGATATCCTTGATAAGAAATCTGAAGAACTAAAAATTCCTCCCATTTCAAAAGCCAAAAGCTTATTTGGTGCTGGTCCTTCTAATTCTAAATCAAAAGCTCAGCATTCAAATGGTCCTAGAACTACCTTTAGTTATAGGAAATGTTATCACTGTGGACTCACTGATCATATTGCTAGTAAGTGCCCCACAGACACCATAGCTGAAAAGATAGCTAAGGTGAAGGTTGCCCCCAAGGCAAAGAAGACCACTGAGGTTAAGAAATTAACCAAAGTGAAGACTGACAAAGCTGAATCTTCAAATGCTGCGAAGATTGCTGAACCTTCCATTCCAACTACTTCCACTGACAAACGTGTACACATGGTCAAGTGGATACCCAAGAAAAACTAATCTTCCTTTGTGATGTAGGTTAAGAAGGGTATCTGGTATCTCGATAGCGGATGCTCTAGACATATGACTGGAAAGAAAAGCCTGCTCGCTGAATACAAGGAAGAGAAGGGTCCCTCTGTGACTTTCGGAGGAAATGGAAAAGGACATACCAGAGGGTTTGGTGTACTCTCAAATGGTACAACCACCTTCAGAAGAGTCGCATATGTTGAAGGGCTGAAGCATAATCTGTTAAGCATCAGTCAGCTTTGCGACAAGGATAACAAGGTAATCTTTACCAAGGAATCCTGCTTTGTCACTGACAAAAAGGAGAAGATAGCTCTCAGCGGTTATCGTTTGGAAAATGTTTATGTAATAAACATGGACTCAACAACCACTGAGAACTCATGTTTCTTCTCAAAAGCCTCATCTGATGTCAACTGGCTATGGCATAAGAGGCTCTCTCATCTGAATTTCAAGACACTGAACACTCTTTCTTCAAAAGAGTTAGTTACTGGTCTACCTCAGCACTCATACACCAAAGAGTCTTTATGTTCAGCGTGTGAGAAAGGGAAGCAGACCAAAGCAAGCTTTAAGTCAAAGCAAGTCTCATCAGTGTCGTCTCCTCTACAACTACCCCATATGGATTTGTTTGGCCCTGTTAACAAACAATCCATCGCTGGAAAGAAATATACATTGGTCATAGTTGATGAATTCTCTCGTTATACATGGGTCATGTTTCTCCGTTCTAAGAGTGACACCCCTGAAGAACTCATCACCTTTGTTCGGAAGATGGAAACCCTGAACAACTTAACCGTTCGCTCAATAAGGAGTGATCATGGAACTGAATTCAAGAATAGTTCTCTTGATTCCTTCCTTGAGAGTAAGGGTATTTCTCACAACTTTTCTTCAGTGAGAACACCGCAACAAAATGGAGTCGCTGAAAGAAGAAATAGAACAATTATTGAAGCTGCACGTTCAATGCTCAGCGATTCTCACCTGCCTACTCAGTTTTGGGCAGAAGCTGTCAACACTGCTTGTTTTACGCAAAACAGGTCGCTGATAGTTAAAAGATTCAATAAAACAGCCTATGAACTTTTTCATGGGAGAAAGCCTTCAATCAGCTTTCTTCACATCTTTGGATGTCAGTGTTTCATACTGAATAACAGAGATGCCCTTGGAAAGTTTGATCCTAAAGCTGATGATGGAATTTTTCTTGGATACTCCTCAGTCTCCAAAGCCTTCAGAGTCTTCAATCGAAGAAGACAAACTGTAGAAGAAACTATTCATGTCACGTTTGACGAATCCCGTTCAGCGAACTCTAAACCGTGTTAAATCCCAGATCTCTAGCAATAAGATATGAATGTAGTGAGAGAGAATCTAGAGAGCAAATATGTCATCCATGTATTGAGCTCAAAGGATTACAAAAGGTTTCTAAAAGATTTCAAAAGCTTTCTAAAGTGTTTTGAAGTGTTTTTAAGTGTTTCTAACAAATGGTCTAGACAAGCCTATTTATACCCATAACATACAAGGTATAAAGGCATTCACAATACTGTATAGACTCATACAGTACATTGACTTTTACAGTAAATCTTGAATACAATAATGCTCTAACAATCTCCCCCTTTGGATTCAAGATTTAAAAAAAATAACAGCAGTCTTCAGCTCTTTGTAAAGTCAATCTTCTTCAACAGACACTTTATCAAACCATCTTCAAATAGCTTTATCTCCACTAGTTCACGGTGAACTATATGCTTTGACACTCTTTAAGGACTCAGCTTTGAAAAATCTTCAGACAAACATGAAAAGTCATTGTCTTTTTCTTTGAAAAATCAATCTTCTTCGATAAAATCTTCAACAGATTGTCTTCAAGTATTGAACATGAATTTCATATCTTTATATAGAACCATCAATTCGGAACAAGATGAATTAGAAACGATTAGAGTTTGGATCAGAAATATGTGAAACCATCCACATTGTTGAACTTTTAGGTGTAAGCACATTCCGAGAATCACTCAGAACTAAGATAACCAAATTCAGCAATATTTAGACTTCACATGATCCTTCTCCCCAATCTTCAGTCTTTGTTCACGAATCTTTGACTTGAAATATCTTTGATTTGAAAATTCTTTGACATGAAATTGAAATTAAACTTTTCTCCCCCTTTTTCGATGATGGTGAGCATCATAATCATCGAAAACCATTTTCAATTTCAGTTGTGTCTTTGAGTATTGCTAACAATCTCCTCCTTACAGAATAACCTTGCTCCCCCTCAAAATAAGAATTCTGGAGCAATTTATTTTCTCCCCCTGAAAGTATGCATATATTTCAATAACGTACAGTATTTGAAATTGTAGCACAAATTTTAAAACAAAATTTACACAAGGAAAATAACATTCATTGAATTTTATTTTATAACTACAAACATTTGATCATTTGAAAACTTTATAAAAGAAATTCAGCTTAATGAAATTTAACAAATTTTTTCAATCAACTGAAATCAAATGCATGTGTTTGGATTCAAGAACAAGTCATCGCATATCAAGTTAAAAATGTTCAGTTTCAACCCCTTTATTAAATCTATTTGGTGTGCTAACATGCGAAATATGATTAGCTTCAAGCATATGCAATTCTAAAACATATAAGAATATTTTGCTCTACTCACACTATTTGTCCAAAATCAGAATTTTCACAAATTTACGGGTTTATCGCGACTTTGTATTTTCCCAAGTTTCAAGAGATGTGTGCTCTTTGGCATCTTTTGATTTT
Organism: Saussurea involucrata; assembly: GCA_033807775.1. NCBI lineage: Eukaryota > Viridiplantae > Streptophyta > Magnoliopsida > Asterales > Asteraceae > Saussurea > Saussurea involucrata. Next base: position 70,646,401 of record CM066321.1, on the reverse strand, counting down.
ATGCACATTTGAATCTTTTGATTTTGTACTCATTGGCATCTTTTGATTTTGTGCGCATTGGCATCTTTTGATTTTGTGCTCATTGGCATCTTTTGATCAAAAAGTTTAGTAAGAATAAGATACACCGTTAAACATGACTTTCTATCTGGTTCTATAGCAGGATTTGGGTCAGCAGATCCCAGACCAGTTGGCCTTAGGTGCTAGGTGACGAGCACCCCTTAGAACTTAATTTCCCAAACCAGAAAGGCCACATCGATATATCTTAAACCCATTTGTACCAGTAGAACATGGCTTTCTATCTGGTTCTATTGCAGGATTTGGGTCAGCCGATCCCAGACCAGTTGATCTTAGGGACTAGGTGTCGAGCACCCCTTAGGACTTACTCTCCCAAACCAGAAAGGCCACAGGCACAAACTTTCAAACTAAATGATAGTGCAATAATTTTATCTCAATCACTTGGTTCTAAAACATAGTGCTTTGCCCATATTTTCATTTCCATCCATCATTCTGACATATAGGCTTTTTGAGCATTATATTCTATATATATCCAGATTTACATAACTTTGAGCATTCAGCATAATTTCATTCATGTTTTGCTGACCTTTCGATTTATTTTAGAGGTGAAAATTGAAGCAAATCTAACTCAGATAATACAAAAATACTTGTAAAATCATCTTTTAGCACACATTTAATTCATTGAATGAAAATTGAAAATTTTAACTCATTGAATTAAATTTGTAAAGATTCAAATTTTCAAAGTGGTAGACACAAAATATAATCCAGTGTTACCTTTTACCACGTTCCTTGAAACAGAAAGATGTAACAGTTAAGGATATCACCTGAGAAGTGTGAGTTCTAAACTGATTTGTTTAGAAGTCTTAGTCGTTGAAGTACGGGTCCTGAACTGAATTGTTCAGAAGCCATAGTCTTTGAAGAACGGGTTTTGAACTGATATGTCCAAAAGCCATACTCTCCTTTAAGTGCGGGTCCTAAACTGATATGTTTAGAAACCATTGTCGTTGAAGCACGGGTTTTGAACTGATATGTTCAAAAGCCATTGATATTTGTCTCCCCCTTAATGGTACAAATATTTTTCAAAAAATACGCCGCTTCTCTTCTGTTTTCAGTCATGTGTGTGGTATGTATCTACAATTCAGTACAACACATGAAGAACCTGCAAAACAGATTAAGCAGATTTTGGTACCCAATGGCACTTGGGTCCTAGTGGGTTAGGTGTAGATTTCTTACAAGGAATACTGTAAGAACCATACCAATAAGAAGTATAATCTTTATGCACAAAATCATTTGATCCACAGTAAGAACAACAGATTTTCTTATGTGCCAACCTAATCAGATGATTTACAGAATAAATAGGATTAGGTTTAGCATAAGATTTACCTTTTGGCGCATTGTTCTTCTTTTCATTTGATGTGGATACAGATGATTTTGGCACTTCTTTCTTTGGAACTGTTGTGCCTTTTACTCTCCATTCCATCTTCACCCTCTTGAAGACTGGAACTTCTTCAGGTTTGGAAGTATTAACTTTAGGCACTTTTGTTTTGTTATCTGATTTATCATACAGAGGATTATAGAAGAGATTTGTTGAACGAATCCGACCTTTTGAGAAATCTGTTGATCTATTAAATTGTTTAGAAGAAATGTTTTTAAAACTTGAACTTGAAGCAGTTTTAAAAGAGCATTCAGAATCATTTGAATCAACAAATGGAGTCTGAAAGATAGAATTATGACTAGCCTGCTTTGAGACATCAAATTTAAAAATGACGTCTTCAAGTTCTTTGACTTTGTTTATTAAAACATTTTTCTCTTTAGAAATTAGATCAAATTTCTTTTGGAGATCAGATTTGATCAACTGATCCTTCATAATATCAGCTGATAAACCAGATAATCTTTTGGTAAGATTAAGAATCACATCTTCAAAATATACACGTTCCGATTCAAAATCTTTTTCCAAAAACCTTCTTTTATCAGTAATCTCTTTGAAAATTTCCATATTTTTCTTTTTAAGGGTTTTACTTTCCTTTTCAAAGAGATTTTGCTTTTCCGTGAAATCTTTTCTTTCCTTTTCCAAAAGATTTTCTAATTCAGAGATTTTCACGGAAAGTTCAGAACTTTTAATCTCAAAAGATTTTCGTTCAGTTTCAAATTTAGCTCTTTCTTTTTCGAGCTTGTCTTTTTCTAAAAATAAAACTTTCTCAAAGTCAGAAACTTGTTTTGAAAGTTTTATACAATTAAGTTCAATCTCTTTCTTTTCTTCAAAAACTTTCTTTTCTTCAAAAGAAAAATTAGACAGTTTTCTCTTTAGATCGGCATTTTCACTGTCCAAAATTTTCCCTATATCTTTAACTTCTTTTAATTGAGCATGTAACTTTAAGTTCCACTTCACTCCCTTTTCTTCTCTACTCTTCAAATCGGCATTTTCTTTTTGAAGAGTTGTTACTTTCTCTTGAAGATTCTCGATTTGATCGTGCAGACTTGAGTTGTCTTTCTTTGCTTCAAGATCTGCAATATAAACTTCAAGATCAGTTATTCTTTTAGTAAGTTTAGCATTTGAAGAAGAAATGTCTAAAATTTGTCTTTTCAGATCAACATTTTCTTCTTCCAATGCTTTATTTAAAATAGGAGTTGAAGAATTTGAAGCATTATCTTTAACAGGAGTTTCTGATATAGGAGTTGTTTCTGATAAAATAACTTGTTGCAAAATTCCATTATTTGCCTTAGCTTTTTCAAGTGGCTTTGGAGGTGTTTTTGTTATTATAACTTGTTGCAACACTTCATTATTTGGTTTAACAGATACATGTGAATTAACAGATGTTTCTGTTATAATGACTTGTTGCAACTTTACATTTGGTTTAACAGAAACTTTTGCAATTGGAGGAATCTCCTTTTTCAGAGTTTGCTTCAAATCTTCACCACTGCTTTTAACAATAACTTGTTGTAAAACCATTTTGAATATTGCTAGAAATTGATCGTTCAGAAGATCAAGCAGACAGTGTATGAAAATACACAAAAAAATATATAAAAATTTTCTTGAAAAGCTCTTACAGTGTATGAAATACACTATAGGAAAAATTTCGAGATAAAATTTTTTCTCAAAAAACTCTTTTTTTTTTTTTTTATTATCAATGAATTCGGATGTATAAGGATTCGAATTCAATGAATTCGGATGAAGAAGGATTCGAATTCAATGAATTCGGATGAATAAGGGTTCGAATTCAATGAATTCGGATGAAGAAGGATTCGAATTCACTCAATTCGGACTTAACTTGGTTCGAATTCAATGAATTCGGATGCTTAAGGGTTCGAATTCTATGAATTCGGATGCTTAAGGGTTCGAATTCTATGAATTCGGATGCTTAAGGGTTCGAATTCTATGAATTCGGATGCTTAAGGGTTCGAATTCAATCAATTCGAATCCTTCTTGAGTCGAATTCTACACTTGTATTTCCAAGAACACTCCGAATTCTTCTTTGAATGATCCGAATTCACCAAGAATGATCCGAATTCACCAAGAATGATCCGAATTCTGCACTTCGAACACGAAAATCACTAAATCAGCCATAACTTTTTCAATTCTTGATCAATTGTTATGAAATTTGCACAGATTTGTTCGAAATTTGATTCCACACACTTTCTTAGTTAATCACAAATCCTAATTCGATCAATTTAATCGAATTTTGATCCAAAAATAGTAGAAAAAGTTTTCGAACAAAAATGATATAAAATGATCAGATCTGCAAATTCTGTGCAGATTTTGGTGTTGATCCAAGAATTAAAGATGTTCAGGAATCAAATCCGAGTGCAATGATGTCAAGAATCAATCCAAAAGATCAACAATTAAAGAAAAGATGAAATCTGGATGAATAGTAAATGAAGAAGGGTCAGAATTCTTGATGAACAGTGATGAATAGTGATGAACACCCAATCCGAATTCTTCAGCTTTAGTGTAAAAAATCTTCAATTTGGTCTTCGATCTGCTTGAATCTTCTGTTTAGCTCTGATACCAATTGTTAAATCCCAGATCTCTAGCAATAAGATATGAATGTAGTGAGAGAGAATCTAGAGAGCAAATATGTCATCCATGTATTGAGCTCAAAGGATTACAAAAGGTTTCTAAAAGATTTCAAAAGCTTTCTAAAGTGTTTTGAAGTGTTTTTAAGTGTTTCTAACAAATGGTCTAGACAAGCCTATTTATACCCATAACATACAAGGTATAAAGGCATTCACAATACTGTATAGACTCATACAGTACATTGACTTTTACAGTAAATCTTGAATACAATAATGCTCTAACAAACCGTCCGCTGATACTGAAGAACTGAATCAATGGATGTTCTCTCATCTTGGTGATTCAGAAGACATTCCCACTCCTCATACTCATACAGTGGAAGATGATGGTCCAACTATCATTCCAAATATGCAGAATAGTGAAGCTGAAACATCATGGGTCTCAGCTATTCCTATAAACACTATACCTGCCTCTGAACCAAATGTCTCATACATTCCATCTACCTCTCAGCAATCAGTGAATATAATGACAACTACATCCATTCCTCTCTTGGCTGATACTCCAGACGTCGCTGAAACTTCATCTTCAGCCCCTCCAGTTCAGGTTGAGTCAGCGTCTCACGCTCCGGCTCAGCGATGGACTGTAAATCACCCAATTAATCAAATTCTTGGTGATCCAAACGCTGGTATTCAGACTCGACGAAGTGCAGGTAATATTTGTTTATTTGTAAATTTTATTTCTCTAACTGAACCAAAGAAAGTAGATGATGCCCTCAAAGATCCAAACTGGGTCAGCGCCATGCAAGAAGAGCTGACTGAATTCGAAAGAAACAAAGTTTGGAAACTTGTTCAAAGACCAACTGACAAAACAGTGATAGGCACTAAATGGGTCTATCGAAACAAGTTGGACGAACATGGAACTGTAACTCGCAACAAAGCTCGTCTTGTTGCTCAGGGATACAGACAAGAGGAAGGCATAGATTATGACGAAACATTTGCTCCAGTAGCAAGACTAGAATCTATTCGTCTATTCTTAGCATATGCTGTACACAAAGACTTCAAAGTATATCAGATGGATGTTAAGTCAGCATTTCTAAATGTAAAGCTGAATGAAGAAGTCTATGTGGAACAACCTCCAGGATTCTCGGATCCTAAGCGTCCAGGTTATGTTTATAAACTGGATAAGGCACTTTATGGCTTAAAGCAAGCTCAACGTGCATGGTATGACACTCTTTCTACTTATCTCCATATTGAAAAATTTGAGCGAGGTAAAATAGACAAGACTCTATTTTTCAGGAAAGTAAAAGGTCATATCATTCTTGTTCAAATATATGTTGATGACATTATATTTGGTTCTACTAACCCTGATCTTTGTACTCGTTTCGCTGATAGAATGAAAGATGAGTATAAGATAAGCATGATGGTTGAACTAACATATTTCCTTGGTCTACAGATAAAGCAAAATGAAAAGGGAACTTTTATTAATCAGGGAAAGTATGTTAAAGATATGCTGAAGAAATTCGATTTAACTGAAAGTTCAGCTATGAAAACCCCTATGGCACCTCCGCTGACACTTGACAAGGACTTGAAAGGAATTCCTGTTAATGTCACGTTGTACCGTGGGATGATCGGCTCACTATTGTATCTTACAGCTAGCCGACCCGATATTATGTATGCAACATGTTTGTGTGCACGATATCAAGCTGAACCTAAGATGTCTCATATGAAAGCTGTAAAGCGAATTTTTCGATATCTTAAGGGTACAGCGAATATAGGTCTTTGGTATCCCAAAGATTCAGGATTCGATCTATTCGCCTATTCAGATAGTGATTTTGCAGGTTGCAAAATGGATAGGAAAAGCACCACAGGAGGATGTCAGCTCCTGGGTGGAAAGCTGGTGAGTTGGACAAGTAAAAAGCAAAACTCAGTGTCCACCTCCACAGCTGAAGCTGAGTATGTAGCCGCTAGAAGCTGTTGTTCTCAGGTCTTGTGGATGAGAAATCAACTACTGGACTATGACCTTCAGCTCTCAAATATTCCAATCTATTGCGACAGCACAAGTGCCATCGCTATAGCCAACAATCCAGTGCTTCACTCAAAGACAAAACACATCGAAATCAGGTATCACTTTATCAGAGATCATGTGATGAATGGAGATATAGAACTTCACTTTATCCCAACTGATTATCAGTTAGCTGATCTGTTCACCAAACCTCTTGATGAGACAAGGTTCAACTTTCTCATCAGCGAGCTTGGAATGCTGAACTTTGAAGAGTAAAATCTTCAGCGGTTCACATTTGATCAGCGATAGGATTATACAAACTTGTATAGCCCTCGGGATAAAACAAACTTGTATAGCCCTCGGGATAAAATAAACTTGTATAACCCACTCTATCATTTTCTCTCTGAATAAACTTGATTCGCTGATATCAAGGTATGTTTATATCTCTCTGACAATCGCATGTAAATGCAAGATTTAAAAACGTATTGTATCGCTGAATATCTCTTCCTTATCAGCGATATTTTGAAATTTCTAAAACCAGCACTGATATTTCTACTCAGTGCTTCATATTTTCAAAAGTGTCCCTGAGTTTTCAAAACCTCAAAGACATCCTAGAATATGAAAGGACAGTTGTGACGTCATTACAACGGATAAGCTCTGGCACGTTTTTTTTCTGACACACGTTTGCACGTTTCGTTTACTCGCCAATCAAATGCAAACACGTGTCCGTGTCATGATGAAAATCTTTTCCCGCTCAAGATTTTCTCTTTCTCTAAACTCTATATAAACTCATTCTGGGTTTATATTTTTCTTTTACGCGAACTTCTTCTCCAAGCTAAGAAAAATCACTGTTGCATCTGTGCTCTCGATTTTTTTCAAGAACTTCATCTTCTTCAAAGAACCAGGTTAATAATTCGTTTACTTTTTACCTGTTTCTACAAACTTGTTAATGATCTTCTCTTTGTTTTAAACAAGATCAAACAAAAGAACTTTCTAAAACGAAATCATCTCTTTCATGGTTTTATGAACACAATCTTTTATGGTTGTTCTTCAAGTTTAAACGCAAAATCTTAAACTTGTTCTTCATTCGTTTTTCCAGAATCCCAATCTTCAAATGAAACTGGAAAACAAGATCATTTATGGGTTTACATTTCGTCTTTCAATAACAAGAAAAACCCTAATCTTCATTAAGACATTTTCGTCTGAATGAAATGGACAAAATTCGAACCATCTTATTGGAAAAATCTTTCCACATTAAGATTATTCTTATTTGTTAATCTTTGGTTGAACTGATAATACAGAATGGCATCTACTGACATTCCCAAGAACACCACCGCTGAGAACACTGCTACTGATTCTGCTGAGGAATTGGAAATCATCAAGGCTCCTCAGGTCAAGTTCTCTCTTGACAAATTGGATTGGACCAAGGTAAACAATCTCTATGCGCTTCTCGAGTTTCCTCCTCGAAAGCAAGTCACACATCTCGCTGATGCTGTGAACTTCCTGAAAAACTGTTCCATCTCCACAACCCTGACAATAACACCTCCCGCACATCAGCTATTGTTATCACAATTCTGGTACTCAGCCAGACATTCTCAGCTACCCTAAGCCAAAGACTCTTTAAAATCAATTGATTGCATCCTCTGCGATATTGAATATGGCACAATGAAGATTACACCTGCCATCATTCGCAAAGCCCTCAGCCTTCCCATCGCCACCAAAGAAAAACCTTTTGTTCCCCTCCCTGACCACAAGAAAAACTCAGACAGGGAAGCCATCATTGCTTTCTTCGATGCAATGGGCTATGTATGGGAAACTGGAAGGGACAAGAAGCCCAAGAAGAAGCTGACCCTCATTAAGAAGTCAAAAATGCCCAGCGAGATGAATTTCATCTTCGCTCACTTAATCAGCTGCATGACTGCCAAGACCGGCTCCTCTGACCAAGCAGCTCAGCCTCAGCAAGCAATGGGATACGCTTTGCTGAAAGGTCTCCATATAGACTGGGCATCGATCATCTATGATGACCTGGTACTAAGAGTGGACTCCGTCGCTGACAGATCTCCATGGGTTCCCTACCCTCGTTTCATCAGCGCCATATTCCAAAAAGGCCTGAAGGACAGCTACCCTCAAGAGGGTGACCTGAAACTCTCTCAGGTTGGCCCTAAGGTACTCGACTTCAAACCGGTGGAAAACAAGGTACGTATTTCTACGCTCTTAACTCTTCTTAATCCTCATACTTCTTCTACTTCTGCAGCTCCTTCAACGGACAAACCCACTGCTGATACCCCAGTTGCAACAACCATTCCTTCTCTGAAAAGGAAACACTCCTCACACCAACTTAGTTCCAAAAGAACTAAGAAAACCAAGGAGCAACCCAAGCATTCTCCTGCTAAAGACTCCTCAGCTCCTCCTGTTGGGCTGAAGGAAAGTTCAGTGGTACGCTCTGCCATAGCTGAAAAAGCCACCCCTTCTTTCCCAACTTCAGCGTCTCTAAACGCTGAGGTTACAAACTTGGAATCTACCCAACCTCCTTCAGTCTCTCCAAAGACTGACGAAGCGATTCTCAGCGAATCCAACGTTGAACTCCGCACCCAACCACCATTCTTTTCCTTCGCTCCTCCCTCCACTCCTTTGGACTCTATTCCAGTTATCACTAAGGTACCCGTCATTCCTCCAGAAGCTAAAGGAACGACGGAAGTAGGACCTGCAGAGCTGACCATACGTTCGGGCTCTTTCGCTGACGATATGGAACATTTCTCAGGCCATCGAGATTTTGATGAATTCATCAATCCTCCTGCAGGTATACAACAACCCCTAAACACTGTAACTGAACCCCAAACTTCTGAGCTTTCCTCTGTTCACAAGTTCTTTTATGTTACAGGTCCTAATTTGGGAGACATCAACGCTTCTCTGAAAGCAATAGAGACGAAGCTGACAGGTCTCACGACTGCTCTTTCCGGCAACTCTTCAGCTGTAACAAACGCTGGAGAGAATCTTACAAAGCTTACAACCGAAATCGGAAAGAATGCCTCCAAAGCTGATGTGGAGAAGGTTGAAAACTCACTCAGCGGTTTTGCTAAAGTTCTCGCTGACATCTACACAGACTACCTCGACATCAAGAAATCTGTTGACACCATGTCCAGCGAAGTCACAACGCTGAAGACATCGGTTGGCACAATCGAAGGTGGTATGTCTGCTGTACAGGCTGATGTCAGTTCAGTGAAGACTGACATGAATTCTGTGAAGTCTGATGTCAATACGATGAAGAATGACATCACTTCTATGAAGACATTGTTGGATCAGATCCTGACCAACACGGCTGCCCCCGTCCCTGCTCCTACTCCTCAGCATTTCACTCTCGCGGATCGTGCTGAACTCTTGAAGATCAATCCTGGTATTTCTAGTCTAGAAACCAGATTATCAACGATTGAGGCTTATGTGGGGGTCCCTGGCCAAGAAGACAGGGAGAAACCCACAACTGCTGAGTCGAATCATTCCTCCCCCACTCATCATGAAAAAGAGGGGGAGAAGAGGGCTGAAGACCTTTCCCATGATGAATCTATCAGGGGAGAGAAGACTGGATACCTTACCCTTGGTGAAAAGGGTGAGAAGACAAACGAAGAAACAGCCGCTGAACCTCATGGAGATGAACACCCTGAGGGAACCGAGAAGCTCGCCTCTGTATCTGAGGGGGAGCAACTCGAAGAAGAAGCTGAAGAATCTGAGACTGAAGCTGAAGACGAAGAAGCCATTGACTTATCTGATGATGAACCATCCCCTTCTCCAAAGAATGATGATGATGAAGATGAAGATGATGATGACTCTTTTATCGTCAAGCCTGCTCAGAGGACCATAGCTCTTAAAGGGATCAAGATAAATGAACCTTCAGGGGAGCGGACAAAGACAAAGCCATCAGCATCTGAAGCTGACAAAGGCAAAGGAAAAGGTGTCGCTGAAGATGATGAAAATCTGACGATCTTGCTTAACAAGTCGGTTTGTCAGGTACACTAATTTCCTACTCCACGTCCCTCCTCTATACACTTTATCAGCTCTACTCTCCACAAACCTATATACACTATCCCACACTTTCTCTATCTCTGTTCTACCCATGTTCTTACTTGTAAGATCGCTGCGTTTCAGCTAGTCCTCTCCCCTGTTTGAGGATATCGCTGAAGTTCCTACAGCTGCGACTTCAACAATAATCCCAGCTCTCAACGCTGAAGAAATAATCCCAGTCTTAGATTTGATCTCTGAGACTGATGAACCTGAAGAACAGACTCTCTCTCGCCGAAACAGACCTTCCTTGGCTCCTCAAAAGCTAAGTGAAGAGGATCAGAAAAAGAGAGATGAAATAATCAAGAGATTCGAAGATCAGCGAATCATTCTGAAGCGTGATCAACTTCCGTCTATTCCTCCAAAGTTCAAAATCTCAAGGAAAGAATACGAAGATCACCTCAGAGCTGAATGACTAATCGCTGAAAGAAGGGAAGCTGAAGAAAAAGACAGAGAATACGCCATCCAACTTACTCAACGATCAGTAAAAGACCCCAAGCTGAAAAGAGCTCCAATCGATGTTCAACGTCAGCTATGGGATGATGCTCAAAGGATAGTTGAAGAAAAGACTAAGGTCTCTGATTCGACTGTAGAATGGGCTAAAGAAATGCTGAACTATCGATCTCGACCATCCAAGATTGTCAAAGTAAACATCAGAGGAAGACTGTTCGTTGATGTTCCTGTTGTTGAAGTTGATGTCTACAGAGAAGACGAGACCAAGCAAACCTTCTATGCTGCTACTTTAGAGAAGTTTGGTCTATCTGAATGGTTGGAAGTGAAATTAGCCATTCAGGGATCGCGCTCAAAGTTCAAAGATCATGTCGAGAAAATCTTAAATCGACAACTCCATTTACTTTCTTCTGATGTGGATGTTCCTCCTTCCACTCTTCTTCCTCCTCAACAAAGAAGAGTCTCTACAAAAGGAAAGAAAGTCTCAGACTCAGGTCCTCCTATACGGAATGAAACAGGTATTGGTTTCTCTCGTGCTGAAGTACTTGGCCCTGATGCTGATCTCTCAGCGCTTGACACCTCCCTACCACCTGGAGAAACTTTCATTCCTGGCACAGTTGTAAGTGATCCTTATGGAATATTCTTTTTAGACTACTATGGAAATCATCACTTTCAACGTATCTCTGAGCTCCACCTCGCTCCCATCGAACAACTCAGAGATCTCATATACTGGTGTGAAGTCAGACGCGACATTAAAGCTAGACACCTGAAGCCCTTGATTTTTGAAGAAGCTCTGAACAAAAAGAATCAAGGAGTCGATGTACCTGACTGGATGATTCCCACATCAAAGACCCTTGATGAACTTCTCATTAAGGAAGAACCTTTTGACTGATAGGATCGCCTCATTCTTCTATTTTATCAGTTATTCTTTTGTACTTGTAATTTATTTCGCTTGTACTTGTAATCTTTCCACTTCCTTTTGTAATTCTGATTCGAAGTTTAAAGAAAGATTTCAGCGAACGTACTTTACTCCATCAGTACAGAAAAGATTCCAGAAAACAGTAAAAGGGACAAATATTTTATGAGTTCTTTTTATCCTTATGTTTTCATTAAATAGCAATTTTCTTTGTTGCTATGTCATAATCAAATAGGGGGAGATTGTTGATCCAAACCCTCAGTGATTTGATAATGACCCTCTCTTAAATACTTAGTGAAAATTATGAGTAAACAATATGTATCAGAGTTTCACTATCGCTGATAAGTACTAAGATCTTACAGTACCGCTGATAGGAACTCTCACTCTTTAGATTAAACATTCAACGAAACTGTTCACCATAATATTCTGAGTCTGTTCAGTACTTATGGTGATCGCTGATAAGTTAGTTGTTTACTTATGATCTCTGAAGACAAGTTTCACGTCAACATAGGTTCTATGCTGAAGTCGAAGATCAAGCTCAAGAACCAGCGACAAGTCTCCTAATGAACTGATGCGGATCAGCGAAGACTCAGATTTGTCCAACTCAACGTGAAGTATCAAGTACAAGACTTCAGCTATCGCTGAACTTTATCATTCGCTGATATAGAATGATAAACCGCTGAATCAACGAAAAGCTGATCATGAAGTCCTCCGTACAAAGTACTTTTGTCTTAACCACCCTTGCACGACTCCGTACGAAATGTCAGAATAGAACCTCCTTATTGTCTGAAATCGTACAACCACTCTGATACTACACTGTTCAAACATGCGGCTACTAAGGTTGTCAACAAAAGTCAATGACATGCAACCAATGAGCTGCTGCCACGTGTAAAGTGTAAACTGCCTTGCATTTAATGCATGCAGTATATAAGAAGATGAACTCACTTCATTTTGAAGTAACTTGCTAACTCTGGACAAGTTCATCTTTCTTATCTTGAGATAGGTTATTATTAGTAATTTCCTTCTCCTTCTTAGTGCAAAAAACTTAGTGTTCCAACTTGTTTAGATTTAGGATTTATCCTTAATTTTGTTTCCGCAACAAGCTGTAAATTGTTAATGATTTATCAATAAACAATTTAGAAAAGTAAAATCTGTGTGTTTGTATTCAACCCCCCCTTCTACAAACTTGTATAACCCTTCGGGACCAACAGGTTTTATAAAACTTGTGATGAAATAGTGGAACAGTGTTATTGCGAAACAATAACCACCTTTCTTTGGTTTAAAATCTCACTTTTCTGTCTCACACCCAAGCTGATAAAATTATCTACTCATAATGGAAAGTAAAGACATAAAGATGTAAATGACAGAAAGTAATTGCATGAATTTAAACGATGGAAAGTAAATAGCGGAATGTAAAATACATAATATAAATACGAAAAGCGTAATAAAATAAAAAAGTAAAGATGCTAAAACAAAAGACTAACAGTAACTTCAAATATTCATATAACTATTTCAAGACTCCAAGAATGATTCAAAACTCATGGAAATCAGATTTAGTACATACCATGGGTGAACCAGTGTGTTGAATACGGTGACACGTTGTTTGGGTAAAAATCCACACCTCAAGATCGACGACAAAGAACACATATGACATTTATGTAAGACCATTCTTGTATTAAGATAAGATATTGCAGGACATTTACTATCGAATATTTGGTCGTACATTTCTGCGATGGTCGTAAGTTCCATACGACCGACGTCTGAGACTTAAGACGGTCGTACGATTATACTAACCGTTAAACGTCAACAGCCGTTTTTCTTTGTTCCATTAATGCAGGTCCACGAGCAATCATGGCACAACGGTCGGTAACGGACGAAGCTCTTAAATGACATTAAAGACCCGACGACGGTTACAAACCAGTCATCAAGACACATTCAATGCTGCCAAGAGCTATATAAAAGGCCTGCTCCACATTCGAACAAGACATCTATCTGAACACTGCAACATTCTGAACTCAACTCTTCTACATTTCAACGCGATACAACAGTGACGATCTGAGCATTCGAACACACATCGCTTACGCAAGATTCGCACGACAACAGTCTCTTTCGCACGATTTACGCACGACGCATAACTTTAGCTTACGATTAAGTCTACTTTTACTCTTATTGTAATTTATTGTACATATGACACTTGTTACCAAAGGATTTCGCCCATGTTTGGCGATCATAGTGCACCGTTGACTCTCACAAGTCGACCGCGGTTTTTTCTCTTGTTTGGGTTTTCCGCGTCACCAATTCTCCTGTCTTATTTACTTTTTTCGCGATTGTGTTGTTTGTCTTGAGATCCTTTTCTTTAGTTGTTAAAAGTTCCACATCAACCTTAAGTTATCCTTTGGGTGATTTTTGGCATTAACAGTTTGGCGCCATCCGTGGGGACCCATCTAGAGAAAATCTCAAGCCAAGCATACATCGCTCTAACGATCTTGTAAAGTTTTTGTTGTTTCCAGGAAAATGGCAAATCACCAATATCCCATGGCTCAACTTCACGCAGAATTGAACGCAGCCCGGAGTCAAATTCAAGCTCTGAATGAGCAGAACCAGGAGGCAGCTGCAGAAATTGCTTCCCTGAGGAATCCAGCGATTGGCAATTCCTTTGGACCTCAGAACGGTCCTCGACCTTCAGGTGCACCTTTCGTAAGGCCTCCATTCCAAGCAGGTCCAGGGCCATTTGTCGGCAATCCCCCCTTGGGACAGTTTCCTCCGCAGCATCTGAGGCCTCCGCCGCTGTACAATGGAGCCATACCATATCAGATCCTAATGAACTTCCCCTTTACCGGAGAAGTCAATGGCTCGTCGTACGGAAATGGCTTTCATACGACTGTCGGCATGACAGCTCAAGGCTCTGGAGTCATTCCCCGACAGGTGCAGTCCCTGATCCTAACGACCCCTGTCGCCCGACGACTAAGGTTATTGGAGGATCAAAACAAAAAGATGTTGTCGCTACTTTCAAAGTTACTTGGTGTTGCCGTCCCCGTCGACGTCGAGCCCCTTACTGGATTTCAAGCATCACCCTTCATCGATGAGATAGCAAACATCAACGTCCCGAAGAAATACAACATTCCTGCTTTTACGCCCAAGTATTCAGGAATAACCGATCCAACGGAGCACGTTGCCCAGTATAAACAACTAATGTGGGCCGCGTCGATTCCACATCAGTATCAAGAAGTATGCATGTGCATGTGCAAAAGCTTTGGCGCGACTCTTATGGGTGCTGCTCTCCAATGGTTGATCAATCTCAAACCTAAGTCCATCAACAACTTTGCGGAGTTGGTCAACCAATTTTCTCAACAATTCGCCAGTAGTCGCAAGATGGAGAAGCAGACCAACGACATGTACTATGTCGTCCAAAAATCTGGATAATCCATCCGCGGTTACTTCAACCGTTTCAATGAAGAAATGATCAACATTCGAAACTGCAATGTCAAGACCGCCATCGAAGCCTACAAGCGCGGTCTAGATGACAACACTTCAGGATTGTACGTCGATCTTACGAAGTACCCACCAGAGAATTTTGAAGACGTCTGAGCTAGGACTTTGGCTTACATGAGGGTAGAAGACGACCTGACTTTCCGTCGTAAGCATTCTACCGATAAAAAGTCGCTCGAGATCAAGAAACCAGATTTCAAGTCCAAGACGAGCGTCAAGACAGAGCCGACGCGCCAGATATCGAAAGTTCGGTTCGACAAGAAAAAGAGTAATGTTGCACCCAGATTTCCTCAATATCCTAAGATCTCCTCTTATGGATTCAAGGGGACATCGAAAGACTTGGTCGAAGCTCTCAAGAACATTCAGTCATCGGTACGATGGCCCAAGAAAAGCGATAAAGACGATGACAAGAAGGACAAGACCAAATGGTGCGACTTCCATAGTGACCATGGTCATACGACAGATAACTGTCTCGCCTTGCAAAATGAGTTAGCCTGGATCGTCCCCAAGGGTCATCTCCAAGGCTTGATTGATAAAGAATCTACGCCCGTCGAAAATGCAAGACCAACATCCCCCGTCCATGCAAAAGTCGTCAATTGTGTGACGGGTGTTTGGGTAAAAATCCACACCTCACGACCGACGATGCATAAGACATATGACATTTATGTAAGATCATTCTTGTATTAAGATAAGGTCTTGCAGGTTATTTACTATCGAACATTTGGTCGTACATTTCTGCGATGGTCGTAAGTTTCATACGACCGACGTCTAAGACTCAAGACGGTCGTACGATTATACTAACCGTTAATAGTCAACATCCGTTTTCTTTGTTCCATTAATGCAGGTCCACGAGCAATCATGGTACAACGGCCAGTAACGGACGAGCTCTTAATGGCATTAAAGACCCGACAACGGTTACAAACAGGTCATCAAGACACATTTATTGATGCCAGAAGCTATATAAAGGCCTGCTCCACACTCGAACGGGACACATCGAAACAACTGACAATCTACGCAACATCTGAGCTCAACATTTTTTCATACTCTCAACATTCTCACATCCGAAGCATTTGACGAATATCACTCTCGCATGTTTCGCACGACAACAGCTTGTTTCGCACGATTTACGCACGACGCATAACTTTATCTTACGATTAAGTTTCTTTTTATTCTTATTGTAATCTGTTGTACACAAAACACTTGTTACCAAAGGATTTTCGCCCCTGTTTGGCGATCATAGTGCACCGTCGACTCTCACAAGTCGGTCGCGGTTTTTTTTCCTCGTTTGGGTTTTCCGCGTCACCAATTCTCTTGTCTTATTTACTTTTTTCTGCGATTGTGTTGTTTGTCTTGAGATCCCTTTCTTTAGTTGTTAAAAGTTCTACATAAACCTCAAGTTATCCTTTGGGTGATTTTTGGCATTAACAGTTTGGCGCCATCCGTAGGACCCCATCTAGAGAAAATCTCAAGCCAAGCGTACATCGCCCTAACGATCTTGTGAAGTTTTTGTTGTTTCCAGGAAACTGGAAAATCACCAAGATCCCATGGCTCAACTTCATGTAGAGTTGAACGCAGCCCGGAGCTAGATCCAAGTTCTGAACGAGCAGAACCAAAAGGCAACTGCTGAAATTGCTTCCCTGAGGAATCCAGCGATTGGCAATTCCTTTGGACCTCAATACGGTCCCCGACCTACAGCATCTGAGGCCTCCGCCGCTGTACAACGGAGCCATTCCATATCATATCCCAACAATATCGCAACCAACAATGACGATTCCCATGAACTTCCCTTTTAACGGAGAAGCCAATGGTTCGTCGTACGGAAATGGTTTCCACACGGCGGTCGGCATGACAGCTCAAGACTCAGGAGTCATTCCCCCGGCAGGTGCATTCTCCAATCCAGATGACCCCGTCGCCCAACGACTAAGGTTATTGGAGGATCAGAACGAAAAGATGTTGTCGCTGCTTTCAAAGTTACCCGGTGTCGCCATCCCCGTCGACGTCGAACCCCTCACAGGATTCCAAGCGTCGCCTTTTGTCGATAAGATAGCAAATGTTGACGTTCCGAAGAAGTACAACATTCCTGCTTTTACGCCCAAGTATTCAGGAATAACCGATCCAACGGAGAAAATTGCCCAATATAAACAATTGATGTGGACAACATCAATCCCACATCAGTATCAAGAAGTGTGCATGTGCAAAAGCTTTGGCGCGACTCTTACAGGTGCTGCTCTCCAATGGTTTATCAATCTCAAACCCAAGTCCATCAGCAACTTCGCGGAGTTGGTCAACCAGTTTTCACAACAATTCGCCAGTAGTCGCAAGATGGAGAAGCAGACCAGCGACCTGTACTACGTCGTCCAAAAATCTGGAGAATCCATCCGCGGTTACTTCAACCGTTTCAATGCAGAAATGATCAGCATCCGAAATTGTGATGTCAAGACCGCCATCGATGCCTACAAGCGTGGTCTAGACGACAACACTACAGGATTGTACGTCGATCTTACGAAGTATCCGCCAGAAAATTTTGTAGACGTCCGAGCTAGGACATTGGCTTACATGGGGGTGGAAGACGACCTGTCTTTCCATCGTAAGCATTCTACTGACAAAAAGTCGCTCGAGATCAAGAAACCATATTTCAAGTCCAAGACGAGCGTCAAGACAGAGCCAACACGCCAAATATTGAACGTCCGGTTCGACAAGAAAAAAAGCAATTCTGCGCCCCGATTTCCTCAATATCCTAAGATCTCCTCTTATGGATTCAAGGGGACATAGAAAGATCTGGTCGAAGCTCTAAAAAACATTCAGTCGTCCGTACGATGGCCCAAGAAAAGCGATAAAGACGACGACAAGAAGGACCAGACCAAATGGTGCGACTTTCATAGTGAGCATGGTCATACGACTGATAACTGCCTTGCCTTGCAGAAGGAGTTAGCCTGGATCATCCCAAAGGGCGCCCGTATCCAAGGTTTGATTGATAAAAAATATACACCAGTCGACAACGTAAGACCAACATCCCCAGCCCACTTAAAAGTCGTCAATTGCGTGACCGGTGGATCAGACGTCTGTGGTTTAACATATTCGGCAGCCAAGCGGCACTCTAGTCAATCATCAGGAGAATATCCCATTCCTCGGTCATCTCGACCAAAGCAAGAATTAGAACTGGAGGCGATGCCAATAACGTTCGATCAGGACGACCTCCAGGACAGCTGGCAAAAACATCACGATGGATTGATTATCCAGGTTACTATTGTCAACTGCTCGACCATAAGAGTACTGGTCGACGGAGGCAGTTCGGCTAACATTATTTTCCTGAGCACGATCAAAGCTATGGGCATCGATAAGTCAGAGATCATCGACGACTCTGATAGGATTCAATGGTGATTCTACCAACACTTTGGGAGAAATCATCCTCCCAGTGTACGCTAAAGGGGTCAACAAGCAAACAAAGTTTAACGTTATCGACTGTTCGTTAGCTTACAACGTTATACTTGGTCGACCGTGGATACACGACATGAAGGCGGTCCCCTCGACCTATCATCAAACGATTAAGTTCCCGACGCCATGGGGAGTGCAAGAAATCAAAAGTGAATAGAAGATCGAACGTGATTGCTACAAGGCGACGTTGAAACCCCAGAAAAGGGATATCTAGCAATTACAGGTCCAGGATGTCCCTGAGTCCTCAGATGACTATCGCCTAGAAGAAGTCGTCTTGAACCAGGACAAGCTCACAAGCCTGATCAAATTATCTTTATGGGGGCATCGTTAGACCCCATCATAAAAAGTTAGCTAATCTCCTTTTTGCAGGAACACGCTGATTGTTTTACTTGGACGCACAAAGACATGGTCGGCATAGACCCCGACGCCATCTCCCATAAGCTAAACGTCGACCCATCGTTCAAACCAGTAAAGCAAAAACGTCATAAATTCGCTCTTGAACGGAATAAGGTGATCAATGATGAGGTCGACAACTTGCTTAAGACCTGAAAGATCAGAGAGGTGAAGTACCCCGACCGGTTAGCTAACGTCGTGGTCGTACAGAAGAAAAACGGGAAGTGGCGGGTATGCATTGACTTCATAGATCTTAACAAGGCCTGTCCTAAAGATCCATTCCCACTACCCCACATTGACGCTATGGTCGACGCGACCGCAGGACATCAACTCTTGGCGTTTATGGATGCTTATTCTGGATACAATCAAATACTGATGCACAACGAAGACCAAGAGAAGACTGCTTTTATGACAGATAAAGGCATCTACTGCTACAAAGTCATGCCTTTCAGCTTGAAAAACGCAGGATCGACCTACCAGAGATTAGTTAACAAGATGTTCAAAGAACACCTTGGCGATACAATGGAGGTCTACATTGACGACATGCTTGTCAAGTCCGAGCAGGCGAACGACCATATCGATCATCTAAAGAAATCCTTCGACATTCTTCGACTATATTAGATGAAGCTTAACCCTACGAAATGTTCCTTCGGAGTCAGCGTCAGGAAATTTCTGGGGTACATGGTCACCCGACGAGGCATAGAGGCAAATCCTGGTCAAATCAAAGCCTTGATAAACATCAAATCGCCCAGAAACTTCAAGGAGGTCCAACGACTTATAGGTCGTGTAGCAGCGTTAAATCGCTTCATCTTACGATCGTCGGATAAATGTCATTTGATCTATAATGTCTTGAGAAAGAACAAGGGATTCGATTGGACGGACGATCATGAGCAAGCGCTACAATGATTGATAGAGTACATGGTCGTTCCGCCCTTGCTTTCGAAACCAAAGGAACACGAGATCCTTCAGTTGTATCTCGTCGTAAGTCCTCACTCAGTAAGTGTCGTCTTGACTAGAGAGGACGACAGACAACAACTACCAATTTACTACGTCAGTAAGTCTCTACTGGACGCCAAAACACGATATACGTCCATGGAGAAGCTACTTTTATCGCTAGTTACAGCAGCAAATAAGTTACGACACTACTTTGAATCCAATCCTATTACCGTCGTGACAAATTTTCCTCTCAAATCAGTCCTAAGAAAGCCCGAGCTAATAGGACGACTGGCAAAATGGAGTATCTACCTTAGCAGTTACGATATTGACTTTAAGCCTCGTACATCAATTAAGTCACAGATCCTGGCCGACTTCATCGCTGATTTAAGTCCTAAACTGGAAAAAGAAGCATAGATCGATACCTATACTGTGGCGACTGTAAGTGACATGACCTGGGTGCTCCATGTCGACGGTTCTTCAAACTCCAGAGGAGCAGGTCTTGGTGTCGTCTTAAAGTCCCCACAGGGGGGCAAAATGGTGTACTCCATACGGTACGGTTTCAAAGCTATCATAAACGATGCAAAATACGAAGCTCTGATTGTGGGCATGAATATGGCTCACGACTTGGGGGAAGTCGGACTTCACGTCAGAAGAGATTCCATATTGGTCGTAAACCAGACGAACGGGGAATTTGTAGCAAAAGATTCCAAGATGATGGCCTATCTCAGGGTAGCCAAGGAGAAGTCAAAAATGTTTGATCTGTTCTTAATCGAACAGATCCCCAGAGATCAAAACACTCAAGCCGATGCGCTAGCAAATCTTGGATCAACACTTACTAAGCCGTCGTTCGACGCTATTCCTGTGGTCCATCTTACGACCTCGTCCATCGAGGACTCTGAAGCAATTTGTGCTCTCAACGCAGGAAATGGCTGGTCGTACGATATCAAGAATTATCTTATGCACGACCAACTACCTGAAGACAGAATGGAAGCTCAAAAGATTCGATTTAAAGCTTCGAAATACATTGTCATTGGTGGCAGACTTTATCGACGATCATCGACGGGTCTAAACCTATGATGCATCGATACTCCAGAACAGGTACAAGGCATTCTGAAAGAAATGCACGACGGTGAATGTGGCAACCATTAGTCGCAGTCTTGCAAATCGTATATCACGACAAGGCTATTATTGGTCGACGTTAAGGCAAGATACCATCAAGTACGTCCAAAGCTGTGACGCATGTCAACGACACTCAGGTATGATACACCAGCCTTCTGAACCTCTACATACGTCTTTGGTCCCATGGCCCTTCATGAGGTGGGGTATGGACATTGTTGGTAAATTACCTCCTGCCCCAGGGTAGAAAGTCTTTTTGTTAGTCCTTACATACTATTTTTCTAAATGGTTAGAAGCAGTTGCCTACTCCCAAATTCGGGACAAAGAGGTCATCTCTTTTATCCAGACTAACATTATATGCAGGTTCAGAATTCCTTCTGAAATCGTATGTGACAACGGGTCACAATTTATAAGTGATCGTACGCAACAGTTTTGTGAGGATCGTAACATTAAACTTACGACCTCAACCCCACGTTATCCACAGTCTAACGGTCTTGTAGAATCGAGCAATAAAGTTATTATCAATTCAATCAAGAAGAGACTCAATACGGTAAAGGGAAAATGGGCCAAAGAACTTCCATCGGTCCTATGGGCGAATCGTACGACACCCCGAACATTGACAAGACAGACACCATTTTCATTGGTTTACGGTTGTGAAGCCATCTTACCAATCGAAGTGCAGCTCCCGACATCGAGACATACATCCGTCGATCACAACTTAGTGGACTTGAGCTACGACCTCGACGTTCTCGAAGAGCTAAGAGAGCCTGCTTTGGTCAAAATGGCATCTCAACGACAAGTTATCGAGTGGCATTTTAACAAAAATGTTAAGGCCAAGATCTTTCAGGAAGGTGACTACGTCTTACGATGGGTATTCCAAAACACCAAGGAACCAAACGCAGGTAAGTTATCCACTAAGTGGGAAGGACCTTATCGAATATCTGAGGTCGTTGGGAAGGGTGCTTACAGGCTCCAAACCCTCGATGACCGAGACATCCCACGTAGTTAGAACGCAGTACATTTAAAGAAGTATTTCTTTTGAAATCTTACTTTCGATTTATCTTACAACGATTACTGACTTAAGCATCGGAGGGTCGTTGGTCAAACCAACGACCATCCTTGAATCTTACATTACAGGCTCGCAGGATCGCACGGACGCCAGTCTTACGATTTACATCATGAGAAACAAAGTCTCTATGACGGAAATGTCACGACTGCTATGTCACGACCGTCAAATTATGGCTCATACGTCATAAGCGAAATCTTATGATTCATCTCATGGATCTTACAATAATAGCAGGTGCTTTTTAATCTAAGTTTCGGAGTTAAAGTCTTATGACTTGAATTTCATACTTAGAATGTTTTTTCGGCCCAGTCTCCCGATCACTTAGAAAGTTACAAGTATCTAAGTCGTACAGGTTTTACATACGTCTTTATATGTTCGTTCTTTAAATCTTGTTATATCTCGTTTATTTTGTTTTGTTCATTTGCGACAAAATAAAGCAAAGCGATAATATATTATATTTAAAGAAGGTACAAGACAAAGGCGCGACCACCAACGATCGCCCTTAAATAAAACAAAATTACACAAGAGGAGGCAAAAATAAAAGCCTACTGAGGACCTTGGGCGATACTAGCGTCACCTTTCGCCTCCGCTGAGTCGGTGTCATCGACCCTATCCTCCTGGTCAAGATCCTCTTCGGTCCCGATGTTCTCCAGATAGGACGCGACCTCGGCCTCAACGTCAGCCAAGGGATTCTTCCCCTGTAGGTGACGGCGCATGATTGCCGCCCTAACCCTTAGACGGGTCAGCGCCTCAAGCGAGATGAGCTTCTCCTCCAAGGCCTCCGTCTTGGCCTCAGCGGCCTTAACTACCGACTTCAGCTCCTCCACCTGTTTTTTGCGCATGGTGAGGGATGCCTTAGTCGCCAAAACCTCTGCCTCATGGGCAGAGGCCTTCTCCAATGCCTCCTTGAGACAACCCCGGAGCTCTTCCTTCTTCCCCGACGACTTCTCCAAACTGCTGCGGAGATCGTCTAGTTGAACGGAGAGAGCCTCCACCCTGGCCTTCGTCGCCCGTTCTTCCTCTCGAGCTATACGCTCACCCTCATGTGCTCGCTGAAGCCCCTTAGCGATGGAAGGGTCGACCTTATGGAGCTCCTCCAGTTGGCCAAAAAGGCACAAGGACGCCTAAAACGCCTGCAGTCGCACGAAAATATAAGGTAAGTCTATCTTATCAGAGAGGAAAAATCTTAAAAAACAAAATAATGTAAGGGACATACCAGAAAGGACAATCCTGCGACATGAGACCCCGTCTCATCCACAAAAATGCCCCGATAGCGTTCCTTAAAGGCTGACAGGAGAAATTTTCCCACGTCTGGGAAAATCGTTGCCCTGTCCAAGACGTCGTCCACTAGGAAGTTCGACGGCAACGGAAAGTTAACCGTCGTAACTTCAGGGGTCTCCTCAACCTGAGGACCTTTCCTCTTATCCCCCGCGGCGGATGACATTGGTGGTGACGACATCGCTCCCGGCACGCCCGAAGGCGTCTTCGCCTTCTCCGGAGTGGAGACCGTCGTAGGCTCTCCACCCGTCGACGACGGTTCCCTCAAGGGAACCGACCTCATCTTCTTCAAAACCTCTGACTCTGAAGTCGGAGGATCCTTCCTCTTCAGCTCCTTAGCCATCCGAGCAAGGGCTAGCTGAGCTTCTTTCTTCGACTTTCTTGAAGTTGATTGTATCTCAGAATCACCTGCAAAAAACTATAAGCGTCAGATACCATCGTATGACACCAATAAAAATGTACGACTAAAGACACTTACATGTTGAAGTCTCCTGTTGACTTCTTTCCTCGGCTGCCGAACCTCCAACGGTCGTACGACTAGGAGACTCGAACAACTCTTCGACGCAGCAAGAAAAGAGTCTTGCTACCTTCTCTTTAGAACCAAGAGCGGGCCCGACCCCGACAAAGTTGATATCTGAAACAAACGACCAAAAATTAGCAGAAGACGAAATTAATGCTAAAAAACGTACGACATGATGAAATGTATATACCCCTGGTGTTCCACCCAAATGCGACCCAGGAAGTATCCTCGTCTATCTAATCGGGCGTCAACACTCGACCGATAACATACTTGGCCCTCCACCCGCGGTCGTGGACCTGGGTGTCAGGAACCAGAGTATATCCCCCCTTAGCTTTGAGGACAGGCTATATCGATGATAGTCGTCCGACCAGACCTCGAACGCCGTCAGGAGAATGCTTACCGTGAAAGGCACTTCCCAATCGGCGGTGATCCGATCAATCTCCTGAAAAATCTGCCAAAGTTCGGGCAAGATCTGCCCAGGAGATAGATCAAAGGCATCCAAAAACTCCCTGACCAGAGGAGAAAAGGGCCACCTAAATCCTATTCTAAAAGGATACTCATACAAGACGAAAAATCCTCTCAAACAATCTGCCGGTCTAAGCTGGTCGGGTGTGTATAATCGTACATCGGCAGGTATGCCCGCCAACAAACTAAAGGCTTCCACCTCCTCCTTCTCTTGAAAAGAGCTCGCCGGCTCGGAGGAGACAGAAAAATCCGGGACAGAAATTTGCGTTACATATAGGTCCATAAGGTCCCTATTCGTGGTGGTCTTCTTAGCTATTGATTTTTTCCGCATGATTGAAAAGAGTAAAGATCATACCTTAGATCTCTAAAACCTCGAACGAACAAGCGAAAGCGCTGGTAGATCTCTTCTGAATCTTTCTAAAAACCTCTCTCTGAAAAATATCTCAAGCGTAAAAAAGGAAGTGATCTCCACAATCGCGATATTTATAGCAACATCGTGTCAGGTCGTTCCGGTGGATGGTCGACAGCTGTCCACCAACTTTTCGCATGCAACGTGCGGATGAACGACATCTGTCCTCTAACGGCTCCACGCCTGTGACACATCGCCATGACGTCACGACCACTTCGCTTCCCTCAGTCCAAATCGAACCAAGACGGTTGGGATTCGACTAGAACCCTCTCCCCATGCGACACGTGTCAAGTTACTTCGTTGGATTTAAAATTCGAATTTCACGCCGAAATTCAAATTTTGGGGGCAAACTGTTTGGGTAAAAATCCACACCTCACGACCGACGATGAATAACACATATGACATTTATGTAAGATCATTCTTGTATTAAGATAAGGTCTTGCAGGTTATTTACTATCGAACATTTGGTCGTACATTTCTGCGATGGTCGTAAGTTTCATACGACCGACGTCCAAGACTCAAGACGGTCGTACGATTATACTAACCGTTAATAGTCAACATCCGTATTCTTTGTTCCGTTAATGCAGGTCTACGAGCAATCATGGTACAACGGACAGTAACAGACAAGCTCTTAATGGCATTAAAGACACGACGACGGTTACAAACAGGTCATCAAGACACATTTATTGCTGCCAGAAGCTATATAAAGGCCTGCTCCACACTCGAACGGGACACATCGAAACAACTGAAAATCTACACAACATCTGAACTCAACATTTTTTCATACTCACATCCGAAGCATTTGAACGAATATCACTCTCGCAAGTTTCGCACGACAACAACTCGTTTCGCACGATTTACGCACGACGCATAACTTTATCTTACGATTAAGTTTGTTTTTATTCTTATTGTAATCTATTGTACACAAAACACTTGTTACCAAAGGATTTTTGCCCTTGTTTGGCGATCATAGTGCACCGTCGACTCTCGCATGTCGGCCGCGGTTTTTCCCTTGTTTGGGTTTTTTGCGTCACCAATTCTCTTGTCTTATTTACTTTTTTCTGCGATTGTGTTGTTTGTCTTAAGATACCTTTCTTTAGTTGTTAAAAGTTCCACATCAACCTCAAGTTATCCTTTGGGTGATTTTTGGCATCAACAACGGGCGGATCAGACGTCTGTGGTTTAACATATTCGGCATCCAAGCGGCACGCCAGTCAATCATCGGGAGAATATCCCATCCCTCGGTCGTCTCGACCAAAGAAAGAATTAAAGCTGGCTGCGATGCCAATAACGTTCGATCAGGATGACCTCCAGGACAACTGGCAGAAACATCACGACGGATTGATTATCCAACTTACTATTGGCAACTGCTCGACCAAAAGAGTACTGGTCGACGGAGGCAATTCGGCTAACATCATTTTCCTAAGCACGATCAAAGCTATGGGCATCAATAAGTCAGAGATAACTCATCGACCGACGACTCTGATATTATTCAATGGCGACTCTACCAACACTTTGGGAGAGATCATCCTCCCAGTATACGCTAAATGGGTCAACAAGCAAACAAAGTTTAACGTTATTGACTGTTCATCAGCTTACAACGTAATACTTGGTCGACCCTGGATCCATGATATGAAGGCGGTCCCCTCAACCTATCACCAGACGATTAAGTTTCCGATGCCATGGGGAGTTCAAGAAATCAAAAGTGAACAGAAGGCCGCACGTGATTGCTACAAAGCGACGTTGAAACCTCAGAAAAGGGATATCTAGCAATTACAGGTCCAGGATGTCCCTTAGTCCTCAGATGACTATCGCCTGGAAAAAGTCGTCTTGGACCAGGACAAGCCTGATCAAATCATCTTCGTGGGGGCATCGTTAGATCCCATCATAAAGAGTCAACTAATTTCCTTTTTACAGGAGCATGCCGATTGTTTCGCTTGGACACACGAAGATATGATCGGCATAGATCCCGACGTCATCTCCCATAAGTTGAACGTCGACCCGTCGTTCAAACCAATAAAGCAAAAACATCGTAAGTTCGCTCCTGAAAGGAACAAGGTAATCAACGATGAGGTCGACAACCTACTTAAGACCGGGAAGATCAGAGAGGTGAAATACCCTGACTGGTTAGCCAACGTCGTCGTACAAAAGAAGAATGGAAAGTGGCGAGTGTGTATCGACTTCACAGACCTTAACAAGGCATGTCTTAAAGATCCATTCCCACTACCCACATCAACGCTATGGTCGACGCGACCGCAGGACATGAACTCCTGAACTTCATGGATGTTTATTCTGGATACAATCAGATATTGATGCAACAAGGAAGACCAAGAGAAGACTGCTTTCATGACAGACAAAGGCATCTACTGCTACAAAGTCATGCCTTTCGGCTTGAAAAATGCAGGATCAACCTACCAACGATTGGTTAACAAGATGTTCAAACAACACCTTGGCGACACCATGGAGGTCTACATTGATGTAACACCTCAAATTTCCATTGTATTATTTTATATGAATGGGGTCTATTTACAATTTACTAAGTTATGGACTATTTGTATTTATAAACTCCAAGGTTAAAATTGTAATTTAACCAAAAGTATAAAGTTAATATTGAATTAGTTGAGGGGTCTGTTTGGTCATTCTGGTAAGTTGTGTATTCTTAATACTGAGGTTATGTGATTTGAGATATTTTTATCTCAAATCACTTTTGTGAGTCGGTTGAAAAAGAACTCAGAGAAAGAGAAAGAAGAAAGAAAGAAGGGAGAAAGAAGAAGAAGAAGAAGAAGAAGGAATTGATTTCAGCTGGATTTTGTGTGGTAAGAAATTTGAATCATCTTACTGATTTTCTTAAATCAGAAAGTAGTTTAAGTGAAAATCATCTGTTCAGTTGATTGGGAAGCATAGGAAAAGAGATTTGGAGTAAGCAGAGTCAAGAATTTCATCAGGTGAGTTCATCCATCTCAAATTAATAATTTAACTGTTAAAAATTGAATTAGTTATTATGTTTAAGATGTCTGAATATATTGGTATATGGGCATTGGAATTAAGTCGACTAATAGACTGAATTTTTGGATGAGTTTTGGAATTAAATGGACGAGAAATCGAATGTTAAAACCGAAGTCCCGGTATTTAAAGAAATTTCGGAACTGGACATGGGTCCGGAACTGGTTGGTTCCGGAATTGATTTTGGGTACCGGAACTATAAGATACCGGAAGTGGGGGTATGTTCCGGAATTAGTAATACCGGAAGTGGCTAAAAGTGGGTACCGGAATTAGTTTTTGGAAAAAGGATCCGGAATGACATCTTCCGGAATGGGTATTGGACCGGAACCAATATTTCCGGAACTTGGGCTTGAATTGGGCCGGAACAATAGCAGTCCCGGAATTGCCTTAAGTCCGGAACCAATTCCGGAATTGTTAAATTGGACCGGAATTTAGTGTTGGTTGGTACCGGAACCAACTACCGGAATTAGACATTAAGGGTGGACCCGGAATTAAGGACCAGAATGGGCCTCGACATGGATCCGGAATTATGGGCCAAGCCCGGTAATGATTTTTAGTTTGTTTGGGACCAGCAATTCAAAATGGAAATTGGTTTGACTAGACTTCCGGATTTTGGACTTAGTAATGGATCTGAATTTGGAAAAAAAATATACCAGAAGTATATTTTGGTCTTGGATTCTATATTGAATATTAATTTCAGAATTTGTTTAAGATTCAGTATGAATTTGATTTAAATCAAATAATAATTTAAGGATTTAATATTAATTTAGAATCCGGATTTGGAATGGTTCGTATTTGATTTCGGAATACTTTTGATTACAGTATTTGGATGGGAATCAATTGAGAATAAAGAAACGATAAGGGGTTAATATTCTTAAATTAAGAATATGTTACGAAGTGAAGATTGATATGTTGTATACATGTAAGTTAGTAAGTGTAATGGATCCATAGGCACTGTTTTTATTGTAACGAGGAATATGCATAAAGTAATTTGTAATTCCCGTTGACCTGAAATGTGGAATAGGCATAAAGTAACTTGTAATTCCCATTTCGTAAAAGGTGTTATGAAATGAGAAATAGGCATAAAGGAAATTGTAATTTCTATTTCATAGTGTGATGTGAAATGTGGAATAGGCATAAAGTAATTTGTAATTCCCATTCACATGGAAATGGAGAATAGGCATAAAGTAACTTGTAATTCTCATTTCGTAGTGTAGAAATCGAGGAATAGGCATAAAGTAATTTGTAATTCCTGATTTCTATGGGAAGACCAGAGATAGGCATAAAGTAATTTGTAATCTCTACTTCCAGTCCAAGAAATTGGCATAAAGCAACTTGTAATTTCTTGGATAAGAGCAATAATCTAGAATCTGTAATGATTCGTAGTAAGCTCTTGATTGTGATAATATGACTTACTGAATGTTAGTCATATTCATGGGATCGGGTATGTTCTCGTCTTTGAGGTGAGCACGTGTACGGTAAGAATGATGGAGAACAGGTTTGTTTATATGTTTGGATATTTTCAAAATTGTTAATGTTTTAATTTGAATTTGGATGTTCTCACTAGGCGTAAGCCTAATTGTTCAAATTAAATTTTCTTACCAGGTACAGGCTCAAAGAAGTAAATGGGATGTGGGACGAGAGCTTTTGAAGTATTCAACTTTTGAGATAAGCGGAGGATTTAGCTAACGGGATGAGACTTTTTGGATGGATTACTTAGATAACCCAGTTAATCTGATTATAGTTGACATGATTAGATTAATAGGTTATTGGGAGAATTCATTACTTGTAAATATGAACCCTCATAGTTAGTTCTCTTCTTATAATTATAAAAGTTTGAATGTTATTTTCTCATAACTTGTTTTAAATTAGAGGTTCAAATTAGCCCTGATTTTTAGGGTGTTACAATTGACGATATGCTTGTCAAGTCCAAACAGGCGACCGACCATGTCGGTCGCCTGAAGAAATCCTTCGACGTCCTTCGATAATATCAGATGAAGCTGAATCCTACGAAATGTTCCTTCAGAGTCAGCGCCGGGAAATTTCTGGGGTACGTAGTCATACAACGAGGTATAGAGGCAAATCCTGATCAAATCAAAGCCTTGATAAATGTTAATGCCAAAAATCGTCCAGAAGGATAACTTAAGGTTAATTGTGGAGCTTAACAACTAAAGAATAGGAATCTTCCGACAAACCGTACGACAAAGACAAAAAATGTAAATAAGACAGAGATTTTGGTGACGCGGGAAAAACCTCAACGAGGAAAAAACCCGCGGACGACTTTTGAGGTCGTCGTTGCACTATGGTCGCCAAACAGGGGCGATGTCCTTATGTTTCGGGTGTCGAGAGTACATAGATTACTATACAAATGAAAGAAAGACTTTTAAATGTAAAGTAACAAGTGTATCGAATGTAAAAACTGGTGCGTCGTATGTAAAAATAAGGTGTCGTGTGTGTAAGTCGTGCGTCGTGAACGATCTTTCGAGAGAGAATTCTTTGCTTCGAGTGTTCTTAAGAGTTATGCCAAGATGTGAGAGATGATGAGATGATCCCTGAAATGGTGATTGAATCTTTTTATTTATACCCTTCGGATGTCTTGAATGTCTCCATAAAAGCTTCTGATAACGGTCGTAACGGCCACTGTTTTAATGCTCATAATTGTTCTTGTCGGTTATAGCCGTTGATCATCAATGACATTGACCCTGCATTAAACAATGAAAACGTAACAGTAATATCGCACGTTAGTCGGTCGAGGTCGTGAGGTCCCATACGACGATCGTGTGTCGCGAGTAACTTTCGATTTCAACTTTCGTCAAAAGATAAAGTGTTTACAATATAACCTTATTACGGAAAAGTGTAATAAACGTTTTGCTTTGTTTTGGTCGTGGTCGAGACTGGTGAAACTTTTACCCAAACAGTTTGCCCCTAAAATTTAAAATGAAGAAGCAATTTATTGAGTTTCCAATTTTGTCAGTCGGACGTCTAGGGTCGTGACATGTGTCGAAAGTCGCTGCAGTTGCCTTGGAACTGGATCGGTTCAATTCTAACTAAAGAGGAAGTCGAAAAGGGATAAGATCGTGACGTCACGATGACGCACGATCATGCTTAGCAGCTGTCATCGCCAGGTGTCGATGATCCGTGTGGTCATACGAAAAGACAAGGGTACGTATCGATCATCGAGGGACTCGACCTGACATGATTATTTACATAAATAGAGACCCGCTATGGATCTTTTCTATTTTACGCTTACAGAGAGTTTAGAGAGAGATTTTCTTGCTATTCTTCAGCGATTTGTTTCCAAACCTGCAAGATCTTGATTAGACTTAGAGTTTTTCGAGGGTTTAGAACGCCTATATAAGGTACGACATCTTCTTCTTTGCATGCGTCGTAAGTCGATAGCTAGGAAGCCTAGGAAAAACTGGGATATTTGGGGTTTTTCTGACCGACAAACTTGGTTAACAGGATTAGCAATGTCGACAGAACCTAGAAGTACCATTCGAAATCAAGATGATCTCGATGACTTTAGGAGTTTAGCCAAAATCCCTGCGGGGATTACAGTGAGCAAGACCGGTCAAATTCGGCCGGAAATGTGTCCAAAGGGGTACGTCGTAATATACGAGTACCCATTTAAGATAGGATTCCAATGGCCATATTCGCCTTTAGCTAAGGCGTTTATGTGCGAGTTTGACTTGTCGTCGGGGCAACTGATGCCTCAATTTTGGCGCGTGATCCAGGTCATCGAGCGACTTACCTCGAATTGGGAGTCGCCGATGAACGTGACGGACCTGTTGACGGCTTACCAGGTCAAGAAGGATACATACCGTCGCTACAGCCTTTTTTTGAAACACAAGGGCGATCGTACCTTGGTTCTGAAAACTGCGGTCAACGACCGAAAATGGAAGACTAGGTACGTGCTCGTACGGGTAGCGACGCTGGACCTCGAAAGTGACTGGATCAGGTCCGGTTGGAACGTGACAAGTGAGTTTTAGCTTTTGGTCGAGTGTTTTTTTATTACCTGTGTTGCTTTGTTTCTCGACTAATCTTTTTCTCTTTGCTTTCAGACATCAATTTTGACAAGGTGAAGCCCAACGATGATTCCAAGACCAAAATCGAGAAGTTCCTGGAGATCAACACTGACGATCGATCATTCATCACACGTCATCTGATAGACGACGACTTAGTCTTCTTGAGCGAGAGACGTCAGGAGAGTCGAGAGGAAGAGGAGGAAGAAGAAAAGACAGAGGAGAAAGAGGAGAAAGAAGAGGAAGAGGAGAAAGAGAAGGAGGTAGAGATGACTGGTAAGTGTACCCTACTCTGCTCGACTTACTCTTTCCAATACTTCAGTTTGCTTAATCGATCTTCCTTTCTTGTTTTACAGGAGAATCCCAGCCGAAAGCGTCGTCTGCGATGGCCAAGAGGGCGGCCCAAGTTGAATTGGCTAGTAAGGCGAGAGAAAAGAGGACGGAGGCCCCGACAACTGGGTCGGGAGTCCTAAAGAGAAAAGAGGCCCCGACAACTGGGTCGGGGGTCCTGAAGAGGACAAGGATGTCTGTCCCGAGGGAACCGTCTTTGAAGACGGGCGGCTCGTCGAGAGTCGTCACGCCTGAGAAGGCGAAGGCTTCAGTCGCATCCGTCGAGAAGACAAGGACGTCTTCTGACGCGATGGACGCAACACCCGTCGATCCTGCGCATCCGGCGAAATCGTCGATGTCCCCTACTGTCACGTCGGCCCCTTCGTCGGCCGACAAGGGCAAGGGCGCGAAGACGGGAGAGGGCGAGAAAGAAGTCACGACGGTCAATTTTACATTGCCGTCAGACTTCTTGGCTGACAATGTCCTAGACAGGACGAAATTGTTTCCTCATCTGGGAAAATTTCAGCTCCCGTCTTTCAGGGAGCGCTTCAGGGGGGTCTCGATTGAAGATACGGGGTCCCATGTTGCCGGATGATAACGCCACTTTTTGGCGTTATTTTCAGTTCTCAAACCAATGAGATTGGCTTGTGTTCTAGCAAAAAGGCGGAATTTTACGGTTTATTAAGTGAAATGTGCAGGTAATCTAAAAGGAAGACAAACTTCGAGAAAAGAAGCGGAAAAGAGCCCAAAACGAGTCCCAAACGAAACCCACGGAAGCTCGAGATCCAAGTCCAAAACCGCGGCGCATTGTTCCCAAACCGCGGCGCACACTTTTCCCATGCCACGGCACACACTGTTCCAAACCGCGGCACACTGTTCCCAAACCGCGGCCCATGCCGTGGCACGCACTGCTCCACGCCGCCGCGCGGTTTGGCGCGCGGTTTGCAAACCGCGGCGCGCACTGTTTCAGCATCCTTAAGTCCGTTTTTTGGGAATTTTAGGTCACTTTTCGATAGACAACTCGCACACGACGGCCAGAGCAGTTCCAGGGGCGATTTTCAGAGACCATTCACGCCGTTTGGAGCCAAGATAGAGAACGGATCGACGAGTAATTCACGACGTGTAGCGGATTAAAGCCGGGAGAAGGGAGTTCATCATAGTTTTCAACTTTACATCTTTCACGTTTCCATTAATCATGTTTACATACTTTGTTTCTTCTCCTGCGTTTTTGTTCCCCAACATCATGAACTAACTTTAAGATGTTGGGGGTTGGATTGAATTAGGTTTGTAAGCATGTGAACAGATGACGAGTGATTTTTATCAGTTTTTCCTTAATTAATGAAGTATGCAATTTTGTGTTTAATGCTTGTGTGAATTTGGCCAATTTACATTTGATCTGTTTGTTAGTAATTAAGTTCGAGAGAATTAACTATTACTTAGAATTAGGAATTGCATGCCTAAGACGATAAATCGGTGATAGAGATATACCGAGTAAGTCTTAGTCCTTAATTGAACCATAGGTTGAGATCGAGAGATAAAACTTAACCATTTAACATAAATCTGACGCTTAATGTATTTTGAAATCCATAGGTTGAGGTCGAGAGACAAAACTTATCCCTTTCAAAATAAAACCCGTTGTTGCTCGAAAGAGAACAACGGTGATTTTGAAGATTGGATTCATTAATGGGAATTAACTGGTAATTGTTGTGAATCAGATGTTTGCATGTGAAAGCCTAAGGATGTCCAACCCTCAACTATTTTCTCTATCTGAAGTCTCCAAAGCTGTTTACTGTTTCGTTTGCGTTTTCTTTAGTTCTTGCAATTGTTTAGTTTTAAACCAACCATCTCTCAATTCGACAGTTCAGTTAATTGTGATTATAGTAATTGTGATACTTAGTTCCTAGTTCATGTGGATTCGATACTCGTACTTACCGTACGTATTACTTGATTTCGACACCGTACACTTGCGGTTAGATTTAGGAGGGGTGATACCTTCCCTATCAAGTTTTTGGCGCCGTTGTCGGGGAACTAGTTGCAACTGATAGCACTACCAGCTATAAGCGCTATTAGATTGAACATTTTTTTTAATTATGTTATTTTACTTTATCACCTTCAATTTCTGGATTACTGATTTCGCCTACTTCCTCTTCAGGTACTAATTGGTTTCCTTACAAGACCGAAATGGGCGACGAAGCGAGACGTCCTATGCGGTCGTTTGCCGACCCGAATGTGGCAGCGGCACGCATAGGCATCCAAGCGCCCGCTACTGGGGCAAATTCTTTTGAGCTCAAACCGAGTACCATTGTCATGGTACAACAGAATCAATATGGAGGAGCGCCGACTGAAGATCCTCACGCACATCTCCGTGCATTCGAGAGGATTTGCAGCACATTTAAGATCAATGGCATGCGCGAGGATGCCATCAAGCTGAGGTTATTTGGATTTTCACGCTAAGGCCGAGCCGAAACATGGACCGAGAGTATCCAACCGGACTCGATCACTGCATGGGCACAACTGAAAGCAGCCTTCCTTTAGAAATTCTTCCCACCGGGAAGAACCGCTCAACTGATGGCCGACATTACCCACTTCGCTCAATGGGATCAAGAGACCTTATACGAGGCATGGGAGCGATACAAGGATATGTTGAAGAAGTGTCCTCACCACGGGTTACACGGTTGGGTAATTATCCAGACTTTCTTTGGAGGTCTTCACCCGCAGTTCAAAAATGACATCACTGTTGCAGCGAGTGGGGCTCTCATGAACAAGACGTATGAAGAAGCGGTCGAGCTGATCGAGAACTTGGCCGAGCACAGTTTTTCTACTCCAAGGTCAGCCGTAAGAAGAGTCACGAGTGTGCAAGAGTTGGACGAGCTGAAAGAACTAAAAGCTCAACTAGCCTTCATCACAAACCATCTGAAAGGAGGTAGACCGGAAGAACCCGAGCAAGCCCAATTCGTACAAAACCGAAATCACCAGCCGAGAAACGATCCTTTTTCGAACACATACAATGAGGGGTGGAAGAAGCACCCGAACTTCTCATGGAGTCAACCTCAAGGGCAACAACAGCAAGGTAATTCTTTTGACTTTGCTAATTATCCTAATGCTAACAATGTCTACCGTCCTCCAGGTTTCAACCAAAGGAACGAAGGACCATCCATGGAGAAGAAGTCGGGGCTGGAAGAGATGATGATGAAGTTCATGACCAAAATGGACAACACGGTTGGAGAGTTAGCGAGCACGGTGAATACGGTAAAAGCTGCCACCGATCAAAACACCGCCTCCATTAAAATCCTCGAAAGGCAAATGGGGCAAATCTCTGAAGCCCTACAAAACCGACCTCCCGGAGCATTCCCGAGTATGGCTGAAAGGAAATCGAGAGAGGAGTGTAACGCCATTTACCTGAGAAATGGCAAGGAGCTGATCAATGAGCCAATACAAGAACCGTCATCAAAGGAAGATTTTGAGATGATAGAAGTGAGTGAGTTAGAGGCCGATGAAGAGGTGGTGATTGAAGATAACTCGAGGAGTGAAGAGATAAAGAAAGAGCAACCCACCATGCTCAAGCAATCACCGGTCAAGTCGGTGATACCGACAGTGCCTTACCCGAGAAGGCTTAAATCTCATAAGGATGATGTTCATTTTTCTAAATTTGTTGATGTATTTAAAAGGTTAACTATTAACATCCCTTTTGCAGATGCTCTGGCACAAATGCCCTCATATGCGAAATTCATGAAGGAAATTCTATCCAAAAAGAGGGCGATCAACCACCAATCCACCGTTACACTCACTGAAGAGTGTAGCGCGATTTTTCAGAATAAGCTTCCCCCGAAGCTTAAAGATCCAGGGAGTTTTTCTATTCCTATTCAAATCGGGAAGTTTAATTTTGATAAAGTGTTATGTGATTTAGGAGCAAGTATTAACTTAATGCCTCTATCTATTTTCAGGAAACTCGGCTTGGGTGAGGTGAAGACGACGTACATGACGCTTAAACTTGCAGATAGATCGATCAGATATCCCTATGGAGTCGTCGAGGACGTATTGATCAAGGTCGGCAAGTTCTACTTTCCGGTAGATTTCGTGGTCATCGACATAGATGAAGATGAAGAAGTCCCGTTGATCTTGGGGAGGTCCTTTCTAGCTACGAGTAGAGCCTTGATCGATATGGAGAAGGTGAAATAACCTTCAGGGTTGGCGGAGAAAGGGTTAGTTTCAAGATGTTCGAGAAGGTGAGAGGTCGAAATGAGGAAGAAGCCGCGAAGAATCGCAAGTGTGGGCGATCCAATTCTGCGGATACCGAGCCAAGTTGAAATCCACATAGTCGTGCCACGACTTTAAATACGGCGCTAGGTGGGAGGCAACCCACCAAGGTTTGCGGGTTTTATTTTTAATTTATGCATTTTGAGTGTTTTATTTGTTAAAAAAAATCAACAGAGGGTTACGCGGTTTATCCCGCGGTTTGTAAACCACGGGACAAACCACGGGACACTCTGTTAAAAAAATCGAACATAGGGTTACACGGTTTACCCCGCGGTTTGCAAACCACGGGACAGTCTGTCAAAAAAAAAATATTGGTTGTTTACTTTGTCGTCCTTGTTCCTTTTATTTAATTTTTGCATATTCCCTTCTCCCTCTTCTCCGATGTCTTCCAAGTAGCTGCTCCAATTTATCAAGAGAATCTCCTCCGGCCGGGCAAAACAGGTATGTTCTAAACCTTGTATGTAACGAGTGTGTACGATGCTTATTTCCTTAATAGTAAACGAGATGCAACAAACCTAAGTCTCACTTAGGTTTGGGGTGCCTCACTTTTAACATCTACACACTCAACTTGTTATCCCTGTGCAAACCTCGGTTCCACCGAGGTTTGGGGTTGGCTTTGTTTGACAAACCTAGGCCACGGCCTAGGTTTGGGGTGCCCTTATTGAAAATATTCAGGCTCGCTCTTTGATGTTTTTGGTTAATATTTTGTCTTGCCTGTCTACTACCTGAATTAACCGCACAACGATACTTGTCTTAGTATCGCCTATGCCGACACTTGCACATTGGGGACAATGTGTGGGTAAGGTTTGGGGTTGCCCAATCGGGCCCACGTCATGCACGTAGATTTCCTGCACTTCTGAGTATCTAGATCACTTTAGCTAAAATTTTTGTTTTGAATGATTGAGACCGACCATTGTAGGAAGAATCTTGTGATAGTGACGTGACCATTAAGGAAGGACAGGGAAAGGACATGACTAGGGACATTAGTGGAGACCACCCATTAGTAAGATATGAGCCTAAAAGACGTTGTTCATTTCGAGGGATTCATACACTTGATTCATATACACTTTTTCGAGTTCCTTGTCGTGAATATAGAATGATCTGGCTATATTATTGCATTGAGTAGCAAAGACGACCATCAGGATATTAGGTAAGGGTATAGTATACCATATCGTGTGGACCTTAAGAGATGATTCCAGGCATTGTGTGTGTTTAACCCTGTTTTTAGCTTTCGTACCCTTTTTCACCCAATTGTGTGTAACCATAGCCCTTTTGTAGCCAAACACTCACCTTGTTCATTTCTAAACCCACCGTTAAACCCGAGCCAAAAACCTTAGCCAACCTTATCCGAAAGTGTGTCAATCTGAGCGGTAATGAACTAACAAAGCTAGAGCGGAAAAGAAGGAAATCAGGCCAGTCAAGAAAATAAATAGAAAAGAGGGCCAATGCAGCCCCAATGCAAATAAAGAGGACCAATGAAGTCCCAAAAAAAAAGAGAACAAACAGTTAGTTTAGATAGCTTCCCAGCAGCAGAAATAAGAGAGTCAAAGCGACTCCATTAGTGATAAAGAGGGCCAAATGATAGAGCATAAAGCTAGGAAGTTCAGAATTGCTAAAACATGACACACCAAGGATCTTTGTACCATTTTACACTTCATTTCTTAGCCATAACCTTAGCCCCGTTACAACCCGTGTAAAGACCTAGATGATCTTCTGGAAAACGTGATTACGGTATGCGACCACCTTTACTGATATTCCCTGTCTTGCTACTTGATTCCCTTCTGAGATCAATTTTTGGATAGTAGTGCGTCTTTCATTAGAGTTGTCATGTAATATTTGAATATCCTTGTACATAACCTCTTATACATGACAACATGTGCGATAACCTAGGTTCGAGCGAATTGAGAGAATCCTGTGAGGTAGGGTCGAGGCGAAATGTTTTTCTTAGTATGTCTGGACCTAGAACAACCTTAGTGCAATCGGAGCAGTCACGAGTTCAACTTACAATGGAAGGTCATAAATCAAACGGAATAAGAATTAGGCGAGAGTGAGATAGGCATTCACGGGTATGGGAAATCACCAGTGCATTACATGGTACCGATGGGGCGTTGTGCAGTTATTACTTCACTGAGATGTGCGTTTATTCTATTTTATCGCTAATTTACTTGGGGACAAGCAACGATCGGTTTAGGGTTGTTGATAACGCCACTTTTTGGCGTTATTTTCAGTTCTCAAACCAATGAGATTGGCTTGTGTTCTAGCAAAAAGGCGGAATTTTACGGTTTAATAAGTGAAATGTGCAGGTAATCTAAAAGGAAGACAAACTTCGAGAAAAGAAGCGGAAAAGAGCCCAAAACGAGTCCCAAACGAAGCCCACGGAAGCCCGAGATCCAAGTCCAAAACCGCGGCGCACTGTTCCCAAACCGCGGCGCACACTTTTCCCATGTCGCGGCACACACTGTTCCCAAACCGCGGCCCATGCTGCGGCACGCACTGCTCCACGCCGCCGCGCGGTTTGGCGCGCGGTTTGCAAACTGCGGCACAAACCGGGGCGCGCACTGTTTCAGCATCCTTAAGTCCGTTTTTTGGGAATTTTAGGTCACTTTTCGATAGACAACTCGCACACGACAGCCAGAGCAGTTCCAGGGGCGATTTTCAGAGACCATTCACGCCGTTTGGAGCCAAGATAGAGGACGGATCGACGAGTAATTCACGACGCGTAGCGGATTAAAGCCGGGAGAAGGGAGTTCATCATAGTTTTCATCTTTACATCTTTCACGTTTACATTAATCATGTTTACATACTTTGTTTCTTCTCCTGCGTTTTTGTTCCCCAACATCATGAACTAACTTTAAGATGTTGGGGGTTGGATTGAATTAGGTTTGTAAGCATGTGAACAGATGACGAGTGATTTTTATCAGTTTTTCCTTAATTAATGAAATATGCAATTTTATATTTAATGCTTGTGTGAATTTGGCCAATTTACATTTGATTTGTTTGTTAGCAATTAAGTTCGAGAGAATTAATTATTACTTAGAATTAGGAATTGCATGCCTAAGACGATAAATCGGTGATAGAGATATACCGAGTAAGTCTTAGTCCTTAATTGAACCGTAGGTTGAGATCGAGAGATAAAACTTAACCGTTTAACATAAATCTGACGCTTAATGTATTTTGAAATCCATAGGTTGAGGTCGAGAGACAAAACTTATCCCTTTCAAAATAAAACCCGTTGTTGCTCGAAAGAGAACAACGGTGATTTTGAAGATTGGATTCATTAATGGGAATTAACTGGTAATTGTTGTGAATCAGATGTTTGCATGTGAAAGCCTAAGGATGTCCAACCCTCAACTATTTTCTCTATCTGAAGTCTCCAAAGTTGTTTACTGTTTCGTTTGCGTTTTCTTTAGTTCTTGCAATTGTTTAGTTTTAAACCAACCATCTCTCAATTCGACAGTTCAGTTAATAGTGATTATAGTAATTGTGATACTTAGTTCCTAGTTCCCGTGGATTCGATACTCGTACTTACTGTATGTATTACTTGTTTTCGACACCGTACACTTGCGGTTAGATTTAGGAAGGGTGATACCTTCCCTATCACCGTACTGGCGTTTCTGGTAAGTTTTTCTTCCAAAACTTGTGTTATTTTATCGTTGCTTAACTTCGTCGAATGTTTACTAACGTGTGTCTTACGTTATTTTTCAGACATTTCAGTCTTCTTTGGCCCTGCACGCCGAGACGACGAAGATTGAAGGTCTTGTGTCCTCTGCTCTTAAGAGAGAGGACGCGGTGTTGGAAAGGGAGAGGTCTGCTCTGGAATGTGAAGAGGCTATGTCGGTACAACTCGACGACGCTCTGAACGAGTTGGAAGCCGTCGGTCACGCAAGGGATGAGGTGAACTCTCGTCTAAAGCAGTCTTTGTCTTTGATCTACGACCAAAGGGAGGAGCTAGACAGGACGAAGGAATCCTTGGCTATGAAGGGAAAAGAAGCCGAGGAGTCCAAGTCCAAGGTGGCGGGTCTAGAGAAGGAGGTCGAGGAGCTGAAGGACGAAGCTAAGTCCGTTTTTGCTTTTGCTCGATTCACCGCACGGGCGGCGATTATGAGGCGACACTTGTCGGGAAAAAATCCCCTCGCCTCGGCGTCGGAGGAGCTTGCCTCCTACCTGAGTGAAGTCGGATCTGCAAGAGTTCTCGACTCGGATGACGAGAAGGAGGCCGAGGATGAAGACATGAACGAGGTTCTTCAGGGCGAAGCCTTGGGCAAGGATGCGACTGACGATCCTCCCCAGATTTAGAAGATTTTAATTTCTGTTCTTATCGCTCGACCGTTAGTGGTCGTGTCGTCTGATGTAACCGACAATTTGATAAATGAATTTATCTTTCTTTTGAACTTGCGCATCATTACATTTCATATCAATTGTAAAATTCATTAAAAATGAACAAGAAGACGTGCGACTTAGGCATCCACTGTGATACAATGATTAGAACATAAGTCGTAAGACTTTTACACTTTCAGATCGTGTTGTCAAACATAAGCACATACGACCAAAGCATTCATTCAGAATATGAAACTTTTCTGAGTTAAGAAACTTAGATCATGGGGTCGCTAGACCTTATAATCGTACAATTAGATCGTACGACGAACTTGAATTATGTGTCCCTGTGATAGAACAATCAAATCATAGACCTGATCACTTATGTCGTGCGACCTCGCGAGATTAAAGTCATGTGGTATACTTAGCAATCTTATGTCGTGTGATCTGCGATAAAACAATGTCAGAGGTTGGTCGTTGGCTAGCCAACGACCCTCTGATGCTTAAGTCAGTAATTGTCATGGTAAAAATTGTATGAAAGATAGAAAAGGACTTAGAAGACATACCTTTCCAGATGTACTGCATTACAGCTACGTGAGATACCTCGATTGTTGAGGGTTCGGAGTCGATAGACATATTTACCCACGACTTCTGAGATACGACAAGGACTTTCCCGCTTGGTGGAAAGCTTACCTTCTCGAATTTTCTCTGACTCGAGGAGATTGTATTCGTGCGACTAGGCAAAACAATCGACATTTTTCTGCAAGAAAGATATTAGCTTGTGTTTAAGGCGTGGATCGAGAGTCAAACCTGTCAAGACCTTCTGGTCAGATGTACTCTGATCCAGGATGACTTCCTCGACCCGTAACTGCTAGACGGCCTACTTCTGTGGCTTTAGGGTGGTCTTATAACAGTCACGGCCGACTTTCGGCTCACTTTTGATCTCCTGGACTCCCCATGGCGTGGGGAATTTCATGGCCTGATGGTACGTCGAGGGAACGAATTTCATTTCATGGATCCATGGTCGGCCTAAGATGATGTTATAGGCCGACGGACAATCTATGACGTTGAACTTGGTCTGCTTGTTGATTCCTCCGGCATAGACAGGCAAGGTGATCTCTCCAAAAGTACTCGTCGCGTCTCCATTGAAACCGACCAAGGTTGTCGAGCGTCGGGTGATTTCCGATCGATCGATTCCCATGGCTTTGATGGTATCAAGGAAGATGACGTTCGCTGAACTGCCTCCATCGACCAAGACTCGCCGGGTTAAACAATTACCAATCGTGAGTTGAATGATCAACCCGTCATGATGCTTCTGATACGAGTCACCGAGGTCGAATGAAATCTTCATGGCTTTTAACTCCAGATCTCCTTTGGGTCTTGATGAACGCGGGATAGGTCGATCGTCGGGTGCCTGGCTAGCGTGACGTTTGGCTGTGGAATACGTCAGACCGCACACGTCGGAACCACCAGTGATGCAATTGACGACCTTTGCATGCTCGGGGGTTAGCGGACGAGCATCGTTAGCTGGAGTAACGACGTCATCGATGATATCTTTGAGATTGCCCTTTGGGACGTGATTTGCTAGCTCCTTTTTGAGAGCTATACAATCGTCTGTCGAATGGCCATGGTCGATGTGAAAGTCGCACCACTTCGATTTATCTTTCTTACCGTCATCCTGGTCGGACTTCTTTGTCCATCGAATGGTCGCCTGGACGGTCTTCAGAGCCTCGACCAAGTCCTTAGTAGTCCCTTTGAATCCGTAGGAGGATATCTTAGGGTACTGAGGAAATTTGGTCGCGGTCTTGGATTCCGCCCTTGTCTTCAATCGGATGTTCGAGATTTGACGCGTAGGCTCTGGCTTGGATATTTCCTTCATCTTGAACTCTGGCTTCCTTACACACAGCGACCTCTTGTCGTCAGAGTGCTTACGACGAAAGGTCGCGTCGTCTTCTACCCTCATATAAGCAAGGGTTCTGGCCGGACGTCTTCGAAATTCTCTGGGGGATACTTGGTCAGATCGGTGTATAGACCCGAACTGTCGTCTAAACCACGTTTGTAGGCTTCGATCGCGGTCTTGACATCACAGTTACGGACACTGATCATTTCTGCGTTGAATCTGTTGAAATAACTCCGGATGGATTCACCGGCCTTCTGAATGACATAATACAGATCGATGGACTGCTTCTCCATCTTGCGACTACTGGCGAATTGCTGAGAGAACAGGTTGACTAGTTCGGCGAACGACCTGATGGATTTGGGTTTGAGGTTAATCAACCACTGGAGGGCAGGACCTGTGAGGGTCGCCCCAAAACTCTTGCACATACAAACCTCTTGATACATATATGGAATCGAGATTGTCCACATCAGCTGCTTGTACTGCGCGATGTGCTCCGTCGGATCGGTTATCCCCGAATACTTGGGCGTGAAGGCGGGGATATTATACTTCTTCAGGACATCGACGGTCGCAATCGTGTCGACGAAAGGGGATGCTTGAAATCCCGAATGAGGCTCGACATCGACGAGCACGGCTGCCCCCGGCAGCTTAGCGAGCAAAGATAGGACGCACTCATTCTGATCTTCCAACATTTTCAATCGCTGAGCGACGTGGTCATTAGGATCAGGATTTACTCCTGCTTGAGGATTAATTCTTGAGCTGGTGCCATTTCCATACGACGAGCCATTGGCGTCCCCGTTGAAAGGAA
Source organism: Saussurea involucrata (assembly GCA_033807775.1). Taxonomy (NCBI): domain Eukaryota; kingdom Viridiplantae; phylum Streptophyta; class Magnoliopsida; order Asterales; family Asteraceae; genus Saussurea; species Saussurea involucrata. Next base: position 70,603,216 of record CM066321.1, on the reverse strand, counting down.
CAAAATACGACTGGGACCCATTATTCATGGGTGGAGGTCTTAGATGCCGAGGGGGAACCGTCCCGAACTGGGGATTTGGGATGAACGATCCCGGTTGCTGGTTCTGCATGAATGGACCTGGCTGCTGATTCTGACTGAACGGTCCTGGTCCAGGGTTATGAACGAATGGACCTGGACCTGGATTATGGGTGAAGGGAGCGGACCCTGGATTCTGACCGAACGATCCTGGACCGGGATTTTGAACGAATGGTCTAGGACCATTCTGTGGTCCGAACGATCCGCCCGAATTCTGATTCCTTAGCCGCGCTATTTCTTCAGCTGCCCTTCGACTTTGATCAGCAAGGGCATCGATCTGGCGACGCGCATTCTCAAGCTTCCAATGCATCTGGGCAATGAGTTGCTTAGGGTTTCCATTACCTTCCATCTTCCTGAAAAAGAAAAGAGAGGAAACTCTAAGAAAACGTTAGTAAGACGCACGTTTATCGAAGATTTTCTCTAGATGGGGCCCCATGGTGGGCGCCAAACTGTTAATGCCAAAAATCGTCCAGAAGGATAACTTAAGGTTGATTGTGGAGCTTAACAACTAAAGAATAGGAATCTTCCGACAAACCGTACGACAAAGACAAAAAATGTAAATAAGACAGAGATTTTGGTGACGTGGGAAAAACCTCAACGAGGAAAAAACCCGCGGACGACTTTGGAGGTCGTCGCTGCACTATGGTCGCCAAACAGGGGCGATGTCCTTATGTTTCGGGTGTCGAGAGTACAAAGATTACAATACAAATGAAAGAAAGACTTTTAAATGTAAAGTAACAAGTGTATCGAATGTAAAAAAATGGTGCGTCGTGTGTAAAAACAAGGTGTCGTGTGTGTAAGTCGTGCGTCGTGAGCGATCTTTCGAGAGAGAATTCTTTACTTCGAGTGTTCTTGAGAGTTCAGTTATGCCAAGATGTGAGAGATGATGAGATGATCCCTGAAATGCTGATTGAATCTTTGTATTTATACCCTTCGGATGTCTTGAATGTCTCCATAAAAGCTTCTGATAACGGTCGTAACGGCCACTGTTTTAATGCTCATAATTGTTCTTGTCGGTTATAGTCGTTGATCATCAATGACATTGACCCTACATTAAACAATGAAAACGTAACAGTAATATCGCACGTTAGTCGGTCGAGGTCGTGAGGTCCCATACGACGGTCGTGTGTCGCGAGTAACTTTCGATTTCAACTTTGGTCAAAAGATAAAGTGTTTACGATTTAACTTTATTACGGAAAAGTGTAATAAATGTTTTGCTTTGTTTTGGTCATGGTCGAGATTGGTGAAATTTTTACCCAAACAATAAACATCAAATCGCCCAGAAACTTCAAGGAGGTCCAACGACTTACAGGTCGTGTGGCAGCGTTAAATCGCTTCATCTCACGATCGTCGGATATATGTCATTTATTCTATAATGTCTTGAGGAGGAACAAAGGTTTCGACTGGACGAATGATCACGAGTAGGCACTGAAACGATTAGAAGAATACATGGTTGTTCCACCCCTGCTCTCGAAACCAGAGGACCACGAGGTCCTGTAACTATATCTCGCCGTAAGTCCTCACTTAGTGAGTGTTGTCTTAACTAGAGAGGACGACGGACGACAACTACCGATCTACTACGTCAGTAAATCTCTACTAGACGCTGAAACACGATACACGTCTATGGAGAAGTTAATTTTATCACTAATTACGGTGCCAAAAAAAAGTTACGACACTACTTCGAATCTCATCCCATCACCGTCGTAACAAATTTTCCTCTCAAGTCAGTCTTGCGAAAGCCCTAGCTAACAGGACGACTAGCGAAATGGAGTATTTACCTCAGCGGCTACGACATTAACTTTAAGCCTCGTATGGCAATCAAATCGCAGGTCTTGGCCGACTTTATCGCCGATTTCAGTCCTGAGCTGGAAAAAGAAGTGCAAGATGAGACCTTTACTGTGGCGACTACAAGCGACACAACCTGGGTGCTCTATGTCGACGGATCTTCAAACTCCAGAGAAGCAGGTCTTGGTGTCGTCTTAAAGTCCCCACAGGGGGGCAAGATGGTGTACTCCATACGATGCAGTTTCAAAGCTACCAACAACGAGGCAGAATACGAAACTCTGATCGTGGGCATAAATATGGCTCACGACTTGGGGGCAATCGGACTTCACGTCAGAAGCGATTCCCTATTGGTCGTAAACCAAATAAACGGGGAATTCGCAACAAAAGAATCCAAGATGATGGCCTATCTTAGAGTAGCCAAGGAGAAGTCAAAGATGTTTGATCCGTTCTCAATCGAACAGATCCCCAGAGATCAAAACACTCAAGTCGATGCGCTAGCAAATCTTGGATCATTACTCAATAAGCCGTCATTCGACGTTATCCCTATGATCCACCTAGCGACCTCGTCTATCGAGGACTCTGAAACAATTTGTGTTCTTAACACCGAAAATGGTTGGTCGTGTGATATCATAAATTATCTTATGCACGATAAATTACCTGAAGATAGAATGGAAGCACGAAAGATTCAATTTAAAGCTTCGAAATACCATATCATTGGTGGTAGACTTTATCGACGATCATCGACAGGTCTCAACCTACGATGCATCGATACTCCAGAACAGGTACAAGGCATTCTGAAAGAAATGCATGACGGCGAATGTGGCAACCATTCTGGTGGTCGTAGTCTTGCGAATCGTATATCACGACAAGGCTACTATTGGACGACATTAAGGCAAGATGCCACCAGGTACGTCCAAAGTTGTGACGCATGTCAACGACACTCAGGTATGATACACCAGCCTTCTGAACCTCTACATACATCTTTGGTCCCATGGCCCTTCATGAGATGGGGAATGGACATTGTCGGCAAACTACCTCCTGCCCCAGGGCATAAAGTTTTTCTGTTAGTCCTTACAGATTATTTTTCTAAGTGGATAGAAACAGTTGCTTACTCCCAGATTCAGGACAAAGAGGTCATCTCTTTTATCCAGACTAACATTATATGCAGGTTCGGAATTCCTTCCGAAATCGTATGTGACAACGGGTCACAATTCATAAGTGATCGTACGCAACAGTTTTGTGAGGATCGTAACATCAAACTTACGACCTCAATCCCACGTTATCCCGGTCTAACGGTCTTGCAGAATCGAGCAATAAAGTCATTATTAATTCAACCAAGAAGAGACTCAAGGCCGCAAAAGGAAAATGGGTCGAAGAACTTCCATCGGTCCTGTGGGCTTATCGTACGACACCATGAACATCGACATGACAGGCACCGTTTTCATTGGTTTACGGTTGTGAAGTCGTCTTACCTATTGAAGTGCAGCTCCCGACATCGAGACATACATCCATCGATCATAACTTGGTGGACTTAAGATATGACCTCGACGCTCTCGAAGAGCTAAGAGAGTCTGCTTTGGTCAAAATGGCATCTCAGAGACAGGTTGTTAAACGACATTTCAACAAAAATATTAAAGCCCAGATCCTTCAGGAAGGTGACTACGTCTTAGGACGAGTATTCCCAAACACCAAGGAAACAAACGCAGGTAAGTTATCCACTAAGTGGGAAGGACCTTATTGAATATCTGAAGTCGTTGGGAAAGGCGCTTACAGGCTTCAAACCCTCGACGACCAAGACATCCCACGTAGCTGGAACGCAGTACACTTAAAGAAGTATTTCTTTGGAAATCTTACTTTCGATTTATCTTTCACAACGATTACTGACTTAAGCATCGAAGGGTCGTTGGTCAAACCAACGACCACCCCTAAATCTTACATTGCAGGCTCGCAGGATCGCACGAACGCCAGTCTTACGACTCATGTCGTGAGAAACAAAGTCTCCGGGACTAAAATGTCACGACTGTTAGGTCACGACAGTCAAGTCATGACTCATACGTCATAAACGGAGTCTTATGATTCATCTCATGGATCTTACGATCACAACAGGTGCTTTTTAATTTGAGTTTCGAAGTCAAAGTCTTATGACTTAAATTCCACACTTAGAATATCTCTTCGGCCTTAGTCGCCCGATTACTTCAAAAGTTACAAGTACCTATGTCGTATAGTTTTATATACGTCCTACTGCTTTGTACGCTCGTTCTTTGAAATCTGTTATCTCTCGATTATTTTGTTTATTTACAACAAAGTAAAATAACACGATAGCATAACGGAAATTTACTTGTATTAAATCGGGAGGAAATATAAGACAAAGGCCCGACCACCAACGATCGCCCTAGAACCAAAATTACAAAAACACAAAGGCCTATTGAGGTCCCTGGACAACTCCAGCCTCGTCTTCCGCATCGCCCGTCTTGGCTTCCGCGGAATCAGTACCGTCGACCCTATCCTCTTGGTCGAGATCCTCCTCGGTCCCGACATGTTCAAGATAGGACGCGACCTCGGCCTCAGCACCAGCCAAGGGATTCTTCCCCTGCAGATGACGGCACATGATTGCCGCCCTAACCCTCAAACGGGTCAGCGCCTCGAACGAGAAGAGCTTCTCCTCCAAAGCCTCCATCATGGCCTCAACGGCCTTAACCGCCGACTTCAGCTCCCCCACCTGTTTTTAGCACACGGTGAGGGACGCCTTAGTCGCCAACACCTCTGCCTCATAGGCAGAGGCCTTCTCCAATGCCTCCTTGAGGCGACCCCGGAGCTCTTCCTTCTCCCCCGACGACGTCTCCAAACTGCTGCGGAGATCGTCTAGTTGAACGGAGAGAGCCTCTACCCTGGCCTTTGTCGCCCTTTCTTCTTCTCGAGCTATACGCTCACCCTCCTGTGCTCACTGAAGCTCCTCAGCGACGGAAGGGTCGACCTTCTGGAGCTCCTCCAGTTGGCCAAAAAGGCACAAAGACGTCTGGAACGCCTGCAGTCGCATGAAAATATAAGGTAAGTCTATCTTATCAGAGAGGAAAAATCTTACGACAAGAAAATGTAAGGGACATACCAGAAAGGACAGTTCTGCATTATGAGACCCCGTATCATCCACAGAAACGCCCCGATAGCGTTCCTTAAAGGCCGGCAGAAGGAATTTTCCCAAGTCTGGGAAAATCTTCGCCCTATCCAGGACGCCGTCCACCAGGAAGTTCGACGACAACGAAAAGTTGACCGTCGTAACTTCAGGGGTCTCCTCGACTTGAGGACCTTTCCCCTTTTCCCCTGCAGCAGACAATCCAGGCGTCGTCGACGTCGCCTCGGGCACATCGGAAGACATCTTCGCCTTCTCCGGAGTGGAGACCGTCGTAGGCTCTCCACCCGTCGAGGACGGTTCCCTCAGGGGAACCGACTTCGTCTTTTTTAAAACCTCCGACCCTGAAGTCGGAGGATCCTTCCTCTTCAACTCTTTGGCCCTCCGGTCCAAAGCCAGTTGCGCCTCCCTCTTCGACTTGCTCGAAGTGGACTGCATCTCCGAATCGCCTGCAGAAAACAACAAATGTTAGGCATTATCGTACGACTCAGAATAAAAAACGTACGATTAAGAAAGTACTTACTTGTCGAAGTCTCTTGTCGACTTCTTTCTCCATCTTCTAAAGTTCCAACAGTCGTACGATCGACAGAGTCGAACACTCCTCGACACCGCAGGAAAAGAGTCTTGCAACTTTCTCCTTAGAATCAGGAGCGGGCCCTACTGCGGCAAAATTGATACCTAAACGTACGACCACGGTTAGTAAAAAGGAAAAGGCAACGTCAAAATATACGACAGGTTAAAATATAGATATACCCCTGGTGTTCCACCCGGATACGACCCAGGAGGTATCTTCGTCTGTACGATCAAGCGTCAGCACTCGACCGATAACATACTTGGCCTTCCACCCGCGGTCATGGACCTGGGTGTCAGGAACCAGAGTATATCCACCCCTCAGCTTGGAGGACAGGCTATATCGATGATAGCCATCCGACCTAACGTCGAACGCCGTTAGGAGATCGTTCACCGTGAAAGGCACTTCCCAATCAGCGGTGATCCGATCAATCTCCTGAAAAACCTGCCAAAGTTCGGGCAAGATCTGCCCAGAAGATAGGTCAAAGGCATCCAAAAACTCCTTGACCAGGGGAGAAAAGGGTCACCTAAATCCTATTCTAAAAGGATACTCGTACAGGACGAAGAACACTCTCAAACACTCCGTCGGACGGAGCTCGTCGGGTGTATACAGTCGTACACCAGAAGGTATGCCTACCGATAACCTAAAGGCTTCCACCTCCTCTTTCTCTTAAAAAGAGCTCGCCGGCTCGGAGGATATAGAAAAATCAAGGACAGAGACTTGCGCTACATATAGGTCCATAAGGTCCCTATTTGTGGTGGTCTTCCTAGCTATTGATTTTTTCCGCATGTTGAAAAGAGTAAAGATCGTACCTTATATCTCTAAAACCTCGAACGAACAAACGAAAGCGTTGGTAGATCTCTTCGAAATCTCTCTCGAAAAATATCAAAGGCATAAAGAGGAAGTGATCTCCACAAACGCGATATTTATAGCAACGTCGTGTCAGATAATTCCAGTGGATGGTCGACAGCTGTCCACCACCTTTTCGCATGCAACGTTCGGATGAACGACACATGTCCTATAATGGCTCCATGCCTCTGACACGTCGCCATGACGTCACGACCACTTCGCCTCCCTCGGTCCAAATCGAACCAAGACGGTTGGGATTCGACCAGACCCTATCCCCATGCGACACGTGTCAAGTTACTTCGACAGATTTAAAATTCGAATTTCACGCCGAAATTCAAATTTTGGGGGCAAACTGTTTGGGTAAAAATCCACACCTCACGACCAACGACAAAGAACACATATGACATTTATGTAAGACCATTCTTGTATTAAGATAAGGTCTTGCAGGACATTTACTATCAAATATTTGGTCGTACATTTCTGCGATGGTCGTAAGTTCCATACAACCGACGTCCGAGACTTAAGACGGTCGTACGATTATACTAACTGTTAACAGTCAACAGCCGTTTTTCTTTGTTCCTTTAATGCAGGTCCACGAGCAATCATGGCACAACGGTCGGTAACGGACGAAGCTCTTAAATGACATTAAAGACCCGATGACGGTTACAAACCAGTCATCAAGACACATTCAATGCTGCCAAGAGCTATATAAAAGGCCTTCTCCACATTCGAACAAGACATCTATCTGAACACTGCAACATTCTGAACTCAACTCTTCTACATTTCAACGTGATACAACAGTGACAATCTGAGCATTCGAACACACATCGCTTACGCAAGATTCACACGATTTACGCACGATGCATAACTTTAGCTTACGATTAAGTCTACTTTTACTCTTATTGTAATCTAATGTACACATGACACTTGTTACAAAAGGATTTCACCCCTGTTTAGCGATCATAGTGCATCGTCGACTCTCACAAGTCGACCGCGGTTTTTTTCCTCGTTTTGGTTTTCTGCGTCACCAATTCTCCTGTCTTATTTACTTTTTTCCACGATTGTGTTGTTTGTCTTGAGATCCTTTTCTTTAATTGTTAAAAGTTCCACATCAACCTTAAGTTATCCTTTGGATGGTTTTTGGCATTAACACACATGCCACCGTTTTATTTCTCCGGCGAAGGTAAAAAAAATTAGGTTCGTGAAAGGTGCAACTGTATCGTTTTGGAAGGTGCTACTGTATTATTTTGGAAACTTCACGAAGGTGCTACCGTATTATATTGGAGACTTCAAGAAGGTGCTACCGTATTATTTTGGAAACTTCAAGAAAGTGCAACTGTACCTCGTAACCAAAAAACCAAAAAAAACTCTTGGAATTAACAAAAAAACCGGGAAAAAAACTCTTGAAATTAACAAAAAAAACCAAAAAAATCCTCGAAATCGAAAAAACAAATTCCTTGAAATCAAGCAAAGGGTTTTAAAAATCCCTTGAAACAATGGAATTAGGCTAAAAGCACATCAGACAATATTGAATGTCGGTAAAAAGATGTAGATACGTCGATAAAACCCTGTTTTTTGTAATAAAAAAATTATATTATATGGTGCCACCGTATGAAAAAAAAAATCTGGTTCGTCCCTAGTACATTGTACATATCATAAACAACTCCTCACACTCTCTATTTATACTAGGAAAGAGAGGCGGCAAAGATGTAAATATACTACTAAAGTTGGTGCATAAGTTTTAAAGTACAATGAAAGTATACCAAAGTCAAAAAGTGCATAAGACAAAATAATTAAGAGTTTAAACTAAATTTTAATGTTCATCAAATTCTGAAGCTTCCAAAAGAGAGTACAACATGAAACAAATGTCTTTACAAAATAATCCTCTACGTCTTAGCCATTAATCCCTTCTGTCCAATTGGAATGATGCAGGATCATAGGAATGTACTTTTAAACCTGCCAAAAGGGTACCAAATCAGCCATCCTAAGTATTAAAACAAGTCATTCACAACTTTAGCTCCAATAAACAAGTAAAGGAAAACTAAGTGAATAAATTGACTAAGGTTTGTGTAACACCCGAGAATTTCGATATCTATTTATTTAGAAAGGGAAGCATTTATTTATTTAAGAATTTGATTTTGTTGGTAAAAGACTATTTTGTTGGAGAAACATTTTATCTTGGTTATCTCAAGCGTCGGGAAGTTGTTCGAATGCAAGAATTGGAAAAACGGCCCCCGGTACCAACTTGGCGACTATGCCCGAGATTATGACAAAGTGTCATTGTCGCGTGGCACAGTTGCTGGGGGAAGATACCTGATGGTACACCATGGGCGATAGTGTCAGGCGAGAGTGCCATGATCCATATTGACATGTCATTGTTGCGGCGAATGTAGCGAGAGCCCGGGGAAGAGGGCGACTATGCCCCGCGACTATGCCCTGCGACTATGCCATTAGGCATAGTCTTATGTCACTATCGCCGACGGGGGTTTCGGTATAAATTGAAGGGCTCTTTTAGTCATTTGGAATCAGTTTGGGGATTTTAGAAGTCTTTTTTTTTCTCAAGGTTTTGGTAGGTTTGCATCCCACTCTCTCTACATCATAACTCCTCTCAAATAATGGATGCTCTTAGGTGTATTTAAGCTTCAAGTGTAAAGATCCAAGTCTTCTCAAGTTTCGAGAGTTCTTCATCTTCTTCACTAGTTCTCTTGGATTTAGGGTTTCTAAGCTATAAACCTCCAAGATGAGTTTATCCACATTTTAAACTTTATACATGTTAAAACCTTTGTATTTTAACCTTCTAAACATCTCCTCTATTATAATTTCTTGGTTTGATGAACTTTTAACCTAAAACTTGTTTTTTGAGATTTTTAGGGTTTTCTTGGATGAAATTGTTTGTAAAGATGAAATACATGGTATCTAATGGTTGTTTGTGGTTTCTAAATATGTGGGGTTGCATTTCCCTTATTTTTATGAGTTTGAGAATTCTAGGTCAAAATCTAGGGTTTTAAATACTTGATGATTTTGATGTGAGCTTTATGGTTATTGGTTTTCCATGTTGAAATAACGATTAAAATGGTATTTTGTGAATTATGAGATTTTATGGCTAAGTTTTAAATTTTAAAGTCAAAGCATTATGATGAGAAAACGTACCTTCGGTATGGATTGATACTAAACGTGTTTATCATATTTGGGATAGTGATTTGTACATCTTGAACTTGTTGATTTACTTGGTCTTAGTGTAATGGATCCATAGTTTCCCTCATTTTAGCATGGAATAGGCATCGGGTCTCATGGTAAGTAAGATATGGACCCGTATGGTCGGGCATTTTCCCATGAGCAGTAAGGTGTAATTCGAATGTGCTTGTTTGTTTTCTTGGATTTGGGTATCTCGTTGTATAGACCTAGAGGGGTTGAAATTGGGAATCCACAAGAAATAGACTTAGAGGAGTTGAGCTTGATATCCATTTGTTTATGTTGTATGCGTTTGATTTTACTAACATGTCATGTGAGTTACTTTTGTGTTACATCACTGATTATGGTAAACGGGTCTCCCCCGTCAACGCTTGAGGTATTGTGTAAATGTTGGTTTCTACCCAAAGTTAGAAATATGGTCTTTCCGCATTACATTCCAATGATTTTATTTCTATCATTATCAAACATAAATGTTTGTTCTCACTAGGCTTTAGCCTAACACTTTTTCTTAAAATGACATGTATATCAGGTCATTCTAGCGGTGGGCTTCTCGGGTTTGAGCGAAGACTCGAGAAGAGGAAGTAGCATTTTTGGTGAAGTATTTTAGAGGCGTACATTTTTTGTTTAAGCCGGCATTCTTTTGGAAGTGAGATAGCAACAGCCGTCTATAATCTAAGCCATTGAAGTTTAGATTAGTAGGTTGTTGAGTTGTATCTCCTTGTTAACTTGTTATGTAAACGCCATACTATTTTCCCTCTTTGAGTGATTTATTTATGATAGTTTGGTTATTTTATTCAGGTTTAAATTTACCCCAATATTTAGGGGTTACAAGTTGGTATTAGGGTAGTAGTTTAAGTGAACTAGGTATGAATGCAATGCCTAGATTTAAGTTGGAACGATTAAGTTATGAATTGTGAGATTGGGTACGTAGAACTCTTAAGATAGGATGGTCTTACAGTCGACAGAAATTTCACAAGTTGAGAATTGTGACTATGGTAACGAGGATTCTTGTGTGTAATATGTTCATAATTTCAATTAGCTAATGCTATTATGAATATGTTGTTACGTAAGCATGCTTAGATTGTTATCGTTATAATGATTGATGAATGTAATGGTACGTTTCCTTATTTTTAAATTCTCTTAGCCTATTTCTTACCTCAATTCTCGAATGTGTGGCAGACTACGACGGTTAATACTCATAATAGGTCGAATGGCCATGACGCGATGACATCTACGGTCGATCAACCGAGGGTAACTACAGCAGTGACGCCTCCAGCTGTAAACAACGTGTTGGGTGGAGGGGTCGAGCATATACCTCAACACAACTTGGAAACATCTGAGCCCCTTATGGAAGAGGTAACAGCGGAGAAGAGATTGATGGATAGGATGATGAGGGCCATGAATAAGGCCATGGCCTAACAACAAGAGGCGTACATTTTTGGTTTAAGCCGACATTCTTTTAGAAGTGAGATAGCAACACCCATCTATAATCCAAGTCTGGACCTCAACCCATCGGTTACAACCAGGTTGGCTAAGCCCGATCCGACCCATTTTTTTGAAAAACTATTGTCGTTATAAAATGGTAATATGACCGTTTGGATGCGTTTTGACCATTTTTTGTGATTTTAATGGTTCCCAAACACTATAAATAAGATACTTGGTGTATGGGGTTACATACCAAGTTACAAAACGCAATTCTCGCTCACAATTCTTCATTTCTCGCTATCTCCTGTTCGTTTTTCGCAACTTCTCAATCTCTCAATTCTTCCATCTTACACTCAAAATGGTCGGTGGTCATGCATTAAACGAACAAATTAGAGAACTTCTTAAAGAGCACGGACGAAAATCCGAAGTTTGGAATGGTTATAATACGGTGGTTCTCATGAACGGGGGCAAAAAGGCACAATGCAAAATATGTGGAGCTCGCCTTACGACCATGGAAAACTTGACGTTAAAAAGGCACACCAATAGCACGTGCAAGGCGTTGAAGTCCGAAGGTGATTCAAGTCAACCCATACTTGACAAACAAGGTCAAATATGGTCGTACGATGCCATGTTGACCCAGGAAATAACAACTAAATGTGTCATTAAAATGGGGTTGCCATTTGGACATTTCCACAATCCTTACATGACGAAGATGATCCAAAAATGTCTACAACCTCGCTACACTCCGGTAAGCCGTCAAACTCTTAGACACGAGACACTTGAAATGTGGAAAAATGCTAAAAATGAAATGTGAAACATGTTTGAACAAATGTCTAACAACGTTTCTTTAACTTGTGATGTGTGGAGCGCACCACACGGATTGCCAAATTCTTATATATATATATATATATATAACGGCACATTGGATGGAGTCGTAGCAATTAGTCAAAGGTATAATCACGTTTGAAACGTTTGGGATCGGGTTGTGCTTGATTGATTATACGATCTTTTGGGCGATTTTAAAAACACAACAACTTGGTTATCCGGTGTTTATTATCCAACAATCCCTCTAGTTTTAAATCAATTATATATTTTGTCAATGAAAATTAAGGAGTACGAGGAGAAAGACGACGATTGGGCGGATATGATTTCTTCAATGAAAAAAGAAATTGTTAAAATATTTTAGAGATATCCTCTTTTCTTTTCTTTGTGAGGTGGCAATTACACAAATAAGTCAAGCTTTTGGTTTAGACACGCCTTCAAATTGTAGTTTTTCAAAGGACAAAAAACGTACATTTAATCGCCAATTTTTTGAATTATTTTATATTTATAAAGTCCGACATGGGGGAAGCCAAAGACAAACCTCACAACCACTATTTACGGGTGCTACTTCTAGTAGTGGTCATGGCCAAATCCGGAAAGACTTAATGACCTCTATAAATGAGATGAAAAATGAATCAAGTAAAAAAAATATGACAATGATCTCGATGAATTATAAATTTACATGAATACTAATTTCTCTTGGAATCAAGTCGAGAATTTTGAAGATTTAAAAATATTAGAATTTTGGCAAGAAAAAGAACTGTGATCCCAGAACAAGCATTCAATCAAACAATATGCTCAATATGCCATCCATATATTCATGTAAGATCATCAAGTACACAAGAATGATGTAGAGAGGAAAGTGCAAACACTGTGTACTTGTGTGTGTAGGTTGGAATGACATAATACAAAATACAAGGGAAAATTCTACTTATAGTTTGCAAATTAGATAGTTCCATTTTAGCCCCTCTACTTGGTACAAGGTGCTAAATAGAGCACTAACAATCTCCCCCTTTGTACCAATGTAGAGGCATCAGATCTAAGCGTTCACCGGGAACACATGCTTCTTCCGGATTCCAAGGATGATCTCGAATCTTCTCAACGCGTTCTGGTACTCTCTTCTATAGGTGATAGCATCCAAGACTTGTTTTATCAGCCACTTCTCCTTTTCCTTGAGCTTTACCTCCCCGCTTTCATCAAGTCTCAGCTTGCTCTCTAGATTGACCTGTATCATCTTGAAGGTTCCGTCAATGTACTTGTTTGCTTCGCAGATTCTCATGAATCTTTTCTTCATCTCTTGGTTGAAGTATACAACTCCCAGTTCAAGTTTCTCCAAGACAGTGTAGACAGGAATACCTTGGATGTCTTGTAGTTGCTTGATTGGTCTTCTGAGGTTTACTCGGGTCTGATGAGCTTCTAAGGCCATTTGGAAATCTGAAAGGTAAGAAAATTTCAGAATATTCCGCATGAACCTTTTGACACTCCGATAAGCGGCAGACCATTCAATTGGCTTGTCAGGAATGCCAGCAAGGCAATAGTAAAGGCTAATGAAATCATCCAGCTTCAGGCTCTTGAAGTCGGCTTCTGAAAAGACGCATTCAGTGTCATCAGATCTTCTAACTGTGAACTGAGGGTACCAGACGTTGAGTAGCCGGTATGAGTCTATCTTCAAGACCTTCACAATTGCTTTTTCAGACCTTACAACATCAGTCTCTAAGTCTCTGTTTTTCATTTCATGCAGAAATTCGATCTTGTGAAGAGACGGCTAGTTCTCAATTCCGTACACCTTTTCTAAGTTGATCCTCTGAACGTCCTTTACAAACGAATCTTTTCTGATGCTTTCTTGGAACGGAATCAGAATTCTCACCCTTTTTCCAGTTGCAACATATCCTGGTTCAGCATTTATCACCTCCTGATATAATCTGAGTTCATCTTCTAGGACTGTATCTCTTATCCTTCCATCAGTATTCACTGGGACTACTGAACCTGATGAACTGAAGAGCTTGTACCTTGATCACCTTGTTATTGCGGTTGAGGAGTATCATCATCGGAATCATAAGCAATCACTTGATCCCCGGTGGTATCAAAGATGTCCTCTATCTCTTCTTTGATCTGAACAGTTGTTGTCTCTGGCTCTTCCTCAAATCAATGTAGATGTAATCGTTCAGCATGTCATCGGCCATCCTTTCCTCTTCTGTTCTATTGTCAACAACCGGAGGCTTTTTAACCCTGGTTATGACATCATCTAGAACTGTATCATCACCACATCTGACCATCTGTTTCCTGTCCACTTTCCCCCTCTGCCCCCTCTCTTTCTGTTGCCTGATCTGATCCACCAACATTTTCAGCGTTTGCACCATTGGATTCTCCAACTCTGGATCTCTTCTGCCCCTCATGTTGATCAGGGTCATCCTGATCATCATGTCTACGTCTTTTGGAGCCTTGAGCATGGACACCACATGCCTGTTCGACCACTGTGATTCTTTCAGATAAGGATTGGTATTCGGTAAGCATGGCTTGGGTCATTTCCTTGATGGAGTTGTTTAGAGTTTGGAAGTCGGTGCTGGTGGGTAATCGGGTTTAGGCTTCAGATTGTTGTCGGAGCAAACCTACCAATTCTACTTCTACGTTGGTATTGGAGTCCCACAAGAACAAGTATTTTCCGATTTTGGCATCTATGCCCGTGATATACTAACAATCTAAGCTAGTACCGTAGCTTCGGAGTCCGCTTTTTCTCTTAGTGGCAGGGTCCTTTCCATACGCCGGACAAGATTAACCATAGAGTCGGTAGAATGGTGTGTTTGTTTGAAGGACTACTTGGATAGTATTGAAAGAATTCAAGACCAAACGGACCTAGAGGCGGAGCTCGAGGGGGTGGAAGCAAATCTCGAAGAAAATGAATTCTATGAAGGACTAAGTTCCCATCCAACTACCGATGGTGAAGGAAGTGTATCACATTACGGTGATGACGAGAGTCACGAGACCGACAACGAACGACTCGATGTTGATGACCTCGATGATGGAACGACTCTTAACAGATTTGAAACGACCGGAACTCTTCAATATTGTCCACCATGGGAGGATTAAGTGTATTTTCTTTATAATTCAATAAATGTATTTTTTTTAATGTATTGTTTAATCGAGATTCTAATAAAACGTATTTTTAAGTATGTTGAGTGACTCAATTACGTATTTTATAGTGTATTCGAATAACATTTATAAATTTAACTTTTTTTTTGTGAAGGCCCGGTTTAGGCCCGGATTTTAAAAAAAGCCTAAACAGGTCGGACCCTAGAACCTCAAGCCCGGCTCGGGCCTAAAAAAGCCCGGGTCCTTGAATAGTAACTCGGCCTGGTTTGGTGTATGTCTCGACCCGGTCACGAACCAATATTTAAGCCAAGTATGTTTTCTATTGATTCTTCACGCTACGTATACTCAATCCCCAAGTTCTAACAAATACCTTTTGCATTCTTTTTCCTTCTAGTTTTGTTTTGGTTGTTCCTGTTTAGATCTTTTGGTAATTGGTACCCCACACGTGTATGTTTTCTTTTAACTACAATTAAATTTACACATCTATAAAAAAACTATAATCTTGTCTTTTTCAGACATACGGTCAAATTCACATTACATAAACAGGAAAAAAGATCTCTTACAAAGCTGTATTACTACTGTTACAATAAGGGCCTTGCTACAAAAGTAGAAATGAATACCAACCATTACTAAAATGATGAAAACAATGGAGTAATTGTTATTACATTTAATTACTCTACATATATAGGACGAAACTCAATGCCACATACGATAAGACCAAACATTGTTCCTTCAAAACTGATGAGCTTCAAATCCATAGGGATAGAGATAGAGATAGACTCACTACTGTGCATATCAGATATAGTTTCCCACACTATAACCTCCATCCATCCATCCATCCATCTTCCCTCTGTTTTGGAATCCATTTAATTTTGTCCAAATTCACTGTGCTTGGGGGTGTGAAAGAAATAATTTTGGTTCTTTCGACCTTTTTATAGGGTAGTAGATCCCGTGCCTTCACTGGACACTTGAGCCCACGACATTTTTCTGAAAGCTTGAACACAAGGAAACAAGCATAAGTCGTATCTGATGAGAGCATTTGTTTTTCAATGTTGCATTTGATACGAAATTCATGGTGAGAGAGAATCTCAACCAACTCTGCAAACCTGCACCAATGATAAGTTATGTATTGCATCATTGCATCATTCCATGAAATATTCTAGCATTACTTATGCACCAATAATAGGTTATGTATTGCATCATTCCATGAAATATTCTAGCATTACGCATATCTATCTATATACTTAAAACTAAAAGAGTTAAAGATATTCAATGAGAATATAAGGCAAATAATTATATATTTGAGATGAAGAGAGTAATTAAGTTAATTAAGAGCAAACCTGGATTGTGGTTGATCAGGTTTTCTACTGTAGGACTTTACATTTGAAGGGTCATATATAACCGCTTTTGCAGACAGCATATGGCATTTCTTCCCATTCACCTTGCTTAGTGAAAATAGCTGTTCATCATAGAGTAACAAGTTTTTCATCATCATACCACTAGGAATATATATTTAATTCATTTCTCAATTGTTGGTATGAGAAAAAATTATGAGGTGTTGCCTTTTCACCATTGTCAATAAGAATTCCCCTGAAAAGAAGAAAGTAGAGCTCATCTTTAGAAGCATTTTTGGTATTGTTTTCCGATCTGTTGATTATTTCTTGATTGTCAATTGCCATTTGTTCTGCCCAGTCCATGTCCAACTCTGGTCTCAAAAGTGTACCATTCAATTCTTTATTCTTAATACAATCCACCTGTTGACAATCTGATCATGTTATGGCATACATACACACACACACACACACACATATATATATATATATATATATATATATTAAGATTCAGGGGAAAACTCAAAAAGAAAATGAAAAACTGAGGAACATCTGAACAACGGTTCATGTGTATAGATGAACGGTTACTAGAGTGTTCCTTAGATTTTCATTCTTTTGCGGTTTCCCCTAAACCGGACACTATATATATATTGTGTATGTATATATATATATATATATATATATTTGCATCATTTCCTCACTTGTACAGATGTACACAAAAAGAGAAAACAAATGAGGTACACAAAATAAAGATACATGCATTCTTCAACTTACGCTACGAATGGCCTGAAACTCTATGCCTTCAACAAAGATGCCCCAATTACCGCAATAATAACGAGAAAAGCTTTCTAGTAGAACATCAAAATCGGTTGTTTCGTTATTATTCCAAAATTGAAACAATTCGACTGTCAACCACTTGCTTTCGGCTCTCCATTCTGCAAAATATGCATTTAGGGTTTCACCTGCCTTCTTGTATTTTAAGTTCACGTACAATGGCCGACTAGAAACCTTCCTTCGATCATAAAACTTGAACACTAGGTAAGCACCGTACATGATATCTTGAGTTAAAAATTGAGGTTTTATCTGGATTTGGATATTGAGATTTGAGATATCAGAAATCTTTGCGACCTTTAAAAACCTACATATTACAACATTGAAAATTCTATATAATTAACGCACAGAATATTGAACCAATTTTAAAATGTAATTCACCTATTCACTGACGGAAAATGTGAGAAGAAATAAGCATGAGTAGTTTCTCATAATGTATTGACATGCTACATCGCTGTTATAAGATTCTGATTTAATAAAAAGGTTTATTACCTATATATTTTGAAGTTGTGACCAAATTACCGGCCCTAGAAGACCAAAGCCACACCCCCATTTGTCATATTGGGACATGCTACTAAAATCCCTTTCTCTACCCATTGTTAAGTTGATCTTTGTCACGTAAATCGAATATGTTTTTGATCATTTCTCAAATATAGTGCTGGTGATTTTAGTGTCATTAAGAATTTTAGTGTAATTATGATTTATAAGGCGATCGATTAGGTGACAAGGGACAACGTGAACTAGAAGGTGTAGAGTGTACACATGCAAATGTTGCCCCTATCACCTTAGATCGCCATAACGCGGGCGGGGTCCAAGGGGCAGCACCTCTAGAGGTGATCAACTTCCGAGTGAAACTTAATTAGAGCGTAGGAAATCTGAGTTTCTGAATATTCCGAATGAAACTCAGAAGGTTATAATCCTTCTTAACTTTGATCAGAAAGTTAAAGTTAGGGGTTGTTTGGTTCATGCTGGGGGATGAAAATGGAAATAAAAAATGAAAAAGACACGGATGAATCCTTTAGCGACGACAGATTTCCTAGGGAAAAGTTCGTAGGCAAAAGTCTTTCGTGTAGTAGTGATCTAGGGTGTGATACTCGAGTTTTCTGCCTTAACTACAAGAGTGAATTGGATTATCCCAATAGTGATTTTGTGAAACCTAAGGCTGTAAAGGGTCGAAATTTAGTATTTGAAAAGTGCAATGATACATGATCCATGAATTTATCGAAGTGACTCTAACCACGATACCTAGTTTTTTTAATATATAGTATGTTATGAAGTACTAAGCTTTTTAGTGATCAAATTTAGTTTAACATGATTTAAAAAGTAAAAAGAACCAAGTGGGAATCCCTTGAATGAGAGAGAGAGAGAGAGAGAGAGAGAACCTCGATTTTCGTATAGATCTCCACTTCACATTTTTGTATGAAAATTTTGTTGCTGATACCATTTCAGTTGTCACTCCATCCATGCTTATTGAAAACCACTGTTACAATCAAAAGTGGCAGATTAGAAGATATCTTAATAATGACTGTGAAGAGAGAATGTTAAGTTCATTGTAATTGATTTACAGATTTTGTCATTATTAGTTATTGTAGAAATGCAAACCGGTGAAATATTGGGTATGCTGATTTTTAGGAGTCAATCCCTTATGATCAGTAATTTGATTGTAATTTGATTGAGTATATTTCATTCATTGATAGAGGGATTTTAGGTATAGTTTCCTTTTTCTCTCTTGTAGTTTATTTGGTAAGTTTGTCCCTGTTCTTGTATATATAGTTGTATCATTGTATTCGTTTTCAATACAGAAAATATTTTCCGATTACTGTTAGCTTCATGGTATCAGAGCACTTCCGATCCTCTCAAGACAATCTTTGTGTCGTGCCTGTGGGAGACATTCCTCAATCTGCCGTCTCACAAGCACAATCGATAATCGATCTCTTCCAGTCGATTTCAATCAATCGATCTCTTCCAATCAACTTCTGTTAAAATGTCTGATTCCAAGACCTCAAGCAACTCAAAGGCATCTCCTTCAATCCTGTCTCAGATGACCCAATCCACAACAGATTCTAGTCCTATTTGTATCACAAGTCACAAACTCAATGGACACAATTATCTTCATTGGTCCCGATAGATGATGATGTTCATAAGCGGACGGGGTCGAGATGAGTACCTTACAGGTACAATCACTCAACCAGCGTCTGACAGTCCAAAATTAAAAGCATGGAGGGCAGAAAACAATCAAGTTATGGCCTGGTTGATCAGTTCGATGACAACTGAAATAGGAGAGAACTTTCTCCTATACACCACTGCCAAGGAAATCTGGGAGGCTGCACGTGAAACCTTCTCCAGCAGTGAAAACATAGCAGAGTTGTTCCATGTGGAGAGTATTCTTCAGGACGTACGTCAAGGAGAAAACTCTGTCACTTCGTATTTCACAACTCTCACCCGTTATTGGCAACAACTTGACGTGTATGAGTCTCATGAATGGAAGTGTCATGATATCAAACCTATTTCAAAAATATTGTTGAAACTAAACGTATTTTCAAGTTTCTAATGGGTTTCGACAAGTCTCTTGATGAAGTCCGGGGAAGACTCTTAGGAATGAAACCATTGCCCAAACTACGGGAAGTCTTCTCTGAGGTACGTAGAGAAGAAAGTCGTAAACGGGTCATGATGGGACTAACCAATCTATCTTCTTCACCTGATGTTTCAGCTCTCGTCGCAACCAGGGATGATCCTGTCGCTTTAGCTTCCCGAGGTATGTCTTCCAACTTCAATGATGATCGATCAAGAAAAGGACGTCCTTGGTGTGATCATTGCAAAAGGCCCGGTCACCTCAAAGAAGGGTGCTGGAAACTGCATGAATTGGAAGCCCATCCAAGACCGTAGGTTCCATTTACAAAGGACCAACTGGCCTTACTTCAGCAACTCATAAGCAAGGCTAACACCTCATCGCCTGTCAACAATGAGAAGAACCCAGGCAATATCGCACTTCATGTTGGTGATTCATATTCTCCATCGTGGATTGTCAATTCTGGTGCCTTTAATCATATGACAGGTGACAGATCTCTTTTTACAACCTTTTTCCCTTGCAATAATCAACAAACTGTTCGCATAGTGAATGGTACTCGCACCAGTGTGAAAGCAGGAACAATTCGCATCTCAAATACTCTTACTCTATACTCTGTGCTATTTGTTCCTGATCTAGACTGTAATCTCATTTCTGTGAGTAAATTAAACAGTGATCTCCATGTTAAAACAAAAAAATTTCCTAAATATTGTGTGTTTCAGGACATGAACTCGGGGATGACGATTGGCAATGCTGAACTTTGTGAAGGTCTCTATCTTCTTAATGTGAACATTTCATCAACTCCAAGTAAGAATCGTGTCAAGCCTCCGCTAGATCATGTTCGTAGTCTTAAGTCCGTCTTTCAATTAAATAAGGAGAATGCAATTATGTTGTGGCATTCTCGTCTAGGTCATCCTAATTTTTCATATATGAGACTTTTGTTTCCATCGATGTTCACTCGCATAAATCAAAATTCTTTACATTGTGAAGTATGCCAACTTGCAAAGCACACACGAAGCTCTTTTTCTCGTCAACCTTACAAATCAAGTCACCCCTTCTCACTCATTCATGGTGATATTTGGGGACCAACCAAGATCCTGAATATCACAGGTTCTCGATGGTTTTTATTATTGGTTGATGACCATACTCGATTATGTTGGACATTTCTAATGAAAGATAAAACCGAAACTAATCTCATCTTCCAGCATTTTCATGCCATGGTGCAAAACCAATTTAAAACCAATATTCAAATCTTTAAAACTGACAATGCCAGGGATTTCTTCAACTCAAATCTTAGTTATTACCTAAAATCTCATGGAATTGTTCAACAAAGCTCGTGCGTCGACACACCACAACAAAATGGTGTGGCTCGAAGTTGCTCGAGCCTTGCTCTTTTGCAACCATGTTCCCAGTAAGTAAATTTTGGGGAGATGTTCTCACTACAACCTATCTTATTAATCGAATGCCTTCTCGTGTCCTTACATTCAAATCTCCGTTACAAGTATTTCATAAAATCAATCCAACCTCCAGACTCACGTCTCAAATCCCACTTAAAATCTTCGGGTGCATTGCCTCCGTTCATGTTCACCCTCACAATCGCAGCAAACTTGAGGCTCGTTAAGTTAAATGTGTTTTTCTTGGCTACTCGCAAATCAAAAAGGTTATAAATGTTATTCTCCAGTAACACAAAAATTCTATAATACTATGGATGTGACATTCTTTGAACATTCTCCGTTCTTTCCCAATTCTGCGATTCAGGGGGAGAATAACACTCAGGAATCACAAAATTGGGAATGGACAACCATCTCTGAGTCAAGAACAAGTCATCCTTTTCATGCATCATCTCCTCAAAAATCGCCTGATTCATCTAAAATAAGTAATCAGTCTGTCAAGAATCATTTCCCAGTTCAGTCAATCCTGAAAACCTACACGATGAGGAAGGATCAAGTTCAAAATCAGACTCTGAGTCCAACAATTGATCTGCCCATTGCACAAAGGAAAGGGGTTCGGTCATGTACTCAACACCCACTTCGAAGCTATATCTCATACTCAAACTTGTCACAGAAATTCCGATCCTTTGTAACCTCCTTGGATAAAACTGTGATTCCAAGTTCTGTTTATGAAGCCTTAAAGGTTCCTGAATGGCGGAAAGCTACATTCGATGAGTACAATGCTCTTGAGAAGAATGACACATGGCTCTTAACATCTTTGTCACGTGGTAAGAAAAGCGTGGGATGCAAATAGATCTTTTCAATAAAACAGAAGGCAGATGGAAGTATAGACAGATACAAGGCTCGTCTAGTGGCAAAGGGGTTCACTCAATCCCATGGAATCGATTATCAGGAAACTTTCGCCCCTGTAGCCAAACTCAATATTGTTCGTGTACTATTGGGCAAAAGGTTGATACCGGCAACCCTGACCGGCACCATACCTGACCCTGCCTACTCGGGCATCCGTATGAGGGGGCATTTTGAGGCTCACTCAGCGGCTATGGCTAACGGGGGCCTGGGCTTGAACCCAGACCTGTTAGTTATTGGGCAAGTCTCCCCGCCCCATTGCCAACTGAGCTACACGCCATAGGCACTGTTCGTGTACTATTGTCTATTGTTGTCAACCAAGACTGGCCACTATTCCAGCTCGATGTAAAGAACGTTTCTTGAATGGAAGCTTATGCGAGGAAGTATATATGGATATACCAGCCGGCTTTGAAACAGAAAAGACAAAAGGAAAGGTGTACAAGTTGAAAAATGCTTTATATGGTCTCAAACAATCTCCGAGAGCGTGGTTCGACAGGTTCTCTAAAGTGCTCAAAGAAGATGGTTATTCACAGTCCCAAGCCGATCTCACGTTGTTCATCAAACACTTCCCATATGGGAAAATTACTATGCTAATCGTCTATGTTGATGATATTGTCATTACAGGTAATCACGAAGAAGAAATGAGAAGACTGAAGATGCTTCTATCCAAGGAATTTGAAATCAAAGACCTTGGGAATCTAAGATATTTTCTGGGAATGGAAGTAGCCAGGTCAAAAGAGGGAATTTTTGTCTCACAACGCAAGTACGTCGATCTCCTACATGAAACAGACATGACCGGTTGCAAGCCAGTTGAGACTCCTATGGATCCTAATACAAAACTAATATCTCGGACTGAAGAAGAGGCAGCTTACAAGGGACGATATCAACGTTTGGTAGGAAAGTTAATATATTTAACACACACTCGTCTCGATATCAGTTTTTCCGTCGGGATTGTTAGTCAGTTTTTGAGCAATCCCTCAATGGATCATATGAAGGACGTGATTCAAATTTTTGGGTATCTGAAGAAGGATCCCGGAAAGGGATTAATGTTTAGAAAAACACCCAATCAGTCTCTCGAAGTTTATACAGATGCGGACCGGGGCGGATCCCCTATCAACGGAAGATCTACGTTTGGTTACTGTTCGTTTGTTTGGGGAAATTTGGTGACTTGGAGAAGTAAAAGAAAGCAAGTTGTATCTCGAAGTAGCGTCGAGTCCGAATTTCGAGCCTTAGCACCCGGTATATGTGAAGGAATTTGGCTACGTCGACTCATGGGGGAACTTAAGTGTGGAACCTCCGAACCTATCAAGATGATGTGTGACAACCAATCAGCAATAGCTATGGCTAAAAATCCAGTCCATCATGATCGAACAAAACATGTGGAAATTGACAGGCACTTCATATGTGAGAAACTAGAAGAAAACGTGATTTCCCTCTTCCATGTGCCCTCTCGACAGCAAGCAGCAGATATTTTAACCAAGGCACTGTTTAGAACTCACCTCGTTGAACTATGTTCTATACTTGGTTTAACAAACATATTCGACCAGTTTGAGGGGGAGTGTAGAAATGAAAACCGGTGAAATATTGGGTATGCTGATTTTTAGGAGTCAATCCCTTATAATCAGTAATTTGATCGAGTATATTTCATTCATTGATTGAGGGATTTTAGGTATAGTTTCCTTTTTCTCTCTTGTAGTTTATTTGGTAAGTTTGTCCCTGTTCTTGTATATATAGTTGTATCATTGTATTCGTTTTCAATACAGAAAATATTTTCCGATTACTGTTAGCTTCAGTTATATATATAGTACTGAATCAACTTTTATTCATTGGTCCTTGCATTTTATACAAGTATTTGGACCTCAAGATTGTAATTAATATCATTAGTGAAACTAGTTTATAATCACCTTATATATCTGGAAATTTTTCTGAATCGGTAAAAAGAAACTATTAATCATAATTCAAAATAATCCAGTGACAGGCGACCACTTGCTATAGATATATATATATATATATATAGATGTGCAGAATGCAGACAACGAAATGGTTAAAGATTGAATCACCAGCTGTTCATTGTGAAGGAGGATTCCTGAAAAAAGCAGGGAATGGAGATCCTTCTTGGTGCTTGTATTGGACATCGGATATTTTGACATCTGGATTATTTTTTCATAATCTCTTGGCAGCCTTTTCTCCCATTCGCACTCGTCCTGTGTACAAATGAAATATGAAAACACTAACATTAAAAGAAGTTAAGCTTGCTGAATCACACTACTTATGTATGTATACTTATTCCAAAAACTGAACTTCTAGCACTAGTGTGCACACTTTAGTGCAATAGTGCTTCACTGACTTCGTAATGAATACATGGGAACTTACTTGACATTCAAAGGCTTTCTCAAGTTCTTTTACAACCTCCCCCATTGTTGGGCGCTCCTCTATCCGTTCGTTCAAGCAATGATAGGCAATAGTTGAAAAAATAACCAAGGATTTTGAGTCAATTTGTCCCTTGATATCATGAAAAATAATATCTTCTAATCTTCTATTTTTGAAGCAATGTGCAGCCAACCGTGCAAGAAAAATCATTTGACCATCTCCATTTGCCCGTCTTTTGTGGTCTTCTGGTTCAACATTTGGAACATGATCATGGCGTGGATCTTGCTGGTCCATTTTAAGTGTTCCAATTGCAAATCTACCAGATAAGACTTCAAATAAGACCACGCCAAAGGAGTAGACATCTGATTTATGTGTTAGGATGCCTGTGGTTGCATAGAGTGGATCATAATAGCCTAACGTGCCTGCACCTTTGGATATGATGAAATCAGAAATAACAGCTTTCCATTCGTCATTTAGTAGAATGCTGCTGCTTTTTATGTCACCATGAATCGAGTGTTGGGTATCAGCACCACTACTATGAATGTAAGCTAGCCCACGTGCAGCTTCAACGCATATCTTTAGTCGTTGTTTCCATGTTAGACTAGAGCTTTTCACATGATCTTTCAAACTTCCGTTTACCATATGCTCAAAAAGAACAATCCTCTCATTCGCCTCTTCAGAAAATCCTAAAAGAGGAATGATATTCTTGTGGCTATAACTATAAAGCATTGCAATCTCATTATAGAACTCATTTCCATATGAACCCACTTTAGGATCAAGCCGTATTACAATAAAAGCATTGTTTCCCTTGGAATGAGAAAGTTCTCCTCTATACACCTTGCCATATTCTTTGTGCTCCATTACATCACTAACGTCATTTGTGGCAAATCGAATTGCATCAAGTGAAGTTCTTAGAGCTTCCACTCCTTTTACCTGCATGATTGTTGTGCAACATGATATTATGACTGATAAAGGAGAGAGATCATTTCAAGTCTTCACTATTGGATGGGTAGTTGAAATTAATGTGAAATGAAATGTAATCATTTAAATTAATGGACCAATGATGTTAATTATGATGTTCTCACAGATGCATAGTTTTTTTTGTGGAAGTGTGTTGTCCTAGGCTATGCCTAGACTAATCCCTTGGCAAATTATGACAGCAAGACATCAGCCCTTTGGCAAATTAAACTCGGTGGCCACAATTGTTGTGTACGCCTGGATTTGAACCCTGGGCAGATGGGATATTCCACCACATACCCCACGGCCTTAACCACTACGCCACAAGCCTTGTGGTTCACAGATGCAGAGTTGTTGTAAAACAAAGGACTTACATGAGATTTCAATGCTTTTTCAAGTTCTTCCACGACCTCAGCCATTGTCGGGCGTCCATCTCGTTTTTCTTGCAAGCATTTATATGCAATTGTTGCAAATATACTTATGGAACTTGGACAGGTTTCCTCATCAAAAGTGGAAGAACCTTTTTCAAATTCTTTCTTTAACTTAGGATCGAAAATTTCATTGATCTTATTCTGCTCGAAGCAACGTTTGGCCATGTGGGGTAAAAATTCTTGGTCATCCTTGGACTTTTGAAAATACGCCAACCTTCCACTCAATACTTCGAATAGTACCACTCCAAATGAGTACACATCAGACCCCTTTGTCAAAACACCTGTCTTGTGGTATTGTGGATCAACGTATTCGAGTGTGCCTGCAACTTGAGTCATGACAAAGGTGGCTTGCAGATTTGCAGGGCCGATTCTTGACAACCCAAAGTCACTAATCTTCGCTACCCAATTCCAACCCAACAGAATATTTGAGCTCTTTATATCGCGATGTATTATCCTGTGATACTCTCCAACACCGTTGTGGAGAAATTCAATCCCACGGGCTGCATCAAGGCAAATCTGCAATCGTTGCGCCCACGTGTGATTTTTGTTGGTATCATTACTACAAATATATGCATCAAGGCTTCCCTTTGAGGCATACTCATATACAAGAATACGCTCCTGACCTTCATCGCAAAATCCAAGAAGAGTGACAAGGTTTTGGTGCCTAAAATAAGGAAGCACTGAAATTTCTTGCAAGAACTCTGCAGTTCCTTGTCCGTATCTACGATCCAATCGCTTAACAGCAACTGTGCTTTTTCTTCTTGGGTAGTCTGTGAATTCAACCATTGACACTTGCTGAAATATATTCTCTTGGACGTATTTTTGTACATCGAAGTGGAATAGATCTGCTTTGTACACTTTCCCATATCCACCACGTCCGATAATATAAGCATCATGAAAATTACGAGTTGCTAACTTTATCTGTTCTAATGGAATTTTCATGTATTCTAGATTTTTCACCTGCACCATTGAATATCATTGAAAATTTGAAGTTAAAATTTAGTTATTGTTTATGCTACACACATGGTCTCATATCAGTCATGCACACAGCCACACACATTTGATTAATAGGATCAATGGAGGTCCAAATGATGATTTTCTTGTGTTAAATGCCAATGGGTTCTTTCTTACTGGAAATGGAGCACTACAACAAATTTGAGTTTATAGGACGCCTAAAATAAATAAGCGTCCTAATAGAGTGTTCTATAGGACATTAGTTTATAGGACGAAACAAAAAAGCGTCCTATCTAAAAGTGTTACAATAAGTTTATAGGATGCTTTTAAGCGTCATAACAAGGTTTTTAGGAC
The DNA here is from genome assembly GCA_033807775.1 of Saussurea involucrata. NCBI lineage: Eukaryota > Viridiplantae > Streptophyta > Magnoliopsida > Asterales > Asteraceae > Saussurea > Saussurea involucrata. Next base: position 70,576,189 of record CM066321.1, on the reverse strand, counting down.
ATTTTCAAAATAAAGTGTCCGTATTAGCTAATTTTATAGGACGCTTTTGAAAAGTCTCCTATAAACCCGTCTTTTTAGAGGACGCTTGTGTTTATAGGACACTTTTTCAAATAGTGTCCTATAAAATAGTTATTAGGATGCTTTATTTGAAAAATGTTCTAAAAAACTTGTTACGATGCCCAAAGGCGTCCTTAAACGTTTTGTAACACTTTTAGATAGGACAATTTTTTGTTTGGTCCTATAAAACACCCTATTAGAACGCGTCCTATAAACTTAACTTTGTTGTAGTGGAGGTGGCAAAAATAAATATGGCTGTATTACTTTCTGTTGTTAAGAAAGCAATCTAGAGTTCGGAATTTGAATTTCTTACCTCTAGATTTTGAAAGGTGAGTTAATGAACAAAATATTTATAGAAAAGTTGCATTACCTTGTAGGAGTGATCATCTTCTTGTTTTCCTTTCAAATCAAGGGCAACCTAGTATTTACACCCAGCCAATCACAAACAGGCAGAAAATGAATTAACATGTAACGTGATGTCTAGATACAAAATATAATGAACCAAGATATCAAACTTAATTGTTCTTTAGTCTGTAATTTTCTTTTGTTGAAATATATTTTTTCCTGGGGTATCCACTTCGTCAAAATAAGAAGTTCTAGTGGTTACATGGGTTAAATCAAAACATCAATCGATTTATCTATAAATATAGTTACAGTCTGTTTAATATATAGTCAAAATCAATGACCAAAGTATATGTAGTTCAAAGACGATGGTTATACTTCGCATCATTACTTATTCCAACTGTTTTCTTTTTCAAGAAATTCAAATAAGGCTATCACTACAAAAACTTTTACCCACAAAATTTACCAGGGAAATTTCCGTCGGTGATTACAAAAAATAACAATGGTTCGGTAGAATCCGATGTTTTTCGAGAAAATACCCATGGATCACGAGAATCCCTGGGTTCTGTCACTGGTTTGCATTACCCACCAACTTTTGTGACGGTTTGTCACGAATCACCTTTAGCGACAGATTGCCCAGGGAAAAGTCTGTAGGCAAAAGCCTTTCGTTTAGTAGTGTCCTGAAGCCTCTTGCCTTTATATACCACAACGAAGTAGTATGGTGGAAACAGAGAACATAAGGAATCATTTAAATTGCTACAGCTTTGCAATTACAATTAATCTAACTTTCCTTTTGCGGACATAGTCTACTTGTTACTCACATTTTCAATCTTCTTCCTCCTTCAGCTCCAAATTTTAAAAATGGAATGCTATTCGGAAAGCCATCCAATATAATCATCTTATATATGATCAAAAGATGCTTATGTTGTTCACAACTCTGAAGGGAAGTTCGATTCAAGAGCACCTAATCCATGTGTTGCTAGACAAAAGCATTGAACAATGTTATACTACTATTTCTAGTTCATCTACTTCTACTTTAGGCAATCATCAACATGATACTTCTATTCAAGATCCCCCATCACAATAAGTAGTAGTATCTGCTAAAACTAAAGATACAACTCATGACATCTTTCTTTGGATCATATGCCTAATCAAATTCAAGCCTAATGCATCATTAACATATTAAATATTATAGCTCAATGATCAAAAATTCTCAAAGGTCCATTATTAGCTTGACAAACTTACCACTTACAAGCAAGAACTCAAAGATCCTAGATGAATTATTGTAACAGAATGGATTGTTACATCAGAAGTCAATGGTGAATGGATTATCATGGAATTACATAAGCACGCCAAATAGCTAGCCTTTTCGAGAGAGAAAGATAGTTGTGTGGTTAAAATTAGTTGGGACGGAGTGATAATTTCCAAGACCAAAAACCATTAGAAATTATGTTGTTCTCAGAGAGACGTATAAACATAAATTAACTTACTTGTTGAAGGGCCAATGCCTTCTCAAATTCCTGTTGAAGTCCCAAGACTTGCTCCAGTTTTTGCACAATTTGATTCATTGTTGGACGTTCGGATCGAATCTTATCTAGGCATTGATATGCGATAGCTGAAAAAGCCTCCATGGAATCTGGGTTCATTTGTTCCATCAGAATGGGATCTATGATCTCGTTTAATTTCCCCTTCTCATAATGGAGGCAAGCGAATGGACCAAGAAGTTGTTTATCTTCATATATTTCATATGCTATCCTTCCACATAGGACTTCAAATAATACCACCCCAAAAGAGTATACATCCGACTCTTTTGTGATAACACCAGTTTGCAAGTATCTTGGATCAACATAGCCAAGTGCACCAACCCCACCATTGACAAAAATGGTAGGATGCATGGAACCCATGATGGAGAGCCCAAAACCACCTATCTTGGCCTGCCAATTTTTGTCTAGTAGAATGGTTCGGCTCCTCACGTCACAGTGAAGGACACTACTCTGGCCTTTGAGACCGTTGTGAAGATAATTCAAGCCACGAGCTGCACCAAGGCAAATTTGGAGGCGCTTCAACCATGTGAGCCTTGCACTACTCACATATTTGTCAAGGCTTCCATGTGTCACAAACTCCTCAACAAGGATCTTCTCATTGATCTCGTCACAGAAGCCAATAAAAGAGACAATATTAGCATGTTTATATGAAGAAAGCACCCTGAGCTCATTTAGGAAATGCTTTTCTCCATGGCTAAGTGTTCGATCAACCTGTTTTGCAACAACCGTGACAAGCCTTTTCGAGTGTAGAAGTTTCCCTTTATGCACCACCCCATAACCACCCACTCCAATGAAGTTTGCCTGATCGAAATCGTGGGTGGCCTCCTGTACATCTTTCAATGGAATTCTAAAGTGATCCAATTCTTGGAGAATCAACATCAAGTTTCAGTTTATCCGGTGAATTTGGGAGACAGGTAATTAAAAAGGGATTGTAAAACCTATGTTGCATATGAAAGTGAGGGGATTGATGAGATTCTCAATAATTAAATACTCCTTCAGTAGCTTGTTATTTATCCTGTTGAATTTGTCAATGGAAAGGCTGCCAAATTTGACAACATAATATAGCATGTAAATATTAAAAGTCAACTACTTTTGTCTTATTTGGTTCGTCAATAGATACCCGGCCATATAATTTAAATTATATATAGAGTAAATTACAAATTTAGTCCCTATGGTTATATGAAAATTTGGATTGGGTCCCTTAAACAAAATAACTACATAAAGGGTCACTGTGGTTTCAGTTTTATTATGGATTAGGTCCCTACCTCTAATCCCATTAACCTTTACTCCATTAAATCAAGGGTAATGATGTCATTTTACTTCTTTTTCCTCATTTTCATTTAATAAAATTAAAACTAAAAATAAATTAATTTTATATTAATATATATTTAGTCAAAATATAACAGAACTATTCATCAACCTGCCTCTTCCATGTTCACCTCCATCTTTTTCTTCTTCTTTGTTTCCCCCGCCTGCCCGCCACCGTTTAGCAGCACCCGTTGTTAGGGCATCTCCAATGGGTCACACTATATTTTACACCAAATTTCAAAAGTAGTGTAAAAAGTAGTGTAAATTTTAGTGTTAAATAGTAAATCTTCTCCAATGGGTAACACTATTTTTTAAAAGTGATGTAAAAGTAGTGCAAAAAGTAGTGTAAATGAATAGTGTTACACCAAATATAGTGTAATACTATTCATTACACTAAATTTAGTGTGAAAAATAGAGACCCCATTGGAGATGTGAATAGTGTAATTTACACCAAATCTAGTAGGGGTGAACATGGTACGGTACCATGTTTTTTTTCCATATACCATGTACCAACCAATTATAATTGGTACACAAAATCTTATACCATGTACCAACCAATTATACTTGATACCAACTAAATTGGTACCAACTTTTTTCGGTTGGTACATGTTGGTACGGTTTTGTACCAACATCTCAAAAATTGAATTATGAATTAATTAGATTGACATATTTACCAAATAGATCTAGATGCACTAAATACGCCGAGCATTAATAGCATGTTGATATGCTTTGTACCATTTATCATTACCTATACAAGCATTCAAATAATCTTCATATAGTACAAACATTCACTAATAGTCTAATACAAGCGACAATGGACCATGAAGAGTGGAGGTGTAGGCAAGTTATCATAATTGTTAAGGATAAGCGAATGAATGTAATCAAGTTCTATATATCAATTTGTATTACAATTTAACAAAACGTAAAAAAGATGATTTAAATTTTTATAAATCAAAATATGTTGTATTATTGATTAAACTTTAATTAATAAATAATTAAAAAAATAAGTCGGTACGGTACGGTATTACCGTGGTACACGACTTCTCATACCACGTACCAACCAAGTTTAAATAGTTGGTACGGTATACCAACCAATTAGGTTGGTACCAACTAAATTGGTACCAATTAAATTGGTACAGTTGGTACGTGAATTGGTTGGTTTGTCTCGGTACAAAATTGACACCCAGAAAATTTAGTGTTTAGTGTAAGATTTAGTGACCCCATTGGAGATGGTCTTATTTCGATGGGTGCTCTAGACTTTTCATGAGACTAGTTCGATTCAGAGCTCTATTTAGAGCTCGATTTATAACTTGATACCCAATGGATCTTGAACGATTCAGAGCTCGATTTAGAGCTTGATAGCTGATTGATTATGAACCGATTCAGAGTTCGATTTAGAGCTTGATAACCCATTGATTTGAACCAATTCAGAGCTCGATTTAGAGCTTGATAACCCATTGATTTGAACCAATTCAGAGCTCGATTTAGAATACAATAGCCACTGGATTTAGAACCGATTTAGAGCTCGACTTAGAATCGATTTAGAATACAATAGCCACTGGATTTAGAACCGGTTTAGAGCTCGGTATCCAATGGATTTTGAACCGCTTCAGAGCTCGATTTAGAGCTTGATAGCCAATAGATTTTGAACCTGCTTAGAGCTGACTTAGACTCAATTTAGAGCTTGATAGCCAATGAACTTTGAAACGATTCAAAGCTCGACTTAGACTAAATTTAGAGCTGGATAGCCAATAGATTTTGAACTCGATTTATGATCAACTTAGAGCTCGATAGCCAATGGATTTTGAACAGACTCAGATCTTGATTTAGAGCTCAACTTAGACTCGATTTTGAGCTTGATAGCCAAAGAATTTTGAACCGATTCGGAGCTAAATTTATGATCAATTTAGAGCTCGATAGCCAATGAATTTTTTACCTATTCAGAGCTAGCTTTATAATCAATTTAGAGCTCCATATACAATAGATTTTGAACCGATTTAGAGCTTGATTTAGAACCCCATCCTCATCGTAGCACCACCACATCCCCTATCCCCACCGTAGCACCACCAGAACTTGATATACAGTAACCAGAGAACCAAACAAATATGTGAATGAAAATCAAACCTGTGAATGAAAACCAACAAAAACCATCTCTAAAATGAAATCTATGAACGACTGTATGGATTTTTTTACTTCAATTTCGATTGATATAAGAATACACAATAATCATCAAATTATTGAAAATAAATCAGAAATTGAAATCACTCATCTTTATCATCCATCTTCTCCATCCTCAACCCGAAGCCACTCCTGGTTTGCATCTGGTGGTTGCCGGCGATGGTGGAAGGAATGGATAAACAATTTGGGCGCCGGTGGGGGATTAGGTCACGTGCACTACTAACGTGCAGTCTAATTAAAATGAAAAAACAATGTCTAATTACCAAAAAGTCCCTAATTTAACATATTTAATGTGAAGAGAGAATAATCTACTTTAAAGATTTCAACAATAATTATATTATTAAAATATTATACACTTTATCATTTCAATGCACCTTTTTAAAAAAAATTATATAAAATGAAGTTTTACCTTATTTTCTCTATTTTAGATAACAAGATAGAGAAGTTGTTAAAGACAAATAAAGAACAAAACCTCTATTTTCTCTATTTTAAATAAGGTATTGAAAATGCTCTAACAATCTAAAATGTTTGCATTCCTTAATACTATTCAATCAAGGGGTTAGAGAAATCATTCATGATATTTTTTTTATATTTCCTATTGTACCCCATCTATAGGACTAGTGTTTAATTTCAAATTAACTATAAAATGTCATTGAAATCTTATCCCTCCGATGTTTTGATTCGATGGATAAATAGGTGTTTTTTGCTTTATACACAGGGGCAAGATCAAATGAAGATGACAAATGTTGGGGAATATGGGTTTATGTGTGTAACACCCTACTTTTTAATCTTGTTAAAATTTGATGGTTTAACTTTTAATTATAAAAGTTATAATTTTATTAAAAACATTTATTAAATTCCAGCAGCTATAATCTTAATAGAATGCACATTTTTCCTCTAATAAGAAGCATACAAGTGTCCCATAAGCATAGGTATGAAGAAGCAAATCTCTAGGGGTGACTAAGCAATCCTACATTATATGATTAAGCACTCTAAGGATGAGTGGGAAAGGCTAAATGTTATGTGTTGGCATTGCTACTTCTACCAAGTACATCCTATAAAGCTTGACAAAGCAACCTAGAAGCTTAACAAGTACAACCTATAAGCATGAGGTGTAATATTCTCTTATCCAAATAAGCATGTGATGTCAAAACATGTCAAGCTTACAATTTTGAAAGCAAAGAGAACAAGTTAGTAATACCTTAGATTTAGCTATAAATAGAGGTAGAAACCATTCATTTTAATTCATATCATATCTCTCTTTCTCTCTTAATACTATAAGCTTGAAGTAAAGGATCAAGGAAGAAGTTAAGCTTAATCAATGTAAGTATGTTATGAGATTTAATGAGATACATACATGCTATATGAAACTATGTTATGCACTATGATAAGTTTTGATAAAATATTTGTTATGATTATTGTGCATGAGATTATGATACAATTTTTATCAAAGACATATGATGACATGTTATGATACAAGTATATGCATTTTGCATTCAAGGCATGAAAAGTTTTTATACATGTCATGTATGACCATAATATCCAACGTACGGGATATATGACAAGAAGGGACGTCTTGCAAACGGACCTTATGGGGCAGCCTTTTATGGACCTCGGGGTTATTGAACCTCAAGACAAGTATAGCATACTACATGTGACAAGTGAGATCTCAAAATGATGTTTTTATGCATGACAAATGTTTTCATGAAATACTATCCATAAATTGATAAAGATTTTGTTAACAAAAGTTGTTTATTCATGAAACCATGACTACTTACTAAGCTTAAAGCTTACATACTTCATGTATGCATCTCAGGTATGGAGTAAAGAAGGAGGTTATGAAATATTCTAGAGAGTTCAATAAAGAATGTTTTATTTTATTGTATTACAAGTCATGTTTTTAATTACGTTTTCGCTATGTTTTGACTCTTGATGTAATAATTGATGTATGAAATAAATTGTAAGATTTGGTTTGGTTAAATAAAGTAACATCATTCAAATATGGAAATTGGGGCGTTACAAGTTGGTATCAGAGCTTTAGTTTAAGTGAACTAAGAGTTGCCTTAGTTTAGGTGAACTTAGACTTAAACTTAAAGATTATATATATATATATATATATATATATATATATATATATATATGTGTGTGTGTGTGTGTGTGTGTGTGTGTGTGTGTGTCACGATTATATGTTTCAGATGTATAGAAACTGCGGAGAAGGTCCGTCGGGTTATGGATGCGGATGGCTACAAGAATCATCTGATAGGAACCCGAATCACCACCAAGCTCTCCTATGTCCAATCCCACTTAATCAAACAAATCCCTATATCAACCCAATCATCAACCTTTGTAATGATGAAATTTCCGATGCCAACAATAATTTCCTACTCGAAAACCCATGGAGAGATATGAATTTCCAAGAAGAAGAATTTGTGCCTCCACCACGAGTAGCACCTCCACCACCGGAAGATGTTACATCATGCATAGTTGGAGAAAATCGTCCAACTCCTGCCGGTCTGACCTGGGAAGATCTAAATGAATTGATGAACAGGATGACGGAAAGTAACTACCAATGCAGCCTTGCACAAACGAAAGTACAACAACAACGTACTTTTATCCTAGTCCTAGAAAAAGAACTGGAGGCAACAAGAAAAAGATTAGAAGAAACCACTCTGCTTCTAAACCAAAGCCAAACCCAAATCAATCATCTGCAAGAAGAAATAAGTTATCTCCACCGTTTGCTTAAACTTCACTAAACTCCCGCTCATGCTCCTTTTTCCCTTAGTAAAGCAACACTAAAAGTTATAAGTATCTCGGATAGATAAAATCAGGAAAAGGGGAAAATTTTCTTATTTCCCCTAATTTTGTACTAACGCCTATATATAGAAATTATTCGATTATGTTTACAACTCTTTAGTTCTTAAAATTTGTATCTTCTTTAGATGGCAGGTTCGGACTTGGATTTCGACCCATCCGAAATCGAAATAGAATATGAAGAAAATAATATTATACCTTTGGAAATCAACGAAGGAAACGAGGAAGAAGCTGAAGGGGAGAAGCTGAAGAGGAAGAAGCTGAAGAGGAAGAAGATTTAAATAGGTAATGGGAGAATTGGATAACAATTAATAACCTACAACAAAGAAATGTGCGCCTAAACCAGGAGCTAAAGTTCAAGACCCGGACTTTCACTACTAAGATAAAGGATAGATGCCTTTTTTCTAATTGCACAAGCTAAAGAAATCTTTATGGGATGTAGGGCTACTCAAGTTGACTTAGAATGGGATGAAACCGGGTTAGTGCATAATAAAGAATACAAGATCAAGTCCCTATCCTATAAAGCATGGCTAGAACATAGATATCCGTGTGAAATTTTTGATATTTAAGAAAGCTAGAATCGGAATATAAGCACTATTAGATATGGGTCGGAAATTTTGTAAAATGTATTTTCCCAAAAAAATTTATGATGCATATATATAAAAGAATTATTCACGATTATATACATTTCAGATGAATGAAAGAGGCGAGGATGAATGGCCCGAGGAGTTTCTTAACATTATTTCACTGTTAGACTCCCCTACTTATGAACCAATAGATCAAGCTTCTCAACTAGTCCAACTAGAAGTTCCAATTCCAAATCCTGATGATCAGATGATACCAGAGGAAAACCAAAATGATGTCATCATCATAGAAGATTCGGATGAAAATCAATTCATGTTTCAACCCTCATTTCCTTGGGATACTCCTGAAGATGCTAGTTCGGGAATTTCTATTGCAAATGAAGTCATAATCCCATCAGGACAGAGTCAAGCAGATATCAACATCCTTCTAAATAATATAGCTGAAAGTAATCATCAAGCTACAGTAGCTCAAGAAGAAATGCACGCTCAACGCGTGTATATTATGCAATTGGAAAGCGAGTTAAGACTAGCAAACAGAGACACTGAAAGAGCCAATCGAATGCTTGATCAAACTCAAGTCCAACTTAACTACACCCAAGAGGAATTATCCAGAAGCTACCAAGAAAATTCTTGTCTAACTAGTGAACTTTTGGGAGATCCTTACATGAGAGGTTTCACATATCGTAGAAGGTCGAGGGGGCGTTACCCTCATCAGTAATAACATTAAAATTTAGTTTTAACGTTAGTAGCATAATTATATACTTATGATGTATCGGGATAAAAAGGGAAATTAATTCCCTAAGTTTTGTAGAATGTATCCCTGAATTTTATATAATATATATTATACTTATGTGTTTATTGTATTTCGTAGGATGAATACTCGAAGGATAACTAGAGATGAATCAGAAAATAATATACCAACAAGACAAGGAAATAGAATGAGGGCAAATCCACAAGAATCTACCGGAGGAATTGACATAGCCACGGAAATATCTCGAGGCATCCAAGAAAGTCTACCAAGTATTATAGCTCAAATTCAGAATGCTATGAACCATAACTCAGAACACGAAAATTTTACAAGGCATGAACAAGAGAATGGCCAAACCCACGAATGCGACTATAAAGCATTCACAAATACTAGTCCATCCACGTTTGAAGGAAAAGTAGGACTTGTAGCTGCCATGAACTGGTTGGATGACATGGAGAATTGTTTTCAAACATGTCAATGTGCTCCTACTCAACGAGTAAGGTTTGCTTCAACTAAGTTTAAATTGAATGCCCTTCATTGGTGGAAAACTATTCAATCCACAAGAGGCATCGCTGAAGCGGCCACAATAACATGGGATGAGTTTAAGGATTTAGTCTATAAAAGGTATTGCTCAGATACTCGATTGAAAATGATGGAGGAAGAGTTTGTAAGGCTAGAACAGGGAAACAAATCTGTAGAAGACTATGTAGAAACTTTCATAGAAAAATCTAGATTTGCTACCTACTTAGTCGCTGCAGAAACTAGAAAGGTTAACCGTTTTCTACTTGGCCTTAGAAAAGATTTACGTAGATTCGTAAATATGTCTCAACCAATAACTTTTCAGGAAGTTGTGGAACTAGCAATTCTAGCTGAAAAGTATTGTTATGTACCAACCAATAACAAGACTTATGAGAAAAGAAAGTTTGAGGGTAGAGATTTTAGCCATCAATTTAAGAAACCCAAGAATGATGGTATAAGGACATTTGATAGACCTGTTTGTCCTAAATGCAAAAAACATCATCTTGGAGAATGTAGGATCGGTAGAAATGTATGCTATCGATGTGGTCAGTATGGCCACTTGATTATGAACTGTCCTGAAACGAATTGCTACAATTGTGGATCGACGGGGCATCTTGCAAACAACTGCCCAAAACCCAAAGATGTTCAACCAAGAAGACCAATACCAGGAAGTAACGGAATCAAGTCAGAAACTGGAAAAGCTAAGGGAAGAATATTCCAACTCACTGTTGAAGAAACAAAAGGGATACATGACGTGGTGACAGGTACTTTTCTGATCAATAAACAGTCTGCTAAAGTATTATTTGATTCAGGAGCAAATAGATCCATAGTATCTACAAAATTCTGCTTGAATCTAAATTGTTCATCTAAGAAATTAGATCAAGCAATTGAAATAGAAACCGCAGAGGGTAAAATTACAAAGATAGATAAAGTATATGAAGATTGTTCAATAGATATAGATGGAAACTATTTCACCATTAAGCTTCTACCAATGCTCCTTAGTACTTTTGATATTGTTATAGGTATGGATTGGTTATCTGAAAACCAAGCCCATATAGTCTGTAACAAAAAGATGGTAAAAGTCAAAAATAAGGATGGAAAGGTATTAACTATTTACGGTAGTCATAAGGAACATCCTTTCAACCTTATCTCAGTTTTGAAAGCAAGAAAATGCATCCGCAAAGGATGTGAAACCTATTTGGCTTATGTAGTGGATGCTAAAAAGGAAAAGAAACTGGTAGAAGAAGTACCAGTGGTATGTGAATATCCAGAAGTTTTTCCAGATGATTTACCTGGATTACCACCAGATAGACAAGTAGAATTCCATATCGATTTAGTACCCGGAGCAGTGCCCATAGCACGAACACCATATAGACTTGCACCATCTGAGATGCAAGAACTTATGAGTCAGCTGCAAGAATTGCTTGATAAAGGATTCATTCGCCCAAGCTCGTCACCATGGGGAGCACCAGTATTGTTCGTTAAAAAGAAAGATGGAACGATGAGAATGTGCATTGACTATAGAGAATTGAATAAAGTTACAATCAAGAATAGATATTCCTTACCCAGAATAGATGATTTATTTGATCAATTGCAAGGAGCAAGCTATTTCTCGAAAATAGATTTGCGCTCAGGATATCATCAGTTAAAAGTACAAAAGGAAGATATCCCAAAGACAGCATTCCGAACACGATATGGGCATTATGAATTTCTAGTTATGCCTTTTGGTTTAACTAATGCCCCAGCTGTGTTTATGGATCTCATGAATCGGATATGTAAGCCCTACCTGGATAAATTCATCATTGTATTCATAGACGATATCCTTATCTACTCCAAAAGTCAAGAAGAACATAGTCAACACTTAAGAATGACGTTAGAACTACTAAAACAAGAAAAGCTTTATGCAAAATTCTCAAAGTGTGAATTCTGGATTCAAGAAGTTCAATTCTTAGGTCATGTAATCAATAAGAGGGGTATCATGGTAGACCCACGTAAGATAGAATGCATAACAAAGTGGAAGACCCCGCAATCAGCAACTGAAATCCGGAGTTTTCTTGGATTGGCCGGCTACTACCGAAAATTTATTCAAAATTTCTCTAAAATAGCAATTCCCCTTACAACACTGACAAAGAAAGCCAGTAAGTTCGAATGGGGATCTTCTCAAGAAAAAGCCTTTCAGATATTGAAAAACAAGTTAAGTAGTGCACCGATTTTGAGTTTGCCACAAGGAATCGAAGACTTTGTAGTATACAGCGATGCATCCAAACAGGGCTTAGGATGCGTACTCATGCAAAGAAATAAAGTAATTGCTTTTGCATCAAGACAATTAAAAGATCACGAGACACATTACCCGACGCATGATCTAGAACTAGCAGCAATAGTTTTTGCCCTAAAAATCTGGAGGCATTATTTGTATGGTACCAAGTGTATACTACATACAGATCATAAAAGTCTCAAGTATTTATTCGACCAGAAAGAATTAAATATGAGACAAAGACGTTGGATGGAATTATTAAAAGATTATGATTGTGAAATCAAATATCATCCAGGGAAAGCCAATGTGGTAGCAGATGCCTTAAGTCGGAAGGAACCCGCTAAAGCTATTAAGATATGTATACTAAATATGATAGCTACTACTAGCATATTGGAACAAATTGGTCAAGAACAACAAGAAGCCTTAAAAGAAGACGACCAAAAGGGGGAAAGAATTACTGGACAAGTCAAACTACTAGAAACTGACAATCATGGAATCAAAAGATTTTGTGGACGAACGTGGATCCCAAAGGTCGATGAATGTAGAAAAATAATTCTTGACGAAGCACACAAGTCCAAGTATTCTGTCCATCCTGGCAGCAACAAAATGTACAAAGACTTAAGAGCTTTGTATTGGTGGCCGGGAATGAAAAAGTCTGTAGCAAATTATGTTGAGAAATGTCTTACATGTTCAAAGGTTAAAATTGAACACCAAAGACCATATGGACAACTACAACCATTAGATATTCCGATTTGGAAGTGGGAAAATATTACTATGGATTTTGTGACAAAATTACCAACAACTTTAAAAGGTGCTGATGCCATATGGGTAATTGTTGATCGGTTAACGAAAACAGCACATTTTCTGCCAATAAAGGAGACATATGCACTAAATAAATTGGCCAAGATCTATATAAATGAAGTAGTTTCGAGGCATGTGGTACCTCTATCAACTGTCTCTGATCGAGATAGTCGTTTTACTTCAAACTTTTGGAGAAGTTTTCAAAAGGAGTTAGGATCACAAATTAAAATGAGCACAACATACCATCCTCAAACCGATGGCCAAAGTGAAAGGACGATTCAAACCCTAGAAGATATGTTGCGGGCATGTGCAATTGATTTAAAAGGGAATTGGGATAGTCACCTACCTCTTATTGAATTTGCCTACAATAACAGCTACCATAGTAGTATTCAAGCTGCACCATTTGAGGTTTTATATGGGAGAAAATGCAGAACACCGGTATGTTAGATGAAAGTCGGCAGAAAACAGTTAGCGAGACCAGAAATCATCCAACAAACAACAGATAAAGTAGTTCAAATAAGAGAAAGACTTAAAGCCGCCCAAGATAGGCAGAAAAGCTATGCTGACAAAAGAAGGAAGCTTATTGAATTTCAGGTAGGAGACAAAGTCTTATTGAAGGTATCTCCATGGAAAGGAGTACTACATTTTCGCAAAAAGGGTAAATTACGACCACGATATATCGGACCTTACAAGATAGAAAAGAAGGTTGGAGCAGTGGCTTATCAACTCGAATTGCCAAAAGAGCTAATGGGAATACACAATACCTTCCACGTGTCTAATTTGAAGAAATGTCTTGCGAAAGAAGATGTCGTAGTTCCCATTGAAGAAATCTCAGTTGACAACAAACTCAACTTCGTAGAAGAACCCATAGCAATCACTGAACATAAAGTTAAGAAACTTCGGAACAAGGAGGTATCCTTGGTATTAGTTCATTGGGACTGTCATCATGGGTCAGAAGCAACATGGGAAGTCGAATCAGAAATGAGAAATAAATATCCACATCTTTTTGAGTAAATTTTGAGGACGAAATTCTTGTAAGAAGGGGAGAATTGTAACACCCTACTTTTTAATCTTGTTAAAATTTGATAGTTTAAGTTTTAATTATAAAAGTTATAATTTTATTAAAAACATTTATTAAATTCCAGCAGCTATAATCTTAATAGAATGCACATTTTTCCTCTAATAAAAAGCATACAAGTGTCCCATAAGCATAGGTATGAAGAAGCAAATCTCTAGGGGCGACTAAGCAATCCTACATTATATGATTAAGCACTCTAAGGATGAGTGGGAAAGGCTAAATGTTATGTGTTGGCATTGCTACTTCTACCAAGTACATCCTATAAAGCTTGACAAAGCAACCTAGAAACTTAACAAGTACAACCTATAAGCATGAGGTGTAATATTCTCTTATCCAAATAAGCATGTGATGTCAAAACATGTCAAGCTTACAATTTTGAAAGCAAAGAGAACAAGTTAGTAATACCTTAGATTTAGCTATAAATAGAGGTAGAAACCATTCATTTTAACTCATACCATATCTCTCTTTCTCTCTTAATACTATAAGCTTGAAGTAAAGGATCAAGGAAGAAGTTAAGCTTAATCAATGTAAGTATGTTATGAGATTTAATGAGATACATACATGCTATATGAAACTATGTTATGCACTATGATAAGTTTTGATAAAATATTTGTTATGATTATTGTGCATGAGATTATGATACAATTTTTATCAAAGACATATGATGGCATGTTATGATACAAGTATATGCATTTTGCATTCAAGGCATGAAAAGTTTTTATACATGTCATGTATGACCATAATATCCAACGTACGGGATATATGACAAGAAGGGACGTCTTGCAAACGGACCTTATGGGGCAGCCTTTTATGGACATCGGGGTTATTGAACCTCAAGACAAGTATGGCACACTACATGTGACAAGTGAGATCTCAAAATGATGTTTTTATGCATGACAAATGTTTTCATGAAATACTATCCATAAATTGATAAAGATTTTGTTAACAAAAGTTGTTTATTCATGAAACCATGACTACTTACTAAGCTTAAAGCTTACATACTTCATGTATGCATCTCAGGTATGGAGTAAAGAAGGAGGTTATGAAATATTCTAGAAAGTTCAATAAAGAATGTTTTATTTTATTGTATTACAAGTCATGTTTTTAATTACGTTTCCGCTATGTTTTGACTCTTGATGTAATAATTGATGTATGAAATAAATTGTAAGATTTGGTTTGGTTAAATAAAGTAACGTCATTCAAATATGGAAATTGGGGCGTTACAATGTGCTAGTAATCGCTTGGATATTTTCCGGATGGCATCTGAACTTTCCAAATACTATATTTTGATCTTATAATGCCTTAGGTTGCACAAATTTAGTGTTAGGATTATTCATAAAATTTATACACAAATTAATGCACAAACGTGTGTGTATGCATGTGTGTATATATATATATATACTAGTTATATACCCGCTGCAATGCAGCGAATGAAATATAACTGTTTGACAAGTGTATTGAATTACAAGTATTAACTATAATGACAATATCATATAATATTTGAAAAAATATCAACCTAAAAATGGATTATGGAAGCCTTTCAACGAAATTTTGCGAATTGTTGTTGGACGTATTACTTGCAACATCTGCTGTTAGGTAAAAGATGCTCTAAGTTGAGAATAGTTGTTGATTTGGTGTTGTTTGCAACATCTTTTTTGGGAATCAATAAGTTGTTTGATTCACAAAGGTTATTGCTTCAAATATTCAATCAATGGCTTTGGATTAGGCTACTGAATTTGAATTTAAGGTTGTTGTGTTGATCAAGGAGGGCTGCTGTTTGCATTCCCGATTAGCAACTTCTTCATCATCCTTTGATAATCTTTGCACAATTCACCAAAACTTGTTTTTTTAAACACTGATTCAATAACATATTAGAAAACTATGTACAACACATACTTAAAACACATTAATTTCAAAAAAGCTACTTCTATTTCATCACCTTGCCTGGGCAAAAATGTAGCCATATGGCTATATTTATAATAGAAGGGCAATTTGGAAGCCACAAAAGCATGGTTTTTTTTGCCAAACAATATATTCATGACCAAATCAAATGTTATTTTTTTGACACCATTAAGAGATAATAAACAACCCCTAAATGAATATTAAAAAAAGTATGCAAAATTGCATTTGAATAATAAAAAAAATTATATTTAAACAAGTAGAAACTATGTTAATTTGTAATCATTCACTCATGTTTAAAAAAAAACTCATGGAGATATGGCAATGATTTGTAAACAAACACAATTTTTTTACATTAAACTACAATTGTGTATCAATTATGTCCCATATAGATTTAAGATGTATTTTTTCGAAACACAAAGATAGTTTCAATAA
Organism: Saussurea involucrata; assembly: GCA_033807775.1. Classification (NCBI taxonomy): domain Eukaryota; kingdom Viridiplantae; phylum Streptophyta; class Magnoliopsida; order Asterales; family Asteraceae; genus Saussurea; species Saussurea involucrata. The sequence goes on along the minus strand of CM066321.1, from coordinate 70,559,631 downwards.
CACTAAGATAGTAGCATGTATATCGATTATCAAACATACAACCACATCCACCACGATTCTATAGAAGAAATAAGTAAGTTAAGACACATGTTATCTTGTCCTTGTCAGTTGATATAGGTTATGCGTGAGCCAAAATCTCAACCTCTCTTACAACAAATGTAGATGAGACCATGTACTCACCGGATCCTATAGACAATGGTGAGCGCCATATGATGAAGATTCTCTTAGACCAAGTTGCTATTTGAACGTGTCATTTGCAATGCATTCGACTCTTGAGGCTTCAACTATCACGTATTATGTTTCATTTTCGGCAAGCTCTACATCTGAGTGAAAGTGTGCCTCGTCTGGACCTTGTACGTAATTATGGTACCAATTTATAGGTCTTGTAAAGCTTTGATTGTTGCATTGACTTGGTCTTTATCAACATTTGTGAGGAATGTAAACCACAAAACTTTTTATAAACCTAAACACCAGGCTATGAGATCTTGTTTTCTTTTATCAAGGACATTTAAAATACACTGAAACTATAATGAAAAAATATCAAGATAACACCTCAAAAAAAATTGTAGATCTAAAGACTTACCAAGTCCAACACCCATCATCTAGCTAAAACCAAGTCCAACACTGATCGTCAATCGACATGGATCAACGAAAGAGTTATATATAGTGGTTATCGTAACATAATCGTATTGGAAGTGTGTCAATATTATAACTCCAATGGAAAATGTTGATAGGCAGGAGTTGTTCAATAATTAAAAAAATAGATTATTGGAAAAATCGTCTCAAGCAAAAGATTTATCTCTACATGAGACTTGTCATCTTGCTATATATATATATATATATATATAAGTTCCAACCATCCACTTTAAATAAAACATTAATACAACACATATAATGGATCTATATTAATTATTGCAAGAAGGTATAGAATAAACCAGAATGCTAACATCTTTAAATAATGCCAATAGCTTTCGATAAAATATCATCGATCTTTTAACAGATATAGGATTAGCCAAAGCATAATTAACATCATAGCTTAGTATGTTGATGAATACCGAAAATAATGGAAAAGTATCAGATATTAAGTGTTACTGTCGGAGACAATGACGAAGATCTAGCTATGTGCAAGGAACTCACAAGAGCCGACTATAACAGGCGCAGAAAAAATGACCTGCAAAAGTGAAACGTTTGGTACACTCGCTAAGTGAAACGTAGAATTTCCTGGTAGATATATATCTTCTTCTACGTTTTTTATAACAATCACAACTTGAACAAATTCCATACTAAGATCACCGACAGGATCACACAATCTGCATTGAAGTACTTCACAAGATGTAATAATATGATAACATCTCTACTCTTGTTTTGAATGTATACAACCCTGAAAAGTCCCATTGGCATTCCGAATTTTGTAATTGCCCTATCTATCAATCCCACAAATGTTGGCACCACGTCCTACCAACAAAAAATCCACTTGAAGAAAAATTAAGATCAAACCAAAACATTATGCATATAACCTTCTACTAAGTGTCATTTGATCTGCATCAAACTCCTAACACAAAGGCTTGAATTTCCTGGTAGATTCATAAAAAAACGTAATGAAATTGGTCAAACTGGGAAGGAATGTGAGGAAAAAACACAACAAATTACTGTAAGTTATTACCAGGGTCGTGAGTTTGGTCAGATAAAGAAATCAAAGAAATTGATTATCGTGGAAATGGATGGTGCTTAGACAGGGAAGGAGAACGGGAATCTTAAGGTTTAAGATGGTGCATATAAACCGGTTGCCGGAATCAACCACAACTGTCCAAAACCAATCCTGATACCTTAAACCGTTGACGTCGTCTTCCCTACCTCGTCACCGGCCTAAATATCAGTGACATCCTAACCAATCCCAAAACATATGTGAGTGTCTTCTTCGCACCTCCCAACTTATATTGTTTGCCTTATCACCTAATCGATCTCAAGTAATCATAATTACAACAAAATGTATTAAGGACACTAAAATCATCAACAACAAGGTTAAAAAGGTGAGAAGACGAAAATCGATGAAAATGTATAACAATAAATGTTAGAAATCGAGGGTTGTAGATCGTATACAAACTGGATAATTACTTAGATCGTGCCTAATACAATAATTTGTCCCTACTAGCAAGGGTGTACAGAAAATCGTCAATCCACGAAACTCGTCCAACCCGCTAACAACTCAGTTAAACCCAACCCGTCAACCCGTAATTAAGAGGGTTGAAATTGTGTTAGGCCTAGCTCAGCCACCCTTCCACCGCTAATATATAATTTTTATAAAACTTTATTTATATATAACACAAGAATAAAAAATACTAGTCTATTTAGACAAATATATTATACAATTTAGAGCATTATAGCCCAAATTTAAAACCTACATCTTTAATTCTATTTTTCTTTTTTCTTTTTTGTTGTGCCAGAACGTACCTTCCGATGTACAAGTTGTACCTTTTTTATTTTAATTACATGTTGTCCAACACGACTGATTCGTCTTTGACATCAATTTCGGCTTTGGTGCAACTCGAATTTGCAGAAACGAAAAACTTCAAAGTTGTAGGCCCGTCTCTTAGCTTTCCAAAAATCTTGAATCACTTAATTTAGGGTTCAGAAGAGTGAGATATGCTCGAAATGCCACAACCTCGCAAATTTGTCTGACATCTTTATTTTGTTCTTCGAACATCGATACTCATCTAACCACTTGTAAATTGAATTTGTTAGACCATTTTCATGCTAAAGACGTTGATGCCTACATGTATACACAAATGTCATATCAACGAATCAAAGTCCCATTAATATATCGGATAAAATGCATGATTTTTGTATATAAACCATAGCGTATTACAATGCCATCAATTAATGATTTGGGCCGTTTGGGACATTTATTATTCAAACTTGTGAAGTACTTGATTGGTATTTGAATTACTTGATTCTAAGATTTAAGGATTTAAATATACATATAGATGATTGTAATAACTAATTGCTTCGTTTTATATATTTTTAGTAGTATTTTTCATTCGTCAATTTTATGTATATTACTAAACAACCAACTCAACCCGCCACAACCTGCAAAGGTTGGGTTGGTTTGGGTAGGATTATACTTTTGAATGAGTTAGGTTGGGTTGAGATTTTTCGAACCGTCATTATTGGGTTGGATTGTAAAAAGATCACAAACCGCCCAACCCAACTTGCGTACACCCCTACCTATTAGCCTTGGGTATCATGAAATTAGTATTGGGATAATCCAAATGATAACCGTAATTTTAAAGGCTATAAAACGGTCATTATCCTAATTGATTCCATGTTTACATAATTATATGAGAGATCAACAGTTACACAGGTGGTTAGGCGGTTAATTTGTAACTTCACAACAGTTACAACTGCTAACGAATAAGATTGAATAACAGTTACAAATGACGCAAAAGCTCTGAGTTGGAAGAACCGATTTCAGAGGCACGAAGTTCGTAAGTATCAAAACCAGAAGACTCAAAAGCTCTGAAAACATAAGGCTCAGAGGCATTGAGCAGAAGGCTCATAAGCTCCGAGTTCAAAGCCTTCTTATTCATACTTGCTCGAAATTAATAAAATTTTGAACTAGTTTAAGAAGTTTCCAACCTTCTTAATTATATCCAAAACATTTCGAAACTTAAATTTCCTAAGTGTACCTCTAGGGGCTATGTATTACTGATGACGGTCTAAGGTGATTGAGACAACATTCATGATTGTGCACTTCGCACCTTCTAACACTTTATGTTTGCCTTGTCACCTAATCTATTTCAAGTAAATCACAATAATATCAAAATTGATTGATGACATTAAAATCACCCAAGATGTAAAATTAAAAAAAACATTTTTTTGTATAATTTGTTTTCCTCAAATTTTGGTTATATTTCAACGATTTTCCGTTAAAACATAAGGGGGGTTTTTTGTTTAAAAATGGTTGTAAGTATCTTTTTAATCACATTGAATAGATCATCTCATCTGACGATTGAGATTTAATCTCACCTGCCATTCTCAAATGAGAATGCTAATTATTTAGGAGAATGCTAATTATTTAGGAGAATACGAAAACGGCCAAATCACATGTGATTTTACAGTAACATTCAAAAGAGGCTTGCAATCGGCAGTGGTTGCGTCTTCAGGGGGCCGCGGGGCAAAATCGCGTGAATTACATGTAACTTTGTACGTGATGTTAGTGTAAAATCACATGTCATTTGACCGTCTTCGTATTCCTCTCAATAGGTAGGGTTCTCGTTAGAACTCAACTCTCTCTCTCTCTCTCTCTGTGTCAGGTTCAGGAAAACCTAAAAAACCGGGAAACTAATTAACATCCTGATAGCCCTTCATCTGAACGGTATGCACTTGTGCATACAAGTAATTAGTACATGCCCATGTTCATAAAAACCAACCAACAACTTAATTTACTTGTATCCACCGCAAGACCACAAGTGCATACTGTCCAAATAAATGGCTATCGGGGTATTTCTCAGTTTTCCATTTTTTTGAGGTTTTCTCTTACACCTTTCTTTCTATATATAATATTTTATTTTATTCTAAGAAAGTGAGAAAATTGGAAACATATTAAATAGCCTCTAACCGGTTTTTTTAATAGTTTTAATAGAAGGGACCAAAATCGAGCAAAATAACAAACGATAATGATAAATTTAAAATGAGAAACCATAGGGGCCAAATCCTTAATTGTCAAATAAACTTTGCCCGTTCGCATTTTAATCAATGAAAGATCGAACCCGGTTCGGCAGCCATTGAAAGGCGTCTTCCTCACCCTCAAATTTTACTTGGTTTCAAAATGCCGTTATCCATTATCCCAACTGCATTGAGCTTAGCAACCGCAATCCCTGTTCTTCGGCACCAAGAGGTAAATCAATGCTCATCCTATAACAGATCCTCTCGATTGCTTTCGAATTTCTTGAAAATGCACACAATCAAGCGATTTTATCTACTGCCTCAATCATTTCAGGGCATTTTAATTATCTGTTTTGTTTGTGTAGATTGTTGATAAGTTGGAAAATATTGGGTGAATAAGCTAATTATCTTGCAGGTGAAAGCGAATGTGAGTTTTGGAAGCCTAAAAAGAGTAGTGGTGAACAAGATTGGTAGAAATGTCGAATTGGCTGTTAGGTCGATTTCTCCAGGGGATACCGGTGGTTCTTCGATTCAATTTGATGTGCCGTTTCCTGGCGATTACGAAGAACTTCTTGATCAGGTTAGATTTAAACAATAGTGATTAGTGTTTTATGGTTTTCTAATAGTATTATACTCCCTGTTCACAAAAAGAATCAGCTTCTGTTTTCTAAGTTCGGGTTGAGTTATGTTAAATTAAATAGAGCATTTTTTAGTTGTAGTTTAAAGACGCTCTTTACATTAATAGAACAACATATTACTATACTAAACATGATAATAATACCAGAAAAAAGAAACTAAAAACATCCATGTCAAATTGTCAAGTCTAAATTTGATACATGTAAGGTTTGAGTTTCTAAAATTAAAAGTATAATATGATATTTAACGTGCATTTAGTGCTATATGATTGTTGATGCTTATTCTCATCCTCACCTTTGGACTATCGTATTACACCAACCAATATCTGTGCAAGATTGGTGCTGGAGTGATTTACTCCTATGATCCACCTCAAATGGAAGAGTAGCAGAGAACCCCCATTATGTATTTTATTGGTAGTGTAGAAGAGTTATTAATATTTTTATATTAGCCTATGCTATTTAGATTTTGAGGTGGATTGGTATAGAAGCTTGAACCATTTAGGAGTTGCTGTTTAGGATACTGATGTTCTGAGTATGGCGGTGTTTAGTCTTGTAGATGGTTTGAGTTTTGGGTATTTATTTGGGTGCCAAGCCTTGATATGGTGCTGAGCCAATGGTCATGTGCCCATCCCAGTGGGTTAAGATTTTCCAGGATTGGCCGGTACAGAAACTCATGGGATTCAAGTTTCCTCTTATGCTGAACAACCTCACCAACCTTCACCTAATGGGGTTTATTCCCTTTAAACTTTGTGGGGACATACACCCCTCCCTACAACTCATGAATTTAGATTTATTGCAGGAACAATGTTTTCTCAACACCAGTTAGGCATTAATGAAACTCCTCACACGAATTTCATAAAATTCGTAATAATTGTCAATGTTTGCTTCTTGGGCTACCGTATTTGCTTTGGCATGATCGTATTTGGATTTGGGTTTATGCTCACTAGGAGTGAGGTTTGAAGAACATTTGTTCTTAGTCAGGTTAGATGGTGTCTAACCCGATTATCAGACATGTCAATGTTGGAGTTGGTTGAGTTGTCTACAAACAACTTTGGTTTCAGTTGTTGTTGTTGTGTGTGTGTGTTGGGGGGGGGGGGGGGGGGACTGCAATGAGCATGGAACTTAAACAACAACACGACATGACTGAATAGAAGTAAGAATGCTATGGACAAGCTTTGAAGAGTCTACACAATAATCTGCTTCCATGTCCAATGTACGAATAGCATGGAAGTTGAGAGATGTTATTGTATGGACAATTTGTGTTTTGACACCAATTGTAACCTAGAAGCAGGGGAAGAGGTTATTTTAAAACATTACGATTCTTGTTGGGATTTTGTTTGCGGAAGTAATATAACAATTAACACATAGACTTAATTAAAATGCACGTAATTCGAAAAAGAAAGAGTTTAAGAGACGAGAATTTTGCACACTAAGTTTAAAGTGGTTTGGACAACTTGTCCTACATCTGGTCCTTGAGCAATCTTGAGAGGCTAATCCACTAGAGAATAATCTTTTTTAAGGTAAAGTATTGATCATTTTTACTTGTGACCACTCTCACTAAAGCCTATGCAACAATTTGCTAGAGCAATTTGAACAACAAAATCAATTTGAACAATCTAGAGAAAAGCCTACTGCAAAGGTAATTTATCATCATTAATGCACACGACAATGTGTTTTAACATACACAATGTATGATATTCATCATGCTCAAAGTGATTGTTAATTGCCTCGAAATGTTTTAAATATCGTGTTGCCAAAAGTCTCCTATCACGACTTCATCACAAGTTGGCAATTGGACACGATTCCCAAGGTTGATCCCCGAATTTTAATAAAGTTGTATTAATACACTGAACTGCATCTTAAGAAGTCATACATGCTCAAAACAAGTTCGTTGGTAACAAAGTGGACCGATTTATCAATCATCAAAACAGAAGGGGTGTAGAATTTAAATTTGGACAGTTTTCAAACTCTATTTGAACAGATAGTTATTAGAGGTGCCAAACCAACGAATGCTCAACCCTTGAATGTATGGTCCAGACCTAGCCATCTACAAACCAGAATAGGGCTCAAACATCATATATCCCAAACAAGCAACCCTGATGGTTCAAGACTTCAAGCTTCTATATTTATCCACTGTAAAAACCTATACTGAATTTTTATCCATTGATAGTAATTAGCATTACATAGTTGAAAATTTTTGAAATTTTATTTTGTGTTATTTTTATATATATTCGCTCTTTCTCAAAGCTACCTCTTACTTTGCCAATTCTAAAACGTTGTGATTAACAGGCAAAAGAAGCAACTCAGGTAGCTTTGAAGGACGGAATACAGCTGATGGTGAGTTAGTTCATTCATCTTTTTATTTATGGATGGAAGATGGAAAATTACATGTCTACAATTCCTATAGACTTTGTACTCCACAACTTTCAACCACAGGAGATTGAGTTTCCAACTGCTGGGCTCGAATCGGTGCCAGGTTTGTCCTTGCTAAACAACCCCCCCCCCTACCCTATATTTGTTTTTCAATTTATGCCTTCAAAATTATTAGTTCTCATATCTACTGAACTTTCAATGCTCTTATGATAATTGACCACAAAATGTATATGTTACTTAGGCGATGGTGAAGGTGGTATTGAAATGACTGGAAGTATGCAATTGATTCGTGAATTTTGTGACCTCCTCATAGTACCAGAAAAGGCTACACGAACCAGAATAGTATGTCAATAAACAACTCTCTCTCCGTAATTTTAATTTATCTAGAATTTTCTTTTCTCTATCCTACTTTGGGGAAATCAAGTTTTTGCATATAGTTTTGCATACGCAAGTTGCAACATTGTTATCGTTGCAAAAACATTAGAGCTTTGTCTCTTTTGAGATCCATGCTGTGTGGACAGTTTTAGAGGAAGCTGCATTTATCTGCACTTTATGGATTTGTTGTTTCTTATTAACGGATCCATTCTTTTACCATATATTATAAACTGATCCATCAAAACTTGCAGTTTTTCCCAGAGGCTAATGAAGTCCAGTTTGCAAGAAAATCAGTATTTGAAGGTGCTTCTTTCAAGTTGGATTATTTAACAAAGCCCTCATTCTTTCAAGATTTTGGGATTGTTGAAAAGGTTAAAATGGTTGATCGTGTAAAGGAAGATGATGAATTATTCATAGTCGGCTATCCTTATTTCAATGTCAATGGTATTCTTCGGCTCTTTCTTTTCTTTCCAAATCTAACGTGTCACCAGGTCGTTTAAGGATTTAAGCCACCATAATTTTGGCATGCAGAAATGCTTGTCGTGGAAGAACTTTATAGGGAAGCAGTAGCAGCCACTGATAGGCAAATGATTATATTCAATGGGGAACTTGATCGTATCAGATCTGGATGTATCCTTATATGCCTTTTTAGTGCAAACAAACCATTATTCTCGGAAAAATGCCAAAAAAAAAAACCTACTTCTTGCATGAATGAGATATTTTGGACAAAAAGAGTCTCAGGTATGATGGTTTATTTTTACATTTACACCACGAGTTGTCGATTACTGCCCATTCTTGCAAACTGTAGCATTTTTACTAAAAAGTTGGTTAATTTGCAATGAAAAGCCAAGTAGTTCAAAAAAATTATAATTACTTTTTTGTTTGAATTTGATTAACATATGATTGTCCTTGAGATTAAAAACAAGATTACCCATCATTCTTCTATCCAAAGCTAGCTGAACTCTTGACGACACTCTTTCCCAAAATGGAAACAGTATATTACATCCATAATTTCAAAGGTCGCAGTGGCGGAGCCCTTTTCAGGTTTGCAGCTTATGCTCTTCTTAACCTCTTTTTCACAACAGAAATTTATCAATTAGCTTTTTGTGTTACAAAATGTTTATCCTTTCAAACAGTGACTAACTCCTCTAACCACCATGCTCGTTCTTCTGTTGCTAACAAACCATCATTCTTGTAAAAATAAAAATAAATACATTAAATTTAGCATGAATGAGCTCTTTCTGACAAAAAGTTCCACATGCATTGTTTTTTTTTTGCACTTACATCTGCACATTTCATCCGTTACAGCTTGTTCTAATAAAATGTAGTGTTTTTTTCCCTTCATTTTAGATCCTATTAATTTAAGGCTTTGTCTTTCAAATAAAAAAAGAAAGAAGCCCTTTCAGTATTGATGATTTGTTGGCAACAAAAGATCATGTACTGTTGGGTGGGAATCAGACTTGCTTTCACAGGTATATGGTTGAATCTAAAGATATGTATTTGATAAAACATTCAACTGATTTACAAAGTGTACATTCATTCTATTTATACAAAACGAAACGGTGCTATTCAACCGTTGCATCCTTTCTAATAGAACCGACACCTATGAAGCAACATGATGCTTCAATTGTTCCTTCTAATTTAACAGACACCTATAGCATCGTTTGATGCCTAACCGACACACCCTTAATTGGGTTTTTCCTAATTACATTTCTAAGACAAACTAATTTAGTTTATACTTCCAACACTCCCCCTTAAACTAAACTTAGTTTAAAGAAGGTCTTCATTCTTTCTTGTTGTATTTTCACAGCAATTGTTCCTGCATGGGGGCACCGAATATTGGTTCATCATCTTCGTATTGAGTTAAGTTAACCTCCTCCTTCTTCGTACATTCATGTTTGAAGTGTCCAAATTTGTTGCACTTGAAACATTTTATATGCCTTTTGTCTTCCTCCTTCCATTTGGTGCATTCGTATGCAAAGTGACCGAAATCACCACATTCATAGCATCTTAGTTCTTTCTTACTTTGTTCTCCTCGACTTGTACCTCTTCCGCGTCCTCTTTCTCCTTTGCTAAAGTTTCTTCCTTGACCCCTACCATATCTTTGATTACTTGCACTTGTCATTAGAAGTTTGTCTTGATCATTTGCCTCTGGCGTGTCTTGACTTTTGATTCGTTCTTCAAAGGCTGTTAATCTTCCAACGGTTTCTTCAAACGACATTTTGTCTAAATCTTGATATTGTTCAATAGTTGCCACGATCGGTAAAAACTTCTTTGGAACCGAATTGAGTAGTTTCCTCACAATTATCTTGCTTTCGAGCGTAGTTCCAAGATTACTAAATTTTGCCCTTATATTGCTCAATTTGCTTGCAAAACCACTTACAGTTTCACTTTCTTTCATCTTTAATGACTCTAGTTCACTCCTCAAAGTTTGCGAACGTGCTTTCTGAACTAAGTCTACTCCAATGAACAGAACTTTGATTGAGTCCCAAACTTCCTTTGTAGTCGAGCATTGTGCTACCTGCATTAGAACATCTTCGGGCAATGTTTGAAAGATCATTGCCTTTGATATATGTGCTTTCTTTTCATCCACTGCATTTTCAGCATCAATTGTTTCCCACAGACCATGGGCCTTCAATATTGTTTCCATCAACAATGCCCACGTCGTGTAGTTTGTTTCAGTCAATTTTGGACATTGTAGTGAAACATTTCCTTGTTCTCGAACTGATGCACTGTTTGATGCGTTATCATGTTTGTCACCTTCTTTTTCTACCATGCTTGCTTGCTTTTAACTTGCTTACTTCTTACAAATCAGAACCGAGATGGTTTCTGGTTTTCTTGCTCTTGTGTTTAATCAAAAGATCAAAACACTTACTTACAACTGGCCAACTTGCTAACCAGGTTTTCTTGCTAAACTTGCTCAATATTGACCAACTTGCTAATCAATATTGTATTTCCAGACCCACTTGCTAATCTGGCTCTTGCTTGCCTTGATCAAAATAATTGATCCTTTCTTGCTGATGATCGTATGATCAGTTTCTTACTTGCTTTGAAACTCAAAGGTTTCTCTTTGAAACACAAGGGTTTCTCTTGCCTGAAACACTAAGGTTTCTCTTGCCTGAAACACTAAAGTTTCTCTTGCCTGAAAACACTGGGTTTTCTCTTGCCTGAAAACACTGGGTTTTCTCTTGCCTGAAACACTGGGTTTCCTGAAACACTGGGTTTTCTCTTGCCTGAAAACACTGGGTTTTCTCTTGCCTGAAACACTGGGTTTTCTCTTGCCTGCCTGGAAACACTGGGTTTCCTCTTACTTGCCTGGAAACACTGGGTTTCCTCTTACTTGCCTGTTTTCCTTCTTCCCCTTTACTTTTTTTCTTTCTAAGAATAATCTTACAAAGAAAATTTTTCCTTCTTTTTCCCCTTTATTTTTTCTTCCTTAACTAAAAATATAAGATTTTTCAAAAAAATTCTTATAATTTTAATTAAAATATATCTTAATATAAATTTTTTAATAATAATAATATAAACTTAAAAGTCTTATATTATATAATATTAAAAAAACTTTATATTAAAAATATCCTTCCTTTCTTTCTCTTTTAGGTTAAATAAAATTGGGATTTGGGGAAAAACAAATGAAACCTGCGTCTTCTTCTTCCTCCTGTTTCTATCTTCAATCAATCGATCAAAAACAACATGGGTTTACAAATACGCTTCCTCTGTTCGTTCTTCTCCAATCGATGAAATCAACAGGTATGCTTCCTTCTTCAATCGAATGTATGACCTGGTATCTTCCAATCGATCGATGCTTCTGGTTATCAACAACCGCTCTTCCGTTCTTCTCCAATCGGCGAAATCAAGGTATTCTCCCTCCTTCTTCCTTTCTTATTTTGCCGCTACTTTCTTCTCTCCTTCTTGCGGTTGATTCTCCAGAATCGGTCTCGCTCTGATACCACTGTTGGGTGGGAATCAGACTTTCTTTCACAGGTATATGGTTGAATCTAAAGATATGTATTTGATAAAACATTCAACTGATTTACAAAGTGTACATTCATTCTATTTATACAAAACGAAACGGTGCTATTCAACCGTTGCATCCTTTCTAATAGAACCGACACCTATGAAGCAACATGATGCTTCAATTGTTCCTTCTAATTTAACAGACACCTATAGCATCGTTTGATGCCTAACCGACACACCCTTAATTGGGTTTTTCCTAATTACATTTCTAAGACAAACTAATTTAGTTTATACTTCCAACATGTACAATGGTAGGAAAAGTTAATCACTCCTTCAAATTATGTTCTTGATGCATTCTATTTATACATTCTCACTCCTTCTTCACCTCCACCCCCTCCCAATATTTTAAAATACAATACCCTCCCTTTATTTTGTATCTCTTTCCTTCCTGTAAAACTTTTCAAACTTTTGGAACAATTTTTTCACAAAATCATTTTCTCATAACCTTTACTACATGTGGGTTTATTGGGTTCGGTTCGTTTGGTTTTGTTTGGTTTGGTTTGGTTTAGGTGTTACCCTGGCCCTTGGAAGGTGCTAAGAAGATTAGGAGGAAGATATATTTGTGTGCATGAACAAGAAGATATGCCAACCCTGAAGGAAGTTGCTTTGGATATTCTTCCCAAAGCTTAAAAATTCTCTGGTAGATTTAAATCTTAACTCCTTTTTTAGGAAACTCAAAATCTTTTTATTATTTTAATTTGTGAAATTTTAATTTTGTTATGTCAGTATATATGGCTGAAGGCTGGCTCGGGTTTCACCTTTGTCATGGTTTATACATTCATCAACTCGTGTGACCGTTGTCTATAGAGAGATTCCCGCATAATCATTTGTACATTTTATTTGTTTCGTTATTTCGTGCTTCTAGAATTCGTATTTAGCATATGAACATCTTAGCCTCACAAAAGCACACTTTTTCCTAGTTAAATAAATGGGTTTTGGACATTTTGGTAAATAAATCATAAGAGTGTGGTATTGTATATTTATTTATTGCATTTAATAGAGCTTATTTGATGTTAATGCACCTTTAGCGAATTTGGTTTTAGTAATCCTTTGGAAACATATTATTGGCTTATGAGGCATTTTGGAAGTATAAATTGTATGATTTCATTTAGAAGATTTTTTTATCCCAACCAATGATGTTGAATTAATCATACTTTTGAGCATCAGGCCTAAATATTGAGCAAATGCATTTTATTGACTTATATTGACTTATATTGGCTTTTACGTTAGTAGTTAAATAAGTTGTGGAGTTTATTGATTTGATATTGATCCTAATGAGTTTTTGGGACTTTGTCCCGCTTAATTTAAACAATGTCGATATTTGGGTGTGATTTGCATATATTGCATATTTACTGAGATTGCATGTTTTGAGTGTATTGGTCATTCATTTGGCGTCATGTAATCTCGACTGTTGATGCAATTGATCCATAGGAATATGAGTCGGTCGCGTTTGATAAGTGAAGAGTTTTGATGTCCTCATTTGGTGGTCAATGCTTGAGTAAGCGTTGTGGTCGTCTCGGTATTGCGAAGATGAACTCATATTGAACCGTGGGCATTGCAGAGGTGATATCTTATTAAATCGGAATCTAAGACCCTAGGTATTGTGGTGATGAACTCATGAGGAGTTGGACATCGGGACCTTTGTTTTGAGACTTTAGCCTAATAAAGTTGACACTAAGTCATCGGGGGTACTGCAGGGATGAACTCGTGTTTAAAATTTATAGTATGTGGTTCAAATAAGATGCCCCAAAATTTTGAAGGATGGAAGAATCAATCTCATCTACTAGTTTAAAATTTATATTATTAAGTATTTTTCACTGATTAAGATAACTACGGAAAAAATCAAACATCCATATTTATCACCTATTTTTCTATACAATTTTTTGATATTGATAATCATCAATATTTTATCCAATTTCCCACCTTGAAATCATTGTTGATTTTACAATCTACAAATCGAATTAAATCTCATTTTTCTAAATCTCATATGTAAACACGAACATCTATGTTCTTCATTGGTCATTTAAAAATGTAACCAAACGTAGAAAAAATCCCAACAAACCATTATCAGGCAGTGTTAATTATGTGTATATTAGTTCATATGTGAATCCTAACATAGATTCACATATGAATATTAATCACAACTTTTACGTGAATTAATTTGAAACTTATAATCGAAATTCTAAAACAGTGTAATATTCATATGCGAACATGTGAATTATAACATAGATTAACATGTGAATCCCAACATCGATTCGCATGTGACTCCTAAGATAAATTCACATGTAAATCTTAATTATAACTTGTACGTGAATCAGTTTACAATTTTAATCGAAATTCTGAATTAGTTCAAGATCTATATATGAATTTTTAATATACCCTCTACTAATAGTGCAAACATGAAACCTAATCTCAACCCTTAGATTAAGATTAACCCGCTAAGCATCATTAGGGGCATTAAGGGCATTTCATATTTTTATTTATTTTACCACTTTTATTTTCGATTTTCTTTGTAGGTAGTTAATTATGGATAGATTCGGTTTCCCGAATTTCATGCAATCAAAAACAGTTTTTTTTCGATTTTGATCATGCTATTATCGCCGGAATATTTCAGTACCGAGGGTATTTTTTCATATTTCCAGTTTCTGTTTTCAATATTTTTCTGTATTACGAATATGGATGATGATTCCTTTATTTCGGTCATGGAAATCGAAAATCGAGCATCAGTCATTGTTGCCGAGTTCATCGTAGATGATGAAACAGATGAAACGTGTAACGAGTTTGCAGATGAAGGTTCATTAGAGGGAGATGTTGATGAAATCGTGCATGAAGATAATAGAGTCGGTGACATCAAGGACAATGGTTAGTTCTTATATTTTTTAGGGTTGATTCAAATTTGTGTAATTAGTAGATGCGTGAGTAGTTTTAATTTTATTGGATTGGACTTTGTGAAGTCGTCCATGAAGTTTTTTTTCCCGGACCATATGTTAATGGATTTTTAATTTAATGTTTTCTGTATGAGAATTATGAAGCATTATAAGTTATGAAATAGTATATGAAATTTTACATCCATCATTGTATGATCAATTTTTATATGAAACATGAACTGTTTCATAATAAATGTTGCGTTAGTAGTTTTAATTTTATTGGCTTGGACTTTGTGTATTCGACCATGAAGTTTTTGTTTTCCTAGACCATATGTTAATGGTTTTTTATTTTAATTTTGTTTGTATTAGAATTATGAAACAATCTAAGTTATGAAATAGTACATGAAATTTTACATTCATCATTATATGATCAATCATCGTATGAAACATGAACTGTTTCATAATAAAGGTTAATTGTATTCAATTGTGTACATTTTTTTTGTAATATTATTTTAAATAGTTTTCCAATTTCGTAATAGATGTTGTTGACACGTTCGTGACTCCTGGTGGTACGAAGTACTGGATTCCTCGCGTTGACGATGAAATTAAGTTATTGGTTGGGCATGAGTTTTCTTCTATTGAAAAGGCCGAGGCTGCCTATATGAATTATGCGCAGCTTGCAGGGTTTGATGTTAGGAGGTCTAATAAAAAGAAAAATAGGGAAGGGGACATTCTATCTAGGTATCTCCTATGTAGTCGTGAAGGTTGGCCTGAAAAAAAAAAGATAGACTATGAAAGTAGTAGCTGTGATCGTAGAGTGCGTAATTCAAATGTTAAAAGATCGGGTTGTAAGGCATGCGTTAAATTTCGTTTGAAGAAAGAGAGCAATGTATTTGTTGTGTACAAATTCGAAGAAAGACACAATCATGCGTTATATAATTTTCATGATAAAATGCTTTGTAAATCGAGAGGGCAATTGCAATATACCGACTATAGGAACGTCTATAATGCGTCGTCGGCAAGTATTAGTGGTGCTAGGGCTCATTCCATTGAGTTGCTATGAAAGGTGGATACGAGTACGTTGGTGCTACCCCGACTGATTACGAGAATGCTAGAAGGGATATGGGTACATTTGTTGGCAACAAAGACGCACAGATGCTCATAAACTTGCTTGCGAAACGTAGGTCTAAAGTCCCTGATTTTTACTTTGATTATTTAGTGGTGGATCGTGAACTTCAAGTTATATTTTGGGTTGATGAGATTGTGAAGATAAATTTCAAGGAGTTTGGTGACACAGTGTCGTTTGATGCAACCTACCGGACGAACATGTGAAATTAGTTTGTTTATTTAGTCATTTGTTTATATTTGTTTTACAATTGTATGTGTTTATTACGTAGGCATGCTATGAATTTTGTGCCATTCATAGCAATCGACAACCACAAGAGGTCTGTTGTCGTTGCAGCTGCTTTGATTAGTCACGAGAACATCGTTAACTTCAAATGGGTTCTGAAGTCTTTTATTGAAGCACATGGGAAACAGCCTATATTTGTAATAACTGATCAATGCGCAGCTATGAAACAAGCCATACCCGAGGTTTTCACGGAATCAAAGCATCGTCTTTGCATGTGGCACATTACGAAGAAAGTATCCAACAAGGTATTTCTCATGAGTATTTGTTAACTGTATAATTATTTTTTATTCGTTAACCCTATTTAATATTTTAATTATTAGGTTACGTTGCCTGCTGATGTTAATGATGAATTCAAAAGGCGTTTAAACAAGTTGGTTTGGGACTATCATACTACTCCGGATGAATTTGAGTGTGGATGGAATGAGATAGTTGAGGATTATTCGTTGCATCGTAATGAGTGGCTGAAATATATGTTTGACATCCGACAATTCTGGATCCCTGCATATTATAAGGATGACCGTATGTCGGGGCTGATGCGAATGACGTCATGTTCCGAGAGTTCTCATGCATTTTTTCGGTTGTTTGCGTCATTTCGGAATGATCTTGTTAAATTTATTCATGCGTTTGATGCGTCGATAGAAAAGCAACGAAACAAACATCGGTTGTTGGAGTTTGTTACTCGGAATACATTACCTCGATGCGTTACACCAATGTTGATTGAGAAGCATGCATCCAAGGTATACACGTGAACTATTTTTTTTACGTTAAAAAAGAAATTAGTAAGGGGTTATATTTTTGTCGCGTTCAAGATGTTGGTGCCAATCGATTTCGTGTAACTCATCAAAACAAGAAATCTGCTGTTAAGACGACTCATATTGTAAGTGTATTTGACATTATTATTTTAATTATTTGGCTTGTTTCTCTAAGCAAATAAAAACTGACACGACTCTGTGAAATGTAGGTTGTTCACGATCACGACGCGAAATTGATGAAATGTGAATGCATCTATTTTGTACGAAACGGGTTGATATGTCGCCACATGTTCAAAGTTTTATTGAATGACGGGTATGTTACCATTCCTGACTACATAATAGAACGTCGGTGGACTAGATCCTTGGTCCCAGTTGAGATTCAAGCGGCCAAGGCGCGATATGGGGAGGTCGATGTTGAGAAGGAGCGTTTAATAAACGAAGTTTATGCGAAGGTTGACGTTCTTGTTAGTCGTTTGAGGAATGATAAGGAGAAACTATCTGCGTTTTCGGACACATTAGAGAAGATAAAGGTTGATTTTGATGTGGAGAATTACGTCCCTTGTCCAGCAATAGACAAAGTTGAAGCACTGCGCGAGTGTTATGGTGTTGACGTACCTGATGGAGCAGAAATCCTACCCCCATCCGGTATACGAAACAAAGGTTGTGGAACTGGGAAGCGACTTATTGGAGCCTATGAAAAAGCGGCATCTACAGCGAAGCGTGCCAAAAGAATGTGTAGACGGTGTAATATTTTGGGTAATCACGATTCGCGTAATTGTCCAACTCGCTCAAAAGAAGATTGATTGTAGGTTTTTAATTTTATAGTTATCAATTTTTGACGTTGTCTTTTGTTTTAGTTTATTGTGGATTTTTTGGGTAGATATTTAAATATGCTTGGTGTTTTATAGATATATGAAATACTCATTTTTATTTAATATAGATATCTTTTAGTGTTTTAAAAATTTTGTGTGGTTAATTTTTCTTTATGAAAAAAAATTCCACCGGCGTTTCTATTTCGTATTATTTCTTATTTAAATTGTTTTCAAAATAGTTACTCATTATTTAACTTGGGAAGTGGGCCTCATTATTTCACTCCACCCCCCAAGAAACCCTAATCACTCTCCGCACCCTTTCATATATGAAATCGACAGTGGAATTACTTTTTCACATAAGTTCCGTTTCTTAAACAAAGTCCATTCCTCCTCCTAAAATGTCTTCCTCTGATGATGAATCACAAAACCCCCATCAACCCCCTGTTCCACAATACCTTCTGAGGTCTCTAGTCAACCACAACCTCGGTCTATTAGCCGAGAATCGAGAGCTTGAAGCAAAAGTGCACCGTTTAGAAGAGAAGCTGCAGAGAAAAAAGCAGAAGATCAAGCATGAGGAGACTGTTGCCAAGATCCGCAAGAACGACTATGATGAGATATCGGTGAAGCTCTGGGATAAGAATGTTGCTATGGACAAACAGACGAAGGCAATCAAGAAGGTGAAGGCGTGGTGCACATGCAAAGCATTTGATGGTATAGAAGGTGTTTAGGGTGGTATGTGGTATTGAAGGTGTTGATCCTTTTTTGTTGGTATGTTAAATAGTTTATTTTAGGTTATGTGTATGTTTGGATCAACACCGCATGATTATGCTTATGGTTTCTAAGTTGCACATGGATATTTTTGGTTTTTTGGGTTTTTTTGGGGGTTTTTTCTGAAGTATTGATATATATGTTTTAGTTAATCTTGTTTATTTCTCTGTATTCATTTCATATTGAATCATCTTATGGTTTACGTTCAATGTATCTTTCTGAACTCGTAAATTTATATTTCTTGTTTTTATGTTTGAAGATGTCACCAATATTTTCTTATTGATGATGTTGTACTATTTTTAAATTACATCTAACATGTTTATATAATTTTTCATACATTTTACCCATATTTGGTGCTATGTAGTGAAGTGAATAAAGATGAGATCAATGTTATCATCATACACTTTGTAAATAAACCAAAATATGAAACATTATTATATAGGTTTTTGTTTTATTTGTTTTATTTAAAAAAAAACAATCTTATTGTAGAAGTCTACTAATTGTTTCCAAGTATTAAGTTCCATCGTTTTTTTTACCCAACTTGTCGTTATTATGAAACCCATGCACTTCATTTTTAATGGTGCATTATTTATAGTCTGCCATAATATACTTATCATATGCATAGAGGTAACTATGAAACCCCAGCTTTATAGCTTTATAGGTGTTTTTAGTTTTCATAAAGAATGTGAAAACGGGATTACCTTTATTAGTTGGGTTGTTAATGTAAAAATGTATTATCTAAACAAGGGTTTCTAATCACATAGAATTTACATCATTAAAATAAACATTTATTGTAGCTTGAAAACATCGTCATCATATTTTATGAAATTTACTTATGCAATATAACATTAACTTTTTAAATACTACATTTGAAATTCATCTCACCAATCAAGTTGATATACTTCATCATAAATGCAAAACTATGATGCTCAAATGAAACTTTGGAGGAACTTTGAAAAAACCAAACATCACATTAAATTTGATCCCAACAGCCTAAAGAGTAACTATAAGAGTCGAAAACATACCGAATGTTTTAAAAACAACCGACCCATGAAATTAAATAAACAGTTTATAACGTTTTGATATAAAACAACCGTTCCGGAACTCATCATTGCATCTAAAATCCGCGAATTCTTTGCTTCCTTGTTGCCGCTGCTTCTTCTAGTTTTTTCCTCTCTCGTATGCAACAACCATGCTGAAACCCATTGCCTCCCACTCAACAAGGTCTTTCTTTTTGTTGCAATCGCTTAACAAGAGCTTTGTCGTGTACTTCTTTCGGAGGAGTTCAAGCTGTTTATCTTGGCTCGGTCCTTCTTTGCATAATCCGGTGTACCATGTGCGAACTCCACCGCCCATACAAGTTTCCATGTGTCTCATTAGGAATATGCCACTGTCCATCTCGTTCTTGCTCGTTCTCCATGGCATGCATACACGTGTCTTTTCCGTTACCTTGATATGCTTTTCCGCAGGGTGGTTTAGGTTTCTGAGGTATAACGTCCCAAAAATTACAATAAATTTGAACTTTTTTTTATTTTAAAAAATACCATTTTATTAAAACTAAACCATAAGTAATTAAATCCAATTAAACGTTTATCAAAACTTCGTTAAGTTAAATCACCAATTATAAATAACACAGCGGAAATTGTAATAAATCTAAACTTGATGTCTCAAAATAATTAATAATAAAAGTTTTCTCAACGCGCCAGTGTGTACTGTCACGCCTTACTGCCACTCGTACCTGAAATCATTATTTATAGGGAAGGGGTAAGCACGAAGCTTAGTGAATTCAAACACATACGCAGGTAGCAATCATATATACACCACTCCTATCCACACATAGATAGACATCCAACACAAGCAAATCTAATTGTATAAGCAAACTCATGCAAAAACACCCGCGCGTGTATCCTTCGGCTCCCCGAATTCACACCACACTCGTGTAGGCATCCCTCGGTCTCTCCGAGTTCATCCAACACTGGTACACAATTCCTCGGCCCCGCCGAGTACTCGGTCCAACCGAGTTCACACAACACTTGTACACAATTCATCGGTCTCACCGAGCCCTCGGCCCCGCCGAGATGTATACGACACCCATGGCATTATACTAAACATTAATTCAAACTAGTACTACGCACAATAATTCAGTTAATACACACAAACTACCGCAATGCATATATAATCCCTATCCTACGCAGTGAGAGAACTCACCTCGAAAGCGTTGCAGGAGTTCCCAACTGACCACACAAGCTTGCCAACTCCAAAATCACTTCTCGTCACCTAAAGAAGTGCTACAAAGTGTCAACTCGAAGCCTCAACCCTTAATTATAAATGTAAGATTAAACGAGTGATATTCCATCTTTTCGGTCTAATCTGCAGGTCTGTTCGGGACCAGCTTAGCCTTCCCTAGACCCTCTAAACCAGAGATTTATTTTCACAACCAGATAGGTCTAGGTCTTAGCTTTCCAGGGACATATCATACGCGTTCTAACGATTTTCCTACGATTTTATATGATTTTTCTAAAACTGAAACGCAAATCTGGCAGATTCGGACCTGCTGTACAAATGGCTATTTTGCACTTAGCTAGAGGTCGAACCAGGCTTTCTCCGAAACACAAAAAATGTGCCCGACACAGAATGTGAACCGTGGGCACCAGTTTCGCCTCAAACCGAGTTACAACGGGAAGGTTATGGACGAAATAAAAACTGGGCAGAAACGATATCGATCACATAAAATCATAACTTAAGTTTTCGTTTCGGGTTTACGCGATCGGGTCACGGATTAGGGTTAGCAATTAGGGTTTCGTGGTCACTAGGGACTGGACTCAACCGCACACCACCCACTGCCTCCCTCGGCAGTGGTGGTCGCCGGCGGCGGCGGCGGCCGGCAGTGGCGGCGATGGTGGTTTACGAAAATCCGGCGAAGACAAACGTACGACTTGACCACCCTATCTCCGCCTCGCACACCCACCCACGCACACATGCGACCCTAAAACAGCCCACCATCACAGCCCCGGCTGGTGGCGCACGGCGGCGGCAGCCATGGTGGTGGTTTCGTGATGGTGCGATGGCAACGAAAAAACAAAAGAGAGAAAACTTACCTCGCGACGAAAACCCAACAGTGATCACGACTCCGGCTCCCTCTCTCTCTCTCGATTTCTCCCTCTCTCACTGCACTCTCCTCTCGCTGCAGCTCTCTCTCTCGCTGCACCTCTCTCTCTCTCACCGGCAGCAACCTCGGCGACGGCGCCGGTGGTGGGGATGGCTCGGCGGTGACAGCAGCAGGGAAGGGGAAATGGCGTAGGGTTTTTGGGGGCTGAGTCCTTGCGTGAGGCCAACATAACGAGAAGGGGGGAAAGGGTCGGTCCCTTATGGGCCGATCCATGCAATCACATACAAAACTTTACATTTTAGTCCCTCTCACTAAAAGTCCTTACAATTTGACATAGTTTTACCCAACGTTAACATTTTCGGTCATTCTCGCTAATCCCGTTAGCTTTGGTCTAAATTTTAAAACATTTAAAGTCTTTTCCGTTAAAGCTTCGACTTAAGGAAAACATTAAAAATAAATAAGTATTTTAAATAAAATCCATACCGGGATGCGGGCTTTACAACTCTCCCCCGCTTGAATTAGACTTCGTCCTCGAAGTCTACGTCCGCAAATAGCTCAGAATAGTTCTCCCGCACCTCAGCCTCGGGTTCCCAAGTCCACTCAGAACCCTTTCGGTGTTGCCACTGGACCTTCACCAAGCCAATTACCTTGATACGTAATTAAGCTGCTCGTCGATTTGAATATCCTCGAGAGGAATCACCGCGGACTCATCCACCACACACTTCCGCAGCTGAGACACATGGAAGGTGTTGTGGATCAAACTCAACTCGTCCGGTAGCTCTAAGCGGTAAGCTACCTTTCCTACTCGAGCAATGACTTTGTAAGGTCCAATGTAACGGGGCCCCAACTTTCCCCATTTACGAAACCGAATCACCCCTTTCCAGGGCGAAACCTTCAGCAACACATAATCCCCCACCTGAAATTCCAAATATGATCGTCTCTTGTCGGCGTAACTCTTCTGCCGACTCTGTGCAGTAACTAAACGGTCCCGCGCCATTTGTATCATCTCCGTCGTCTTTAGCACGATATCAGTGCTCCCCAATACCCGCTGACCAACCTCGCCCCAACACGCGGGCGTCCTGCACTTCCTACCATACAACATCTCGTACGGCTGCATGCCAATACTGGAATGGAAGCTGTTATTGTAGGAAAACTCCGCCAACGAAAGGTATTGATCCCAACTACCTCCAAAATCAATAGCACATGCCCGAAGCATATCCTCAAGAGTCTGAATAGTCCGCTCACTCTGTCCGTCGGTCTGTGGATGAAAAGACGTGCTAAAATGTAACCGCGTACTCATCTCCTCCTGAAACCTCTCCCAAACCGGGAGGTAAAACGAGTGTCCCTGTCAGAGACAATCGAAACTGGCACCCCGTGCCTGGCTACAATCTCTCGCACGAAAATCTCTGCGAGCTTCTCCGCCGAGGAGCTCTCCCTAATGGCCAAAAAGTGAGCACTCTTAGCCAGACGATCGACAATCACCCAAATAGCATCATTTCCACGTGGTGTCTTTGGGAGTTTCGTAATGAGATCCATCGTGATCTGCTCCCATTTCCATACCGGAATCTCTAAAGGATGCCACTTCCCATGCGGCCGCTGATGCTCAGCCTTGACTTTCCGACAAGTCAAGCACACCTCTACACACTTGGCTACATCACGCTTCATGTCGGGCCACCAATAATTCTCCCGCAGGTCGCGATACATCTTCGTAGCTCCAGGATGAATAAAAAACTTGGACTTATGCGCCTCGTCCAACAATATCTGCCTGTTCCCACCAGTGAAGGGAACCCAAACTCGACCATATCGCGCCAATAAACCCCG
This sequence comes from Saussurea involucrata, assembly GCA_033807775.1. NCBI lineage: Eukaryota > Viridiplantae > Streptophyta > Magnoliopsida > Asterales > Asteraceae > Saussurea > Saussurea involucrata. The sequence goes on along the minus strand of CM066321.1, from coordinate 70,536,026 downwards.
ACTATCACGGACAAAATTGGAGTTTCTCCCGAAACTCTCTCGCGATTGGCATTCTCGTCCCGAACTGCCACTCCCTGAGCACTACCTATCGACTCCAGGAGAGGTGCAACCACTGTTAACCGTTGACATAAACCCCATAGTGGTTCACCAACCGGATGTCGACTAAGTGCGTCCGCAACGACATTCGCTTTACCCGGGTGGTAAAGTATCTCGCAATCATAATCCTTGACCACGTCAAGCCACCTCCTCTGACGCATAATGAGGTTTTGCTGGTCCATCAAGTATTTGAGGCTTTTATGGTCAGTGTATATCGTACACTTGACGCCATACAAGTAATGCCTCCAAATCTTGAGGGCAAACATCACTGCTCCCAACTCTAGGTCATGAGTCGGGTAATTCGCCTCATGAGACTTCAACTGTCTTGAAGCATAAGCTATGACCTTACCGTGCTGCATGAGCACGGCGCCCAAACCTTGGTGAGAAGCGTCACAATATACCACCAAATCCTCCATACCCTCGGGCAAAGTCAACACCGGAGCCTCGCATAAACGCGTGCGTAGCTCCTCAAAAGCCCTCTGCTGCTCTTCACCCCAACTAAAAGCCGCAGATTTCTTCGTCAAATGGGTCATAGGTAAAGTAATCTTGGAGAAATCCTGATTAAATCTCCGGTAATACCCTGCTGACCCAAGAAAACTCCGTACTTCAGTGGGAGTCTTCGGCACTTCCCACCGCATCACTGCTGTAATCTTGGTCGGATCGACCATAATACCATTCTGGTTCACGACATGTCCTAGGAATTGGACCTCTCATAACCAGAATTCGCATTTGGAGAACTTAGCATAAAGCTTCTCCCGCCTCAAAACCTCCAAAACTTCTCGCAAATGCATCTCGTGCTCTTCCTTTGTCTTTGAATATACGAGAATATCGTCGATGAACACAATCACCGACCGATCTAGCATCGGGCTCTACACCCTGTTCATCAGGTCCATGAATGATGCTGGTGCATTGGTGAGCCCGAAAGGCATCACCACAAACTCGTAATGGCCATAACGTGTACGAAAGGCCGTTTTCTCCGTATCCTCACTCCTCACCCGCTTCTGATGATACCCCGATCTCAGATTAATCTTAGAGGACCACGAGGCTCCCTGAAGTTGATCGAACAAGTCATCGATCCTTGGCAGGGGATAACGATTCTTCACCGTAAGCTTATTCAATTCACGGTAGTCTATACACATCCGTTGGGACCCGTCCTTCTTCTTCACAAACAGAATCGGGGCTCCCCACGGTGAACAACTCGGCTCGATGAACTCTTTCTCGAGTAGTTCCTGCAACTGAGTGTACAACTCCTTCATTTCCGGTGGAGCCAGGCGGTACGGTGCCTTGGCCACCGGAGCAGCTTCCGGAATCAAGTCAATGCGGAACTCCACCTGTCGCTCAGGAGGTATCCCCGGTAACTCATCGGGAAATACGTCAGCAAACTCCCGTACAACTGTCACATCCTCCGCAGTCTTCTCCTCTCCGTCGACGCGCGTGTCGATCATATACGCCAAAAATCCCTGACCACTGTGCTGCAAGTACCTCCGAGCCCTCGCAGCCGAACATATTGCTGAGGTCCGCCTGGGCGAGTCACCCTGAACCAGCAGTCCTCCCCCGCTTGGGGTTCGACCTCGTACTTGTTTGTGACGACAAACAATCTCAGCATCAAAAGCATCCATCCAATCCATGCCCACAATCACGCACAACTCCCTCATAGCGATTGGAGTCAAATCGATAGGAAATCTCACACCAGAAATTTCCATGGTGCATCTCCGATACACGTCAGTAACCGTCAAGGTCCTGTCATCAGCAACCTCGACTACAAGTGGACAGCCTAATCGTCCCACACTACAACCCAAATGCTCACTAAAGGTGTGAGATACAAACGAATTAGTAGCCCCGCTATCAAACATCACCACAGCAGGCGCCGAGTTAACTCGGAACGTACCTGATCACACAATTTCGGTAAAATGTAACTACATTTATCACCTTCTTCTTCCGCTACTATCCCTGGCTTAAACCCACCGCTCCTTTGACTCGAGCGTGAGTCCGAAAACCTCGTTTTCTTTTGAACAGCCGAAACTGGTACCACGGCCTGCACCGTTTTCCTCTTCTTAGCCTGCGTCTCCAGCTCAAGTTCCCGCCTCCGGGCAGCCTCCAACATCGCAGCAAGTGAAGCATACTGCGCAGTACTCACGAACTCTCAGATCTCGGTACGTAACATATCCTTGTACCACGTCATCGTCATGTCCTCGGAAGCAGCATACTGAGGACAGAATAGTGCCATCTCCGTGAACTTCCGGTTCATCTCCTTCACCGTCTCTGTAGACTGAGTGAGCTCCAATAACTCCTTAGCAATCCTCTCCATCTCCACTGGAGATACATACTCTGCACGGAACCGCACAACGAACGCCTCCCAGGTCAACGTAGTGCACTCATTAAGAGTCAAAGCGGTAGCACGCCAATCTTTCGCTCCGTCTCGTAACAGATTCACCGCGAAGCGAACCTTCAAGTTCTCAGGACAATAAATCCTGCTATCTATGCTCACGCTCAACTCCTCGGGTTCCCCGTGACTTTCCCCGACTCGAGCACGGATCCTGTGCTTCAGATAGTAGGAGCCCTACTACTACCTTCCACACCTATCCTTACTCGTTTCGAGTCCCGTCCCGAAGTGCCCAAGTAGTTTCTTGCCAACAATTAATCCCATATGCCCGTACCAGCATATGACAACACCCTTCTAGCTCCCTAGGAATTTCACCCAATTCCACTACCCTTGCTATGACGAAATCCCCACTAGTCATGACGAGTCGCCTCGCGAATGCACAGTCGCACACAGTGTAAAACCAGATAGACATTCGAATATAAGATTCTATCCTACAACGGTTGGACTCAAACAAGAGCTGCGCAATAGAACTAAACCCGACATTCTAAGGCTATTCGGTTCCTACCGCATACAACGTATAGTGCATTCACTTAACAACCTATCAAGGCTAGCATAAACTCCTATTAGCAAGCAACAAACATGCAGTACAGTGTAATAAGCACCAAGCAATCTAGCATACATACTCCTATGTTCTAGAAAGCAATCTAGCATACATACTCATATGTAAACACTCTTCCCAGCTCCCTAGGAATTTCATTTCATCCCACTACCCTTGCTACAACGGAATCCCTACTAGCCATAACGAGTTGCCTCGTGAATACCCAGTCGCATGCAGCGTGAAACAAATAGACATTCGAATACAAGATTATATCCTAGAACGGTTGGACTCAAACAAGAGCTGCGCAATAGAACTAAATCAAATATTCTAAGGCTATGTGATTCTTACTGCATACAACCTATAGGGCATTCACTTAACAACCTAATATGACTAGCATTAATTCCTACTAGCAAGCAATAACCATACAGTACAGTGTAACCAACACAAGCAATCTAGCATGCATACCCTATGATCTAGAAAGCAATAAATACACTAAGTACTGTACCTTTTCCCTTGGTTCCGGCTGACTGTACACACTGCGCCCTCGATCACCGTTTCTCAAACGGGTTTTCCTTTCTTTTATTTTTCAAAAATTTTAAGAGAATAAATTCATAGCCGCAACTTGAGATCAAACACACCGAGATGTGTTTGATTCACTCAAGCTGTGCTCTGATACCAACTTGTAACGTCCCAAAAATTACAATAAATTTGAACTTTTTTTTTTTAAAATACCATTTTATTAAAACTAAACCATAAGTAATTAAATCCAATTAAACGTTTATCAAAACTTCGTTAAGTTAAATCACCAATTATAAATAACACAACGGAAATTGTAATAAATCTAAACTTGATGTCTCAAAATAATTAATAATAAAAGTCTTCTCAACGCGCCAGTGTGTACCGTCACGACTTACTGCCACTCGTACCTGAAATCATTATTTATAGGGAAGGGGTAAGCACGAAGCTTAGTGAATTCAAACACATACGCAGGTAGCAATCATATATACACCACTCCTATCCACACATAGATAGACATCCAACACAAGCAAATCTAATTGTATAAGCAAACTCATGCAAAAACACCTGCGCGTGTATCCTCCGGCTCCCCGAATTTACACCACACTCGTGTAGGCATCCCTCGGTCTCTCCGAGTTCATCCAACACTGGTACACAATTCCTCGGCCCCGCCGAGTACTCGGTCCAACCGAGTTCACACAACACTTGTACACAATTCCTCGGTCCCACCGAGCCCTCGGCCCCGCCGAGATGTATACGACACCCATGGCATTATACTAAACATTAATTCAAACTAGTACTACGCACAATAATTCAGTTAATACACACAAACTACCGCAATGCATATATAATCCCTATCCTACGCAGTGAGAGAACTCACCTCGAAAGCGTTGCAGGAGTTCCCAACTGACCACACAAGCTTGCCAACTCCAAAATCACTTCTCGTCACCTAAAGAAGTGCTACAAAGTGTCAACTCGAAGCCTCAACCCTTAATTATAAATGTAAGATTAAACGAGTGATATTCCATCTTTTCGGCCTAATCTGTAGGTCTGTTCGGGACCTTCTTAGCCTTCCCTAGACCCTCTAAACCAGAGATTTATTTTCACAACCAGATAGGTCTAGGTCTTAGCTTTCGAGGGACATATCATACGCGTTCTAACGATTTTCTTACGATTTTATATGATTTTTCTAAAACTGAAACGCAAATCTAGCAGATTCGGACCTTCTGTACAAATGGCTATTTTGCACTTAGCTAGAGGTCGAACCAGGCTTTCGCCGAAACACGAAAAATGTACCCGACACAGAATGTGAACCGTGGGCACCAGTTTCGCCTCAAACCGAGTTACAACGGGAAGGTTATGAACGAAATAAAAACTGGGCATAAACGATATCGATCACATAAAATCATAACTTAAGTTTTCGTTTCGGGTTTACGCGATCGGGTCACGGATTAGGGTTTCGTGGTCACTAGGGACTGGACTCAACCGCACACCACCCACTGCCTCCCTCGGCAGTGGTGGTCGCCGGCGGCGGCGGCGGCCGGCAGCGGCGGCGATGGTGGTTTACGAAAATCCGGCGAAGACAAACGTACGACTTGACCACCCTATCTCCGCCTCGCACACCCACCCACGCACACATGCGACCCTAAAACAGCCCACCATCACAGCCCCGGCTGGTGGCGCACGGCGGCGGCAACCATGGTGGTGGTTTCGTGATGGTGCGATGGCAACGAAAAAACAAAAGAGAGAAAACTTACCTCGCGACGAAAACCCAGCAGTGATCACGACTCCGGCTCCCTCTCTCTCTCTCTCGATTTCTCCCTCTCTCGCTGCACTCTCCTCTCGCTGCAGCTCTCTCTCTCGCTGCACCCCTCTCTCTCTCTCACCGGCAGCAACCTCGGCGACGGCGCCGGTGGTTGGGATGGCTCGGCGGTGACAGCAGCAGGGAAGGGGAAATGGCGTAGGGTTTTTGGGGGCTGAGTCCTTGCGTGAGGCCAACATAACGAGAAGGGGGGAAAGGGTCGGTCCCTTATGGGCCGATCCATGCAATCACATACAAAACTTTACATTTTAGTCCCTCTCACTAAAAGTCCTTACAATTTGACATAGTTTTACCCAACGTTAACATTTTCGGTCATCCTCGCTAATCCCGTTAGCTTTGGTCTAAATTTTAAAACAATTAAAGTCTTTTCCGTTAAAGTTTCGACTTAAGGAAAACATTAAAAATAAATAAGTATTTTAAATAAAATCCATACCGGGACGCGGGCTTTACATGAGGTGGCGAAGGAACATTGTATGCTGTTTTCCACAAAGTTAGTTTACAAACAAACTCTTAAAAACACGTTAAATTAAATATTCATAGTTTTTGGCTCCTACCAGGATGTGAACATCGTAGTAATACAAGCCGTCAACATCTCCTTCATCCGATGTGTTATCCAAAATCTCTACTGTGTGGTACTTTAAGTCGAAGACCACACAGTAGAAATATTGTCTTCTCTTCATTGGTACAAAAACCTGTTAAATTATTTTTCTCATATCATGTTATACCAAACAGACATTAGGTTTCCCTATCCATATTACAATTATTTACAACTGTAATGAATTCTTTCATCGCTTACCATATCTATGTCTTTCAGATTTATTCGGTTTGTGTTGAAATCGCATGCTTTTGCAAAGTTACGCGAAAACCAACTGAATCTTGCATTAAAGTCGTGCATTTCATATAGCAAAACCCCGTCGTAGTTTATTAAGTTTTTACCTTTTATGTTCTCAAGTTTTGACAATTACCGTTGTTCCTGTTTTCACGAACATCCTTCTTCGTGAGGATATACTCCGTAGACGCTCCTCATTGTTCAGCACGCTAGCCTACCCATCTAACACACTCCTAAATACGATTTTGCGTGATGCAAGTGTCTATATCACAACCCTACTTATTGTTTGGCCCGAATCGGTTAAGAATACTATCTCACTGTCAAACAATACGAAAAAATACTTTAAACAGTAAAACAAAATGTAAATGTTTCCGTAAGTGCATGTAACAAAATTAATGCACGGTGTTTGAATGTTACCTTGGAACTCCATTGCCCGAAATTGCCCATTCATGTATTTTTTTTCTCCTCCAATGTTATTCATTTGCCTAAGATTACTTGTCTTTTCACGTACGACGATTTCATTTTATCGCCCAACTTTGTCTCTCTCTTCCTTATCCTCTTTTCTTCGTTATTTTTTTCGCACACGTTTTTTCCCTTATCCTTCACACCCCCCTGCCAAAGGCGTTAACTGTGTGAAACCAACATCAAAACTTGGTGCAGATTCGTCCCTTATATGAACCACGGTCGATGTATCTGCTTGATCCTTTTTTGAATCCACATTCTCGTTTAAGTTTAGCCTAACTGTTTCGTCAATTATCCCGTATGTTGTCTGACTATACCATATTTGTGATAACGGGCTTTCTTTACCCGAAGAGTCGTTATCAGTGAAACCAAGTTTAACCGGCGTTACTACTCCTACTGTATGATCTTCGTCCACATTGTCGCGAACTTCGTCTGTTTTACCTTGCTCACAATCCTCAGTCTCCTTTTTCGCTGGTATCGTTTCCTCGTCTGTAAAGATGCTTCCCAAACTTTCCTTGTAATGCGTGAATTGATCCTCATATGGGAATAAACTTGACGCCTCTTGTATTAGTTCCTCAAGGTCCCACTTTGTGGCGTACAACTCTAAGAACTTCACGTCTATCCGCTCCATGTAGTCCTGTCAAATGTACATGTGATTATTTGGGTTGTAGTATTTATATCTTATGAAATACGAAAAACACGCTTTTTTTATGGTAAAAAAATATTTAACGATTTTTTAGGATCTACCCTGCTAAGCTCCTCCTCATCATAACATAGTCCGTCCTCGTCCTCGTCTCTGTTGACTCCACTTGTTCCTATGTCTTGAAAAACAATCCCTTGTTGTGTTGCACAGTGTGTTTTTCCAGCCAGTGATTCTTTAGGTTCTGCTTCACATGGTATATCATGCCCTTTTGCGTTCTCTATATCTGCTGCAATCGCGAATGTCGATGGTCCTTCCTCTTCAACTTTTTGCGTACACGAAGGTGGTATAGATTCGTCTTCTGCATCCCACGTAATGGTTGCCATATGAAGCCCCCCGTTGCGAATCCCCTCGTTCTGCCTTTTCCTGAGCTTCTCCATGTCCCATTCCTTTGTTGGCAACGAGATACTGGTCACACAACCGGTGTTAACTCTTGTGCTATGTACGTACAGAAGCTGCCAAAAAAAGTAAGTATATGAATTATATGTTATCTTAAAGATATTGTACGGAAAATTAATTAGTTACCATACCGTAAGGAATGTCAGGGGCCCACAATAAAAGTTGTCGTAAGTGTCTCGTCTCCAGTTGCGCTTGCTTCGTTCCACACAGTCGCAAATGTATTTGCACCAGTTTATTTGACTGATCATGCTTACGTCCTTAATTTTAGACATGAACGATGTGTTGCATCCTCCGGTTGGGCTACATTCACCCATTGAATTCACGAATAACACGATTAGATTCCATTTAAACTCATCACTGACGCTCCTTGTTTTTATAATCGCATTACTAACATCTGTCGGCCTCATTTTATCCTTTTGGTATGCTTTCTTCCACTTTTCATAACAATGCATTCCCTTTGGTGTTATGTTTATAGTACTCAGATCGATGCCTCCTGTTGGAATTCCGAGCACTGTATGAACTGCCTTTTCCGTTATCCTAATCACTGAATCTCCCACCCTTATTGCCATACTCATTGTGTCTAAGTTATCCACAACGAAATAACCTAGTTTCGACGGGATACCGTCGACTGTCATTCCCAAAAGTGATTCGGAACCCATTTAGCATAAGCATTCTTTTTGTTCTTGTTCAAATCGGCAAGCGTTGATTGCAGGATCATCGGTGAAGTCCGTGTCCTTATTCCTCCCACATTTTCCCGCTTTGCTGGCTTAGTTTCTTTACCTTTTTTGAGCTTTTTCGTTGCAATGCAGCGTTCCTTACGTGCATCTAGATTATGATGTGGCTTCGTAACAAAGTCGTCGTCATCCCCAGGTTCTGTCGGAAAGAATGATATTCAAAGACAATTTTGTTTAATGAAATATAATGTAATTGCAATCATAACAAACATAGCAATGATGTTTATTCACCTTCACCATAACAAACAATGTCCATGCTTATTGGCCTTGGTCTTTTTCTTGTTTCAATCTCCTTTTTTGAAGAGCTTCTTGTCTTCCTCTTCTCCACTGCTATGTCACATGTGAAACCAATCAAATATTCAATCCAGTTTATGAAACTATTATCCGGTAATGGATTTAATATTAATTTAACTATAAGTTTCATACCTTGGTTGCCTCCACCGTTTCCTTCATCTGCTAATGCCATGGTACTAAACCCCCTATCTAGTTTGTGTAATATGTTTGACAAATCTACAATGTTCACATATGAAATTGTGAAATTGGATTAAATTCCAAAAATGGTATAATTGTTTCATTCAATTTCATACCTTTTTCAGGGAGCTTCATATGTTTCTCACCCAAATCCCTTTTCCCTGTACTGCTTCCTACTGTACTCAGAATGTTAGATGAACAAATTCATAATCTCAACAGAAGTTTATTTCATGAAAATAAATGCACATCCTCTACAAACCCTTAAAACAAATTCCTATGTATTTTGCATTTCAATTTCATATATGTTCATAAACATCGACAACAAACAAACAATGGCAGGCACACGAATAAAGAACAACAACCTTCGCACGACTTTCAAAGTTAATACTTGTAACTTTTCATACATGTGTACTATACTATTAAAAAGGTTACGAATTTCATACCTTCAATGATCGAACATTATTTGGTCCCATACACTAACTCCATTGGATTGTGTGTCTCGTCTCTATCAATGACACCCGATTTCGTCTCCATTAATGCTTTCGTATTTTTTTCCCTAACGGTTAGTTACACATATCGGAACATAGATTACATTATAATTGACAAATAACTTTAGGAAATTATATGATTCGAGTACCTTTTTCTTGTGTCGTTTCCGTTGATGTGCCGTCAAGACACATTGGGTTATCTGGTGTATTCTTGAAGTTTGAAAACGAGGTTTTCAGACGTATTCTCTCGCTTGGCCTTTGAATTGTTAGGGTTCTACGTTTTTATAATTGATTAAGATCGTTGATTTCGTAAGAAGGTTCATATATTGCAACAAATTATTCGAAATCTAACCTCTTCTTGGCGCAATTGCTCCATTGTCCGCCATTTTTTCTTCAGTTTGAATTTTGTTGTTGTGTTGAGTTTCACTTCGTTTTTCCAACTTACAAGTTTGTTTCACAATATCTTTAGCGGAAGCACTTAATTTTGTATTTTTTTCCGGCTAAATCGGGGTTTGATATCACCGGAATTCAAATCAAGCCCTAATTTGTCGCACACGAGAATCTTTCCAAAAGTTATTCATACGAGCGTTTTACCAAAATACCCTTTCATACTATTGCAGTTGACGATCGTGCCCTTAATTTCATATTTAATTACTGCTTCTGCCACCGCGTGCTTATGAACCATTGATCAGTTTAATTAAAGGTCCAGATCAGGTTTCATTGGTTTCATCTTTTTGACTAGTTTCATATTAAGGGCCCTCTATACACATATATATATATATATAGGGTTGGTTTTCGTTACAAACCAAATAGATTGTACAAACTATGCAAACCAATCTTAGTCGTTCATCAACTCTGACCAATATCTAATTTTATTATGTTTCCTAATCTAAAGTCATGATTATAATTAATGAACGTTATCATCTTCCATATATATCACAATCATTATTAATGAATCATAATAATTACCATAAATATATATGTTGTTTCCTAATATAGTGGTTTATTGGGTTTGTACAATCTATTTGGTTTGTAAATGAAACACACCCTATATATATATATCATGAATCTTAAACTAAAAATAATGAAATTCTCGTTTAGTTGGTAGAATTTATTTAAATAAAATATTGATTATATTATAGTTTGATAAAAAATAAAATAAAATGAATAAACTATTTTTTATTTAAAAAAAGTTGGGTAAATTTTATGAAAATTGAGTCGATTAGTGATTTGATGAACCGCTTTAGTGATTTAATTATAGAAGGGTAGATTCGAAACTTTTACAAATACGCGGGACGAGTTCATATGTAAACTTGTGTGATTCACATATGAACTATCTGTTCATATGTGAACCCATGTAATTCACATATGAACTTTTTTTAACTAATTCACATATAAACCTTTGTGATTCATATATGAACTCTTTTTAACTAATTCACATATGAACTTTTGTGATTCATGTATTAAGTAATTAACTTATTCACATATGAACTAATTAACTTATTCACATATGAACTAATTAACTTTAGGTTCATATGTGAATCAATTGAACTATAACAGATTCACATATGAATCTGTGTGATTCACATATGAACTAATTAACTGACTCTGATATGAATTAATTAACTGATTCACATATGAACTCGTCCCGCGTATTTTACGAAACTACTCATCTATCTTGTACAGACCACGTGCAGACCACGCGAGTAATTATCCGTTGTTTCTCGGTCAAAGCCGCAAATGTTGACCGAATGAATGGCTAAGATTACTTCTTTATTTCACACACTTAACATTTATCAATTGAACCTCTCCCTATATATATATATATATATATATATATATATATATATATATATATATATATATATATATATATATATCATGAATAGTAAATTTAAAATAACAAAATTCTCGTTTAGTTGGTATCATTTATTTAAACAAAATATTGATTACTTTATATAATGTAATTTGAAATAAAATGAATAAACTATTTTTTATTTAAAAAAAGGTGGGTAAATTTTATGAAAAATGGTCCAGATTAGTGATTAATTATCAAAAGTTTTAAACTGTCCCCACTAATTTCCTTAAGTTCTTTAAATTAGTCACAATTTTGTCTATATTTAGATCTTGGTGATTGAAAAATCACATTTAATTGTTAAGATACCTTCTCTTCTCACCTTCTCAAAAAATTGAGCTTCTCATTTAAACCCTCCCCTATACAGGAGTGTTCATTTGAGATCCTTACAATACGTGAGATTAGTGAGAACCATTCTAGTCTAGGGGTGATCATTAGTTTAAATCCAATTGATTTTAGGTGGATCCCATCCGATTCAATCATCCAATAGATGATGGAATGTCATCCAATTTGATCCAATTCCAATTACCACTACTCAGTGGATATATGATCCAATCCAATGGATGATTGGATCAGTCAATCCATCTATTGGATATTATAATTGGTTATCCATTGGATCCGACTGAATCCATCCAATATTTTGATAAAACTGGAACCAATTAATCCACAAATTCAACCATTATTCATATTTTTTTATAAAAAACCCTATGTATAAATATCAAATAAAACAATATCATAAAATGATAATAATGTTGTAGGATAAGTGTGTCATCGTCTAAAGGATATGACGATATAGATAGAGATAAACATATTAGAGATAAGTTAGATCTTATAGTTATCTACTTGTATCTCATCCCTATTTAAAGAGCTTATGATTAATGAGAATTACGATTCATTCTCTCCATTCTATTGTGTTCTATTTAGTTTTCCCTTTAACACGTTATCAGCACGAAAGCTCCACCGATCAGTCCGTCGATCAAATTTCGAGTTTCAACTTCATAAATCTATCCCTCCATCGATGCTACAATCCAAGTAAGAATTCTTACACATGCATAATATATTAATATTTATGTGGCGTAATATTCATGTCATGAATCATAAACCTCTCTCGGTCAATTTTATGTTTTGAAGAGTTTATATGCATGTTGGCTTATTTCTTCATATTTATTATATAGTAGTTAGAAAAAGATGGATTACAGTTTCACGAGTTTGAAAAAGAAAGAAACATATGATGCAAATGCCCTAAATCTAATGACTAGCAAACCTCAAATTAGATTTGACTGAGTTGATAAAGTTTTGGGATTAGCTCTAGTTTGGCCGAAATATTTCTCATTTTTCTGCTTGGTTAGAAGCCGTCGTTATTAAAGATGGGAGAATAGGGTCAGCGTTGGAGCACACCAAAGCATAACAGAATCCTAGAGCAAAACTCTATGTATCTCCGTTTGAAGAACATAAAATATTATCATCTCAAAATTACTCTGACTTAATCCATGAAGTAAACTTTTGAGTGCGGGTTGTTCCAATACCTAAATCACCATTAAGTACTCATGAGCGTTAGTTGCATTCTCTATGCTTCTAACACTCCATGACAGTCTTGAATCACTACTTACTTCCAGGAGTATGACTGACTATGGAGGTTTAAGTAAATTAATACTCAGGAAGTTGGTTCTAAACATGCAAAACAAAACACGATAATAAATTAAATGTAAATGGACGCAATCCAGCATATATTATAATCTCCATATAATAATCTCCAAATCAAATACAATTTATTACGTTTTTAATGCATCAAACTAACAACTAAAACATTCAAGGTATATTGATAATTCTAACACCTATGGCTTCAGTATGATACTCATGTTTGGGTCGAGTTAATGCTTTCGTGAAAGGATCCGCCTGATTTTCTTCAGTCGGCACTCTACTCACCACGATCTGGTTTTCCGCAACCTTGTGTCGCACCAAGTGATATTTCCTCTGTATGTGTTTTGACTTCCCATGGTCTTTAGGTTCTTTAGTCAATGCGACTGCACCTTCGTTATCACAGAAGATTTCAATGGGTTCACTGATGCTTGGTATAACGCCCAGATCACCTATGAAATTCTTCAACCATGCAGCCTCTTTCGCTGCTTCACTAGCTGCGATATATTCTGATTCACACGTGGAGTCAGCCACCGTGTCCTGTTTGGAACTTTTCCAAGTCACGGCCCCACCATTCAACAAGAACACCCATCCTGACTGCGAGCGGGAATCATCCCGATCTGTCTGGAAACTCGCATCAGTATAACCTGTTACTCGTAATTCAACTTTTCCACCATAGACTAAGAACACATCTTTAGTTTTCCGAAGATACTTAAGAATGTTCTTTACAGCCGTCCAACGACTTTCGCCTGGGTTCCCTTGATATCTACTCACCATGCTCAAAGCAAATGAGACATTAGGTCTAGTACATGTCATGGCATACATGATCGATCCTATAGCAGATGCATATGGAATTCGACTCATCCTGTCCAGTTCTTTACTAGTGCTGGGACATTGATCTTTACTCAATCTTATGCCATGTTGCATGGGCAAATACCCTTTCTTGGATTCACTCATATTGAATTTCTTCAATATCTTATCCAAGTATGTACTTTGGCTAAGTCCAATTAAACACTTGGTTCTATCTTGATAAATTCTTATTCCAAGTATGTATGCTGCATTTCCCAAATCTTTCATAGCGAAACATTTCTCGAGCCAGACCTTTACACCTTGCAACATCGGAATATCGTTTCCTATGAGTAGTGCGTCATCAACATACAAGACTATAAATACAACATTACTCCCACTAGCCTTAACATTACTCATCTTCGCTTCGAGAAAATCCAAACTCCTTGACCTTTTCATGAAAACAAAGATTCCAGCTACGAGACGCTTGTTTAAGTCCATAAATGGATCTTTCAAGCTTACACACCTTATCTGGATACTCGGTATGTACAAAACCTTCAGGTTGTGCCATATACACATCCTCATCAAGTTTTCCATTAAGGAAAGCGGTTTTTACATCCATTTGCCATATTTCATAGTCATGAAATGCAGCTATGGCAAGTAATATCCTGATAGACTTAATCTTTGCTACTGGTGAGAAGGTTTCATCATAATCAATCCCTTGAGTTTGAGTGTAACCTTTCGCAACCAGTCTAGCCTTGAATGTGTGCACATTCCCATCCATGTCGGTCTTCTTTTTGAAGATCCACTTACACCCAACTGTCTTGCGACCTGGTGCATGATCAACCAATTTCCAAACTTGGTTATTGTACATAGATTGAATCTCGCTCTCCATGGCCTTTTTCCACTTGGCAGCCTCAGGGCCTGCCATCGCTTCCTTGTAGTTGGATGGCTCATCCGCACTATCAAATGTTTTATCACTGACTAGTGTATCTCCTTCTTTTGTAATATGAAAACCATAATAAAAATCAGGAGATTGATTAGCTCTACTATCTCTACTAGTTCTGCGAAGAGGTGGTGGAGGTATGTCAGTTTCCTCAACAGGTGGTTCAACCTCATGTTGAGGGCTAGTGTCAACTATAGGTTCATCATTGGTTGTTTCTTGAATTTCTTCAAGATCAATACTGCTCCCACTATCCTCTTTGGAAATGAGCTCCCTTTCTTGGAAGACTCCCCTTCTAGCTACAAACACTTTGTTCTCAAAAGGTTTGTAAAATATATATCCAAAGGATTTGTAGGGATAACCAATGAACCGACACTTCTCTGCTCTAGGTTCTAGCTTGTCGTTAGTTTCACGCCGAACGAAGACTTCACAACCCCAGACCTTTATATGTGCTAACGAGGGACGAGTCCCAGTCCACATTTCAGAGGGTGTCTTTGCAACCTTCTTAGTTGGAACGAGGTTTAAGATATGAGCTGCAGTTTCTAAGGCATAGCCCCAGAACGATATTGGAAGTGTAGCTCGACTCATCATGGACCGAACCATATCAAGTAGCGTTCGATTTCTTCTATCAGCAACACCATTGAGTTGTGGTGTTCTGGGAGGAGATAATTGCGAAACTATTCCACAATCCCTTAGATAGTCGTAGAATTCATGAGTCAAGTATTCTCCACCCATGTCGGACCGGAGCATCTTGATCTTCTTGCCCAGTTGGTTTTCTACTTCGTTTTTTAATCCTTTGAACACTTCAAAGATGTCCGACTTGTTTTCATCAAATAGATAAATCCATATCTACTGAAATCGTCAGTAAAGGTAACAAAGTATCTCTCACCGTTTCTTGTGGCAGATCTGAACGGTCCACGTACATCTGTGTGGATTAAGTCCAACAGATCCTTACCCCTTTCCATTTTTCCTTTGAAAGGTGCTTTTGTCATCTTGCCAAGTAAGCAAGACTCGCATTCTCCATCCGACTTTAAGCCAAATGGTTCCAAGATCCCATCCGATTGGAGCTTGGCGATGCGTTTCTTGTTTATGTGGCCAAGACGATGATGCCATAACAACGATTTATCCAATTCACTATTGGAGGAACCAACATTTAGAGTTAAGTTATTATTATTTCTACCAACACAAATCACACTTTCATACACACCATTACAAGGAGAGGCTTTAAAATAAAAACAACCATGTTTATAAACCAAAATGCAACCATTATTATTATCAAATTGAAATTCAAAACCATCCTTGTACAATGCATGAAAAGAAATAATGTTTCGAGCCATTTCTGGCTAGTAGCAACAATCTAATAACTTTACTGAAAAACCACTACTAAGCATGAGCTCAAAATCTCCAATCTTGGTAACAACGGCAGTCATCCTGTTTCCCATGATCAGATTCAGCTCCCCATGCTTCAACGTTCTACTTCCCTTTAGTCCCTGGAAATTAGAGCAAATGTGAGTACCACATCCCGTATCAAGGACCCAAGAGTTAGAAATCGAAGTACTATGGAGTTCAATTGTAAAAATACCTGAGGTGCCACACCCTTTGACCTTGTTCATTTTCAAGTCCTCCAGATATTTTGGGCAGCTTCTCTTCCAATGGCCCCTTTCTTGACAGTAAAAGCATATGGCCTCTTTAGGGTCACTTATGGGTGGTATGTCAGAAGAATCAACTTTTCTCTTATGGCCTTGGTTGCGAGGAACAACTTTAGCCTTTCCCTTCCCTTTGGGATGGATAACTTTCTTCTTCTTACAGCCACCTTCCCTAATGGCCAGGACGGGAGCAGTTGAGTGAGCACTTTGGGTCTTACCCATACTTGCTTCAGCAGATCTCAACATGCCATGGAGCTCCATCAAGGTCTTGTTCATATTGTTCATATTGAAGTTCACTATGAACTGTTTATATGCCCCACTAAGAGAGTTTAGCACCATGTCAATGGCAAGCTCTCTTGGGAAATCGACACCTAGATTGCCTAACCTGTCAATGTACGCTTTCATCTTTTGCACATGCGCACATACAGGGGCACCGTCTTGTTGCTTACATTCCATAAGCGATTTTACGACTTGGAACCTTTCTTGCCTCGCTTGCTCCTGAAACATTTCACGAAGCTGCTCATTTAGTTCAAACGCCCCCATGTTCTCGAAACTCTTTTGAAGTTCCGGGGACATGGACGCCAACATGAGACACACGACTTTTATGGATTCCGCGAATTGCTTATTGTATTCAGTTACTGCTTCAGGGCTTGCATCATCATTAAGTATAGGAAGATCCTCGTCGAGCAAATACTCTTTGTCTTCGTACCTCAAGGCAATTCTCAAAGCAGAATCCAATCCAAGTAATTTGGCCCAGTCAGCTTATCTTTACTTAGGATAGAGAGTAACGTAAGGTTGGATGTTGAGTGAGTATGAGGAAGAGGAGGAGGAGGAATATTTTCAGCCATCTGTAGATATAGTTTTATTTTAGTTAGTTTGAAATTTAACCTTTAAAAACAATTATCCAAAATTATTTAACAAGGCTAGGATCCATATTTTACTCTATGATGTGAAAAGGGATGCCGTAATCACATCATAAAGTTATTTAGGTAAACAAATGCTATTTGTTAATTTCATTCACTATGAAACTCCTAGTTCTTTTGAGATTCACCGACTTATGTCAATGGCATGTTAATCTCGACTATGCTTATCTTCTATTTGTGACTGGGATGTCGAGGATCACAAACTAGATGGTGAATCGACCATGCAAGAACACATGGACCCCTCGGCTCAAGTACGCTTGAGAATCACGAGCGCCACATCATTTTCGACTATAGTTTCACATTAACGTGCCGGCAAATCGCACACGCTCCGTTAACAAACTATAAGAATATGTGTGTTCTTTTCATGGGTAGCATAAGACTTTCACATTTCTTAGTATATCTAAACGGGATTTTGTTTTTATACTTCATAGTTAATACTTTTAACTTGTCACATTGACCTATCAAACCTTTTCGGTAATTCCACTAGTCCACACAAGAGGCGGTGAGCATGGTAACGCAGGGCGTTTTAAAAACCATTGACTCATTCGGCAACCATATTATAGGTAACCTCCTTAAACCCCCTTAGAGTGCTTATAGTGAGTACGCCTAGTCTCGGTTTGACTATCAATGTATAATTTAATTTTATATATATAATTAAGGTCTAATATATATATAAATAAATTGAATGGAATTTTAAACAATTTAAAATTATGATTATCTAATTAATTTTAATTAACCATGTGAGGGCACATTTAATAATTAATTTAATATATCGTTTCCATAATTAATTGAATGGAATTTTAAACAATTTAAAATTATGATTATCTAATTAATTCTATTTAATCATGTGAGGGCACATTTAATAATTAATATAATCGTTTCCATAATTAATTCCAATTAAACATGTGAGGACACATGTTAATAATTAATGTAAATATTTGACATACAATTTATATTCACTATATAAATAATGTTAATGTTTATCTTACAATTTTATTCAACTTAAATATATTTATATAAGATAAGATAATATGTAAGATTATCTATTCAATATTTGCCAAAATTGTTTATTGTTGTGTTTTAGGCAAGTTAGGAAACTAGCCAAAAACAATTAGAGTATAACATTGCATAAAAACGACTACCCTATACCATTTAGGGATTTCGATAAAACTTAATCCCTAATAATACAAACCTTTTATGCAATTAAAAAATTAGTTTCCAAAAAATTATGTTTTGAGGTTATGACCATGAAACTCTAACTTATGGATTAAGCAATCCAATGGCCACAAAAATTTGAAATTGATTTTTTTTTGTAACCTCAAACCCAAAATTTCGAAAAACCCTAATCCAACATAAACAGTTTTGCAAATCAAATTGAAACACTTTTGAGATAATATCTAAGAACAATGGCTCTGATACCACTGTAAGGTTTTGAGTAAACATACAACCACATGATATAGGCAACGGAAGCATATTTTAATTTTTATCATCAATGGTTATACAAACTATCAACCTATATGAATACATGCGTTCTAGATAATTAACTACAAAAGATTGAATCAAAACACTTACTTGATTATTGCGATTGTCGAAAACCACAATGATGAATCAAACCTTTTGTAATAACCAGATATTTTATCTAATTTAAAATATTAAAGTTTTATAAGTTTATGTGGGTATTTTATGGAGTAAGAAGTTAAGGGGTAGGTTTTAATTTTTATAATAGAAGTTAGGGGTATGTTTTGACAAGTGAAATAAGTTTAGGGTATAATTGGTATTTAGATGACACCTCATCTTGCTAAAACCGACTTCCTTGCTATTAGGGATGAGGTGTCCATTTTGAAAGTAATATCTAAAAGTGCTAGTGTGTGTGTGAAATTTGGTAGAAAGAAAGAAAGAGATCGAGAGAATCAAGGAAAGAAGGAAATTAAGAGGAAGATCAATACTTAATCTACTGGAGAAGTTCTTAAATAGCTGAAGAATCAGAAGGTAAGAACCCTATATCATCTCATCTTTATGTATATTAGTTCTTAAAAGTTTTACTATAAGTTTTGGATGTGGGTTTTGGTAATTTTGAAAGATATGGTAATTTTGGGTTTGGAATAGTGTTCTAATGGTAGTATAAAACATATCTGCAAAGTTGTATAAACAATCATAGCTTAAAAGTACAAAATCTGGGTATTAGGATGAACAGAGTGGACTGAGACTTGGATGAACATCATCGAAGTCGCAACCTTGAGTTGCGACATTCATGATTGTCGCAATAGGCAATTGCGACTCTGAAGTGAAGTCGCAGTAGACCGTTGCGACTTAGAGTTGGAGTCGCAACAGTGGATTGCGACTTGGCATTGGAGTCGCAACAGTTGATTGCGACTTGGTGTTGAGATCGCAATAGAAGGCTGCGATTTGGGTTGGGATCGCAGTAGTGGATTGCGACTTAGGATTGGAGTCACAATAGTGGGTTGCGACTTCGGGGTGAAGTCGCAGTAGGCGGTTGCGACTTGGTACTGTTCATTGCGATTTTTATTATATTTTAATGGGTTGCGACTTTAGTCAAGGATTTTCTAAGTTCAGTTTTAAGAAGAAATACCTGTTATTTTGTGTAATTACAGATTCTGTGAAGAGTGGTCATACGTGATTTATCTTGGAAGAGCTTTTGGTGATAAACAAACCAGGTGAGTTTTACTTTAAAAAGTATTTTACTGGAATGCATTATGTGAATAACTAATGTTTGATAAAGTGTATGAATATGTCATACGTGGGTGATTATAATATATTGAGATATTATAATTACGTGAGTATTATATAAAAATATAATACGTGGCCGGGATTTGGATCGGTGTGATAAATTGGCTCGCAACCAATTGATATTGGCCATTGGTGGAGGGATAAGGTGGAATGAGACAGGTATGATGTGTAAATCTTATTTGGTATTAATTTACGTGTGATGTATGTGTAATTATACGAAGAGTGTTTCATGTAAATGAATTTTTAATGATTTACAAATGTCAGGGATTTACTCACTAGACCCTTAGGTCTAACCCTCATTTTTTTGTTTTTAAAAATCTGTATTCCAGGTGGTGGTACCAGTAAGAGTAAATGATTAGATTACTTGGTGGATAGCTATGTGGGATGATGATCATTATGAAGTTGATGATGCTTTTGTACTTAAATTTCTGTTATTAGCTATTATCTGATCTAAATGGGATCAAGTTTGTACTGAATTTTATATTGATTAGTCAGACTTTGGGACCAAATGTGTTATGTGAATTATTCTGTTGAAACCATGTTATGAAATATATGTTATATGTACTTTTGGATATGTGGGATGTTACAGATGGTATCAGAGCCCTAGTTTAAGGGATTTAGGTATTAGTATCTGTACCTAGACTTAAACTGCATGTGAAGTAGGATGTCCCTAGTATTTTAGAACCTGGGGATACTAAGTATAAAAGGTAGAAGGAACATCATGTAAGGTAATTTCAAATTACACCAGGCCAGTGTAATTATGATCTTACAGGTGCATGCTTGAACTGGATTACCTTGTTATATGGGGTATGTGCTTACGTGTATATTAACTTTGTTTGAATCTACAGAATGGCAAGTGGCACTAGACGAAAGAATCAAGGAAGAGGAAGGAATTCGGGTAGAGAGAATCCACCAATAGGAACAGGGGGAAGAGGAGGAGATCGTGGTAGAGGCAGAAACGGAAGGGGAACTGGGGGCCGAACTGGAGGTAGAACACAACAGCATGGTACAGAGTATGTTACACGGGATGACTTGACTGCGGAAATGGGGAGATTACAGGATAGCATACAAGCTATGTTCGAACATAATCGGCATAATGAAACTGAAAGACCAAGTCCGGAACACGAAGTTGAAATACCACTTACCTCCACGGTCTTACCGATAATGAAAAGGTGTGACTACAAAATGTTTCTTAGTTGCAAGCCCCCTACATATTCAGGAGATCGGGATCCGGTAAAAGCAATGAGATGGCTAAAAGAAATAGAGGCCATCTTCAAGACGTGTAAATGTGCTGATCAAGATAAAGTACTTTATGGAACTGCAATGCTAAAAGGTGATGCTCTGTATTGGTGGGAGGCTCATACAGAATCGAGAGGAGTGGATGTATATACTACTTTTTCATGGGAGGAATTCGTGTTAGCTTTCACAACACACTTCTGTCCACAAGCTGCTGTCAGACAATTGGAAGAAGAGTTTATGAATCTACAACAAGGGAACCTATCGGTTAGAGATTATACTGTACGATTTTTAGAAAAATCTCGTTTTGCAGGATATTATGTTGCTACGGAGAAGATGAAAATGGAGAGATTCATCTATGGATTAAATGCAGAGGTTCGAAGATTGGTGACTGCCACAGGACCAAATACGTTTACGGCTGCAGTGGATGCTGCAGAAAATGTGGAAAGAGATAACAAGAGAGATGCTGGTGATAAGAGCTTGGGGAAAAGGAAATGGGAAGGACCACCACAAGATTCGAGGAAGCCTAGATTTCAGAGGTTTGACAACCGTCCGTCATTTCGACCAACAGAAAGACTATGTCCAAGATGTAATCGCTATCATCAGGGAAATTGCCAAGTAGAGTCGCGGGTTTGTTTTAAATGTGGAAAAACTGGGCATGTTGTTAAGGATTGTCGAGTCACACGATTTTGCTTTTTGTGCAATTCTCCGGATCACCTCCAATCAGATTGTCCGCGAGGTAGAATACAATCAGGGAGTACATCGGGGAAACCAGCCATTACTAGACCAGTGGTCCCAAGAATAGAACCGCCGAGAACAAGGGGTCGTACGTTCCAAATGACAGCTAAAGAGGCGGAGGAAACTCCGGATGTGGTCACATGTACATTTTTCATAAACTTCACGCGTGCTAAAGTGTTATTTGATTCCGGTGCAAACCGATCTTTTGTGTCTCCCTCCTTTGCTGCTCACATGCATTTAGAGACTAAAATGTTAAAACATGCTTTACTAGTAGACACATCAAATGATAACCAAATGGCAGTTAAAGAGGTTTTTGATTGTTGCATGATAAATATAGAGGGGTGTGGGGTACCAATACAACTATTTCCTATAGAGTTGATCGAGTTTGATGTGGTCGTGGGGATGGATTGGTTAGCTGAAAATCAGGCTAACATAATTTGTGATAAGAAAATAATCAACGTTGTTTTACCTGATAAGAGGGCAGTAGTGATCTATGGTGATCGTAAGAATCATCAGTCCAATCTTATAACTTTGATAAAAGCCCGTAAATGTGTTAGTAAGGGTTGCTTGAGTTATTTAGCCTATGTGATAGATAGTAGGCCTGAAAAGATTAAGCTGGAAGATATTTCCATTGTTAGTGAATACCCAGAAGTTTTTCTTGAAGACTTGAATAGTCTTCCTCCTGTTAGGCAAGTAGAATTTGGTATAGACCTGGTACCTGGAGCCACTCTCATCGCTCGTGCGCCGTACAGATTAGCACCTCCAGAAATGAAAGAAATGATGACACAGCTTCAAGATTTATCCGATAAGGGCTTCATCAGACCTAGCTCTTCGCCATGGGGTGCACCAGTTTTGTTTGTAAAGAAGAAAGACGGTTCAATGAGAATGTGTATTGACTACCGGGAGCAGAACAAGCGTACGATTAAGAACAAGTATCCACTTCCAAGAATTGATGACCTTTTCGATCAATTAGTTGGAGCTTGTTACTTCTCCAAGATTGATCTCAGATCTGGCTACCATCAGTTGAGGGTTAAGGAAGAGGATGTTTTAAAGACTGCTTTTCGCACAAGATACGGCCACTACGAATTTTTAGTAATGCCTTTCGGATTGACGAACGCTCCAGCCACTTTTATGGATCTAATGAATCGGGTATGTAAGCCTTATCTCGATAAATTTGTCATTGTGTTTATCGATGATATACTTATTTATTCCCGATCCAAAGAGGATCATGTGCAACATCTTCGTTTGATTTTGGAGTTATTGAAGAAAGAAAAGTTGTACGCTAAGTTCTCTAAATGTGAATTCTGGTTGCGGGAAGTTCAGTTTTTGGGTCATATAGTTTCAGAGAAGGGTATACAGGTTGATCCAGCGAAAGTAGAAGCAATTGAAAGATGGGAACCGCCGAAGACGGCAACCGAAGTGCGTAGTTTTCTGGGTCTAGCTGGATACTACCGGAAATTTATAAAAGACTTTTCTCGAATCGCGACGCCATTGACCAAGCTGACTCGGAAGAATCTGAAGTTTGAGTGGAAAGCAGAACAGGATGAGGCATTCAGAATATTGAAGGAGAAACTTTGCAGCGCGCCGATATTAGCATTGCCAGAAGGTTCCGATGATTTTGTGGTCTATAGTGATGCTTCTAAGCTGGGTTTGGGATGTGTACTCATGCAACATGGAAAGGTGATTGCCTACGCTTCTCGTCAATTAAAGGATCATGAAAGGCAATATCCTACCCATGATATGGAGCTTGCAGCAGTTGTCTTCGCATTAAAGATTTGGAGACATTATCTTTATGTTCCAAATGTCAAATTTTCACGGACCATAAGAGTCTTCAACATCTTTTTGATCAAAAGGAGCTGAATATGAGACAAAGAAGGTGGTTAGAATTGGTGAATGATTATGATTGTGAAATCCTTTATCACCCAGGGAAAGCGAACGTGGTGGCAGATGCGTTAAGTCGTCAAGAAAGAAGTGGAACAATAAAAGCTATATCGTTACGAGCTGAACTTCTTCCTAATATTTTTGATGAATTACTAAAGTGCCAAATAGATGCTTATCAAGAAGAAAGTTTGAAGTCAGAACGGTTGGTTGGGATATCAGCATTACTTGGGAAAGATGACCGTGGGTTGTTGTGTATGGGGAACAGAATTTGGGTGCCTCGTTTGGGTGGATTACGAGACCGTGTACTACAAGAAGCGCATCAATCTCGATTTTCTATTCATCCAGGTACGAATAAGATGTATAGAGATTTGAAACAATTCTATTGGTGGCCGGGAATGAAGAGAAGTGTTGCTAAGTATGTGGAAGATTGCACTACCTGCAAGAAAGTAAAGATTGAGCATCAGAAACCGTTTGGCCAGTTACAACGTCTGGATATACCAATGTGGAAATGGGATCAGATCACTACTGATTTCATTACCAAGTTGCCAAGAACTTCAAAGGGATTCGATTCTATTTGGGTGATTGTGGATAGATTGACTAAGTCTGCTCATTTCTTGCCGATAAAAGAAACTGATTCCTTGGAACGTTTAGCTAAATTGTACATTAATGAAATAGTAACTCGACATGGAGTTCCAATCTCGATTATTTCTGATCGAGATAGTCGTTTTACTTCTAGATTTTGGAGAAGCTTTCAAAAAGAGATGGGAACGCAGATAAAGTTGAGCACAGCATATCATCCACAGACTGATGGGCAGAGTGAAAGAACAATCCAGACTTTAGAAGATATGCTCCGGGCTTGTATAGTTGATTTTGGGGGATCATGGGATAAACATTTGCCTTTGATAGAATTCGCCTACAACAACAGTTATCATTCCAGTATTCAGGCGGCACCGTTTGAAGTATTGTATGGTAGAAAGTGCCGAACACCTTTGTGTTGGAATGAAGTGGGGGAGAAACAATTAGCTGGGCTAGAAATAGTACAGTTAACGGCAGATAAGATTATTCAGATTCGGGACAGATTGAAAACGGCTCAAGACACACAGAAAAGTTATGCAGATCGACACCGGAAACCGTTGGAGTTCCAAGTCGGGGAATTTGTGATGTTAAAAGTTTCGCCCTGGAAAGGAGTCATACGTTTTGGGAAACAAGGTAAACTCAGTCCGCGGTATATTGGGCCATTTGAAATTACGGAAAGAATTGGTGAGGTAGCTTATAGATTAAATCTTCCGACAGAATTAAGCAGGATTCACAACGCGTTTCATGTATCTAATTTTCGGAAATGTTTAGTTACACCAGACCAAGCAGTCTCACTACCAGATATTCAAGTGGACGAAAAGTTGAACTATGTGGAGGAACCGGAAGCCATAGTTGATCACAAGGTTAAAGTATTGAGAAATAAAGAGATCAGACAGGTAAAGGTTCAGTGGAAACATCATAGGGGTCAGGATGCGACATGGGAATCAGAATCGGAGATGAGAGCCAAATACCCTCATCTGTTCTCTTAACTGAATTCCGGGACGGAATTCTTTTAAGGGGGAGATGTTGTAATAACCAGGTATTTTATCTAATTTAAAATATTAAAATTTTATAAGTTTATGTGGGTATTTTATGGAATAAGAAGTTAAGGGGTAGGTTTTAATTTTTATAATAGAAGTTAGGGGTATGTTTTGACAAGTGAAATAAGTTTAGGGTATAATTGGTATTTAGATGACACCTCATCTTGCTAAAACCGACTTCCTTCCTTGCTATTAGGGATGAGGTGTCCATTTTGAAAGTAATATCTAAAAGTGCTAGTGTGTGTGTGTGTGTGTGAAATTCGGTAGAAAGAAAGAAAGAGATCGAGAGAATCAAGGAAAGAAGGAAATTAAGAGGAAGATCAATACTTAATCTACTGGAGAAGTTCTTAAATAGCTGAAGAATCAGAAGGTAAGAACCCTATATCATCTCATCTTTATGTATTTTAGTTCTTAAAAGTTTTACTATAAGTTTTGGATGTGGGTTTTGGTAATTTTGAAAGATATGGTAATTTTGGGTTTGGAATAGTGTTCTAATGGTAGTATAAAACATATCTGCAAAGTTGTATAAACAATCATAGCTTAAAAGTACAAAATCTGGGTATTAGGATGAACAGAGTGGACTGAGACTTGGATGAACATCATCGAAGTCGCAACCTTGAGTTGCGACATTCATGATTGTCGCAATAGGCAATTGCGACTCTGAAGTGAAGTCGCAGTAGACCGTTGCGACTTAGAGTTGGAGTCGCAACAGTGGATTGCGACTTGGCATTGGAGTCGCAACAGTTGATTGCGACTTGGTGTTGAGATCGCAATAGAAGGCTGCGATTTGGGTTGGGATCGCAGTAGTGGATTGCGACTTAGGATTGGAGTCGCAATAGTGGGTTGCGACTTCGGGGTGAAGTCGCAGTAGGCGGTTGCGACTTGGTACTGTTCATTGCGATTTTTATTATATTTTAATGGGTTGCGACTTTAGTCAAGGATTTTCTAAGTTCAGTTTTAAGAAGAAATACCTGTTATTTTGTGTAATTACAGATTCTGTGAAGAGTGGTCATACGTGATTTATCTTGGAAGAGCTTTTGGTGATAAACAAACCAGGTGAGTTTTACTTTAAAAAGTATTTTACTGGAATGCATTATGTGAATAACTAATGTTTGATAAAGTGTATGAATATGTCATACGTGGGTGATTATAATATATTGAGATATTATAATTACGTGAGTATTATATGAAAATATAATACGTGGCCGGGCTTTGGACCGGGGTGATAAATTGGCTCGCAACCAATTGATATTGGCCATTGGTGGAGGGATAAGGTGGAATGAGACAGGTATGATGTGTAAATCTTATTTGGTATTAATTTACGTGTGATGTATGTGTAATTATACGAAGAGTGTTTCATGTAAATGAATTTTTAATGATTTACAAATGTCAGGGATTTACTCACTAGACCCTTAGGTCTAACCCTCATTTTTTTGTTTTTAAAAATCTGTATTCCAGGTGGTGGTACCAGTAAGAGTAAATGATTAGATTACTTGGTGGATAGCTATGTGGGATGATGATCATTATGAAGTTGATGATGCTTTTGTACTTAACTTTCTGTTATTAGCTATTATCTGATCTAAATGGGATCAAGTTTGTACTGAATTTTATATTGATTAGTCAGACTTTGGGACCAAATGTGTAATGTGAATTATTCTGTTGAAACCATGTTATGAAATATATGTTATATGTACTTTTGGATATGTGGGATGTTACACCTTTGATCTCGCTTCTTGGATGTCAAGGACCAATAGTATGAATCCCTCTAGTGGCTCACACTTAAGAACACCAAAATACCAACAACATGAAGATGCTTAATCACTAAACCCTAAATTAGGGTTTACGATTTTGGGAGAGGGAGAAGGGAGATCGATGGCTCCAAGAGAGATTGAAAAAAAACTCATTAGGGTTTAACCCCTAGCAGTTTATTTATAACCCTCTATTTTACACTTAGCCCCCTTTAACCGATAAGCTTGTTAAAACTATTTTAACCAATTAGTCCCTGCACTTTATATAATTAATCTAATTAATTATATTGCAGCTTATCATCAATTGAACTAATTGCTTTAACTCCCTTTTATTCTTCTGATTGTTTATTTTAGGTCTTAAGGGCAACCCAAAAGGACCCTGCTATTATTAGAAATATTACCAATAGTTAATGACTCTGGACACTATATCCAACAAAAAGCTCTATAATTAACAATTTCAAATTAATTAAATCACAAGATATCGATTTGGATTTTGTCAAACGGGTGTAAATAGCCCTTAGGTTTGTAGGGACTTAAGCAATCCATGTGATTCCCCTACTACCTGGAAATCCAAAAGATTGAGTGATTTCTTTTCGCAAATTGAAACATCGATGAAGTATTATCAACAAAATGTAAGCATACCAAAAAAAATCCAATATTGTTATGATAATGAAGTTTCATACATAAAATAATAACTATAACCACAATCCATTATCTTATCAAACAGAAAATCATATATTATCCTTTATATACGTAAATGGTTGAAACAACTCATCCCAAAATCAACGTCGTAAACTCAACAGAACTTGAGTACCATAAATGGGCATGCAAATCTTCTTTGAATAGGTACAAGAAAATAATTAAAACCCATCAAATGCCCAAAAAATCAACCACGTGAAAAGGTACAAACAAATACCTTTAAGTTTTTATGATGACATATCAGTCATAGATTTCATAGAGACAACCTTCTACTAGCAACCCTAAAGAAATACGGCCTAAAACAGAGAATCGGGAATATTCATGAACAGGTATTTCTCGGGCTAATCTTATAGTGGAATAAAACCCACTTACTACAAAGAGTTAATTGATTTCAACAAAGAAATGATGTTGTCTCAAAAGACATATTAATCTTCGTGGGAAGGAACTCACAAAGATGACATGATTCATAACATTATTCCACCTTTTCATATATTGGTGAACCAATATAAACCGAAACATAACCTTTAGACAAATTCATCAACCTACTGCAAGTGGTTGAGAGATATAACAAGGTTCTTTCTAATAACAATGATAGACATGTTGGGACAAAGAAAATTCTCGAGGTCAATAATGAAATGTTAGAGGTGGAAACAACTCCAAAGAATAGTAAGTTAAATAAAAAAATTCTCACACATGACATCTATGTACCACGTGGACGAAACAGTAGAAAGTGTCAGGGCATGGCAATAGTTGGGAAGCATTTTCCATTCCTTGTAGCAGAGATACAACTACTGCCTAGTTGATAAGGGATAATCAATGAACCGTTTTTTTCTTAAAAAAGGGGAACAAGTAGAAAATGAACTATATCATATTAATTTAAGATTGAATGAGCATAGGTTTCTTTGAAACTTATTTTATATAAATTAATTTATTTTGCTTATGTAAAACTGTAACACCCTCAAATTTGAAACGAGCAACTAACATTAAAATTCCATAAAATCACCAAAATAGATGTAATCACTTCTACAATTCATTCCTTAAAATACCTCGGAATTTAAAACATTACAAGTCTACAATAAAATAACTTAATCGGGTATTACATAACACCATAAGTTGCTAGTCCAAAACTAGATGCGGAATAATTCAATAATCGAGTCACCTCTCGTGCACTTTTACTAGCACTCTCCACTTCACAAGTAGCTAGAGCTACCCCAACCTGAGCCTGTTGCACATGCCGACAAATAAAAAGGGTTAGGCTTACGCCTAGTGAGTTCAAGCATTTTATCATGACTATATAAAAATTCATAAATCGAGAGGAGTGTAGTTTTTAGTCATGATTTCAAAAGAGTTTACTTTAATGACAAATCGCCCATTTTACAACTCACACCATCCCCATACTGAAATCTTTATTATAACAATTATTCGTCATTATTCCAAAACATCCTAAAACATGGATGAAACATAACCCATAACTCATATAACATGGAAAGATAATTCTCATAAAAATGATACGTCACCGAAAACATGGATAAATACAAATACCCAAAACAACACCTTTCGGCGACGGGGGAGACCCGTATACATTGCATGTGACGGAACACTAAAGTGGGTCACCTACTATGCAATAAAACACACCCGTGGATTACTCTCGTAAACTGAGCTCAATCACTCCAGATCTATTGCCCGCGAGACTAGGGAGCCCCCAACTTCAACCACTCCAGGTCTATACATTGGGTCACTCCAAATCCACAACAGCACATTAGGGATTACACCTTACTGCCCATGAGACGACGCCCGACCATCTAGGTCCACGCCTTACTTATCATGGATCCCGATGCCTATCCCGTGCTAAGCACATATATAGAATTACACCTTACTGCCCATGAGACGACGCCCGACCATCTAGGTCCACGCCTTACTTATCATGGAACCCGATGCCTATTTCGTGCTACAAAAGAAACTAACGTCTCGTAAATTGAGCTCAATCAATCCCGACCTCTTGCTCGCGAGACCAAGGGGAAACTCAACTGCCTATGGATCCATGGCTAATAAGGTCTAAATATTACACGACCCCAAATGAATAAACGTAATGCATTCAAAACATGCAAATCTCCAATAACGCAATTCATGACCAAAACTGTCAATCAGGTTGTAGCGCAATGGTTGATCGCCCTAGGTGATGTGGTGGAATAAGACATCTTTAAGTTTCAAAATTGTCAGGGATTAGTCCGGGTTGTGCCTGAGATACCCTTTCCAAAAAATTCATGACCAAAACTCAACTTTGAGCTATCAAACTGGACAAATGTCCCCAAGACTTAATATAAATCAATACTGAGCCACAAGCTCAACTCACTCAAAAGATAGATTATGAAAAGTCACGAAATGACACCAAATATAACAACACACACCATTTGCCGGTTAATACCTCAATTCTATGAAAACCCGAAATAAACCTTGGATCGGGATAACCCTCATTTCCAAAGAGGACTCACACCCTTAATATTCTCAAAATGACCCATTACACTAAAAATGCATTTCCCAAATGGTTTATTAAAATCATTTACACATATATGATTAAACCCTCAAATAGACATCATTTTGAGCAATTAATCTTTTAAAGACAAATTATGGTTTCTAACCATCCAATTTATCCAAAGCCCCAAATATGGGTGCTTTATACATTTATGAAGATAAACACTTCAAAAGAGTTAAACTAACTAAATAACTCAAACATAGATCTTTTCAAGTAAAACACACAAATATTTGGAAAATACTTATTTTGGCATGTACAAAGTTTTCGCAAAGTAACTTGAACTCACCTTGCTAGATTTAAGCTAAATCTAGAGTTTTTCCAACGTAAGCTCCTTTGATGAAGTTTGCATCCTCAAGCCAAAACTTCCAAAACCTAAATTTATGAATTTCCAACCATCAATATCACAATCCAACCATGTAGAATCATTCCCTAAACACTTAGAATCATTTATCCCAACATGTTACACCCAAAATAACCAACACATCGAAACCCTAACTTTCAAAATGAAGCGAAGAGAAGATTACCTCAACCGACAAGTGATTCCACCAACCAACACCCTTGAATCTTCCTATGAACTTCAAAACTCTTTCTAGATCCTTGAAGAGCTCTCAAAATCGGAACCATAGCCACTTGAATCGCCAAAATCGGAGTTGAAATGAGAGAGATATGAAGTTTAGGGCTAAAAATCTCGTATTTATGCTCCAGGTACCCGACCGCGACAATGACACGCGACAATGACACGGTCATTGTCGCTGGTCATTGTAGCTCCGGGGTACCGAAACTGTTTTGGCCATAACTTCTTCGTTATAGCTCCGTTTTCCCTCCGGAAAGAACCGTTGGACTCGTATTTGAATTCCTCATCCAACAAGACCATAAAATCTAAGATTTAACCCAAAATCTTACTTTTCATATTTTTCTTAAAAGATCGGTTTCTCACTGATTCGAAATTATGCTTATCCGAAAATTACGGGTGTTACAAAAACTAAATATATAACCATTATAGATGTAAAGAAATACATCAAAACAAATACAAAACTCTCAATATTCTCCGTTCCGTGTAGGAATGTATCGAGGAGAATTTTTTTAGGACCTCTAATCCTAAAATATAGATTAATATCCCCCCCACCACCATAGTACGTAGACGATGGATTGTCGTTAATACAAGATTGATAGTTACTAAATCACCATATTAATAGAAACGCTGTTAAGATATTCGTATCAATTGAAAATCATTTTATAAGAATGGAAATGGGTATATCAAGTCTAATGATATGAAAGTAACCTATATTAGAGAAATTAATGTGTCAAATTAATGGATTATCTAGGTCATTAAATCATATTTTGTCACCAAAAAAGAAATTTGGGACAATGACACATATATGTTTTGACACGACCACGTGAGACACCATGGTCATGACATAATACTGTGTGATAAAGAACACATATAGACACATTCCCTTTTGATTGAAAGATATAATGAGGCGATTAACCAAATTGCAACTATTGACTTCTACAGTACAAGAAGCAACACCACCATCGTAGTATGCGTCTCGAATACCTAGAAATCTTGTATACCCTGATTCTTAGCCAATACAAGAATGAGACCATCTTAAAACTAAGGACATAATACCAAAATATTCCATTCTTACAACGAATACAAAGTGATATTTATGGACATAAACATCCAAAATGCGGGCCATTAAAGTACTTTATGGTTCTGGTTTCGACACGATGGACGCATGTCGTATTATTGTCCACATGCAATGCTGCACTCCTAGCACTAGCTATATGATTAAGGGCTCACCACCCTGATTATCTCATCAAGTGTACATGACTTGGAATGCTGGAGAATATACATCATAAGAATTTGATAATTATTGCATATGTAATAGGATTAACGTAGAGTTTCCTATACCCCATGTGTATATAAAAAAAGGCCTCGTAGAAATTATCATCAAAAGAATATAGATGGTAGCTAGGGCATTGGTTATGCGCACCAATTTACCCACATCTTTCTGGGGTTATGCAATATTATATGCAGCTTTACTTATTTGTTTTTAGACCTACTACTAGTCAACCAATATCATGCGTACCAGTTGGCAACTAGATATAAGACTGATCTTTTACATACGCATGTTTGGTTGTAGTATATGTGCCAATTGCGCCCCCACAGCGCACCAAAATGGGTCCTTAAAAACGATTAAGTATATATGTTGGATATGAATTTCCAACAATTGTCCGCTATTTAGAACCTTTGACGGGTGATCCTAATATCGCATGATTTGCGGATAGTCACTTTGATTACAGTCTTCCTGTCGTTAGGGGGAGATAGGAAAAAGTATTTTCCAAGGGAACGACAGGAACTGTCATGGAATGTTCCCACTTTGTCTCATTTTGATCCCCAATCTTCACACTGTAAAGTTGAAGTCAAACGAATCAGACTCGATGTCTGATACGTTAAATGTTATTCCAGAAGTGACAAGGTCACACGTACGAGCTGCTAATATACCCGTAAGGTTAAAAGTCCCCAACAGAGGCACAACGTCATTGGAAAGTGCGTTGCAGTCACACATAGTGGAGGTGTGACTAAGGTCGTAGCTACCAAATGGAAGTGGTGGAAGCTACTTGGTTTGATGAATACTATTCTAAAGTAAGAGAATAGTAAGGCACATCCATTTATCATCAATACATAAAACTCTCATGAGATTATCTCTAATTATGTCCATGAATCATCACTGGAGGATGCTCCGAAGTTAATATTGATTCTAGAGATAAAGAAAATCTTAAATGAAATATGAGAGTACATATGAGTCAATGGACAAATCATATATACTCATTGATGATTTATTCGCATATACTATTGCTCATAAGACGATAGAGCATGACGACATCGAACCACGCTCAGTTGAATAATATCAACAAAGAGCATATTGACCTAAAGAACAATCCGGAAAGAATTATATTCCTTGACAAAGGATCGGGTATTTGGTCCGGTAGTGCTAACCCACCAAGTGTAAAGCCCGTAGGACATAACTGAGTCTTCGTCAGAAAGCGTAACGAGAATAATAAAGTCCTAATGTATAAGGCTCTCCTTTGGCGCAAGGTTTCTAGCCTAGTAGTTTCTGAAGGATTGGAAATGCAGCTCATGGATGTGGTTGCCACATATCTCTATCGGGATCTAAATTCAGAGATATATAAAAGTGCTTGATGGCATTATACCAATATCAAGTAACTCTAAAGCATAAAATGCGTTTATAATAAAATTAAAACACTCACTTTACAGATTAAAGCAATCTATGCGGATGTATACCCGCCTGAGTGAATACTTGATTGGGAAACGATATATAAGAACGATGAACTGTGCCCTTGCGTATTTGTTTAGGAAAAAAGTTCCAAATTTTCATAGTAGCTCTATATGTCGATATTATGAACATATTAGACACTCTTGATGAAATAAGAGAAAACACAAGCTATTTGAAATCTGAATTCGAGATAAAAGATCTTGGAAACTTGGTTTTATCTAGATACTTGAGCTACGACACCGAGTTTGTGGAATACTGATCCACCGATCCGCATATGTCTAGAATATGATCAGGCGACCTAATATGGACATAGCACATCCGATTAGCACTCCCATGATCGGTCAAAGTGTTGGATATAAGGAAAGATCAATTTCGTCTAAAGGATGAGGACGAAGAGGTGTTGTGAGTTGGAATTCCATACCTAAGTACAATAGGCGCATTATTGTACTCAACATAATACACTTGACCGTATATTGTACTTCTCACTGAACTTGTCAGCTAGATTTAGCTCAGCGCCAACGCAACGTCATTGGAATGATTTCAAATTAATCTTTTGGCACCACTGACGTGGGCTTATAATTTCCCTACGGAGAAAAATGGATTGATAATAAAACTTCAATACCTACTTAGATTGTGAGCGGCAAAAGTACTGGCTCTTGTAGAAAAACACCAAACAATGCCTTGGTATATATTTGTTGATATTAGATATATGTTTGACTCATATAAAGATTGTTCCCAAACTGGATAAGGAATTATCATATGGAACATGCCGATTGCTTGGAAGTAAACTAAGCAAACCCTTATTAGCTATCTTCTTATATTATCAACAATCTTACTCTCCATGAGACTATTCAAGAGTGTATATGGTCAAGGACTATCATTACACATATAAGAGGATCTAGTAATTTGAGTTTGACCACTATAAAACTTGCATGTATGGAAATAATGCATCATGTATTGAAGAAATGAAAGTAAGATTGTAACATCCCAAAAAATACAATAGGACCTACATATCATTAAATCATAATAATTACCAATCTGGGTCCCGAAATCTCGTTACATCATTTAAAACTAAGGTTGGCGGAAACAACCTATACACAACTGAGAACATACTAGCTTCTATCAGCGGCACCGACACTGTCTCTATCTGCATCTTGTACTCTATTCTGCTCTTGCTCACTTACCTGAGCCCCCTACTATTTGCTTACCTGAAAATGGTTTAGTTTTGAAAAGCGAGGGTTAGACCAAAAGGTCTAGTGAATTCCCTCTGAAAACAACTTTTATAAATAGTATACAAATCATTTGTTAAAATGCATCATAAATCATCACATATGGTACTGCACTGTGTAATGGATCACTTAACCATTCGCGATCGGGGCCCAAGCAGACTCCCCTTTCGCCCTCTCGTATCGGGGCCCAAGCAGACTCCCCGATACCCGTCTAGGAGGAAACGAATTCCAACCTACCATCTCGTCATGCATAACCAAGGGATCATCAGATCCCGAGGCTCATTGATCCCACAGTACAGACCGACATCACATAACATGCACATACGTTTCATAAAAAAAACAATTGACTCCTTATAAATCATGCGCATCATTTCACATATCAAACATTTCTTTCCTTTCATACATTTCAATTCTTAAATATTGCATGCTTGTTAAAACCATAATCAGTAAAAGAATCATTTAACATTTACGTCGTAAAAGAGGTTTAGGGAACTCACCTGATAGCAAACTCCTTTCTATCCTTGTATCTCGTTCCGTCCGTACACCTAATTAATAATTCACAGATTTAATTAGATGAACTCTCTATTCCCATCCTACGTTTCACTTAATCCGATCTCAACTACTCATTTAGGTCCATCCATTAATTATTGGATTTCTTTTATCCTTTATTAAGCCCAAGAGACTTAAGCTAAACTCTAAATCCATCGGCCCAATTAGCTCGATACTACGGCCTGACAGACGAAGCCCAAACCAACGGTCCCGGTATGGTTCGGCTCCCGGTACCCTAACTCCCGGCACTCCGACTCCCGGTACTTGAAATCCCGGTGTCCGAACTCCCGGTACCCCGACTCCTGGTACCCCGACTCCCGGTACTCCGACTCCCGGTACTACGGACTAGCGAACAGGGACGAACCTTATACGTTTCATTGCTCGATTTCTTCCTAATTACTTCGATGAACAAGGTTTTTAACGCAGTTTACTTACATAAAACTTCTGCATAACAAAGTCCTTAAAATCAGAATAATTCTTACTACCATAACAACCCGATTGGATACGATTAAAACCCTCAGGGTGTTCTTAATCCATAACCCAGCTAAAACATGAACTGCGACTAGGGATTTAACTTAGTCATTTAGTGCAAGGAATCATAACAAGGGATGAATTACTTACCTAAAAAAAAGAGAACTCTTCACGCTAAAGATGCCAATCCTTCACTGTCGACTTCTTCTTGTTATTTCTTCTCAGCCGCCAAGGAATTTCCAGGGAATGAATAGTAGTCCAAATACCTAGAATTCTGGTCCCTTTAAAATAACTTCCTCAATTAACAAATATGTCCCTGAGCTAACTTTCAATCTTTTCACTTTAGACACTTAACTTCCAACCTATTAGAATTTCGGGTTATTACAACACTCCCCCCTTAAAAGAATTTCGTCCCCGGAATTCCTTACTTGGAAAAGATTCGGGTGTCCTGCCCACACCAAAACTGACAATTCCCCAAGACAATGCCACTTCTGACTCAGTTAACCACCTCATAAATTCGAAACATGAACATTGGATGCATCCCCTTCAGTTCTTACGGTACTCTAACTCATAGGATACTGTTCCTATTCGATCGGTCTTAACAATAGAAGATTAAGTAAGGCTTCTCATGCATCTTTACTTCCTTTAAGGAGGAACTTGATTAAATCCCCCGCCACAACAACTCACACCCAGAGTCCCTTCATCGTAAAACAATCAGTTCTAGGTTACTTTTCCCCAAACCATAATCGACTATGCAGATAACATTTCCTCTCTCTCAGACCACCTCGACCACAGTTCGTCAACCATCTCTCATACCTTTATTACTACATCACTCCATACTTGCACATAACTAGGGGTAGGAACCTCCAAACCCATTGTTTAAGTGCCCACCTACTCGAATTACACTTGTTCTGAAGCACAGCCATCCCTCGCTGATTGCTACGTTCGTTCAGTCAATAAAACATAACTCCGATTATCCTCACTCAACTGGGAGGGGTAACCATGGTCACACCATACTATTCTCGCTAGCTTTGTAAAGCCCGTACCCCGGTATGTAATTTCTTTTATTAATTATTTTTCTTTCAAGTTTGTTTTATCGTGGTTTCCGTTAACGGGGTTAGTCGAGTTGGGTCTAATCGTTAAGTATCGGAATTTTTGGTTAAGGGCGAGAGGCTTGCAAGTTGAAGGGCTATTTGTGTCAAAGGCCAAAAACCCACATTGGGTTTCGGCCCATGCAGAAAACAAAGCGGTCCATGTGGTTTTGTTGTTGTGTCGTGAGAAGGAAACCAAAAGAAAAAGAAATCGCAAACCCTACGGCTCCATCTTTTGAGTTTGGTTGTTCTTGTTGTCACCGGCCGGAAAGAAGAAAGGACCACCGACCACCACTGCTGCTGCCGGAGCTGTTACCGCCGGAGTCGAGGAAGGAGGGCGAGAGTGAGAGAGGGCTAGAGAACGTCGTCGTTTTGTCGCAAGGTAAGTCCTCATCTCCTTTTCCTTTTTCTTTTCTTTTCCGACGAAGCAACCACCGCCGTACGCCGCTACTGTGGTGGCCGTGCGGGGGCGGTCGTGGTTGTACGCGCTCGGGTGTGTGCGAGTTTGGACAGCCAAGAGAGTGAGAGACGGTGGTGTGAGGGTGGTGTGGGGTGGTGCGTGTGTGCGTATGTGTGAGTGCCGCCGGAAAACGCCGCCGCCGCCGCCGTGTCCCCACTGCCGGAAGTGGCAGTGGGTGGTGCCGTGGCCTAAACCCTAAAACCACATCTGGCCGTAACCCTAAACCGCTAATCCTAGTCGTAAAACCGTTAATCGCATAGCGAAAGACCGTGTTATCATTTTATGTAAAACTGCAGTTTCTGTCCCTGTTTTGTATCGAGTATAACTTCTGCTAGGCATGTCGGATTGGGATGAAACCAGTGCCAAACGTTCCCATTCTGAGTCTAGTAACTTTTCTCTGTTTTGAGAAAAAACCAGTTCGGACCCTAGCTAGTGTCAAATCGTCGTTTTGTACTGAAAGGTCCTGTTTTTCGCTGTTCTGCGAATCGTTTTTGTAAAATCCATATTAAATTATAGAAAAATTGTTAGGACGCGTGTAATACGTCCCTGGAAAGCTAAGACCCGGACCTAGCGGTTAGTTAATTTTAATTGAGGATTTTCTGGGTTTAAGGAGGTCGAAACAGGTCCCGAACAGACCTGGTTTTCTAAGCCAAAAAGTCGTTTTAGCGACAGTTTAATCGTGCGTCATGTTTTAGGGTCCGGGCCTCGTGTTGATACGTTTTAACGTTCGTTTAGGTGTCGGGAAGTGATCTTAATTTGTGGAGCTTGAATTATTATTTGCGAGCTAGGCGCGCTTACGAGGTGAGTTCTCTCACTATTTTTAATATCGGTTACTTTTACATTACGGTAGCACGTGTGTGGTAGCTTTATTTAATTGTGATGTGGGACTAGATAGTGGGGTGTCTAGTGGGACCTTTATTGTCATGTATACGCGGGTGGCGTAGGAACTCGGTGGGGCCGAAGTTTGTATACGCGGGTGGCGTAGGAACTCGGTGGGGCCGAAGTTTGTAAACGCGGGTGGCGTAGGAGCTCGGTGGAGCCGAAATTGTATGCGCGGGTGGCGTAGAAACTCGGTGGGACCGGGTAATGCTTGCACGGTTATCGTGTGGTCGGTGGGACCGACGTATGCCTTTTGGGTGGGATGGTGTAGGTATGCATGTTTATGATTTGTTCGTAGACTTGTATGCTTGTTTATATGCAACTATCTGTTTTAGGGGTAGTGTGGAATAACTGTGTTAATTATGGTGGTTGAATTCACTAAGCTTCGTGCTTACCCTTTCCCAATAAATTGTGGTTTCAGGTACGAGTGGTTCCAAGGCGTGACGAGTACACACTGGCGCGCGTGAAGAGCTGTTTGTTATTAAGATTTACGATTATCATTTTTAAACCATTTATTCCGCTGTTTACTGTTTCTAGAGAATATTTATTATTGAGTTGCAAACGAAACGTTTTGAATGATTTAATGAGTTTAGTTAATGAGATGTTATTTTAAAAAAAGGTTTAAATTCCTTGTAATTTTTGGGACGTTACAAGCTTAAACACTGCACGACCAATTCGTTTAAACATTTCTCACAAGGTCGATAACCTAACTCATCCAGTTATCTCATCCACTTCTTTCTTGTACGAACTCATACACCATTCCCTTTCTCAATACTCTTTCTAACGGTTTGCATACTTAACAGTGACATTCTACACAACACTGCCCCTTTTCGGCGCTACTGGCAAGTTGCTACTTCCCATCTACTTGCTTATTTCTACATACGGTCTTCACTTTCCTACGTTAGCGTGGAGCACCGCCCACCAAACGTTACTTGTTCTTCTCTCTCAACCTTTCCACATGCTGATATCTCTTCCTCATTACTTACATAACCAAACAGTTGCATCCATATCTTAACTTAAGGCATTCAACCAGGTCGTCTTGAAACGACACTAGTGCTCGACGTCACTACCCATTCTTTGATCTCCAACTTTAACTTACTCAGATCTTTCTTTCGCTCATGAGTAATAGTTCACACTCTTTAAAGATTTCACATCTAACCCACAACAATTTGTCTAACACACCCATCATCTTCTTTAAACTTTCAATGATCCCAAAAATACGCTTACTGAGCGACTCTTACAACTAAAAACACTTGGGTTCTCCTTTGGGTAACCACCCACCACCACTCCGTCATTCTATTCCGAACATAATCATACCACAACATCAACTTATACCTACGTGCTCCAATAATCTGGTTAACAAATCGTACATCTCATACGAAACCCCCAAAAGCTTCTATCTGATGCTTTCTTTATCTCTAACATCACATCACTACGACACTAGCTGGTACATTTAACTTGGCAATTAATGCCATTACATATCTATACATTCCTCACTCATCACATCACACTGCAGACCAGATCTCTCATGGCCATTCTTACACAATTCATACTCGCCTTCACATTTTCTCGCATACACAATCGAGTCTATCACGCTACTTTTCCTTTCTCATTCTAGCTGATCTATAACTCCCTAGTTCCCAAATAGCTCAAATGTAATCATTCTTGCTCACTCTTTACGATCCGAGCCCTTACATAAGCTGGGCAAATTCCCCCACTGGACGGTAAAATCTACACACTCGCTTCGCTCGAGTTACATACTTTATCATTCTACGTACCCTCCACACTTCATAAATAGAACGCTTACTCAGATAATAACTTCTCATACTCTTAGCATCCCTACAAGGTGTTCTATCAGCTCTCAACCTTCTGGTTCAAGTCTTCGTCCTCGACCATCTTACACAACTGTAGACGTCTACATCGACTTACAACTTGTAACTACTTTCTTCACTTATTCTTTAACAAGTGTTCCTTACGGAACCTAATCCTTCCAACATATCATATTCGACTTCAAGATCTGTCTCTCTCCTTTCGAAACCCACTCATGTAACATCAACATTTCGAGCTAACCTCGAAGCTCATATCCCTACGCCAAGGACATTTCATTCTTCCTCACCACACCACTCATAGCGAGTTGTAAAACCATTACCTTGAAGGCTTCTAGTCCTTCCTCCGGACACAACCGTCCCTTGACTATCGTACTTCCAGATTACCGAACAAGGGTGCAAACCCTCATTCAACCGACGCTATAGCCCACTTCCGACTCTACCACTATTCACTTTTCCTCTTGAGCAAAAATACTAAAGCTATAACATTCTTTCCTGACTGCCTAACACTTTTCCACACTTGAAGTTCTTCCTTAGCTTAACGTGTAATATCTTACGTCCTAGTGAGTTCATAGCCTTCATGCATGACAACGCAGTAAATAAGTCATTTCGTACATTTTATCATTTTAAATAAACAACAATTAGAAACAACTCGGGTACACATGACCCCATCACTCTTATAACTTCAATGCCCTGCACAACGATTCGAGAATCGTTTGCATGCATCTTCCCGTGAACCTCAATCTTATTCAATCCGACGAAGTTATTACGACAGTAGTACATGGAATGAAAATCCTTTCATACGACGCAATTCTGAAAGAATTTACCGACACCAAATAAACCAGTCGGTTCTCACATTCTTTTAAATGATATCAACAAGTTAATATTCATGTTGGGTTATAAAAGACTCGCAGGTAAACGTTTTCTTGACCTTTTTGTAACAGTTTAACTTATCATTAAAAGTGTGAA
This sequence comes from Saussurea involucrata, assembly GCA_033807775.1. NCBI lineage: Eukaryota > Viridiplantae > Streptophyta > Magnoliopsida > Asterales > Asteraceae > Saussurea > Saussurea involucrata. Next base: position 70,494,822 of record CM066321.1, on the reverse strand, counting down.
ATACTTTGCAAATCGTTAAGTTCAAAATTCCAATGTGCGACGTAACTGAAATCGTTTTTTCTTTAAACAAGCACTCATACAGGCCGACTCATTTTTGATCAAAATTGACATTTACATATTTACTTCAATTCGTGAAAATTTCATGTTACATAAAAGAACGCCATGCATGAGACTCTACATGCAATTGAAGGCTACTTACTCTAACAAGGTCAACCGCTTTACCCCCGCAGCTTATCCTTGACACTTTACCTACGACCAATGGTCGCCCTCTCGGTCATGCAACAACTTGCTGTACATGCGTTCTACCTCTCACCTACTCAACCATTTCATACTACTTTTGTTTTGATCAACCGTCTCACTTTCTACTTCTACATGCTTTCATTTCACTATAGGTATCTTATTTCATTTACCCTGCCAAGGAAAAGCTCGATTAAGAAGTCAGAGCTCCATTGACACTTTCAAAATTTCGACACAGTCTTTCCTTACCATCCTGACCAATCCATCCCGTGATTTCTAGAGCTGGGACTCTCCCGAAACAGGAGTCTTACTCAAACTCAAACATTCATCCTCTCCGAATTCACGAAGAGCTACCTCTAGACAACTCATAACGCTCTATACAACATTTCTTCTCTATGATGTATACATACCTCACATCATAAGTGACTTCTTATGGAGCTTCCCCAACAAGGGGTCTCAGTCTACCTCTCAGGGATCTTGCTGACATTCTAAAGTACTGGAACACGACATAAGCACTAGCTTCTGACTACCACTTCGCAATAATAAGGTAGGTTAAACACATACACGTACCTGTAAGTTTGTAATTTCACTGGCCAGGTGGAATTTCAAACTTACCTTACATGACAGTCCTCATTACCTTATTAGTCCTATCTCTATAATAGTGTCCTCCTAACGCATTTCTTGTATCAACATTAGTGCCTTCTTAACGCATTTCCTGATTCTCAGTTGTGATTTCTACTCCCAAGTTTAAGTTTAGGCCCATCCGGTCACCTAAATCCCTTAAACTATGGCTCTGATACCATTTGTAACATCCCAAAAAATACAATAGGACCTACATATCATTAAATCATAATAATTACCAATCTGGGTCCCGAAATCTCGTTACATCATTTAAAACTAAGGTTGGCGGAAACAACCTATACACAACTGAGAACATACTAGCTTCTATCAGCGGCACCGACACTGTCTCTATCTGCATCTTATACTCTATTCTGCTCTTGCTCACTTACCTGAGCCCCCTACTATTTGCTTACCTGAAAATGGTTTAGTTTTGAAAAGCGAGGGTTAGACCAAAAGGTCTAGTGAATTCCCTCTGAAAACAACTTTTATAAATAGTATACAAATCATTTGTTAAAATGCATCATAAATCATCACATATGGTACTGCACTGTGTAATGGATCACTTAACCATTCGCGATCGGGGCCCAAGCAGACTCCCCTTTCGCCCTCTCGTATCGGGGCCCAAGCAGACTCCCCGATACCCGTCTAGGAGGAAACGAATTCCAACCTACCATCTTGTCATGCATAACCAAGGGATCATCAGATCCCGAGGCTCATTGATCCCACAGTACAGACCGACATCACATAACACGCACATACGTTTCATAAAAAAAACAATTGACTCCTTATAAATCATGCGCATCATTTCACATATCAAACATTTCTTTCCTTTCATACATTTCAATTCTTAAATATTGCATGCTTGTTAAAACCATAATCAGTAAAAGAATCATTTAACATTTACGTCGTAAAAGAGGTTTAGGGAACTCACCTGATAGCAAACTCCTTTCTATCCTTGTATCTCGTTCCGTCCGTACACCTAATTAATAATTCACAGATTTAATTAGATGAACTCTCTATTCCCATCCTACGTTTCACTTAATCCGATCTCAACTACTCATTTAGGTTCATCCATTAATTATTGGATTTCTTTTATCCTTTATTAAGCCTAAGAGACTTAAGCTAAACTCTAAATCCATCGGCCCAATTAGCTCGATACTACGGCCTGGCAGACGAAGCCCAAACCAACGGTCCCGGTATGGTTCGGCTCCCGGTACCCTAACTCCCGGCACTCCGACTCCCGGTACTTGAAATCCCGGTGTCCGAACTCTCGGTACCCCGACTCCCGGTACTACGGACTAGCGAACAGGGACGAACCTTATACGTTTCATTGCTCGATTTCTTCCTAATTACTTCGATGAACAAGGTTTTTAACGCAGTTTACTTACATAAAACTTCTGCATAACAAAGTCCTTAAATCAGAATAATTCTTACTACATAACAACCCGATTGGATGCGATTAAAACCCTCAGGGTGTTCTTATTCCATAACCCAGCTAAAACATGAACTGCGACTAGGGATTTAACTTAGTCATTTAGTGCAAGGAATCATAACAAGGGATGAATTACTTACCCAAAAAAAAGAGAACTCTTCACGCTAAAGATGCCAATCCTTCACTGTCGACTTCTTCTTGTTATTTCTTCGCAGCCGCCAAGGAATTTCCAGGGAATGAATAGTAGTCCAAATACCTAGAATTCTGGTCCCTTTAAAATAATTTCCTCAATTAACAAATATGTCCCTGAGCTAACTTTCAATCTTTTCACTTTAGACACTTAACTTCCAACCTATTAGAATTTCGGGTTATTACAAAGATATATCAAGGGTTATAACAAAAAGCATATTTTGCCTAAGTTTTTATATAATCAATTCTCCTCAAGATTCAAGTGAACTGAGTAAGATGCGAGAAAAATGTGACATGTTTGTTTACCAAATCAATACGTAAAACCATATTTGGGAAACATGTAGAAAGTATTAAAATGGAAATGTTTTAAACCTCCTTTGATTAATGCACGAATCAGGGGGAGTGGTAGACAAAAGGGGAGTCTACTATATATGTAATATTGGTATGTTGTGCTTTTTCCTTCAACCAAAGTTTTATTTTCCCATTGGGTTTTGTTCCTTGGTGTAAGGTTTTAGTGAAACATTTTATATACCATCATGTTTTCTTAACTCTCATGATTAATGTACGAATCTAAGAGAAAATTAGACTCAAGTAAAAGTCTATGTATTGTAAAGAAACTGGTGCGTTGTACTCTTTCTTCGCCCTAATTTTATTTTTCCCACTGGGTTTTTATTTTGGCGTAAGGTTTTAACGAGGCAACAATTGTGCACCGTCACTCCTTTAACTCGGCACAAGGGGGAGTGTTGTAGGATAAGTGTGTCATCGTCTAAAGGATATGACGATATAGATAGAGATAAACATATTAGAGAAGTTAGATCTTATAGTTATCTACTTGTATCTCATCCCTATTTAAAGGGCTTATAATTAATGAGAATTACGATTCATTCTCTCCATTCTATTTAGTTTTCCCTTTAACAAATAATTATATATATGCATATAGTTATCAATCGGATGATAGTTGGATGATCATTGGATGGGTAATTGAATGGTTAGTTTTTCATTTTCTTTTGCGATTTTTCCCCGAACCTGACCATATATATATATATATATATATATATATATATAGGGTTGGGTTCTGGTGAGATGGTGGGTTAACGTGAGAAACGTGAGAAGTGGCTACCAACCGGTGGATGCACACATTTGAATGTGATGCAATGAGATCAGATGCATTGAGATGCACCGGATCAATCCACGTATCAAGCGAGATTCATGGGTGGGCTTGAGATTAAAAGTGATCAATGATTCAGATCTACTTCTCACGTTAACTCAATATTACACAATCCTTCACCTATATATATATATATATATATATGTGTGTGTGTGTGTGTGGAAGGGTTCATACGAGAACACATTCATTCTACAAAACTACGATAACATTTTTTTACTATAATCAATCACATGTGATACTAAATCAGAGATAAATAAGAGTAAGTTGTAATTTCAAACATTTAATACTAAAATTAAATCTGCTTTGTTCTGATTTTTATTTGAAAAAACTTACTCTTAGAATTTCTATCAAAATGTCTGTAGGAGCATTTAACACAAAATCATTTTTTTAGAAGTGAAAAACATTTAAATGAAGAAAATATAAGAAAAAATATCCTTTTATTGAAGGGGAAGGAATCAATCCCAAAAATTAAAATTTTAAAGGAAAAGAAAATATAATAACTTTATCTTATTTTAGAAGAAAAACATAACATAAATTTATCATTTTATAACTTTTTTGGTAAAATATTAAATATTTTGATAGCATATTTAATGTTAAAACGAAAAAAGGTTAACATTCAATATAATTTGTTTTAGAAAATATTACACTTTTTATATTTCTAAAAGGTTATAAAAAGATGCCAAAACTAAGAAAAAGGTTAATAATTTAGATGAAAGAAGAAAAGAAAAAAGTGGTAGTATGAAAAGATGTGTTTTGATTTGATGGGATCTAATTATTTTAGAATTTTATGTATTACTATAACTATTATCACAATTAACATTTTTAATAAGTTCTTTCATATTACATTAACTTTTAGAACAAGAAAAATTAAACTTTGAAATTTTTTATTTTCTTAATTTTAAAGAATATTACAAAGAAGCTGTTGAAATAATATAAGAAATAAACTTTCATTTGCTTTATTTTAGAGAAACTGGTGAAGATACTCTCTAAGGTATTATGATAACATAGGTTTTTTGTTTTAAATTGGCTATATAACTTTTTAGGCGTATTTTTTATTTCACAAACGTATAAAAACTATTCATATTGTGAAACAAATATACATAAAACAAATATATGTTGATTAATACGTTAAATCCAAGTTATAGGTGGAAAATATAATACAAAATAATAATACATAATACATCGATTCTTAAATATCACAATCTTACAAGTTCTCCACTTTTGATCCTTGTGGTTTGTTGTTTTTCTCACTGGTCCCTACAAAATTTTTATTGCAAGAAAACTCTGTGGTATGCAAAAGTGCTCGGTTTTGGTCCCTCAGGCTAACTCTATTAGTCCCTCTTCCGTTAAACCCCCTCATGTGCCTTGCACATGAGGGTATATTGGTCATTTTGCTTACTTTTTTGTTTTTCACTAAAAACAACAAACTACAAGGACCATTATTGCAATTTACTCTTAATCTATACATATAATAAATAAGTAACTAGCATGCCACGTGTCGTCTTCTAGTGAGCCGACTTCAGTATTTTTCCGCCTAAACATGTATATGGACGCATTTTATATTATAAATTCAATTAACACATACACGTTCACTCATCCTTAAATCTCTCCTTAATTCAATTTTTTTTAATTTATACGTTACATTTACTACCCTTATAATTAGGTATGTAGTTTACTTTTAATCCCTTATTTTTCATTTTTCATTTTAGACTCTTATCATATAAACATAAATAATGTATATGAACTAAAATTGATTAAAAAATATTTCTATTTTTTACAAATTATATCATTGTAATCGCTTCGTCAATATCTTCGAAATGAGCTCAATATTGAATATTTTTGAATTTAATTATATTATTAAATACTATAAATATATACGAATTAATGTGTCGTGAATAGTATGGGATTTGTTGAAATTAGTATAGGATTTGATACAAATAATCACTAAATTGTCGTGATTTTCTTTTTGCAATTTCATATCAATTTTTACTTCAAAGTCGAATTCCTTCGACGAATTACAATTCTATCAAATTACATTCTGTCAACGAAACACCCTTTGAATTATCATAAGAGATTTAGTTACGTGGAAAAAAAAAGATATCACTTATCAACTGACTTTTGGATTATGAGTTCAAACTTTTTTCAAAAATATAAATATGCAAATATTTTAGTATAGTATATTTAATTATTTATACTTTCTTAATCATGATTATATTATTTCCTCTAATTTTAATTGAAGTACATAATATCAGTTATCAACAGATGGTTAGTTAATGATATTTTCAAAGTCAAATTGTTATGCTTTCGTCAATTCACTTTAAATTAATCTTTCGTAATAGTTGATAAGTTTTCTGGCATGATTTAATTTTTTTTAAATTACCCCGTGTAATACACGGTTCGAACCTAGTTATATGATATATATATATATATAGACACACACCACCGGCCATCTCCATTGTTGACGTTCCCCAAACACCTGAAACCACATCTCGATCTAATCCATCTCCGACACCACATTTCCGTGACATCTCCTCACTTCGGCAACTAGATGAAACCACTCCTTTCGATCTCATCCACCCCCACGTCTCGACCGTACCCATCTCCGACCACAACATTCGAGATCTACATCTCTGGCCTGTCTCACCCCTTACCTTCGTTGGTGAAACCCTCCATCTCCGATCTTGCCATCACTTCCATCTCTGTTATCCGTCTAAAACCCCCATGCCGGACACATCTCCGTTGTCACTTCATCTCTGACCAAACACTTGTCATCTCCGACAAAGATAACTTCAAACACATGGACCATCATCACCAAGAACAACCTCTGTAACATCCCAAAACAATAACATGCATTAACATAGAATAAGCATTCGAATTACATAAATAAACTTGTCTTTAAATCATCAATAACCTATACTAAACAAAATCTGACAGCGGAAGTCTCTAATCCACAGCCGAGAGCTCTATCTATAGGTAATAATCAAAATTCTGGAGTCGCTCTAAGCTCCAATTTCATCCTTGTGCTACCTTCTAGTTCTTACTAGAAGAACCCGCAGAACGCTTACCTGAAATGGTTTAATTTTTGAAAAGTGAGGGTTAGACCAAAAGGTCTAGTGAATTCCCTCCGAAAACAACATGTATAAACAATATGAAATCATTTATAAAATTCATCGTAAACCTTCACATATCAACAAGCATGGTACTGCACCGTGTAATGGATCACATAAACATTCCGCGATCGGGGCCCCCAGCAGACTCCCCTCTCGCCTCGTATCGGGGCCCAAGCAGACCCCCCTCTACCCGAATTGGAGGGAAACGGATTCCAACCTACCGGTCTGTCATACATATCCAAGGGATCATCGGATCCCGAGGCTCTCTGATCCCACAGTGCAGACCGACTCCACATAGCACATCATTCATTTCATAAAACATACAACTTAGAATCTTTGTAAATCATAATTCTCAGTTCGTCATGCCAAATATTCTTTTAGATAAAATAGGTATTTTCATGGGAAACATGCACATCAGTTCGTAAACATTTCATGCTCGTAAAGAACCATAATCAGTTAAAAAGCATTTAACATCGTACGTCGTAAAAGGGGTTTAGGGAACTCACCTTAGGTTAGCACTGAGCATACCCTGGATATATCTCCAATCTTAAACGAATCGAACACCTATGGATGTTAGAATTACATCAGATTAGACTGTCCGATCTTAAACACTCTCCGGACACTTATACTTTCCGGACACCTTGGACTTTTCGGACACTACTACCCGGACACTAGTCCTTTCCGGACACAACTATCCGGACACTACACCTTTCCGGACACAACTATCCGGACACTACACCTTTCCGGACACAACTATCCGGACACTTAGACTTATCCAGAAACTACTACCCGTATACTATAGACAACACCCGGAAACCCCCACTGTCCGGACACTACTATCCGGACGGGGCGACGTCCGGAAACTTACGGGCTGGACGAAAACAACAATCCAAAAGTGATTAAAAACTTATTTTCTGGCAACAGCTCGATTAGACAAGCATAAGGGTTCATCCACTTGTCATAAACACCCATTAGTTCCATTTTTAAACCACCAAATCAACACATTCATAACAAAACCCAAAATGCTCAACTTAAGGGTTAAATAGGTGAAGAACCCACTAAACCCTACTGATTCCAGCCCCAAATTCTAGACAACAGAGAATAAGAACTTGCAATAAACAGAAGAAGATGTTCTAGATGATTACCTTAGCAAATCCCTTCTTTAATCAAGAGTTTCCCACTTTAGCTTTCTTCTTCCTTTCTCCTCTTAGCCGTCAAACACACAAGAACCAAAATACTGATTTCTAAAATAAGGGTGCCCTAGGGAATTTGGGCCAATTTATACTTCTCAAATTTTGCTAATAGGTCCCTTAAGTCCAACTTTCACTGCTTAGACTTCGACCACCAAACTTTCACATTGTACTAGAATTTCGGGTTGTTACAACCTCCTTTATCCTTTTCGTTTGGAATAAAAAGCAAAACCCTTTCTCTGTTCAACGCATCGACTTATATAGGTATTCGATTGTTTCATCAATTTCTTTCTTATTGATGACACTGATCTCGATTTTGGCCTCAAGAACCCTAGATTTTATCTCTTTCGATTTTTCTGAAAAAATCATATTAGATTTAGTTGAAATCTAGCAAATCTTTGGATATTCATGATGGATTTTGAGGGTTTCAAGTTGTTGTTCATCTGGGTTTGGGAAGGCGATGACAAAGGGCGACAAGAGGAGGAAGACGATGGCGGAGGGTTTTGGTCCAGACGATGATATATATATAGGGGTGGGTTCAAATGAAAACTCATTTTCAATTGTGCACATGAGGACAAGTTACAACCATTGATCAAGATTTGGAAAACTAATCAATGGTTAAAACTTAATGAAACCAATTAAGAAGTGATTAGGGACAAATCTGGAAATTTGAATCAACGCCTACCATCTTTGACTTTTTAAATTTCTTTTTTAATTAAAAAACTTTTACCCCCTTAAAGTTTAAAATAAATTATCTTAAAAATTAATAATATTTTAATCAAACAAATTACATCAAAAAACGAGAATTTTGTGCTCTTCGATATGACATCCATTTCAATATAGTTTTTTCTTCATTTTAACCGTTTTTACGTGAAATGCTATGTATGTGTTATATTTAGTATAAATATGTATGCACGTTTCTTGGTGTCCATATTCAGTATGAATAATAAAGGGGAACGTTCATTCATTATTCATGACGAATAACAGTATTCAAAATGAATAATACAACATTCAGGATAAATAATACACGAATTCCTGATTCATGTATCATTAAACATGAATCGTGTATTAATCACCTTGAATGTTGTATTATCCATCCTGAATGATACATTATTCATGATGGATAATATATGAATGACCCGTGAAGGTGTGAACACATGACGCGCTCTCTTTTGTTTTCCGATTCACAACCGAAACTTGGTTTTATTCTTTATGAATATGTATGCACATCTCCAGGTGTCCACATGCAGTATGAATAACAAAGGTGAACGTTCATTCACTATTCATGATGAATAATACAATATTCAGGATGAATAATACAGTATTCAGGATGAATTATATAACATTCAGGATGAATAATACACGAATTCATGAATCGTGTATTATTCACCCTAAATGATGTATTATTCATACTCAATGATACATTATTCATGAAGAATAATACATGAGTGACACGTGAAGGTGTGGAGACGTGACACACTATCTTTTGTTCCTCGGTTCACAATCGAAACTCGATAGGTTCCCGATTCATCTCGATGGGTGTTGGGTTACGGTAATGAAGAACACGATGCCTTAGGACGTTGAAGAAAGTGTTGTAGAAGGTGATGTCGAGTTACGGACTTACGGTGTCGAGATGTTGTACACACTTGAACGTACATAAATATTCATAATGAATATAACACATATATGACATTTCACGTAAAAACAGTTAAAACAAAAAAAAAACTATATCGAGATGGATGTCATATCGAAGAGCACGAAATTCTCGTTTTTTTATGTAATCTGTTTGATTAAAATATTAGTAATTTTTAAGATAATTTATTTTAAACTTTAAGGGAGGTAAAAGTTTTTAATTAAAAAAATAAATAAAAAGTCAAACATGGTAGACGTGAGTTTAAATTATCTTCCCTTTTTACCCATAGTCACCTTAATTAATAATTTCAATCAAAAACTCTATTTAATATGAGTAATTGGATTAATAGAGATGAAAGAGCCAAGATCCGTCCTCACGTGCACAATTGAAAATGAGTTTTCATTTGAACTTTTCTCTCTCTCTCTCTCTATATATATATATATATATATACACAATATTTGTTTACTTTTTAATTGGAAATTAAAGAAAAAAGAAATTGCAATTTTGGTCCCTGTGGTTTGCTGTCTTTAATGAAAAATAAAAAAATAAAGTAAAAGGACCAAAATGCCCTCATGTGTAAGTCACATGGGGGGTTTTAACAGATGCAACCTAACGGTGTTAAGCCTGAGGGACCAAAACGAGCACTTTTGCATACCACAGGGTTTTTCTTGCAATTTTTTTATAAGGGCCAAAAGTGAGAAAGACAACAAACCAAAGGGACCAAAATTGCAATTTTGAGACTGTACCTTTTGAGACTACTGAAATTAATTGCTAAATCTAAGATCATCCGCACCCCTGCAAGACCAAACTCATTTCTAAAGTGCCACATCAGCTTTGCAATAACATCTTCCACACTCATGCAAGACCAAACTTCTTTCTAAAGTAATAAATTATAATATAAATAATATAGATAATTATAATATAACTAATAAATTAATTAAATTAAACAATAATGAATTTGTTTAATATATATTTGTTTGTGAAATGTTTTTCTAATTGTGAAAGGAGTTGCTACACTTGCAAAACCTTACAAGCCACATGACATGCTATGCCATCTTGCAAGACCTTGTGCAAGATGTGTGTGGATGCTCGAAAGGCATTTTACAGTCGTAAATATCCTTTTGGACCTCAAAAATTCAATTGCTTATATGCTTTAAAATATGAAATAATATAATCATACAATATTATTTACTGAGTTTTAAAATTGATTTTAAGTACCAGATAAATATTTTATCATATTAAACCAATAGTTTATCAATAATTTATTTTTAAATTATACTTCAAACTACATGTTATAAAATATTAGAACTCAAATTCCATATAAAGTTATCATAATTTTTAAATGTACAACTTTCCAACAAATATATAACAGGTATGAGATCACGTGAGAAATGTGAGAATACTTTTAAACTGTTGATCACTTTTAATCAAATGTCCTCTCATGAATTGCAGCTTAAAAGGGAATTGATATGATGCATCTTATCTCGGTGCATTTCATTTTAATGTTCGTTCATTTCTCATTAACAGTTGATAACCACTTCTCACGTTTCTCACTAGAACTCAATCCTATAATAACATTTCTACTTATAAATAAGTATTTTCTTGATGCAAACATATCTCAACCACAAGGCTTGTGGCGTACTGGTTAAGACTTATGGGGGATGTGGCTAGTAATCCATCTACCCCAAGTTCGAATCCAGACGTTTTCAACTTGTGACCACTGGGGATAAACTCAGGGATGCACGCTTTAGCAGCTGGGGCAATTGCCTTACCTTGCCGGGATTAGTCGGGGCAATGTCCTCGGATACCCTTAAAAAAAAAACATATCTCAAATTTTAAAGTCATGACATTTTGAAAAAGAATACTTCTAAAAATTATTCTTAACTTAATAACCATAAAAAGTAAGTTAATTTTTTCTTACCCATCTTTAAAAAAAAACACTCACCAAAAATTCAAAAATGACATAGTTTATCAAATATGATTCAAATTTTATAACAAAGAACATGAAATCATTGATTTTTGTACAACTTTAGAAACATTACAAGGTATACTGAGATAAAAACTGCAATTATTTCAGACACCAAAAATAATGTTTATGACACATTACACTATCTACCAACGTTAGATGGTCTCCACAAACCACATCACCATTCACCCATAACCATCACTCTCTCTTTCACTTTCACCCACACACAACCACCCAAAACACACACAGATTTGTATGTAATGTATATATATATATATATATCCTCCAATGGTGGGTGGGGTTGTTCCCTAGGAAACTTTTCACCAGTAGTACCCATTTGATATATATTTTTTTCTTTCAGAAACCCAAAAGGTAAAAAAGTAAATAGCTTTCAGATTCATCTAACCTCTGCTTGTCACTTTCTCAGTTAAAATATTTATCTTTTATCTTTTATCTTTTATCTTTTATCTTTTATCTTTTATCTTGTACAGTGTACACGCACGCCCTTCATCCCTTTTTATCTGCTTTCTTGCAGCATACCCTTTACTCGTTCTTTTCTTTTTCTAAAACCCATTCACTTCACTTGCTCCAAAGTCCAAAGTAAGTCTTTTTATTCTTTTTTTGCCATCTTTCTTGCTGACAAAATCTTTATCCTCTATTATTTCTCTTGATTCTCATATTTTTTTAATAATAATCATACCTGTAAGTAATTGGTTGAGAAATCTGTCATTTTCTTTAGGTTTTTCAGATTTGAATCTCTCAAATCTTGTGAAGTTAGGTCTCAAGTTGTTGGTATTTGAATGATTCAAATGGGTTTTCTTCATTTGGGTTGTTTTTGATTAGTTGTTTTCTAATCTTTTTGTTCAAATTTGAAGGCTTTTTGAAGATCGAAAAAAGGTGGACTTTGACTGATAATCATCAAGACTTTGACTTTAATTTGTGCGATGTGTCCCAAAATTGGTTGATTCTTTTTTGCGGTGTGTGGTGGGTCCTTGTTTCCGATTGGTTGCAACCATTTTCCCCTTTTTGGCTGTTGAATATGAGGAGATATTGACCTCACCCAAACCCATCGTGGATTTGCTCTCAAAATTCAGGTATTCTTCTTCTTGCTTAATCCAATTTGGGGTTTTTACAAACTAATCAAATTCTGTATTGGGTATTTGAAATTCAATGAATATAAAGCCCTAATTTGATAGTTCCTTTTTTAGTTTTTGAAAGAATTTGAGTATGAGGGATATGGAGGAAAATGGGGCAAACAAAGATTGGAGAAAAGTGGTGCAAAAGATGCTTCCACCTGGTGCTTCACTTCCTGAAGATTGTGAAGAAGATTACTCAATTGCTTTAGAATATATGGGTCCTGATGTTTCTTATGAGCTTCCTAGGGTACAACCATTAGATGTAAATCCAAATCCAAATTCAAGATCAATTCCAATTCCAACTGCATCTGTAGCTGAATCTTTTTCAGATTCAAGAAGATCCATAACCCGCGATGGCCCACCCGTAATTGAACCCATCCCTTTACCCATTTCGTATATCGCCCGTGTGGCGGATTCACCCAATCAAAGTCCAAGATTATCGGGTAGTTCTGAATCTGTAGTCTCCGTTTTGCGTAACGCAGATTCGTTTTCCGCTTCCCCTTCAGCGTCACCTGGTTCTGTTCACAATAATGGGAACGAAGTTAGAAGAGCTCCGGTGGTCACTTTCAACACGGTTGATAGACCCGAAGGGAAAGAAGTGGAGTTGGAGAGACCGGGGGCGGGGGCGGGGGCGTATCTGGAATTTGTTGCGGTTTCTAAGGAAAAGAAGAAGAAAAAGAAGAAAAGAAGGGTTTGTTATCGATGTGGGAAAGGGAAATGGGAAACGAAAGAATCTTGTTTGGTTTGCGATGCAAAGTATTGTAGTAATTGTGTTCTTAGAGCAATGGGGTCGATGCCCGAGGGGCGAAAGTGCGTTACTTGTATTGGTGAGGCGATTGATGAGTCAAAACGGTTGACTTTGGGCAAGCATTCGAGGTTATTGTCTCGTTTGCTTAGTCCTTTGGAAGTCAAACAGATTATGAAAGCGGAAAAAGAATGTTCTGCTAATCAGCTTAGGCCTGAACAGTTAATTGTTAACGGGTTTCCGCTTAAACCCGATGAAATGGCTGAACTTTTGGGCTGCCCGTTGCCCCCACGGAAGTTGAAACCCGGAATGTATTGGTATGATAAAGAATCTGGTCTTTGGGGGAAGGTAAAAATGCAATCTTTTTTGTATGTTTTTTGTGTTTTTGGTGTTAAAGTTTCTGATTTTTTTGGTTTTAATGTTTTAGGAGGGAGATAAACCCGATAGGGTTGTGAGTTCGAACTTGAATTTTACGGGGAAACTTAGTCCAACGGCAAGCAATGGAAACACGGAAGTTTATATGAATGGGCGAGAGATTACTAGCCGTGAGCTGAGAGTGCTGAAGGTTAACCCTTTCGATCTCTACCCTTTATCGCGTTTTGTGGATCTTTTCTAGTTTTTTAGTTGTATTTATCGATCTTTAAGATGCAAATGCCTTCTAGTTTTGGATTCGAGAGTGTGGGAGTTGTAATTCCCTTGGAGATTGGCTCCTTGTGGGCACTGAGCTCTTACGTAAGCCATCTTGCGGGCCACCGTGCATCTGATTTTCCCTTGAATTTTTAAATAAGTTCTTTTTTATATTATAAATTTTATTTGTTTATATATAAATGCCTTGTTTTGACCCCCAATAAAAAGTTTGGCCCGCATAGATTATAAATTTTATTTTTATTACATTATAAATATTACTATTATTCATATATAAATGCCTTATTTTCTAATTTCTATACTTATTTATTAATTTTTTTTGAAACTTTATATTGTGTTAATTAAATTCCGACCCCACCACCAAAATCCTGGATCCACCACTCTCACATGATGCTGTTGGGGCGGGGCGGTGTGGACAGCCTCATGGGTTGCCGGTTACAAACCCTTTTGCACAAAAAGATTTAAAATCTCCATTTACCTCAAGAAAATAATTTGATAACCAACGACACCAAAGCTACGAAACCAATAATATATGATTTCTTCTGAAATATGTTGTATTGGTTTTCTTTTCAGCTGGCAAATGTGCAATGTCCTCGTGACACTCATTTTTGGGTGTACGATGATGGTCGTTATGAGGAGGAAGGCCAGAACAATATCAAGGGAAATATCTGGGAAAAGGTATATATATATATATATAGAGAGAGAGAGAGAGGGAGGGAGAGGGAGGGAGGTTCAGGGAAAAAATGAAAAACTGCTCATCTGGAAGGTATGCACATATGCATACAAGTAACTAAAGTTGGTTTTTGGATTTTATACACATGTGCATATGCATGTTACAAATTACTAGTATGCACGTGTGCATACCGTCCTAACGGTGATGAAGACTGCCACGGTGTTCCTCAGTTTTTCATTTTTTTGCGGTTTTCCCCTGCACCTGTGTATATATATATATATATATATATATGTGGGAATAAAATGGTTAAGATAACGTTGTTTTTGGACAGGCTACAACACGGTTTCTTTGTACATTATTATCGTTGCCTGTGCCACATGGTCAGCCTCAACGAGAGAGGGACGAAGCCAGCAACTATACTACTGTTCCCAATTACTTTGAGCCCAAAAAGATTCAAAAGCTTTTGTTACTTGGACTTGAGGGCTCTGGAACCAGCACCATCTTTAAGCAGGTATCTCATTTTCTAAATTTCTATAAAAGTTGCTTACTCCTTCAAGAATGTCTCAATTTTCTATTTATTTTAGTCATTTAGCATTTTCATTTTGTGGGTCTCATTTTATATGATGTCGGAAGCAAAAATGTTGCAACTTCTAGGGTCATGTTTACTTGGTGGAATACGAGACCTAAAAAATCAAGAAAACCAAAATATTTTCATATAATTAAAAAAATTCCATTTTTTGTTATAATTGTTGCAGGCAAAATTCTTGTATGGAAACAGATTTAGTGATGAAGAGTTGCAAAATATTAAGCTTATGATTCAGAGCAACATGTATAGATACCTCAGCATTCTACTTGATGGACGAGAGCGCTTTGAGGAAGAAGCAATGATGAAGAAGAACTCCATTGAATCCCATGATCAATCCAATGAAACAGGTATTTTGACTTTCTAAAGTCGTGTCAACTTGAAAATTGACATAGCTTTATTTAATCAAAGGGTAACCCCGATGAACCAAGGCTCCTTAACGTGTGTGGGGCGGGAAGGGAAGTATTCACACAGTCTTCCTTATCGTTTTGGAAAGAGTCTTTTTTTGTGACTCGGTTACTTGTTATGACCTTTTTTTGTGGCTAGTCGTGGGTATCTGAGCCAGTTTGTGCGCACCTTGACTAATCCCATGAGGTTCTGAAGTTAAACCTTTGGTGGCCCCGAGGGGACTCGAACTAGTGACCTTTGTGGAGCAAAACCAAGGTCTTAATGGTTAAGTCTTTAAGGGCCCGTTTGTTAGCAGCTTAATGAGCTTAATGGGACTCACAGGTTCTTCTGTCAGCTATACATGATTGTCTGGTAGTGACTTAATGATATAGAAAGTGGCTTATTCAGTAAGATTCTAGGGGGGAGCTCTATGCAGACAGCCAAGTTTTTTCCAAATCTGTCCCTCCCAATTAAAATATACGCTCCTTCCATCTATGAAAAATCCCTTCCAAACAAAAACCTTCCCTATCTATAAAGACAGATTAATCCACACATACAGCTTCATCCATACAGAAGTTAATGGAAAACCAACCACACAGCCCCTAAGGGTTGATTACATGTTATGACTTTTGGATTCTAAGCGTGGTTTGGTGAATTTCAGATAGCAACTTTTTGGGAGCAAAGATGTGATACCATTTTCCGCTTCTTGATGAGGGTCCCATCTTCATTCCTTCTTGCAAATGGGACCCACCACCACATTTCATTCTCCTCAAATAGGATCTTTTGTATCATATTAGAATGGTTCACATGAATAATTAGCGTTTAACGAGCTATTGGTTCCTTTTCCTTATGATGCTTATATCTAATATCAACCAATGATCTATAACACAAACCAAATAAAATCAAGCGCACCTAGTAGGACCCACTTAGAAGTAGGATCTATAGGGGTGAAATGTACGCAAACTTGTCATCCACCTCAAAGAGTAGAGCGACTGTTTCCGTGAAGACCGCCGGCTAAATCTAATGATCTATTGCGTCCATAATTTATCTCGTGATTCCATATTAGCTATATGGTATTGGGCTTGTGAAGCCTTTCGTTATGTCAAATGACTTCGTATATATGTTTGTATATACACAACAAAACCTACTCCCTCCGCCCTAAAGTAATTGTTAATATTTCCATATTAGTTCGTCCCAAAATAAGTGTCCACTTTCAAAAGTAAGCTTCCAAATTCATCCTTAATTATGAGATGGGGAAATTCATGACTCCCACTATCATTAAGGGCAAAATTGTCATTTAGCTCCTCAAAGAGCATAATAACTACCCATTTATTTTGGGACGGATGAAGTGCTCCGGAAGTTTCTGGAGAAAATATGTCCATAACCACGCTAGCCTACAGTGGTTATATCAATAATCGAATTTGTTTCATTTCAGGAAACGAAGCCGATGCTGAAGAAACTAATCACTGTGTCTACTCCCTTAATCCAAGATTGAAGCATTTTTCTGATTGGCTACTTGATATAATTGCTACCGGAGATTTGGATGCGTTTTTCCCTGCAGCAACGCGTGAGTATGCTCCGCTAGTCGAAGAGGTGTGGAAGGATCCCGCCATCCAAGAAACGTATAAGAGGAGAAACGAGCTACACTTCCTTCCTGATGTTGCAGAGTACTTCTTAAGCCGGGTATTTCATCATTTCTCGAATCAATTTTAATCTTCATCTTGTGTTTATTTGATTGACAAATGGAAATGTGATCGTGCGTTGCCTTTATTTGATGAATAATGCGCTGAAAAAGATCCGTTTTAAATTACTAAAGTACTTAAAATGCAATTTTTGAACATTTTTTACACGCGATCAAATGCTGATCTTTCAAGGGTTGTTACATAAAGCTGCCATTTTCATTTCGAAAAGATGTCAAGTTAAAATTACCTGTTTGCCCTTTGTATCATTACACCTGAATCCACAACTTTGTGAGTCTTCATTGAAGGGTATTTTAGATATTTTACAAATAGTAGAACAGTTGAATTTTGGACGAAGGGGGTGTACGACTTCACTAAATGAGTTGTAGCGATCTTTGCAAAGCATAGGGGTATCCATGGAAAATACATACAATAATTCCATGTGTTGGTTTTCAGGCCGTTGAGGTTTCTAGCAATGAATATGAACCTTCGGAACATGACATACTATATGCCGAAGGAGTCACCCAAGGGAATGGCTTGGCATTCATAGAGTTTTCACTCGATGATCGTAGCCCGATGTCCGAGACATATACCGACAATCTCGACGCTCAATCCCAACCTCTTAACAGGTAATTGTACTTCGGATACTCTCGTACGGGGAAAGTTCATTTAGGAACCGTAAATATTTTGAGAACCAACTATTAATGAATTATTAATGTGTGTGTGTATATATATAGGGTCAGGTTCAGGGAAAACCTCAAAAAAATGGAAAACTGAGTAACACCCTGGTAGCCCTTCATCTGGACGATACAAGTAATTTGTAACATGCACATGTGCATAAAAACCAAAAAACAAATTAATATACTTGTATGAACAAGTGCTTGCCGTCTAGATGAAGACTTACCAGGGTTCAGTTTTCTATTTTTTAGGTTTTCCCCTGAACCTCTCTCTCTCTCTCTATATATATATATGAATATTATTCATGATGTATAATTTATGAGTAGTTGATTCTCAAAATATTTACGGGTTTGCTCTCATTCGCTATTTAGCTCTGTTGTTTGGGGTAGAGAACATATCTGCATGCATCCGACCCCCTGAGCCCCACATTTGGGACAAAGGTAAGGTGTGCATACATCTTACCTCCTGGGCCCCACCTCCGGGCGGGATATACTGGCCCTGTCTGGTTTTAATACTGGGCCTGTTTGGTTTCGTTTTATACCGGGAGGGCTCATTTGGGACAAAAATAAGGTCCACATACATCTGACCTCCCTGACCCCATCTCCGGGTGGGATTAATGGGCCGGCTTGGTTTGGTTTTAATAATGGGCCAGCTTGGTTGGATTTTATACCGGGCTTGTTGGGTTGTGTTATACTCTTGCTATTTGATTTCATTCATCATGTAGTGTTTCTTATACTGTTTGCTATCATTTCGTTAGATATCAACTCATTCGTGTAAACGCCAAGGGAATGAACGAAGGTTGCCGATGGGTCGAGATGTTCGAGGACGTCCGAGTAGTCGTCTTTTGCGTCGCCTTAAGCGACTACGATCAAATGTGGCTATCACCCGACAACACCGGAAGCGGTTCACTCCTCCAAAACAAAATGGTCCAAAGCAAAGAACTTTTCGAAGCAATGGTCAAACACCCGTGTTTTAAAGACACCCCTTTCGTGTTAATTCTCAACAAATACGATCTCTTTGAAGAAAAACTCAAACAAAGCCCGTTAAGTGCGTGCGACTGGTTCACTGATTTCAGCCCGGTTCGACCCTACACCAACAACCAAAACCTGGCCCACCAAGCCTACTATTATGTGGCCATGAAATTTAAGGACCTTTATGCATCTCTCACAACCCGAAAGCTCTTTGTTTGGCAGGCCCGGGCCCGCGATAGAGTGACGGTTGACGAAGCGTTTAAATATATTCGTGAGATTGTGAAATGGGATGATGAGAAGGAAGAGACGTATTATAATGGGGCTGAGGACTCGTTTTATAGCACGACAGATGTGAGCTCGCCACCGTTTGTCAGGCAGAATGAGACAAGTTGAAAGTATGTTTGATTCGGCTTTTATTGTTGTAGATAAGATGGTGGAGCGGGTGGGTTGGTGAATAAGTTGTTTTTATTCGGGTTTTTTTTATGAGTTAGCGAATGCGTATGCAGTTGGAAGTTGAATTTTTATTTGATTCGGTTGTCGTATAGCTCTCTTGTAAGTTGATACGATGAGTAGGGTTAAGATCCGATTTTCGAATGTAACGAAGCCATAAGGTTTCTTTTTTACGTTTCTTGGCGCAGTATAACGCTTGTTTATGTTGTCGAGTAAATCGAAGCCGTTAAATTATGATTTGCATGTTTGTTTGTATGGTTTTGGTGTCTGTATATTTCATTTTGTTGACGATGTTCATTATGGACAAGTTTGTATGTGCTTTGGAGATTTCACAACAAAATTGTTTTCTCTAATCAAGTTCAATCGAACACGGACTTGACTTTTGAAATTCAACTCTTATCTTTCAATTGGGTGTCGAATCGCTCCAAGTGAACTGGTGTTGCAATCCTCGGACCTGCCTTTGAAATTTTCCCTCAGACCGAAGTTGGTTTGTCGGTCATCTTCGCATCAGTTACATCGCTTGATTGCTGTCATTGTTTGCGACTCGAGGTTCCAAATAGCTGGATGTTTCGAACCTTATTCAGTTGTCTGCATCATTGGTAGGATCCACAAAAGCATTAGTCACACGGTTAAGTGGTAGTCTGCCCTCGATTTTCGTTGTGTTTAGGCTCGAAGCTTGCCGTTTTTCACTTATCTTCATCATTGTAATTCTCGTTTGTTGGTCTTGTTGTCTGTTTGTTTGGGACGTTTTCTGCTCTTTGTTCGGCTTTTTCTGCGTCTTGCAGAAAGTTGTTGTTTGAACTTTTTTGTCTCTTGAATATTAATACATTAGGTTTGGCCTTTCAAAAAAAAAAGGTCTTTTACCAAACACTTATTGGGTAGCATTTACCATGTAACCATCCTCACTAACACCCTTTGATCCAGTAAAAATTACCACTTTTACCTGCCTCAGATAAAATTGTTGCTAAACACGATTTTTACCAGGTTAGTAAGCAACCAAGTGTTGATCGAGTAAAACTTGCGGCATTCACTTATATTGTTGGTGAACGCCAATTTTTATCAAGTAAAAATTACCACTTTTCCTTGTGTAGGAGAAAATTGTTACTCCCTCCGTCCTAAATTAAGATTTACATTTTTATTATAGTTTGTCTTAAAACAAGGATCCACTTTTAAAAGTTTATTTCACTTATCATTCTACCCTTAATTATGAGATGGAGAAAATTTATCTTTATATTATCCAGGTAAAACTGTAATTACACATTTCTAAATCTGAGTATTTTCATTATGAGAGAGGAGGAAATAAACAGCAAATCTCTCGTAGCACCGACAACAACTTCATTAAAATAGAGAAAATTGAGATTTTGTTCTCTATTTGTCTTCAACAGATTCTCGGTCTTCTCTAAAATTTAACTATATATATGTTTTTTTTAAAGTGCATTGAAATGATAAAATGATATAATATTTTAATAATATAACTAATACTAAAAATTGATAATCCATTAGAATAAAATATAATTTTATTAAAAAAACTATTTTAATTCTCCGAAAAAACCTGTTAAAATAGTGTCACCAGGTTGGTAAACATTTCCCTGAATCGTCGGTAAACACCATAAAACTGCTGCTGGTAATCATTACCGTTGAGTCATCTTGACTAAACGTATCTTCTTGAAACAATAAAAAGAAGAAAAAAGGCCATGTGCCGTTTTTCTCATATCTTCAATTTCATTTTTTTTATTATATAAAGAGAAATTAATTAAAATACACTAAGTCAAACATCGAGTTATCAAAATACCCTAAATTTTTTCAATTTTGCAAAAATACCCAAAATACCCGCGATGAGGTCCCACGATCGCGGGATACGGTGACGTGGCACGTATTTTGGCCCCAAATGCCCCGCGAAGCCCCTCAACTTTGGCCGCGGTGCACTTTTGGTCCCTGCCCGCGATCGCAGCCCGCGATGGCCCGAATTTTACACTTTTGGTCCCTGAAAGTTTACACTTTCAGCCCCTAAACTTAGACGAATCTTGCATGTTTTTACTGTTTTTTTCCACAATTATTGCACTTTAAAGACCGATTTGTGGTTGAAATTCATTTGCATGTTTGAATCAATGTTAAATCAATGTTTTTGGAATACCAGTTTGTGGATGAAATGAGAGATTGGTTTTCTGATATGTTGGTTGTTTCATTGATAAATAGACGTAAAATGCAAGCCATAATCCCCACACAACGATTTCATTGTTGCAATATTTCTTTCTGCAATATTTTGTGTTTGAGATACTACTGAAAAAATGAGTTCATCTGTTGCAAAAGCTAAGCTATATTTCTGTTTTGATGGTGAATGGGTGCAAGATAACAATGAGTGGAATTTTGCTTATAAATCTAAGCATGGTGTAAAAGTGTCAGTAAACTATACTTATCAGAAGTTTGTTGCATATGCCATGCAAAAATGTGGAATCAACTCTTCTGATGTTTGCAAGTTAGTGTTTAAAAATGGCGATGGGTCATTTGTGGATTTATCCAACGATGGGGATATCTCTACTTTTCTGCACCTTGCAGTCGATTCAGAAAGACCCCCATTACTCTTTGTGTATCCCGGCGTATCCGACGGTGACGACGACGGTGACGAGGAGGGTGACGACGACGAAGACCTCCAAATAGAGCAGCCTGATTCTCAACAACAACAACCACCACAACCACACGAATGGCGTACTGCTGGAGTTGCTGATGACGAAACCCACGTTTTCAGAACGGGTAATTCTGAAATAGACAGATCAGACACCGATAATGATGATCACGAAGAATATACCCCTAGTAGAAAATCATGTAGTCAGATAAATGACTTTTTTGATATGCCCCCTATTCTTCCAGACTCCCATACCCAGACACAAACCTACGAACCTACACCTTATATTCGCAGTGAAAGTTTAACAGCAGGTCAGATATTCGATTCGAAGGATCTCTTAGCAAGTCAGATCGGACTCAAGTTCTTGGAAGAGGGTTTCCAAAGTCGCATGCGGGCATCTGACAAAAGCAAATACGTAGTTGAATGTGCTAGAGAAAAGTGTGAGTGGAGGTTGTACGCGATTCACACGGGTCCCAAAGGAGGGGCGATAATGATTAGAAAGTTGCACGACGTACACACTTGTACGAGGACGCAACTTAATCCCCACCACAAACAAGCCGTCAAAAAGACTTTAGGTGCGATCCTGAAAAACAAATTTCTTGATGTTAGCAGGTCATTGCGTCCAAAGGACATCGTCCACGACGTTCACCGGCAGTTCGGCGTCACGATTGATTACCACCAAGCGTGGCGTGCGCGCTGCCATGCACTGTTTATGGTGAGAGGCACGTTCGAGGAGTCGTATGAACGACTCCCGACATATTTATATAACTTGCAGCTGCAGAACCCTGGTACTGTCACGCAGCTACGGACCGATTCACGTGGACGGTTTGAGATGTGTTTCGTGGCCCTTGGACCCGCGGTACGTATTTTAACACGTCATATGTTTACACATTATAAACTATAACATTTACACATTATAAACTATAACATTTTAACCTATGTTTTTGCAGATCCGCACATTTCTGGCAAATCTACGTCGTGTCCTGATAATAGACGCAGCCCATTTAAAGGGTCGTTACTTGGGTATGATGTTCCTGGCGGTTGCCATGGACGGGGATAACTCTATCGTTCCAGTAGCTTTCGGCGTAGGCAAGTCTGAAACCGGGGACGAGTGGACTTGGTTTATGTCCATGTTGAGACAAGCTATCGGAGACCCGCAAGGGTTGGTGTTTATGTCTGACAGGGCTCCTTCCATAAGCGCCGCAATCTCTGCCATGTACCCAAACGCCCCTCACGCCATATGCTGTTGACATTTGGAGATGAACGCCAAATCCAAGGACAAACGTATTACCACCTACAAGGATGTCTATTGGGCGGCATGCAGAGCATATACGGATCGAGAGTTTAACAAGTACATGAATATGCTACGATACAGTGTCAAGGAAGCAGCCAAAGTCTTTGACGATGCTGGACCGGAGAGGTGGTCCGCAGCCCATTTTCCTGGACAACGGTATGACATTCTGACCTCGAATAGTGCAGAGTCTGTGAATGCACTCTCTCGTTTTGCGCGTAGATGTCCGATTGTTAATCTTATGGACTACTTTCGGGCCTTTCAACAAGAGTGGTACCAAATTCGACGCCTAAAAGGAGCTGAGATGCAAAATGCACTCACACCAACGACGGAGAATATCGTTTAGTACAGGGCGCGTCGTGCGGCAACATGGCCGGTAAGAGCAATCGGGTATGGGAAGTACGAGGTGCATGATGACTATATTCACGCGATTGGGAATATGGAAGACCACCTTTGTTCGTGGAGCAAGATATATGAGTCGTACAGATTGCAGCGACTTGGCTGTACCTTTCTTCACGTCCGAATATTACCGGAAAACATACGTGGAGGTAATAAACCCAGCTGGACCCCCTGCAGCATGGGTGTATCCACCCGACCCGCTTCCACCATGCTATCCACCTTTAATGGATAAGAACAGGGCCGGGAGACCGAGAAAGAACGACCGACGTCCATCACGTGGTGAAAGTTCGATACAACGAAGATGTACTCGGTGCCAATGCGTAGGCCATACTCGTGGAGAGTGTCCAAATCCCGCCCCTTCAACCGTGCCAAGGAGACATTCAGTCAGTCACACCACGGGCCCGTCACAACTTGAACCATATGGAACAAACACATATGATACTGTTGATCTAAACGTTGATTTGTAAATGATAATCCTATCGCATTAACATAATAATCATATATTAACTAATTCATTAAATCGTTTTAAATTATTATTATTTGAATGTGTTTATAGATATCGTGAATGGCAATAGGAGAAGGTTTCACGAGAAGAATATTAAATGGGGTTTTGACAAGTTGGTATCACTGGACTCATTTAAGAATTGTGAAAATGGGTATTTGGCGAATGATGATTCATGTGTGTTTGGAGCTGAAGTATTTGCAGTTATAGAGTATGCACAAAATGATCGATGTATTTTCAACGTAACTTAGATTAAAATTATCTCCTTCAGTTCAGTCCCGTCCCTTGCAATTGAAAAGTCACAAAAAGTATACCATCGTGGGATGAGCCCCTTCAACCGTGCCAAGGAGAGTGTCCAAATCCCGCCCCTTCAACCGTGCCAAGGAGACATTCAGTCAGTCACACCACGGGCCCGTCACAACTTGAACCATATGGAACAAACACATATGATATTGTTGATCTAAACGTTGATTTGTAAATGATATTGTTGTTGATATGGAATTATCATATATATTATTAATGGGAAATTAATTAAAATGCCACAAGTCAAAGGTTGTGTTACCGAAATGCCACAAATCTCTCCCAGTTTACCGAAATGCCTATGTAGCTATATATATTCATATTATATATACACACATACATATGCTATCTAGTTTGAAAGGAATTGACCTTCCAGGGCTTCATTATATAGATCCTCAATCTTCCTATTACTCGTTGCAAAATCCTCCGCCTCATAAAATCTTCCTATTACTCGGTAAACTAGGAGAGATTTGTGGCATTTCGGTAACACAAACTTTGACTTGTGGCATTTTAATTAATTTCCCATTATTACATATAAGCAAAAGGAATATCTTACCCTTTAAGCACAACCAATATGGATCACAAATTAGATTACCACTCTCTTCAGTACTAATGCCAATCAAGATTTTGACACCTTAAAACATAATCCACAAGCTTGAATTCCATTAACCCACACTTGGCATACTTAAACACAAAGATTATTGATTGGAACACCTAATAAGAACAAAGATAAAACATATATAAAAAGAAACATCACCAACAGGCTCTTCATCTTCAATCTTTCTGACCCTTGGCTAGGTTGTTTGAACCTTTTTTCTACGCTGACCAACATGCTCTTCATCTTCAATCTTTTTGACCCTTCTTCAACGGCTTCTGCTTTTGCAACCACGTATGGCCATTGTGTACCACAACCCGGACACACTTTAGCAACCACGAATGAGGTAACCTCTGACTTGACCTTGCATGATGTATCCAACCTAACCGTGGTTCAGCGGCTTAAAAACTACTTTTCAGAGAAATTAACAACAACAAAAAAAATACAAAACAACAACACAGTAAAAAAATACAAACAACAACACAGTAAAAAAAATACAAAACAACTAAAACAACCACCACCTACTTAAAAATTGATTTAGTTTCATCAATCCAAGCTTGCTTCTCGTTTACCTTCGCTTGAATAATTGCGAAGTCTTGCAGAATATGGTGAATTGCTTCTTGTTCTCGACGAACACGAGCCTCCCGAGCTTTTATATCCCCTTTCATCCTTTTGATCTCCCTGTCTTCCTCTTCGATCTTTCTCAAATGGACTGCCTTCCTGTCCATAATTTTTTTTCCACTCTTCTGTTAGTTCATCTATCTCCTTTTCCTTTTTTGCTATGGCGACCTCGATTTGAGGTGGCATTTTTTTCAGGAGTAGACTTAGGGTTTGATGACGATGCCATTTGTGGATGAAATGAGAGAAGAGAAATCAAGAGAGAAAGCAATTCAAAGAAAGAAAGCAAGAGAGAAATCAAGAAAGAAAGCAAGAAACAAGTGTGAATTGTGAATTGCATATTACTGATATTTATGGATGAAATCTCAAAAGTGCAAATGAATTTCAACCACAAATCCGTCTCCAAAGTACAATAATTGTGAAAAAAAAACAGTAAAAGCATGCAAGATTCGTCTAAGTACAGGGGCTGAAAGTGTAAATTTTCAGGGACCAAAAGTGTAAAATTCGGGCCATCGCGGGCTGCGATCGCGGGCAGGGACCAAAAGTGCACCGCGGCCAAAGTTCAGGGGCTTCGCGGGGCATTTGGAGCCAAAATACGTGCCACGTCACCGTATCCTGCGATCGCGGGACCTCATCGCGGGTATTTTGGGTATTTTTGCAAAATTGAAAAAATTTAGGGTATTTTGGTAACAGTTGGTCAAACTTAGTGTATTTTTATTAATTTCCTTATATAAATTTCATTGAGTTTCTTAATTCGATAATATTTTATTTCTTTTGTGTATTTCAATACTTTCGTTCAATATCTCATAAAAAGACCTTAAGGGTGCGTTTGATACGCAACCAGGACATGACAGGACAGAACAAAACAGGTGTTCCACGTTTGGTAAGACAGAACTGGACATAACAGATAACATTGGCCAATTTTTCCTTACTAAATTTAAAGATTGAATAAAATATGAAATAGAAGATTTATTTGATGTTTTAGAAGAAAATTAGATTTTATTTTGAGGTTATATTGGTAAAACATAAGTCTGTTCCACCTTATTCCATGGGGGTGGGGATAGAACAGGCCTGTTCCAGTTTGTTTCACCTTGTTCCAGGCTTTTCCACATAAATACATCAATATTTACTAATATTAAATCTTCATATGGTATTCAAAACCTTTTGGAATATTTGATAAATAAACTAAAAAGTGTTTAATCAAGACCTTGTAATGATCCCAAGTTTGAATCATAATTGAGTCTAAAAGAACTCGACCTGTGTTTGTATCGGTTCAGTTCTATCGGACTCCAATTATATTTAGGTTGATCCAGTTATAAAGTAGGCCAGGTCTTAAGAGCCAGTTAAAGGGCTTATTATAACCCGTCATTATCAGTTACACGTTTTGAGATGGTGAATGAGATTGGTTACGTTGAAACCAGCAACATTTTTTTGACCGGGACCGATAATAACTGGTTTTTAGCCATCTCTACCAAGTCATGGGTGTTTCATTGGTTCATTAAAGTAAGCACGAAAGCAATCGAAGAGAATAGGAGCCACTTTAAACATTTCTATTGTTATCGCATAGATCAACTATAATTGGTTTAAGAAATGAACGATCACCAAAACATACTAAATTCAAGATAATTTGCGATTAGTAGGTCACAAGTCATGAAAGAAGCTTTTTTGCATAATACAATCGTAAAACCTCCCTTCTTACCCCAAAAGGCCGAGGAGGACCTTCGTGCATCACGGTTTTCCTTTTGCTTTTGTATCATTGAGATCTGTGGATTAAAATATACAAGTTCAATTTCATCACATAAATCAAATCAAATCAAACCAAATGAAAAAATAGGGGTCTTAAAGGTATGGCCTCTTTATTTTGAAGTGTGCTCGCTTAGTCTACTGGTGGTGTTATTGCATGTGGCGTTGCAGATTGTAAGTTCGAATTCTTTGCCTCTTTTTTAATTAGTGCGTAACAGCAACAGAAAGAAATGTAAAAAAAAACACTACGATTAAATTAAAGTTTAAGAAAAGAATTTGGGGACCTTCAAGAAGCTTCCAATTGTAACTCAAGCCATTTTTCCCTGATAGGATCAACAAACTTGAGGCTACATGATATTAAGCAAGAGCAGGAACCATGTTCAGAATCTTCAAAATGAAAGTGTAGGTAAATGCATCCTCTTGAAGCTTCTCAAACCTGAAGTAAAATCAATGAAAACATAAATAATCAATGAGATTCACTGTTAGAAAGAAAACATTTAGTGATGGTGGCAACGGTGAAGCATCACACCAGAAGCAGTACAATAATCTATCTTATCCTTTCAGCAGAAAGAATTGTCTCCATCTATGATGGAAAAGCAAGAGACAACCGGCATTTCTATCCGAAATCAAATTGAGGCCATCAGCTGAGTCGGAAACGGGAATTTAACTACAACATAACAAGAAGGAATTTCGTATATATTATGACAAGCAACTCAGACATAAAATACATCTATAGGTCTTAATCACGTATACATTATGTATCATAGCTATAAAAAAAGAAGATTTGCGGAGTTCAATTAATGCAATGGGTTTCAATGCTGACTCAGTTTGATAAAGATGGTCTCATGGTCACAGTAACGTACAGTGGTGATGGTTGGGGGAGATGGTGGATGGTGGTTGATTTTCTTGTACAAGTGTTTGAAATCATTGACTATTTATTTCTTTTGTCATCTACACAATGCTTTAAATATTTGTAGATTTTGTTATGTGTAAAAATGCTTTAGATACTAATACAAATGCATTGAAATGACTAAGAATTATAACAAGTAAAAAACTTTAACTTTTTATAATCCGTACATGCCACATGGACATTTTTAAAAAATGTAAACCAAATGCCACAACAGTGTACTTGAAAAAAGAAAATGCTAACTCAACAGAAAATAACAAGTCACTTGACAAACAAGCTGTTGGATATTCCATTAGTGTTTTATTAGGATTTTGCTTCTTTATATGCTTATCTGTTCAAGCCTGCGGGCTTATCTGGCATACTACACATTCAGGGGTGCTCACTCAGCAATATTCACATTCTTTTGAAGTTCCAGAATTATGATCTGTTTTCTAAAAGACTGGACCACAATAAACAACAAAAGAAGCTACTTATCTCAGACAAATTATTGCCAAAAAGATATTAAATCATTACCTTCCTGACTTTGAGAAGTGACCTGCTCCCATCTCGCATTTAAACAACAATACATTCTCATCTGTTTTCATATCTCTCAACTTGGCAACAAATTTAGCAGGTTCAGAATAAAGTACACGTGGATCTGCAAAACACGCAATGGCACCGGTTAAATGACAAGAGATAAATGGTGCATCTTATTCAAGTATATAAGACCCATCTCCAACTATGTATCGGGCTTGTTTAACCCCCTCAACCAATACGAAATCAAAAAAATGTCCAAATTGCGGTTTTATGGTTGTGGTGGTGATAATAGTGTAATTTTGGGTCACGGAACATGGGGCATAAAAAGAACGGACGTTGCTAGCACTTTGGTTTGAAGACATTTTCTTAAATACAAAATTACAAGAATTTTGAAAATGATATAAAAATTACAAGACTTAAAAATATACAAAACTGACAAAATTCTAAGAATTACAAAATAAGTACAAAAAATTTTAAACTGATGAAAATTACGAGATTATAAAAATGATAAGAAAATTACGGGAATTCTAAATATGACCCAAAAATTAAAAGATTATAAGAATGATGCAAAATTTACGAGATTAGAAGAATGATATGAAAATTACTAGAATTTAAAAAATGATACGATCATACAAGATTATAAAATGATAAAAAATGAGATTATATCATTATAATGATATGAAAATTACTAGAATGTTAAAAATTATACGAATATTACAAGATTATAAAAATGATACAAAAATAATGATATTATAAAAATGATACAAAAATAATGATATTATAAAACTTACTACAAAAAACTTGTGAATAGAATTCATGCTTTGCAAGCTTTTTGTGAAACAATATCGCAAATTGAGAGAACTTGAGAATCAAGAATTGAGAGAGATCTTGAGAGTTGAGAGCTTTGTTGTGAAAAAAAATAAACTTACACTCTATTTATACTAATTCATCTAAAATAAGTTTCCAAAAAATACCCCTCATAACACACTAGTTTTAAGAGTAAAATAGTCAAATTATTGGAAAAGTAAAAAAAAACCACAAATGGATAAAAAAATGGCTAGGAAAAGCAAAAAAAATGGCTAGGATAGTAAAAAAACATTTAATCCTTGAAGTAACAGTTACAAGCAAAAGAACAAAAAACCGGGATTTCCGGGCCAGGTAAGGGTCTTGACCAGGCTGAGCTTCGGACCAAAAACCGGGCTTTTTTGGGCTGGGCTTATCCCGGGACTGGGAAAAATATAAAGGGCCTGATTGGACTCTACGGCCTGGCCTGGGCCTGTAGTTGGGGTTCACTAGGCCCAAGCTTTTTGTGCATCTCTACTGAAATACAATCTACAACTCTAGAAACGGCAGCCTACCATTTAATCCAGCAGTAATAAGTATGGCTGGATAATTCTGAACCTTTACCTGTTCAAAAAAACAATAAGTAATTAACTTTCAACATTTAATAATCTATAATATGGTGGGGCTCCAAAATTTTCAGGTCACTTAAATAGCAACTGAGGAAGGGACATTGGTGCTCACATTGTCAACTGGTGAATATGATTTCATGTAGAAATAGAACTCTTCCTTTCGAGGATCACCCCATTCCTGCAATAAAAAAAAGTAGTCAACATGAAATCAGCATTAATAAGAAATCTATAAAAAACACCATCTATTCCCTACACCTCCTACAGTCAACTTCTGAAAACAACTTCACACTGACAATGGGTTTCTTTCATTCAGTAACCCCATTTTGTTGAATTATGCAGATGAAGATTGATGTTATGCTACAATATTTTGCATATAATCAATGAATAGTGATATAACTATATCTTTTACCATTATTAAATAGTTTGTATAAAGAAGATTAAGGATGGCAAGAAGGTTACCACATCACAAAGAGGGGATTGCACAAGTATAAAGAAGATGTTGCTACGTGAAGCTAAATAGCATATAACTTACAGATGACATCCTTGAGATGGAAATATGGTTAATTGACATGGAGAAGATGGTTAAAAGACTGAGTAGTACAAGCAAAAAAATGAGCATCCTTGAGACAGAACAGTGATCATTGTTCCACGTTTGGCAGGACTTTTAAGTGGAACAGGAACAAAGTGAAATAGGAATGTTCCATCCCCACCCCATGGAACAAGGTGGAACAGACCTATAATTTACCAATATAACCTCAAAACAAAACCCCATTCTCTTCTAAAACATTAAATACGTCTTCCCCTTTACATTTTATTCATTCTTTAAATTTTATTTATTATAGTTTATGCTCTTGAAACTTTATTATTTTTATACGGCTTATATTGGTTAATCTATGTAATTTATTAAATATTAATAATAACAAAATATATAAAAGGTGTAAAATAAAAATTGGAAACTACATAAACTTTTTATATTGGTGTCATTTTAATCGTTTTGATAAAACTTTCTAATGATATATTTTCTTATAAAAAATATTTATTTTATTATAATTTAATAAATTACATAAATTAATCAAAATATATAAAATATATAAACAACTCATTAGGGGTAAATTGGTCATTTTATAAGTTGTCATGTCTTACCAAAGGCTGAACAGTTGTTCTTTCCTATTCGTTCTGTTTTGTCCTGTCTTGTTATGTTACCAAACGCACCCCAATTGCTCAGGATATGGGAACAGCACAAATTGAACACGACATAGATGTCAAGTGGAACAAATATTGTTGGTCAAACTGAACTTAGAATTATTTATCGACAATATTGTGATTTATCCTTTTCAGCATCAGCCAACAGGTAAGATCTTCAAAATGGAAGGCCCAAGTTCCTAACCTATATTTAGCCAACAGGTATATGCTATAAAACAGAAGCATAAAATCACTAAAGTTTCCAAAATGAGATATAGATCACCTCCCATTCCGCTGTTGTTAGAGGAATTGTTGGATCGAGCATTGTAGTCACAACATCTACAAAGGGTACTCCACCAACAGCGGCCTTAAATAAATCAGGACGCATGTTTAGAACAGCGCCAATAAGCAATCCCCCTGCACTTCTTCCGTTGATGCAAAGTTTCTCTTTCGAACAATATTTCTTCTCTAACAGATACTCGGCACAGTCAATAAAATCTGTGAAAGTATTCTTTTTTTGGAGATATTTCCCATTTTCATACCACTTCCTCCCCATTTCTCCTCCACCACGAATGTGGGAAATTGCATATATAAAACCGCGGTCCAACAAAGACAACCTTGATGCTTTGAAACTAGGATCAATGCATACCTGCAGGACAGAAGAGAATTGTGTCACTTGCAAAGGAAAAATTCAAGCATGCAAATCTGATGACAAAATAGACATCAAAAACCAAATTAACTTGCAAGGTAACTTTTTTCCATATGGCTACAGATAGACAAGATAACATAGTATTACACAACAAACAAATATCAAATATAGACATTTGCCGGCGTACACACATCTAAACCAATACTCGGGGTAAGCCCTGGAGCATTCACGAAATCTAATCAGCAAAACCTATTTTCAAAATGACAAAGGCGTCCCTCTCATTTCCTCGTGAAACCGGGAAGATTTGGCCTTGGTGCACAAACCTGTTTATGAATCCAATATTCATATGATTTCACATTTTGTATAGAAGAATAAGGCATGGTGACTTGACTTAGATGGTCTCTGAGACTGAATCAGATCATACACCAAGGGGCTGTTTGTTTAGCTATTAATAGTTCCACTAAGAGGCAACATCTGAATCGCTAAGAAGTGAATCTTGTTTGGTAAAAAAAGTCTGCCTCTTAATGGGTCTAAAACCCTCTGAATGATCTTGTATCTTGGGCCTCCCTAACCATTCAGCTCCCTAATTTCATTATGAACAATTACCAAACAACCATATTTCATTTTGCAT
The DNA here is from genome assembly GCA_033807775.1 of Saussurea involucrata. NCBI lineage: Eukaryota > Viridiplantae > Streptophyta > Magnoliopsida > Asterales > Asteraceae > Saussurea > Saussurea involucrata. The sequence continues at coordinate 70,461,961 of CM066321.1, read as the reverse complement.
TATATCATAAGAGCCACTTAATCATTCTGACCACTTAATCATCCTGCACCAAATCATTCCGCAAATGGCAAACAACCCCTAACCTGCAAGACCAAGAATTTGAAGAAAAATCTCTGCTTAGGCTTAAAATCTCTCTACCTCTCAAAGTCGCCACTCCCTCCAGGTGTGGAGGTCAGAATCCCATCCTATCCACCCGGGCAGGTATTAGTTAGCAAATCTTTTAAATGGGGATTCCCTGCATTTTACTATAGAACGGGGACTTCTCCATATGTTTCAAATTATAGAACTAGTTCTCTTAGTTTTGGGGAAAAAAATAGGACCCCCTCCCAGAAAATGGTAGCAATTGGTACTCTGCAGAAATACTAATATATTGTTGAGTCCAAAAATATATCCTTCCATCATGAGAAATAAAAGGCTGGTATTTGAACATATTTTTAGCTTTCAAGTTGAATCAAATCTATCTGTACAAAATCAATATCACAGAGTTTTGTAATGTTTTGTCTGGGGAGAAGTAGGTAATTTCACTTAAGAGTTGGTGCAGAAAGAGAACTTTGCAATTAAAGTTGGACATACAAAAATGGAAATTGTTGCAACTGTCATGAGGGATAGAGTAATGCTTTTGGATAGCTTTATCTAGGTTAGTGGACTTGAAGCATACAAATTTTCATCACTTCCAAATCCATCATGTTTAAATCTTGCTTCAAACATGAAATGGCTTATAGAAACTATTTCTACAAGATATTAGACAATTTTGTTAGTACTCCCCCCGGCCTCTGCTTTGGCTCTACATCTTTTGGCCTTCCAAACCATCTTCTTCTCAACTGTTTGGACCCTAGCTTCTATTGCCTAGATTCAGATCTATGCCAGAACTACTCTTCCCCACCCCAAAAACCTCCATGACTGCCTTCTTCCTTTTTGTATTCAGACATACCAGGATCAATTTAACAACACTAAGAATTTGCAGTTTGAGTGCAAGGATATTCAGTTTGACAATATCAAGAACAAGCAGCTAGGAACAACGCAGATACGAATGCCTTAGACATATGAGTGTTGCCTTAATAGGTTTGGGACAAGATGATCCATAGTTATCTAATGTATTACCAGGAAATACATATCTGTGAGAATATGTGGAACACCCAGATAGGTTTGGGACAAGATGATCCATAGTTATCTAATGTATTACCAGGAAATACATATCTGTGAGAATATGTGGAACACCCAGATCACTCTCCAAAAGAGCCCTTAAGGAAAGAAGGGAGGTTCCAACATATATAGTGGAGTATTGGTCCAAGTCTAGCCGATGTGGGACTCTAACACGCCCCCTTCAACGGAGGCTAGATGGGCACTTATTGTCCCAGAGTGTCGAGAGGGCTAGACGGGTGAAAGGCCAGGAGAGTACAGATTCCCCCAGAGTGTCGAATCCCTAGAGTGGTAGACCTAGGCTCGATACCATGTGAGAATATGTCGAGTGACATCTATATGTGTGTTAATAGACTTCTATTATCAGCATTCAGCAGCCTACCACAGATGTGAGACTTTATTGACCTTTAGAGTTACACTTACACCCTATAGTCTTCAGGTACAGATTAACCATGCGAACACCAGTATGCACTTACAAGGCAGAAGGCAAACATTCTCCAAGGAAGGATTGATCCCTAGAAAATCCTAGGTCATTTTAGGAATGTCTAGTGTTCTCCAAAGTATTATAGCACTTTAATACCTTTGTTTCTTTCTTGAATACTCTTGATACATGTAAATTCCCTCGGTTTGTAAATATCATCGGTTCCTTCAAAGCTTATTTAACTCGACGAGGAAGGTGAGATGGGTTTATAAAAGAGGAGCTTCATAGATTGTGGATGTTGCACGACGTGGCATACAGATGAAACAGTTTAAAGTTGTATGGATTGCAAATGCCCCAAGGTCGACTACATTGGTTAGGGAGAATCCAGGTCCGTGACGCTAGGTATGTCTAAGAGCATCTCCAACAGCTTTGCTAAAATAGAAAAAATTGAGTTTTTGTTTGCTAAACCTCTCCAACAGCTTTGCTATCTTGTTTGCTATAATAGAGAAAACTTAAAAATTTCCAAGTTTAGAGAATTCTCTAAACTTGATGGTAGGAGAGAAATAATTATTTTATTCAATCCCACCAATGACATTAAACTTTTATCATTTTATATTAAGTTTCTTTAAAAAGTGTATTGGGAAGATAAATTAAAGAATGTTATATTAATATAACTTGTGTTAAAATCTCTAAAATAGAAAATCTGTTGGAGATGAATGTAACTCTTTTTTAGAGATTTTAACTTTTGATTTTTTATTTTAGAAAAATTATAGCAAATCTGTTGGAGATGCTCTAAATATCCCCGGCAGTGTCCAAATCTTATCATTCAACCTGATCATATTTTTTTCTTCGAATATATATTAAAACCAAAAGTAGAAATAAAACTACCACCCGCTTTGTTTTTTCCATATCAACCAAAAAATGTCAAAAAAAAACAAGCAGCTTGACAACCTACTTCAATATGATTAAACAACAGCCACAGATTAAACAGTCTGCAGCAACAACAATGAACCTACTCCGACAACCGCAAGTGCCTACTTCAACAACGTACAACCTTTAGACCTCAAGACAAAACCCTAAATAAACACTAAAGGTAAGCTTAGGGCCTGTTCGGTTGTGGCTTAATGGGCTGTATGGTAGATATGACTGATTCGCACAGCCATATCTTGGTGTTCGGTACTGGCTTATTCGGTCAGCCCATGGCTGAATTGGTCAGCTACAAAACCCAAGTCCTTTGTACTCAGCCATTGAAATCTCTCAAATTCCCCCAATTACCCCTTTACAAAAACACCATCCCCACCCTTTAAAAAACAATCTCTAAATAAAAAGAACGATCCCCACCCTGATTTGCTTCTATCGCCATGAAGATACACTTGCCTGATTGCCTCCCCCTCTTGATCTCCCTGGTTCGATGTCAGATGTGAAAAATACTCTCTGATTTGTGGTGGATTTCACCATTCCTGTATGTTTTGTCATATTTGGGTTCTTCTCTTCCCTGTGCAGAGCCATCTTCATCCATGGCTCCAAAATGGTCTTCTTGGGTTAAAGATTTGGGTACAATATAGAAGAAATATGCAAACTTTAAAGAAAAATACTTGAAAACCCTCTTTTTCTTGTTTTCTTTTCTGGGTTTCGTTCTATTCAAGTTTTCAAATACAAATACAGATATATATGTGTGTATGTGTATATATATATATGGTTAGAGACTAGAGAGAGACCTTAAAGAAGGGTTTTTTTTTTCAATTTTGGAAGTCATTAATTTCTGCAATTTCCATTTTTACAGTTTCCTCGTTAACTTTTGTAATTTCTTATTTAAAAACGTTAATTGACATTAATTTTTGCAATTTCCATTTTTTATATAATTATAAGTTATTTATTCCACATTTTTATCAAATATTTGTTTTATACAAACAAAAATAAAGACTAGGGGTAAAATGGTCAATTCTGACATTCAAACTGTTTATTCAGCACAACAACCGAACAACTTATCTGTTAACATCCAAACAACTATATCCACACAGATAGCTATATCCATACAGGTCTTAATAGAAAACGAACTGAACAGCACCTTAGATACACATATGCCCCCTTTCTAACATTTCATAAACTATTTTTGTTTATGCACTTGAAATGAAAAGTGCAGAAATGCTGCCTATTTTCACATCTGTCTCTTTTATCAGAACTCTTAAATCATTACTTCAGCCTGCTTGATAGTAAGAAAAGCTTGCATCACAGTAAACCTCATGATGTAATAAAAAGAGGTGAATAGAAGCATGTAGGCTTAAGAACTAAAGCTTGATTTGAGATCAAAAATATAGATGCAACTGAAAGAAGGAAATCATTTGCACATAGGCCATGTTTACTAGAGAAAGAATTTTGATTTGGGACATTTTCTTCAACAACAAAAGAGAGAACATAATGCATATATTTGATACATACAGAGAAAAACAGATAATGTAGAAGTAAAAGACACCACATCTATTACCTCATACGATCCATAACCATAAAGCAATAGTGGATCCGACCCATCAAGCTTGACCAGATCCTTTCTATAAACAATTGATATAGGAACATGAGTTCCGTCTTGAGCAATTGCCCACTCCCTTTTGGTTATATAGTTTGAGGCATCAAAACCACCCAATACCTGATTCCATCAAAAGGTGGTCCATTAGACCTATATAATTATATTTTTCCGCCTAAAAAGGCAAAGGAATGGAGAATGTAAAACATGCTCAGCAATATGAGAGAAAGATTACATCCTCCATAAAGAGGTATGTTCTGATGTAATTAGTAAAAAATAAAGCCAACTGAATGCAATTACTTCTTCTCATCCTGTGATCAAATAAAACTAAACTGATTGCAGATAGAGTGACTTAAAAGTACGTCACATTACTTTTTACTTTTTATAATAAGCTTGTTATGTATGTAAAAAATGACCAAGTCTGCACCATTGCACCTGTATGATTGGTCATTTGTAAAGCAGCGAGGAAATTTGTCAGTGTATTAGGGATGAGAACTATAGATTTGTTAGAGGCGGACCCAGCTATTTTTTGTAGTCGTGGCACAAAATAATTATCATAATCTGTTATTAAATAAAATAAAAAATTGATTATAGTAAAAAGTAGAGCACAAAAAACTAAGAAATTAGACAAACTAAGTTGGGTTGGCTAATTCATTGATCTGCTTAGAGGACTAGCTATAATACTTTCCGAGTTATGCAAGAATAATAACTGTTGCTTTTGTTCCTTATCATGTTGATCCTTTTCCATGAACATTCATTCATTTCTTTCTTCGCCGTCAACCAATTGACTGATGTTATATTTCCAGAACATATAATATGTAACGTATAATATATATGTATATAGGGAATGGTTCAAACGAGAACGCCTTCATTTCACGCAAACACGAGAACACCCTTTTACTATAGTCAATCACATGTGATATTGTAGTCCATCACATGTGATACTAAATCAGAGACGCTAACCAGGACCCCTCACGTGTATTATCACATGTGATAAAGGTGTTCTTGCGTTTTTGTAAAATGAAGGTGTTCTCGTTTGAACCCCCACATATATATAGCGTATAGTGTATGTAGAAGTTGCTAACTTGATTCTCGTGTAAAGGAAGTCATTTTCTCATCACCTCCTATCACTCTCAGTGAACCCTATACAGCTTACATCATACATGAGCTCTATATACTCGAGACCAAGGGAATGATTCTTCCTGCATTTGCTTCCTACATTATGTTGGTACAAAACTCTAGTACTCTGATACACGAGAAAGTCTATCGAGCAACCATTGATCACATATAGAAGCGTAGACCTGATATGCATTGCCCATGCTTTTCTCTAACATCCAAGTATTTAAGACGAGGTTGTAGCTTAACATGGTAATCAAGCCAATTAATGGCTTGCTTAACACAATTAAACCTTGAATTTAAAATGAGTTTTTATTATATTATAAAAGACAGAATACAAGCCCTATATATAGGAAAAACAATTACACTTTAATACCCTAAACAATTACACTTTAATACCCTTAATAATAATAAAGTTGTGTAACTAATAATAACTTAGTCTAACATTCCCCCGCAAGTTGAGGGCGGGGAACGACCTGCAACTTGGACCGTAGAAACTCAAATCTTTGTGAAGACAAGGGTTTCGTAAAAACATCAGCAATTTGGTCATCAGTGGAGATAAACTTGACATTCAGTTTTCCTTGAGTAACTTGTTCACGAACAAAGTGGTAATCAACTTCAACGTGCTTTGTGCGGGCATGAAAGACTGGATTTGCAGAAAGATAGGTTGCGCCAAGATTATCACACCAAAGTGTTGGTGCCTTGCTAATTGCTATTCAACCCGAGTTCATGAAGAAGGGACTGTAACCAAATCAGTTATGCTACAGTGTCAGCAATAGCCTTATATTCAGACTCGGTTGAAGATCGAGAGACAGTTCGTTGTTTGCGAGCGGACCATGAGATAAGATTTGAACCCAAATAGATAGCATAGCCCCCCGTGGATCGACGATCGATAGGGTAGCCAGCCCAGTCTGAATCTGAGAATGCTCTAAGATTAGTAGCCAGGTGAGAGTCAGAAAAAGCTTGAAGCCGAGACCATTGTATTCTTCTCGAAGCCCTGCAAGAGTTAGCATAACCAGATCTTTGTCTTTCATTGGTTCGCCTATATTGGCTAGGGCAGTTGCATATTCTTGTGCTCTGCTGAGGTATTCGGCAGGTTTTTCATCACCCTTCATGGTGATTCGAAGTAATTGATTTTTAAGAGTAAATTCATGGGATGAAGTAACCGGAGCATACGCTCGTTCTAAAGACAGCCATACTTCTCGGGAGGTTTTACCCTGAATGTGTTGAAAAGACTCTTCTGACACGGTAGAGATGATGAGCATACGGATGTGGGCATCGTTGGAGACCCATGGTTGGTAGCTTGGATTGTCTGTAGTAGCAGATTCATTTGTAACCTTCGATTCTGGACACGGAATAGTGCCATCAATATAGCCAAAAAGATTGTGAGAAGTAAGAAAAGACTCGACCATTGATCGCCAATAACCATAATTCGTAGGTTTTAGGGTAAAAGCAAACTTGTGAGAATTATGGGTCGTCTTCTCTTGATTGGTGAGAGTTAAGATTGCAGCCATGGTAGTGAAGGAGTGAAATTTTGGCCGGAGGTTGCGTCGGCAGGCTAGAAGAACGCCGGAAGTTGCGACGGCTGAAATAAGGTTTGGATTATGATCGGCTAAAGAATAGAAGCCGAAAAGGTAGAGATTTGAAACAGCTCTGATACCAAATTAAACCTTGAATTTAAAATGAGTTTTTATTATATTATAAAAGACAGAATACAAGCCCTATATATAGGAAAAACAATTACACTTTAATACCCTAAACAATTACACTTTAATACCCTTAATAATAATAAAGTTGTGTAACTAATAATAACTTAGTCTAACAAACACTCAAATTGTTGAACTGTTGCTCCTTTCGCTGTCAAACCTATCAAGACTGAGAATAGATTGAAGTTCAATGAGATCATTGTGGAGCGACTAGGCACAATTACATATGCATCTCAAATTGTGGGAGATTATTAAACAATAGCTCAGGAATACAAGGGCACTAATGGAAATTTAAAGAAATCAGGCGTTTGGTTCATTTTAAGGAATGGGAATGAAAATGAAAATGGGAATGGAGGAGAATGGGAATAGGAATGAGCATTCCATTGATGCTGTTTGGTTAAGCCAATATAATTAATAGAAAAAAAAATTATATAAATTTTTTAATATAAATATATGACGTCCAACGTGAAAATAAAAAATATTTTTCATTCAACATCGAGAAATGAAGGGACGAATGAGACAAAAATAACTAAGCGGGAATAAAATTTTCATTCCCCCCAATTTGGTCAGGAATGGAAATTAATGGGTTTGGGGTAATGATTCCATTATATTATATCCAACCAAACAACGGTTTTCATTATCATTCCCATTCCTTACCCTTTAATACCCCCAACCAAACACCCCCTCAATATATGGTAATTATATTGTTCAGAGACAATTTGTAATCCATTATTATATAAAAATCATTGGGGGTTCAGGATTTTAGCATCCAGGTTAGCATATCTTTAGGAGATTTACTGCTAGAAAACGATCAAATTATGTTTCTTTTTTTGGGTAGTTTAGTGGCAGTATTTGCTATAGCCTATAAGTTAGATATAATGTAGTCTTAATGTGTATTAAGTAACTAAACAGACCTCCATGATAATAAAACTCTGGCAGGCCTAAAAAGAAGAGAAAGTAAACTAGGTTGAATAATATCAACTAACATGTAACTTACTGTTTCGATTTTCTTCAGAACTGAAACTCCTGTATTCATGTCATAATCATATGTAGAAGGGGGCGTTCTCAGAGAGCTATAACAAAACCGCAATAGACTTGAAGAAAATTGTGACTCTGCTGGTTCCACCGAATAAACAGGATCAATAAATTCGACAGCTCGACCACCTTGGAGACTTTCAATTGGTTCACTAACAGCTGGAAGAGAGTAAAAAGTTACCCGAGGTAGGCCCTTTTCACGCTCATAAACTACAAGGTGATCACTAAAAAGTTTTACCTCCTGTATTTTTATGCTGGAACAAGACAGCCAGGAATAGAAAGACAAAATAAGAGAAGGAAAAGTATGACCTACTAAAAAATAATTTAATAACAGTTCATCAATCGACAGTAAAAAGACTAATTAGAAAGACAAATTGAAGGGACAGTGTAGACTAACTAACCATCAATTTTAAGGATAAAATTATCCGGTAAAATGTAAGGTAGGTTCCTTTTTTGTGCTTACAACTTTCCAGGCATATATAATATGTTTACTCAAGTATGATATAAATTAAGACGTAGATGATACCTTAGACATTCGAACTAGTTATACTATTTAGAGAGCTCAGATGCATGCACATAAAAAATGAAACTTCCAGAAAACATGAATAATTCTGCTAACATAAAATACACATGATTTGAAGTTATTGCACCAACAATACATTTATTAAGCAAGTCAACAATAAAATTAGACATAACTCAACAAACGATTTAAAAAAAATAGATTACAATTTATAATAGTGTGTAGTTCTAGTGCCTTTTACTATGGAGAAGTTGAAAGTTGAAAAGGAAGTACAAGTACCGAACTGGAGGCGAATGAAATAATTTCAAGTTACATTTCATGAGAATGTACTTATACTTGAAAACAAACAAGCTCCAAACTCGGTACACATTATTGTGTGTGGAGTCGGATCATAGGAATGGAAATACATAAGTTGCCTAGGGTTTCATTCCAAGAACGGACACCATTTGACAATTATTTTTTGTGCCCTAGTATTACTCCCATCAGCATAAGGTGCATGTACTTATATGAAGATAGTCTGATGTGGAATGCAAAATTAAGTTAAAAAGTGTAAATTTATCGAAGTGTCAGCAAAAAAGAAAAAAAACAATTCTGGTTTGGTTAGCAGTTTCACAACTAAAACCCAACCTCATACAATGATAATATGCATACTTCTTATTTATGATATAGATGAATAATGCTAATGGAAGAGGTAGTCCTCACACAGAAGCCCCTTCTGCTAGTTACCTTATTGAATACGTTTCATCCATTGCTTTAAAGGGACATTGCCTTTTATTAGTTTTTGCTTCACTTTGTTCGTTGTTCATTGGGTTGATGTTGATGCAATAGTAGTTGTTTGTTTTTCCACACTTCCTATTATCTTCAAATTTGAAAAAAGCAAAAGGAATAGACTTGTTCAACTTCTAAAGAGCATATTCTGGTTTTGCTAATATCATTTCTGTTTTTCCATCAGTATTTTATGTTCTAAAAATTTTGCTACTTTTCTTTATCATGCCAAGTTGGAATTATTCTAGAGTATCTATTCTCCCACTAGTTCACGAGTGTCACGAGATAGAAATAGAAATACGGTCTGGTTAGGTTAGGTTTTCATAGGTTTACATATCTAGGCCAATGAGCCTATCTTGTCCACTATATATATCCAGGGTTCTCCCGAGGTAATAATCCAGTAAATGAAGTCCAAAAAGTTCAAAATAGAAAAGAAATTTTCATTTTGGCAAATTAGAGTGGTCAATGACACCTATGGAAGTTCAGTGGTACCTTTCTCTATGAGGGAGAAGAATTGTAGTTGCGTTCACATTGTCCAGCGGACAGGCTAGAAGTTCTGAGTTGAAAGCCTCGTCACTCCTCCTTTTGATGAAAAAATGATTGCCACGATGGCTGACTGATGTATCAACGCCCTCTGACCGAGATGTCAAAACCATAAGACCATTCTCAGGCTTTGAGATATCAAAATAGAACATAGACCTGGTAGTTTTACTTTCTGATCCAACAAATAGGTATTTGTTGCTGTCAGAAGCTTCAAGATCTAGAGAAAACATATCATCCTTTTCATGATAAAGACATGCATCTGTTGATTGATTTGTACCCAACTTATGGAACCACACCTGTAAACACCAAATATAATTTCATAAAATTGATTGTAAGATTAGTAAATATGAGCTAAAACTGAGCTAATGTATCCCTTTACGGTTAGCATGGTGGTTTCTATGTATCCATCTCTTGCTTTCCTTATTGGCAACTGTTTTCTCACAGTATACTTGGGAGCCAATAAAATCTATAGTAGATATATTCTTATAGATGAAAATATAGTAACCTACAGGAGAACTTAGCAAAGCAAGAGAATCCATAATAATCAGTTAATAACTAGTAATCTATCCTGTGAAGCAAAGCTTAAAGAACCTTTGGTGCATTGCACAAGGGGGACGCTTATCTTGGGTTTCTCACCTGTTATCCTCGTTTGAAAACTAGCTCAGATTTTTGGAAATGAGAAACAATGGGACAGAAATATATTCCAAAAAACTCAGAACTCACAGGCAATATCCCAGTTGCCTAATAGCAAATTCTAGCCGGACTTAATCTATACTATATTATAAAGCATTTGTTTGAAAGTCTTATAAACAACTTTTTAAGCATTATATACTACTATTTAATGCTAAATTACTTCATTTTCAGCTTTACAAGTCAATGATGCTCGGGTACAACTTTTTAAAGATGCATGTTTGAATTAATAACTAACTGATAAACATAATCAAATACAGGATAAACATCACATTTTAAATATAAAGAATCTAAAATATAATTAGGATAATCATTGAATTTTAACGGAATAAATAATTATCTTTTTTATAAAAAAAATTATATTATTAAACCTAAAATACATTACATCATTATTAAACCTAAATTAAATTAAAATAAAATAAAAATATAAAAAAACAGTATCGCTTTATCAAAAACAAAAAAACCGTATTATAAAATCGACAAGGACAAAATAAAATGAAAAATTAAAATCGAGATATATCACGCCCCATTGCGCGAGTACACTTCTAGTACTCTATCATACTATCTACTAGTTGTTACGACACCACGATGAGTCATGAAGGTAGTGAACCGCCAGGGCACACATGGTGACACACCCCCGGCATGACTTCCATAAGGTAGCAAGTCATTCGTAATATGAATTTTACATTTGTACTTAATATACTTCGATACTACCTGATCAATAATTACATAAATTAGAGACATGAAAACTTTTATATAGAACTTTGAAAAAAACAGCATTTAATAACAATGCAACTTTGTTTCCTGTTTTTTCTTTTATTCAAAGACTGCTTATATTTCTAATTTTTATTTTTTTAACACAAAATTTTGCTTCAATCAGTAAAAATTTGTGTTTCTGCTTTTATATTTTATTCAAATATAATAATGTCGGTGCACCCAGCTCTGAGTGCTCTTGGCACTCGGTAGTATGTGGACAACTTGTCAACCAACTCTCTTTAGCTTCTTATTAAGACATTGTTGCTTCGTTTTACACACTTATCGCACACCAACAGCCATATGCACAGCTGTATCAACCTACTCACTAATAATTGGAGACGTGAGTCATGAGGCAGACCAAGAAAGCGGAATCGTGCGGTCCGAGGCGTAAGCCCCGAGGCGGAAATATATACACTACACAATATATATATATACACACACCAATCTGCATTTCCACTGCTTCTGCTCAGAAAATATATGCAATATATATACACACACTTGACACTTGAGTAGTAGACACAATACATACATATATATATATCATACTAAAGTACTAAAAGAATTTACATATATTTTTTCAATCATTAAATATAGATTTACATGTACTAACAAAGAAAAAAAATAATGATCTATTCATAACATATATATATATATATATGTATATATTAATATGCTCGTAGCTCATAAAGAAAAAATATTAAATATCAACAAAGTATGAGTAGAAGTGTGACTGTGACCCTCACACGTAGTAGAGACTAAATATAAAAGAAGTGTATCCAGTAGATACTTCTATGAACCAAAGAGAATCGAAGAAGAAAATGCAAAGAAAACGGGAGAAAACTGGAACTCACGAAGGACAATAGACAAGTAGCAGATAGGGCTTAGAAGAACCAAAGAAGAACAAGGTTTTCAGAAAAGAAATGGAGAAGGTTTTAGTCATTTTTTTAATAATTTAGCCTCGGTATTCAGGCGTACGCCTCATGCCTAACCGCCTCAATCACCGCCTCAGAAGACCAAGGCGTACGCCTCATCTGGGGATTGAGAGGCGCCGCCTCAGGTGCGATTTTGGACCGCCTCGCCTCGAGGCGTAAGCCTCACACGCTTTTTAAAACCATGAGGCAGACATGTACACAAAAACAGAGTGAGCTTCAACAGATTGATAACACAGAACATATAAAAAAGACAGCAGGAAGCTTCAACAGATTGAGAAGCACCAGATAAGATGAACATAAATGCTCAAACGAACAATTTCTCAAGTTCAAAATCAAGTCTCGGTTTTAGTTGTACAATCCAGAAAAAAGATTACTTATACTCAGTATAAAAATCATTACCTTATCTGGCCTGAGAATTGCATCCATGGTGATGTATAGCAAAGCCTCATCACCTGCCCATTCAAGATAACCTGTTACACCAACCAAGGGCTCACCCACCGGTGTGCAAGTCTCAGCATCCATGACATGGATGGTATAGATCTCATCTCCTTTAGTGTCTTCTGCATATGCTACCAATTTGTGATTTGGACTAACCTAAAGATGGAGCAAAAAATCAATTTGAAAAAGGATTACAATTTTAGTTTATGTCTTAAATGCCTTTTCCTTTGTCGTGTTTGTGTTAGGTGTTTGGGAGAACAACAAAGATGAAAGCATAGGTTGCAGAAAGAAAATTTAGTCTCACTTGAAAAGCACCAATGCTATAATATCCATGTTCTTTAGCCTTCACATTTTCATCCAAAATCACGTGTTCTGGAGGAGCTTCTGATCCCGTTGGCATTATATCATGAACAGATGGTACAGCCTCACGATTTTCTACAAGGCGTCGACAATGTTGTACATACTCCTTCCCCTCCAAAGTCCGCTCATAATAGTAGTAATTCCCTTTGCGTATAGGTGCAGATATATCATCCTCTTTAATGCGGCCTCTTAACTCCGCATAAATTTGATCTTCCACATGTTTGGTCCCTAAAATTTGAATACTCTTGCATTAGAAGGTTACGTTTTATCATCAGAAAGAAGTAACTATGAAAAAGACTTACCAAGAGATAGATAAATAATGGAAAGCAAAGATTGTGATAAGGTTCTTCCAACACAACTGTAAGTTTTTGAAGACAGAATTATAAAAGAAAGCAAAGATACAAACAAAGATATCAGGTGCTTTGGCCTTCAAGGTGCAGTGGCATTGGATGCGACTTAATCTTATAGTTGCTGACAAATAAAGAAAGTTGGTATATAGGAGGTACAAATTTAATGATTTGTTCGAACAAAGAGAAAATTTGCAAATTATAGAATTAGATATCAGGCTAGAATATAAAGACAATGAAGGATCCGAAGGAGAGGCTAGGCAACAAAGAAACATATTTTTCCTAGTAGTTAGTTGCTTGTTTCTTCTTCATCCTCTTGATGCTCCAACTCTCTTTTTCTCACTGTGTGCATAGTGAGGGGGTCTTAGGGGATGTGTGTAGCTAGTTACGTACATTTTTGGCGTGTTGTATATGCAATATATCAATATAGTATAGCATATGGTGTTCAGTTTCTCTATATTACACATTGCCTCCAGTTAGAGTTTGCTCTCAACAACTTACTTAAAAAAACAATGAATATAACTCCTTTCTTTTATTGTAATGGGTTTAGACCAATCTAATGCATATCTGTTGATAACTCTTGAATAAGAGTCATACGCTTTATGCCTATATCCCTGAACCAGCTAGTTTTGACAAACGAGTGACATTTTAGGTCCACTTTTTTTATTCTTAATGTCTATTTCTTATTTCTTTTCTTTTTTTAGCTGATGTGAAAAGTGACGGGTAGTTTAGGAAAGAATGCGTAAATAATAAATTTCTTTTGCTTAATGCAAGAACACCGTAGTGTGGTGATTGGCCATGGGACAGGAGCAATGTATGGAAATGTTCTGGAAATGTTTTGGTTGTGAAGCTGAGAGCTTCTTGGGCGCAGCAACAAAGCAGAAATAGTGGAATAGAGGCAACAGCAGCAGTATTAATATCGAAAATCTATAGAAGGAAGGATGAGGATGAAAGCAGAATCGAAAAAGAATTGGTGGATCAATGAATCAATTTCATATTGAGCTCATTTCGGACAACAGCATTTTATCTCCCTTGGAAATTTTGTGTGTGTTCTTCGTTAAAATATTCAGGCTGGGATTGTAATAAACAATTTACTTTCCTGTTAGATATATTATGTGATGCCTTTGATCATGGGCTAAGTATTTTAATGGATTGTGGACGAATTTCTAAAATCGTTTGTGCATTTTAAACTGCTGGAACTTGTGATTGCCATTTTTATCTAGAGTTTTTGCTTCTAAAATCATTTCTTGTGTTTAACGTTAGTAGGTTCACAATTGTACTTTACCTTGACACCAAAAAGAAGCACAGTGGAATTACTTCTACTTGTAAAGGCAAGAGGATAACCCCAACAGTTTAGCATGAGGGTGATGAAATATACACCTTGCCTTGTATGGCCTTGAGTGTTTGAATTAAGATATCTTTATAACCTTAAGGTGGTGTTTGGTTCGCATATATGTTTTTAAAATTTTAAATATGTCCAAAATTTGAAGGAATTAAATTTAACCCGGTTTGACCACATGTTTGGTTGACAAGAATTGGAATGGAATCTGTTTGGTTCGCAAGTTTCCATGTTCCCCAATTTCTGTAAATAATGGTTTTCCAAATGATGGAGGTGGAGAGGGTTGCAGGTCGAGAATAAGCCCACGGCAGTCAGCGACTGTGTGAAGATGGTTAAAGATGGAAGTGGTCAGCGTGAAGATGGTGAAGGAGAGAAAAGGAGCAGCAACGGGAGTTCTTAAAGAGGTTAGAGATGAGAGAAAAAAATGAGGGTATATGTGTCTTTTGCAATAGATTCCAAGGAATGGAATATCCATTCTTTAGTAAACCCCAAAGAGTCTGAATTCAGCCATCCTTGGAATTTGAATATTGTACTAAACCCAAAGAATTAACCAAATGTCGGAATGGAATTTGGTCAACGGGATTCACCATTCAAATTCCTTTAGATCTTGTTGGAATTCGACAAACCAAACACCGCCTAACTGATTTTGGCATACATTTTGTTTTTAAATCTGCAATGAGACAGTAGTCCACGAAGCTAGTAGCTACACTGAAAAGTTTAATTTTGGCCCGTGGTACACTTGTCGCTATTTTGACCAAGACACCACCCCCTTCCAGACTCATCCTGTCCTCTCTTAACACCTAGACTACCATCCCCCCTCCAAACTCAGAGTATTAATCCGTGTCACAAGCATCACATACGAACTCCTCTACAAGTGCACTTAATTTCAACTTCAAATGGCACGAATTCTTCAATTATCAAACATACATACCTAATTACGTACATTACCTTTATAACATAAGCCAATCCACATCAACTTTGAATATGAGAAACTATCCTATCCTAGGAACTGAGAGACTACAAGTACAGTAAATGACATAGGACTTGGTTACTGTACCTGACATGATGAAATCAGTATAAGCGTTCTCTTGTTGAAGATACGAAAGGATTTCAGGATTGGAACGAGAATCATCACGAAGCCAGTAATAATTATCAACCCTAACGTCTCCAAACATTTCCATTTCGTGCTTCACCTTCTTAGCCACAGGAGGCCGCAGATTACTGGAATTGGTTGCCGAATCAGTTGCAGCCATGGCTGATGTGGTGGAGGATGAGGAGCTGCAACGGAATCGTAGAGACAAGCGAGGGAAACCGGAGACAGAAGAGATCGATCCTCCAACACGCCGAACTCCGACTCTAATTTGGGCCGACGGGAACAGTAACATCGTTTTCAGCCTTTTATCTTTTTAAGGGCAGGCAAACGTACAACTCTATGCAGCTGTGCTTTTTATATTTAAAACTTAATTCGTATAGGGTGTTACGTGATGCGATGCGACGCGAAACATCTCGAATGTAATTTGACATAATAAGTTTGTTTTATGTTCAGTTTTACTCTTCATTATACGATGACAATTTAAAGGTTTTACATGTTTTAATATCGGATATATAAAATTAATGATCAATATGGTCAATTGATTAACAAATTTAGAAAGGTTTGTTCAATAGTGGTGTCTTCAAACCCATAACATTTTAGCTCATTTTGAAGATTTTGATGATACAGTATGATTTGTAAATATATTATATAGAGAGAGAGAGAGATAGTGAAGTTCATTTGTTAACCCAATATTTTATATTAAGACCATCCGCATCGGAGCTGCTGGTTGAAGCTGAACACCATCGCCCCAGCGCTGGTTGGAACCCAGCGCTGGTTTGCCAGCCAGTGCTGGTTGTTGTTTGTGGGTTAGAATAAAAATAAAATTAAATATAAAAATAAATAAAAGATGGGATGGTGGTGTGGGATGGATGTGGGGGTTTGTGGGTTAGAATGGGTTGGAAGGGAAAATGATGTGGCGCTGATGTGGCAGTGAAAAAGTGTGGGTTAGTGAGGGATGGATGCTGATGGTCTAACTATGTTAACCATTTTTAACCAATACGAAGTCATTTTCTGTTGAGGTTTCAAATGTGTATTCAACAACTAAATAGAGGTATGAATGAAATTCCATGTATTTTTTTTTACATTCATTTATTGAGGGAGTTACAAATATCAACTTTTCCTTGCTTCTAGCAATATTTTTAATTCTTAAATATTTTGTAACCTTTAGTATCAAATAAGTGTATGAAATTCATATTGTTGCATCATGAACATAGACAACAACATTATGAATCACATTGTTTTTAACACATGAACCTAACCCTAATGCATGATCATAGAAGTTCATAAATGGTTGTGTTTGTAACAACCCAAACAAAACTTAAAGCATTGCATTTCATAGAATAAAAACATCCCAAAATCGGTCTCAAAATTTTCAATACATCTGTCTCAAAACTAGGTTGGCGGAAACAACCTATTCACAGCTGATAATGAAATAAAGTCTAAATAGTCAAAAAAATGAAACACTATCTCTAGAAGCGTCCGCTCTCTAATCCTTCTCTTTGCTCCTACCAGAGCTTCCTAATATCAGCTTCCCTGAAAAGGTTAGTTTTGTAAAAGCGAGGGTTAGACCATGAGGTCTAGTGAGTTCCCTCAAAAAACAACAGTTCGATACTACATATTTAAAGCAGTTCATAACTTTCATAATTAACAACTTTAAACAAAACTTTCAGGTAACACCACACATGTAAATGGCACACTGAAGTCACTCGGAAGTGATAACGTGTCAGTCTCACACTGCCTTACCGGGTCACACCTCCCATGGCATAAACGGGACACCCCCCCCCCCCCCGGTATGAGCACTGGCGGGCCACACCCCCCGACTTAGCCAATCTACATCTTACAACAATGTATGCATACATCTCAAATAATCTTTCATACTTGCATTTTCATGTAATAAAGCATGACATTTCTATTCGTTTACTTACTTCAGAAAACACGTTTAAAACACGTATTTAGTTAGAAAAACTCACATGTCCTTACTCGGTGTACTCACTTTTACTCAAAGTCCTTGAGCCGAAACCTATGTAAAAGTAATTATAAGATCGATAAGTTATTTTACCGAACCTCTCGATTATCTAACTACAATTCCTGACAAAATCTAACTATCCGGACTACTCTTCCAAAACTACCCGGATTACACCATCCCGGACTAAAGTCCTGGATTCAACTCTTCCGGATTCCGATAGCGCTCCCGGAGTCCGGTACCAATTCCGGATCCCGCACACCAAACCGGATCCTATTCCGGATCCCGCACACCAAACCGGATCCTATTCCGGATCCAATACTCTGGATCCATTCCGGAACTCACCTATTCCGGATTATCACTTCCGGATTCCTAGTCCGGATTCTGTCAAAAAGCGACTTTCGGACTCGAGAGTTCATCGATCGAACACTAGTACCCGCATGACTACCAAGGTATTAGGGTACCAAAACGAAAGGCGAGTATTCATCGCCACATGGGGATTCTATCATAGAGACTCACACCACACTCTCCCAATACCTTGCTCACAGCACACTCCCAAGACAAAAGTCTCCAGGAGTAACCCAAATCCCAAATGAAAATGATAATACGCAACACAGAATAAACGGGTAAGATTGAGGATTACCTAGATTGCTTGATGATGAAATTCCTCTTCTCTCCTCCAACTACAGGTTGATGATCAAATTCTCTATTCTCTGCTTCTACACCCACAACCGCCTTCAAAATAAAATTCCCTAGGGTTTTGTGCCCAACTTGAGGGTTTTTTATACCTTCCAATCAAATTACATTATGGTCCCTCAAATTACAAAGTTACTCCTTACCTCCACATTTCTTGTGTTTTCTTTAAAATTGAGACTTGGCTATTACAATACCTCCCCCCTCAAAAGAATTTTGTCCCTGGAATTCTATTGTCGAAAAGTTGAGGGTGCTTGGATCTTATGTCCGTTTCTACCTCCCAAGTTGCCTCTTGCCCTTTATGATGCCGCCACTGAACCTTTACTAATCTGATCTCCATGTTCCTTAACTTGCGAATCTTGTTGTCCACAATCTCAACTGGTTCCTCTACGTACGTCAATTTCTCGTCAATGTTGATATCCTCTAATGGAATGGCCACATCGGCTTCGACCAAACACTTCTTCAGGTTTGACACATGAAATGTTGGATGAACTCCTTTTAATCCTTCCGGCAAGTCTAACTTGTAGGCTACTGCTCCGACTTGTTCCGAAATAACGAAAGGCCCCACATACCTCGGTCTCAACTTTCCCTTCTTCCCGAAACGTACCACTCCCTTCCAAGGCGAGACTTTCAGCATTACTTTGTCACCCACTTGAAACTCGATAGGCTTCATTCTTCTGTTCGCATACTTCCTTTGCCGATCTTGCGCGATTCTCGTTTTCTCACGGATTAGCTCTATCTTATCCGCAGTCATTTGCTCAATCTCTGTACCTGCTAACTGCTTTTCTCCCACTCCGTTCCAACACAACAGCGTTCGACACTTCCGCCCATACAAAGCTTCGAATGTTGCTGCTTGGATGCTCGTGTGGTAACTGTTGTTATACGAGAACTCTATCAAAGGTAGGTGTGCTTCCCAAGAACCCTTGAAATCGATCACACAGGCTCGGAGCATATCCTCTAACGTTTGAATAGTTCTTTCGCTATGGCCATCCGTTTGGGGATGATATGTTGTGCTCAACTTTACTTGCGAACCCAACTCTCGCTGTAGACTTCTCCAAAATGACGACGTAAACCGACTATCACGATCGAACACTATAGATCGCGGCACCCCGTGCCTTGACACGATCTCATTGATATACAACCGAGCTAGCTTCTCCAATGGATCCGACTCCCTGATTGGTAGAAAATGCGCGGACTTGGTGAGACTATCCACAATCACCCATATCGCATCGTTACCCTTCGGAGTCCTTGGTAACCTCGTAACAAAATCCATGGTTATATTATCCCATTTCCACACTGGTATTTCCAAAGACCGAAGTTCCCCATAAGGGAACTGATGTTCTGCTTTAACCTTCAGACACGTCACACATCGTTCTACGAAGTGAGCGATGTCCTTCTTCATTCCTGGCCACCAATAAAACTGTCTTAAGTCTCAGTACATCTTATTCGTCCCCGGGTGCACAGAGTATCGCGACTTATGCGCTTCCTCCAAAATGCTTACTCTCAAGTTTCCCAACTTAGGAACCCACACCCGGTCCTTCATACACCTCAACCCACCACTGTTGACACTGAGCAACGACGTAATCCCAACGATCCTTTCACTTTTTATATTCTCTTCTAACAACGCCTCCTCTTGAGACTTCTTGACCTCATCCAGGAGGCTCGAAGTCGCCTCGACTCTGAAGGCCACCACCTTGGTCGATTATCCTCGCCCTTTCCGACTCAACACATCAACTACCACGTTCGCTTTACCCGGGTGGTAAAGGATTTCGCAGTCGTAGTCGTTCAATTGTTCCATCTATCTTCTCTGTCTCATGTTCAATTCTTTCTGATCGAAAAGATGCTTAAGACTCTTATGATCGGTGTAGATCTTGCACCTCACTCCATACAAGTAGTGTCGCCATATCTTTAAAGCGAACACCACTGCCGCTAGTTCCATGTCGTGAGTAGAGTAGTTCTTCTCATGATCTTTCAACTGTCGAGATGCGTAGGCAATCACCATCCCATTCTGCATCAGTACACACCCTAACCCAAGCTTAGAAGCATCGATGTTGATTACAAAATCTTCTGATCCGTCTGGTAAAGTCAAAATTGGGGCGCTGCTCAGTCTTTCCTTCAGCCTCTAAAATGCGGCCTCTTGAGCTTCGGTCCAAATGAACTTGACGTTCTTCCTCGTCAATGCGGTCAACGGTGCAACTATACGAGAGAAGTCCTGAAGGAACTTCCGGTAGTAGCCTGCTAACCCAAGAAAACTTCTCACCTCCAATGGCGACTTTGGCGACTCCCAATCTTTAATAGTTTCGATCTTAGCGGGGTCCACTTTGATACTGTCTGCCGACACCACGCGACCTAGAAACTAAACTTCCCTTAACCGGAACTCGCACTTTGAGAACTTAGCGTACAACTTCTCGCGTTTCAGCAATTCCAACGCCGCCCGAAGGTGCTTCTCATGATCTTTACGGGTTCGAGAGTAGATCAGGATATCGTCGATGAAAACGATTACACACTTGTCCAGCAACGAACTACACACCATGTTCATCAAGTCCATGAACACTGTTGGGGCATTAGTCAAGCCAAAGGGCATAACTAAAAACTCGTAGTGTCCATATCTTGTACGAAAGGTCGTCTTGGGCACGTCTTCCTTCCTCACCTTTAGCTGATGGTAGCTCGATATTAACTCTATCTTCGAGAAATAGCTCGCACATTGCAACTAGTCGAAGAGGTCACCAATCCTCGGAAGCGGGTACTTGTTCTTCACTGTCACCTTGTTGAGCTCACGGCAATCTATGCACATCCGCATAGATCTGTCCTTCTTAACAAATAGTACCGACGCTCCCCAAGGCGATGAACTCGGATGAATGAAACCCTTGTCGAGTAGCTCCTGCAGCTGCGTCATCATCTCCTTCATTTCCGTTGGTGCCAGACGATAGGGCGCACGCGGTATCGGTGCCGCCCCAGGTATCAAATCTATTCTGAACTCTACTTGACGATCTGGGGGCAGACTCGTTGTAACACCCCGCTTACCACGACACAATATTGTCCGCTTTGCCCCACTGGCTCACGGCTTTGTTCTTGGCGACCTGGCGAGGACTTCCCAGGGGGTCACCCATCCTGGTACTACTCCCACCCAAGCACTCTTAACCACAGAGTTCCCAAGGAACCCGCATGCTTGTGGCCCCAAAACGCGTTGTGTCTGGTAAGGCCAAGGTTTACTAATATACCCAGCATCTCTCCTGCCCTCTAAAGGATGTGGGATATGCCTAAGGTGTTACACACACCCCCCTTAGGGACTCATCGTCCTCGATGAGGTTTGCCCCACCATCCCAAATGGCACAGGAGTGGCTCTGATACCATTTGTAACAACTCGCTTACCACGACACAATATTGTCCGCTTTGCCCCACTGGCTCACGGCTTTGTTCTTGGCGACCTAGCGAGGACTTCCCAGGGGGTCACCTATCCTGGTACTACTCCCACCCAAGCACGCTTAACCACAGAGTTCCCAAGGAACCCGCATGCTTGTGGCCCCAAAACGCGTTGTTTCTGGTAAGGCCAAGGTTTACTAATATACCCAGCATCTCTCCTGTCCTCTAAAGGATGTGGGATATGCCTAAGGTGTTACACTCGTCAAGTCATCCGGAAACACTTATGGGTACTCATTTACTGTAGGCACATCCCCGACTCCCTTCTTCTCTTTCTTAGCATCTAGCACGTAAGCTAAATACCCCAGACATCCCTTCCCCAAACATCCCCTAACTTTCATCATAGATATCAAACACGACTTCCTATCTTGACGATCCCCGTAGATTACTACTTCCTTCTTATCCGGCAAGGCGATACGAATTAACTTCTTATTACACACTATGTTAGCGTCGCTATCCGCTAACCAATCCATTCCTAGAACCAATGTTGTTAAAGGCGCAAGGCGCACTTAGGCGCAAAGAGGTCCTATAGCCTAGGCGTGAGGCGCGGGCCTCACGAATGCGAGGCGCATCATATATGAAAATAACAATAATATATATATATATATATACACACACTAACACACATAAATACATACAAACACACAATAGTAATACACAACTCAAATAAAGCATATAAATATCAAGCATAGTTCAATTTCAATTTCAAAAAAGTAGTAATATAAATATCAAACATATCTCAATAAAGTCTTGGCTAATAGGTCGATAATCATTCCTCCTCATCATCATCAAGTGTGTATTCTTCAACATCCTCATCGGATTTATATTCCCTAATATCTTCTTCTTCAATGTCGCTATTCTCTAACAACTCAATTTCATCTTCTTCATCAATGAGTTAAAGTCTTGAACTAGAAGTAACCTTTCCCTTTCCCCTTCCCCTTCCACTAGCATTCACTTCTTTGTTCCGAACATTATAGTTACGCTCATAAGCTCCCGAAGCTCTAGCAACATCACCCCATGTCAATGAATCATCTTCAAACACATATTCTTCTTCTTCTTGTTCATCCTCATACATTCTTCCAGTCAACCACTCATTACTCTCATCAACGTCATTTAAAGAAATAGGATCAATGACATCACGATGATCGTATCGACGCTTCAATGCTCTATTATATTTGACATATACCAAATTGTTGAGCCTAGCTTGTTCAAGTCTATTTCTCCTTTTGTTATGAAGCTACAAAATATACAAGTTAATAGTTAAAACATATTTATAAATCTATATATATATATATTAAAGGAAAATCCACTAAGGATGATGTGGCATATTGTTAGAGTAGGATTTGCCTAAAGAATTTTTCTCATTGTTTTGAATTTTTTAAATATTGAATAAGTTAAAGACTAAACTACCCCTAAATGAAAAACATGTATTTCATTATAAGAAGGTTTTTTTTTTTTTGTAATTTCATTTCTACTTTAATTATCTTTAACTTTCAAACTACACAACTTCATAGAGATATTTATTATAGTCTTTTCATATTTCTATAATCTAATTAAGAAAAAACCTAATGATGTGACACATTGTTACAAGATGACCCTTTATAAATATAATTAAGTTAAAAGATGTTATAAATGTTAGTTAAGTTAACGATTTTTCTACCCGTGAATAAAAAATGTGTATTTCATTATTCTTTTCAAAATGATAACAAAATTTCGAAACCAAAGACGTCTTTAATTGAGAAACTCGCATTAGTAATTCACATATATCTAAACATAAAATATGAAGTTTCTTAGGTGACATTTTATGGAAGAGTTATTTCATAATTAATTTTTTCTCAAAATTTTAGATTTTTTAACATATTTTGGGTTATATTAATTGTCTTTTATTAACTAATAAATGTCCTAGACTTTTCGGTTTTCTATTCCGTTTTTATCCCGTCTATATATTATATCTCATTTAACATTTTTTTCGTTTGTTTTACTGAATCGTCTATCATATTGCAAACTATACAATCGAATGTCTAACGAAGATAGAAAGTTTTTTTCTTTTATTTTACCTAATTCTTCATCATATAGCAAACTACACAACCGAATGTCTCATCAAAGATGGAAGCTACATTTTATGGTTTATTTTATGTTTTTATGTGAGCTATTTAATGTTATTGATGAGTTGTGTTTTTCTTTTGTAGAATTTTTATCGTGAAACCGTTATTCTTCCTCTATAAAATCCATGTAAGAGTTGTTATATTTTATTTTATGATTTGTCCCGGTTATATATTGTTGATAAATGTTTTTATTCCATGTTATTATATTTGTTAATTATGTTCTGTGTGATATGTCGTATTTATGTGTCTCTAAATAGTTTTTTTTTATTGTTCATATTGAATGTTATATAACCATAAACTTTTTCAGGTAACAAATAATACATTATATTTTATGATTTGTGTGAGTTGTTATTGATGAATGTTTTTTCCAAATTTCTTCCTTATTATTATATTTTATTCATTATGTTTTTTCATCCCTCATTTTCGAAAGTTATTTATGTTGTATGTGTATTACTTTTTATGTACCTTTTTTATTTTGCATAACTTTGTTTTACTAATATTGTTGTAGTTATTCAAGTTTTATTATTTGTTTCTTGACAACAATTGTAATTATTATGTGTAAACCTCTTCATAAATTGTTAATAATTAAGTTGTAATACAAACATTATTAGCTAAATTGGAAAACTAATTCTGTGTACACTCATTGTAACAGTTAATATTCCACATATGATTGAAACTAACCATCTTTGTACAAATTTTAACTTTAATGTCAAATCAATATTTTGCAACAAAAAGAAATGTATGACATTCTATTTGTTACAAGAAACAATATCAAAGAAAATATATAATTTACATCTAAACAACCCACTAAATTTATTGTCTTATACTACATCTAATTAGTTGTCATTTATCAAATTGCATTTTATCTTAACTTAATACGGATTTTCTAGCAATAATTTTTTATCGCCATCCAACACGAATATATAAATGAAGGCTATAAGGTATTAACATAACATAATGAAAACTTATTATCCTCAAATCAATATTGTAATTAAGCTTTGGTTATCCCACGTTGATAAGAAATAGAAATATTCGAAAATGTAGTTGTGTATATGAAAGAAGAACGATAGCTTGAAAATCAGTATCAGATTCTTCACAAATAATCACAAATATTAATTTATTTAATAACTACCACTTTTCTTATACAACTGCAATTACAATAAAAAAATGGAAAGAACTATTTATTAAAGTTCTTAACACACTAATAGTTGCCATGCTATTTTTCGGTTAAGAGATCACCTTTGGTAAAACAACATTTCTTACATAGTCTTTTATGTATGGAGAATAAGCTGAAGAATCACTATTATGCACGTGCTAACTTGGTTAGAGTTTAGAGTTGTAACTTTACATATTGAGTTTTATCTAAAATACTCATCCTTTGCATGTTTTTTTGAAACGAATCACAATATTTATTGCTACTTTTTGTCATGTTTAACATCCACGTTATACTTCATAGTTCATACAATGCTCTCACATCTAATGTCATAGACTCTAAAATCGGATAAAATATACAACCGAA
The DNA here is from genome assembly GCA_033807775.1 of Saussurea involucrata. Lineage (NCBI taxonomy): Eukaryota > Viridiplantae > Streptophyta > Magnoliopsida > Asterales > Asteraceae > Saussurea > Saussurea involucrata. Next base: position 70,436,539 of record CM066321.1, on the reverse strand, counting down.
AGAATTATAATTTTACACCTTAACCAACTTATATATGTAATTTTGATCATAATATTTCGTTACCGCGCAACGCGCGGTGTCACACCTAGTTATAATAAGTTAATAACTATTATGCCAATTTTGTTACTTACAAGGCTAAATATGCTCCAATTGCGCTCACAACCACTTGCACTACACGTAAGGCTAAGGACTTTGATAGCAAAACTTTTCAATTGAGGAGTTTGATTACCAAAAGAACCCCACCACTCGACTGTGAATAAAAAATATTTAATAAAAAATTATTACATCTAAATATATATGTATATATATATAAACTAAAAAATATTTCATGGTAAGTAGTAGAAATTTACCGGGTGACTTTGTGCCTCTTTGTCGTATGCAAACAAGCATTCCAAATATACCTTCTACATTTCTATATGCTGACAATTGTTCCACAATTTTATTTTGGTCTTCATGACTTGGCACTAACCTTTCAATGCTTTTAAGTAAACCTGACATTACCTCCGCATTGTCTTCAATATTGCTATTTGAATAGAATAATTCCGGATTCAAATAATTCCCGACCGCATGCAATGGTTGATGGAGTTGACATTCCCATCTCTTGTCAATCATGGCAAAAACATCCTTCTATTTGTCCTCTATATCATTAAATGATCATGCAATTGCTTCTTTTGCCCTATCCATGGCTTCATATATGTATCCCATGGCCGGCTTCTTCTCACCATCAACCAATCGAAGAACTCTCACAAGAGGACCTGTTAACTTAAGGATATAGACAATGCTACTCCAAAATGTAGGCATCAAAACGATGCCGGCCACTCTCTTACCGGTTTGTTCTTTTGAATATTTACTCTTGTTCCAAATTTCAGAATTGAACATTTTCCTCAAGTTTGCTTTCTGACGTTGTATTGACCGAAGAGTAATGTAAGCAGTAGCAAACCTAGTAATTGCAGGTCTAACCAACTCCCTTTTCCCGGTGAACTTTCTCATCATGTTCACTACACCGGTACGGTTATAAATATAACCATTTAGTGCCATTGCCCTCTTCAATGTAACACGAACTCTCGACATCTTTCCAATATCTTCAAGCATCAAGTCTACACAATGAGCGGCGCACGGTGTCCAATACAAATGTTGGCGTTCTGCTATTAATGAACGTCCTATACATATATAATATATTGTTAATTAATTAATTATAAAATCAAGTCTTAACTCTTATAAGAAATTAATACTTTTTTACCTGCTGCTACATATGCGGATGCATTGTCGGTTACAACTTGAACAACATTTTTTTCTCCAACCTCCTCCACCATCTGATTGAGCATCATAAATAATTGTTCGGCATTCTTAACAACATCTGAAGCGTCAACCGACTTGACAAATACTGATCATTTGGGAGAGTTAACAAGAAAATTGATGATATCTTTATTAGCAACCGAGTCTTTCCATCCATCAGACATTAAAGAACAACCATATTTCGCCCATTGCTCGTGATGAGCTTGCTTGACCATTCGATCGGTGGACTGAACTGCTTTACTTAAGTAAGGGACTCGAACCTCATGGTAAGTAGGAGGCTTGAAACCCGTCCCACATTGTGCCACTGCTTCCATTGCTATATGAAAGCTATCATAGTTCAGGGCATTAAATGGCAATCCGGCATATCATAAAACCAATTAGCGAGCTCTTTAAAAGCTTTGTCCCGGAGTTCCTTTTTACAAATTTCATTAATAGTCGTTTGCGTCGTCTTTCCTTTTCTATTTTGGACAACTTGTTCTGGTGGAGGGGTGAAATACATATACATGGGTCCTTTAACGCCTTTTTGCTTTTTAGATTGTTGGGCTTGTCTACTTCCTTGTCGAGGTCCACCAAATTCTTGAACATCATCGTCCTCGTTAGCCCCATAAGTATCAATCTCTTCAAAATCGGGTAACACCTCATTCTCACGTTTACGTTTTTCTTTATCATTCATATAGTCTCTAATCTTCTCTCGTACATGAGCCGGTACTCTTGTGCATCCTTTTATATTTCGATGTTCACCGGCAATATGTTGTTTTGCTCAGTATATTTCTCCGTTTGTAACAACGTCACAAAAGTTTCATTTTACGGTGCCGAGACGTGTACCTTTTGTGCAATACTTCCAAGTCGGATCTCCGCTACCGCTTGATTGTGATTTATTTTGAGAATCCATACTTCTAAACAAAACTTACAACACTTAACATAATTCAAAACTAGAATACAAAAAAGACTGCCATAACAAGTAAAAAAATGGCAGCCTTGAGCCCTTTAAAAGCCGCTGTATGTGTAAGTGTGACTATGTGTGTGTTTAAAAAAAGGCATCCTTAAGCCCTTTAAAACCTGCTGTACATGTGCTCTATATTGTGTCTATGGTTAAAAGAAAAAAGGCAGCCAACAGCTGCTAAAATCTTTAATAGATAACAATAAACATTATAACAAACTTACAAAACAAATATTAACAGAAACAGCCTGACTGCTGTATGTTTAAGCAGACAAAAAAAAACCCAGAGAAACAGCAGCTGTATGTTTAAGCAGAATTTTTTTAACAGAAACAACAGTTGTATGTTTAAGCAGACAAAAAAAATTAACAGAGAAACATCAGCTGTATGTTTAAGCAGAAAAAATTAACAGAAACAACAGCTGTATGTTTAAGCAGACAAAAAAATTAACAGAGAAATAGCAATTGTATGTTTAAGCAGAAAAAATTAACAGAAACATCAGCTGTATGTTTAAGCAGAAAAAAATTAACAGAAACAGAAGTTGTATGTTTAAGTAGACAAGCAGCCTAAGAAAAAAAAATATAAAAGAAACAACCTGCTGAGCATACAAGCAGCCATACAGAAAATATATATAACTTGAAAAGAAACCATGCAGAAGACAGAAGTTAAACAGAAACAAAAAAGTTAGTGAAAAAAAGAACATACTTGTATGTAGCAGTGTAGCTTAGCTTGTAAGTTACAGCAGAGTCAGCAAAATAGTTGTAAGTTGTAAATTGTAATGCCTCCAATGCAGTAGAGTCCAACCAGAAGAGAGAAGAAGGTAGAAGAGAGCTGTTTAAGGGCTTAAAGTTGTGATTTGTGAAGGAGAAGAATAAGAGAGGTTGTATTTATAGGCCTTATCTAATTATAGGAGATATTGAGAATTTGAGATGACTAATAAGAATGGAATAGATAGCAATCAAAATAAGGAGAGTTACCTAATAGATAGCAAATTAGCAATCATTACCTTATTTATTGGGAGACTTACCTACTTAATTTATTTAATAACTATTAACTGCAGAATTCTAAGAGACGGGCAAAAAGGAAGTTAATTTTAAAAAAAAATCTATCACACGCGCCTAAGCCCAGAATCGCGCCTAAGCCCAGAATCGCGCCTCAGCCTAGGCGGTGCGCCTATGCTACCCGCCTCGCCTCGACGTGCAAAAAACCCTGGCCTTTATGCCTTATGCGCCTCAGCGCCTAGGCGCCCCTCAGGCGCGCTTTTCACAACTATGCCTAGAACCACATCAAACTCCCTCATTCCCATAGGATACAAACGCAAAGGGAACAAGTGACCATCTACATCAATGCTACACCCCTCATAGACCTCTTTCACCCAGACTCGACTATCATCTGCTACTTCTACCTCAAACCCAAAGTTCAACCTCTTGGGTTTCACTTGCAATTTCCGAATAAAATTAGGCGACACAAACGAACGATTGGCGCCCGAATCAAACAATACTTTAGCAAAAGTCGAGTCAATAAGGAAAGTACTTGTCACCACATCAGGCGTGTTCATCGCCTCCTCTGCCGACATGTGGAAAGCCCTCGCCTTAGCGCGAGTAGGCTCCACCTTTCTATCTCCGTCTCTTCCTCCACCACTACCGCCATAACTCCCAACAAATTCTCTTCTTAACCGCGGACAATCCATCTTGACATGGTCTGGCGAACCACACTGATAACATGACCTCGAACTACGGCAGTTTCGTGCCATATGCCCTGGCTTCCCACACTTTAAACATCATTCCTTATCTGCCAAACACTCCCTTTTATGCATCCGGTTACACTTACCACACCGTTTCTCCCCTGCTCTGGGTCCCACCCACAGCTCGGGTCTAGGAACACTCGGCCTCTTAGCATCCCTATTTGGTCCTTCCTATTTCCGTTTGTCTCCAACTCTCTCCGTCTTCTGCCTATTCTTCCCTTTTTCTGTGAGTTTTGCAGTATCTACCACAGCCTGAAATGTAACTGGATCTTTCACCTGCACCAACTCCCTCACACTGCTCTTCAGTCCCCATATGTATCTCTCTATGCACCTCTCCTCAGTAGGCACATACAGTTCAGCAAACCGAGCTTTCTCAATAAACTTCGACGTATACTCATGGACTGACATCGTCCCTTGCTGTAATAACAAGGTCCTCTTTTAAAAGAATTGTAAGATGGGTGGATGAAATGTGAAGTCTAAAGTTTGAGGGGCCTTAGTGTAAATTGTTGGAAGGTATAAAAACCCTCAAGGTTTTGCACAAAACCCTAGGTGCTCATTATTTCCTTCTTGGTGACGACTTGAGAGTGAGAGCAGGGAAGAGGTGGAAGGCTACATATTGGTTCTTGGAAGAAGACAAGAGGAGGATTTCATCAAGATAATTCTAGAATCGTTTTGGAAAGGTAATCCCCAAACCTTTTGTTTTTGTTGTCATGTCAATGAGTTTTAGTTTTGATGAGTTTGTAGAGTATTCAAGGACCAAATCGATGAGTAAGATGTATAAAAATATGAATATGTTGGTTAGAAGTGTGTTAGTGTTTATTGAAATCATTTCTCCATAATTTCGATCTTTATTCATCAATTGGGATTGAGGTTTGGCCGCACTAGAACCGCAGAATCGAAAGTTTGGTCAGGAATCAGAACCGGATCCGGAATGGACCGGAACCCAGAATGGGACCGGATTCGGAAGTGGAGCCGTAGCGGTGAGGAACCGGAGTCCGGTTTTGGATCCGGTGTGGGTCTAGATCTGGAATGAATCCGGTGTGGGCCTAGATCCGAAATGAACCCGGTGTGGGCCTAGATCCGGAATGGATCCGGTGTTAGTATAGAATCCAGAATGGATCCGGTGTTAGTCTAGGATCCGGAGTTGGTATAGAATCCGGAATGGGACCGGATTATAGTGTCCGGAACTACGGTTTTGGATTTGGTAATTTTAGTCAAGTGTTGGGAACCTATTTCAGAACGGGTAAGGGTTAACTTAAGACTTATGATTTTTACTCTTTTACTATCTTAGGTGGTTAGCCTAAAAATCCGAAGTTTTCGTGAGAAGCAATTTGCTAAGGCGACAAGTGAGTTATTTCTAAACCAAAATGCGTGTTTTACAACATTTTTTTTCGAAGTAAGTAAACGAGTAGAAATACATGCTTTATTACATGCTTTTACTTGTTATGAAAGATTAATTGAGATGTATGCATACATTGAGATTAGACGTAAATTGGCTAAGTCAGGGGGTGTGGCTCGCCAGTGCTCATACCGGGAGGAGTGACCCGTTTATGCCATGGGAGGAATGACCCAGTAAGGTAGTGTGAGACTGACACGTTGTCGTTTCCGAGTGACTTCAGTGTGCCATTTACTAGTGTGAAGTTATTTGAAAGTTTTATCCAAAGTTGTTTATTTTGAAAGTTATGAACTGTTTTAATATGTTTTGAGAACTGTTGTATTCAGGGAACTCACTAGACCTCATGGTCTAACCCTCGCATTTTCCAAACTAAACCTTTTCAGGTAAGTAGGGTGTTGGAAGATCTGGTAAGGGCAAAGAGCAAGCTTAGAGTACGGATGCTTCTAGAGATAGAGTTTCACTTTACTAATAGACTATAGTAATATTCTCAGTTGTGTATAGGTTGCTTCTGCCAACCTAAGTTTTGAGATTGATGTATTGAAATTTTGGGACCCATTATTGAAAGGTTTTATATTCATGCTATTTTATGTGTTATTTTGGATTGGGATGTTACAATTGGTATCAGAGCCATAGTTTAAGGGATTTAGGTGACCGGACGGGCCTAGACTTAAACTGTGGAAGTAGATATCACAAATGAGAATTTAGGAATGCGTTAGGAGGACACTATTACTAGGATAAGACTAATAGGGTAGAGAGGACAGTCATGTAAGGTAGGTTCGGGATTACACCTGGCCAGTGTAATTGCGAATTTACAGGTACATGTATGTGCTTAAATTTCCTTATTATTCTTGAGCAGTAGTCTTAAGTAATTTTCTTGGTTGTTCCAGTATTCCAGGATGTCTGAAAGAAGTTTGAGGAGTAGATTCATGCCCATGGTGGGTACAACTCCAGTTGTGGGAGAGATTCGAGTGGAAGAAATCTTTGAGGAGGGACCGGTGAATCCTCTGAGTCGAGCGACCACCCGTGGAAGGGGCAAAGGCCGGGGAAGAGGGAGAGGTAGACCGTCATTGCGAGCTTCCTCTCAGGCGGTTGGGACTGGTGTGGCAACCCGAGGGGGGGAAAAGACGCCAACCACCCATCAAGCTAAGAGTGCAAGAGCACCTGAAGTGCGTGAACCCCTACACCAAGAAAGTACCGCTTCAGTAGGCGGGGGAAGTCAGTCAAACGGCCCGAGGAGAAACCAGAATCAAACTTTTGTTACTGAGGAGAAGTTTGCGGCTGAGATGGGTAAACCGCAAGATACTCTACAGGCATTGTTGGAAAATCAGATCAAGAATACATCATAAGGGCGAACTAAAAGCGGGAATGAGACCAAGACTGAGGCATCTAGTTTACCTCCGACTGTGGTGGGAGATCATTCTTTAACAACTCCAGTTGTGGCTAATGAATCTAAGGCAGCGAAGGAATGCACCTTTAAGACCTTTGCGTCGTGCAAACCTCTGTCTTTCAACGGGGAACGCAATCCAGTTTTAGATTTGAGGTGGATACGTGAGATGGTGCTAGCTTTTGACACAAGCAAGTGCGCCGAAGAAGACCAAGTGTTGTTTGCAATGTCTATGCTGAAAGCAGACGCCATATTCTGGTGGGACGTCGAAACTGGCGGTAAAGGTTCAGAAATAGCAAAGACAACTTCATGGGAGTTATTCACTAAGAGGTTTAAGGCACAGTTTTGCCCGGTAGCGGCAGTTAAGAAGCTTGAGGAAGAATTTCTGGGGTTAGAACAGGGGACGATGTCGGTCCAAGAGTATACGTCAAAGTTTATTGAGAAGGCTTGATTTGCTGAACTGTATGTGCCTACTGAGGAGAGATGCATAGAAAGATACATCTGGGGACTGAAGAGCAGTGTAAGGGAGTTAGTACAAGTGAAAAGTTCGATTACTTTTCAAGCTGTGGTAGATACTGCAGAGCTCACAGAAAAAGAAAAGAACAGGCAGATGACGGAGAGAGTTGGAGACAAGAGGAAATGGGAAGGACCAACTAGGGATGGGAAGAGGCCGAGTGCGCCTAAAACCGAGCTGTGGGTGGGATTCAGATCAAGAGAGAAACCTTGTAGCAAGTGTAACACGATGCATAAGGGGGAGTGTTTGGTAGATAAGGAAGGATGTTTCAAGTGCGGGAAAACATGGCACATGGCTCGAGACTGCCGCAGTTCGAGGTCATGTTATCAGTGTGGTTCGCCAGATCACGTCAAGTGGGACTGTCCGCAGTTAAAGAGAGGGTTTGCTGGGGGTTACAACGGTAGTAGCGGGGGAAGAGACGGAGATAGAAAGGTGGAGCCAACTCGCGCAAAGGCGAGGGCTTTCCACATGTCAGTAGAGAAGGCAGTGAATACGCCTGATGTGGTGACAAGTGCTTTCCCTATTGACTCGACTCTTGCTAGAGTATTGTTTGACTCGGGAGCCAATCGTTCGTTTGTGTCACCTAATTTTATTCGAAAATTACAAGTGAAACCCAAGAGGTTGAACTTTGGGTTTGAGGTAGAAGTGGCAGATGATAGTCGAGTCTGGGTGAAAGAGGTCTATGAGGGGTGTAGCATAGACGTAGACGGTTACTCGTTTCCCTTGCGATTGTACCCTATGGGAATGGGGGAGTTTGATGTGGTACTAGGAATGGATTGGTTGGTGGAGAACGACGCTAGCATAGTGTGTAATAAGAAGTCGATTCGTATCGCCTTGCCTGATAAGAAGGAAGTAGTGATTTATGGGGATCATCGAGATAGGAAGTCGTGTATGATTTCTATGTTGAAAGCTAGGCGATGTCTGGGGAAAGGATGTCTGGGGTATTTAGCTTATGTGTTAGATGCTAAGAAAGAGAAGAAAGAAGTAGGGGATGTGCCTATAGTCAGCGAGTACCCGGAAGTGTTTTCGGATGACTTGACGAGTCTACCTCCAGATCGTTAAGTAGAGTTCAGAATAGATTTAATGCCTGGGGCGGCACCGATTGCGCGTGCGCCCTATCGACTGGCACCAACAGAAATGAAGGAGATGATGACGCAACTGCAAGAGCTTCTCGACAAAGGTTTCATTCGACCGAGCTCATCGCCTTGGGGAGCGCCAGTACTATTTGTTAAGAAGAAGGATGGATCTATGCGGATGTGCATAGATTACCGCGAACTCAACAAGGTAACAGTGAAGAACAAGTACCCGCTTCCGAGGATCGATGACCTCTTCGACCAGTTGCAAGGTGCGAGCTACTTTCTCGAAGATAGATTTGAGATCGAGTTACCATCAACTGAAGGTGAGAGAGGAAGACGTGCCTAAGACAACCTTTCGTTCAAGATACGGACATTGCGAGTTCTTAGTCATGCCCTTTGGCTTGACTAACGCCCCAGCAGTGTTCATGGATTTGATGAACAGGGTGTGTAGTTCGTTGCTGGACAAGTGTGTGATCGTCTTCATCGACGATATCTTGATCTACTCTCGATTTCGTAATGATCACGAGGAGCACCTCCGAGCGGTGTTAGAGTTGCTGAAATGCGAGAAGTTGTACGCAAAGTTCTCAAAGTGGGAGTTCTGGTTAAGGAAGTTCAGTTTCTAGGTCACGTGGTGTCGGCGGACGGCATCAAAGTAGACCCCTCTAAGATCGAAGCTATTAAGGATTGGGAGCCGCCAAGGTCGCCATCAGAAGTGAGAAGTTTTATCGGATTAGCGGGCTACTACCAAAAATTCATTCAGGACTTTTCTCATATAGCCACACCGTTGACTGCATTAACAAGGAAGAACATCAAGTTTGTCTGGACCGAAGCGTAAGAGACCGTTTTTGATAAGTTAAAGGAAAGTCTGAGTAGTGCTCCAATTCTGTCATTACCCGACGGATCTGAAGGGTTTGTGATTTACAACGATGCTTCCAAGCTTGGGTTAGGGTGTATATTGACGACATGGAATTAGCGGCAATGGTGTTCGCTTTAAAAATATGGCGACACTACTTGTATGGAGTGAAGTTCCAGATCTACATGATCATAAGAGTCTCAAGCACCTCTTCGATCAGAAGGAGTTGAACATGAGACAGAGGAGATGGATGGAACTATTGAACGACTACGACTGCGAAATCCTTTACCATCCGGGTAAAGCGAATGTTGTAGCTGACGCGTTGAGTCGGAAAGAGCGAGGAGAATCGACCAAAGTGGTGGCCTTCAGAGTCGGGGCAACTTCGTGCCTCCTGGACGAAGTCAAGAAGTTGCAAGAGGAGGCGTTGCTGGATGAGAATGTAAAAAGTGAAAGAATCGTTGGGATTACGTCGTTGTTCAGTGTTAACAGTTATGGGCTGATGTGTATGAAAGATCGGGTGTGGGTTCCTAAGTTAGGGACTTGAGGGTAAACATTTTAGAAGAATCGCATAAGTCGCGATATTCTATGCACCCGGGGACGAATAAGATGTATCGGGACTTAAGACAGTTTTACTGGTGGCCAGGAATGAAGAAGGACATCGCTCACTTTGTGGAACGATGTGCGACGAGTTTGAAGGTTAAAGCAGAGCATCAGCGACCGTATGGTGAACTACAGTCTACGGAGATACCAATGTGGAAATGGGATAACATCACCATGGATTTCGTTATAAAGTTACCAAGGACTCCGAAGGGTAACAATGCGATTTGGGTGATTGTGGATAGTCTCACCAAGTCAGCGCACTTTGTACCAATCAGGGAGGCAGATCCATTAGAGAAGTTAGCTAGGTTGTACATTAATGAGATCGTGTCGAGGCACGGGGTGCCGCGGTCTATCATGTCCGATTGTGATAGCCGGTTTACGTCATCGTTTTGGAGGAGTCTTCAGCGAGAGTTGGGTTCGCAAGTGAAGTTGAGCACAACATATCATCTCCAGACAGATGGACAGAGTGAAAGGACAATTCAAACGTTAGAGGATATGCTCCGAGCCTGTGTGATCGATTTCAAGGGTTCTTGGGAAGTACATTTACCTATGATAGAGTTCTCGTATAACAACAGTTACTATGCGAGTATCCAAGCGGCACCATTCGAGGCTTTGTACGGACGAAGGTGTCGAACACCGTCATGTTGGAATGAAGTGGGAGAAAGGCAGCTAGCAGGTCCGGAAATTGTGCAATTAACTGCGGATAAGATAGAGCCAATCCGCGAGAAAATGAAGATCGCGCAAGATCGGCAAAGAAAATACGCAAACAAAAGAAGGAAGCCTATCGAATTCCAAGTGGGTGACAATGTAATGCTGAAAGTCTCGCCTTGGAAGGGAGTAGTACATTTCGGAAGAAAGGGAAGTTGAGACCGAGATATGTGGGGCTTTTCGTCATTATTGAGCGAGTTGGAGTAGTGACATACAAGTTAGACTTGCCCGAGGAATTAAAGGGAGTTCATCTAACGTTTCATGTCTCGAACCTAAAGAAATGTTTGGCAGAAGCATATGTGGCTGTTCCTTTGGAGGCCATCAGCGTTGATGAAAAGTTGACTTACGTAGAGGAACCAATAGAAATCGTAGATAGTAAGGTACAAAAATCGAGGAACAGGGAGAGCGGATTAGTAAAGGTTCAGTGGCGGTATCATAAAGGACGGGACGCAACTTGGGAGGTAGAAACGGACATGAGGTCCAAATACCCTCATCTATTCGACAATGGAATTCCGGGGACATAATTCTTTTGAGGGGAGGTATTGTAATAACCAGGTCCTCTTTTAAAAGAATTGTAAGATTGGTGGATGAAATGTGAAGTCTAAAGTTTGAGGGGCCTTAGTGTAAAATATTGGAAGGTATAAAAACCCTCAAGGTTTTGCACAAAACCCTAGGTGCTCATTGTTTCCTTCTTGGTGACGGCTTGAGAGTAAGAGCAGGGAAGAGGTGGAAGGCTACATATTGGTTCTTGGAAGAAGACAAGAAGAGGATTTCATCAAGAAAATTCTAGCATCGTTTTGGAAAGGTAATCCCCAAACCTTTTGTTCTTGCTGTCATGTCAATGAGTTTTAGTTTTGATGAGTTTATAGAGTATTCAAGGACCAAATCGATGAGTAAGATGTATAAAAATATGATTATGTTGGTTAGAAGTGTGCTAGTGTTTATTGCAATCATTTCTCCATAATTTCGATCTTTATGCATCAATTGGGATTGAGGTTTGGCCGCACTAGAACCGCAGAATCGAAAGTTTGGTCAGGAATCGGAACCGGATCCGAAATGGACCGGAACCGGAATCGGATCGGATTCGGAAGTGGAGCCGTAGCGGTGAGGAACCGGAGTCCGGTTTTGGATCCGGTGTGGGTCTAGATCCGGAATGAATCCGGTATGGGCCTAGATCCGGAATGGATCCGGTGTTAGTATAGAATCCGGAATGGATCCGGTGTTGGTCTAGGATCCGGAGTTGGTATAGAATCCGGAATGGGACTGGATTATAGAGTCCGAAACTACGTTTTTGGATTCGGTAATTTTAGTCAAGTGTTGGGAACCTATTTCAGATGGGGTAAGGGTTAACTTAAGACTTATGATTTTTACTCTTTTACTATCTTAGGTGGTTAAGCTAAAAATCCGAAGTTTTCGTGAGAAGCAATTTGCTAAGGCGACAAGTGAGTTATTTCTAAACCAAAATGCGTGTTTTACAACGTTTTTTTTCGAAGTAAGTAAACGAGTAGAAATACATGCTTTATTACATGCTTTTACTTGTTATGAAAGATTAATTGAGATGTATGCATACATTGAGATTAGACGTAAATTGGCTAAGTCAGGGGGTGTGGCTCGCCAGTGCTCATACCGGGAGGAGTGACCCGTTTATGCCATGGGAGGAATGACCCAGTAAGGCAGTGTGAGACTGACACGTTGTCGTTTCCGAGTGACTTCAGTGTGCCATTTACTAGTGTGAAGTTATTTGAAAGTTTTATCCAAAGTTGTTTATTTTGAAAGTTATGAACTGTTTTAATATGTTTTGAGAACTGTTGTATTCATGGAACTCACTAGACCTCATGGTCTAACCCTCGCATTTTCCAAACTAAACCTTTTCAGGTAAGCAGGGTGTTGGAAGCTCTGGTAAGGGCAAAGAGCAAGCTTAGAGTACGGATGCTTCTAGAGATAGAGTTTCACTTTACTTATAGACTATAGTAATATTCTCAGTTGTGTATAGGTTTCTTCCGCCAACCTAAGTTTTGAGATTGATGTATTGAAATTTTAGGACCCATTATTGAAAGGTTTTATATTCATGCTATTTTATGCGTTATTTTGGATTGGGTTGTTACACTTACTCCAACCCAGAAATTCCTCCTCGAGTTTCTTAACGGCCACCACTGGGCAAAACTGAGCTTTGAATCTTTTAGTGAACAACTCCCAGGTAGTTGTTTTTGCGATCTACGAACCCTTACCTCCCGTCTCGACATCCCATCAGAAAATGGCATCTGCCTTCAGCATAGACATGGCAAACAACGCTTTGTCTTCCTCGGCACACTTGCTCGTATCGAAAGCTAACTCCATCTCGCGTATCCACCTCAGAGCTAAAACTGGATTGCGTTCCCCGTTGAAAGATGGAGGTTTGCACGACGCAAAAGTCTTGAAGGTACACCCTTTCGTTGTCTTCGGTTCGTTAGCTACAAACGGAGTTGAAAATGAATGATATCCCACCACAATCGGAGGTAGGCCAGATGCCTCAGTCCTCGTCTCGTTCTCACTTCTCGTTCGTCCCTTCGACGTAGTCTTGATCTGATTTTCCAACAATGCTTGCAAGGTCTCCTGTAATTTACCCATCTCAGCCGTAAACGTTTCCTCAATTACAAAAGCTTGGTTCTGGTTTCTCCTCGGGTTGTCCGCCTGACTCCCTCCGCCTACCGAAGCGGTACTTTCTTGATGCAAGGGCTCACGCAGCTCGACGGGTGGTCGACATCTTTTCCCCCCCGGGTTGCCACACCCGTCCCTACCGCCTGAGAGGTGGTCCGCAACGGCGGTCGCCATCGCCCTCTTCCTAGGCCTCCGCCCCTTCCGCGGGTGGCCGCTCGTCTTGGAGGATTCACCGACTCCTCCTCCAGAATTTCCTCCACGCGAATCTCTCCCACAACCGGATTTGTACCCACCATCGGCACGAATCTACTCCTCAAGGTTCTTTCAGACATACTGGATTACTGAAACATACCAAAATGAATTACTTAAGACTACTGCTCAAGAATAATAAGGCAATTTAAGCACATACATGTATCTGTATATTCACAATTACACTGGCCAGATGTAATCTCGAATCTACCTTACATGACTGTCCTTTCTACCCTATTAGTCTTATCCCTATTATAGTGCCCTCCTATCGCATTCCTGATTCTCGATTGTGATTTCTACTCCAACTGTTTAAGTCTAGGCCCGTCCGGTCACCTAAATCCCTTAAACTATGGCTCTGATACCAATTGTAACAACCCAAACAAAAATTAAAGCATTGCATTTCATAGAATAAAAACATCCCAAAATCGGTCTCAAAATTTTCAATACATCTGTCTCAAAACTAGGTTGGCGGAAACAACCTATTCACAACTGAGAATGAAATAAAGTCTAAATAGTCAAAAAAAAGAAACACTATCTCTAGAAGCGTCCGCTCTCTAATCCTTCTCTTTGCTCTTACCGGAGCTTCCTACTACCAGCTTCCCTGAAAAGGTTAGTTTTGGAAAAGTGAGGGTTAGACCATGAGGTCTAGTGAGTTCCCTCAAGAAACAACAGTTCGATACTACATATTTAAAGCAATTCATAACTTTCATAATTAACAACTTTAAAACAAAACCTTCAGGTAACACCACACATGTAAATGGCACACTGAAGTCACTCGGAAGTGACAACGTGTCAGTCTCACACTGCCTTACTGGGTCACACCTCCCATGGCATAAACGGGACACAACCCCCGGTATGAGCACTGGCGGGACACACCCCCGACTTAGCCAATCTACATCTCACAACAATGTATGCATACATCTCAAATAATCTTTCATACTTGCATTTTCATGTAATAAAGCATGACATTTCTATTCATTTACTTACTTTAGAAAACACGTTTAAAACACGTATTTAGTTAGAAAAACTTACCTGTCCTTACTCGGTGTACTCACTTTTACTTCAAGTCCTTGACTTGAAACCTATGTAAATGTAATTATAAGATCGATAAGTTATTTTACCGAACCTCTCGATTATCTAACTACAATTCCTGACAAAATCTAACTATCCAGAGTACTCTTCCAAAACTACCCGGATTACACCATCCCGGACTAAAGTCCTGGATTCAACTCTTCCGGATTCCGATAGCGCTCCCGGAGTTCGGTACCAATTCTGGATCCCGCACACCAAGCCGAATCCTATTCCGGAATCCCAATACTTCGGATCGCATTCCGGAACTCACCTATTCCGGATTATCACTTCCGGATTCCTAGTCCAGATTCTGTCAAAAGCGACTTCCGGACTCGAGAGTTCATCGATCGAACACTAGTACCCGCATGACTACCAAGGTATTGGGGTACCAAAACGAAAGGCGAGCATTCATCGCCACAAGGGGATTCTATCATAGAGACTCACACCACACTCTCCCAATATCTTGCTCATATCACACACTCCCAAGACAAAAGTCTCCAGGAGTAACCCAAATCCCAAATGAAAATGATAATACGCAACACAGAATAAAAAGGTAAGATTGATGATTACCTAGATTGCTTGATGATGAAATTTCTCTTCTCTCCTCCAACTACAGGTTGATGATCAAATTCTCTTTTCTCTGCTTCTACACCCACAACCGCCTTCAAAATGAAATTTCCTAGGGTTTTGTGCCCAACTTGAGGGTTTTTTTATACCTTCCAATCAAATTACATTATGGTCCCTCAAATTACAAAGTTACTCCTTACCTCCACATTTCTTGTGTTTTCTTCAAAATTGAGACTTGGCTATTACAGTGTTCATTTCATGTTCATTAATGTTTGCACCCTAGGTAATGGTAGTAATATAGACATCACAACAGGAGTCTTATATTTTAACACAATTATATATGAACATGGATGAACCCAAATATACATGAACTTCTATGAAGATGCGAATGGATGAACATGGTTGAACCCAACCCTATATATGTAGTAAATGTAAAAGAAGTAATTGAGTCAAATTCCTAAAATGCCCTCATTCATTTGTGTTCAATATCATTATTTATCTCAAGGGTCCATGTCGTAGTTCATGCTTGAATGGTTTTGATCTCAGCCAATTTTAAATTTATTAAGGAGAAGATTATGAGGGCATAATTTGTAAAAAAATGCATTTTATAATGCATTTTAACTAATCTGTAATTATGTATTTTTAAGAGCATCCACATCAATTTTGCAAGAGGCCTTGCAAGTTGACATGGACATGTCATGTAGATAGCAAGACCATTAGCAATGTCAACAGAATAAATCAATTTCATTTTTATTTAATTTAATTCATTTATTAGTTTGTTCAAACATTAATTATTAATACTAGTGTGAAAACCGCGCGTTACGCGGTAGTACGATTAAGTTAGCTTATCATTATCTAAATAAATAAATGTTAGTGGTTAATGTAATCAACAAATCGTATTCAAGTGATTCCTAAAAGTTAGTAGAATTTATTTAGTGTAATTTTAATATGTGTGGGTACATATATATATATACATAATATGTAACATTAGCGAGGGTTGGGTTCCAGTAAGAATGAAAGTTACCGAGTAAGATGCACCGAGTGTGATGCACTGGATCAATTCCCGTATCAAACGCTATTCATATGTATGTTTGAGATTAAAAATCATCAATCAATATCAATATATATATTAAAGAAAAAACCACAAAGTGTGACTTGGCACCATGAGGTTTGAGTATTCCTCAAATCTTGAAATGTGGTTGAGTTTCATCATCCCACATTGATGAAAAGATGAAAGTTTGAACTAGGAAGTGGCTATAAGAAAGAAGAAGTGGATACTTTTGTGTCAACTTATGTGATTGGCTCATTTAGCTTACCCTACATTTGCATCATCCCACATTGGTGAGAAGATGCAAGTTCTAAAGTATGAAGTGTGTATAAGAAAGAATGGGTGAATGTTTTTGTGTAAACTCATGTGGTTGTGGTTGGCTCAATTTAGTCTACCTTATTTTTGCAAAACAAACTTTATATTTATAACAAATAATTAAAATAATACTTTTGTGATAACTAATAAAGTTTCATTTTACACTACCCCACTAAATCAAAATCATCAATATATATATTAATGAAAAAACCACAAAGTGTGACTTGGCACCATGAGGTTTGAGTATTCCTCAAATCTTGAAATGTGGTTGAGTTTCATCATCCCACATTGGTGGAAAGATGAAAGTTTTGAACTAGGAAATGGCTATAAGAAAGGAGGAGTGGATACTTTTGTGTCGACTCATGTGGTTGGCTCATTTAGCTTACCCTACATTTGCATCATCCCACATTGGTGAGAAGATGCAAGTTCTAAAGTATGAAGTGTGTATAAGAAAGAATGGGTGAATGTTTTTGTGTCAATTCATGTGGTTGACTCAATTTAGTCAACCTTATTTTTGCAAAACAAACTTTATATGTATAACAAATAATTAAAATAATACTTTTGTGATAACTAATAAAGTTTCATTTTACACTACCCCAATAAATTAATATATATATATATATATATATATATATATATATATATATATATTTAAGGAACAACCACAAAGAGTGACTTGACACTATGAAGTTTGAGTATTCCTCAAATCTTTTAACAAGGTTGAGATTTATAAATTTTCTTTGTTGGTAATATGATAGTTTGAAATAAAATTATAGGTATAAAAATAGGGATGTAAGGTTTTGAAATCCATTACCATTGTTGGAGTTAAAACCAATATAAAAGAATGATGAAAGGTTTTGAAATTCATAACCATGATTGGAATCATAACCAAACAAATGTAAAGAAAAATAGTGCAAAATTTAAAGTGAACCAAGGATGATGACTTGGAACTATGAGATTTGTTTGTTCCTTAAATATTAAAGTAAGGTTGAGTTTTATCATCCTACATTGGTGAGAATATGATAGCTTGAAATAAGATGACAAGCATTAAAAGAGAGATAGAAGGTTTGAAATCTATAACCATGGTTGGAATCAAAGCCAACCAAATGGTAAATATTATAGTGTAAATGGTGAATACTAAGTGCCAAATTTGGTGAGAAACGTGAGAAGTGGTTATCAACCGTTGAATGAGAAATAGACGAACATTAGGATGAGATGCAGCAAGATAAGATGCACCAGATAAATTCTCTTTTAAGCCACAATTCATGGGAGGGTATTTGATTAAAAATGATCCAACGGTTTAAAAGTACTTCTCACACTTCTCACGTGATCTAATGCACATATATATATATATATATATATATATATATATTGATGACTTACGTTTCATTGTAACTCAGTTGATTATCTTTACAATAGATTATCATCACCGCGCAACGCGCAGGCCTAAAACTAGTGATTAATGGGCCAGATCCCTTCTTACCTTCTCACATTAACTATTCTTCTCTCACGATCGTTCATCACATTAGCAAGATGGGTGCATAGATAAATTATGCATTGTTTGTATAATTGACGACCTTCGTTAAGTTTTTTTCATTTTGAAAATGTGATGGTACCTTTGCCAATTTATTAACAATTTTGTTATTGTAAAAGATAATATTGAAAGCAATACAAGCCAATCTTTATACAAAGGGAAAAGAACGTAAAAGGAAATGATATGGAAGGAAAGCCATAATTATAGGAGAAAAGATAGGAGAGAATTGAGCAATCTCGTTTACTCCCCCTCAAGTTGGAGCATGGAGATCCGTAATGCCCAACTTGCTAAGGAGAGTGCGGAAGCGGTTGGTGCCCAACGGTTTGGTGAGGAGATCGGCAAGCTGCATTTTGGTATCGATCTTCATGGTTTGAATCTCGTTCAGCTCGACACGTTCACGGATGAAGTAACAGTCCATTTCAACATGCTTGGTGCGTTCGTGAAACACGGGATTGTTAACAATATGTCGGGCTGCTTGATTATCACAGAATAATTGTGTTGGTTCCTCTTGAGGCACATCAAGTTCTTTTAAGAGCCATCTCATCCAGATAACCTCACTAACGGCAGCTGCCATAGCCCGATATTCGGCTTCAGCTGAAGAGCGAGAAACCACCGATTGCTTCTTGGATTTCCAGGATATAGGAGCACCTCCCAAAAGGAGTAAATAACCAGTGCGGGACCTCCTAGTAAAAGGACAACCAAGCCAATCGGAGTCACAGTAAGTGATAAGATTGGTTCCGCCTTCCTTTGGTAGGAGGATCCCTTGTCCCGGTGTGCCTTTGAGGTAACGAAGGACACGATTGGCTGCCCTTAAATGACTTTCCCTTGGATCGCCGACAAATTGGCTTAAAATATTTACGACATATGCAACATCAGGTCTAGTGGCCTGGAGGTAAAGGAGTCTCCCAATTAATCGGCGGTATTGGTGCGCATCGACTTGAGCTTCTTTATCACATTTATCCAACTTCAAGTTTTGGTCCATTGGAAATTGACTTGAACGACAACCCGTCATTCCCGCGTCTCTCAAAATGTCTAGAATGTACTTGCGTTGGCTAAGCACGAGTCCATCTTTGGTGCGAGCGACCTCGATACCCAGGAAGAATTTTAAGACTCCTAGATCTTTGATGCTAAACCGTTTGTCTAGGAACGTCTTGGTGTTTTGCATTTCTTGTAAATTGTTCCCAACGAGTATAACATCATCAACGTAAATGAGTGCCGCCATGAACACTTCTTTTGTCTTGAAAAGAAACAAGGAGTGATCCGCTCCTGTTTGTTGGAAACCGATGTCAAGTAAGGATTTGGTAAACTTTTGATACCAATTCCTTGATGCTTGTTTAAGTCCATAAAGCGACTTCTTGAGTTTGCAAACCCGATTGTCATTTTGTTTCACAAAGCCTTGTGGAATCTTCATGTATACGTCTTCATGAAGGTCTCCATGGAGGAAGGCGTTGTTAACGTCGAGTTGGTGAATATGCCATCCTTTCTTAACCGCAACGGCTAACAAACTTCGTACCGTGACAAGTTTTGCTACCGGCGCAAAAGTCTCATGAAAATCAATGCCTTCAGTTTGTGTGAAGCCTTTTGCCACGAGACGTGCTTTGTACCTTTCAATTTCCCCATTGGGTTTGTACTTTATCTTGTATACCCATTTTGAGTCGATGGCACGCTTTCCCTTTGGAAGTTCTTCGAGGACCCAAGTTCCATTTTCTTCAAGCGCTTGAATTTCCTTCTTCATGGCCTCTACCCATTTTGGATCCCTCACTGCCTGACTAAAGCATTTTGGCTCATAATTTGAGGTTATGGCCGCCAAAAAAGCTTTGTGATTGTTAGTAAACTTATCATAGGAAATAAAATGTGCGAGAGGATGTACCGTTGAGGATCCTTGATTGGAGGTCGATTGCTCGTGGTCAATGGATGGGGGGAGACGAACTTCATAGTCATCAAGATGTTTGGGCCGAGATCTGCTTCTCTTCTCCATTGGTGGTTCAACAGTTTCGAACACCTCATGAATGTTTTCTGGATCGGTAGTTTGTTCATGGTGAGTGCCGGCTTGGTCCATTGGTTCGGAAGATTGCGGGCTGTTTTGTTCTTCGGTTTGGGCGGTTGGGCTGGGTTGAAGGTGCTGGTTATCTGGGCCTGTTGGTGAGTCAGAGAGCCCATGTTGATCGGCTTCATGTGGTTCAGACGGAACAGTTGGCCCATTCTCTTCCTTTTGTGTTTCGTGCTCATCATCCCACCACTATGGAGGTATGAAGATTTCCTCCTTTTCAAAAGTGACATTTTTGAAAGGGAAAACATTTTCAACAAATTTGACATCCCTTGAAATAATAATTTTGTTTTGTTTGGTCGAAAATATTTTATACCCTTTTGTGCCCGGTGGATACCCCACAAAAATGCCTGGTTTACCCCTCTCAACAAATTTGTCACCAAGAGTTTCGGTGCTCTTATAATATACTAGACAACCAAAAACTCGCATATGTTCGTAATCGGGTTTTTTTTTGTATAGTACCTCATGAGGAGTCTTGTTATCAATGACTTCCGATGGTAGGCGATTTATGATGTATGTGGCGGTAAGGATGCATTCGCCCCAAAACCTCGTGGGAAGGTTTGATTCGAATCTTAAAGCCCGTGCAATTTCCAAAAGATGTCGGTGTTTTCGTTCAACCACACCATTTTGTTGCGGCGTGTGTGGACACGTTGTTTCTAAAACAATCCCCTCCTTTGCGTAAAAATTAAGCATTTGAGTGGATGTGAACTCCCCCCCATTGTCACATCGGATTCTTTTTATGTTTTTCTCAAATTGTACTTGTCTCATTTTGTGAAAGGCCATGAGACAAGTGCTTGCTTCGTACTTGTGTTTCAAAAGAAAAACCCAAACCGCCCTACTGAAGTCATCGACGATTGTCAAAAAATAGCTTGCTCGTGAAAAAGAAGGCGTTCGATATTTCCCCCACACATCACAATGTAATAAATCAAAGCAAGCATTGGTTTTAGTGGTACTGATAGGAAATGGCAGTCTGGCAAACTTGGCCTTAACACAAGAATCGCAAAATAATGTTTGGTTTAAACGAGCGTTCTTAAGGAAATCAACGTGAATAAGTTTGGAATTCGAAGCATGACCTAATCTATTATGCCATAAATCAACCGTTGTTGTCATAGCTTTTCTCTTTCTTCTTGTCATCCCCATCCTGTATAGACCGTTCTTGCATTCACCCATTCCAATCAAGGTCCTCGAACTCAAGTCCTGTAAAATGAAAAAATCAGGAAAGAAAGTGACAGCACATTTGATATCCTTTGTTAGTTTACTAACAGATAAGAGATTGCATTTAAAATCGGGTATGTGAAGCACATCTTTTATTTTTAGGCCGTTGGGCAACTCAAAATCTCCTCTACCCTTAACAGCTACTGCATCGCCATTTGGTATCACAACCGGTGCTTCATATTGTTTCTTTATTTTGTTTTCGAGCATGGTGTCATTGTAAGTGATGTGTTCAGTGGCACCCGAATCAACAACCCACTTACCTTTATGATTAATGTTACCTGCCATGTTGGCTATGGGAGGGTCCTGTTCTTTAGTTGCATTTAGTTTCCCACCAAAAAGCTTCATGACCTGTTGATATTGTTCGTCCGTTAATTCCGGCATCTTGCTCGTCTCCCCTTCGACACAAGCTGCCTTGGACTTCGGCTTTTCTTGCTTTGCTTTGCCCGGCCACCATTCCGGGTATCCTATTATCTTGAAACAACCTTCTTTAGCATGGCCATGTTTTTTACAAAGATCACAGTATTTGAGCTGTTCGCCGTCGTTACGTTTTCCGTCCCTTTTGGTGAACTTGCTTTGTGATGGATTGTGATCTTTCTTCTTTGGCACAAACGCTTGAAACGCTGCTCCATCTATGGTTGGCCTTCTTTCACCGGTGATTGTCCTTTGTTGTTCATCTTCGGCCACCAAATGATATGCGGTACCAAGGGATGGTGTAGGCTGCATAGCCAAGATCTGAGTTCGTATGGTACCAAACTCACTATCAAGGCCAAGTAAAAACTCATACAGCCTTTCATTTTCTTTAAGGTTATTAAGTTTCTTTCCGATCTCGCACGTACAACCGTTACAGCTACAAATAGGGACCGGAAGTACAGACTGGATCTCGTCCCAGATGGAACGCAGCCGTGTGTAGTAAGCAGAGACGGACGTACCTTCCTGTTTGATCGTGACTAAAGATTGCTTCAGCTCATACGCCCTAGGCGCATTGATCTTCCCGAAACGCTCCTTTAGATCTGTCCAAATCTCTTGCGCCGTGGCCGCATATTTAACGCTTGTTCTTATTTCCTTTTCCATTGCAGTATTCAACCAGCCTTTAAGCATGGCATCACACCTCATCCAAGCCATGTAGGTTGGAGAAGCAGATTCTGGTTTCTTGATTGACCCATCGATGAACCCGACCTTGTTTTTGGCAAACAAGAAATTTAACATCTCTTGGGACCAATCGATGTAATTCCCGTCGGTGAGCACGTCGTTAACGTGGAGTTGCCTCGGGTAATCAGAGGGATGTAGGTAATATGGGGAGTTGTGGTCGATGGTTGCTCCATCATTTTTATTTGCTTCTGGTTTGTCGCCAGCCATGGTGGCGATTAGGGTTTAGAAGAATAAAGAATCGTGTATAGGATCGTTAGGTGCTCTGATACCATAACAATTTTGTTATTGTAAAAGATAATATTGAAAGCAATACAAGCCAATCTTTATACAAAGGGAAAAGAACGTAAAAGGAAATGATATGGAAGGAAAGCCATAATTATAGGAGAAAAGATAGGAGAGAATTGAGCAATCTCGTTTATTTATTAATTAAGAAAAAAACAAATGTACACCTAAATGATACCGTAACTAATATTATCTAAAAACATTTAAAACAAAAACTTAGTTTATAATAATATGAAAATATATTAAATGATCCTCAATATAAATTATTACAGGGAATACTCTATTATAAAAAGACTAATGATGTCAATAAATAATATAAACAAACATTAAAATTTTATTACGAAAAACTTATAAGTTACAAATTAATGTAAGTAAATGTGTTTAAATACTAATCAATAAATGTCATTTACTATAACTAATATGTTCATTTGACATAAATAAATGTTTTTAAATATTAATTAATGAATATTATTAATTATCATCATTAATATGTTAGTTAGATGTAGAGAGAAATGGGAAGGGATTCCTTTTAAGTAAAATGATTTAAATGTATATATTAAAGGAAAATTAATTAAAATACCCCAAGTTTGGAATTGACTTACCAAAATACCCAAAAATGAAAAGTTTACTAAAATGCTATTTTTTTTCCGCGGAGGGAGCCCTCTATAGCGGGCAGGGACCAATTGTGAAATTTTTTGCAAGATTATTTACACTTCCAGTCCCCATCGCGGGCGATTGCAGGCTGCGATCGCGGGCCTCGTTCGCGGGCCAGGGACTGAAAGTGTAAATATATCTTGCAAAAATTTTCACAATTGGTCCCTGCTCGCGATAGCGGGCTCCCTTTGCGGAAAAAAAATGGCATTTTGGTAAACTTTTCATTTTTTGGGGTATTTTGGTAAGTCAATGTCAAACTTGGGGTATTTTAATTAAAGGGAAATTAATTAAAATACCCAAAGTTTGACCAACTGTTACCGAAATACCCTAAATTTTTTCAATTTTGCAAAAATACCCAAAATACCCGCGATGGATCCCGCGATCGCGGGCTAGGGCTGACGTGGCACGTATTTTGGCCCCAAATGCCCCGCGAAGCCCCTCAACTTTGGCCGCGGTGCACTTTTGGTCCCTGCCTGCGATGGACCAAAATTTACAGTTTTGGTCCCTGCAAATTTACAGTTTTGGTCCCTGAAAATTTACACTTTTGGTCCCTGTACTTAGACGAATCTTGCATGCTTTTACTGTTTTTTTCCACAATTATTGTACTTTGAAGACCGATTTGTGGTTGAAATTCATTTGCATGTTTGAGATTTCATCCATAAATACCAGTAAGATGCAATTCACAATTCACACTTCCTCTTGCTTTCTTTCTTGATTTCTCTCTTGCTTTCTTTCTTTGAATTGTTTTCTCTCTTGATTTCTCTTCTCTCATTTAATCCACAAATGGCATCGTCATCAAACCCTAAGGCTACTCCTGAAAAAATGCCACCTCAAATCGAGGTCGCCATAGCAAAAAAGGAAAAGGAGATAGATGAACTAACAGAAGAGTGGAAAAAAATTATGGACAGGAAGGCAGTCCATTTGAGAAAGATCGAAGAGGAAGACAGGGAGATCAAAAGGATGAAAGGGGATATAAAAGCTAGGGAGGCTCGTGTTCGTCGAGAACAAGAAGCAATTCACCATATTCTGCAAGACTTCGCAATTATTCAAGCGAAGGTAAACGAGAAGAAAGCTTGGATTGATGAAACTAAATCAGTTTTTAAGTAGGTGGTGGTTGTTTTAGTTGTTTTGTATTTTTTTTTCTTGTTTTGTATTTTTTTTACTGTGTTGTTGTTTTGTATTTTTTGTTGTTGTTAATTTCTCTGAAAAGTAGTTTTTAAGCCGCTGAACCACGGTTAGGTTGGATACATCATGCAAGGTCAAGTCAGAGGTTACCTCATTCGTGGGCCTACTCCTCTTGTAGAATATATGACAACCCTCAACTCATTTGCTAAAGTGTGTGCGGGTTGTGGTACACAATGGCCATACGTGGTTGCAAAAGCAGAAGCCGTTGAAGAAAGGTCAGAAAGATTGAAGATGAAGAGCTTGTTGGATGGAATACAAACTAGCTGTGTTATCAATGTTCATTTAGAAGCATATGTATGTGTGTATATATATAATATGAAATGGGGTTTTGACAAGTTGGTATCACTGGACTCATTTAAGAATTGTGAAAATGGGTATTTGACGAATGATGATTCATGTGTGTTTGGAGCTGAAGTGTTTTAAACACACATGAATCATCATTTGCCAAATACCCATTTTCACAATTCTTAAATGAGTCCAGTGATACCAACTTGTCAAAACCCCATTTAATATTCTTCTCGTGAAACCTTCTCCTATTGCCATTCACGATATCTATAAACACATTCAAATAATAATAATTTAAAACGATTTAATGAATTAGTTAATATATGATTATTATGTTAATGCGATAAGAGTGTAAAACAAAATTGAAAAAAAAGAGATGTACCATAAATTAAATAATTAACTATAAGGTTATGAATTTTAATGTATAACTGTATATGATATATATTAAAATATATAAATCCAAAAAAATTCAAGATTGGGCTCATTTCGAACGTATCGAAGAGACGATTATAATGGTGTAATTTATTAAAATTAAAACGTATCTAATATGAATATATTTATCATTTACAAACTAGCTGTGTTATCAATGTTCATTTAGAAGCATATGTATGTGTGTAAATATATCATTTACAAATCAGTGTTTAGATCAACAGTATCAAGCTGTGACGGGCCCGGGGTGTGACTGACAGAATGTCTCCTTGGCACGGTTGAAGGGGCGGGATTTGGACACTCTCCAAGAGTGTGTCCTACGCATTGGCACCGAGTGAATCGCGTACAACCTCCACTCACACTTTTCTCTAGCACATTCAACTACGTATTTGCTTTTGTCAGATGCCCGCACGCGACTTTGGAAACCCTCTTCCAAGAACTTGAGTCCGATCTGACTTGATAAGAGATCCTTCGAATCGAATATCTGACCTGCTGTTAAACTTTCACTGCGAATATAAGGTGTAGGTTCGTAGCTTTGTGTCTGGGTATGGGAGTCTGGAAGAATAGGGGGCATATCAAAAAAGTCATTTATCTGACTACATGATTTTCTACTAGGGGTATATTCTTTGTGATCATCATTATCGGTGTCTGATCTGTCTATTTCAGAATTACCCGTTCTGAAAACGTGGGTTTCGTCATCAGCAACTCCAGCAGAACGCCATTCGTGTGGTTGTGGTGGTTGTTGTTGTTGAGAATCAGGCTGCTCTATTTGTTGAGAATCAGGATGCTCTATTTGTTGAGAATCACTCTCCTCGTCACCGTCGTCGTCACCGTCGGATACGCTGGGATACACAAAGAGTAATGGGAGTCTTTCTGAATCGACTGCAAGGTGCAGAAAAGTAGAGATATCCCCATCGTTGGATAAATCCACAAATGACCCATCGCCATTTTTAAATACTAACTTGCAAATATCAGAAGAGTTGATTCCACATTTTTGCATGGCGTATGCAACAAACTTCTGATAAGTGTAGTTTACTGACACTTTTACACCATGCTTAGATTTATAAGCAAAATTCCACTCATTGTTATCTTGCACCCATTCACCATCAAAACAGAAATATAGCTTAGCTTTTGCAACAGATGAACTCATTTTTTCAGTAGTATCTCAAACACAAAATATTGCAGAAAGAAATATTGCAACAATGAAATCGTTGTGTGGGGATTATGGCTTGCATTTTATGTCTATTTATCAATGAAACAACCAACATATCAGAAAACCAATCTCTCATTTCATCCACAAACTGGTATTCCAAAAACATTGATTTAACATTGATTCAAACATGCAAATGAATTTCAACCACAAATTGGTCTTTAAAGTGCAATAATTGTGGAAAAAAACAGTAAAACAGGGGCTGAAAGTGTAAATTTTCAGGGACCAAAAGTGTAAATTTTGGTCCATCGCGGGCCGCGATCGCGGGCAGGGACCAAAAGTGCACCGCGGCCAAAGTTGAGGGGTTTCGCGGGGCATTTGGGGCCAAAGTACGTGCCACGTCACCGTATCCCGCGATCGCGGGACCTCATCGCGGGTATTTTGGGTATTTTTGCAAAATTGAAAAAATTTAGGGTATTTTGGTAACTCAATGTTTGACTTAGGGTATTTTAATTAATTTCCCTTAATTAAATTCCCTATATTAAATTTAAATATTAAAATAAAAAGTTTTATACATGTGGAGATTTAAATAAAAATGAAAGTTTTAGTATCATATACATACATATATATATTATGTTTGTGGGTGAGTGATATTATATGCACTTATTTATATTTATCTTTATATTAAAAATCTTTTGTTTTTCTCCTTTTACTTTTGTTGTCTTTTCCCCTTTTATGACAAACTATTGAATTCATATTTTTTATTTTTGAAAAACGCTTTATGTTTTTTCTATTATGATCTTTTTCAATATTTTTTCTTCTTTTTCTAAAGTTTTTTCTTTTTGAAAAGCGGTTTGATTTTTTTTTTGATTCTTATGATTATCATGAGAAAATCTTCTTTTCTTTTTCTGGGAAGGAGTATCCATTCCAAATTGATCGCAAAAATCTCCTAACTGTCTTTTTTCAAGAGACTGTTGGGTTTTAATTTGATTTTTAAGGGCTAACTCATTGTATAGAGAAAGTCCTTCAGAGATGCAAATATTTGTAAGCATGCCATATGTGTAGGAATCAAAATCTATAATCATATCATTTATTCTAAGCATCTTTTTGACTCTTTCAGCAAAAAGATTTGGCAAGCCATCAATAAATTTGGCTTTCCAATAAATGTTATTACAATCTTTAATCTCGAAGATTCGAGAAAGAAAAGTATCTTTATACCAGCGCTGGTTAACGTTTTACATCTTAAATTCATTAAAAGAGTTCTAATATTTTCACTATTATCAGAAAATCTTCCTGTAAAATGCTCTAAAAGAGTCATAATAAGGGGATAAACAGAGTGTTCAATAGTACTATTTGTATTAGGCTCAGTTTTAACTGAATCAAGAATTTCATCCTTTTGGGCTGGGGTAAGATAATTATCCCACCAACCTTTTAACTGACCGGTAAAACCTGCTATTAGCATTTTTGCAATATTTCTATCTGTATTTCCAGAATTTTTACAAACAGTACAATACATCATCATACGATGAGCCATATTATAAATATGTTTACTTGTAAAACCATCAAGATTCCACTCATAAATGCATTTTCCGCTATAACTATTTGTGAATATATATTCCTGTTCTTCATTAAGAACATCCATAGGAGTAGGACGATGATAATAATATTTATTTGAAGTAGGTCTATCAGCCTATTTCATTTTGTTTATTGTATCCTTATGAGGTTCATCATCAGAGGTTTCCTCTGCATTAGAAAATATAGGGTTTTCTAAAGTAGAAATAGTGGATTTTGAAATGGAGAGATTTTTTAACTTTTCTTCTAACATTTTTTCAATATCAGAAGTTGAATTTTTTAACTTAAAATTTTTTATTTCAGTTCAGGGGGAGGCCGTATTGAGGGTGAAGTAAAAATTATATCTCCTGTAGGTTTAGCCTCATGACTTTTTCTTTCATCCTTAATATTCTGGAGAATACCAATGACAGTGTAGCCCAGTGGTTCGGTAACATCCTGGGGGGGGGGGGGGTAAGTGGTTGGCAGCCCTTACTACCCGGGTTCGAACCCCGTGGTGATCATGCGGAGGTATCGCCGAATCAAGGGGCAGTTCGTGGCCTGTTGTTTGGGCCGGGTCGTGGATCGTGGGCCGAATTGTGGCCGGGTCGAAGGGGGATTAGTCTGGACTAAGTCTAGGATACCCCCGAAATGCAATTGCCTTTCAAAAAAAATACATTCTAGAGAATATAAATTTTTTCTAAAACTTTTTCCATACTTTCTTGTAGGGAATCTAATCTTTCTCCTAAAATAATAAGATAAAGATTTGTATAATTTTGATTTTTCTAAAAGCTCATTTATGTGATGAATTGTCACATTTAAAACCTTTTCATCTATAAGTTTGGAAAAAGCAGAATAAGTTATATAAACATTATTTCTTTCTGTTGAAAAAGTAGCTTGTGGGGGATAGACAGAAGTCTGAATTCTCTGAATTCCTACTACTCCTCTTCCAAGGATTTTGAAATTTCTTTCAATAATATTAATATGATCTTTAATATAGTTATTTATAAACCAAGGCACATAAGCAAAAATCTTATTTTCTTTTTCACAGAATTTATAAAATTCATTAGCTAAAGCTTTTATCTCCGCATCCATAAAGCTTTTAAAATACCAATTTTGTAACAACCCGGTTTCCAAATACATACAAATAACTTATATTTCATGACATCACTTTATCACAAAAGATATATCGTATTTCAATTTCGGTCCCCTAGTCTTTCTATCCATAACAAGTACTGCGATACAAACATTTTTACATTATAACTAATAACGAAGTTATAAGTACAAAACACATCACGGTCTTCAAAACAAGCATCTTCCAAAAGCTAGACATGGATTATCCTATCATTTGTCCTTATTTGCTCCACGACCTGGAATACATATTTTAAAACAAAATGAGGGTTAGACCTAGCGGTCTAAGTGAGAAAATCCCTGTTGGTTTTAAAACCCTTTACACAAATACCATTTACATAATCCAAAGATGAATACCAATTAAGACTCGTGCATCGTGTACTTCCTGTCTCATTTTCCATGGCCATATTAGTTGGTTGCAAGCCAACTAATAAATTAACTCCGCTGTACAACAATTACAGCCAACACCGCTGTCCCTCTATACAGCCAACTCCACCGGTCCTAAGCCCGACCAACTTGCACTCGTGTAGTGTCATACTCGTATAAATATAATATACATCTCAATATATCATACTTCATACATATGCACATAATTACACAAATTATCACATTCTCAATCCACATATATGTATTCCAGTTTGAAATATTTTTAAGTTAAAACTCACCTGTTTTGCTTATCACCAAAATCCTTCCAAGCTATTTTCAAGCACTCCAATCTTTCAGCCCAATTTCACAGAATCTGTAACCACATAAATACAAATATCTTTTTAAGACTAAAATCTCTAAAATCCCAAAATTCTCGACTCATATCGCAATCAACTACTGCGATAACCCCATGTCGCAACACACCACACATATCGCAATTAACTACTGAGACACAATAGCATATCACAACCAACTATTGCGATATACCATAAGTCGCAACTGACCATTGCGATATCAAGAGCTTGTCGCAACCCAAGGTTGCGATATTCATGAATGTCGCAACTCAAGGTTGCGATACCTATGATGTTCATCAATATCTCAGTTAACTAAATTCATCCTAAACCCAGAAATTTACAGTTTTAGACCATGAATGTTTCTGATATTTTGCAGATATGTTTAAGACTATAAATAGAACCTAGTCATATACTCAGATTTCCCAAAACATCCATATTTCATCAAAACCAATCTCTAAACTTATCTAGCAACTTATGAACATAAAAGTAAGGATTTGTATAGGATAGTTTACCTTTTGTTTCTTAAATTATCCTCAAAACCCAGCTGAAAACACTTGCTCTTCTTCTTCTCTTTCTTTCGGTTCTACCTCTCTCTCTTTCTCTCTTCGTAAAACCCACACACACACAAAAACTCAAGATACTTAAGATAACCAAACAATGACACCTCACCTCTCTTTTGTATAAAAAGAGACGTTGGTGTCAAGGGTTTCTACCACTTGATCCAACCAGCCCTCCAACTTTCATACTATAACAAGTTTCACCCTTAAACTTCTAATTTAAAATTAAAACTTACCCCTTAACTTTTAACTCCATAAAACACTTAACGAAACTTATAAAACTAACTCCATACTTTTCTAAAAATAGAATAATACTATTAATTAAACAAATAACGTACCGGGTTATTACAAATTTTTAAAAGGAATCCAATTTGGATTTGTTCTAACATCAGTAGCAATTATTTTTCTGGCAGGAGATCCTTTTGAGAAATTATTTTATCAATCATTTAAACAAAATTTAAATTTGACATCGTGTCAGTTTCTTTGATTTTGTGTATATTACTTTCATTAACAATACCATTTCTTTGGATCCTTATTTCATCAACAGGATCTAAGGAGCTTTGAGAATCTTCTTCTCTTATGTCTTCTCTTATATAAGAAGTAGAAGTTCTAGCGGATTGTTGATCAACTATGTAATCAATAGGAGACAAATGAGATCTCATAGACCTAGATCTGGGGAAAAGGCTACTTGAGGAAAGTAATCTTCTTTGATCTTCATTGAATTGTATATGAACGATTCCTTCATTTGACTGTATTGCATTTTTTAAATCACTCTAGATTATGGGATTTCTCCGAATATCCTGAGTTATTGTCCAGTTGTCTGGGAATATAATTTCTTCCCATTTTACAGGCCTTCTGGTAGTAATACTAGATTTACTAAAATTTGTTTCTATTAAAATAGTTTCATTTTTCTCTTTGTCAACCTTTTTACACATAGGATTTAAAGTATAAAGAGGTTTATAATATATTCGATAACATATACATATGACTTCTGTTCCTGGCGTATAACTATAGCCATTTGTTTTAACATTTAAAGTTAAAGCATCAAGAATATTTATATCAGACAAAGATAAGCACAAATTTGGATAAACATCAAAATAAACTAGTCCATGGGCCAAGCTTGATTGAATGATTCCCATTAGGGACTGTTTCCAATTCATATTTCTACCATCACGTAAAGCTGCAAGAAAGCTTTCTGGTAAACCTTCAAGGGTTAAAGGTCTAACGGCAATCTGGACTAGACCTATATGTAAGAACTTATGGGTCTTTATGATAGGAAAAATATCGGATTTGTTTAACAAACTGATAATCATTTCATCTTCATGTAAAGGAATAGAAGATTCAGTGGTTTAAACTATTTGTTTTAAACCTATTCTTTCAAAAGTGGCCAATTTATAAATGAACATGGGTTCAACTTTTGGAATAGTCCATCTGTTTAATAAATCAAGATTCTGGGGAATATCATATTCCTCAGTCATACTGTTTTGAACAATATCATTTCCCATTCTAAAAATATTCATAGAAAGATCTATTAAAAGATTTGTGTTAAAACATAGATTGTCATAATACATATGTCTTTTCTATCATGATCTTTTCAAATATTTTCACAAATAGTTATAGCGGAAAATGCATTTATGAGTGGAATCTTGATGGTTTTACAAGTAAACATATTTATAATATGGTTCATCGTATGATGATGTATTGTACTGTTTGCAAAAATTCTAGAAATAAAGATAGAAATATTGCAAAAATGCTAATAGCAGGTTTTACCGGCCAGTTAAAAGGTTGGTGCGATAATTATCTTACCCCAACCCAAAAGGATGAAATTCTTGATTCAGTTAAAACCGAGCCTAATACAAATAGTACTATTGAACACTCTGTTTATCCCCTAATTATGACTCTTATAGAGCATTTTACTGGAAGATTTTCTGATAATAGTGAAAATATTAGAACTCTTTTGATGAATTTAAGATGTAAAACGTTAACCAGATTCCGCTGGTATAAATATACTTTTCTTTCTCGAATCTTCGAGATTAAATATTGTAATAACATTTATTGGAAAGCCAAATTTATTGATGGCTTGCCAGATCTTTTTGCTGAAAGAGTCAAAAAGATACTTAGAAGAAATGATATGATTATAGATTTTGATTCTTACACATATGGCATGCTTATAAATATTTGCATCTCTGAAGGACTTTCTCTATGCAATGAGTTAGCCTTTAAAAATCAAATTAAAACCCAACAGTCTCTTGAAAAAAGACAGTTAGGAGATTTTTGCGATCAATTTGGAATGGATACTCCTTCCCAGAAAAAGAAAAGAAGATTTTCTCATGATAATCATAAGAATCAAAAAGATTTTTCAAACCGCTTTTCAAAAAGAAAAAACTTTAGAAAAAGAAGAAAAAATATTGAAAAAGATCATGATAGAAAAGACATAAAGCGCTTTTTAAAAAGGAAAAATATGAATTCAATAGTTTGTCACAAATGTGGAAAAGTAGGCCATTATGCTTCGAGTTGTTGGACAAAAAGAAAATTAATAGCCTTGATATTGATCAAACTATGAAGGATTCTTTGTCAAAACTCTTCCTTCTTTCAGATTCTAGCTCTGATGATGAAAAAATTTTATCAGATGAAAATTCTTATGAAACATCATTTGAAGATTCTAACCAAAATCTTGATGACCTCATGTCAAACTTTTCATCCCCGGATTGTAATGCTTGCTCTTCCGGTTACCCTTGTGAAAAGAAAAAAAGGTCAAAAAGAGAAGATTAATAATCTTACTTCTGATTTTGGTCATAGATTCCAAGAGGGAGATGAGTTTTATAAACTTGCTTCCCAGTTCCAAGATATAAATATAAATGTTCTGTCAAATGACAATGTCTTAAAAATCTTGAGAAAGATAAAAGACCCTCTCATTTGTGCGGAAATTATTAATAGTCTCGAAGAACCTACTCATGATTCTTCCTCTAAGATAGATAGTGGAGCTGATTTAAATGTCATTCAAGAGGGCTTGATCCCTACCAGATATTTTCAAAAAACTTCTCACTCTCTTTCACATGCTGGAGGAGGATCTCTTAACATCAAGTATAAGCTTCCTAAATCATATATTTGTAAAAATAAAAATTGTATTCCTACAAGCTTTCTTTTAGCTAAAGATATTTCTAGCCAACTTATTCTTCGTCTTCATTTTATTTATGATATTTATCCTATAACCCAAATTGATGAAAAGGGTTTAACAAGATTTTTTTAGGGAAATCAATTAAGGTTTGATTTTATAAATAAACATGTTGAGAAATTCTTAAATGAATTACAAGAAAGAATTAATAGAAAAAAATTTCAATTATGTTCTTTAAAACAAGTAATAAGCCTGTTGACCATTGAGGATAGACTTTCAAATCCCAAGTTACAAAGAAAAAATAGTTATATTAATAACCAATTTTCCTTGGAAATTTGTAACGATCGTCCAAATGCTTTTTAGGACAGAAAAAAGCATATGGTCTTCCTATCTTATGAGGAGGATTTTTTACAAAATAATATCCCAACAAAGGCACGACCGTGTCAAATGAATGCTGAGTATATAGAGCTTTGTAAAAAGGAAATAGCCTCTTTATTAAACAAAGGTCTTATAAGACCATCAAAGTCTCCTTGTTCATGTACAACTTTTTATGTTAATAAACACTTAGAGCAAGAAAGAGGAGTCCCTTGTCTCGTAATAAATTACAAGCCTTTAAATAAAGTCTTAAAATGGATCAGACATCCGATCCCAAATAAAAAAAGACCTGCTTGATAGATTATTTCAAGCCCTTATATTTTCAAAATTTGATTTAAAATCTGGATATTGGCAAATCCAAATAAATGAGAAAGACATATATAAAACTGCTTTTAATGTTCCCATAGGACATTATGAATGGACAGTAATGCCTTTTGGTTTAAAAAACGCCCCTTCCGAATTTCAACAAATTATGAATGATATTTTCTATCCCTATAGCAATTTTATAATTGTATATATTGATGACATTCTAGTTTTTTCTATGGATATAGAAAGCCACTTTAAACATCTTGACCTATTTAAAAAAATTGTTATACAAAATGGTCTAGTCATTTCAAAACCAAAAATGACATTGTTTCAAACCAATATCATATTTTTAGGCCATAACATTGAAAAGGGACTCAACTACAAAGATTTCTTGGCAGCCTAGATTATATTTCGGCATATATAGAAAATCTTAGTAGTGATACATCTATCCTCTATGATAGATTAAAAAAGAAAAATTCTCCTTGGACTGAAGCCATACACATGCTATCAAGAATATAAAACAAAAGGTTAAAAACCTCCCTTGTCTAATGTTGGCAAACCCCCTTTGGGAAAAAGTCATTGAAACAGATGCTTCAAATATAGGTTTTGGAGGCATCTTAAAATAAGTAGATCCTAAATCAAAACAAGAAATTCTTGTAAGATTTCATTCAGGAAAATGGAGCGGTGCTCAAAAGAATTATGCTACTATAGCAAAAGAGCTCTTTGCCATTGTAAAATGTGTTTTAAAATTTCAAGATGACCTTTATAATCAAAAGTTTATTATAAAAACGGATTACATATCGGCTAAATATATGTTTCAAAAGGATTTCAAACATGATGTTTCAAAACAAATTGCCAGATGGCAAGCACACCTAGCCCCTTTTGATTTTACCATAGTTTATAAGAAAGGGGTAGAGAATCATCTACCTGATTTTTTAACACGAGAATATATTTCATGTTTGCAGGTATGAGCTCTTCAAACAACTATTCCTCTTATAGAGGAAGAGGAAATTCCTCATCATATAGAGGAAGGGGAGGAAGAGGTGGAAATTCTGCCTTAGATTACACCATCCAAATGGGAAAAAAGAAGCTAATAGCTCAAAACATTGTAGATACTACTGATCCGTTAAAAAACCTTATAGGAACTTCTCTCCCTGAAGATCATCCTCTTCAGAAAGAATACCTTAATTATATGAAGGAAAAAGAGAAAAAAGAAATTTCATCTTATGCTAATATTAGCAAAGAAGAAAATTCAGATTCTCAATTTTGCGAGACTAAATTCAAAGAAGTCATACTTCTGATTGAGGAAAAAGATATATTCAATGGAAGAATAATCCAGAAATTATTTTAGAAAGATATCTTAATAAGACTTCGAGCATTCATGGCTCACTGAAACATAGACAATTCTATGAAGGTCTCCTAATTTCTACAAATTCTGTAGAAATTACTCATTTTTCTCCTTCAACAAGGACAAAGATTTATAACTTCTCAAAGTTTATTGTAAAAAAATTATATCTTTTGAAGAATGGGGTATATCTCCACTAGCTGAGAAAGAATGGGTTTCTCCTCTTCAGAAATGTAATTTCAAATTCAATTATTGGGACTATGTTTCCAGTTTTGAAGAAGTTCTTTATTATGAGAATGAAAATAAGAAACATACTTGGTTTCTTAAAATTTGTGAAAATTGCTTTCATTCCCCAATTCCAAACTGGGTTTTCACTTGGTGGAAGAAATTTGGAACCACTAGTGAAATCCTCCCCGAGGATTTAAATCTTTGTTTAAAACAATGGATATCTTATTCTCCAAAAGTTCATAACAACAAATCTCAATATATTATTGAGGGTCAGAATACCTGTTGGTTTTTTATAGAATTCGGCATTCCATGGATCTGGAAAATGGAAACCCATTTTTAGCTATACTGATATTATGGCCCCTTGTTTAAAAAGGCAAGGTCTTACTAAATATTGGGATAAATTATCTCGAGAAGATCCTACAACCAAGAAGCCTCATGGTGATGAAATGATGTCAAACATCGTTAAAAAAGTTGAGCTTTATAAGCAACAATATGATCAACGACAAGAAGATATGGAAGAAATCAGCCCTTTCCAACAGCTTTCGCAAAAATATGCAGAGACCCATTCAAAGGAAGAGATAATAAATCTCTACATTGCAAAGATGAAGAAAGACCTATATAAAAATATAGGATTCCCAGATGAAAAATCAGACGCTTCAATGACATCTGATACACAGGATGTTCAGAATCCTGATGATGACCAAATTGGCTTATCCCTAGATGATGCTCTAGAAACTCTCAAAGATTCCATTAGAGATAGTATCAAATAGTTTAAGGCTTTGAGTGGTATGCCAAATTGGTATTCCAAATAATTGAAGAATCGGTCGACATCAAACGGTCGACAATATCTCAAATAATTGAAGAAATGGTGGTCGACATCAAATGGCCGACATGTTACTATTTGCTTTTAAAAAGCTTTTGTCTTTTCCCATGTTACTATTTGCTTTTAAAAAGCTTTTGTCTTTTCCCATTTTGCTTTTGTTGTCTTTTCCCCTTTGCTTTCTTATTTAAGAGACCTTTCTCTCATTTGAAGAGGCAGACGGTTTTTAGCTTACATAATTTCTCTCTCTAAATTTCCTAGCTCTTGTATTAATCTTGGAGTATAATAAAGAAAAATCTTGTGGATAGCCAAAAGCTCTTGTAAGTATTCTGTTTATTTTAAATTTCTGTATTTATTATTACCATTCTAGTTCATATTTAGCCATGATTGGCTAAATTAAGATTTTGTGTTAAAACATACTTGTTATGTTTACATTTACAGATTAACATGGATATATAATTTCTAATTCATAACTCTGTGATCTAAGTCTTTGGTCGAGTGCCAACTTCATTGTTGATTTCCACCCTATCCAGGCCAGAAGAGCCATTTTATTGGGTTTCTCTGTCAACTCTATGAAGGTGTTAAATGGTGGCTTTAAGACTTAGTAACAGATCCTTGGGTTAAAAATGGTATAAGAGCCATGGAAATAGGTATATGTATTATGACAATCTATGTTTTAACACAAATCTTTTAATAGATCTTTCTATGAATCCTTTTAGAATGGGAAATGATACTGTTCAAAACAGTATGACTGAGGAATATGATATTCCCTAGAATCTTGATTTATTAAACAGATGGACTATTCCAAAAGTTGAACCCAGATTCATTTATAAATTGGCCACTTTTGAAAGAATAGGTTTAAAACAAATAGTTAAAACCACTGAATCTTCTATTCCTTTACATGAAGATGAAATGATTATCAGATTGTTAAACAAATCTGATATTTTTCCTTTCATAAAGACCCATAAGTTCTTACATATAAGTCTTGTCCAGATTGCCTTTAGACCTTTAACCCTTGAAGGGTTACCAGAAAGCTTTCTTGCTGCTTTACGTTATGGTAGAAATATGAATTGGAAACAGTCCCTAATGGGAATCATTCAATCAAGCTTGGTCCATGGACCAGTTTATTTTGATGTTTATCCAAATTTGTGCTTATCTTTGTCTGATATAAATATTCTTGATGCTTTAACTTTAAATGTTAAAACAAATGGCTATAGTTATACGCCAGGAACAGAAGTCATATGTATCTGTTATCGAATATATTATAAACCTCTTTATACTCTAAATCCTATGTGTAAAAAGGTTGACAAAGAGAAAAATGAAACTATTTTAATAGAAACAAATTTTAGTAAATCTAGTATTACTACCAGAAGGCCTGTAAAATGGGAAGAAATTATATTCCCAGACAACTGGACAATAACTCAGGATATTCGGAGAAATCCCATAATCCAGAGTGATTTAAAAAATGTAATACAGTCAAATGAATATACAATTCAATGAAGATCAAAGAAGATTACTTTCCTCAAGTAGCCTTTTCCCCAGATCTAGGTCTATGAGATCTCATTTGTCTCCTATTGATTACATAGTTGATCAACAATCCGTTAGAACTTCTACTTCTTATATAAGAGAAGACATAAGAGAAGAAGATTCTTGTAACAACCCAATTCTTAGTAGGTTTGCAAGTCCAGTGGTCAAAGTAGAAGAAATGAAAGTATTAGTAAAGGACTTAATTGTAAATTTGAGCAGTATAAATAGGGAACAAATCCCTAGGGTTAGAATGGTTTTGTTTGTTCTGTGTTGCTTTGGCAGCTGAGAAAGAAATAGCAAGAAGAAGTCGACAGTGAAGAATTGACATCTTTAGCGTGAAGAGTTCTTTCTTTTTGGGTAAGTAATTCATCCCTTGTTATGATTCCTTGCACTAAATGACTAAGTTAAATCCCTAGTCGCAGTTCATGTTTTAGCTGGGTTATGGATTAAGAACACCTTGAGGGTTTTAATCGCATACAATTGGGTTGTTATGGTAGTAAGAATTATTCTGATTTTAAGGACCTTGTTATGCAAAAGTTTTGTATAAGAATGCAGCAATAAAACTCTCATTTATTCGCCGATTAGGAAGAAATCGAGTATAATCGTGTTGGGTGCGAACCCTGTTCGCTAGTCCGTAGTACCGGGAGTCGGGGTACCGGGAGTCCGTAGTACCGGGAGTCAGGTACCGGGAGTCGGGTACCGGGAGTTCGTAGTACCGGGAGTCGAGGTACCGGGAGTCCGTAGTACCGGGAGTCGGGTACCGGGAGTCCGTAGTACCGGGAGTCGGGTACCGGGAGTCCGTAGTACCGAGAGTCGGGGTACCGGGAGTCAGAGTGCCGGGAGTTAGGGTACCGGGAGCCGAACCATACCGGGACCGTTGGTTTGGGCGTCTGCTAGGCCGTAGTATCGAGCTAATTGGGCCGATGGATTTAGAGTTTAGCTTAAGTCTCTTGGGCTTAGTAAAGGATAAAAGAACTCCAATAATTGATAGATGGACCTAAATGAGTAGTTGAGATCGGATTAAGAGAAACGTAGGATGAGAATAGAGTGTTTATCTAATTAAATCTGTGAATCATTAATTAGGTGAACGGTCGGTGCAAGATTCGAGTTTAGAGAAGGATCTGCAGTCAGGTGAGTTCTCTCAACCCTTTTTATGACGTACTGTTTTTACTGAAATGGTTCCTTATCGAGCATGATTGAAATTTATAAGAGCTATGCATGTTTTCATGAATTGCATGATTATTTACAAATGAATGCTGATTAAGGTTTTCACGCACGTGGTTTCATGTATAAGTGTATGCTATGTGGTGTCGGTTACACAGTGGGGTCAGGGTACCTTGGGATCTCTGATCTCTCGGGGCATATGGAGGATTAGCTTGTAGGTTGGAATTTGTTTTCTCCTACATGAAGGAACGAGGAGTCCATTTGGATTTCGGCGTAGACGAGAGGGTGCCCGACAGGCCTCGATCGGTTTAGCTTATGCGAACCCCTGAACCATGTGTTAACCTTGTATGATGGAAATGTGATGCATAAGAACTCTTTTCGTGCATAAAATGAAATTATTCTTTATTACATGTTTTATGGAGGGAATTCACTAGACCTTTTGGTCTAACCCTCGCTTTTCAAAACTAAACCATTTTCAGGTAAGCGCGCAACTGGTTCCTCCAATAAGAACTAGGGAAGGAAACGAAGGAGGCATGGAGTTTAGAGAGACTCCAGTTTTGGTTATGGTAGTTATAGTTAGTGCTCGGCTGTGGAATGTAGAGACTTCCGCTGTCAATTTTGCCTAGTTTAGTTCATTGATGTTTAAAAAGGCAAGTTTATTTATGTAATCCGAATGCTTATGTATGTTATTGGATGTTTATGAATTTGGGACGTTACAAATGGTATCAGAGCCTTAGTTTAAGGGATTTAGGTGACAAATCGGGCCTAAACTTAAACTGTAAGACGAGGAACACAACCGAGACATAGGATTGCCTTTAGGAACGATCACTATAAATGCGCTTAGGAATAAGGTACCAAGGACAAACGTGTAAGGTAAGTTTGGAATTACCCCTGGCCAGTGTAATTACGAACTTACAGGTACATGTGTGTGCTTACAATACCTTACTTATAGCAAATTTTGTTGTGTCATGTCTAGCAAGGATTAATTATTGAATTCTTTCAGCTTAGTGCTATGGCCGGGAGAACATGAGGAATAGGTCAGCAAGATCTCCGAGGAATGGACCGAGCTTCTTTGTTAGAGAGGTGTCGTGTAAGATCATTATAATGTGGTGTGTGTATACACCGAAGGGAGGAAATGTTATAGAGAATAGATTGAGTCGTCTAGAGGTAGCTTTTCGTGAGTCCGAAGAGGATGAATGTTGAGTTTAAGAGAGACTCCTGCTTCAGGGGAGTCCCAGTTCTTGAGATTGCAAAGTAAATCAGTTCGGAGAATAAGGAAGGACAGTATCGAAATCTTGAAAGTATCAATGGAATCCTGACTTCTTAGTCGAGCTTTTCAGTGGCAAGATGAAGTTAAGATACCTATAGTGAAATGAAAGCATGTGGAAGTAGAAAGTAAGATAGTTGATCAAAACGAAAGTAGTACGAAAAGGTGAGTAAGTGAATTGTAGAACGCATGTGCAGCAAGTTGTTGCATGACCGAGAGGACGACCTTTGGCCGAGGGTAAAGTGTCAAGGATAAGCTGCGAGAGTGAAACGGTTGACCTTGTTTGAGTGAGTAGCCTTCAATTTGCAAGTAGAGGCTCATGTCTGACGTTCTTTGATGTAACATGAAATTTTCACGATTTAAGTTAAATGTGTAAATGTCAATTTTGATCGAAAATGAGTCAAAATGTGCAAGCGTATGTTTAAAGAAAAGGCGATTTCATTCACATTGCACAATGAAATTTTGAGCTTAACGGTTTGCAAAGTATTTCGCACTTTCCATGATAAGTTAAATTGTTACAAAAAGGTCGAGAAAACATTTGCTAGTAAAACTTTTAAAAATCAAAATGAGTTTTGGCCTGTTGATATCGTATAAAAGGGTGTGAGAACCGACGGGTTTACTTTGTGTCGGTAATCCCTTTCGGGATTGTGTCGTATGAAAAGACTTTCATGCAATATATTACTGTCGTAATAACTTCGTTCGGATTAAGGTTCACGGGAAGGTGCATGCAAACGATCGTCGAATCGTTGTGCAGGGTGTTGAAGTTATAAGAGTGATGGGGTCATGTGTACCCAAGTTGTTTTCAAATGTGTTTATTTAAAATGATAAAATGTACGAAATGATTTATTTACTGTGTTGTCCTGCATGAAGGCTATGAACTCACTAGGTCATAGAGTTTTACATTTTAAGCTAAGGAAGAACTTCAAGAGTGGATAAGTGACAGTCAAATCAGGAAGGAATGTTGTAGCTTTAATGATTGGTGTTTAAGAGGAAAGGTGAACAGTGGTAGAGTCGGAAGTGGATTAAAGTATCGGCTGTATGAGGGTTTGCACCCTTGTTCGGTAACTGGAAGTATGGTTGTCAAGGAACGGTCGTGTCTGGAAGAAGGGCGTGAAACCTTCAAGGTGTTGGTTTTGGCAACTTTTATGGGTAGTGTGTGAAGCAGGAATGAAAGGCCACGGTGTGGGTCATGAGTTTCGAAGGGAACTGGTAATATTGATGTTACATGAGTAAGTTTCGAAATAGGGGCGACGGATTATAAAGTCAACTATGATGTGTAGGGATGAATAGGTCCCATAAGGAACTCATGTTAAAGGATAGGTTAAGGAAGTAGTTAAGAGTTATCTTTTGTTGTGGAAGTCGGCAACAGTGTATGTTGACCGAGGCCGAAGACTCAAACCAAATGAGTGTAAGTTGATAGAATATCTTATAGAGGTGTTAAATTAGTAAGAGACTGTTGTTGTTGAATAGGCGTTCTATTTACGAGGTGAGGAGGGTCCGTAGAAAGACAAGATGTGTAGCACGAGCGGAGTGAGTGTAGACTATACAATCAGTAAGAAAATGTGTCGTGTCTAAGAAAGGACTCAGATCATAACGAGCTAGCTAGGATGTTTGTGTCTGAGCTAAGTGTGACTCGTGAGTCATAGTTCAACAAGTTGGGAGAGAACTAAGTAGCGAGACAGACTCGATTGTAGTATACGGGAGAATATGAAGGAAAAGGTAAATTGTGTACGAATGACCATGAGAGACTTGGTCGGTAGTGTGATGATAGGAGTGGTGAATGTACGAACGAATAGTAGCTTCAATTTCCAAGATATCTGTGTCAGTCGGTGATGTAGTAAGGCGATGTTAGAAAGATGAAGGATTTGAAGGAAGTCCTTTTGGGATTTCGGGTAGAGTGTACGTTTTGCAATCCCGGTTGTCGAAGTACGTGGTTTGTAAGTTGGTGTGTATTTTTGACTGTTATAAGTGAGGAATGTGCAGTTATATAATTGCATTAGTTGCCAAGTTAAAGGTACCGGCTAGTATCATAGTGAGGTGATGTTAGAGAGAAAGAA
Source organism: Saussurea involucrata (assembly GCA_033807775.1). Lineage (NCBI taxonomy): Eukaryota > Viridiplantae > Streptophyta > Magnoliopsida > Asterales > Asteraceae > Saussurea > Saussurea involucrata. The sequence goes on along the minus strand of CM066321.1, from coordinate 70,394,054 downwards.
AGTATCAGATAGAAGCTCTTGGGGTCTACAGATGAGATGTACGATCTATTAACCAGATTGTTGGAGCACATAGGGTGTAAGTTGACTTTATGGGGTGAGACTACCCAAAGGAGAAACCAATTATTTTGGTGATATGAGTCGCTAAGTAAGTGTATGTTGGAATCATTGGAAGTTTAAAGAGGATGAAGAATGGATTGGCCAAACGTGTTATAGTAAATGCTAGATCTTTGTAGATCGTGAATTGTTTCTTATGTGAAAGGGAGTAACCCTAGAAGGAGATAGTTAGGAAGTTTGATTACGATTAAAGAATGACATGATGATGATTATGAGTCGGAGAGGTAGTACGATCATTAGTTGATTTGAACGTCATAATAGATGTATAAGCCTTGATAGGTTGATTAAATTTTACGGATTGGTTAAGTAATGACATTTCCTTATTAAGAATCGTTAAGGGAGAATCGGTATGTTAAGTGAAAGGTTGATGATGGTATGATGGAATAAGTAATTTTCAAATTATTTTGAAAATTGTGAATTGTTGGGTCACTCAGGGGAGTTGTTAGTTAAGAAATCAGTTTTACAGATGGATTTTGTGAGTACCAGCATAGCGAGATGTGATGCTAAGTTATGATATCTAACGATTAAATATGATAAAATATATGGTTGATAGAAAAGAAACGAATTGCATCTAAGTCGGAGTTTATCATTTGGAATAAGTTGATAATTACAATTGAAATGAATTGGTCGAGTTAAAGTGGCTTATGTGCGAGAGGAGGATCTAGGTAAGTAAAAGTTGGAGGTCAAAGAAGGGGTAGTGACGACGAACACTAGTGTCGTTCCAAGACGACTTGGTGGAATGTTTGGGTTAGGATATTGATGTAAATGTTTGGTTATGTGAATAATAAGAAAGTGATATCAGCATGTGGAAAGATCGGGGGAGAGGAGCTAGTAATGTTTGGTGGGCAGTGCTCCACGCTATCGTGGAGAGGTGAAGTTAGTAGGTCGGAATAAGTGAGTAAATCGGAAGTAATAAACTTGACAGTAATGCCGAAAGGTGAAGGATTGTGCAGAGGGTTATTGATAAGCGTGCGAACCGTTAGAAAGAATATTGAGGAAAGGAATTGTGTATGATTTTGTGCAGGAAGGGAGTGGATAAGGCAGTTGAATGGGTTAAGTTAGTGACCTTGTGAGAAATGTTTAAACGAATTGGTCGTGCAGTGTTTCAGCTAGTGAGATTAGTATGGCGTGACCATGCTTACTCCTCCCAGTGGAGTGAGGATAACCGGAGTTGTGTTTCGTATGACTGAACGATCGGGGCAATCAGCGAAGAACTGAGGTGTTTCGGGATAAGTTTAATTGAGTAAGTGAACACTTCAACGATGGGTTTGGAGGTTCCTACTCTTAGTTACGTATAAGGATGGGGTGGCAAAGTAGTGAGATTGTGAGAGAAGTTTGACGAACTGTGGTCTAGGTAGTCCGAGAGAAGGGAAATGTTAGATGCATAGATGTTTGGTGAGGGAACTCCAGGTTGTGAGTTGTCGGGATGTACAGGGTTGGCCTTGTGCCAAGCTGTCAAGTGTGTGATTGATTCTTAGTAAATAAGTTTCGTGTTGTAGTGGGGGATTCCGACAAGTTCCTCCTTAAAGGAAGTATTAATGCATGAGAAGCCTTATTTCATTCTCGGTTGTTGAGACCGATCGAGTAGGAACAGTAGCCTACGGGTTAGAGTACCGTAAGAACTGAAGGGAATGCAACCGATGTTCCATGTTTCGAAATTAATGAGATAGTCGACTGGGTCAGTAGTGGAAGTACCTTAGGGAAGCGTCAGTTTCGGATGTGGGCAAGGTACCCGCATCTTTTCCAATAAGGAATTCCGGGGACGGAATTCTTTTAAGGGGGGAGTGTTGTAACAACCCAATTCTTAGTAGGTTTGCAAGTCCAGTGGTCAAAGTAGAAGAAATGAAAGTATTAGTAAAGGACTTAATTGCAAATTTGAGCAGTATAAATAGGGACCAAATCCCTAGGGTTAGAATGGTTTTGTTTGTTCTGTGTTGCTTTGGCGGATGAGAAAGAAATAGCAAGAAGAAGTCGACAGTGAAGAATTGACATCTTTAGCGTGAAGAGTTCTTTCTTTTTGGGTAAGTAATTCATCCCTTGTTATGATTCCTTGCACTAAATGACTAAGTTAAATCCCTAGTCGCAGTTCATGTTTTAGCTGGGTTATGGATTAAGAACACCCTGAGGGTTTTAATCGCATACAATCGGGTTGTTATGGTAGTAAGAATTATTCTGATTTTAAGGACCTTGTTATGCAAAAGTTTTGTGTAAGAATGCAGCAATAAAACTCTCTTTTATTCGCCGATTAGGAAGAAATCGAGTATAATCGTGTTGGGTGCGAACCCTGTTCGCTAGTCCGTAGTACCGGGAGTCGGGGTACCGGGAGTCGGGTACCGGGAGTCCGTAGTACCGGGAGTCAGGTACCGGGAGTCGGGTACCGGGAGTTCGTAGTACCGGGAGTCGAGGTACCGGGAGTCCATAGTACCGGGAGTCGGGGTACCGAGAGTCGGGTACCGAGAGTCCGTAGTACCGAGAGTCGGGGTACCGGGAGTCGGAGTGCCGGGAGTTAGGGTACCGGGAGCCGAACCATACCAGGACCGTTGGTTTGGGCGTCTGCCAGGCCGTAGTATCGGGCTAATTGGGTCGATGGATTTAGAGTTTAGCTTAAGTCTCTTGGGCTTAGTAAAGGATAAAAGAACTCCAATAATTGATAGATGGACCTAAATGAGTAGTTGAGATCGGATTAAGAGAAACGTAGGATGAGAATAGAGTGTTTATCTAACTAAATCTGTGAATCATTAATTAGGTGAACGGTCGGTGCAAGATTCGTGTTTAGAGAAGGATCTGCAGTCAGGTGAGTTCTCTCAACCCTTTTTATGACGTACTGTTTTTACTGAAATGGTTCCTTATCGAGCATGATTGAAATTTATAAGAGCTATGCATGTTTTCATGAATTGCATGATTATTTACAAATGAATGCTGATTAAGGTTTTCACGCACGTGGTTTCATGTATAAGTGTATGCTATGTGGTGTCGGTTACACAGTGGGGTCAGGGTACCTTGGGATCTCTGATCTCTCGGGGCATATGGAGGATTAGCTTGTAGGTTGGAATTTGTTTTCTCCTACATGAAGGAACGAGGAGTCCATTTGGATTTCGGCGTAGACGAGAGGGTGCCCGACAGGCCCCTTGTATGATGGAAATGTGATGCATAAGAACTCTTTTCGTGCATAAAATGAAATTATTCTTTATTACATGTTTTATGGAGGGAATTCACTAGACCTTTTGGTCTAACCCTCGCTTTTCAAAACTAAACCATTTTCAGGTAAGCGCGCAACTGGTTCCTCCAATAAGAACTAGGGAAGGAAACGAAGGAGGCATGGAGTTTAGAGAGACTCCAGTTTTGGTTATGGTAGTTATAGTTAGTGCTCGGCTGTGGAATGTAGAGACTTTCGCTGTCAATTTTGCCTAGTTTAGTTCATTGATGTTTAAAAAGGCAAGTTTATTTATGTAATCCGAATGTTTATGTAATCCTCTGGTATAAAGATACGTTTCTTTCTCGAATCTTCGAGATTAAAGATTGTAATAACATTTAGTGGAAAACCAAATTTATTGATGGCTTTCCAGATCTTTTTGCTGAAAGAGTCAAAAAGATGCTTAGAAGAAATGACATGATTATAGATTTTGATTCTTACACATATGGCATGCTTATAAATATTTGCATCTCTGAAGGACTTTCTCTATGCAATGAGTTAGCCCTTAAAAATCAAATTAAAACCCAACAGTCTCTTGAAAAAAGACAGTTAGGAGATTTTTGCGATCAATTTGGAATGGATACTCCTTCCCAGAAAAAGAAAAGAAGATTTTCTCATGATAATCATAAGAATCAAAAAGATTTTTCAAACCGCTTTTCAAAAAGAAAAAAAATTTAGAAAAAAGAAGAAAAAATATTGAAAAAGATCATGATAGAAAAGACATAAAGCGCTTTTCAAAAAGGAAAAATATGAATTCAATAGTTTGTCACAAAAGGGAAAAGACAACAAAAGCAAAAGGGGAAAAAACAAAAGCTTTTTAAATTAAAGATAAATATAAATAAGTGCATATAATATCACTCACCCACAAACATAATCTTACTTCTGATTTTGGTCCTAGATTCCAAGAGGGAGATGAGTTTTATAAACTTGCTTCCCAGTTCCAAGATATAAATATAAATGTTCTGTCAAATGGCAATGTCTTAAAAATCTTGAGAAAGATAAAATACCCTCTCATTTGTGCGGAAATTATTAATAGTCTCGAAGAACCTACTCATGACAAATGTTCAAGATTATTCCATGAAGGAAGTAAATAGACTTTTGGCTGAGAAACACTCAGTTAATCATACTGTTTCCTTAAAGGATTTAATGAAAGAGATTGATAATCTTAAAACAGAAATAAAAATTCTTAAAAATGATAATATCATTCGTCATCAAAATATTGATATTTGTAAAGCCCGTGTCCCGATACGGTTTTAATTTTTTTACGTAATTATTTATTTAATATGTTTTTCTATTCGATCTCGTAATAAATAAGTTTTGTTGGGGAAGAACCATAATTGTAAACATTTGTCCAAAGGGTGGTTAAATATTAAAATCCTAAACTAAAATTGGGATAAAACTGAATTACATTAAAACCCAGGGTCTAAAAGTGTCATTTTATGTAAAAGCTTGCATGGATCGGCCCACAAGGGACCGACCCTTCTCCCTCCTCGTTTTTTTTTCTTCCTGCGACGTCTACAAACAACACCATGAAACCCTACTTTTCTCGTTTTCTCCTTGGGTCGCACACCAACAAGAAATCATCGAAAACCTAGAACGCAATTCCCCTTCCTTCCTTGCTGCTGCCGCGAGACCACCCCAGCACCGTCGTGCGCCGCCGCTGGGTTCTGCCGGCGAAGGAAGAGATCAGCGAGAGAATGAGAGAGAGGGAGACAAACCGGGTTTTGTCGTGTTCACGGCTGTATCGACTTCAAGAGGTAAGGTTTCCCTCCCCTTCTTGTTTCTTCTTGCGCCGCTGCTAAACCACCAAGAAACCACAGCGCCGCCGCAGCCTTGGCTGCCGGCGGGTGCGCCGTCGCACACCACCAGATCGGTGGTTGTGATGGCGGGTGTACGACGATTAGGGTGCACGTGTGGTCGTGTGTGACTGGGTTGAGGTGGTCGGGTTCATTCCGTTAGTCTCGCCGGAGTTTCCTTCCAAACCACCACCATCGCCGGTGGTGGCTGCTGCCGCCGCCGACCACCACTGCCGGAGGTGGCAGTGGGTGGTGCGTGGTTTAGTCCAGCCTTTGGTAATCCTAAAACCCTAAGCCAAAGTTAAATTACAGGTCTGTTTGGATTAAGTCTTGGCTTAATAGAAGGTTAAGCCAAGTTATCATTTTATGTGAAAAACCCCATTCTGCCCAGTTTTTTTAGTTCGTTCATAACTTTTCCATTGTAGCTCGGTTTGAGGCGAAACCGGTGCCCATGGTTCACATTCTGTGTCGGGCACACTTTTCGTGTTTTAGCGAAAGTCTGGTTCGACCTCTATCTAGGTGTAAAATAGCTATTTTTACAGCAGGTCCGAATACGACAGACTCGCGTCCCATTCTTAGAAAATTAATATTAAATCGTAGGAAAATCGTTAGAACGCGTATAATATGTCCTTGGAATGCTAAGACCTAGACCCTCCTGTTTGTGGGACTTACTCTCTGGATTAGTGGGTCTAGAGGGGGATAAGCAGGTCCCGAACAGACCTGCAGTTAGACCAAAAATCTGAAATGTCGCTCGTTTAGTCTTATGTTTATAATTGAGGGTTGGGGCGTCGTGTTGACACTTTGTAGCACTTCTTTAGGTGGGAAGAAGTGAGTTGGAGTGGCGGGCTCGTATTTCTGTTTGTGGAATCTGCGTTGCGTATCGAGGTGAGTTCTCTCACTACGTAGAATAGGGATTATATGTACATTACGGTAGTTTGTATGTGTTAGCTGAATTATTGTGTGTACTAGCTGAATTGTGGTGCGTAGTACTAGGTTGAATTAATGCCTAGTATAATTGAGTGTTATATACATCTCGGTGGGACCGAGGGCTCGGTGGGACCGAGGGATAGTGTTTTAGTGTTGTGTGAACTCGGTGGGACCAAGTACTCGGTGGGACCGTGGGATTGTGTACAAGTGTGGGATGAACTCGGGGAGACTGAGGGATGCCTACACGAGTGTGTTGTATAATCGGGGAGACCGATGGTTGTATTTATTCGGTTGGACCGATGGTCGGCGGGGCCGATGGTTGTATTTATTCGGTTGGACCGATGGTCGACGGGGCCGATGGTTGTATTTATTCGGTTGGACCGATGGTCGGCGGGGCCGATGGTTGTATTTATTCGGTTGGATCGATGGTCGGCGGGGCCGATGGTTGTATTTATTCGGTTGGATCGATGTTCGGCGGGGCCGATGGTTGTATTGACTATGTAGACCTCGGGGTGCCGAGGTGGACTGTTATGTCCTTGCATGAGTTGCCTGTTTAGGATATGTTCTTGAACTGGCATGTGTGGATTAATTGTATTTATCTGTGGTTAGGGGTAGTGTTCATATGATTGCTATCCTATGTTGGTGCTTGAATTCACTAAGCTTCGTGCTTACCCTTTCCCTATAAAATTACTGTTTCAGGTGCGAGTGGCAGTAAGGCGTGACGGTACACACTGACGCGTTGAGGAGACCTTCGTATTTATTTATTTATTTTTAAACTTAGTACATTTCCGCTATTTTATGTAAGATGATCGTTTAACTTAACGAGGTTTTGTTTAAACGTTTATTGTGAGTTAAACGCTTGTGATTTAATTTAATAAAAATGGTATTTTACAAGTTCAAATTTATTGTAATTTTTGGGACGTTACAATATTATTTATTCAAATCTTAAAGAAGACAAGAATAGAGCTTCGACATCTGAAAAGATCTTGGAAAAAACCCAAGATTCAGATAGTGATCATCTAAATATGGCTATCTCCCAAAAATGGTACACTAAGATCACTCTCCTTATAGAAGGAACTTTTCAAAGGGATTTTATTGCAATGATAGATAGTGGAGCTGATTTAAATGTCATTCAAGAGGGCTTGATCCCTACCAGATATTTTCAAAAATTTCTCACTCTCTTTCACATGCTGGAGGAGGATCTCTTAACATCAAGTATAAGCTTCCTAAAGCATATATTTGTAGAAATAAAAATTGTATTCCTACAAGCTTTCTTTTAGCTAAAGATATTTCTAGCCAACTTATTCTTAGTCTTCCTTTTATTTATGATATTTATCCTATAACCCAAATTGATGAAAAGGGTTTAACAGGATTTTTTAAAGGAAATCAATTAAGGTTTGATTTTATAAATAAACCTGTTGAGAAATTCTTAAATGAATTACAAGAAAGAATTAATAGAAAAAAAATTCAATTATGTTCTTTAAAACAAGAAATAAGCCTGTTGACCATTGAGGACAGACTTTCAAATCCCAAGTTACAAAGAAAAATTAGTTATATTAATAACCAATTTTCCTTGGAAATTTGTAACGATCATCCAAATGCTTTTTGGGACAAAAAAAAATCATATGGTCTTCCTACCTTATGAGGAGGATTTTTTAGAAAATAATATCCCAACAAAGGCACGACCGTGTCAAATGAATGCTGAGTATATAGATGTAACGACCGGGTTTCGTGTGCAAGTTTGTAAGTTTGGTGTTCATTGTGCAAGAATCTGAAAGTTAAGATAAGGGACTATTTGGCAATTTTTGAAAAGTATATAATGGCTCCAATCCCTAGGGCAGCCTCTTTTTAGTAGAAATCAGTATATTTTGTGTGTGCTTGGTGGTGTTGGCGGCTAGAGAAGAAAAGAGAAAGAGAAAGGAGTTTTTGGGGAAGAAATCAAAAGAGAGAAGGAATCAACCAGGTAATTCTTTCTAAATTCGTTTTCCTTGTTGTTGTAGTATTCCTTTCTTGTTTGGTCTGGATCCTTAAGTCTGAATTGGCTGATTCAATGAGTTTTCATCCATTTTTCCTCAAAAGTGTGTTTTAAGGGTTTTTGGCTTGGTAATCCGAATTGAGGGATTATAAATGGATTAAATGAATGTTTAGGTTTGGTGGATGAACCCTTAGGTTTGTCTATTCGAATTAATGGCAGAAAAGGAGCTTAAGGATCACTTTTAGATCACCTTTGTCGAACAACCGTCGTACCCGGACACTAGCAGTTCTTGTCGTTTCGGTAGTTTCCGGACAAGAATGCTAGTTCCCGGGTAGAGTTTTATGGTAGTTTTCGGATGAGTGTTCTTCCGGATAAGTTGTGTTACCGGATGCGGTATCCAGAATTTGGTGTGTCCGGGAAGTCCTAGTATCCGGACAGTTCGGGTATCCGGGAAGTTGGGGTATCCAGAGAGTGCGGGTATCCGAGAAATTAGGGTGCCCGGACAGTTGGTATCCGGAAAGTGTTCACTGGTCAGTGGGTTTGAACCGTTTAATCTGATTTAACCCTAAGGGTGCGTTTGGTACAGAGAATGGAATTGCAGAGAATTCATTTCCAGAGAAATGATTGCAGAGAAAGAGAATTGGTCAGGAGAATAGGAATTGACTATCCTGTTTGGTAGCACAGAGAATTCAGCAGAGAAATGCAACAGAGAATGATTTCTCTTGGTCGGTGGCGGTGGTCGATGGTGGAGACGGTGGTGGTGGCGGTGGTCGATGGTGGCGACGGTGGTGGTGGCGGTGGTGGCGGTGGTCGGTGGTGGTGGTGGCGGTGGTCGGTGGTGGTGGTGGCGGTGGTCGGTGGCGGTGGTCGGTGGTGGTGGTGGTGGTGGTGGTGGCGGTGGTCGGTGGTGGTGGTCGGTGGTGGTCGTGGTGGTGGTGGCGGTGGTCGGTGGTGGTGGTGGTGGTGGTCGGTGGTGGTGGCGGTGGTCGGTGGTGGTGGTGGTGGTCGTGCCCATACAGAGAAATCAATTCTCTGAATAATACAGAGAAATCAATTCTCTGAAAATACAAAGGCTCTCAATTCTCGGGAAATACCAACTCATTTCTCTCCTCTCATTTCTCTCTACCAAACAAGAGAATTCATTTCCATTTCCATTTCTCTCCTCTCATTTCCCTGTACCAAACACACCCTAATGCCCTTAGGTGTTCGATTGGATTAGCTTGGAGGTAGTTAAGGAGTGCGTTCAAGCGTTACCAAGGTGAGTTCTCTAAACCTTTTACGACGTAAAGTGTTAAATTTTTTAACCGATTATGGTTTCATTTACGAACATGAAATGTATATAACTGTTACGCACGTTTTCCATGAACTGTACGTTTTACTTGAGAAAGCTTACTGGATATGATGAAATGGAAATGATGATTTTACAAAGATGTAAAGTGCATGTTTTATGAAATGAATTATGTGCTATGTGGAGTCGGTCTACACTGTGGGGTCAGAGAGTGATCCTCAGGACCTGATGGTCCCTTGGATAGGTATGACATACTGGTAGGTTGGAATTCGTTTCCTCCTATTTCTAGTAGAGGGGAGTCTGCGTAGGCTCCGGGAAGGGGAGTCTGCGTAGGCTCCGGAAGAGGCGAGAAGGGTTCTACTAGGGCCCCGATCGCGGAATGTTTATGTGATCCAATACACAGTGCAGTACCATGCTTGATGAAATGTTAAGGTTTTCGATGAATCTTTTATAAACGTTGTTTGGGCAAAAAATCATCAGTCTCGACCACGACCAAGAAAGGTAAGACACATGTTATGAACTATACCTTGTATTAAGATAAGGCCCCGGCAAAGACCCAAAAAATCTCCGTCGCCCCCCCCCCCCCCTAATAGGTAAGTCGAGAGTTCCTCACGACACTCGACCTCGACGTCGCCTAGCTCACACTACCGTCGCATAAAACCATGCGACCTCGATCGACTAACGCGCTATACGACTGTTATGTTTTGTTCAGTGTTTAATGCAGAAATCAACGCCATTAATGGACAACGGCTATAACCGACGAAGTCAGTTATGAACATCTAAACCCGCATTAAAAGATGGCAACCGTTACGACAGCTATCAAAGTCCTTAATGATCCAATTAAAGTGCCCAAAGACTATAAATTCCAAGCTCAATCCTCAGTTCAGGGGACATCGAATAACACAGAGAGGAATACAGATACAAGGCAGAACATCAGACACAAGCACTTGAACTCCGAAGAACACTTCAAGCACAGAAATCGCTCACAGAAGAATTGCTCTCGACGCACGACATCAGCACTCGACACACAGTTTAAACACACGACGCACATTGTTTTTCATTAGAAAACACTTGTAACTTTACATTTCGAAGTCTTTCCTTCATTTGTATTGTAATCTCTGTACGATCGACACCTGGAACACCAAGGACATCGCCCCTGTTTGGCGACCATAGTGCAGCGACGACATCCACTGTCGTCCGCAGGTTTTTTCCTCGTTGAGGTTTTTCCTGCGTCATCAAATTCTTTGTCTCGTTTATATTTTTGTCTTGGTCACACGCCTTTGTCGAACGATTCCTTTCTTTATTTGTTAAAGTCCACATCGACCTTAAGTTGTCCCTTTGGTGCGATTTTTGGCATTAACAGTTTGGCGCCATCCGTGGGACCCCATCTAGAGAAATTCTTCGACAAACGTGCGTCCTACTGACATTTTCTTGCAGTTCCTTCTATTCTCTGTTTCAGGACAATGGTGAATAATGGAAACTCCGAACAAGCCGCTGTCCCAACACATGAGGGGCTCGAAAATGCACAAGGTGCACTTGAAGCAGTCAACGATTATCGCCTGGAGGAAGTCGTTCTATATCCAAGCAAGCCTGACCAAAAAGTCTTTATCGGGTCATCTCTCAATCCTTGCCTCAGGGAAAAGTTAATATCTTTTTTATAGGAAGATGCTGATTGTTTCGCCTGGTCGCATGAAGATATGGTCGGCATAGATCCTGACGTCATCTCCCACAAGCTCAACGTCGACCCGTCGTTCAAACCTATCAAGCAGAAGCGACGGAAATTTGCTTCTGAAAGGAATAAGGTGATAAATGACGAAGTCGACAACCTTCTCAAGACAGGGAAGATTCGAGAGGTAAAATACCCCGATTGGCTTGCTAACGTTGTGGTTGTAGCGAAGAAGAATGGAAAGTGGAGGGTCTGTATCGACTTCACAGACCTTAATAAAGCTTGTCCAAAAGATCCTTTTCCATTACCTCACATCGACGCCATGGTCGACGCGACAGCGGGGCACGAACTACTGACGTTCATGGATGCCCATTCCGGATACAATCAAATCTTAATGCACGTCGAGGACCAAGAAAAAACCGCATTTATGACGGATCGAGGTATTTATTGTTATAAGGTTATGCCTTTCGGACTAAAAAATGCAGGATCTACTTACCAGCGCCTGGTGAACAAGATGTTCAAAGATCGTCTTGGCGACACGATGGAAGTGTACATCGACGATATGTTGGTCAAGTCGAAGCAAGCTATCGACCACGTCGAGCATTTGAAACAATCGTTCGACGTCCTTCGGGAATACAGCATGAAGCTTAACCCGACGAAATGTTTCTTCGGTGTCAGTGCTGGGAAATTCCTGGGATACACGGTCACTCGTCGAGGAATCGAGGCTAATCCAGACCAGATCAAAGCGATTATCGAAATTAAATCTCCTAGAAATTTCAAAGAAGTCCAGAAGCTCACTGGTCGAGTAGCTGCACTGAACAGGTTTATCTCTCGATTCTCAGATAAATGCCATCTGTTTTACAATGTCCTCAGGAAAAATAGAGGCTTCGACTGGACCGACAGCCATGAGCAGGCATTGCAAAAGCTTAAAGAATTCATGACGTCGCCTCCCCTATTGTCGAAACCTCGCGATCATGAAGTCTTGCAACTATACCTGGCTGTTAGTCCAAACGCGGTAAGCGTCGTCCTAACACGAGAAGATGAAAAGCAGCAACTACCGATCTACTATGTAAGTAAATCTCTTCTGGATGTAGAAACCAGGTATTCCTCTATGGAAAAATTGTTCTTGTCGCTAGTCACAGCTGCTAAAAAACCGCGACACTATTTTGAGTCGCATCCCATTACTGTCGTAACTAACTTTCCTCTTAAGTCTGTCTTAAGAAAACCTGAGTTGACAGGTCACCTGGCAAAATGGAGTATATATCTCAGCAGTTACGACATCGATTTCAAGCCCAGGACCGCGATCAAATCGCAAGCCTTGGCAGACTTCATTGCTGATTTCAGCCCTGAATTGGAAAAACAAGCAGAACTCGAAGTATCAACTGTGGCGACTCACGACGACGTGCCTTGGATCTTATATATCGACGGTTCATCCAACGTTAGAGGTTCAGGACTAGGCGTCGTCTTAAAGTCTCCACAGGGGGGCAAGATGGTATACTCGGTCCGATGCGATTTCAAAACCACCAACAACGAAGCTGGATATGAAGCCCTGATCATAGGAATGAATATGGCCTACGACTCAGGGGCAACTGCGTTACATGTCAAAAGCGACTCTCTCCTGGTAGTGAACCAGATCAATGGGGAGTTCGCGGCCAAAGATTCAAAAATGACAGCATACCTGAAGGTAGCAAAAGAAAAGGCCGAAAAATTCAAAACATTTTCTATCGAACAAATCCTGAGAGACCAGAATACTCAGGCCGACGCTTTGGCAAATCTCGGGTCTGCTCTGGTCGAACCTATACATCCGGCGACATCATCCATCGAGAACATTGATGTCGTCCAGATCGAAGAAGAAGAAGATGATTGGTCGTGCGACATCCGAAATTTCCTCGTGCACGACCAACTCCCAGAAGACAAAATGGAAGCCCGCAAGACCAGATTCAAGGCATCTAAATATGTCATGATTAGGGATAAGCTCTATCGACGATCATCAACAGGTTTAAACTTAAGATACGTCATTAGCAAGAGCCAGGTACATAAAATCCTTCAAGAGATGCACGACGGTGAATGTGGTAATCATTCAGGGGTCGTAGTTTGGCTAATCGTATCTCTCGACAAGGGTATTTTTGGCCAACACTGCGATAAGACGCCGTCAAGTACGTCCAGAACTGTGACCCTTGTCAGCGACATGCAGGTATGTCACATAAACCCTCTGAACCCTTGCACTCGACACTTATCCCATGGCCCTTCATGAGGTGGGGAATGGACATTGTCGACAAGCTACCCCTGGCCCCGGGGCAAAAGGTATTCCTCCTCGTACTTACCGATTATTTTTCCAAGTGGGTTGAGGCGGCTGCTTTTTCCCAAATAAGGGACAAGGAAGTCATCTCTTTTATCCAGACTAACATCATATGCAGATTCGGGATTCCATCCGAAATCGTCTGTGACAACGGATCCCAATTCATAAGTGACATGACCCAACAATTCTGCGAAGACAGGAGCATCAAGTTGACAACCTCGACTCCCAGATACCCTCAGGCGAATGGACTTGCTGAATCAAGTAATAAGACCATTATTGCTTCAATCAAGAAAAGGCTAAAAGCTGCAAAGGGAAAGTGGGTCGAAGAACTCCCTTCGGTCCTGTGGGCAAATCGCACGACGCCCCACACGTCCACAGGACAAACCCCTTTCTCTCTTGTCTACGGTTGTGAAGCAGTTTTGCCGGTCGAAGTCCAGCTCCCAACCTCGAGGCATACATCCGTCGACCATAACTTGGTCGATTTAGGATACGACCTCGACGCCCTCGAAGAACTTAGAGAATCAGCCTTGATTAGAATGGCGTCACAAAAGCAAGCGGTCGAGCGACATTTCAATAAAAACATCAAAATCAAAGTCTTTCAAGAAGGCGACTACGTCCTCCGTCGAGTATTCCAAAATACTCAGGAGATCAACGCAGGTAAGCTTTCTATCAAGTGGGAAGGTCCTTATCGCATATCTGAAGTCGTGGGTAAAGGAGCCTATCGACTCCAAACCCTCGACAACCAAGAGATTCCACGCAGCTGGAATGCAACACATCTAAAGAGGTATTTCTTTTAAATCATTTTTCATACGATTTTTTATTTTTACCTCGACGGTAACTAACTTAAGCATTGGAGGGTCGTTGGTTATCCAACGACCAACCTCTGACAGTATTATTCACAGAATCGCACGACACAAGTTAATCATACGGCTTTCCCAAGATCGCATAACGTAAATCTAATACACGACTCGATATGCGATTTAAAATCATCACGCGATTTGATTATGCAATCGGCTCACAATCTGAATATGTCGACTTAAAAAGGCTTCATATTCTGAACAAATGCTCTAGACGCATGTATACTTGTCTTTACATGACTAATGTTATCATCGTTATCTCATAATGAAAAGCCTCGGTCGCACGTAGCTACGGTTGTATTCAATTTATAAGAGTGTTTATATGATTGAACATTACTTTCGACAATTGCTTGCAATATATAATGAAAAATCCCACGAAACTTCATTCATACTTAAACATATTTACATTAGACAACCCGATCACCAACGACCGAATATGAAAGACATAGTTCATAGAACCAAAGTTTATCCTAAAACTAGGGAAGAGTGTCGATAGCATATTCTGCCCAGAGTCTCGACCTTCGAATCCTCGTCACGTATAGGAGCTTATGCAAGGATCAAACGAGTATGACAGGGCCGTTTCCCAACACTTTATGCCACGACATGTTATGAAGAAAAGCCCGCAGTATTTTGAGAATGTGGCTCTTAAGATTAATGTTAAGGTTGGAGGAAGGAATAAGACTCTTTCGACGATTAACTTCTGGTCCGACGATTTCTCTGTCTTCGCGTATCGAACGAGCAGAGACCGAAACATCTGTCACAACGAATATGTCAAACTAAGAAAAACATCGAAAACATGGGTTTTGAAAGAAAAACTTACAACGAACGCCTGTATGGCTATATGTGGTCTCGTTTTTACGACGGAGATCCCTCGGAAACACTCCTCGAAAGATAGGAGATGATATTTCCCCTGAAATGGAAGTGACTTCGTCCCGTCAAGGACACAGTCAGTCAGGAAGACCGACGAAAACGTAAAGCTGATCGTCATAACGTCCTCCTTACCCTCTCCCGTCTTTGCACCTTTGCCCTTGACGGCTGACGAAAGGATTGGCGTGGTTATAGAGGACATTGTCGCCAGATGCGTAGATTCTACGGATATCGCGTCAACCGCGATCAATGCCTTCGCCTTTTCAGGCATAATGACTTTCGATAAGTCATTAACCTTTGAAAGCATCCCTTTCAGAATTACCACCCTCGTCTTCAGTAAAACCCCGACGCAACGAACAAAGCCTCTTTGCATCTTTTCTTCGCGGATACTCTCAAGTCGTGCCATTCTCCTAGCAGAAATGGTTAGCACCTTTCAACGATCTTCCTAAGAACATACAAAAGAGGAACATCGCACAACAAATTTAAAAAAACGATGAACTCAGAGCACGAACGCCTTAGTCAAAGATGAATGGAAGGGCGAGAAGCTGTGCCATATAAAAGTGCTCAAAAACTTCGAAATTTCAGAGAAGATCAGAAAAAGAATCTCGCTCTAAAGACTTTCCAAAACTATAAAAGGAAATGATCCATCATGATCTTTATTTATGCAGTCGATCATGTCAGGTCGAGTCCTTTGATGATCACCACGTGCCCTCGTCTCTTCATATGACCGCAGGGATCGTCGACACCTGTCAAAGACAGCTGGTAAGCACCATCGTGCATCGGTATGACGTCACAATCCCGTTTCCTTTTCGACTTCTCGTTCAGTTAGAATTGGATTAATCCAATTCCAAGATAACTCTCAACACGTGCCGCGATCCTGGGCACCCGACAAGCAAAATTTAAAATTCGAATTTGCCATCCTACTTTCAAAATTTGGGAGCAAACTGTTTGGGCAAAAAATCACCAGTCTCGACCACGACCAAGAAAGGTAAGACACATGTTATGAACTATACCTTGTATTAAGATAAGGCCCCGACAAATACCCAAAAAATCTCCGTCGTCTCCCCCTAAAAGGTAAGTCGAGAGTTCCTCACGACACTCGACCTCGACGTCGCCTAGCTCACACGACCGTCGCATAAAACCATGCGACCTCGACCGACTAACGCGCTATACGACTGTTATGTTTTGTTCAGTGTTTAATGCAGGAATCAACGCCATTAATGGACAACGGCTATAACCGACGAAGTTAGTTATGAACATCTAAACCCGAATTAAAAGATGGCAACCGTTACGACAACTATCAAAGTCCTTAATGATCCAATTAAAGTGCCCAAAGACTATAAATTCCAAGCTCAATCCTCAGTTCAGGGGACATCGAATAACACAGAGAGGAATACAGATACAAGGCAGAACATCAGACATAAGCACTTGAACTCCGAAGAACACTTGAAGCACAGAAATCACTCACAGAAGAATTGCTCTCGACGCACGACATCAGCACTCGACACACAGTTTAAACACACAACGCACACTGTTTTTCATTAGAAAACACTTGTAACTTTACATTTCGAAGTCTTTCCTTCATTTGTATTGTAATCTCTGTACGATCGACACCTGGAACACCAAGGACATCGCCCCTGTTTGGCGACCATAGTGCAGCGACGACATCCACTGTCGTCCACAGGTTTTTTCCTCGTTGAGGTTTTTCCTGCGTCATCAAATTCTCTGTCTCGTTTATATTTTTTTCTTGGTCGCACGCCTTTGTCGAACGATTCCTTTCTTTAGTTGTTAAAGTCCACATCGACCTTAAGTTGTCCCTTTTGTGCGATTTTTGGCATTAACAAACGTTATCATACCGTTTTACATGTTGCTTTCGGAGAGAATTCACTAGACCTTTTGGTCTAACCCTCGCTTTTCAAAACTAAACCATTTTCAGGTAAGCATGTTACGGGTTCTTCTAGTAAGAACTGTGAGATGGCAGGAAGGATTTGGAACTTAGAGCGACTCCAAGTCTTTTGACTGATGATTAGATAGAGCTCTCGGCTGTGGAATAGAGACTTCCGCTGTCAATTTTGCTTAGCTTAGTGAAAAGAATGTTTATGAACAAGTTATTTATGTAATTCGAATGCTTAATCTATGATATTGCTTGATTTTGAAATTGGGACGTTACAAATGGTATCAGAGCCTTAGTTTAAGGGATTTAGGTGACCATTCGGGCCTAAACTTAAACTGTAAGATGAGGATCACAACCGAGACATAGGATTGCCTCTAGGAACGATCACTATAAATGCGCTTAGGAATAAGGTGCCAAGGACAAATGTGTAAGGTAAGTTTGGGATTACACCTGGCCAGTGTAATTACGAACCTACAGGTACATGTGCGTGCTTACAATACCTTACTATAGCAAAACTTGTTGTGTCATGTCTAGCAAGGAATAATTATGGGTTTCTTTCAGTTTAGCACTATGGCTGGGAGAACGTTGAGGAATAGGTCAGCAAGATCCCTGAGGGATAGACCGAGCTCCTTTGTTTGGGAAAGGTCGTGTAAGATCATTTATGATGTGATGTATGTATACACCGAATAGAGGGAATATTGTATAGAATGTTATGAGTCGTCTAGAGGTAGCTCTTCGTGTATTCGAAGAGGATGGGTGTGGAGTTTGAGTAAGACTCCTGTTTCAGGAGAGATTGCGAAGTAGATCAGTTCGGATGATAAGGAAGGACAGTGTCGAAATCTTGAAAGTGTCAATGGAGCCCTGACTTCTTAGTCGAGCTTTTCAATAACAGGATAAATGAAATAAGATACCTATAGTGAATTGAAAGCGTGTAGAAGTAGAAAGTGAGATAGTTGGTCAAACGAAAATAGGGTGAAATAGTTGAGTAAGTGAGATGTGGAACGCGTGGCAACAAGTTATTGCATGACCAAGAGGGCGACCATTGGTCGAAGGAAGAGTGTCAAGGATAAGTTGCATGAGTAAGACGGTTGACTTTGTTAGGGTGAGTAGCCTTCAATTGCAAGTAGAGTTTCATGCATAGTTTTCCTAAATGTAACATGAAAATTTTCACGATTTAAGTTAAGTGTGTAAATATCAATTTTGATCAAAAGGAGTCAGAATGTGCAAGCGTATGTTTACAAAAAAGGTGATTTCATTCACATTGCATAATGAAATTTTGAGCTTAACGATTTGCAAAGTATTTCACACCTTTTATGATAAGTTAAATTGTTACAAAAAGGTCGAGAAAGCGTTTGCCATCAAAACTTTTACAATCAAAATGAGTTTTTAACCTGTTGATATCATATAAAAGGGTGTGAGAACCGACTGGTTTACTTGGTGTCGGTAATTTCTTTCGGAATTGTGTCGTATGAAAGGATTTTCATTCAACGTATTACTGTCGTATTAAGATCGTTCGGAATTGAGTAAGATTAAGGTTCACGGAAAAATGTATGCAAACGATTCTTGAATCGTTGTGCAGGGCGTTGAAGTTATAAGAGTGATGGGGTCATGTGTACCCAAGGGTTTTCCAAACGTTGTTTATTTAAAATGATGATTTGTGCGAAAAGATTTATTTATTGTATTGTCATGCATGAAGGCTATGAACCCACTAGGTCATAGAGTATTACATTTTAAGCTAGGGAAGAACTCCGAGAGTGGAGAGGTGTTGGACAAATCAGGAAAGAATGTTGTAGCTTTAGTATTGGTGTTCAAGAGGAAAGGTGAACAGTGGTAGAGTCAGAAGTGGATTATAGTATCGGTTATATGAGGGTTTGTACCCTTGTTCGGAAACTGGAAGTACGGTTGTTGAGGGACGGTTTGGGCCCAGGGGAAGGAGTAGAAGTCATCGAGGTGTTGGTATTAGCAACTCGTTGTGTAGTGTTGAGAGGCAGAAGCGAAATGTCCACGGTGTTGGATATGAGTTTTGAGGTGAGCTTGTAATATTGATGTTACAGGAGTAAGTTCAGAAAAGAGGGAGACGTATTATCAAGTGATTATGATGTGTTGGTAGGATTAGGTTCCGTAAGGAACCCTTGTAAAAGAAAAAGTTAAGAAAGAAGTTACAGGTTATCTGTTGTTGTAGAAGCCGACAGTTATGTAAGGTGGCCGAGACCGAAGTCTTGAACCAGAAGGTTGGACATTGATAGAACACCTTGTAGGGATGTTAAGAGGATGAGAAGTTATTGTTTTGAATAAGCGTTCTATTTACGAAGTATGGAGGGTTCGTAGAATGATGAGGTAAGTAGCACGAGCGAAGCGAGTGTGTAGACTTTATCGTTTAATGAGGGACTGTGTCCAGCTCACGTAAGAGCTCAGATCATAAAGAACTAGCTAGAATGTATGTGGTTGAGCTAATCGAGAACTCGTGAGTTATAGTTCAGCAAGTTGAGAAAGGACTAAGTAGCAAGATAGGCTCGATTTTATGCGGGTAATTTTGTAGGCAAGTTCGAATTGTGTGAATGACCATGAGAGATCTGGTCTGCAGTGTGACGTTATGGGCAAAGAGTGTACGGATGTGTAGTGACGGTAATTGTCAAGATAAATGTGCCAGCTAGTGTCGTAGTGATGTGCTGTTAGAGAGAGAGGAATCATCAGATAGAAGTCTTTTTAGGGGTTTCGGATGAGGTGTGCGACTTGTTAACCAGGTTGTTGGAGCACGTAGGGTGTAAGTAGATATTGTAATATGATTATGTTCGGGATAGAATGACGGAGTGGTGGTGAGTAGTTACTCAAATAAGAAACCAATTGTTTTGTGGTTGTAGGAGTCGCTAAGTAAGCATATTTTGGGATCATTGGAAGTTTAAAGAAGATGATGGGTGTGTTAGTCAAAATGAGGTGTAATAGATGTGAACTCCTTAAGGAATGGGAGCTGCTGCTTATGGGTGAAAGATTTGTCTGAGAAAGTAAAAGTTGGAGATTAAAGAATGTATAGTGACGTCGATCACTGGTGTCGTTTCGAGACGACTTAGTTGAATGCCTTAAGTTAGGATTTTGGTGCAACTGTTTGGTTATGTAAGTATCGTGAAGGTGGTATCAGCATGTGGAAAGGTCAGGAGAGAGGGGCAAGTAATGTTTGGTGGGCGGTGCTCCACGCTATCGTGGGGAAGTAAATACCGTATGTCGAAATAAGTGGGTAAGTTGGGAGTAGTAAGCTTGACAGTAATGCCGAGAGGTGCAGTG
This sequence comes from Saussurea involucrata, assembly GCA_033807775.1. Taxonomy (NCBI): domain Eukaryota; kingdom Viridiplantae; phylum Streptophyta; class Magnoliopsida; order Asterales; family Asteraceae; genus Saussurea; species Saussurea involucrata. Next base: position 70,373,899 of record CM066321.1, on the reverse strand, counting down.
TTGTGTAGATTGTCACTGATAAGTGTGCGAACTTTTGGAAAGAGTATTGAGGTAGAGAATTGTGTATGATTTTGTGCAGGAAAGAAGTGGATAAGGCAACTGAATGAGTTAAGTTAGTGACTTTGTGAGAAATGTTTAAACGAATTGGTCGTGTAGTGATTAAGCTAGGGAGAATAGTATGGTGTGACCATGGTTACTCCTCCCAGCTGTGTGAGGATAACCGGAGTTATGTTTCAGGATAAGTTTAATTCGAGTAGGTGGACACTTCAACAATGGGTTTAGAGGTTCCTACTCTTAGATACGTATAAGTATGGGGTGGTGAAGTAGTGAGGAGGTGAGAGATGATTGACGAACTGTGGTCTAGGTGGTCCGCGAAAAAAAAGGGAAATGTTGGGTTGGCCTGGTGCCAAGCTGTCAAGTGAGTGATTGTTTCTTAGTAAGTGAATCTCGTGTTGTAGCGGGGGATTCCACCAAGTTCTTCCTTAAAGGAAGTAAAGATGATAAGCCTTATTTAATCTTCTATTGTTGTGACCGATCGAATAGGAACAATAGCCTTCGAGTTAGAGTACCGTAAGAACTAAAGGGAATGTATTTAATGCTCCATGTTTCAAATTTAATGAGGTGGTTGACTGAGTCAGGAGTGGCATTACCTTGGGGAAGTGTCTAGTTGTGGTGTGGGCATGATACACGCGTCTTTTCTAATAAGGAATTCCGGGGACAGAATTCTTTTAAGGAGGGAGTGTTGTAACGACCGGGTTTCGTGTGCAAGTTTGTAAGTTTGGTGTTCATTGTGCAAGAATCTGAAAGTCAAGATAAGGGACTATTTGGCAATTTTTGAAAAGTATATAATGGCTCCAATCCCTAGGACAGCCTCTTTTTGGTAGAAATCAGTATATTTTGTGTGTGCTTGGTGGTATTGGCGGCTAGAGAATAAAAGAGAAAGAGAAAGGAGTTTTTGGGGAAGAAATCAAAAGAGAGAATGAATCAACCAGGTAATTCTTTCTAAATTCGTTTTCCTTGTTGTTGTAGTATTCCTTTCTTGTTTGGTCTGGATCCTTAAGTCTGAATTGGCTGATTCAATGAGTTTTCATCCATTTTTCCTCAAAAGTGTGTTTAAGGGTTTTTGGCTTGGTAATCCGAATTGAGGGATTATAATGGATTAAATGAATGTTTAGGTTTGGTGGATGAACCCTTAGGTTTGTCTATTCGACTTAATGGCAGAAAAGGAGCTTAAGGATCACTTTTAGATCACCTTTGTCGAACAGCCGTCGTACCCGGACACTAGCAGTTCTTGTTGTTTCGGTAGTTTCCGGACAAGAATGCTAGTTCCCGGGTAGAGTTTTATGGTAGTTTCCGGATGAGTGTTCTTCCGGATAAGTTGAGTTACCGGATGCGGTATCCGAAATTTGGTGTGTCCAGGAAGTCCTAGTATCCGGACAGTTCGGGTATCCGGGAAGTTGGGGTATCCAGACAGTTCGGGTATCCGAGAAATTAGGGTGCCTGGACAGTTGGTATCCGGAAAGTGTTCACTGGTCAGTGGGTTTGAACCGTTTAATCTGATTTAACCCTAATGCCCTTAGGTGTTCGATTGGATTAGCTTGGAGGTAGTTAAGGAGTGCGTTCAAGCGTTACCAAGGTGAGTTCTCTAAACCTTTTACGAATCTGAATCTAAAGCCTCCCTCAATCCCCAAGATGTCATCTCCTTCTGTGACCCAAAAACCATACCCAGGCATTTTCTTCAACAATGCCCTAGGTACTCAATAATTCTTTCGAACAAAAGAGACATCCATTGCTGACTCCAGCTTCCTTGAAGCCATCCTTCTCATCATCCCTGACACATTTGAAGGCACTTTCTTCCAACGTCACATCATTGCTGAACTTCAGGAAAGGAAGAAGTGGTCATGTTTTCCTTTTTATATGCTTTTGATATGTACTTGTAAACTTAAGATTACTGCTCTTTCAAGTTTTCAATACAAGTACATTTTTGTTAATAGTTTGTACAGTATACTTTACCATTTTTTTACTTGTAAATGTCGGATACAATAATAATAATAAAAAAAAATCCAAAAAGAACAAAAAGAATGGACTATGTGAAAAGAACCCAAAAAGTAAACAAGGGTAAAAAATGAATTGTTCAGTGTTTACTTCTCAGATTCTAAGTATGGATGTCATCCTCAAATAGGGGGAGATTGTTGGGTCACTTAGATTTGAAGATGACCTCAGTCTCTCAATTTCACAGTTCATACTTAGAATAATTTTTAGGTTCAAGCAGTTTAATTGTATAAAAATGTTCGGTGAAGTCGAAGATCAACTGAAGAAACAAAGTAGAAGTATATCTTCAAAGCGGATTGAAGATAGACTTCTCAACCAAAGATTAAGCTGCTACTTGAAGACTTCCTAAAGTCTTAGGCCAGTTCACTTGAAGTTTTTGAAGACATGTTGGAAGATGAAATGTTAGGCAAGATCTTTGAAGAAGATAACATGTTAGGAAAAATCCTTGAAGACATGTTAGGCATATCTTTGGCAAGATCTTTGAAGAAGATAACATGTTAGGCAAAATCCTTGAAGACATGTCAGGCATATCTTCGGCAAAATCTTTGAAGACATGTTAGGCATATCTTCGGCAAAGAAGTCTTCGACAAAAAAATTTCAGCAGGTATATTCACTTTATCTGCAGAATATATTCAGGATATCTTGCATTGATAGAGACATCATCCGAAGATCAGAAAAAGGTTCTTTGGATTTTTTATCTCTTTCAAGTAACTTCAACTTCAACAAGCAGGTCAACGCTTGAAGACAAAAGTAAAAAGACAAAATTACTTTTCAGAAGACCTGCTTCCTATCTGCCTTCCATGCTCTCTTTGACAAGTGTCCATTGCATTTAATGCATAAGACACTATAAAAGGAGATCATCTTCAACCTTGCAACTCACCAGTTTACAGACTCTCTAAAAGCTTTCAAGTGCTGGCATTACTCTCTCTCAGAAGTTCATTTGTTTTCTAAGTGTTTTACAACTGTTCTTATTCTCTGTGTGACTTTGTGTTAGATTGTTTAAGCAGATTTTATCTGTTTTGTTCCGCAACAATCTTTAAGTTTTCTATGTGTAATTCTTGATTTTAAATCAATAAAGAATTAATTAAGTGAAAAATTTTGTGTATTGTATTCAACCCCCCCTTCTACAATACTTGTTTACCATTGCTAATCCATAGCTGGGACCAACAAGTGGTATCAGAGCAGGTCAGCTTAATCTAATAAGCTTGATCTGATCTGCAATGGCTTCATCTTCTTCTTTAAACAATGTTTCTTTTCAAAACTCAAATGGGATCATACGAAAATGGCTCCATAGACAAACCACCAAAGTTTAACCCTAATAACTTCTCTCCGTGGAAAAGTCGTATGATGCTCTTTCTAGAAGGAGTTGACAGCAGATATCCTACTATACTCCATGAAGGACCTATTGTCCCAAGAGTTTGGGATCGTTATAATGCCAAAAATAAAGATGAGGATGGTGATGATTCTTCTTCTGATGAGGAAGAACGAACACCAGCTACTGGGAGATACATTGTAAAGGACCCCAGTAAGTACACTGATGAAGACAAGCGTCTTGTAGCTCTTGACACTATAGTCAGAGCCATCATTGCCCTCTCTTTGCCTGATGAAGTTTATCACTCTCTTGTAAACTTTTCTACTGCTAAAGAAATGTGGTCTACTCTGTGTGTTCTTTATGAAGGAACTTTTGAAGTGAAAAAGAGCAGAAAAATCGCTCTTGTTAGAAAATATGAACTGTTTGCTGATGAAAAAGGAGAATCGCTTTCTGACTACTATAACCGTTTTAACAGTCTGCTTAATGATCTTAAGCTGTTGGGTCGCATTTATGACAATGAGGAAGTCTTATGAAAATTTATGGACTGTCTTCCTGAGTTCTGGGAAAACATCTGCACATGCATTAAGACAACCAAGGATCTTGATCATATGCCTCTCACAGCTCTTTATGGTACTCTCTTTAACTTTGAGCAAACCAAGCTCCAAAGGAAGTCTATCATTAAAGATATCAAAAGCTCTTCCCTAGCTCTTGTAAGTGACTCTTCCAAAAGATCTATGTGCATTCCTAGAATTACATATCCTTCTGATTTTGACCATGATAGTCAGGAAGATACCAATGATCATTCGGAGGCATATCTTAGTGATGCTGATGATGAAGGTGAGGAAACCCCCGTTGACCAACTGATAGATGGCATAGCCATGCTGGCAGGTTACTCTAAACCTAGATCCCGTTTCTCCTCTAGTAAATCTAAATTTTCTAGAAAATCTTCTCAAAATTTCCCCAAGCACTCTTCAACTGATAAATCAAATGAGGAATGCTTTAAATGTGGGAAGAAAGGTCACTTTGCCTCTGAGTGCAGAAGCAAGCTTTCTGAAAAATCAAAGAACTCTTCATCTAGTCGTCCCTTTTCAAAATCTAACAGATCCAGACCCGATTCAAATCACTCCTCTTCTCAAAAATCTGGCCAACCTGGTTCCTCTGTGAACTCTGACCGTGCTGAAAAGTACAAGGCTAAATACAAAAGAGAAAAGGAGAGAAATGAACTTCTTTCCAAAAAGGGAACGGGTCTGCTGGCTGAGTATCATGACTTGGTAGATGAACCCACATCTGACAGTGATAAGGACATGGCCAATATTTGTTTCATGGCAAAGATTGATGACATCAATAACTGTGAGGAAACTCCTTCCACTCTTGCTCTAGTCTCGACAGGATGCTCTTCCTCATCCACTCAGGTTTATGTACATCAACAGATCTGGTATCTGGATAGTGGATGTTCACGTCATATGACTGGAAACAAATCTCTTCTTGTTAACTTCGTGTCGGGCTAAAGGTCCATCTGTTATCTTTGGCGATAATTCTCGTGGCAGCACTAAAGGCTACGGAACTCTCTCCAATGGTTCCGTCACCTTTAATAAAGTAGCGTACGTTGAAGGCTTGATGCACAAGCTCTTGAGCATAAGCCAGCTGTGTGATCTTGGTTATAAAGTAATCTTTGAACTGTCCATTTGCACGGTGGTTGACAAAGACATGAAAGCTGTACTTTCCGGGTACCGAAAAGAAAATGTCTATGTTATAGACATGGGACAAAGTTCATCTTTTGGAACAAACATCTGCTTTGTCTCTGAAAACTCTGCTAAAATCAGTTGGCTTTGGCACAAGCGTCTCTCTCACCTCAACTTCAAAACCTTGAACTTTCTCTCCTCTAAAGAGCTCGTGTCTGGAATGCCAAAGCTGACCTTTGTGAAAGAAAAGTTGTGTGCTGCTTGTGAGAAGGGAAAGCTCACAAAATCCTCATTCAAGTCCAAGCAATGCTTCTCCATTTCTCAACCTCTTCAGATGCTACACATGGATCTGTGTGGACCAGTCAGCACTCCAAGCCTTGGTGGAAGAAGGTACATTCTTGTTATTATTGATGAATTTACACGTTACACTTGGGTATTTTTTCTCAGGTACAAAAGTGATACTTCTGAAGAAATCATAAAGTTCATCAAAAGATCTGAAGTGATGAATGGGCAGCTGGTGAGATCTGTGAGAAGTGACAACGGCACTGAATTCAAAAACAGTGTGTTGGATGACTTCTTCAATGAAAAGGGCATATCTCGGAATTTTTCAGCTGTTCGGACTCCACAACAAAATGGTGTGGTAGAGAGAAAGAACAGGACGCTGTGTGAAGCTGCCAGATCCATGCTGAGTGAATCTCACCTTCCGACCTACTTTTGGGCCGAAGCAATTAATACTGCATGCTTTACCCAAAATAGGTCCATTATTGTAAAAAGACATAATAAGACTCCCTATGAAGTCTTTTATGGTAGAAAACCAAACATCGGTTTTCTTCATGTCTTTGGGTGTGTCTGCTACATTCTGAATGATAGAGAAAACTTGGGCAAGTTTGATCCTAAAGCAGATGAAGGCATCTTCATGGGTTATTCTCTCACCTCCAAAGCATACAGGGTCTACAACCTTCGGAGAAAATGTATTGATGAATCAATACATGTCAAGTTTGATGACCTCAAGGTATCATCTCTCTCCTCAGATGATGATGAATTAAATAGTTGGATCACCTCTTGCATTGGTGATGCTTCTCCTTCTCCACCTAACCCAACTATTCCCATACCTTCTCCTCCAAATCCTACCTCTCAGGATAATAATCTTTCCTCATCCTCACACCCTTCTTCAAACCAAGAAGAAAATCCTCTACCGATCCAAACTTCCCAAAACCAAAATTCTCTTCAAAACACCACTCTCTCTCATCCCTCAAATATTCCTTCTTCATCAAATCCACCCCATACTTCTTCATTCAATCCTCCAGAAGATCTACCCTCCACCTCTCATCCACAACCTTCCTATCCTACAACTTTGCCTCCTGCTATAAAATGGACCAAGGATCATCCAATTGATCAAATAACTGGTGATCAACAGGCTGGTGTCCAAACTAGAAGAGGAGTAGGCAATATCTGTCTCTATGTGAACTTCTTGTCCCTTATAGAGCCAAAGAAGGTTGAAGAAGCTCTAGCTGATCCATGTTGGATCACTGCCATGCAAGAAGAACTTTCTCAGTTTGAGAGAAACAAGGTCTGGAGATTGGTTCCTCGTCCTCCCCGAAAAACAATCATAGGAACCAAGTGGGTCTTCAGAAACAAGATGGATGAAGAAGGCACTGTCATCAGAAATAAAGCCAGACTGGTTGCTCAAGGGTACAGGCAAGAAGAAGGAATTGACTATGATGAAACCTTTGCTCCAGTTGCCAGACTTGAAGCAATCAGAATTTTCCTTGCTCATGCTGCATACAAGAACTTCAGAGTCTTCCAGATGGATGTCAAGAGTGCCTTCCTGAACGGAGAACTAGCTGAAGAAGTCTATGTGAAGCAACCTCCTGGATTTGAGGATCCATCTCATCCTGACTATGTGTACAGATTGGTTAAGGCTCTCTATGGCCTTAAACAAGCTCCTCGTGCCTGGTACGATACTCTAGCAGACTTTCTTTTGAAGAACAAGTATACTCGGGGTAAGATTGACAACACTCTTTTCATCAAACAAAGGCCATGTAATCTTATTCTTGTTCAAATCTATGTGGATGATATCATTTTTGGTGCCACCGATGAATCACTATGTGATAAGTTTGCTTCTCTCATGATGAGTCAATATGAGATGAACATGATGGGGGAGCTAACATTTTTCTTGGGTCTTCAAGTAAAACAATCTTCTGAAGGTATCTTTATAAATCAAAGCAAATACATTCGTGATCTTTTGAAAAAGTTTCAATTTGATGCATGCTCTCCCATGAAAACTCCTATGGCACCACCTCTAAAACTTGATGCTGATACAAATGGTGTATCGGTTGATGTCACCAAGTTTAGAGGAATGATTGGGTCACTTCTTTATCTTACTGCTAGTAGACCTGACATTATGTTCGCTACCTGTTTGTGTGCGCGTTACCAAGCCAATCCTAAGAAATCTCATATGGATGCGGTTAAACGCATCTTTCGGTATCTGAAAGGTACCATGAATCTGGGTCTTTGGTATCCCAAAGACACAAGTTTTGATCTAATGGGTTATTTAGATTCTGACTTTGCAGGATCAAAGATTGATAGAAAGAGCACTACTGGAAGCTGCCAACTCCTTGGTGGTAAACTTGTTAGTTGGTCTAGCAAGAAGCAGCACTCAGTCTCCACCTCCACGACTGAAGCTGAATATGTTGCGGCTGGTAGCTGTTGTGCTCAAATACTGTGGATGAAGAATCAACTGAGGGACTACAATCAGATCTATTCTCAAGTCCCAATCCTGTGTGACAACTCCAGTGCAATTGTCATTGCAAACAATCCTGTGCTTCACTCCAGATCTAAGCACATTGATATTCGGTATCACTTCATAAGAGATCACATCTCCAAAGGTGATATTGAACTGCATTTCGTCCCCACCGATCTTCAACTAGCGGATCTCTTCACAAAGCCTCTTGAAGAAGCTCGGTTTAAGTTTCTCTTAGGAGAACTTGGTATGTTAAATTTAGATGTATAAATAAATAAATATATATATATATAGAAAAAGCAAATATATAAAAAAAATAAAAAAAAAATAGAAAAGTCAAAAAGAAAAGAGAAAAAGAAAAGTCAGAAAGAAAAGAAAAAGAAAAATAAAAAAAAGTCCGTGTTTAATATTTTCAAATACTGATAATTTATTTGTTACAATAAAAGTTCACTTTTTTTTTTCTATTCTTACCTTCCAACAAACCCAATTTTTACCATCCTAAATCCAAGTCACTCTCCATCCTCTTACCCATCCAACTTTACTTTTCATCCACACCCTTTTTTTTTATCTCAAGAAACACACCCTATCATCTAACCTACCCTCAAACCTTACCCTACAAACACAACCTATTCTCCCTAAAACCTTACAAACTTACCCTACTTATCTTTTATCATATATACTTCTAACCATACAACCTTTCTAACCACATCTCACAAAAATCCCACACCACCGCCATCACCATTTTTGCCGAACCAAACCCTTGCCGAACCAAAATCTTTGCCGAAGACTACACCTGCCGGAACCCAAATTGCCGAAATCTCTTGTGCCAAAACCGTTGCCGCTTCCTTCCTTTTTGCCGACACCAAACACCCACCAAAATCCCATTGCACCTGCCGCACACCCCAACTCCTCTTGCCGCACCACTTCTTTCCCGAACAACCCCCTCCCCATTTGCCGAAGACGACCTCTCGGCACTCTCTCTTTTTCCGAACCCACCCTTTGTTTTCTAATTCCTTGCTGCCAATACCAAACACCGCCGCACCCAACCCTTTGACGACCCCCATTTCTTTTGCCGTACCCCTTTCCCGAAAATCCTTCCCCCCTCTCCGTTCCCGAACCCCCCCTCTTGCCGGACACCACCGCCAAACTCCTTTGCCGAACCCACCTTGCCGCCACCACAATTGCCGAACCCCCCCACCCCCACGCCGTACTTGCCGCCGACATCCCACACTGCCCCAACCCTATTCTCCTTTTCCTATTCCCCATTACCTAAACCCTATACCTATCATCTCTCATTCCCTATCCACTCAATCCCTTCACCTCCTTTTACCCAACATACATTTTCCTTCCTTTCTTTTCTATTTCCCATTATAAATCCACCACTTTCCTCCTCATTTCTTCAGATCTCCAATTCTTCAAATTTCTCTCATGTCTACTTCTTCTCCCAATCCTAAACCCAAATCTTCAAAATTCATCATTCCCACATGCCATGAAGATCTTGTCTTCAAGTCTTGCAATCATATTTCAAGATTTGAAAATGATCCAGACTATCCCGATCACTTACCCGTTTCCCACTTTCTACAACAAACTCCTTTACTCTATGCCTTCTCCAAATCTCTCCTAATGAGCAAAAAGCTTCTTGGAAATTTTTGGTTAACTTGCTCTGTGAATGATGGTGAACCCAAAACCATTTCTGCATGCATTCTTTCGGACACCGGTGCTCATGATCTTACCTTTGATGTGGAAGATGTCCGTGCCGCTCTTCATCTTGACAGTTACGATTCGTATGCACCTTTTCCGCTTGACAAGGAACATGAAGATGTGGTACAAGCCATGAACTACACCGTCGATGCAAAGTACAAAAGTCCTGGCACTTTCCTGCGCAAGTACATGGGTGGGGTATGGCATTTCTTCTTCACTCATATTATTTTCTGCTTAAGTCTCAAAACTGGAGGTCATGATCAATCCCCCTCCTATATCACCAATCTTGCTCATGCCATTATGTTTCAAAGAAAAACAGATTTTGCACGCTATTTTTTTGATGAAATTGTTGAAGTTGTGACTCCTCCAAAAAGGCCACATGTTGCCTACCCCCGGTTCCTCTCCATCATCATTGAACATAAAATGGGTAAATTACTTGATCTTGATCGCAAGTCGGCAAACCCAAAGTTCACCTATGATTTTCTTGCACCTACCATCACAAAGGCAATTCTTCAATGTCCACCAAAGGTAACTGACAATGGTCTTCTTCCAGGTATGGTTTCTATCCTTAACTCTCCCAATCTACAATGGGGGGATAATCCGGACACTCCTCCTTCTCAACTGTCCGCAAATCCCTCCAATGTAGTGGACCCTCCTCCCTCTTCCCGAGTGATACCGGCGAGCACTTTAAAAAAATCTAAGGCTTCCGGTACATCCGCACTCTCTTCCATGACTTTTCCGCTGACCAAACCTTCGGTGGCTTCCCCAATCATAAAACCTTCTTCAAAGCGGAGGCACTCCAAATCCCCTCCTGAGTCTTCCCTGAAAAGACTTAGGATATCCTTAAGGGCCAAACCACACCGTCCAGCTACCGATTCTCAAAAATCGGGAACTGTTGAAATTATCCCTACCGGGCCCAGGGAACCTGCTAACCTCTTAGCTAGCTCCTCCGTCTCCTCCCAACAGGTTGCGGTTGAAAGGACCCACACTGCTCCTTCTTCTACCAACTTATTGGTGGTTGAAGATGACTTAGGTCTCTCTCCAGCCCAAGGTACTGCCTTCTCACTGCACGGCCTATCACCCGATCGTTCTGCGATCGATGTTTCTGCACGACCCCCTACGGGTCCTACATGTTTACTTGACTTTCTTGTTGAAGATTCTCCGGGTGATCCTCCCTCTCACTCAGCAACTGCCACCGAAGAAGTTAAGTTGTCTTCTTCCAAAGACAACTCAATTGAGCATTCAAGCTCTAATGTTGCTGACTCATCCACCACTCTACCACTTTCTGGGGATCCTACCGACGATCCTATCCTTAACATGCTGGTGGTGTCATCCTCTCCTTCATCTTCAAGGTCTTCTCCTCCTCGTCGTCCTCCACCTATTGCAGCTTCAACCACCAGATATGTAGCACACCAACTTGACTCCATCCAGGATTCCATCTCAAGCTTACAATCTCAGGTTTAGTCTCTCCTAGCCTCAAATGCCAGTCTCACTCTCTCCATGACTGCCATGAAAGCTGCCTTAGATGCTCGTGACCAAGAAGTTCATAGGCTCCAATCTGAACTTCAAAGCCAGAAGGACATCAACTCTCAGCTTCTTAGTTCTCTTACATCTCTTCACCACAAGATGGATGCTCTTCCTGAAAATCAGGCTCGCACACTCACCACCTTTGTTGGATGGGTGAAACGTTATTACCTGTCTGCCGCTGAGGGGGAGAAAAACCCAGACAAATTTACCAGCGACCGACCGGGTTCCTCTGTCAGACCTGGTCCTTCTGACCCATCCAAAGCGACACAAGCATATCCATCAGGTCAGGGGGAGCAAATAACTAAACATGCAGGTGCACTAAGTGAGGGGGAGCAATATGAGTTCTTCAAAAAGTTCGAATGGTGCAAGAAGAAATTAATTGGAAGAACCAGTATCTCAAAGATTGTCAAAGCCAAACTTGCTACCCATAAAGAGTCAAAGGACATCTATGTGATACTCACTCGGGCCGATGACACCGTCACACCGGTAAGATTCCCTGAACTTGATGCTTATGGTGTTTCAGAATGGTATGAAATTGAATAATGTCTTCAAGATTCTCAAAGTCCAAACCTAGCTGATATAAACATCTATCTCCGAGGACTCTTTGAAATTGTAAGTAAGATAAAGACAGGATTTCAGCAAACCATCTTCCAAGATCTTGCTGCCAAAGGTATCATTCCTAACTCAAAGAATCTGAATCTAAAGCCTCCCTCAATCCACAAGATGTCATCTCCTTCTGTGACCCAAAAACCATACCCAGGCATTTTCTTCAACAATGCCCAAGGTACTCAAGAATTCTTTCGAACAAAAGAGACATCCATTGCTGACTCCAGCTTCCTTGAAGCCATCCTTCTCATCATCCCCGGCACATTTGAAGGCACTTTCTTCCAACGTCACATCATTGCTGAACTTCAGGAAAGGAAGAAGTGATCATGTTTTCCTTTTTATATGCTTTTGATATGTACTTGTAAACTTAAGATTACTGCTCTTTCAAGTTTTCAATACAAGTACATTTTTGTTAATAGTTTGTACAGTATACTTTACCATTTTTTTACTTGTAAATGTCGGATACAATAATAATAATAAAAAAAAATCCAAAAAGAACAAAAAGAATGGACTATGTGAAAAGAACCCAAAAAGTAAACAAGGGTCAAAAATGAATTGTTCAGTGTTTACTTCTCATATTCTAAGTATGGATGTAATCCTCAAATAGGGGGAGATTGTTGGGTCACTTAGATTTGAAGATGACCTCAGTCTCTCAATTTCACAGTTCATACTTAGAATAATTTTTAGGTTCAAGCAGTTTAATTGTATAAAAATGTTCGGTGAAGTCGAAGATCAACTGAAGAAACAAAGTAGAAGTACATCTTAAAAGCGGATTGAAGATAGACTTCTCAACCAAAGATTAAGCTGCTACTTGAAGACTTCCTAAAGTCTTAGGCCAGTTCACTTGAAGTTTTTGAAGACATGTTGGAAGATGAAATGTTAGGCAAGATCTTTGAAGAAGATAACATGTTAGGCAAAATCCTTGAAGACATGTTAGGCATATCTTCGGCAAGATCTTTGAAGAAGATAACATGTTAGGCAAAATCCTTGAAGACATGTCAGGCATATCTTCGGCAAAATCTTTGAAGACATGTTAGGCATATCTTCGGCAAAGAAGTCTTCGACAAAGAAATTTCAGCAGGTATATTCACTTTATCTGCAGAATATATTCAGGATATCTTGCATTGATAGAGACATCATCCGAAGATCAGAAAAAGGTTCTTTGGATTTTTTATCTCTTTCAAGTAACTTCAACTTCAACAAGCAGGTCAACGCTTGAAGACAAAAGTAAAAAGACAAAATTACTTTTCAGAAGACCTGCTTCCTATCTGCCTTCCATGCTCTCTTTGACAAGTGTCCATTGCATTTAATGCATAAGACACTATAAAAGGAGATCATCTTCAACCTTGCAACTCACTAGTTTACAGACTCTCTAAAAGCTTTCAAGTGCTGGCATTACTCTCTCTCAGAAGTTCATTTGTTTTCTAAGTGTTTTACAACTGTTCTTATTCTCTGTGTGACTTTGTGTTAGATTGTTTAAGCAGATATTATCTGTCTTGTTCCGCAACAATCTTTAAGTTTTCTATGTGTAATTCTTGATTTTAAATCAATAAAGAATTAATTAAGTGAAAAATTTTGTGTATTGTATTCAACCCCCTTCTACAATACTTGTTTACCATTGCTAATCCATAGCTGGGACCAACATTGAGAAAGCTTACTGGATATGATGAAATGGAAATGATGATTTTACAAAGATGTAAAGTGCATGTTTTATGAAATGAATTATGTGCTATGTGGAGTCGGTCTGCACTGTGGGGTCAGAGAGTGATCCTCGGAACCTGATGGTCCCTTGGATAGGTATGACAGACTGGTAGGTTGGAATTCGTTTCCTCCTATTTCGAGTAGAGAGGAGTCTCGTAGGCTCCAGGAAGGGGAGTCTGCATAGGCTCCAGAAGAGGCGAGAAGGGTTCTACTAGGGCCCCGATCGCGGAATGTTTATGTGATCCAATACACAGTGCAGTACCATGCTTGATGAAATGTTAAGGTTTTCAATGAATCTTTTATAAACGTTATCATACCGTTTTACATGTTGCTTTTGGAGGGAATTCACTAGACCTTTTGATCTAACCCTCGTTTTTCAAAACTAAACCATTTTCAGGTAAGCATGTTACGGGTTCTTCTAGTAAGAACTGTGAGATGGCAGGAAAGATTTGGAACTTAGAGCGACTCCAAGTCTTTTGACTGGTGATTAGATAGAGCTCTCGGCTGTGGAATAGAGACTTCCACTGTTAATTTTGCTTAGCTTAGTGAAAAGAATGTTTATGAACAAGTTATTTATGTAATTCGAATGCTTAATCTATGATATTGCTTGATTTTGAAATTGGGACGTTACAATAGAGCTTTGTAAAAAGGAAATAGCCTCTTTATTAAACAAAGGTCTTATAAGACCATCAAAGTCTCCTTGGTCATGTACAACTTTTTATGTTAATAAACACTCAGTGCAAGAAAGAGGAGTCACTCGTCTCGTAATAAATTACAAGCCTTTAAATAAAGTCTTAAAATGGACCAGACATCCGATCCCAAATAAAAAAGACCTGCTTGACAGATTATTTCAAGCCCTTATATTTTCAAAATTTGATTTAAAATTTGGATATTGGCAAATCCAAATAAATGAGAAAGACAGATATAAAACTGCTTTTAATGTTCCCATAGGACATTATGAATGGACGGTAATGCCTTTTGGTTTAAAAAACGCCCCTTCCAAATTTCAACAAATTATGAATGATATTTTCTATCCCTATAGCAATTTTATAATTGTATATATTGATGACATTCTAGTTTTTTCTATGGATATAGAAAGCCACTTTAAACATCTTGACCTATTAAAAAAAATTGTTATACAAAATGGTCTAGTCATTTCAAAACCAAAAATGGCATTATTTCAAACCAATATCAGATTTTTAGGCCATAACATTGAAAAGGGAAAAATTATTCCTATTCAGAGAAGTATGGAATTTAGTTCAAAATTCCCTGATCAAATTACTGATAGGACTCAACTACAAATATTTCTAGGCAGCCTAAATTATATTTCGGCATATATAGAAAATCTTAGTAGTGATACATCTATCCTCTATGATAGATTAAAGGAGAAAAGTTCTCCTTGGACTGAAAGCCATACACAAGCTATCAAGAATATAAAACAAAAGGTTAAAAACCTCCCTTGTCTAATGTTGGCAAACCCGGAAAAAGTCATTGAAACAGATGCTTCAGATATAGGTTTTGGAGGCATCTTAAAACAAGTAGATCCTAAATCAAAACAAGAAATTCTTGTAAGATTTCATTCAGGAAAATGGAGCGGTGCTCAAAAGAATTATGCTACTATAGCAAAAGAGCTCTTTGCCATTGTAAAATGTGTTTTAAAATTTCAAGATGACCTTTATAATCAAAAGTTTATTATAAAAACGGATTGCATATAGGCTAAATACATGTTTCAAAAGGATTTCAAACATGATGTTTCAAAACAAATGTTTGCCAGATGGCAAGCACACCTAGCCCCTTTTGATTTTACCATAGTTTATAAGAAAGGGGTAGAGAATCATCTACCTGATTTTTAACACGAGAATATATTTCATGTTTGCAGGTTTGAGTGTAACAGCCCAATTCTGGAACAACACATGCATAACATTAAATCATAAACATTATAAAACTGGGTCCCAAAATTTCATTACATTAGTCTCAAAAACTTAGGTTGGCGGAAACAACCTATACACAACTGAGAATATCTAGCTACTAAAAGTGGCACATACACTGTCTCTATCTGCATCCGTACTCTATCCTGCTCTTGCTCACTTACCTGAGCCTCCTTGTTATAACCAAGGCTTATTTGGGAAAATTATAAGTTTTGGGAGAAATAGGGCAAAGTTATAAGTGCAAGGGCTGAGTTGTAATTTATTTAAATGTATAGAAGATTCTTTTGGGACACAAAACCCTAGGGAACCATCTCATTTGGCTTGGTGGCGGCTAAGAAAAATAGAAGGCAGAGGAAGAGAGTTTTGGTGTCAAGTGCAATTGAACCAGGTAATTCCTAACCAAAACCATATTTCTGTTGTTATGTTGGATTGATGGGCTTTGTAGAGAGTTTATGTTTAGAAAGTTGAAAATGATACTAAATGGGTATTATACATCACCTAGGTGTCTAATCAGCCTTGGAGCGGTTATTAAAGAGTTTAATGTTGTAATGAATGCGTTTATTGTTGAGAAATCAAGTTTAGTTGGGTCTTCCTTTAATTTTGGCATCGATTTAGTCATCAAACCCGTACCCGGTAAGTAACCCAGATGCAGGTTACCGGGTGATGTGTTCAGAAGTGAGGGATACCGGGTGTATCAATCTGGTAAGTATTAATTACCGGTAAGTTTAATTATCCGGTAAGTATTAGTCCCGGTAAGTCTGTACCCGGTAAAGTGTAGCGTACCCGGTAAGTTGAATTATTCGGTAAGTGTAATCCGGTAAGAAGTAGACCCGGTAAGTAGTAGACCCGGTAAGTAATAGACCCGGTAAGTGGTGGTTCCGGTAAGTATGCATGTTCCGGAAAGTCAAGACTGGGTAGTGTCTGGATAGTTGGTTTTAGAATCTGAGCAGCTGTGTTTCATCCATTTCTCAGGTAGACCGATTGAAAGTCAGAAGCAAAGTAAGAAAAGATCTTAAACGCACCAGGTGAGTTTTCTAACTAAAATACGTGATTTTAACGTGTTTTCTAAAGTGAGTACATGATGAGAAATGCCATGTTTTATTTTTATGCTTTTAATTGCATGAAAGATGTTAATGTTTTATATGAGATGTATGCATACATTGTGTAGACGTAAATTAGCTAAGTCGGGGGGAGGTTCCGCTAGTACTCACGCCGGGGGGAGGTTACATTTATGCCATGGAAAGTGTGACCCAATAAGACAGCGTGATACTGACTCGTTGTCACTCTCGAGTGACTTCAGGGTGCCCTTTAAGGGAGCAGATTATATCCATGAAAGATTTTAAATGTACAACTATGTGAAAGTTTATTATTAAAAGTTTTACATATGAAAGTTATGAAAAGTTTTTAAATTATTTTGAGAACTGTCAGGAGGGACTCACTAGACCTCATGGTCTAACCCTCGCATTTTTCCAAATTAAACCCTTTTCTGGTAAGCAGGTAGTGAAAGGCTCTGGCAGGTGAGCAGGGTTGTTAGTGGACAGAGGCAGTAGAGACAGAGACACTATTATTACTAGCTTTAGCATTTCTCAGTTGTGTAATAGGTTGTTTCCGCCAACCTAAATTTTGAGACTTATGTAAGAAATTTTGGGACCCATTTTTGGGATGTTCCGATTTATATGAATTGCATGTTTATTTTAGATTGGGTTGTTACAATTGGTATCAGAGCCATAGTTTAAGGGATTTAGGTGACCGGACGGGCCTAGACTTAAACTTGGGAGTATAAATCATAACTGAGAAACAGGAAATGCGTTAGGAGAGCACTAATGTAGAAATAGGACTAATAGGGTACCGAGGACGGTCGTGTAAGGTAAGTTTGGGGTTACACCTGGCGAGTGTAATTGTGAACTTACAGGTACATGTATGTGCTTAAATTGCCTTATTATTCCGTTGCGGTAGTATTAAATAAGTTTAATTGTTGTGTACCAGTAATCAAAAATGTCTGCAAGAGTCTTGAGAAGTTGGTCAATGGCCATCGTGGAGGAGATGCCGAATGAGAACACTACGCCACATGAGGAAGCAATGTGAGTTGAGGAGTTGGCGGAGGATGGACCAGTAAATTCTCCAAGAGCGGCGGCCACTCGTGGGAGAGGTAGAGGCCGTGGGAGAGGCAAGGGAACAGTACCGAGAAAGGTCGTTACTGAGGTGGGGGCGGCAACCACTAAAGGCAAAGGTAAGAAGAAGAAAGCGCCGGTTAGGCGTAAGGCTAAGAGCGTAGAAGAACCAGAAGTACAAGAGATATCCGAACAGGAGAGTTCAGCACCTGCGAAGAAAGCGAAAGCTAAGAAAGGGCGTAAACCTGAAACCGCAACGGCTTTTGTAACTGAGGATAAGTTTACAGCAGAGATGGATAAACTGCAAAAGACTTTACAGGCAGTGTTAGACAACCAGAATAAGACTACATCTGAGGGGGGAACCAAGAGTGGTACTGAGAAGAAGACCGAAGAAGATAGTCTACTACGGACTGAGATAGGAAACAACTCGATGACAACTCCGATTGTTGCCATGGAACCAAAGACAGTGAAAGGGTGATCGTTTAAGACCTTCGCTTCGTGCAAACCTCCAACATTCAACGGGAAGCGCAATCCCGTTCTAGCTTTGAAATGGGTTCGTGAAATGGAGTTAGCATTCGATACTAGCAAGTGCGGCGAGAAAGATAAAGTACTATTTGCAATGTCAATGATGAAGTCTGAGGCCATCTACTGGTGGGATGTTGAGACCGGAGGTAGGGGATCGGAGGTAGCTAAGGGCACATTGTGGGAATCATTTGTCAAGAGGTTCAGAGCACAGTTTTGTCCATTGGCGGCAGTTAAGAAGCTAGAGGAGGATTTTTTGGGGCTAGAGCAAGGATCAATGTCGGTTCAGGAATACACGTCTAAGTTTATTGAGAAGGCCCGGTTTGCTGAGTTGTACGTGCCTACTGAGGAAAGGCGGATATAGAGGTACATTTATAGGCTAAAGAGCAGCATAAGGGAATTGGTGCAAGTGAAAGACCCATCTATATTTCAGGCTGCGGTTGATACTGCAGAACTTACTGAGAAAGAGAAGAACATGCAAATAACTGAGAGAGTTGGAGACAAAAGAAAGTGGGAAGGATCAACCAGAGATGGAAAGAGGCCAAGTGTGCCTAGACCCGAGCTGCGGGTGGGGACCAGATCAGGGGAAAAATCATGTGGTAAGTGCAACCGGATGCACAAGGGAGAGTGTTTGGCTGATAAAGACGGATGTTACAAGTGCGGAAAGACAGGGCATATGGCCCAGGATTGCCGCAGTTCAAAATCCTGTTTTCAGTGTGGATCGCTAGATCATGTCAAGTGGACTGCCCACAGTTGAAGAAAGGTTATGCTGGGGGTGAAGGCGGTAGTAGCGGAGGAAAGAATGGAGAGAGAAAGGTGGAGCCGGCTCGCGTGAGGGCGAGGGCTTTCCACATGTCTGCTGAGGAGGCGGTGAACACGCCTGATGTGGTAACAGGCACCTTTCCTATAGACTCGACCTTTGCTAAAGTATTGTTTGATTCGGGGGCCAATCGTTCGTTTGTGTCGCCCAATTTTGTTCGATAGTTGCAAGAGAAACCCAAGAGGTTGAACTTTGGGTTTGAGGTAGAAGTAGAAGATGATAGTCGAGTCTGGGTGAAAGAGGTCTATGAGGGATGTAGCATAGACGTGGATGGTCACTTGTTTCTTTTGAGGTTGCATCCGATGAGAATGGGGGAGTTTGATGTAGTCCTAGGAATGGACTGGTTAGCGGAGAATGATGCTAGTATAGTATGTAATAAGAAGTTAATTCAAATCGCCTTACCCGATAAGAAAGAAGTGGTAATTTACGGAGATCAGCGGAATAGGAAGTCGTGTTTGATTTCGATGATGAAAGCTAGGCGATGTTTGGGGAAGGGGACTCTGGGGTATTTAGCTTACGTGCTAGATGCTAAAAAGGAGAACAAGAGTGTAGAGGATGTACCGGTAGTGAGTGAGTATCCGGAGGTGTTTCCGGATGATTTGACGAGTCTGCCTCCAAATCGTCAAGTAGAGTTCAGAATAGAACTGTTGCCTGGGGCGGCACCGATTGCGCGTGCGCCCTATCGGTTAGCACCGGCAGAGATGAAAGAGATGATGACTCAATTACAGGAATTTCTCGACAAAGGTTTTATTCGTCCGAGCTCATCGCCTTGGGGAGCGCCGATACTTTTTGTTAAGAAGAAGGACGGATCTATGCGGATGTGCATAGATTACCGTGAGCTCAACAAGGTAACTGTGAAGAACAAGTACCCACTTCCAAGAATCGATGACCTCTTTTACCAGTTACAAGGTGCGAGTTATTTCTCGAAGATAGACTTGAGATCGGGTTATCATCAATTGAAGGTGAGAGAAAAGGATGTGCCGAAGACGGCTTTCCGTACGAGATATGGACATTATGAGTTCTTAGTCATGCCCTTCGGGTTGACTAATGCGCCGACGGTGTTCATGGATTTGATGAATAGAGTGTGTAGCTCGTTGTTGGATAAATGTGTGATAGTCTTCATTGACGATATCTTAATTTATTCTCGTACCTGAGAGGATCACGAGAGACATCTTCGAGCAGCGATGGAATTGCTAAAGCGTGAGAAGTTATACGCGAAGTTTTCGAAGTGCGAGTTTTGGTTACGGGAAGTACAATTTTTGGGCCACGTGGTGTCGGCGGATGGCATCAAAGTGGATCCCGCTAAGATTGAATCCATTAAAGATTGGGAGGCGCCAAGAACCCCATCGGAAGTGAGAAGCTTTCTCGGATTAGCGGGTTATTACCGGAAGTTTATTCAAGACTTCTCTCGAATAGCTTCACCACTGACCTCTTTGACAAGAAAGAACGTCAAGTTCAGTTGGACTGTAGCACAAGAATCTGCGTTCGAGAAGTTGAAGGAAAGTTTAAGCAATGCTCCAGTTTTGTCGTTACCTGATGGAACGGAGGGATTTGTAATATACAGTGACGCATCTAAGCTTGGGTTGGGGTGTGTATTGATGCAGAATGGGAAGGTGATTGCTTACGCTTCCCGACAGTTGAAAGACCACGAGAAGAACTACCCTACTCATGACATGGAGTTAGCAGCAGTGGTGTTCGCTTTAAAGATTTGGCGACATTACTTATATGGAGTGAAGTATCGGATTTACACCGATCACAAAAGTTTGAAGCATCTATTTGATCAGAATGAACTAAATATGAGACAGAGGAGATGGATGGAGCTGTTGAATGACTGTGACTGCGAGATTCTGTACCATCCAGGTAAAGCCAATGTGGTGGCCGACGCGTTGAGTCGGAAAGAACGAGGAGAACAAACCAAAGTAGTGGCCTTCAGAGTCGAGGCAACCTCGAACCTCCGTGAAGAAATTAAGAAGTTTCAGGAAGAAGCATTGCTAGAAGAGAACTTGAAGAGCGAAAGAGTTGTCGGAACTACATCATTGTTCGAAGTCAACAGCAGTGGGTTGAAGTGTATGAAAGACCGGGTGTGGGTTCCCAAGTTGGGCAACTTAAGAGTAAACATCTTAGAAGAAGCACATAAGTCGCAGTATTCCATGCACCCGGGAACGAATAAGATGTATCGAGATTTGAGATAGTTTTACTGGTGGCCAGGGATGAAGAAGGATATCGCACACCTCGTGGAGCGATGTGTGACATGTTTGAAGGTCAAGGCAGAACATCAGCGACCGTACGGAGAACTTCAATCCACGGTGATACCAGTATGGAAGTGGGATAATATCACCATGGATTTCGTTATGAAATTACCGAGAACTCCGAAGGGTAACGATGCGATTTGGGTGATTGTGGATATTCTCACCAAGTCCGCGCATTTCTTACCTAATAAGGAGTCTGATTAATTAGAGAAGTTAGCCCGATTATACGTCAATGAGATCATATCTAGGCATGGGGTGCCGCGATCCATAGTGTCTGATCATGATAGTCGATTTACGTCAGCATTTTGGAGAAGTCTTCAACGAGAGTTAGGTTCGCAACTGAAGCTAAGCACAACCTATCATCCTCAAACGGATGGTCAGAGTGAGAGAACTATTCAGACGTTAGAAGATATGCTTCGGGCGTGCGTTATCGATTTCAAGGGCTCGTGGGAGGTACACTTACCTTTGATAGAATTCTCATATAATAACAGTTATCATGCGAGTATCCAAGCAACACCATTTGAAGCATTGTATGGAAGGAAGTGCCGTACGCCGTTGTGTTGGAACGAAGTAGGAGAAAGATAGTTGGCAGGTCCAGAGATTGTACAAATGACGGCAGATAAGATTGAAGTAATCCGTGAAAGGATGAGGATCGTGCAAGATCGACAGAGGAAGTATGCGAATAGAAGAAGGAAGCCCATTAAATTTCAAGTGGGTGACAAGGTAATGCTAAAGGTTTCACCTTGGAAGGGAGTAGTGCGTTTCGGTAAGAAAGGGAAGTTGAGGCTGAGGTACGTGGGGCCTTTTTCTATCATTGAACGAGTTAGCGCGGTAGCTTACAAGTTACACTTGCCAGAAGAGTTAAGAAGGATTCATCCGACGTTTCATGTTTCAAACCTAAAGAAATGTTTGGCCGAGACCGATGTGGCCATTCCTTTAGAAGACGTCAGCATTGACGAGAAATTGATGTACGAAGAGGAACCAATGGAAATCGTGGACAGTAAAGTACGAAAAACAAGGAACAAAGAAGTCCATTTAGTGAAGGTTCAGTGGAGGTATCATAAAAGGAGAGAAGCAACTTGGGAAGTGGAAGCGGACATGAGGTCCAATTACCCTCATCTTTTCGAGAATGGAATTCCGGGGACAGAATTCTTTTGAGGGGGGGGGGTATTGTAATAACCAAGGCCTATTTGGGAAAATTATAAGTTTTGGGAGAAATAGGGCAAAGTTATAAGTGCAAGGGCTGAGTTGTATTTTATTTAAATGTATAGAAGATTCTTTTGGGACACAAAACCCTAGGGAACCATCTCATTTGGCTTGGTGGCGGCTAAGAAAAATAGAAGGCAGAGGGAGAGAGTTTTGGTGTCAAGTGCAATTGAAGAAGGAGATCATCTTTCTTTGAAATTGGAAGAAGGAGTGGGATTGGAGTACGATTCTACAAGTAATTCTACCAGGTAATTCCTAACCAAAACCATATTTCTGTTGTTATGTTGGATTGATGAGGTTTGTAGAGAGTTTATGTTTAGAAAGTTGAAAATGATACTAAATGGGGATTATACATCACCGAGGTGTTTAATCAGCCTAGGAGCGGTTATTAAAGAGTTTAATGTTGTAATGAATGCGTTTATTGTTGAGAAATCAAGTTTAGTTGGGTCTTCCTTTAATTTTGGCATCGATTTAGTCATCAGACCCGTACCCAGTAAGTAACCAGATGCAGGTTACCGGGTGATGTGTTCAGAAGTGAGGGATACCGGGTGTATCAATTCGGTAAGTATTAATTCCCGGTAAGTTTAATTATCTGGTAAGTATTAGTCCCGGTAAGTCTGTACCCGGTAAAGTGTAGCGTACCCGGTAAGTTGAATTATTCGGTAAGTGTAATCCGGTAAGAAGTAGACCCGGTAAGTAGTAGACCCGGTAAGTAATAGACCCGGTAAGTGGTGGTTCTGGTAAGTATGCATGTTCCAGAAAGTCAAAACTGGGTAGTGTCTGGATAGTTGGTTTTAGTATCTGAGCAGTTGTGTTTCATCCATTTCTCAGGTAGACCGATTGAAAGTCAGAAGCAAAGTAAGAAAAGATCTTAAACGCACCAGGTGAGTTTTCTAACTAAAATACGTGATTTTAACGTGTTTTCTAAAGTGGGTACATGATGAGAAATGCCATGTTTTATTTTTATGCTTTTAATTGCATGAAAGATGTTAATGTTTTATATGAGATGTATGCATACATTGTGTAGATGTAAATTGGCTAAGTCGGGGGGAGGTTCCGCCAGTACTCACGTCGGGGGGAGGTTCCGTTTATGCCATGGGAAGTGTGACCCAATAAGGCAGCGTGATACTGACTCGTTGTCACTCTCGAGTGACTTCAGGGTGCCATTTACGGGAGCGAATTACATCCGTGATAGATTTTAAATGTACAACTATGTGAAAGTTTATTATTAAAAGTTTTACATATGAAAGTTATGAACAGTTTTTAAATGATTTTGAGAACTGTCAGGAGGGACTCACTAGACCTCATGTGTAACATCCCAAATTTTCCTTAAATAATATTTTAATGAGAATTGGGATCTATTGTATTTTGGTTTAAACCTTGTAGTGTATTGAAGATAAATATATAAATGGGGTTAAAAGATAATTAAACAAAGTTTGATGTTAACTTTGAGAATTGGAACTAGAGGGTGTATTTGGTTCCTTTGGAAAAATTAAGGGTGCATTTGGTTATTGTTGAAAGTGTGTATCGATAAAACAAATGAGATGGAAAATATCTCAGTGTTTTTGTGATCTGGGTCGGTCAAGAGGCAGAGAGAAAGAGAGAAAAAGGAGAAAAGGGAGAAAGAAGGAAAACAAGGGTTTTGGTCTTCAAAATTGGTAAGGAATTGTTTATGGTTTTGATAAATCTGTGTAGATATATGATAGTAAACGAATCTATTTGATGAATAGGATTTCGGAATCATTAGCGGTGGATTGGAATCAGATTGGTGAAAAGAAGTGGGGTTTGTTAAAAAGGTGAGTTCATTTGTTGTTTGCATAAATCATTGTTTATATGTTAAATTAAACCTTGTCATAGCTGTATAAACTGTTTGTGGACTGTATGGAATGGTCTGGAATGAGCTGAATCGAACAGACATAGGTTTAAATCGAATTATTAAGCTGCAGGTCGAGGTTTCCGGACGAAATGCAGTATCCGGAAACCTCTGTGTTGAATGTTTCCGGACGCGACGAGTATCCGGTATGTTTTGATTTTTTGGTAAGTTTCATGATAAAAATAGTTACCGGATAGTATCCAGGTTGCTTTAGTTTCCGGGTGTTGTCCGGATTAGAAGGTATCCGGAAAGCATGGTTTATCCGGTGAGTTGTTGTTATCCGGAAAGTGCAGTTGTCCGGATAGTCAAAGTTATCCGGAAACCCCTATTGTCCGGACACTTTTGAGAAATTGAGAATGCTAGGTTCTGATGGCTGGATGCTGTTTCGCCGAAGGGGGGGCATTTGAGGATGAAAATGCGATAGGTTATTTAGTATTCTCAGAGTTAAGAATATGATATGAGATGTGGTGTGATATGTTGTTATGCATATACGTTAGTAAAGTGTAATGGATCCATAGGCACTAATGGTTATGTACACGTGGAATAGATGAAGATTAGTCATTATTCTGATGTGTGTAAGAAATCATGGGATAAACGTAATTCCTGATTTCTAAGGAAAGAAAGAGTTTGGCATGTGTATATTGTAATCTCTACTTCCTTTCTAAGAAATAGGCATGTGTATATTGTTATTTCTTAGATATGAACAGAAATGGGCATGTGTATATTGCGATTTCTGGAGAATGATATAAGTGGAAATGGGCATGTGTATATTGCGATTTCTGGAATATATATTTATATCACAAGTGGAAATGGGCATGTGTATATTGCGATTTCCGGATTAATAGCACAATCTAGAATCAGTGAAGATTCGTAGTATGGCTCTGAGACATGATATGATGATGGAATGTGTGTCAGTCATATTCATGGACTTAGGTAAAATTGTGTTAACGGAAAAGAGTTACACGTATGGTAAGAAAAGGGTAATCAGGTTGGTTATAACGTGTTTACATTGATTTTGCAAATATTATTGTGGAAACGAATTTTCTCACTAGGCGTTGGCCTAATCGTTTCAATATAATGTTTTCTTACCAGGTACTAGCTCAGGAAAGTAAAAGGGATGTAGGACGAGCATTTTGGAATAGCGGAAAAGTCAATTAACAGAAGGAGATTTTTAAGGATTGCTTAGATAACTTAGTTAATCGGATTATAGTGGCATAATTAGATTAATAGGTTATTTGAAGAATTCTGTACTTGTGAATGTACTCCTAGTGGTTAATTCACTTGCTATATATATATATATATATATATATATATGAAAGTTGAAGTTTATTTTATCATAACTTGTTGAAATTTAAGGTTCAAATTAGCCCGGATTTTGGGGCGTTACATCATGGTCTAACCCTCGCATTTTTCCAAATTAAACCCTTTTCAGGTAAGCAGGTAGTGAAAAGCTCTGGCAGGTGAGCAGGGCTGTTAGTGGATAGAGGCAGTAGAGACAGAGACACTATTATTACTAGCTTTAGCATTTCTCAGTTGTGTAATAGGTTGTTTCCGCCAACCTAAAATTTGAGACTTATGTAAGAAATTTTGGGACCCATTTTTGGGATGTTCCGATTTATATGAATTGCATGTTTATTTTAGACTGGGTTGTTACAATTGGTATCAGAGCCATAGTTTAAGGGATTTAGGTGACCGGACGGGCCTAGACTTAAACTTGGTTGTTACAATTGGTATCAGAGCCATAGTTTATTTTAGACTATTTGCTTTTAAAAAGCTTTTGTCTTTCTCCCTTTTTCTTTTGTTGTCTGTTCCCCTTTGATTTCTTATTTAAGAGACCTTTCTCTCATTTGAAGAGGCAAACGGTTTTTAGCTTACATAGTTTCTCTCTCTAAATTTCCTAGTTCTTGTATTAATCTTGGAGTATAATAAAGAAAAATCTTGTGGATAGCCAAAAGCTCTTGTAAGTATTCTGTTTATTTTAAATTTCTGTATTTATTATTACCATTCTAGTTCATATTTAGCCATGATTGGCTAAATTAAGATTTTGTGTTAAAACATACTTGTTATGTTTACATTTATAGATTAACATGGATATATAATTTCTAATTCATAACTCTGTGATCTAAGTCTTTGGTCGAGTGCCAACTTCATTGTTGATTTCCACCCTATCCAGGCCAGAAGAGCCGTTTTATTGGGTTTCTCTGTCAACTCTATGAAGGTGTTAAATGGTGGCTTTAAGACTTAGTAACAGATCCTTGGGTTAAAATATAATAAAAAGTCTTAACATTCATTATGTTGATTTGTTTTGTAACTTACTTGCTTGGAGTATGCCCGCGCAATGCGGCGGGATGCAAAATTCGTCTTGATGTGATTAAAAAGACAGTGAAATCTGTCTAAACAACGACATATAAAGTTTGATTTGTAAAAATAACGATTATAATAGATAAATGCCATGGTTCTGTATTGTTTGTTTCAGAATTTCATTAACATTTATACCAAAAAAGATGGATAGAAGTTTTATTATAAACTGAAAAAAGAAGTAATACAATCTTTCATCACAATATCAAAATTAATGTTATAACGAAATAAAAAATTTAATAACACACAACTCTTTAACATTTGTTCAGAAATTGCTAAATATGTACATTCTTAATTTAAAATAGATGTACGTGTTGTCGAAGAGAATTCTTTTTTCCCATTGCTTCCGGAGGTTGTGGGATGCAACAGAAGTATTCATTCCATTCCATTCCATGTCACTTGGTGAGACTCGATCGTCGCGCAGCTTTATCTGTAGTAACCTATGTAGAAACCAAAACCTAAAGAAAACCAATAAACAAAATCGAAATCAACATGAAATTAAGGAGCATGGAAGGTGCTAAAGGGAGCGAGGAGAAACCTGATGTTTATAGTACTAACATACTGAAGCAATATGTGTTGGTTAGTCCATTCATAATTCCATATCGGGTAAGACTCTCAGTCCTTGATATCGCTCCTACCGCGTAAGATTCTCAATCATTTGTCATGTTCATCCGATAAGGTAAAGTGAGCCGGTAAGTACTTACCGGGTAAGGGTTTAGTAAACGACCCATAAATCTTACTTTTCTGCCTCTGATCTATAAAGCTGTCAAGTTCAACATATGGGGATGCTCTCTATATTTTCAAATATAGAACAACCTGAATATAAAATAATAATTGATTCAGAACTCATAAATACCAACTACACTTTTGACTAAAAAGTAAAAAAGAGCATGCATCCATGCAATCATATAAAAGAAGTTTTGAACATGTACTTAAAAAGGAAAAATAACTTTCATCCCCACATAGTTTCTTGATACAATAGATAAAAATTCCATAAGCAATGAGTATGGTACCTTTGTCCGAGTTTTGTCCCTCTTCAACTAAACCTTAAGAACTTCTTCATAGCATTAAAGGATATTCCAACAACATTGAAATTGAGTTAACACGTGTAAGTTAATCAAAAAACAATAAAGGATTCACCACTTAAGTCATCAATACTGAGATATGGTCTTTTACTTTACTTGTCCACGGAGAAAAAAAATGCAGAAAATGAAAAAAAGGACATATGCCAATATATTAGCTCACAATGGACAAAACTTGAGCAGAAATTGATTATCGAACCTAAGCAGAGATGAAGAGCGATGGAGAAATCAAGCCCGAAAAGCAATGCATGTAGAAAAAAACCAAGCAATAGAGAAATCAACAATGGAGTCGGTGTAAAAAGAAAGATTGGAATCAGTCTCTTTGGGAATGCAAAAGTCATCTCGAGAGAAGCGAGAGTGACAAATATATTAATTTGCAAAAAACCAAAACATGCAACAGTAGAGGGTCAAAACCAAAACATAAAAAAGGCCAAACCCAACCAACCCTCTGTGGCAATTTGAGAAGCAGTTGTACATAAACCTGGACTGGAATATAGTCCCAAACCAAAACAAAAGTATGGGTCTAATGGAACAAAAGCTGCAACAAAGAAAATTGGCAATTGAGAAACCAACTCCAGTAGAGTCTTGGAAAAGTTACAAATTGAAAAACGAGTGATAGAATGAAGTGAGTTATAGAGTGAAAAAAAAGTTAAACTTCAGAAACGTTTACCCAAACACTTACCCGATAGGCGCTTACCACTCAGATTCAAAACTATCACTTACCTTAACAGGTAAGATTTCATTCTTTTCCATGTTCATCTGGTAAGGTTACGTGACTTGGTAAGCACTTACCGGCTAAACGTTTGGTAAACACTCTTAGTAAGCAAAAGAGAGACACAGATAAAAATGCTACAAATATTTCCACCATTGTAACACCAAGGCTTTTTATTTTACACCAATGTAACAAAACAAAACTTTATTTTACACCAATGTAACACCAAGGCTTTTTAAATGATTTATATATATTTATATAAACCAAGTGATTTCATGAGTACAAAGTTGCTAAAAGCTACCTTCTTAGGTTTTGCAAAAGAAAACTTTAAAAGGAATCCAAGAAAACGCTACTGCCACTTTCCGCCCGATTCAAGAGATCCTCCCTCTCGACAATGGATATGAATCGCAGCAAAAGGAAAAATTCTCGAAGCTGAAAAAACAGCGACAGGTGGAGTTTAAAAGACACCTCGCCCAACAACATGAAAGGTGAAGAAACCATAATTGACAAATAGGAATCGACCAGATGAACTAACCACACATTTCCAAAGTTCCACAATCTGCGAAGAACTTATTACTCGATTTAGAGATAAATTCTAAAAACATTATGATGTTGATAACGCCACTTTTTGGCGTTATTTTCGGTCCACAAACCAATGAGATTGGCTGGTGTTGAAGCAAAAAGGCGAAATTTTATGGTTTTTCCAGTGAAATCCGTGCAGGTAATCCGAAAGAAGACGAGCATCGAGAAACAAAGCGGAAGAAAGGCCAGAAAAGAATCCAAAAGAAAGCCTAAAAAGAAAGCCCAACGGAAGCCCAAGATCCAAGCCCAAGATCCATGACCCAAGACCTGACCCGGGCCAATCAGAAACACGCGCGGCCGGCGCCGCGGCCTGAGGCCGCGTGCCAGGTCGCGTAACTCTATGTTTCGCTTCTATACTTGGCGTTTTCCGGAAATTAGGTTATCACTTTCACGCGTGCGACGGGAGGCTACGGAGGGGCGATTTTCAGAGGTATTTTGACTACTTTTGAGCCATGATAGAGGACCGATTGAAGAGGAGTTCACCACGAGAAGCGGATTAGAGCCGAGAGAAGGGATTTCATCAGTACATTTTTCACGTTTATGATCACGATGTTTTCACACACTATTTTCTACCCTTTTCTTGCGTTTTTGTCCATCCCCAACATAAACTAATCTTTAGATGTTGGGGGTTGGAAGAACTATGGTTTTTATGATGGATGACGTGTAACCGAAGGATTTTTATTCGATTTGATCTATGAAGTATTTGATTTTAGTTCTTCAAACCTAATTGTAGCTTGATCACCTTCAATTGACTTTCATGGTTTTTGATTAAGTTCGAGAGAATAATTAATAACTTGATCAGGTAATTAGGTGTCGGAAAGGAGATTCGGGTAGATATAGCCGAATCACCTTTTTGCTCTGTAAAGTTTAACCTAATGCATTTTAAAATCACCGGTGGAGATCGAGAGATAAAACTAGTGAGTTTAAGATAAAATCCGTTATTGCTTGAGAAAGAATAACGGTGAATTTCAAAACTAGGGTTCATAGAAATAATCAGTAATCATCGTTCGGGTTCGTTCATCGAGAGTATAACCGTAGGAAATCCAACCCTCAACCTTGTCTCTATCAAAGTTCTTTCCAAACCTTTTGTTAATCGATTTTAGTTTTTATTTAGTTTTAAACAAGTCTAAACCACAAATCAAAATTCCGATCGTTCAGTTAATAGCAATTGTAGTCATTGTGATACTTAGTTCCTAGTTCCCTTGGTTCGATACTCGTACTTCCGTACTATTACTTGATTTTGGCGCCGTTGCCGGGAACTAGTTGTAACTGATAGCACTACCAGCTATAAGCGCTATTACATTGAACATTTTTTTTTCTTTTGTTATTTCGTTTTATTACTTTCAGTTTCTGGATTGCTAATTTTAATTACTTTTCGTTTCAGGTACTAACTGGTTTATGCCAAGGAAAATCCGAGGGAAAGAAATCGAACCGATCGATCCGGAAATCGAAAGAACCGCCCGTCAACTACGAAAAGCATCCAAAGCTAAAAGACACTTGAAAATGGGCGACAAAGCTCCTCCTGAGAGACGTCCTATGCGGTCGTTTGCCAATCCGAATGTGGCAGCGGCACGCATAGGCATCCAACCGCCCACTACTAGGGCGAACTATTTTGAAATTAAACCAAGTACTATCGTTATGGTACAGCAGAACCAGCTCGGAGGAGCACTAACAGAAGATCCTCATGCACACCTCCGTGCATTTGAGAGGATATGCAACACTTTCAAAATCAACGGAGTGAACGACGATGCAATCAAGTTGTGGTTATTCAGATTTTCACTTAAGGGCAGAGCAGAAACTTGGACAGAAAGCATCCAACCAGATCAGATCACCACCTGGGCACAACTGAAAGCTTCCTTCCTCCAAAAATTCTTTCCACCGAGCAGGACCGCCTAACTTATGGCCGAGATCACCCATTTTACTCAATGGGACCAAGAGACATTGTATGAAGCTTGGGAGCGGTACAAAGATATGTTAAAGAAATGCCCTCATCATGGGTTGCACAGTTGGGTTGTTATCCAGAAGTTCTTTAGTGGACTTCACCCGCAGTTCAAAAACGACATTACAGCTGCAGCGGGTGGAGCTCAAATGGATAAGTCGTATGAGGAAGCATGCGAGTTGATCATCAACCTGGCTGAACATAGCTTTTCCACTCCGAGATCATCAGTTAGAAGGGTTGCTAGTGTGCAAGAAAATGATGAGTTGAAGGCCATAAAGGCTCAATTAGCCGCACTCACGAGTCAGTTGAAGGGATCTTCTCTTCAACCAACATTTATGATGGAGATGGCTCCACCCATGAACGAGCCGGAACAAGTTCAGGTTCTTCAAAATCGGAACAACCATCCAAGGAATGATCCTTTCTCGAACACGTACAATGAGGGTTGGAAGAA
Source organism: Saussurea involucrata (assembly GCA_033807775.1). Lineage (NCBI taxonomy): Eukaryota > Viridiplantae > Streptophyta > Magnoliopsida > Asterales > Asteraceae > Saussurea > Saussurea involucrata. The sequence continues at coordinate 70,342,742 of CM066321.1, read as the reverse complement.
ACACCCGAATTTCTCATGGAGTCAACCGCAAGGGCAACCGAGGGAAACCATGGCCCAACAACAACAGCAGCAATACGGTAATAATTCCAACTTTTCCAATTCTTCTAATTCTAACAATGTCTATCGTCCTCCAGGTTACAACCAACGGAAATATGATGAAGGACAATCCGGGGAGAAGAAGCCGGGACTAGAGGACATGATGATGAAATTCATGTCCAAGATGGATAGCGCGGTTGAGGGACTAGCTGGTACGGTAGGTACAGTCAAGGCGGCTACTGATCAGAATACGGCCTCCATAAAGCTTCTTGAAAGGCAAGTGGGGCAAATTTCTGAAGCCTTACAAAACCGAGCTCCCTGGACATTTCCGAGCCAACCAGAAAGGAAAACCCGGAAAGATTGCAAAGATATTCATCTGAGAAGTGGCAAGGAGATGATCAAGGAGCCTACTAGAGAATCATCATCAAAGGAGACCGATCCCAAAGGGCAAGACATTGAGATCATATAAGTGGATGAGATGGAAGCCGATGAAGAGATTGTGATGGAGGAAAACTCGAAGGGTGAAGAGAAGAAGCAAGAGCAACCAACCGTTCCAAAGCAACCACCGGTCAAACCGGTAGCTCCAAAAGTGCCATATCCAAATAGGCTCAAGGCCCACAGGGAGGATCTTAACTTTTCTAAATTTCTTGAAGTGTTTAAGAAATTGCATATTAACATCCCTTTTGCAGATGCGTTGGCACAAATGCCCTCATACGTGAAGTTCTTGAAAGACATCCTCTCCAACAAGAGGAAGATTGAGAAGCATGCGACAATTGCACTTACTGAGGAGTGCAGCGCGATCATCCAACATAAGCTTCCCCCGAAGCTTAAGGATCCAGGGAGTTTTACTATCCCTGTTCATATAGGAAATTCTGAATTTAGTAAGGCTTTGTGTGATCTTGCAGCAAGTATTAATTTAATGCCTTTGTCTATTTTAAGGAAACTTAGACTCAGAGAAGTGCAGCCGACGAATGTTACCCTCCAACTCGCCGATAGATCAATCAAGTATCCATATGGAGTGATAGAAGATGTTCTGATCAAAGTGGATAAGTTCTACTTTCCGGTAGATTTTGTGGTGCTCGACATGGATGAGGACAAAGAGATCCCATTGATACTTGGCCGACCATTCTTGGCCACAGGAGGAGCACTGATCGACGTGAAAGGGGGAAAGCTCACATTGAGAGTGGGTGACGAAGAAGCTGTCTTCAATGTTTTCCGGGCAGCTAAGCAAGACATGGGACCGAATGAGTGTTACCGGGTAGAGGTAATGGAAGCTATGCCGCAAGAGATGTACAAGCATCAAGTATCAAACGATCATCTCATGAGGGCTTTAGTGGAAATTGAGACCGATCAAGAAAGCGAGCCGGTATTGCAACTCAATGCACTACCATCGTACAAAGGCCCACGAAGACCAGTCATTGAGGATTTTAGGGAACCAATCCCTAAGTCCGAACCCTCATCAAAGACACCTCCAAAGCTCGAACTCAAACCATTGCCTGATCATCTCGAGTATGCATACTTGGGAGAAAAAGACACGTTTCCGGTAATCATATCGTCAAAGTTAAGTCCCGAGAATAAAGAAAAGCTACTTCGGGTTCTTAGAGAGCACCAAACCGCTATTGGATGGACGATAGCTGATCTCAAGGGTTTAATCCCAACGTTTTGCTCACACCGCATCAACCTTGAAGAAGGGCATCGACCGGTTGTCCAACACCAACGCCGGTTAAACCCGAATATGAAGGAAGTGGTTCGTAAGGAGGTATTGAAACTCCTTAATGCTGGAATTATCTATCCAGTTCCTGACAGTCCGTGGGTGAGCCCAATTCAAGTGGTACCCAAGAAGGGTGGCATAACAGTGATCCGAGACAACAACAACGAGCTGATCCCTTCCCGGACAGTCACCGGTTGGAGGGTTTGTATTGACTACCGAAAGCTGAATGATGCGACAAAGAAAAATCACTTTCCCCTTCCATTCATTGATCAGATGTTGGAGCGATTATCCGGACACGAGTACTACTGTTTCTTAGACGGCTATTCCGGGTACAACCAGATTCCTATTGCACCCGAGGACCAAGACAAGACAACATTCACTTGTCCGTACGGAACATTTGCATACCGTCGGATGCCATTCGGCTTGTGTAATGCTCCGACCACCTTTCAGCGATGTATGATGGCAATATTCTCGGATATGGTGGAACGGACCATCGAGATATTCATGGACGATTTTTCCGTGTTTGGTCCCTCTTTCGACACATGTTTAGAGCATTTGGAAGCCGTGTTAAAAAGGTGCAAGGAAATGAGTCTCGTGTTGAATTGGGAGAAGTGTCACTTCATGGTGACCGAAGGGATTGTGCTCGGACACAAAGTGTCAAAGGCGGGTATTGAAGTGGATAAAGCAAAGGTCGCGGTGATCGAGAATCTTCCATATCCGAACTCCATCAAGGGAGTCCGAAGCTTCTTGGGGCATGCCGATTTTTACCGGTGGGTTATAAAGGAATTTTCGAAAATTACTAAACCTTTGTGTTCCTTACTTACTAAAGATGCTAAATTTGAGTTCACTAATGATTGTATCTTGGCTTTTGACAGGTTAAAAAAGGAACTGATTTCAGCACCTATCCTCACGGCCCCGGATTGGAGTCTTCCATTTATTCTGATGTGTGATGCGAGTGACACTGCTGTTGGAGCGGTGTTGAGCCAAAGAAAAGAGAAGCGGATGCATGTGATCTACTATGCCAACAAGACGCTAGATGACGCTCAAATCAATTACGCGACAACTGAGAAAGAGCTGTTAGCCGTTGTCTATGCTTGCGAGAAGTTTCGGTCATATCTAGTTGGGGCCAAGGTGATTGTGTACACCGACCATTCCGCATTGAAATATCTGATGGCCAAGAAATATGCTAAATCGAGACTCATCCGGTGGGCACTGTTGCTCCAAGAGTTCGACTTGGAGATTCTAGATAAGAAGGGGTCCGAGAATACTGTAGAGGATCACCTCTCGAGACTTGAGGGAGGTGAAGATCAAAGTAAGGATAAGACCCTCATCAACGATTCGCTTCCGGATGAGCAGCTCTTTAAGGTTAGTCATTCTGAGCCTTGGTTCGCGGATTTGGTGAATTACTTGGTGGGAGGAGTAGTGCCTTATCAAATGAACTCCCACCAAAAGAAGAGATTTTTCTTTGAAGCCAAGAGATATTATTGGGACGAACCTTACCTCTACAAGCTATGTGCCGACGGTATGATCCGTAGATGTGTCCCGGATGAAGAGAAGGTCGACATTCTAAACCACTGCCATACCTTAGAATGTGGGGGCCACTTCAGCACCGACAGAACAGTTGCAAAGGTTCTTCAATCGGGTTTCTTTTGGCCCTCTATGTTTAAAGAGACTCGAGACTTCATCGTCAAGTGTGATCGGTGCCAAAGAACGGGGAATATATCCAAGAGAGATGAAATGCCCATGAAAATCTTCATGGAGGTCGAGCTGTTTGACGTTTGGGGGATCGACTTCATGGGTCCATTCCCAAACTCCCACCGCAATGAATACATCTTGGTAGCGGTCGACTACGTCTCCAAGTGGGTGGAGGCAATCACGAGCCCTACAAACGACTTAAAGGTGGTAATCAATTTCCGGTGAAAGAATATTTTCTCACGGTTTGGGGTTCCGAAAGCGCTAATAAGTGACGGTGGTAGTCACTTTTGCAACCGATACTTGGAAGCAGTCCTCAAGAAGTATTCGGTCAAGCACAAGGTCACGACGCCCTATCATCCATAAGCCAACGACTTAGCCGAGGTGTCTAACCGGGAGTTAAAGCAGATCCTAGAGAAGACCGTTAATGCATCGCGGAAAGATTGGTCCATCAAATTGGACGATGCGTTGTAGGCTTACCGAACCGCGTTCAAGACTCCGATTGGCACCACACCATATCGACTTGTGTTCAGGAAATCCTGCCACTTACCTGTCGAGCTTGAGCATAGAGCTTATTGGGCGATCAAGAAGCTCAATATGGATCTCAAGACAGCCGACCAACGCCGTTATTTGCAACTCAACGAGCTTGATGAGATCAGACGGGACACATATGAGAATGCAGTGATATATAAGGAGAGGACAAAGCGATTCCACGACAAGGGTCTTCAACCGAAGCTAATCTCACCTGGAATGCAAGTTTTGTTATTTAACTCACGTCTTCGTCTTTTTCCAGGTAAGCTGAAATCCAAGTGGCCCGGGCCATTCACTGTGAAGGAGGTGTTCCCATATGGAATGGTTGAGCTACAAGGAAAAGATGAGGAGACGTTCAAGGTTAATGGGCAGAGGGTGAAGCCCTACTATGGCAGAGAAACGCTGGTAGCCGACACCACGTTTCTAGAGGACCCGAAAGAATGAGAAGACAGAAGGTCGAGTCACGACCGAAACCAAGGCGTTGGGTGGGAGGCAACCCACCGAGGTTTGTTTTCGTTTTAGTGACTTGCGCGGGCTAGGGCGTGGGCTCAGGCCACGGCCCAAGCCGCGCAGGTCTCTGGAAGGTTTTAGGGAACAGAGGGTCCAACGGGCTAAGCCGCGGCCTCAAGCCGCGGGTGTCCCTGGAGTGAGATTTTTTTTACAAACCGCGCGGGGTGCCACGCGGGCTCAGGCCGCAACCCAAGCCGCGCGGCCCCCTGATGCTTCTAGGGTTTTGTGTGCAGTTGCTTTTTGTCATTTCAATTCCTTTCTTCTTCTTTTCTCCTTCTTTCTTCTTCATTTTTCTGCACTCTCTCTCTCTCTCTTCTCGAAATTCTCTCTCTCCATCACCATTTCAAGAGTTCATCTCTATTTTCAGAATTTTCTTCTCCATTCTTCAAGATCTAAGGTATGTGTTCATCCCTCCCTCCTCGTAGTCTTCATTTGCTGCTATGTGGTGTAAGTGTGCTCTTTCTTCCCCCCATTTTCGATGCCTTCCCATGTTGTTCTTGCTTGTTTCCCCAATGTTTTGATTTCTCACAAATGTGGTGCATTATTGTTGATATTATGCTTAACTTGTGAATACATGCTCGTGTATGCTTGGAATTTAACATAAGACCATTCTACTTGTATGCAATTGAGTATGTGACTGTTGTGAGAATGTGTTCTTAAAATGTGTGATGGGGAATTGTTCGGAAGTAAAAATGGGGGAAAATGTTGGGATTTCATGAGTTTTGTGAAACCATCCCACTTGTGCGCGTAATTGGTACGTTAGAAATTTTTGGCAACATAAACTCCTTACGTCTTTATTATGGGATTTGTCTTTTTAGTGCAAGCATAGCAAAACCTAAGTTTCACTTAGGTTGGGGTTCATCGATTTACTGTTCAATGGTGCAAACCAGTGAAAATGTTTAGATGTATGCACTAGTGGCAATCTGCATGCATGGGAATTGTGAGTTATATCTGTGCGTACATGTAAATGCAAGGAGACTCAACAAACCTAAGTTTCACTTAGGCTTGGGGTGGCTTACTTTTCAACATCCACACACTCACATTTACCCCATTGCAAACCTCGGTTTTACCGAGGTTTGGGGTGCTTTATTGGACCAACCTAGGCCACGACCTAGGTTTGGGGTGGCTATGAGCGAGATAACTCACTTGCGTTCATATATTTTTGTAGTCAATGAGCACCACCCTAGCACTCACCTTTCGTTCCCGGAATATGAGCGCATCCATCCAAACCTCCGGCGGCGGATGTTTGACCGAGAAAACCCGGATAAGGACGCTCGGATTGTAAGGATGATAGAGAAAGGGTGCCAACCCTTTGGAGAGTGAGGCATTAAGCTCGACGCGCTACCGGCCGGGTCCTTGTTGCCGGTTATCATACGCCAGCATTCGTGGGAGAGGTTCATCCAAACCCCACCCATGTACTGCATCGAAGTGGTAAAGGAATTCTATGCTTGCATGATTCCGACAGTCTACCATGAGCGATATGTGGTACGGATGGGAGATAAGGAGGTTTGGATCTCCCTGAACGATATATGTGCCTACTACTGAGATCCACGCCATCCCGAACTCAGCAGGACATACGGGCTATCTCCTAACCCGGCATTCCGGGAACGACTGAGCCCGACCATCGCCGCCTCTTTACGGAGAAATGGGCATGAAGGGTGGAACAAGATGTCCCAGCACATGCTAAAGAGTGAGCTCCACACCGACCTAGCGTTCTTGATGCTCTTTGTCAAAGCCTCGTTGAAGCCGTCGTCACATAACACCACCGCAGATAGCCAGGTCGCGGAAGTCCTGTATTCGCTCCAAAACAACCTCCCGATGGATATCGGGCATATTATCTGGATGGAGTTATTCGATGTAGGTATGACTATCGACGGTATCTTACCGTTCCCTTGCCTCATTACCCACTTTTGCAGGGAAGTCGGCGTCCCAATAGGACGCCTCACCACATCGAGAGAGGACTTCCGGAAGAAGCAATATAACTATCAGATCTCGACGACCGGAATCCTAGACGCGAGAAGGCGGGCGGGCCCGGATTATCAGAGGAGATTACTCGCCCCACCAGTCACGGATTCCTCGGAGAGTGCGTCGGACAGTGATCCAGACTATGACCCAGATGCACCTCCGGCGAATACTACCGAGCACGCCGGCGACACTCCTCCTTACATCCGGCGATTGACATATCAGATGGAGGCCAGGTTTCGCGGAATGAAACAGCAGATGGAGACTAGATTTCGGGGCATGAACCAGCGGATGGACGGCTTTGACGCGCTACTCGCCCAAGCAGGCTTCCCAGCACCATCAACACCACCAGCGCAGCCCCAAGGCCGACGGAGGGTACGAGGTCGGCAATCTGGAGGTGCATCATCTTCATCGCACCGGTAGCTTGGGTTTGCTTTCATTCTCTCTTGTTCCTGATATTTGATGTTGTATTGTACTGAATTTTATTTCTCTTTTCGGATGACTGTAATAACCGCACAACGATATTTGTCACATTTTGTATCGCCTAAGCCGATACCTACACATTGGGGACAATGTGTGGGTATGGTTTGGGGTTGCCCAATCGGGCTCACGTATTATGCATGTAGATTTCCTGAACATGTGAATGTTTAGATCATATCAACTAAATTCTTGTTTTGGATGATTGAGACCAACCATTGAGGGAAGAATATGGTGATAGCAATGTGACCATTAGGGAAGGACCGAGAAAATGCATGACTAGGGACATTAGTGGAGACCACCCCAATAGTGAGATTTGAGCCTAAAACGACGTATTTCATTTCGAGGGATTTAAACACTTAATTCATATACACTTTTTTTGAATTCCTTGTCGTGATTATAGAGTGATCTCGCTATAATATTGCATTGAGTAGCAAAGACGACCATCGGGATATTGGGTAAGGGTATAGTAAACCATATCGTGTGGACCTTAAGAGATGATTCCAGGCATTGTATGCACTTTTAACCCGTATTTTATCTATCGTCCATTTTGACCCATTATGTGTGTATCCAAAACCCCTTTTTACAGCCAAACACTCATCACCTTTTCGTTCGAATCCCACCATTAAACCCTAGCCAAAAGCCTTAGCCAACCCTTATCCGAAAGTGTGTCAATCAGAAGCGGTAATGAACAGCGGAAGATAGAGAAGAAAAGTACAGGCCAGTCATGAAGATAAATTGGGTCATTCTAACCCAAGAGATAGAAAAGAGGGTCAATGCAGCCCCAATCAAATAAAGAGGGCCAATGATGTCCCAAAAAAACAAAAAAAAACAGTTAGTTTAGACAGTTATCTACAGCTGATAAGTAAGAGAGACAAAGCGACTCTAACAATGACAAAGAGGGCCAAATGATAGAAAATGAAGCCAGGAAAGTTCAGAACTGCTAAAGATTGACACACCGAGGATTTTTGATCCGCTGACCCTTCGTTTCCTAGCCATAAACCTAGCCCCATTACAACCCATGTAAAAGACCTGGATGATCTTCTGGAAAATGTGATTAGGATATACCACCACCTTTACCAATAGTCCCTGTCTTGCTACTTGATTCCTTTCTGAGATCGACTTTTTGGACATTTGTGTGTCTTTCATTAAAGTTGTCATGTAAATTCTCGAGTATCATTGTACATAACTTCCTTATACATGACAACATGTGCGACAACCTAGGTTCAAGTGAAATGAGAGCATCCTGTGAGGTAGGGTCAAGGCGAAATGTTTTCCCTAGCATGTTTGGACCTAGTACGACCATAGTGTAATCGGAGTAGTCATGAGTTCAACTCACAATGGAAGGACATAGATCAAACAGGATAAGGATGAGGCGAGGGTGAGATAAGCATTCACGGGTATGGGAAATAACCAGTGCATTACGTGGTACCGATTGGGAGTTGTGCAGTTATTGTTTCACTGATGTATGCTTTTATTCTCTTTTATCGCTAATTTGCTTGAGGACAAGCAACGCTCGGTTTGGGGTTGTTGATAACGCCACTTTTTGGCGTTATTTTCGGTCCACAAACCAATGAGATTGGTTGGTGTTGAAGCAAAAAGGCGAAATTTTATGGTTTTTCCAGTAAAATGCGCAGGTAATCCGAAAGAAGACGAGCATCGAGAAACAAAGCGGAAAAAGGCCAGAAAAGAATCCAAAAGAAAGCCTAAAAAGAAAGCCCAACGGAAGCCCAAGATCCAAGCCCAAGATCCATGACCCAAGACCTGACCCGGGCCAATCAGGAACACGTGCGGCATGCGCCGTGGCCTGAGGTCGCGTGTCAGGTCGCGTAACTCTCTATTTCGCTTCTATACTTGGCGTTTTCCAGAAATTAGGTTACCACTTTCACGCGTGCGATGGAAGGCTACGGAGGGGCGATTTTCAGAGGTATTTTGACTACTTTTGAGCCACGATAGAGGACCGATTGAAGAGGAGTTCACCACGAGAAGCAGATTAGAGCCGAGAGAAGGGATTTCATCAGTACATTTTTCACGTTTATGATCACGATGTTTTCACACACTATTTTCTACCCTTTTCTTGCGTTTTTGTCCATCCCCAACATGAACTAATCTTTAGATGTTGGGGGTTGGAAGAACTATGGTTTTTATGATGGATGACGTGTAACCGAAGGATTTTTATTCGATTTGATCTATGAAGTATTTGATTTCAGTTCATCAAACCCAATTGTAGCTTGATCACCTTCAATTGACTTTCATGGTTTTTGATTAAGTTCAAGATAATTAATTAATAACTAGATCAGGTAATCAGGTGCCGGAAAGGAGATTCGGGTAGAGATAGCCGAATCACCTTTTTGCTCTGTAAAGTTTAACCTAATGCGTTTTAATTTACCGGTGGAGATCGAGAGATAAAACTAGTGAGTTTAAGATAAAATCCGTTATTGCTTGAGAAAGAATAACGGTGAATTTCAAAACTAGGGTTCATAGAAATAATCGGTAATCATCGTCCGGGTTCGTTCATCAAGAGTATAACCGTAGAAAATCCAACCCTCAACCTTGTCTCTATCAAAGTCCTTTTCAAACCTTTTGTTAATCGATTTTAGTTTTTATTTAGCTTTAAACAAGTCTAAACCACAAATCAAAATTCTAATCGTTCAGTTAATAGCAATTGTAGTCATTGTGATACTTAGTTCCTAGTTCCCTTGGTTCGATACTCGTACTTCCGTACTATTACTTGATTTCGACACCGTACACTTGCGGTTAGATTTAGGGGGTGTAAACCCGCCTATCAGATGTTTTTTTGTTAGGGTTAACATTAGAAACCCAAGATTTTACCTTTCTATTAATTTGTCCACCTAATGAAACCAAACATAACATTAGAAGTTTAACATCATTCTGATGTTTATGTTAAGTTTAACATTAAGAAACCAAATCGGTCGTACCTGAGGAGAAACTCAAAAAAAGGCAAATCGATCGTACCTGAGAAGATATCCAAATATCGACAATTTAACCCTTGGTGATGGTGTTGTTAACTTGAAAGATGAGAAGAATCGGCGAGAACCCCAAACCCATAACATAAACATTAGAACCTGAGAAGAAACCCTTGGTGTGCAACTCAAACCCATAACAGAAACATTTGTGCGATTGTACCTGAGAAGAAACCCTCGGTGATTGCTTTGGTGACTTGATGAATCGATTTGAACCAGAGGAGAAACCTTGGTGATTTGATCGTGAGAAGCCCGCCCTTTGCGATAGATAAAAGTTAATTTTTTTCTATGGTTTTTATCACTGAGAATCACACTCCGACAACCGGAAAACAGCAGGAGCACCGTCGGCGTTGTAAGCCACCATACACGAAGAAGAATTCGTCGATACGACCCCATTAATGGCGCATAATCTTGAGAAAAGGAATAATATTCCGGAAACCTAGAAAGCAAATCAAAAACTAGGGTTCTTGTACCTCGTTGTATTCGCAAGAAGCGAAGAAAGGCTGTGAAAAACACTGAGAAATGGAAAAAGAGAGGGAAGACAATCTCCAAGCGTCTTCAATGCAGGTCTTGGGCGACTGGGAAACGAAAAGACAACCCTAGTCGGGTTGAAGAGGAGAATCGAAGCGGTAAAAAACCCGGACGAAGGAGAAAAAAGAAAAGAAGGAGTTCTGGCCTGAGGAGGTGCCACGTCATGCCCTTGGTTTTTGTTTTTATATATGTATTGATGACTGATTGATTGATGATTGATTGATTGATGATTTGTATTAATTTTAAGAGTGAATTGTGGATTTGGTCCTGTGTTTTGATGATTTCTTTGACTAGGGTCCCTATAGTATGTTTATTGTGGATTTGGTCCTTGTGGTATTCAATATATTTTGGTTGTGGTCCCTCTGACTAATGTCTCCATTAACTCCGTTAAAGGTCATTTTAGCCATTTTGCATATTCTTTGTCCTATAAAAAATAAAAACAATATTTTAATGCACAGTTATATATATATATATATAATGATATCAAAATAGATAAAATAAGATATTATTTTATAATTTGATTTGTTTAAATTAAAAAAATTAATTATATAATTATTATTTTAGTATTTTTGTCTATTTCGGTATGAAAAATGGTTGAAGTATATATAGGGATGTGTTCAATTATAAGTTACAAAGATGATACTATGTGAATCTTTCATTTGGTTAGATGATAAAATTGGAGTTCATATCTTAGTGGTTTTAATGATTTTGGTATTAAAAAATCGATAATAAACTTGCTTATTACAATGACAGAAAAAAAAAATTATTTAAATTAAATCGTCTTTGACGTATTTAAAATTTTAATTTAAGTAATTAAATCATAAAATCATATCTTATTTTATTCACTCTAAACAAAATAAGATATGGTTTGTTTAAATTAAAATTTTATTTACATTAAAAAACAGTAAAAGCATATATTTTGCATCATTGCAATAAAACAGGAGAATTAAATCATATTTAATATAATCTATTTTTTTAAAATTAATCAAATCATACACTAATATCTTATTTTATTTATTTTGATATTGTTATATATATATATATATACTTGTGTATAAAAATATTGTTTTATTTTTATAAGAAAAAGACAAAAGAATATGCAAAATGGCTAAAATGACCCTTGATTTAACGGAGTTAACGGAGGCGTTAGTCAGAAGGACCATAGCCAAAACAAATTGAATATCACAAGGACCATATCCACAATAAAGATAGGGAGGCTAATTGCACACTTTAAAGTGCTAAGTGCACCCTCATGATTAGAAATCATGATTGTTTTTTTTGTTTTTTTTTGTTTTTTGTCTTTTTGTTGTCTTTTCTTTTTCTATTTTATGTATTTGTATTATATATTTGTATTTATTTTTATTATATTTATTTTTATTTATTTTTAAAAGAATATAGTTTTTTTTCTTTTACTTTTTGGTTTTATTTAAAAATAAATAAATATTTATAAATATAAATATTAGGGAAATTAATTAAAATACCCTAAGTTTGACCATGTGTTACCAAAATACCACAAATCTCTCCCACTTTGCAAAAATACCCTAAAAATCCGCGATGGGAGCCCGCGATCGCGGGCCAGGGACCTTTCTGACACTTTTTTAAACTTGCAGGGACCATTTTTGAAAAATGAAATCCCGCGATCGCGGGCTCATCCCGCAATGGGATTATTTTTGTGACTTTTCAATTGCAAGGGACCATTTTTGAAAAATTCCAGGGACCATTTTTGAAAATTTGACCCGCGTTTGACACTGTTCACCCCCCGCTTTCGTCCAATTTTACGAATTTAAAATGAAATGTTACACTTTCAACCCCTATACTTATTTACTAAATTTACTTTATACCTTTGACTTTCATTATTTTAATTTTACATTTAACACATATAATCGTTTATTAACTAAAATACGTTAAAAAATACGTTTTAATTTTAACAAATTACACCATTATAATCGTCTATTCGATACGTTCGAAATGAGCCCAATCTTGAATTTTTTTGGATTTATATATTTTAATATATATCATATACAGTTATACACCACATAAAAAAATTTATATTTAAAATTCATACCCTTATAGTTAATTATTTAATTTGTGGTTTTTAATGTATTGTTTCCTTTCCATTTTAATGTTTTTAATATAGAAATTCACTTAAGTTATTTAACAAGGAAATTAATTAACAACATCATATAAAAATTATTGCAAATCATCTTCCCAACCGAAACGGATACAGTGCATGTAAACAAATAAATCTATTACTGGAAGGCGTCCTGGAGTCCTGTAATGAAGTTAACCTTTTCCTTGATCACGTCCTCCATTCCTATGTAGTCCGATTCGAGTTCTTCTAGTTCCTCTTCAGCTTCCTTAATCTCTCGTTGCAGGTGCCGAACGTGAGCCCTAGTCATGGCCAGTTCTCGTTTCTTCTCCGCTAGATACTCCATTTTCCCCTGCTGAATCCCCCTGTTATGGTTCCACATACCTTTTACCTTTTCGATACCGGCGTTCGCCTCATCAATGGCTTTTTGCACTGCGGGAGTAATTCGTTGACTTTGTCGAAGACCCGTCGGCATAAAATCATACATTGGTGGGGTTCTCATGCCATTATCGAAGTAGTAATTGTCGGATGCCATCTCCCAGTCTGCTTCCTCCTCAGGCGTGAATGGAAAATCGGCTGCAGTTCGCCCACAGTTTGTCCACTCCTCGTCTGTTTCCGGTACCTTCCAGGTACTCCGGCGAGCTCCGTCGTTCAGTGGTTGGTAGGCTCCCGAACGTGAAGTTCCAGCCACATTCGCCGACCTGTTCCCCCTTGATCTTGAACCTCCATCCATTGTGTTAAGAAAAGCGAGAGTGTGTTTGTATAAAAGATAGATAGGAAGTTGTGATTCGTCTGAATAGTTCACTGCAAGATTCGTTTGAAAAGAGCCTGTAAGATTCGACTGAAAAAGTAACTACAATATTCGTCTGCTCTTGAATAAAGGTCTTTAAGTAGTCAAACATAGCTAATTAATGAGAATTTAGATCAGATTTATATGGTACTGTCAAATGCAAGTTTCTATAATATAGATACTGTTCTACATTACATGATACCAATTTTTGCATCATATGAATCACTTCCAGACAACAAGAACCAATACACCAATAATCAAGAAATAAATGCTTGTTCATCCAATAATCTTTGTATTAGGATTATCACAAGTTTCATAAACCTACTTACTAGGTGTTGGAAATATGGGTTTTACTAAACTTTGGACGCATTTAAATTTATATATATGTGTTATATATAACTAACTTTTAGTAGGTTTATGTTCTCCTATATGAGAGCTTCGAAATGATATATAATGCGTCCAAAATGGAGTATGTGTGAAAGAAATATCGATACTCAAAGTTGAGTAAATGGATGAAATTAGCAAAAACCAAATGAAGTAAACAGTAAGTCAATCACAATACTTTAACAAAATAAGTTAATACTAAAAATATCATTATTTAATGTTACATAAACAACCTAACGTGGCCCTATTTGACAATGCTCATAAATAGACTCCGCCATATGTTTGCGAAAATCTTTGGCAACATCCTCGGCCTCGTCAGGGTGTACCCATACCTCATTGTTATTTATCAACATTTGGGTATTACGGCATACCCAGACACCGCAATCCGCATTTATCCCGGCCTGCTGGGGTACATTCTTGGCGAACTTATAGCGAAAGACACCTGTCATATCGCGACGTCTATCATCCTTGACCCGACAAAAGAAGTCAAATAGCACAGCTTTAAACTTTGTCATCTGCTCTTCCAATTGCTGTCTGAAGAGATTGGCACTGTCGCTATCATATATGGTCAAGGTCATAGCGTCAAGTTCAAACACTCCAAGCAGCCAATGTTGGGGATTAATGCATATTGGGATGTACACCTGAAATATTACAATATTAGACAACTTAGTTAGCAACAAAACAAGTTAAATAAAATAAGAGTAAAACGATTTACATACCACATCGAGGAGAGCCCAAGAGGTCCCTTCCACACCATTGCATGAATTAACCACGGAGGCGGGACCTAGATGCTCAATCAACAAGTAATGAAAGAACATACTGAACATCATGGTCCACCTCGTGTCTGTTCCACGATGTCTTTGCAACAACGAGACCCAACAATCGATGTGCTATACATAAAAAATAGATGGTTAGACATGTAAAATAAATATATTTGATTATATGACTATAATTAAACTTCATACTAACCACATCCAGTAAGTCAGACTCCAAAGGGTCAACGGCCAGCAATACATTGAAAAACGAGGGGGTGATTTCCAAGTTCAAGTGAGGGATGAAGATCAAGGGGGGGAGGCGACCAGTCCGGCACATCCTCAATATTTCTGATGCCGGTTGAGGCTCCGGTGAAGACACCTTTCCCTTTTTCTTTCCTCCCTTCTTTCCCCCCGCTTTCTTTGCTTGTTTTTTAGCGGCCGGTGGTGTCGTAGATCCTTGTTGGCCAAACGGGTGACGAAACCATTGTGAAATTTTATGCGACCGCTTTTGAGGGAGCGGGGTCACCTGTGGTGGTGGATCTACAACATCTATCGAGTCATCGTCAGGCTCCGAGAAGTGCTCCGAGAAGTGATCCTGGATAATAGGAGACCCCGTCTGAAAATTACGTTACTCAATGTTTTAAGTACAATTTAGGAAATGTTCACAATTAAACCAAAACTACCAAAATAACTTACAGTATGCATTTCCGGCCTGTAATAGTCATCGGCCGAACAACCAAAGATGTTTGTGATTGCTGTGGTGGCGAACGACGGCATGTGTTGTGCCCCCGACATCCCGGCCTGCGTGACATTGATCATTAAAATATTTACAAAATTAGGATTATCGATATATAACTATAATGGTTACTCAGTGTCACTAACACTCTCCGGGATAGTAGAATATGATGTGGTGGCGAACGGCAGCGGCATCTGCGAGGTGTATGCCCCCGACATCCCGGCCTGCGTGACATTGATCATTAAAATAGTTACAAAATTAGGAACAAACATATAACTATAATGGTTACTCAGTGTCACTTACACTCTCCGGGATAGTAGAATAGGATGTGGTGGCGAACGGCGTTTGGGACATCCCGGCCCCCGACATCCCGGCCTGCGTGACATTGATCATTATAAGAGTTACAAACTTAGGAACAAACATATAACTATAATGGTTACTCAATGTCACTTACATTTTCAGGGAATGACGGATAGGATGTGGTGGCAAACGTCGCCTGTGCCCCCTGTCCGAACGGAGCGGGGATCGGTGTCGTACTCGACAGCTAAAACAAATTTAGAACGTAATATTAATATACAAACTAAATAAACGTGGCCAACAAATTAAGTTAAACACTAACATTGACAGCGCTAAACTGTCTGTAGAATCCCTCCAGAAGCTGTACACGTGACTCTAGCGGCCCGTGGACGTAGTCCCACAGGTGCTCACGAGAGCCACGCTGTGGCTCGTAGGAAGGGGCCGCCTCATATATCGTAGGAGGAGGAAGGGGGCGGCTGGTAGGAGGAGGAACGGGCCGGCTGGTAGGAGGAGGAAGGGGGCGGCTGGTATCCACCGGAAGGGGGACTGTCGTCGTCTTCCTCATCTGCATCAGATGTGGAAGTAGGGGGGCGTCGAGCCCTTTCCGCCTCTGCGTCAATAAAGGCCACGCTGTCTCTGTACCAATCTGTGCCGATCTCGTCAACAGTAGGCACAAGGCGATCGAAAGGCAAGAGTGGCTGCTAAATATATGATAAAACATAAAAGAAATTAATAAGCGGGACTAACGTATGCAAATTGTAAACATAGTAAAAGAACTTACATTTCTAGACGCATTGAAGAACTGAATCCAAAGCGACCTACTTAGGGTAACACGCTTGTCCCAACGGGTTCCCCTAAGTACTCGATCTTCGCGCTTGACGAAATATCGGATTGATGCGGGAAACATCTCCAAGATCCATATCTGGAATTAGACAAGAAGAGCAAGTACGTAAAAAGAAAAGCCAAACAGTTTGTATGTATTATTAACAATTGTTATACTACGTATCTAACCTTGAAGGCGTATGTAAAACCACAAAGATTCATCTTTGCATGTCGATCAACGCGTCTGGCTATGGCTCGGTGCAGAATAGAGTAGCAATGTGTCCAGATATGGCTACCCCACGGGTAGCTGTTAAACAGCTCAAGGTCCTCGACGGCCCTAAGGACCGTCGATGAAGCATACTGGCTATACTCACGGCCTAGGAAGCCCATATCCACGATCACCACCAAGCATACACGGACAGCATCGTCGTCGGTTAGGGCACTAAGGCCCTCTTTTATCTTGTCCCGGGCTGCCTTCAGCTTCAAACGAGATGCTGAAATGCCCCAAACCCTAGGAACGAAGGAGCAGTCTTCTAAGGGAGGAAGGGGGGAGCCTCTCCAAAACGTAGTCCTGTAATTAGACAGAACTCACGACGCCCAAAATGCAATTGAGAGCCGAAGAAATCAAAATGCATCTCCTCCGGCTCAGCGTTGGCGTCCTCGACCTCCAACTGTAGAAACATGTGTACTAGCGTAGGGTCGCCACCAGAGTAAGACACATCCATCCATGGCCCGAACGGTGTCCCTCTATAGATGGTCTCAAGGGTATCCGCGCGATCACCTAATCCCCTAAAGAGCGCTCCTATTTCCTCGATGTAGGAAACTTTGCACCTTAGCGTCAAGTCGATGTTAAAGAAATCCTTCTACATAGTCATTCACAGATGTTATAGTTAGTGTTATATATAGATGATGCGGTTTATTTTATTTTATATAGATGTTGCGGTTTATTTTATTTCAACGTATCATATTGTTATATATAGATAAAGTGCGGTGGTATTTTATTTCAACGTATAATAGTGTTATATATAGATAAAGTGCGGTGGTATTTTATTTCAACGTATAATAGTGTTATATATAGATAAAGTGCGGTTTATTTTATTTCAACGTATCATATTGTTATATAGAGATAAAGTGCGGTTTATTTTATTTCAACGTATCATATTGTTATATAGAGATAAAGTGCGGTTTATTTTTTATAAAAACACACCCTTAACAATTTTTTATAAAAACACACTTTTAAGAATTATTTTTATAAAAACACACTTTTAACATTTTTTTATGAAAAAACACATTTTTAACATTTTTTTTATAAAAACATACTCTTAACAATTTTTTATAAAAAACACATTTTTAACAATTTTTTATAAAAAATACATTCTTAACAAATTTTTTATAAAAACACACTCTTAACAAATTTTTTATAAAAACACACTTTTAAAAGAGTGTGTTTTTATAAAAAAACACATTTTTAACAATTTTTATATAAAAAACACGTTTTTAATTTTTTTTTATAATAACACATTGTTAACAATTTTTTTATAAAAACACACTCTTAACAAATTTTTTTTTTAAAAATACACTCTTAACAATTTTTTTTATAAAAATACACTCTTAACAATTTTTTTATGAAAAAACACACTATAACAACATACACATTATAACATACAAATATCACATTCAAACATAAAACCATAAAACTATAACATATTTTTATAAAAACACACTCTTAACAATTTTTTTATAAAAAAAATGTTTTTATAAAAAATTGTTAAGGGTGTGTTTTTATAAAAAAAATTGTTAAAAGTGTTTTTATAAAAAAAAACATTTTTAACAATTTTTTTATAATAACACACTCTTAACAATTTTTTTATAAAAAAAACACTCTTAACAATTTTTTTATTAAAAAACACACTATAACAACATACACATTATAACATACAAATATCACATTCAAACATAAAACCATAAAACTATAACATTTTTTTATAAAAACACACTCTTAACAATTTTTTATAAAAAAACTGTTTTTATAAAAAATTGTTAAGGGTGTGTTTTTATAAAAAAATTGTTAAAAGTGTGTTTTTATAAAAAAAAACATTTTTAACAATTTTTTTATAATAACACACTCTTAACAATTTTTTTATAAAAAAACACTCTTAACAATTTTTTATTAAAAACACACTATAACAACATACACATTATAACATACAAATATCACATTCAAACATAAAACCATAAAACTATAACAATTTTTTATAAAAACACACTCTTAACAATTTTTTATAAAAAAACTGTTTTTATAAAAAATTGTTAAGGGTGTGTTTTTATAAAAAAATTGTTAAGAGTGTGTTTTTATAAAAAAAAACACATTTTTAACAATTTTTTTATAATAACACACTCTTAACAAATATTTTATAAAAAACACTCTTAACAATTTTTTTATAAAAAACACACTATAACAACATACACATTATAACATACAAATATCACATTCAAACATAAAACCATACATATCATGTTAAACATAGAACATATTCAAACATAAGTTATAAACACTATAACAACCTACAAATCATATATCTTAACTTAAAATAACATACAAAAAATAACAAAAAACATAAGGAAAACATACCACAGAGGTAATACGAGACATCTTCACAAAATCGGAACGCGTATTCCACACGACAAAATTGAGAGAGTGGGAGAAAATTGAGAGAGTTTGATTAAAAATTGAGAGAGTTATTAAAAAAATGAGAGTGGCCGGTTTTTGGTCCCCCCCCCTTATATAGTGCGGCCGAAGAAAACATTTAGGGTTTGGTTCGTCAAAGTGATTTTAGGGTTAACCCTGTGCCGACACGTGGCACTTTTTCCCGCGATCGCGGGGGGTCAACGAGAGTCAAACGCGGGCAGGGACCAAAACTGCACACGCGGGCATTCTTGAGGGGGGAAAGCTGGACCGCGGGCATTCTTGAGGGACCAACGCGGGCAAAGTGGGCAAACTTTGGTGACACGTGGCCTGGGGCCCGCGATCGAGGGCTCCATCGCGGATTTTTGGGGTATTTTTGTAACATGGGAGAGATTTGTGGTATTTCAGTAAAACATGGTTTGACTTAGGGTATTTTAATTAATTATTACTAATTTTTTATAATTATATAATTATAAAAATAAAACATAAACATTGCGATTTAACATATAAATAGAACATAAAGTAATCTATATTACATTCGATTATTCTAAAATAACATTATCCGTAGTACAATTAACACGTAAAAGTTGCATGTACTTATGTATTCGCTCTGAATACGGGGTAGTCCATCCAGCAGCACACGGATAACTGTAATGGAAAAAATGTCCTACAATTTGCGGAAACGGGTATCCTTCTGCCATATCTAATTTCATAAAATTATTATTTTAAGATCAACTATGGAAGGGACATTTGACTAACATAAAGAAAAATATATTTTATAAAGTTATAATAAAATCAAAAGTTACAAATTTATAGAATAAAATAAAATCAAAAGTTACAAATTTTATAAATTTATAAACAAATTTATAAAATTTATAAAATCAAAACATATATATATATATATATATAAAGATAATATATATATATAAACAAAAAATTATATATCATTGTATTCGTTTCGTCAATATCTTCGAAATGAGGCCAATATTGAATATTTTTGGATTTAATCGTATTGGGCTCATTTCGAAGGTATTGACGAGACGAATACAATGATATAATTTATAAAAAGAAAAAAAAAATATATATATATATATATATATATATATATATATATAAAACAAAAAAGAATAACTATATATATTTCTATATTTCTAATATATATATACAAAAAAATAACAATATATATATATAAGTAATATATATATACATATAAAAGAAACAAAAAGAATAACAAAATATATATATATATATATATATTTCTATATTTCTAATATATATATATATAAAACAAATAAATAACAATATATATATATGTCAAATAATATATATATATATAATCTATATATATATATATATAATCTATATATATATATATATATATAAATGATTGGATCGGAAAATTATGCATTCAACACCCCACTTTTAGGATGCCATTAGCACTGCCCTAAACATACCATGGGACCATAGTCAAAAAAATCAATAAACCACAGGGACCAAATCCACAATTCACTCTAATTTTAATTAATGTATTAACTTGTTTGAAAATTAATTTTTATTAAAATTTCTATCCATAACTTATTTTAAATAAATGATAATTTATAGAATGTTTTTATTTAAATTACTAATTTGGTTACTAAAATAAAAATACATTAATATAAAAACATTACGAAAATACAAATATAAATAGATAAAAAGTTACAAATTTTTTTATTGTGTAGTATTGTGTAATATTTGCATTTTAATGAATGTTGCGTGTTTTCAATATATGCACGTGTTTTATTCGTTGTCGATTGCATTAAACTTACACAAAATATAGTAAAACAAAAAAAAAAGTTTAGTTATGTTCTATACTTTATAATTGACTTATTATTTATATTTTGATTTACTATAATAATATTTATATTATAATTAATTAATTATTTATATTATAAACAAATCATATTTATTAATTGTTGTGATATTATAGATTATTAAAATATGTAAATATAAATTATAAAGTAATTGGTGATGTGGCAGTAGGGATCATTTTTATTGTTATTGTAAAGCTGATGTAATGCTTTAGAAGTAGTTTGATCTTATTATCTTAATTTCATTGATATGTCTAGCTTGTAGAATTTAAAATGAAATTTCCTTTCATTTTTTATGGATAATTTATAAAAACAAATTACAAATACTTTAATTAACTTTATTAATTAATTATTATAAAAAAATAGTTTTAATATATTTAAAATATTATTATAACAAATTTTATGAAATATTAAATCTTATAAAATTTCTAAATTCAACGTTAAAACTAATCTCGAGATTTTTAATTGCATACTTTATTTTAAATCAAACACATAATTGAAATAGAATCCAATTTCAAACCAAAAGAACCTAACTAAATGAATGCCAATTTTTCATATACGTGCCACATGTAATTAAAAAAAAACTTAATAGATAATACGTGCATACACAACTTTTTTTTTGAACAAAACTAATACTAAATTAACTAATTTTTTATTTTTTATATATTTTTATCATCCTACTGAATTAATTTTAATAAGGTGTATAATAAAAACATTATAGTGATGGTTTTGTACATCCAAATTCAAAATAAAAAGCTACTTCAAGTAACGTAACATGTTAGATTTTTAATAAACTTCACGTTTTTTCTCCTTTTACAACCTATATTTTTTTAATTATTTTTTCAACATGTTATTTTAGGTTATTTTGTACCTGTCATCCAAGTTTATTGCTGGTTCTTTTACAAAATATAACTAATTTATAGCCAACAATTAGTTGACACGTCATGTAATTGCACCCCTGACAGGTACTTGTAGAAGACATAGAAAATGCTTGTATTCAATTTGGAACTTTCATATAACATGGGAAATATACATACCTTGTCATTTTGTGTTTGTGTGTTTTCAGAATGATACAAGATGGAGTAAATGACCAAAATGCCCTTGAGAAGTAATGCTAACAAAAGAAAAATGCATATTACCAGGTGTTGAAACCCATTGGTATACCCAGGTGCAAAAAGGATTCCAAGTGATCAATGCAAAATTACATCCCAGAGGCATTACATTCTTCTAGCAGCTTTAGAATGTTATGTTCAGGTGCACTGATCGATGGCAATATCGTTCGGTTGGTTCTTCTTTGAGATTTTGTTACCTGTGGCTCCGGTTCCGGTGACCGGCCCGCTCCTTCGTCCACCGCCGACAAGTCAGCCCGCCTTTGCACGCCTGCAGATACACGCTCTTTCCAAATTCGCCCATCCTTTTATGTCAAAAGACAAGAGTTAGTGATGCAGAATCTCATTTGTTGTGATAAGGGGCAAATATGTAATTTAACATAACTTTTTTTCAGAAAATATGTAACTACAGGATGGTGCTACCTATGTTGCATAAATGGTTTTTTTTTTCTCAAAAGCTTTTGCACACCAATGTGCTTATGAATTATGATTGTAGTTGTCGATTTTTGAATTAACTGACAAATGCTATACGAGTTTCATGGATTACGAAATATTTGTATAACATTTTATATAAAATGTAACCAAACGAAACACACCCAGTAAGGCCCACTCGAAAGCAGGATTTGGGGGTGGGATAAAGGCAGACCTGGCCTTTAACCAAAAAGTAGAGTAGTTGTTTCCATGAAGACCCCAACTTGTGAATAAGAACATCATATATGAATATATAACAACGAAATTAAGCAAATAAATGCAACATGAATCAGTGAAATTACAAACTAAAATTACATATTTACCCATTAGTAATCATCTCAAAAATATTGATAGCATAGATTTTGGTTCAAAGGATTCACATATTTTTTTACTAGTGAAGGCATTTATTTTGCAACGAAGGGGGGACTTTTTCAAATAGATATCAAACATGAAATATTGAATCTCAATAAAACGACGAATGTAATTTGAGTTGAAACTTACATTGAGAATCGAAGGTTCAGGCAATGGGCAATTAATGGGTTGATCATTGTCAAGAGGTTCAGTAGGGTGCTCAACGGGCTTAAACTCAACGGCTACCTCGATTCCATGATGAGTTGTAGTTGTGTCTCCAACACTTGTGGAGGATTCAGTAACTTCTGTATCCGGGGGTAACACTTCCCTCTCATCCTTAATGGCATTAAGTAGCCCAAGAAACAAGCATACGTTTAAATCAACATAAATCATAAGAGAAGAGCACACTAATAATCACATTGCAAGAAAAACAAGAAGTATCATGATAACTATCAACCTAAACCGCTTTAATCAACCTATGCTTACCATAAAACACTTTTATGGTATAAACCAAATTAACAAACCCGATATATCCCACCTGGAAGTAGGGTCTGAGGGTAACAAAGTTTTGCAACAACAATAGTGGTATGATGAAACTACTTCATGGAGAACCAATAGTTGACTTAAACATCTTAATAAATATAACTGGGACATAAAAAATCTAGAGTTATTTTGCACAATAACCTTCCACATTCCCACTAAACAAAAGCTACACCAAACCAAACGAGTCCCGTATATTCCATCCAGAGGTATGCAGAAGTGACCTCTATACTCACAAAGGGTATATCGTTCCGTGAGAACCCCCCGGTTTGTGAGAAGTGTCCTAAAAAATTAGAAAGGAGGACAAAAGTTTGTTCACCGTGTCCTTTTGAAAAGAGATTATTTTCATCACGTAGACCAACCTTAAACATTGAAACTAGAATGAATTAGTTTCCTAACTATTGTACTTGTAGTTCCGTTGCAAATTAACCATGATAATTGCTTGTAATGTTAATATTTGAGGCTAATTTTATAGACTTTTGTTAACGTCTTTAATTCTTTTTCTTGATTGTTTGAAGATGGAAAGATCTTTTAAAAGAAAAATATCAAGTGTTGCATCTGAATCTTATCGCGTAAAACCCTCAAGTGGAAATCCTCCAACAATCGATTTAAAAAGATATCCTTGGGATCCATCGGAAAGACCAAATTTTTTGGCTTATTTTATGACACCATACCAAAAAATTCCTGGATCCGCCTCTGAAACTACTCGTGTCAAATTAAAACCCTATTACCTCTTAGATCATTGTCAATCTTGCAAATGATTGTTTATAATATTCATTTATTTCATTTGAAATGTCCTTCTAGAAATTTCCATGAATCCAAACACTATATTAGTATTAGACTATTTATTTATAGCATCACACCTGCAATTCTCATTTAAACAAAATGCCCAAACCCCTCAGAAATCAGGAATGTTTGACAACCTAATTACATAAAATCAATAAACCTATCAAATGAAAGTCAATCGAGTCTTCAAATGAAGAATCCGATACTAGAGTTTGAAATCAAGCAAACCAAATAACTTCCATACGCGAAATTGAATAGCAGAAAAATAAAATCTAAGAAACTCAGATCAAGAAGCAAGCAAGCAACGCAATCAACCGAATAATAATTAAACTAAAGGAGGAAATGAATGGATTAAACAGAGATGAGATGTTTTTGCTTACAATTGTAGTTTGGGATCGACGATGACCGTTTCTGCTTGCGGAAAACCTTGAAAAAAGACCGACCATGTTGCTCAGCTTGTTTTGGTTTAATTTACAGACAAAAAGCTCGAAATCTGATCTGAGATTTTGTGAAAGTTGCCTGTGTCGAATGGGGAAGATGGATGGATAGAGAGAGCTCAAAATGAAATGGTAGCTTGGCTTGGTGGCTTTTGTTTGATTCTCTTTCTCGGATAAAAATAAATATATAAATAAATAATGCAATCTAGGACAATTTTCATCTACTATATTTATAATTACTTTTTTGGGTTCGATTCTCTCCTGTAAAGTGTACTATAAAGTATAAAGTGTTTGCATAATATTTGATGAAAAACAATTCTTTAATAATCATCTATACGTATGCTATATATATATATATATATATATATATATATATATATATAACTTTAAAACTCTTTTTAAATATACCTCGGTTAATTTTACAAAGTTTAGTTTTCATCTACAAATTCTCACCGTTTCTGGCTCTGATACCATTTTGATTACGCTGCAGGATCGTTTGAAATATATTTGTTCTTGAAAAATAATTTCTTTGTTCTTGATGAATATAAATAAAATCTATTATATTGCTTTCTATAAAGAAGTTTGTTAAATCGTCAGCAAGATTATTTGGAGAATTACTTGAAATAAACATTTTTAAATGATGATTATGATTAAAACTTTTTTGAATAAGACAACCGTTATTAAATATAGTAACACTAAGCATAATTTATTGAATTTAGATTATAATGAATATGTGGGTAAACATTGTGAGAAAATCTTTGTAAAATTGGATCATAATGATAATCTTGTTGGTAAATAACAAAAAATTGAAGTATGTGATTTAAAACAAAAAAATTTGTAACTTCATTAAGAATACTAATTGGATTATAACTTTGAATAAATAAATTTATATAATGCATACTATCAAAATTTTGCAAAATAAGGCAACCATTATTAAATACAATAACTCGAAGCATTATCAAAAGATACATTCTTTGATTAAATGATCAGTTGTACAGTTGTCTTCTCGACAAGCTTTGCAAACATCAGGAGATATGAAAATCTGGAAATCTGGAGATTTTGAACATCTAGAAGTAGAAAATCTAAGTGAACTTCTTCTAGACATAACATTCTGAATATAGAGAGAGTTTGTAAGAGTGGAGAAGAAAACTGATGCCTTCACAATTCTGCAAACGTCTTCTTATATAGGCTTGTGAGGCTCTTGAATAATTGGAGTGTTACCGGCATTTGTCTATCTTCCTTTTGAATAATTCAGAGTAACCGGCAACTGGCTGTTTTTTGCATTATTGTTATGCATTATTTGTGGTTGACAGTTTTTCTTGGTCTTTTGTGGTTGACAACTTTTCTTTGTTTTTGTCATTGGCATCTTCTTTGTCATGGGCTAGTTATTGGCCGACAAACCCTTTTGTCTTGTTAACACCTTTTGACTTTTGTGCCTGGCTTTTGTACATGTAATAATTTTTCTTTGAACAAATTTTTGATAAATACAAAGTCGAAAATACGAAGGAGTGTATTTTCTACATATGAATAATAACACGATTTGAACAATAAAGAAATTGTCTACAAAGACAATTCACCAAAACTCACACAAATTTAATCATAAGGATTGATGTCAGAATACGGGTCTTGAGAATCTTGAAATAGTTATGTTTCTAGAGACTTGTTTGAGCTACTTGGAGAGCCTTGTTTGATTTCTCTGATTAATTTTTTGATTTCTTCTTTGGAGTTAGCAGCGAAAAACTGTTTTATTACTTCATCTTCTTGAATTTCTTTGGGAGTCTCAGGTAGTGGGGCTGTGGTAGAGACTTCGTAATTTGTTGAATAGAATTCCAAGACTCCTTGGACTGTCATTCTTTGAGCTTGATTCGAAGGAAGATTGTCCCACCATTTGACTCGAACAACTCTTTGTAAAAGGCTTGGAGAACTTCCAACTTCAGGAGTAACACAAAAATTCCAGCAAATAATCCATGGAATTTTGAATAGGATGGAGAACTGAAGAAGATGTTTGAATTCAGGAATGTCTTGATAAAAGATTTCTTTGAACTTTTGGAAGCCTTTTAAGATGGGATTTGGAAGAGTTTCTGGAACATTTCCTAAGAATCTGAACCATCTTGCGAACCATCGTGGGTAGTGATGGCCAAAAACCGGGTTAGGGTCGGGTCGGGTCGGGCCGAGACAAAAACCGGGTTTAAACAGTAACGCCCAAAACCGGGCCATGGAAAAACCGGGTCGGGTCGGGCCGGGTTAACCCCGAAAATCCCTAACCCGTTTAATGTTAGGAAAAAACGGTTTTGTAAAAACCGGGCCGAGCCGGGCCCAAAACCGGTTCTGAGATCGGGTCGGCGTATTTTCGTATTTTAAAAAAAAAAATCTTTGTATAATAATTAATTACTAAACTTTAAAAAGTAAAAAATTAGATTGGATCACTAAAATACACTTTAAAAATACGTTTTATTTATAATATATATCACTAAAATACACTTTTACGTTTTATAATTTATATATAATTTTAAGTTACAAACTTACAATATATAAATTCTAATAACCCGAAGGTCCCGCTCCCGAACTCCCACCCCCACCACCCCATCCCCATGGATTGTAATTGTATGTGTTGTATGGAGCGTAGTATGGATTCTGATCTGGATTGTAGTCTTCAAGAGAATTGTACTTTTGCAGTCGTGCAATAGCCGTGCGATCATCAAGGCGGTCGGTGTCTGGTTCTTCTTCGTCATCGTCGTAATGTGAGACGTCACTGACACTAGTAGCATCAGAATTTTCGGTTACGGTTCCCGGCGTACTTAGTACTTCATCCGCTTCATTTTCGGCTAAGTTATCTTCCACACCGTCTAGATCATTCTCCAGGTTTGTTTGATGTTGAATTCGGTCTTCTCCATCCAAGTAATCCTTCAAACATATGCAGCACTCTACCGATTGCAGGGTTAATCTTGTCCGACGCTCCGATATGATCTTGCCACTAAGAGAAAAAGAAGACTCCGAAGCTACGGTACTAGCTTGGATTGTTAGTATATCAAGGGCAATAGTCGCCATAATTGGGAAACTCGGTTGTTTATTTTTCCACCATTCTAATAAATCTAGTGATTCAACATCTTCGACGATTGTGGAGGATGCCGTTATAAAATTAGTACGTATGTATTGATTGAATTCACCCAAATTATCCCCATCATATCTAGCTTTTTTAGTAGATTCCATGGCAACCGATTGCATTAAAGTTGACATTAAGTCGGATCGGTTTCGGCTACTAGAACCCGGTGAAAACATTTGAGTTGTAGGGGTTTGTTGGCTTCCTCCCCCATAATTAAGTCTATAAATCTCAAATAATTGATGAAAATCATTATTAAATTGGTTTATGCGGTTCCTTGAAAAAGAATTATTTGTAGACGAATCCAAACCAAACGAGAAACATATTGATTGTATTAAAACTTCGACACCCGTAACATTTAAATACGGGTTTAATGCCGCGGCACAAAGAAAAGTGAAGGGATCTCTTTAAAATATTTTATCAATTTTGCTTTCATTGGTGTTACAACGTCGTGAAAGTTGTAATCCTCTTCGTATTGAGCAATTTTACTTGCCAAAATATATATTTGATTTAAAAGTAAAGGGCTCGTTGGATAATAAATACCGGATAAGATAGTTGTTGCAGTTTTGAAATCGCCCAAAATATCGTGAAAGCTATAAATCATTTGCCAATCATCATCAGTTATCGTGTTTTCCGGGTAATGAACGTTATAAAATGCTTGAAGATATTGTTTTTGTCTTATTAAATTATCCATCATTTTCCAAGTCGAATTCCATCGAACCGGCATATCGTGTGCCGGTCCCAAAGCTTTAAAACCGACATCTTGGCAATATTGTCTATATGCGTTTTGCATTTTTTTACCTTTTGTGAAAATCCGGCGTAACATAAGCCTAAACTTAGTTAAAGGCTCATTAAGGCGACCTAAGCCGTCTTGAACGGCTAAGCTTATTATGTGTGCGCAACAACGTGTATGAAATAATTTTCCCTCTAAAATAGGGGATAAAACCAAACCTAATTTTTCTATGCATGCCGTATTATTACTAGCATTATCAAACGAAATACTAATAACTTTATTTTTTAAATTATAATATTGAAGACATCTCATAATTATAGAAAACTGACGGTCACCCGAATGTGGCGAACCAAAGTGCTCAAACGTGATTACACGTTTGCATAATTGCCACGATCCCGGCACAATCCAATGTGCCGTTATACATATATAAGATTGTGGCAATCCGAATGGTGCGCTCCATATATCACAAGTTAAAGAAACTTTGTTGGGTAAGTTTAAAAATATTTCTCGCGTATTTTTTTAGCCGTATTCCAAAGTTTTAAAGCATGACGCCGAGGAGTTTGACGACTTACCGAACCCTTGTAGTGTGGTTGGAACCCTTGTTTGATCATGTTCGTAATGTGACGATTGTCGAAATGTCCGAACGGCAACCCCACTTGAATGACACATTTCATTTGCAATTGTCGGGCGATATCCTCATTATACGAGCATACTTGACCGGAATTGTCAAGTATGGGTTGACTTGGATCGTCACCCAATTCCAACCTCTTGCATCTCTCCTCGAAGTGGCGCTTTAACGTGGTATATGAGGCGGCTTGAAGGAAATCTCCACACCGTTTGCATTGCGCTTTTTTTGTACCGTCGGAAAACATCACCAAGTTGAAATGCTCCCAAACCGGTGCTTTTCGTCCATGCTCGGCAACAACGGTGTAATTTTGTTCGGCCATTTTTTTGAGAGTAGAGACTAGAGAACTAGAGATTTTATAGTAGAATTTGCGAGAAACGAATATAGCGAGAGCCGAGAAATGAGAATTGTATGCGTTTTTTGCGTTTTGTAAGTTGGTGATATGATCCATAACACCCCCTAGTATTTATATGGGTTGGAGGGTGAAAAAACACCAAAAAACGGCCAAAATAGGTCCAAACGGCTATATAACCGTTATATAACCGCTATTTTTTTGAAAACATCGGTTTCGGGCCGGGTCGGGCCAAAAACCGGGCCGTGAACCGGTTTCGGGTCGGGCCGGAGAAAAAGCCAAAAACCCAAAAACCCAAACCGGTCCTAGCTATCGGGCTGGGCCCGGTTTTTGACCGGGTCGGGTTCGGGTTGGCCGATCGGGTCGGGTCGGGTCTAAATGGCCATCACTAATCGTGGGTATGAGCATTCAAAAATTTTGTCGAAAAAGATAAACCATGAATGAGAATAGTTTTTGAGGTATAAAGGTTATACCAAGCATCTTGATAATCGTAATAATTATAACAAGGATATTTTGGATAGTTTGAGAGGGTTTTTTCTGCGTAAGGACGGGCTTTCCATTCTTGGGTAGAGAGTATATGAAGGATATGAACTTTGCTAAATGCTATGATGGATCTATCAGAAGGATTAGAATTATGAGTAACTTTGATAGAACCTGTATCTTCTAAGATTGCTTGATAATACTCTCTTGGTTTTAAACTGCTTCCTATGAACATGGAGTTTTTGGGGAAAAGGAAATATGTGAGAGAATTAAATCCTTGATTGTGAATCCGTAATTCGTGTTCTTTAAGGATCTTGATAGTTTGTTGATTAGGGTTTGGGGAGTGTTAAAAGATGTGATTAAACTCAGTAATCTTGACATTTAGTATTTAAAGAGTTTTAACTTGAGGTGTTTTGTAGTTTCAGGGTATTATATGTAGAAAACAAATAAAGAGGGACTGAAATGATAAATTGTGTGAGAAGGAAGAGTTAAAACACTGTTGATGGACTGCGCCTCACTTTATACAGAAATGGAAGGATAGCGGAGTCCGAGTTCTGGAAGTGCAAGGGTCTGAAGTGTAAAGTTGAAGATTGGACTATTTAATGTGCAATTTCCTTCTCTTTCATTCATTCAGACGATTTCTGCTCTCTCTCTATTTTCTCTCAAATATCTTTACTAGAGATAATCTTAGGGTTAGAACTTATTCATTTGTAAAGTTCTTTTGTATTGTAAAATGCAATTCTTATTCAATATATTAGTGTTATGATTTTGTACATGGTATCAGAGCATCCCAAGGCTCGATCCATCTTCTGTTCTTCGTCTTAAGTCTGAATCTCTTTTCTTGTTTGGCTGTTAATCTGGTGAATCGATTGTGTGCATCTGATTTCCTTTACCAGAGTTACTTCTGTAACCATGACGGTTCTGTGAGCCACAACCTCGTTCGTCCAGGCTGCTTGTGTCGAACTTCTTAATCTTTGTGATAAGTTGTTTGTTTTTCGAATCTGTTGTTTTTTTACAAGTTTCAAAAGGTTTTTTAACATTCTTTTCGAAAAATCTGAGTTTATATTTCAACTCCAGATTTTTTGTTCTTTTGCAAAATATTCAGATCTGCTGTTTGTTACAACTCCAGATCTACTTTCAAAACATTCAGATCTGCTGTTTGTTACAACTCCAGATTTCTTTTCAAAACCACCTCTAAAGGATTGCTTAGATCTTTGTAGATCTTAATCTGTTCTTGTGATGGTGCTTCTCGATATTGTTCATATATTGTTCATAGCTATGGTTTTCATCTACTGATTCTGTGTTGCACATATCTTCATAGATCTGCGCATCTCTTTGTAAATCTGTTCTTATTTTTGTAAATCTGTTCTTTGTAAATCTGCTCTGCATGTTATATACAGTTTCTGATATATTGTTATTGTTGTGAATATACTAAGATCTGTTAATTTTGATTGTGTCTCTAGATCTGAATCTCTTCTTTGTAGTTTTGGTTCTGATCTAGGGTTACTGTTGTACTTGGTAAGACCAGATATGTCCTCGTGATCTGAAACATTTTTAGTTTGTGGATCCGTTGATCCTTAACAGATCACTTGGATTTATCATAGATCTGTGGCGTTTACCTATTCATCTTCTTCTGTTGTGTCTCTAGATCTGAATCTCTTCTTTGTAGATTTGGTTCTGATCCAGGGTTACTGCTGTATTTGGTAAGACCAGATCTGTCCTCGTGATCTGAAACATTTTTAGTTTGTGGATCCGTTGATCCTTAACAGATCACTTGGATTTATCGTAGATATGTGGCGTTTACCTATTCATCTTCTTCTGTTGTGTTTTCTTTGGTAAAATCTGTGCAAGAGTTCATAATATTTTTCTTTCATTATACTTATAACTCTTTGTTTCCTCTGTTCAGGTGAGATCTGTGGCCTCTCTCAGGCCCCGCTTCTGTTCTTATCTGAAATATTACCTGTTGTGACTGTTCTATCCTTATTGTACCTTTGCTTCCGCTATTTCTCTTCTCTGTCTCTTCTTCTGTAAACACACTTCGAGAGCTTTGAGGTGTAGCTTGACCTAGCACCCCGAGTGTTTTAGGAATCCTGTTTTTTCACCTCAGATCTCTTTGAGTGTTGTTGTGCTTCTGTGTTTTTTTTCTTTTGGCATCATGTCTGATGAAGAAGATGCTTTGGTAAACACTGGGGTATCTCAGATCACCAAACTTGACTTTGGTGATCCTTTATACCTACATCCCAGCGATACCACTGGGGCTTCTTTGCTTCACCTAAGTTAAATGGGACTGACAATTACAAGGTTTGGTCCTGTGCAATGATCCTCGCTCTTGAAACAAAAAAAATAAACTCATATTTATAGATGGATCCTGCACTAGACCTACCACTGATCCTGTCCTGGCTAAACAATGGGACAAATGTAACTCAGTGGTTTTATCTTGGCTCTTAAGTTCTGTTACTGAAGAGATATACCTTGGCCAAGTTTTCTCTAAAATTGCTTCTCATGTCTGGCTTGAACTCAAGGAAACCTATGATAAGGTAGATGGTTCCGTTATGTTTAATCTACATAAGAAAATTAACTCTCTAACTCAAAACGGATCATCTGTCTTAGATTACTATCATAGGTTAAACTCTCTATGGAAACAGTTTGACGCCTTAGTCAAACTCCCTGCCTGCACCTGTAATGCTTCCCATGATTTTACTAAACACAACAAGCTTTTAAAACTTATGCAATTTCTAATGGTCTTGACGATGTTTACCAGCCCGTAAGGAGCACCATTCTCATGACTGACCCTCTTCCTTCTGTAAAAACAACTTTTTCTATTATATCAAGGGAAGAATCTCATAGAGGAACCTCTAGCTCCTCTTCTAATAAAACACAATCATCTGCCTTTTTTGGTAAAGCTTCTGAAAAAAACGAAAACCTATAAGACCTCCAAATCCAAATCTTTTATGTAAACATTGTGGCATGATTGGTCATACCATAGAAAGGTGTTACAAGCTAATAGGTTTTCCCCCAAAAGATTTTCAAAGAAAACCAAATGTAAATGGAAATTTTAGACCATCTTCCAACAATGTTGACACATCCAATACTCACAACACTATCAATGCTAGTCAATCTTCTAGCACTCCCAACACGAGCCCTTCTCTAACTCAAGAGCAAGTCTCTAAACTGCTTACTCTTCTTAGCTCCAGCTCCTCAAATGTGGCTTCCGCCAATATGGCAGGTATGTCTCTTTCTTCTTCAGCTGTACCAAACTGGATTTTAGATTTGGGGGCTACTCAACACATGACCTCATCTCTCAGTAGTCTGAGTAATGTGGTTGATGTGTCGGATTTGAATCTCATTGTTAATCATCCCAATGGATCTAAAGCAAAAATAAATAAAATTGGAGATATGAAACTTACTGATGAACTGGGCTTGTTTGATGTATTAGTTGTACCTGAGTTTAATGTGGATCTATTATCTGTTCACAAGTTAGCTAGATATAATAAGGTGTTTATTGGGTTTGATGAACACAAGTGTTACATTCAGGACTGTCAACGAATGAGGTTGATGGGGACTGGTAATGAGGCTGGTGGTCTATATTTCTTTAATTTGACTTGTAAAGGTAAGTCTTCTGATTATAATACTACCATTAGCTGTCATGTTTCGTTTCAGCTGTGGCATAGTAGATAAGGACACCCCGCTGACCCTGTCCTGAATGTCTTGAAAGAAAGATTAAATATAAAATTGGACTCTTCTTCTCGTTGTGAAATCTGTCATAAAGCTAAACAGACTCGAAAAAGGTTTGACTTAAGTGATCATAAGTCAAAGGAAATAGGAGAATTGATACATTTAGATGTCTGGGGTCCTTATAAAATCTCTAGCAAGGATGGTTTTAAATAGTTTCTAACTATTGTTGATGATTTTTCAAGATCTGTTTGGGTGTATCTTTTAAAGGGAAAGGATGAGGTTTATGATAACATTGTTAATTTTTCTAACCTCATTCAAACCCAGTTTAGCAAAAACATTAAAACAGTTAGGAGTGATAATGGAACTGGGTTTTTAAATCAAAAGGTTTCAACGTTTTTTAATTCTCGTGGGATTATACATCAAACCTCCTGCACTTACACTCCACAACAGAATGGTGTGGTGGAGCGTAAACACAAGCATTTACTAAACGTTGCTAGGGCTTTAATGTTTCAGGCTGGGGTTCCATTGTTCATGTGGTCTGAATGTATTCTTACTGCCACTTATTTGATAAATAGAACTCCATCCTCCGTCTTAAATGGTAAGAGTCCTTATGAAGTTGTCTATGGGTTTCCTCCTGTTCTCACCCATTCAAGAAACTTTGGGTGTTTGTGCTTTGTAGTTAAACAGAACAATTTTGATAAGTTCAGCTCTAGAACTGAAAAGTGTGTTATGCTTGGATATTCAAACTCCAAGAAAGGTTATAGACTGTATAGTCTTGATACCAAACAATTTTTGGTTTCTAGAGATGTAACGTTTTATGAAACTGTTTTTCCGTTTAAGATGAGTGAAAATGTGGAAGCTTATGTTGAAAATCTGAATACTTTGAATTTCTTTGATAATGTTACTAGTTCTACTGATGATCTTTCTGAAAATCTGCCCAATGAGGAATTTAGGGCTCGGTCTACAACTCAAGTTAATTGTCCTGATTCCTCTGGTAGTATAGGTAATGTTGACAATCAATTAACTGGTGTTGACACTACCTTGTCTGCTAGGAATCAAGGAAATCTAGAACCTGATATTGAGCATGATACTCATGATGTTGTAGACTCCCCTCCTGAGGGTCATGATACGCATAATCTGAGTACTGATTCTTCTTCTTCTTCTCAATCAATAAGACAGTCTAGTAGAGTTCCTCAGTTTCCTCGGAAATTTGATGATTTTGTAGTAGAAGGCAAAGTAAAATATGGTATTGAAAGAGTAGTTAATTACTCTCATCTTACAAAAGAATTTTTTTGTTTTGTGTCAAATCTAAATAAGTCTATTGAACCAAGTAGTTTTTCGGAAGCTTGCAAAGATCCTAATTGGGTAATTGCAATGAATAATGAAATGGAGGCTCTTAATAGGAATGGTACTTGGGTTATAACCGACCATCCACCACGAAGAAAACCTATTGGTTGTAAATGGATATTTAAGATTAAATACAAGTCTACTGGGGAAATAGAGCGATATAAGGCTAGATTAGTAGCCAAAGGCTATAGTAAGAGAGAAGGTATTGACTATGAAGAAACCTTCTCTCCCGTTGTTAAAATGGTAACGGTTAGGTGTGTTATAGCTTTGTCTGTTCAGTTTAATTGGCCTTT
Organism: Saussurea involucrata; assembly: GCA_033807775.1. Lineage (NCBI taxonomy): Eukaryota > Viridiplantae > Streptophyta > Magnoliopsida > Asterales > Asteraceae > Saussurea > Saussurea involucrata. The sequence continues at coordinate 70,307,603 of CM066321.1, read as the reverse complement.
GCATCAACTTGACGTAAACAATGCGTTTCTGTATGGTGACTTGACGGAAGAAGTTTACATGACTCTTCCCGAAGGATATTTTTCTAATGATGGTAATCATGTTTGCAAACTTGTGAAATCTCTGTATGGTCTAAAACAGGCTCCTCGTCAGTGGTACGAGAAGCTGTCTAATTGCTTGTTTGAATTTGGTTTTAATCAAAACAATAGTGATTATTCTTTGTTCACTCTTAAATCTAGAAACACTTTTATTGTTCTTCTTGTGTACGTAGATAACATTGTTGTAACTGGAAATAATAATAGTGAGATCCATAGAGTGAAAAAACATTTGCAAACGAATTTTATGATCAAAGATCTTGGAAATTTACAATTCTTCTTAGGAATTAAAATTTTAAAATCTAAAGATGGTTTATGTATGAGCCAAAGAAAGTATCGTTTGGAACTATTGAATGATTTTGGGTATTTAGGTTGTAAGCCTATCAATACTCCAATGGATATGAATTTAATAGTAACTGAGTCGACTAGTTCCTCTTCTGATCCTTTATTAGTTGATATGTCTGGTTTTCAACGATTAATTGGGCGACTCATTTATTTGTTGGCCACTAGACCGGACATTGTTTTTGCAGTGCATTGCCTTAGTCAATTCATGCATGTGTCTCAGCGTTCTCATCTGAATTTGGCTCTTAGAGTTCTGCGATATCTGAAAAGGTCACCAGGTAAAGGTATTATATTTTCTGTTTCGGATTGTTTTAAACTGTCAGCATATGTGGACGCAGATTGGGGTAAGTGTTTATCCACACGTAGATCTGTAACTGTGTATTGTTTGTTTCTAGGAAATTGTCTTATTTCTTGGAAAAGTAAAAAGCAAACTGTTGTGTCTCGGTCTGCAGCCGAGTCTGAATATCGAGCCATGGCGTCTGCCACTTGTGAAATACTTTGGGTTCTAGAAATTCCGTCTAGTCTTAATATCACAAATTTACTTCCTGTAAATATTTTGTGTGATAATAAGTCTGCAATTCAGATTGCAAACAATCCAGTTTTCCATGAGAAAACAAAACATATAGAAATTGATGTTCACCAAGTGAGAAATAAAGTGACTAGTGGTGTTCTGAAAACTGTTAAAATTGAGTCTTTAGAAAATGCAGCTGATATATTTACAAAGTCTCTTTCTCTACATCAACATGATTATTTGTGCAAAAAGTTAAAAATGGTAGACTTGTTCAAATGTCAAGATTAAGGGAGGGTGTTAAAAGATGTGATTAAACTCAGTAATCTTGACATTTATTATTTAAAGAGTTTTAACTTGAGGTGTTTGTAGTTTCAGGGTATTATATGTAGAAAACAAATAAAGAGGGACTGAAATGATAAATTGTGTGAGAACGAAGAGTTAAAACACTGTTGATGGACTGCGCCTCACTTTATACAGAAATGGAAGGGTAGCGGAGTCCGAGTTCTGGAAGTGCAAGGGTCTGAAGTGTAAAGTTGAAGATTGGACTATTTAATGTGCAATTTCCTTCTCTTTCATTCATTCAGACGATTTCTGCTCTCTCTCTCTCTCTCTATTTTCTCTCAAATATCTTTACTAGAGATAATCTTAGGGTTAGAACTTATTCATTTGTAAAGTTCTTTTGTATTGTAAAATGCAATTCTTATTCAATATATTAGTGTTATGATTTTGTACAGGGAGTATGAGCATCCCAAGGCTCGATCCATCTTCTGTTCTTCGTCTTAAGTCTGAATCGCTTTTCTTGTTTGGCTGTTAATCTGGTGAAAGTAGATCTGGAGTTGTAACAAACAGCAGATCTGAATATTTTGCAAAAGAACAAAAAATATGGAGTTGAAATATAAACTCGGATTTTTCGAAAAGAAAGTTAAAAAAACCTTTTGAAACTTGTAAAAAAACAACAGATTCGAAAAACAAACAACTTATCACAAAGATTAAGAAGTTCGACACAAGCAGCCTGGACGAACGAGGTTGTGGCTCACAGAACCGTCATGGTTATAGAAGTAACTCTGGTAAAGGAATCAGATGCACACAATCGATTCACCAGATTAACAACCAAACAAGAAAAGCGATTCAGACTTAAGACGAAGAAACAGAAGATGGATCGAGCCTTGGGATGCTCTGATACCATGTACAAAATCATAACACTAATAGATTGAATAAGAATTGCATTTTACAATACAAAAGAACTTTACAAATGAATAAGTTCTAACCCTAAGATTATCTCTAGTAAAGATATTTGAGAGAAAATAGAGAGAGAGCAGAAATCGTCTGAATGAATGAAAGAGAAGGAAATTGCACATTAAATAGTCCAATCTTCAACTTTACACTTCAGACCCTTGCACTTCCAGAACTCGGACTCCGCTACCCTTCCATTTCTGTATAAAGTGAGGCGCAGTCCATCAACAGTGTTTTAACTCTTCCTTCTCACACAATTTATCATTTCAGTCCCTCTTTATTTGTTTTCTACATATGATACCCTGAAACTACAAAACACCTCAAGTTAAAACTCTTTAAATAATAAATGTCAAGATTACTGAGTTCAAGAAGATGAAGATGAAGTAATAAAGCAGTTTTTCACTGCTAACTCCAAAGAAGAAATCAAAAAATTAATCAGAGAAATCAAACAAGGCTCTCCAAGTAGCTCAAACAAGTCTCAAGAAACAGAACTATTTCAAGATTCTCAAGACCCGTATTCTGACATCAATCCTTATGATTAAATTTGTGTGAGTTTTGGTGAATTGTCTTTGTAGACAATTTCTTTATTGTTCAAATCGTGTTATTATTCATATGTAGAAAATACACTCCTTCGTATTTTCGACTTTGTATTTATCAAAAATTTGTTCAAAGAAAAATTATTACAGGTACAAAAGTCAAAAGGTGTTAACAAGACAAAAGGGTTTGTCGGCCAATAACTAGCCCATGACAAAGAAGATGTCAATGACAAAAACAAAGAAAAGTTGTCAACCACAAAAGACCAAGAAAAGCTGTCAACCACAAATAATGCATAACAATAATGCAAAAAACAGCCAGTTGCCGGTTACTCTGAATTATTCAAAAGGAAGATAGACAAATGCCGGTAACACTCCAATTATTCAAGAGCCTCACAAGCCTATATAAGAAGACATTTGCAGAATTGTGAAGACATCAGTTTTCTTCTCCACTCTTACAAACTCTCTCTATATTCAGAATGTTATGTCTAGAAGAAGTTCACTTAGATTTTCTACTTCTAGATGTTCAAAATCTCTAGATTTCCAGATTTTCATATCTCCTGATGTTTGCAAAGCTTGTCGAGAAGACAACTGTACAACTGGTCATTTAATCAAAGAAGGTATCTTTTGATAATGCTTCGAGTTATTGTATTTGATAATGGTTGCCTTATTTTACAACATTTTGATAGTATGCATTATATAAATTTATTTATTCAAAGTTATAATCCAACTAGTATTCTTAATGAAGTTACAAACTTTTTTGTTTTAAATCACATACTTCAATTTTTTGTTATTTACCAACAAGATTATCATTATGATCCAATTTTACAAAGATTTTCTCACAATCTTTACCCACATATTCATTATAATCTAAATTCAATAAATTATGCTTAGTGTTACTATATTTAATTGTAACGACCCCATTTACACAATAGAGCAAGCATAACATTAAGTCATAACATTTACAATTCTGGGTCCCAATATATCATTACATTCATTTAAAACTAAGGTTGGCGGAAACAACCTATACACAACTGAGAATAATCTAACTACTACAAATGGCACTTGCACTGCCTCTAGCTGCATTTGTACTCAATCTTGCTCTTGCTCACTAACCTGAGCCTTCTACTACTTGTTTACCTGAAAATGGTTTAGTTTTGAAAGCGAGGGTTAGACCAAAAGGTCTAGTGAATTCCCTCCGAAAACAACATGTATAAACAATGTGAAATCGTTTCATTGAAAAACATCGTAAATCATCACATAAGGTACTGCACTGTGTAATGGATCACATAACCATCCGCGATCGGGGCCCAATCAGACTCCCCTTTCACCCTTAAAGGTATCGGGGCCCAAGCAGACTCCCCTCTACCCGCCTAGGAGGGAAACAAATTCCAACCCGTAGGCTCTTCATACATATCCAAGGGATCATCAAAACCCGAGGATCTATCTGTGATCCCATAGTGCTTACCGACATCACGTAGCATGCACATACGTTTCATAAAAACATGTCAGTGAAAACATTCATAAGTCATGTTTTTCATTTCCTCATGCCAAACATTTCTTCTTATAAAAACATATACGTTCGTGAAAATCATGCAAAGTAGTTCATAACATTTCATGCTCGATAAACCATATTCAGTTAAAACATTTATCACTTTGCGTCGAAAAAGGGTTTAAGGAACTCACCTTAGCCTTAGCACCTCGACACACGCTTCGGGACACACTTTAGTTCAAACCAAACACCTGAATTTAACATCATAAGAGTGGTGTTAAACCAGCTACTTAACCTCCCAAAACATCCTTAACAAAACCCCCAAAACAACCCTCCGAACGACGCCTCGATCCTAGACCCGAACGAACAACGAAACGGACAAAGGAGGAAAAAGGGACAGATTCTGGCGCCAATGGTGGCGCCAGTCCATCGGCGCCGTAATCGGCGCGGACCCCTGGTCCTGATTTCCTGCACGAATTTCTCCCCCAAAACTCAAGGGTTTCTCATTCCCCAAATTCTCCAAATCGGTTCTAAGCTTCCCAACTCAACATTTTAGATATAATAAACATTAAGAACCACAAACCAACATTTAAAACAACATCTAATCCATTAAATCCATCTAATGATTCACCACATTTATCCTCAAAAACTCAAAAACTCTATCCATGGAAAAATGGAGATTACCAAGAAATCAAGATGAAGCATCTTACTGATTGATCAAAACTCTTAGGGAATCAATCCCAACATTATTTGCCTTCTACCTTATGGATTAAAAATCAAGTATCAAATGATTATCCAATCCACACACCATATGATAACCTAGCCATACATAGAGAGGAAGAAGAAGAAGAAGAAGAATGAGAGATTATACGTTGAAGATGAGAACTCAAATCTTTGATGCCATCCTTCTTCCACACACCAAAACAGAGTTTTTGGCTCTCTAACCTCCTTCTCCTCCCTTCTTCTCTCGATCCAGATGAACAAAACCCAAAGAAATGAAGAATTTAGGGCTACATCTTATTTAAACTCTCTCATTTCACCCTTGATGACTAAAGTTCCAATCTCCTCACTTTGGTCACCAAACTTTTAACATTAACTCGAAAATTGGGTTGTTACAACACTCCCCCCTTAACAGAATTCCGTCCCCGGAATTCCTCATTGGGAAAAGATGTGGGTATCCTGTCCACAGCAATACTGACACATACCCAACGTAAAGCCGCTCTTGACATAATCAACCAACCCAAATTTGCAACGTGGAACATTGGGTGCATTCCCTTCAGTTCTTACAGTACCCTAACTTGTAGGCTATTGCTCCTACTCAATCTGTCTTGACAACAGAAAAATAACTAAGGCTTCACACGCGTCTATATTTCCTTTAAGGAGGAACTTGGCTACATTCCCCGTCACAACATGAGATTCTTTTACCAAGAAACAAGCACTCACTAGGCAACTTGGCACAGGGCCAACCCTGAGTTTCTTTCATCTTATACAAGCAATTCTAGATTTACTTCTCCCAACTAATAATCGTCTGCGCAGATACTTTACCCTTCCTCGGACTACCTCGACCACTACCTCGCCCACAGCTCGTCACTCATCTCCCGCATCCTCACCGCCTCATCATTCCATACTCATACGTAACTAAGGGTAGGAACCTCCAAACCCGTCGTTGAAGGGTTCACCTACTCAAATTAACTTATCCTGAAACACATCGATCCCTCACCGAATGCCACATTCGTTTAGTCATAGAAACATAACTCCGGTTATCCTCACCCAGGTGGGAGGGGTAACCAGGGTCACACCATGCTATTCTCACTAGCTTACACTGCATGACCAAATCGTGTAAACATTTCTCACAAGGTCACTAACTTAACTCATTCAGCTGTCCTATCCACTCCTTTCCTGCACAAATCATACCCGATTTCCTTCCTCAATACTCTTTCCAACGGTTCGCACACCCATTAGTGACAAACTACATAACGTTGCACCTTTCGGCATTAATGACAAATTTACTTACTTAATCCGACATGCTATCTTCACCTCCCCACGTTCGCGCGGAGCACTGCCCATCAAACATTACTTGCCCTCTCTTTTGACCTTTCTACATGCTGACATTACTTTCTCCTTACTTTCATAACTAAACAGTTGCACCAAGATCCTAACTTAAGACATTCAACCAAGTCGTCTTGAAACGACACCAGTGTCCGACGTCACTACACATTCTTAAATCTCCCATATTTACTTTCTCAGACAATTCTTCCACACAAAGCAACATCTTACATTCCTTAAGGATTTCACATCTATTCCACTACATTCTGATTAACACCCCTCCTCTCCTTTAAACTTCCAATGATCTCAAAATATGCTTACTTAGCGACTCTTACAATTAAAAAAAACACTTGGTTTCTCCTTTGGGTAACGACCCACCACCACTCCGTCAGTCTATTTCGAACATGATCACACCACAACGTCAACTTACACCTACGTGCCCCAACAATCTGGTTAACAAATCGTACATCTCATACAAAACCTCCAAAAAGGCTTCTATCTGATGCTTTCTTTCTCTCTAACATCACATCACTATGACACTAGCTGGTACTTTTAACTTGGCAATTAATGTCATTACATATCTGTACATTCCTCACTCATCACATCATACTGCAAACAAAATCTCTCATGGCCATTCTTACACAATTCGTACTCGTCTTCACATTTTCTCGCATACACAATCGAGTCTATCTCGCTACTTTTTCCTTCCTCACTCTAGTTGAACTATAACTCTCTAGTCCCCAATTAGCTCAAATGTAATCGTTCTTGCTCGCTCTTTACGATCCGAGCCTTTACATAAGCTGTACACAGTCCCTCACTGGACGATAAAATCTACACACTCGCTTTGCTCGTGTTACATACCTCATCATTCTACAACCCTCCATACTTCGTAAATAGGACGCTTAATCAAAACAATAACTTCTCACCCTCTTAGCACCCCTACAAGGTGTTCTATCAACTTTCAACCTTCTGGTTCAAGTCTTCGGCCTCGGTCCTCTTACGCAACTGTTGACTTCTACGTCAACTGGTAACCTGTAACTACTTTCTTAACTCATTCTTTAACAAGGGTTCCTTACGGAACCCAATACTTTCAACATATTATAATCAACTTCATGATCTGTCTCCCTCTTTTCGAAACCTACACACGTAACATCAACATTACAAGCTCACCTCGAAACTCATATTCCTACGCCATAGGCATTTCATTCTTCCTCTCCACACTACTCATAACGAGTTGCAAAAACCATTACTTTGAAGGCTTCAAGCCCTTCCTCCGGACACAACTGTCCCTTGACCACCGTACTTCCAGTTATCGGACAAGGGTACAAATCCTCAAACAACCGATACTAAAATCCACTTCCGACTCTACCACTGTTCACCTTTCCTCTTGAACACAAATACTAAGGCTACAACATTCTATCCTGATTTGACTGACACTTCATCACTCTTGAAGTTCTTCCTTAGCTTAACATACAACATCCTACGACCTAGTGAGTTTATAGCCTTCATGCATGACAACGCAATAGATAAATCGTTTCGTACATTTTATCATTTTAAACTAAGCAACACTTGGAAACATCTTGGGTGCACCTGACCCCATTACTCTTATAACTTCAATGCCCTGCACAACGATTAGTGAATCGCTTGCATGCATCTTCCGCGAATCCTTAATCTTACTCACTCCGAACGATGTTACTATGACAGTAATTAACTGCATGAAAATCTTATCATACGACACAATTCTGAAAGAAAAATGCCGACACCAAGTAAACCGGTCGGTTCTCACACTTATTTGTATGATATCGATGGATCAAAAAGCATTTTGGTTATGAAAGAATTGTAGGTAACCATTTTCTTGACCTCTTGCAACAAATTTGACTTGTCATTAAAAGAGTGGGATATTTTGCAATTCGTTAAGCTCAAGGTTTCAATGTGTAAGGTGAATGAAATCACCCTTTTCTTTAAACATACACGTACACATTCTGAATCATTTTCGATCAAAAGTTATATTTATCCATTTGACTTATATCATGAAAATTTCATGTTACATAAAAGGACACCATGCATGAGACTCTACTTGCTTTTGAAGGCTACTCACTCTAACAAGGTCGACCGCTTTACTCATGCAGCTTACCCTTGACACCTTACCTACGACCAATGGTTGCCCTCTCGGTCATGCAACACTTTACTGAACACGTTTTCCATATCTCACTTACTAAACCCTTTCATACTATTTCGTTTTAATCAACTATCTCACTTGCCACTTCTACATAGTTTCATTTCACTCTAAACATCTTATTTCATTTATCCTACCATTGAATAGTTCGATAAAAATCCAGAGCTCTATTGATACTTCCAAGATTTCGACACTGTCTTTCCTTATCATCCTGACTGATCTATTCCAAGATTTCTAGAACGGGGACTCTCTCTTGCACCAGGAGCCCTACTCGAACTCAAACATTCATCCTCCCCGAATCCACGAAGAGCTACCTCTAGACGATTCATAACATTCTATACAACATTCCTTCCCTACGATGCATACATTCATCACATCAAAAGTGACTTCTCGTGAAACTTTCCCATCAAGGGGCCTTAGTCTATCCCCCAGGGATCTTGTTGACATTCTAACGTACTGGAATACGACATAACCACTAGGTAGGTTAATAAGGTAGGTTAAGCACATACATGTACCTGTAAGTTTGCAATTACACTGGCCAGGTGAAATCTCAAACTTACCTTACATGACAGTCCTCAGTACCCTATTAGTCCTATCTCTACAACAATGTCCTCCTAACGCATTTCCTGTATCTACATTAGTGCCCTCTTAACGCATTTCCTGATTCTCAGTTGTGATTTCTACTCCCAAGTTTAAGTTTAGGCACGTCCGGTCACCTAAATCCCTTAAACTAAGGCTCTGATACCATTTGTAACGACCCCATTTACACAATAGAGCAAGCATAACATTAAGTCATAACATTTACAATTCTGGGTCCCAATATATCATTACATTCATTTAAAACTAAGGTTGGCGGAAACAACCTATACACAACTGAGAATAATCTAACTACTACAAATGGCACTTGCACTGCCTCTAGCTGCATCTGTACTCAATCTTGCTCTTGCTCACTAACCTGAGCCTTCTACTACTTGCTTACCTGAAAATGGTTTAGTTTTGAAAGCGAGGGTTAGACCAAAAGGTCTAGTGAATTCCCTCCGAAAACAACATGTATAAACAATGTGAAATCGTTTCATTGAAAAACATAATAAATCATCACATAAGGTACTGCACTGTGTAATGGATCACATAACCATCCGCGATCGGGGCCCAAGCAGACTCCCCTTTCGCCCTTAAAGGTATCGGGGCCCAAGCAGACTCCCCTCTACCCGCCTAGGAGGGAAACAAATTCCAACCCGTAGGCTCTTCATACATATCCAAGGGATCATCAAAACCCGAGGATCTATCTCTGATCCCACAGTGCAGACCGACATCACGTAGCATGCACATACGTTTCATAAAAACATGTCAGTGAAAACATTCATAAGTCATGTTTTTCATTTCCTCATGCCAAACATTTCTTCTTATAAAAACATATACGTTCGTGAAAATCATGCAAAGTAGTTCATAACATTTCATGCTCGATAAACCATATTCAGTTAAAACATTTATCACTTTTCGTAGAAAAAGGGTTTAGGGAACTCACCTTAGCCTTAGCACCTCGACACACGCTTCGGGACACACTTTAGTTCAAACCGAACACCTGAATTTAACATCATAAGAGTGGTGTTAAACCAGCTAAGTACCTCCCAAAACATCCTTAACAAAACCCCCAAAACAACCCTCCGAACGACGCCTCGATCCTAGACCCGAACGAACAACGAAACGAACAAAGGAGGAAAAAGGGACAGATTCTGGCGCCAATGGTGGCGCCAGTCCATCGGCGCGGACCCCTGGTCCTGATTTCCTGCACGAATTTCTCCCCCAAAACTCAAGGGTTTCTCATTCCCCAAATTCTCCAAATCGGTTCTAAGCTTCCCAACTCAACATTTTAGATATAATAAATATTAAGAACCATAAACCAACTTTTAAAACAACATCTAATCCATTAAATCCATCTAATGATTCACCACATTTATCCTCAAAAACTCAAAAACTCTATCCATGGAAAATGGAGATTACCAAGAAATCAAGATGAAGCATCTTACTGATTGATCAAAACTCATAGGGAATCAATCCCAACATTATTTGCCTTCTACCTTATGGATTAAAACTCAAGTATCAAATGATTATCCAATCCACACACCATATGATAACCTAGCCATACATAGAGAGGAAGAAGAAGAAGAAGAATGAGAGATTATACCTTGAAGATGATAACTCAAATCTTTGATGCCATCCTTCTTCCACACACCAAAACAGAGTTTTTGGCTCTCTAACTCCCTTCTCCTCCCTTCTTCTCTCGATCCAGATGAACAAAACCCAAAGAAATGAAGAATTTAGGGCTATATCTTATTTAAACTCTCTCATTTCACCCTTGATCACTAAAGTTCCAATATCCTCACTTTGGCCACCAAACTTTTAACATTAACTAGAAAATTGGGTTGTTACATTAATAACGGTTGTCTTATTCAAAAAAGTTTTAATCATAATCATCATTTAAAAATGTTTATTTCAAGTAATTCTCCAAATAATCTTGCTGACGATTTAACAAACTTCTTTATAGAAAGCAATATAATAGATTTTATTTATATTCATCCAGAACAAAGAAATTATTTTTCAAGAACAAATATATTTCAAACGATCCTGCAGAAAGGAGTGCGTATGATGGCTCCTCAGTTTATGAATGCAACATTGATGGACTATCCGAACACCAAATTCTTAATATAATTCAAGAAATGAATATGGCTTCAAATGCCTATCTTACTAAAGGCAATACTGAAAAACAAATTGCAGGCATGCTTATATCAGGTTTCACAGGTATTTTAAGAAACTGGTGGGATTATTACATAGCAGATCATAAACATATTGTCCTTAATGCAAAGAAAACTGTTATCAAAACTGAAAACAATCAACAAGTACAAACTAAAGAAGAAGATATAATCGCTACTCTTCTCTTTAGTATTGTAAAACACTTTATAGGAGATCCATCTCTATTTCAAGAAAAGAGTTCAGAAATACTCTTAAACCTCACTTGTAGAAAACTACAAGATTATAGATGGTATAAAGATATGTTTTTATCAAAAGTAATGATTAGACCAGACTGTAGCGAAGCCTTTTGGAAAGAAAGGTTCATTGCAGGCTTACCAAAACATTTTGCAGAAAGAATAAAGAAGTTCATGGAAACAAGAAGATTTTCTTACCAAGTTGATAATGTTGAGATCAGACTTTTGAGGACAACAATAGAAACAATCGACACAAGGCTGAACTTCCGGAAGACTCTAAGACGCTTGGAAATTTTGATTGGCAAGAATCGCCAACACGGAAGATTCGAGCGCCCTTGATTACAAAGGGGGAGATTGTTAATGTTACTTTTATTTTGTAATCAAGGCTAATTATGTAATGCTTGTGTAATAAGTGTAGGTTTGACTTTGTCTAGTCAAGGGGTATATAAACCCTTGTGTTAAGCTTTTGTATCTAACAGTTCATAATTGAGAGTAATACATGACGTACTTCTCTCTCTAGATTTCTATCTCTATTCTTGTGTGATCTTGGAATAACAATTGGTATCAGAGCACGTTATTGAAGATCTAGTGAAGAATTTACACAAATCCATCTATCAAATTTGTGAATTTGAAGAAAAATTGATCGATTTTCTTGATTTTTTTCAAGAAAGTCTCTTTTTCTTGATTTTCTACAAATTTGTGTGAATTTGATCTTGTTCTTGGGCTCGTTGAATTCGTTTTTGATAGAGGAACAAATCTTATTCAAGGATCGAGAGCTAATTTCAAAGATTTGGAGTTCAATTTGAAGATTTTTCAGATTTTGTTCGGTTCGTTCGTATCAGTCTGATCAGTTTTTCAGATTTTGATTCAGTGATTTTCAGCGAAATTGGTTCTCATCATCGTGTTAGAAACTGATTTTCTAACATTTCTGCAAAGTTTGGTTGATTAATTCGAAGATTTGATGAAGATTTGAAGATTTTTAGAGAAATCCACCATATTTGAAGAACTTGAAGAACACAAATGGGTTATGGATTTTTAGTGTGTTTTTGTGTTTGATTTTGATTGCAAAGTGTTTATCCATCATTCTAAACAAGATTTGCATCATCAATTTTGCACAAATACATCAAGAATTGATCAATTTGAGGATTTTTTAAAATTTGGTGTTCTTGAGAAAAAGTTTACTGTGATATTTTTTGGATTGTGATTTTGCAAAATTTTGATATTTTGATTCGTTTTTGTGCAAAATCCTTTCTAAAAACATGTTTTAGACATGATTCAATCATTTGTTTCAAGTTTTGATGTCTAAATCTCATTTTTGAAAATTTTGAGTTCTTGGTGTTTTATTGAGTTGTTCTTGTGAAAAGTCATTCAAATCTGAGTTTTTGATCCATTTTTGTTGTTGAGATGTTGTTAAAATTTGTTTGTAGTTGATTTTGATCCAAAATTTAACATTTGTTTACAAGTGTTTTGTGATTCTAGTTTGCAACATACAACAATTCTTCAAAGTCAATCGCATGGAAGAAGAAAGTCAATCATAGCTGCTTCCTCAAAATTCAATTTGCGCCACCAACTGGACCAACATTGCGCCACCAACTGAAGCTGAAATGTGCCACCTACTGATTTTTTTTTGAGCTACATGAGTGTATGCTTAAGCTATGTGTGTGTGAGCTTAGAAGTCAACAATTACGGCATAAAATTAGTTTGTTCACCTACTAACTAGCTTGGTTCACCAACTTGCTTGCTTGATTCAACAATTTGATCATCTGAATTGCGCCTTCATTTGCGCCATCCATTGAAGCAACTTTGCGCCACCAACATGGTTGCTTAATTAGTTTAAGCTACTTTCTTGCTTGCTTAATTAGTTTAAGCTACTTGCTTGCTTGCTTAATTAGCATCTGATTTGATTTTGCTACATACTTTGCGCTAGCATCAGTGAAGAATTTTAGAGTTCGATTTTTTTTCTAAGTTCAGATTGCGCCACTTCCTTTGGCGCATTTCCCACTTTGCGCCACCTTTTTTGGCGCATTTCAAGATTTGCGCTACCCTCTTTAGCGCGTTTCTTACTTAGAATTTTTTTTCGAGTTTTACTAATTGTTAATTGTTTGAATTTTTCAGATTAAATTTTCAATCATGAATCTACCTCCGGTGCTGATCAAAGACTCCGTTTTTGAACAATGGACTGTTGCGTTCATCGACTTTATTTCAAGTAGAGAAAATGGTGAAAATATGATAAAATCTTTCTCCGAAGGTCCAATGAGCAGAAACAAAATGGAGAATGATTTTACAGAAGAAGAGATTAAAAGAATGAAAGCCGACAAGGAAGCTTCATCCAACTTGATCTTCGCAATTACCAAACTTCCGCACCACATCTACAAACGCGTTGAATGTTTCAAACATAACCCAATGCAGATGTAGAACGAGTTATCAAAGCAAATGCTTGGGTCTGAAGTTGTTTTTAAGAGAAACAAAGAAGAAAAGAAAGTCGAGAAAAGGGACAAGGAACAGAATATGTCAGAAGCTGAAAATAAAGATCTTAAGGAAAAGGTCATTGAGCTTACAAAGAAGTTGTCTGACATGGAAAAGCTGCTTAAAGTAGAAACAGAGGATTTCAGAAAAGAAAGAGCTAATCGGTTAAATGAGAAAAATTGCTGTGAAAAGCAAATTTTTTCTCTTTCTAAGAAAGTTTCTGAACTTGAAAAGACTTCAATTTCTGAGAAGAAAGAAAATGAAGAAAAGAAAGCTCTTGAACTCAGATGCAGAAAACTTTCCAAACAAAATTCAGATTTTGAGAAAGTTTTATTTCTTGAAAAAGAAAAATTGGAGAAAGAAAGGGTTGAGAATGAAAATAAGAGCAAAGACTTTGAAGCGAAGAATGTGAAATTGTCAAAGAAGATATCTGAGCTTCAAAAGGAATTGGATATAGAAAGACATGAACTAGAAAAGAGGAAGAAAGCTGACTTTCAGGCGAGAAGCTTCAAAGATGAATTTTCTGTTGAAAGGAATAGGGGTGAGCAACACCGGGTACCCGCCCTTTTTTCATGGAACCGGAACCGGAACCGGAACCGGCGGTTCCTTGAAAGAAAGAACCGGAACCGAAACCGCTCCCGTCGGTTCTCTTTTTTTTGGAACCGGTCCCGGAACCGCTGGGAACCGGTTCCGGTTCCGGGTACCCGCTGGCAATTTTTTTTAACACTTTTTACAATAAAACATAATTTTAAAACACTTGCAAAGTAGAAAAAAACAACTTAAACTTAAAGTACCAACGTAGTTTTCAATTTTTCATACAACAAACGATTAAAACTAAAAAACTAATCCGGTAAAAATAATTATTACATAACCAAATTAGAAAATAATTATTACATAACCAACTTAAACTTAAGTCTTGATACGACATCAACAAAAGTACAAAACGAATACAACGCTTCATGTCTTCACGGCACTTCACGACTTCATGGAACTTCACGTCAAGTCGTCAACACCTAACAAATAAAACACTTGGATCAAAGTCAAAACAAATAAAATACCTAACTAAACCAATACCATGCCATTTTATAAATTGTTACTACAATAAATATAAATTAGAAAATTACCTCAAAAAGAAATTAGTTGATGTTAACAAATGTCTCATCAAGATCAATACGACCAATTTCTGAAATTAACAAATAAAAAACGCAAATTAGAATGTTACATATGAAATTAACAAATATAAATATATATGAAAAAAGACAATAAATAAGTAAATTACCTTCCTCGTATTTTTGCACATCCTCCAAATATTGTTCCATGTCCAAACATATTGATGATCCTCTCAACCAATCTTGAGCACATATCAAAGCTTCCACCGTCTTTGGACCCAAACTACTCCGAAACTCATCTACCACCCGACCGGATGTACTAAAAGCAGACTCACTAGCAACAGTAGAAACCGGAATGGCTAGAATGTCCTTTGCCATTGATCCCAATACCTTATATGTAGTACACTTTTCACTCCACCACCTCAAAATTTCAAACTTCTCAACATCCATTTTTTCAGGCGGAGCCTCAAGATATTCTTCCAACTCAGATTTCTCAATAGCATCCCCAACATCATTTTCATAAAACTCATCATAGATTTTTCTCATCTGTTTATTCTTCACCGTCCCAACAAAATTTTGGTCACCATCATCATTCACAAAGAAAATAGAAGAATCATCCTTTGATGATGAAGAAACATTAGCATAATGGTCATATAATTTTTTCAAAACATCATATACTTGACCATATATATCACTAACTTTATCGGAGTCCGAAGGAAAGATTTTTCTTAATGAAAACTTCACAAACCTCATCTTATAACGTGGATCAAGAGCCACTGCAACTAAAACCATCACATTTGTTCTACCAAAACCTCCATAATATTTGTCAAACTTTTTTCTCATTTCATCACCCATACGCATAATACTAGGTTCATCATCCTCTCTCCACTCTAACAAAGAAGCAAGGACACCCAAGATCTCATGAAAATGCATATTAGCTGTAACATATAAAGTGCCGGAAATCCTTTTTGTGGCCTCGTAAAATTGTTTCAAACAAAGTGATAACGCTTTGGCATTTTCCCAATCTTGTTGGGATGGAAATCCATCTTTGAGTTCTTTTACAAAATCAGGATCTTCTTGTTTCATTCTTTTAAAAGCTTTCTCAAATTTAAGAGCCAAGTCTAACATAATGTAAGTGGAGTTCCACCGTGTTGGCACATCTAAACAAACAGAACCCTTACATGGAATTTTAGACTTTAAAGCACACTCATCAAACAACTTAGCTCTTGCCGGAGAGCTCCTCACATATCTAACCGCACCTCGAATACTATTGATGGAATCCTTAACCATATTCAAGCCATCTTTAACAATCAAGTTTAAAATATGAGCAGCACATCTCATATGAAAAAACTCACCTCCCAAAACAAGTTTTTCACTAAGATTATCTTTCAAATGCGCAACGGAAACATCATTAGAACTTGCATTATCTACAGTAAGACAAGACAACTTATCTTCTATACCCCATTGAAGAACACATGATTCCACAACTTTTCCAATTTCCTTCCCTTTATGACTATCCATTAACTTGAAACTCAAAATCCTTTTATGCAATCTCCAGTTATCATCAATAAAGTGTGCAGTCAAACAAAGATAATTATAATTTTGCACAGAAGTCCAACAATCAGTTGTGAGAGCAATTCTAGAGTTCAAACTTTTGAAAGTATTTCTTAGTATCTCCCTTTCACTAAGAAATAGTTTACTACAATCTCTAGCAACCGTGAATCGTGATGGAATACAAAATTGTGGCATGTCGGCACTACAAAAACCTCTAAATCCATCACGTTCGACGATAGAAAATGGTTGCTCATCAAGAATAACCATTTTAGCTAAAGCAAGTCTAATAGAATTTTGATCAATCTCTAGTAGACAATATGCTGAGATATTGTTATCCATGGTTTTTTTATTCTGTTTCAATGGAAAGCTAACAAACCTTGGTAAATCCAAAAGAATGCGTCCAGAAAACCAAGAGAAAGGGATAAGGAAGATTGCACATGTAATAATATAAAAACTTTTCCCCACTTATTTGATCACATGAGAAAGGGATGGAAGATTGCACATGTCTTAGAATTCAATAAACAAAATATCAAGATTTCAAGATTTTCTTTCTTTCTTTTTACATTTTCAGTAAACAAAATATCAAGATTTTCAATCCCAAGATTTTCTTTCTTTCTTTTTACATTTTCAGTAAACAAAATATCAAGATTTCAGTAAACAAAATCTCGGAAATAAATTGGAACTATGGTAAACAAAATATCAAGATTTCTAACACGACTTACAAATCTCGAGGCGGCTGTGTGCGAGCGGACGGCAGCTGGCGGACGGTGACGGTGGCCGGCGGCTGGCGGACGGGCACTGAGGTGTGTGTGTGTTCACAAGAGATGAAGAGAATACATCAATATTCAATACAATGTAAATATGTAATGATGTATGCGGCGGCTGTTGGTGTGAAGTGAGTCTCACACTATGTGAGAAACCTAAACCCTAAAAAGAAATTTTATTAGTTTATTAACTTTTTTATTTAGTTTAAATAAATATTTATATGTAAATACTTAATATGTACCGGATACCCAGCGGTTCCGGTTCTGGGTACCCAGCGGTTCCGGGTACCCGGTCCCGGAACCGGTCCCGGCGGGTACCCAGCGGGTAGCGGTTCTAAAAAAATGAGAACCGGAACCGGACCCAGTCACATCGGTTCCGTTATTTTAGGAACTGGAACCGGAACCAGTCACATCGGTTCCGGTTCCGGAACCGGCAGTTCCGGAGCGGTTTCGGTTCCAAAGGCGGGTACCCAGTTCCGCTGCTCACCCCTAGAAAGGAAGATATTTTAGCAAGAAATACGTAAGCTCACAAAGAATTTGGCCGTGTTATCGACTGATATTATGAAAGAGAAGAGGGTTAATTGTGACATTCAGAAGAAGCTTGATTTGGTGACCAAGGAACGAAATGACTTATCTTACAAAGTCAAGTCACTTAACAAATCCAAAAACTATTCAGAATGTCCGATTCGTCCTTCTAATCTATTTTATGATCATTTAGTGGATAATTCTTCCAAATTTCAATCTGCTGATCTTCCTACATATAAGAAAGTCAACATGCAATGGAGAGTTAAAGGTACGTTTCCTGAAAAAGATATACCAAAATCGTCTGTTCCCAACAAGAACACTAACCTGAAAGGTAAATCTTTTGCTAAACCTGGTTCATTATATTCCGCAAATCATTTAATCAGGTTAGCACAAAAGAATTTTTGTTGTTCTTATTGTGGAACTAATGATGTTATTAAAAATGATAATGCTCAATATTGGTACGGTACTTATCATTTTCCTTCTTATAGAGCTCCGCTTAACAAGCAAGGACCCAAGACACGTTGGGTATCAAAATCTACTTAATCTGTTTTTGCAGATTTAGAAGCAAAGCGTTGAACTCTTGGAAGAAGATTACTTGTGCCATTAAGGGGGAGTAAAGAGAATTGGTTTCTAAACACATCAGTTTAGAACCCGGATTTAACAGTTAATGGCTTCTGAACAATTTAGTTCAGGACCCGTACTTCAAAGACTAAGACTTCTAAACAAATCAGTTTAGAACTCATACTTATCAGGTGATATCCTTAACTGTCACATCTTTCAATTCAAGGAACAAGTGGTGAAAGGTAACATTGCATTATGTTTCATTTCTACTGCTTTGAAAATTTGAATCTCAACAAATTTAATTCAATGAGATAAAAAATTTCAACTTTCATTCAATGAATCAAATGTGTGCTAAAAGATGATTTTACAAGTATTGTTGTATTATCTGTGTTTTATTTGCTTCAACTTTCGCTTCTGAAATAAATCGAAAGGTCAGCAAAACATGAATGAAATTCTTGATATATGCGCAAAACTGTGTAAATCTAGACTTATATAGAATACGATGCTCACAAAGCCTATTTTTCAGAATGATGAATGGAAATGAAAATATGAGGGAAGCACAAAGTTTTATAACCAAGTGATTGAGATGCAATAAAAAAAATCATTAGGTTTGAAAGTTTGTGCCTGTGGCCTATCTGGTTTGGGAGATTAAGTCCCAAGGGGTACTCGATACCTAGCCCCTAAGATCAACTGGTCTGGGATTGACTGACCCAAATCCTGCTATAGAACCAGATAGAAAGCCATGTCCTACTGGTACAGATGAGATTAGGATATATCGATGTAGCATTTCTGGTTTGGGAGATTAAGTTCCAAGGGGTGCTCGTCACCTAGCCCCTAAGGCCAACTGGTCTGGGATTGGCTGACCCAAATCCTGCTATAGAACCACATAAAAAGTTACGTTTACGGTGTATCTTAGTCTTAATAAACCTTTTGATAAAAAGATGCCAATGTGCACAAAATAAAAGATGCCAATGAGCACACATCTCGTATATCTTGGGGAAATAACAATGTCGCGATAAACTTTTAAATTTGTGGAAATTCTGATTTCAGTCATATAGTGTGAGTAAGAGCAAAGTATTCTTATAGGTTTCAGAAGTACATTTGATTGTTGCAAATCATATTTCGCATGCTAGCACACCAAATAGATTTAATGAAGGGGTTGAAACTGAACATTTTTAACTTGATATGCAATGATGTCTTGTATTTGAATCCAAACACATGCATTTGGTTTCATTTGATTGAAAAAGTTGGATTTCTTTTGTAAAGTTTTCAAATGATCAAATGGTAGTAGTTATAAAATGTAGTTCAATGAATTTTATTTTCTTTGAATAAATTTTTCAACTACTGTGCCTAAATGAAATATATGCATATTTTCAGGGGGAGAAATCAAATTGCTCCAGAATTCTTAGTTTGAGGGGGAGCAAGATTGTTCATTAAGGAGGAGATTGTTCGTGATACTCCGAGACACGACTGAAATTGAGAATAGTTTTCGATGATCATGATGCTCACTTTCATCAAAAAAAGGGGAGAAATGTTTAATTCAATTTCATGTCAAAGAGCTTTCAAGGCAAATATTCAGTTTCATGACAGGGGGAGAAATGTTTAAAGAAGATTCTGTCTCAAGATAGAAAAAGGGGGAGAATTCTTCTTCAAGAGTTTTAGAAAAATCGATTGATCATCCTGTGATCTCTTTTTCTTAAACTTGTGCTATATTGTGAATATCATTACTGAAGCAAGAATTTCTCAAATCAAAGAAAGAAAAAAAGGGGAGAACTCTTCAAGAGTTTAGGAAAAATCGATTGATCATCTTGTGATCTCTTTTTCTTAAATTTGTGTTTATCAGTACCAAAGTGCCTTGTGTGAAGAAACAAATTCTCCAAATCGAAGAAAGAAAATCTCCGCCAGTTCCCCGTCTGAAGATTTTGTGACAAGTTGACTTTGACAAGCGAAAAACTGTTGTTCTCAAAATGTTTAAATCTTGAATCCAAGGGGTAGATTGTTAAGGCTAAAATATGTCTTCAAGTTTTAATGATAAAGTCAAAGTCAAAGTCAATGTATTATGTGTTTGTGAAAGTCAAACTTAGCTTAATGTCTTGTTTAGATCTTAGGTATAAATAGCTTTGTTTAGACCTTTCTTGTAAGCTTTGGTTCATAACTATCATCTTATAATACAGAGCATAGATAATATGATATCTACTTTCTCTCTCTAGAATATTGTGTGAATTCTTAGTTGATTGATCATTTTGGGACACACATTTTGTAGTATTTTGGAATGAAATGGGAATTTGGTGGCCAAAGTGTGAAGCATAGAACTTAGATGCCAAGGGGGGTGAATTGAGGAAGTTAAAATGAGATGAAAACCCTATGTTCTTCATTTTATTTTGTTTCATACGTTTGAGAGAAGAGGAGAGCCCTAATTGGAGGTGTGAAGGGAAGAGTTGCAGCAAATGATAGAGTCATCATCTCCAAGGTATGATATCTCATTCTTCTTCCTCTTCTCTATGTTTGGCTAGTCTAGCAATTAGTTTGGGGATTTGATAATCCATGTGTTGGTTGAGTTTTAATCCATAAGAAAGAAGGCAAACGATTTTGGGATTGATTCCCTATGAGTTTGATCAAATCAGTAAGAAACTTCTTCATGTTTGCTTGGTAATCTCCATTTTTCTATGGATTGAGTTTTTGAGTTTTGGGGTTTTAAATCATGAATCAATGGTTGGGTTTTGGATGGTTTTGGTTAGATTAAATAATGTTTTGATGTTTGGTAATTGTGGGGAAAGGTTTAGGACATCCCTTATTTCATTTTGGAGGCTTATAATCGATTTGGGATGAGTTGGGGTTGAGAAAGGGTGAAACTTCGTACTGAAATTGTTGTGCATAAGTGAGAGGGACGAACAGGAAGTTGCGCGGTTTGTCCCGCGGTTTGCAAACCGCGGGACAAGTGGCGTAAGTCCCTGTTTTGTGCACCTCCTTCGGTTCGCTTCGTGTTTTGGGTATAGAATCGAGGCATCGTTTGGGGGTTTGTCTTAGGGGCTTAGTAGGGATGTTTTGGGATGTAATTAGATGGTTTAACACCACTCTTATGATGTTAATTCAGGTGATCGGTTTGAACTAAAGTGTGTCCCGAAGTGTGTGTCGAGGTGCTAAGGCTAAGGTGAGTTCCCTTACCTTCTTGGTGTGAATGAAATATTTTGCGAAAGGTTTACATAACTGATTATGGTTACGAGCATGTTGACATGATTAAACTTTTTGAAAGGTTTTATTGTACATGACATGGAAATGTTTACAAATGCATGCAAGTTATTTATACGTTCATTTATACGTAAATGTTGATTGCATGTTTGTGATGATGATGCTATGTGTGGAGTCGGGTTGCACAGTGGTTGGACATGGATAGTTGAGAAGATTCGGTGGACAAGTTAGTTCGTGTGCCTCGAATCCGTTTTGAGCGCACACGGATACGACATTGACCGAGTGCCGAGGGGATCTACTGTGGAAGCCCCGAATGCCGGACCTGGCTTTGTAAGGTGATGAAAGTTGCGACCACTATGCTATCCCCATTATGTGGAGTCGAGCATTTAAACTGAATTTCCCATTATTTTATAACTATTAAATGTTTAAACTACTGTTTATGTGGAACTGTTTTAAAGAGGGAATCCACTAGACCTCATGGTCTAACCCTCGCTTTTCAAAAACTAAAACCATTTTCAGGTAAGAGTCGTACTTGGGTTTCACCTTGTGACGATGGAGAGACGTGGGGACGTAGAAGAGGCATAGCTTGTTAGAGGCTTGTTGCTTATCGTTGGGCTTCCTGTAGTATCTCAGTTGTGAAGGTGTTATCCGCTGCGAACTTAGAATAGAGTTAACGTTAATTGTATGCTTTGGGACCGTTTTTGGTTGTAATGTTGTCAATTATATTTTATTTAAATTTAGTTTGTTACAGAATAAGAGAAAAATTAAGAGATGAATATAATAATCAAATTCCTTACGCGGAATTAACTTATGGACAAATATCTGGTTATATTAATAAAGAAGGATTATCTATCTGTTCAGATTTAAAACTTAAAGCCAAGATAAAGAAAGACATAATTAATAATAAAGAAGAACTTGGTAATTTCTGTCAACAGTATGGTTTTGAAAACATAACTGCTCCTACATCGTCCAAATCTAAAAGATATTCAAAGAAATACTCTAGCAAAAGGTTTAAGACAAAATATGATAAAACTAACAAATATGATAAAACTAATAATTATCATAAGAAAAAACCATATAAAAAATTCAACAAAAAACCTCATAAGCAAACTGAATCAAGAGATATAATTATTTGTTATAAATGTGGTAAAACTAGTCACATGGCAAAAGATTGTTATGTTAAGAAAAAGATTAACGAATTACAAATCTCTGATCAACTAAAAACTCAAATTAGCAAATTAATTCTCAATGATGATTATTCAAACTCAGAGTATGAATCTAGCATTTCAGATTATGATAATAATGACTTAAATGTTTTAGAAGAATGTTCAACTACTAGCTCAGACTCTGAAACATGTGAATGTTTAGGAAACTGTATTTGTAATAAAATTAATGTTATAACAAAAGAAGACAGAGAGATTCTCGAGCTACTAGATAAAATTCCAGATCAAACTATTAAAGATGAAGCTACAAAAAAGTTTCTCAATTATAATCCTAAAATAGAAACAAGTACTTCAAAGACTACTGAGTCATTCAATCTTCAAGAAGTTTTTAACAGATTTTCTAAAACAACCAAACCAATATCTACTCAAGAACTTCAAGCAGAATTAACTCTTGTTAAATCAGAAATAAGAATCATCAAAGAGCGCCTTTCAAAAATAGAAAAGGATAAAAATAATATTCAACATGAAATCCCTAAAGTCACAATCATTGCAGATGAAGAATCAAATATTAATAAAATTAAAATCCCTAAAAATATTTCATATCAAAGATGGCATACAAGTATTAATCTTTGTATAGAAAATGAATTTAAAATAATTGTCATTGCCCTTATTGATAGTGGCGCTGATATGAATTGTATCCAAGAAGGGATCATTCCTACAATTTATTATGAAAAAACTTCAAATCGTTTATCATCAGCTAGTGGATCAAAACTTGACATTTCTTATAAAGTTTCTAATGTTCATATTTGTAAAGATGATTATTGGTATAAAACATCTTTAATCCTTGTCAAAAACTTAACCTCAACTTTAATTTTAGGTTCACCTTTTATTTATCAACTGTACCCAATTACTGTAAATGAAGAAGGTATTTGTACAAAAAATTTAAATAAAGAAATAATATTTAAATTTACACCCAATTATTCATTCAGAACTAAATACCTTAAACACCAAAGTTAATCAAGCGAAATATTTAATCAATGAAATTAGCCATAAAAGAATTCTTGATAATCCACAAGATCCAAATATTCAAAATAGAATTAAAAAGACAAAAGAAAGGTTTGAAAATAATGTTTGTTCTACTCTTCTTAATGCTTTTTGGAAAAGAAAACAACATAGTGTTAAATTACCCTATATAAAAGATTTTGATGAAAAAAATATTTCTTCAAAATCGAAAGTTATTCACATGTCAAACGAATTGCAAAATCACTGTAGGAAAGAAATTCAAGATTTACTAAACAAAAAACTCATAAGACCATCAAAACCACCTTGGTCTTGTTCAACTTTTTATGTCATGAACGCAGCTGAATTAGAAAGAGGTTCTCCAAAACTTGTTATTAATTACAAACCTTTAAACAAAGTTTTAGAATGGATTCGATACCCAATACCAAATAAAAGAGATTTATTAAAAAGACTCTACGAGGCAAAAATATTTTCAAAATTCGATATGAAGTCAAGATTTTGGCAAATACAAATTCATGAACAAGACAAATACAAAACAGGTTTTAATGTTCCTTTTGGTCATTATGAATGGAACGTCATGCCCTTTGGTCTTAAAAACGCTCCTTCTGAATTTCAAAATATCATGAATGATATCATTATCCCTATAAGCAATTTTGCGATCGTCTATATTGATGACGTTTTAATCTTTTCAAAATCCCTAGAACAACATTTCAAACATTTGAACATATTTTATGATCTAGTACACAACAACGGATTAGTCATTTCTTCTACAAAAATGAGTTTATTTCAAACTAACATTAGATTCATAGGACATGATATTGTTCAAGGAACTATTAAACCAATACAAAGAAGTTTAGAATTTTCTAATAAATTTCCAGATGAAATAAAAGAAAAAACTCAACTTCAAAGATTTTTAGGATGTTTAAATTATGTTCACGACTTTTTTAAAGATTTAGGTGTTATATGCAAACCCTTATATCAAAGATTAAAAAATAATCCACCACCATGGACTCAAGAACATACAAATGTTATCAAACACATTAAAGAAAAGGTTAAATATTTGCCTTGTCTTAGTATACCACAACCTAATGCCAGTATCATCGTTGAAACTGATGCTAGTGATTTAGGATTTGGAGGAATATTAAAACAAAAAATTAACAAAGATTCTAATGAATAATTAGTAAGATTCTTTTCAGGTGCATGGAATGATACTCAAAAAAATTATTCAATTGTTAAAAAAGAAATTCTAAGCATAGTTTTGTGTATCAAATTTTTTGAAGATGATTTATATATGAAACCTTTTTTATTACGTATAGACTGTCAATCTGCAAAACCTATTTTTGAAAATGATATCAAAAATGTTATTTCAAAACAGATTTTTGCAAGATGGCAAGCATTATTAAGTAATTTTGACTTCCAAATAGAATTTATAAAAGGCAAAAATATTTCTCTCCCAGATTTTTTATCGAGAGAATTTTTACAGGGGAAATGAATCAAAGAGAAGATAAAAAAATGCAAAATTCTGAGAAAAATTGCAGTTTTCTCCCTTCAAAGCAAACATTTCTCCTACTCCCTCATCATCTATTTTCCCTACACAAAATAGATTTGCTCCAATTACTCCTATCAAATCTCTCAGCTTTCCTACTCTTCTCTAGTCCAAAAACCAGTTATAATTATAACCCTCTCAAACTATCCAAAATATCCTTGTTATAATTATTACGATTATCAAGATGTTTGGTATAACCTTTTTTACCTCAAAAACTATACTCATTCATGGTTTATCTTTTTTGACAAAAATTTTGAATGCTCATACCCACGATGGTTCGCAAGATGGTTCAGATTCTTAGGAAATATTCTAGAAACTCTTCCAAATCCCATCTTAAAAGGCTTCCAAAAGTTCAAAGAAATCTTTTATCAAGACATTCCTGAATTCGAACATCTTCTTCAGTTCTCCATCCTATTCAAAATTCCATGGATTATTTGCTGGAATTTTTGTGTTACTCCTGAAGTTGGAAGTTCTCCAAGCCTTTTACAAAGAGTTGTTCGAGTCAAATGGTGGGACAATCTTCCTTCGAATCAAGCTCAAAGAATGACAGTCCAAGGAGTCTTGGAATTCTATTCAACAAATTACGAAGTCTCTACCACGGCCCCACTACCTGAGACTCCCAAAGAAATTCAAGAAGATGAAGATGAAGTAATAAAGCAGTTTTTCGCTGCTAACTCCAAAGAAGAAATCAAAAAACTAATCAGAGAAATCAAACAAGGCTCTCCAAGTAGCTCAAACAAGTCTCAAGAAACATAACTATTTCAAGATTCTCAAGACCCGTATTCTGACATCAATCTTTATGATTAAATTTGTGTGAGTTTTGGTGAATTGTCTTTGTAGACAATTTCTTTATTGTTCAAATCGTGTTGTTATTCATATGTAGAAAATACACTCCTTCGTATTTTCGACTTTGTATTTATCAAAAATTTGTTCAAAAAAAATTATTATAGGTACAAAAGTCAGGCACAAAAGTCAAAAGGTGTTAACAAGACAAAAGGGTTTGTCGGCCAATAACTAGCCCATGACAAAGAAGATGCCAATGACAAAAACAAAGAAAAGTTGTCAACCACAAAAGACCAAGAAAAGCTGTCAACCACAAATAATGCATAACAATAATGCAAAAAACAGCCAGTTGCCGGTTATTCTGAATTATTCAAAAGGAAGATAGACAAATGCCGATAACACTCCAATTATTCAAGAGCCTCACAAGCCTATATAAGAAGACGTTTGCAGAATTATGAAGGCATTAGTTTTCTTCTCCACTCTTACAAACTCTCTCTATATTCAGAATGTTATGTCTAGAAGAAGTTCACTTAGATTTTCTACTTCTAGATGTTCAAAATCTCTAGATTTCCAAATTTTCATATCTCCTGATGTTTGCAAAGCTTGTCGAGAAGACAACTGTACAACTGATCATTTAATCAAAGAAGGTATCTTTTGATAATGCTTCGAGTTATTGTATTTGATAATGGTTGCCTTATTTTTCAAAATTTTGATAGTATGCATTATATAAATTTATTTATTCAAAGTTATAATCCAATTAGTATTCTTAATGAAGTTACAAACTTTTTTGTTTTAAATCACATACTTCAATTTTTTGTTATTTACCAACAAGATTATCATTATGATCCACTTTTACAAAGATTTTCTCACAATGTTTACCCACGTATTCATTATAATCTAAATTCAATAAATTATGCTTAGTGTTACTATATTTAATAACGGTTGTCTTAGGCCCTGTTTGTTTATTGAAAATAAGCACTTAATTGACTCTATAGTCTGATTCGGAAAGATTTTTTATGTTTCAGATTGTTTGTTATTTTCTTTTTTTCAGTGACTCTTATGTCTAAAAGAGCTCTAAACCAAAAAGTGAAAATCAAACCTCTAAATCGCTTAGAGGTTTATACGCCCAGATCTCTCCCCTATTTTTTTTAACATCACACCAATTTTATTACTACCGAATTGAACAGGGGGTACAATATCAATCACAACAACTAACCAAGCAAGCAAGAACCTCAATTGAAAGAGTAACAATAGAACCAAATCTCAAGAACCAAGCAAGCAGAAACTCAAGAAGCCAAAAAAAAGAAGCTTATCCTCCTGTTTGCAAGCCAGCAAACACCTCTGGACAGCTCACTACAGCCCCTAAGCCGACGCCGAATCCACCTGCAGCTCCTTCAGTTGCTCGAGATCTCTCCTATATTGATTACTCCTACCCCTACCTCTACCCTCTATTTGTTTCTACTTTTTAGTCTATGTGTATGTGTGAGAGAGAGAAAGAGAAACTAATCTCTTCCACATGAAGATTGAAGGAGGCGGCAGTTCAGGGACCTTGGAGACTGTCGAAAATTTACCAATTTTGTGCTTCTTTCAGAAGGTTGTGTGTCGTATATGTTATCGCATACTTCACCTCGTGATGTGTGTACAACGTCTTCCATTTGTAGGGGGCTCAAGTGTTTAGCCAATTCCGACGACATTTGTAGGGGCTCGATCGGTTTCTTCGGTAATTGAGATGTACATATTGAGATAAGTTGCAAAGCAACTAACTGCATCTTGAAGTGCCAAGGGGCTTTGAATAAGTAATGGAGATGTACAGATTGACTTTTCATTAGGATACGTGTTAGTGTCACATTCTAAACACTTGTCACTACTAAATTGTAAATATTAACTACAAGGGTTGTATAACTTGATTAAAAAAATTAAAATGAATAGATATTTTTATAAATTTAATCGTATAATATTTTAAGGAATAAAATAAATAATTATACATATTCAGACGTTTGCCAACACATAAAAACAAACAGTCTAATTGATTCAGATTTCAGATTTCAGTACCATCTCTTAAAAATCAGAAGTGAAATCAGACTTCAGACTTCCGCACCTCTTAAAAAACAAACGCCACCTTATTCAAAAAAGTTAATCATAATCATCATTTAAAAATGTTTATTTCAAGTAATTCTCCAAATAATCTTGCTGACGATTTAACAAACTTCTTTATAGAAAGCAATATAATAGATTTTATTTATATTCATCAAGAACAAGAAAATTATTATTCAAGAACAAATATATTTCAAACGATCCTGCAACGTAAACAGAATGGTATCAGAGCCAGAAACGGTGGGAATTGGTAGATGAAAACTAAACTTTGTAAAATTAACTGTAACAACCCACAAATTGTTTGTTCGAAGTCTCGTGGCTAAAATGAGAGAAATGAAAGTTTTGTAAGGGACTTAGGTGCAATTAGTGGATGTTATAAATAGGGACCATTTCCTTATGTTTTCTTTCATTTTAGAACTCAGTGTGCATCGTTGGCGGCTGAAGAAAGAATCGACTCTCAATTCGTGAAGAGGAACTCTCGTGGTTTTTCTGGTAAGATAACCTCCTTTAATGTCGATTATTGCTTAGTATTTAGCTAGATAAATCTGATTTCTAGTTGTTCTTCATGCCCTAAGTGAGTTAATGTTTAGGAACATGTTGTTGGTTTTTCAAGTCCCGTAATCGGACTATAATCAAGTAAAATCGAATTGAATTAAAGTTGCGAATTTGTAAAGAGTTTTATGAAGCAAATGCTGTGAATTAGAATGTATTGTTTGCCCTCGCTAATCGATTTGTGGTTAGAAAGAAATTGCTGTGGCGCAGAGTGCACCAGGTTTTGACGCAAACCATGTTTTGACGCAAACCAAGGTTGGCGCAAACCAAGGTTGGCGCAAACCAAGGTTGGCGCAAAGCTGGGCTGGCGCAAACCACTCAGGGCTAAGGAGTTTGGGCCGTAGGTTGTTGGGCCGAGGCTGTTAAGGTGTAGTTTGGGATTAACGTTTATTAAGTCCTAATTTTCCAATCTTGAACTCTTATGATGTTAAGGAACCAGATTAATTACCTTGAGATTCGATTAATAGGAGAGCTTAGGATTAGAAATTTTAGTTGCATCTATTAATCGGTAAATTAATTATTAGGTGTACGAGCGGAGCGAGGAACGAGGTTAGGAGAACAATTGCAGTCAGGTGAGTTCTCTCAACCCTTTATATGACGTACTTTATTTTACTGAAATGGTTTCTTTACCAGCATGTATCATTTATTAAAAGTTATGAATGTTTACATGAGATGCATGCTACTTAGCAAATGAAGCAATGTCTTATGTTTTTCTCAACATGATTTTAAAGTGTTATATGCATGTTATGTGGAGTCGGTTTACATGGTGGGGTCAGGGTACCAGGGGATTGATGATCCCTCGGGCATATGGATGTTAGCTTGTAGGTTGGAATTTGTTTCCTCATGCATGAAGGAACAGGGGTCCATCTGGACTCCGGTGTAGACGAGAGGGTGTCCGTTAGGCCCCGATCGGGATAGCTTATGCGATCCTTGAACCCCGTGTTTAACCACGTATGAAGAGAATGTGAAACTTACGAACTTTTCAAGGAAATGATTTTATTACGTGTTAAATGTTTTATGGAGGGAATTCACTAGACCTTTTGGTCTAACCCTCGCTTTTCAAAAACTAAACCAATTTCAGGTAAGCGTACCATGAGTTCTTCTAGCAAGAACTAGGAGGAGGCAATGAGGACTTGGAGCTTGGAGCGACTCCAAGATTTTTGATTACTGACTTTAGATAGAGCTCGGCTGTGGCTTTTAAACTTCCGCTGTCAAACTTTATTTAATATAGCTCTTGGATGGTTAAAGACGAGTTATGTTTTGTGATTCAAATGCTAAGTTATGTTTTAATGCATGTTATGTTTTGGGACGTTACAAATGGTATCAGAGCCTTAGTTTAAGGGATTTAGGTGACCAGTCGGGCCTAAACTTAAACTGTAAGATGAGGAACATAGCCGAGACATAGGATTGCCTCTAGGAACGATCACTAAAATGCGCTAGGAAATAAGGTGCCAAGGATAAACATGTAAGGTAAGTTTGGGATTGCACCTGGCCAGTGTAATTATGAACTTACAGGTACATGTGCGTGCTTAAATTACCTTCTATAGCAAATTTGTTGTGTCATGTTTAGCAAGGGTTAACTGTTGTTTTCTTTCAGTATTAGCAAAAGGGCTGGGAGAACTATGAGAAGTAGGTCAGCACCTGCTGTGCCAAGGAATCAAGATGAAGGAGTACTAGAGAATGGACCGGTGGAACCAACGAGGGAAACTGTTACCCGTGGAAGGGGAAGGGGTAAGGGTCGTGGAAGGGGTCGTGGAAGGGGTCGGGGAAGAACACCCTGCCGTGCCACCACTCAGGTGGCCGGGGACGGGGGACATCCGACCCGATGAACGACTCGTGTGACCAGGAGGACTCAGAGTGCGGAATTTCCCGCCCACCAAGAAGACTCTATTCAGGAGAGCTCAGCTACCATAAGAAGAGGGAATCCGACAAGGGGACGTGGTCGAGGCCGTGGGTCTGTATTTGTCACCCGGGAGAATTTGGCTGCTGAGCTGGGTAAGATTCAGGAGACGTTGCAAGTCCTCCTTGCTAAGCAAAATGAGTTCGCCTCAGGAAGCAAAGAAGCAAGCGAGAACAGGGAAAGTCTGGAACTATCAAGCCCGGTAGAGACTGGTACTGGGAGCCACTCGAAAGCGATATCTTTGGTAGTGAATGAGTCAGCAACTAAAGGGTGTAGCTACAAGGCCTTTGCCTCATGTAAGCCCCCTACTTTCAAGGGCGAGTATGACCCGGTGTCGGCAATGAGGTGGGTGAAGGAAATGGAAGTGGTGTTTGACACGTGTAAGTGTGGCGATGGGGATAGGGTGATGTTTGCCCTATCCATGTTGAAATCTGATGCAATTTACTGGTGGGATGCTGAAACCGAGGGAAAGGGTTCGGCAATGGCTAAAGGGATGATGTGGGAGACGTTTGTAGACATGTTTATAGCGCAGTTCTGTCCGCTCGCAGCTGTAAAAAGGTTGGAAGAGGAGTTTCTGGGTCTAGAACAGGGTGGAATGACAGTACGAGAATATACTTCTAAGTTCATCGAGAAGTCTCGTTTTGAAGATTTGTATGTGCCAACAGAGGAACGCCGGGTGGAACGCTTCATCCATGGGCTGAAAAGTAGTATCCGAGAACTAGTTCTGATGAGAAACCCCGCTACCTTTCAGGCGGCCATTAATACGGCCGAGCTGATAGAGAAGGAAAAGAATCGCCAAACTTCTGAGATAGGCGATGAGAAACGCAAGTGGGTTGGATCAAGTAATGACTCTAGGAAAGGGAAGGTGTTTCGACCGGATAGCCGTGTTAACAAGGATGCCACTGGGAAACCATGTACGAAGTGTAACAAGGTGCATCGGGGAGACTGCATGGCAAGGTTCAAACTCATGCTACCGGTGTGGCTTGCCCGGTCACTTGTCAAGGGATTGTCAGAGTGGGGGAAAATCTTGTTACCAATGTGGGGCCACTAGCCACATGCGGAATGATTGTCCTAAGTTGAAGAAAGATGGGTCGGCTCAGTATGGAGAACGTCAGGGAGGAAAAGGCAGTGATAAGGGGGCATAACCGGTGCATTCGAAGGGACGTGTGTTCCGCATGACTGCGGAAGAGGCAGAGGAAGTTCCTGATGTGGTGACAGGTACGTTTCTAGTGAACTCTCTATGTGCCAAGGTGTTGTTTGATTCAGGAGCAAATCGCTCTTTCATATCGCATGCTTTTATGAAATGTTTGGGGGTGAGACCTAGACGTTTGGAGAGAGCACTAGAGGTGGAAACTGCCAATGATAATTGGGTGTATGTTAAGGAGATAGTAGAAGGTTGTGTCATAGATATAGAAGGGAGGTCGGTGCCTATGAAAGTATATCCCATGGCAATGGGATAGTTTGACGTAGTGTTGGGTATGGACTGGTTGGCCACGAATGATGCGAATATCGTTTGCAACAAAAAGCTGATCAGGATTCGGTCACCTGACGGGGATTCCGTAGTGATCTATGGGAATCACCGTGACAGAAAGACTAGCCTTATCTCCATGATTAGGGCTACTAAGTGTTTGAGGAAGGGGTGTCATGGATTTTTGGCGTATGTGTTGGATGCCAAGAAAGAGAAGCGTGGAGTGGATGATGTGCGAGTAGTAAATGAGTACCCGGAAGTATTTCCGGAAGACTTGACAAGTCTACCTCCGGATCGTCAAATCGAGTTCAGAATTGATCTGATGCCTGGAGCGGCACCAATTGCCCGTGCACCATATAGATTGGCGTCGTCCGAAATGAAAGAAATTATGACTCAGTTGCAGGAGTTGTTAGACAAAGGATTCGTTAGACCGAGTACGTCTCCGTGGGGAGCACCTGTGCTCTTCGTGAAGAAGAAGGACAGTACTATGCGAATGTGCACAGAATACCGAGAACTCAACAAGGTCACGATCAAGAATAAGTACCCTATACCGAGAATTGACGACCTGTTCGATCAGTTACAAGGAGCCAATTATTTCTCCAAGATAGACTTGCGGTCGGGTTATCACCAACTCAAGGTAAGGGAGGAGGATGTGCCGAAGACCGCTTTCAGAACCAGGTATGGACACTACGAATTTTTGGTGATGCCGTTCGGGCTAACCAACGCCCCGACAGCATTCATGGACTTAATGAATAGGGTGTGCCAACCTTATTTA
The DNA here is from genome assembly GCA_033807775.1 of Saussurea involucrata. Classification (NCBI taxonomy): domain Eukaryota; kingdom Viridiplantae; phylum Streptophyta; class Magnoliopsida; order Asterales; family Asteraceae; genus Saussurea; species Saussurea involucrata. The sequence goes on along the minus strand of CM066321.1, from coordinate 70,274,724 downwards.
GACCAGTTCGTGATAGTGTTAATTGACGATATCCTAATATTTTCGAGATCGGAAGCGGAGCATGAAAGTCACCTGCGGACGATTCTCGAACTGTTAAAGCAAGAGAAACTGTACGCGAAGTTTTCTAAATGCGATTTTTGGTTGAGAGAGGTGCAATTTCTCGGACACGTGGTGTCTGAGAAGGGAATCATGGTTGATCCGGCTAAGATCGAAGCCATCCGAGACTGGGAGCAGCCTAAGAACCCGTCAGAAGTGCGAAGTTTCCTCGGTCTGGCCGGCTACTACCGAAAGTTCATCAAAGACTTTTCGCGTATCGCCACGCCACTAACGTCCTTAACCAAGAAGAATGTCAAGTTCGCCTGGTTAGAGGAGCAAGAGGAAGCCTTTCATCAACTAAAGAATATGCTGAGCAGCGCTCCAGTTTTGCCATTACCAGATGGGTCTGATGACTTTGTGGTTTTTAGTGACGCGTCAAAGCTTGGATTAGGTTGTGTACTTATGCACAGAGGAAAGGTGATCGCATATGCCTCACGACAGTTAAAGGATCACGAAGTTCGATACCCCACCCATGATTTAGAATTGGCAGCCGTGGTTTTCGCTCTGAAGATTTGGCGGCATTACCTTTACGGGACGAAGTGCCAGATCTTCACGGACCACAAGAGCTTATGCCATCTCTTTGATCAAAAGGAATTGAATATGCGCCAAAGGAGATGGATTGAACTGTTGACCGACTACGACTGTAAGATCAAGTATCACCCTGGTAAGGCGAACGTAGTGGCGGACGCTTTGAGTCGTAAAGAAAGAAGCGAGATCCCCAACATTGTGGCTATGAGAGCCGAGTTTATCCCCAAATAAAGAAATGTCAAGTCGTGGCACTCGGAACTGACAACCTCAAGAAAGAAAGGTTGGTCGGGCAAGTTTCCTCGTTAGTGGAAGATAGCCGAGGAGTGAAGTGTCTCCGTGGGAGAATCTGGGTCCCGAAGTTCGGGGAGCTCAGGAGAATGATTTTAGAAGAGGCTCACAAATCAAAGTACACGATTCACCCTGGAACTAACAAGATGTATGGAGATCTACGATGCGATTATTGGTAGCCTAGAATGAAAATGGATGTGGCTCATTTTGTTGAGACCTGTATAACGTGTTCGCGTGTAAAGATCGAACATCAAAGACCATACGGGAAGCTCCAGACTCTGGAGATACCAGTGTGGAAGTGGGATCAGATTACGATGGATTTCATGACCCATTTGCCTAGAACTCCAAAGGGTTATGACGCCATTTGGGTGATCGTGGATCGACTCACAAAATCAGCACATTTTCTACCCATACAAGAGTCTTACTCCTTGGAGCGGTTAGCAAAGTTATACATCGACGAGATCGTAACCCTCCATGGCGTACCTTCGTCGATTGTATCCGACCGAGATAGCAGGTTTACCTCCAAGTTTTGGAGGAGTTTCCAAAGAGAAATGGGATCGCAGATCAAGATGAGCACCGCTTATCATCCTCAGACCGACGGTCAGAGTGAGCGAACGATCCAAACGATGGAAGATATGTTACGAGCATGTGCTTTAGAATTCCAAGGCTCTTGGGAGAAGCACCTACCGCTAATCGAATTTGCTTACAATAACAGCTACCACTCGAGTATCAAGGCAGCGCCGTTTGAGGCACTTTACGGAAGGAAATGTCGGACTCCGTTGTGTTGGAACGAAGTCGGAGAGAGTCAGTTAACTGGGCCAGAAATAGTACAACTGACTTCGGACAAGATAGTCCAAGTGCGTGAAAGGTTGAAGGTCGCTCACGACCGACAAAAGAGTTATGCGGACAAAAGGCGAAAAGACATAGAATTTTAGGTAGGGGATTTTGTTTTGTTAAAGGTATCCCCGTGGAAAGGAGTGGTACGATTTGGGAAACGTGGGAAGCTAAGCCCACGTTACATCGGACCGTTTGAAATTACCGAACGAATTGGGGAAGTGGCATATAGGTTGGATCTACCGGATGAGTTGAAAGGCATTCACAATGCGTTTCATGTGTCTAATCTAAGAAAGTGTTTAGCCGATGTGACCAAAGCAGTTCCGTTAAATGACATAAGGGTAGATGAGTAATTAAATTTCGTAGAGGAACCCGAAGCCATCACGGTCTTTAAAGTGAGGAAGTCACGGAACAAAGAGACTAAGCTGGTAAAGGTACAATGGCGGCATCATAAGGGCCCGGAGGCTACGTGGGAGCTGGAATCGGAAATGAGGACGAAGTACCCACGGCTTTTTCAATAAGGAATTCCGGGGACGGAATTCTTTTAAGGGGGGAGTGTTGTAACAACCCATAAATTGTTTGTTCGAAGTCTCGTGGCTAAAATGAGAGAAATGAAAGTTTTGTAAGGGACTTAGGTGCAATTAGTGGATGTTATAAATAGGGAGCATTTCCCTAGGTTTTCTTTCATTTTAGAACTCAGTGTGCATCGTTGGCGGCTGAAGAAAGAATCGGCTCTCAATTCGTGAAGAGGAGCTCTCATATTTTTTCTGGTAAGATAACCTCCTTTAATGTCGATTCTTGCTTAGTATTTAGCTAGATAAATTTGATTTCTAGTTGTTCTTCATGCCCTAAGTGAGTTAATGTTTAGGAACATGCTGTTGGTTTTTCAAGTCTCGTAATCGGACTGTAATCAAGTAAAATCGAATTGAATTTAAGTTGCGAATTTGTAAAGAGTTTTATGAAGCAAATGCTGTGAATCAGAATGTATTGTTTGCCCTCGCTAATCGATTTGTGGTTAGAAAGAAATCGTTGTGGCGCAGAGTGCACCAGGTTTTGACGCAAACCAGGTTTTGATGCAAACCAGGTTTTGACGCAAACCAGGTTTTGACGCAAACCAGGTTTTGACGCAAACCAGGTTTTGGCGCAAACCAAGGTTGGCGCAAAGCTGGGCTGGCGCAAACCACTCAGGGCTAAGGAGTTTGGGTCGTAGGTTGTTGGGCCGAGGCTATTAAGGTGTAGTTTGGGCTTAACGTTTATTAAGGCCTAGTTTTCCAATCTTGAACTCTTGTGATGTTAAGGAACCAAATTAATTACCTTGAGATTGGATTAATAGGAGAGCTTAGGATTAGAAATTTTAGTTGCATCTATTAATCGGTAAATTAATTATTAGGTGTACGAGCGGAGCGAGGAACGAGGTTAGGAGAACAATTGCAGTCAGGTGAGTTCTCTCAACCCTTATATGACGTACTTTATTTTACTGAAATGGTTTCTTTACCAGCATGTATCGTTTATTAAAAGTTATGAATGTTTACATGAGATGCATGCTACTTAGCAAATGAAGCAATGTCTTATGTTTTTCTCAACATGATTTTAAAGTGTTATATGCATGCTATGTGGAGTCGGTTTACATGGTGGGGTCAGGTTACCAGGGGATTGATGATCCCTCGGGCATATGGATGTTAGCTTGTAGGTTGGAATTTGTTTCCTCCTGCATGAAGGAACAGGGGGTCCATCTGGACTCCGGTGTAGACGAGAGGGTGTCCGTTAGGCCCCGATCGGGATAGCTTATGCGATCCCTGAACCCCGTGTTTAACCATGTATGAAGAGAATGTGAAACTTACGAACTTTTCAAGGAAATGATTTTATTACGTGTTAAATGTTTTATGGAGGGAATTCACTAGACCTTTTGGTCTAACCCTCGCTTTTCAAAAACTAAACCAATTTCAGGTAAGCGTACCATGAGTTCTTCTAGCAAGAACTAGGAGGAGGCAATGAGGACTTGGAGCTTGGAGCGACTCCAAGATTTTTGATTACTGACTTTAGATAGAGCTCGGCTGTGGCTTTTAAACTTCCGCTGTCAAACTTTATTTAATATAGCTCTTGGATGGTTAAAGACGAGTTATGTTATGTGATTCAAATGCTAAGTTATGTTTTAATGCATGTTATGTTTTGGGACGTTACATTAACCAAGGTATATTTAAAGATAGTTTTAAAGTTAAGAAAATATATTCTTTTAATATAAATTGGAGGACAGTGTTGGTCAGCCTAGTCGGTTGGATTAGCGTAAGTGGCGCAGGAGGTAAGCCGCCCAACCGTACCACGACTATTGATGGGTGGTCCCTCCGAAGGTGGTCCCTCTGATTATTCAAGAAGTATTTAAAAGAAAACGATTTTCTTTCTCTTAAAACAACCCTTTAAATACATTTTGTTAAAAATATAAAGTTATGAATTTATTCGCCAAGAAACATTCTTCTGAAACTGATAACATAGAAGAAAATGATCTTACTATGAACTCTTCAGAAATTCATATTTCAAATATTGAGCAAAGTCTAACAAATTGGACAATTCCCAAACAAGATGTTAAAACAGTTTATAAAATAGGAACTTTTGATTATTTCCAAGGATATTCAATTAAAACCACAGAACAAACTGTATCAATTAATAGAGATTATAATAATCTTACCCTATTATCCAAATCATCCATAATACAACATAGACAAAAATACAAAATTTTACATGTTGGATTAGTTCAAGTTGCTATCAAACCTTTGTTTAGATTAGGAATAGATGCCCCAGTATTATTAATACTTAGAGATGCTAGGCATACAAATTTTCAAAATTCTATACTCGCTATGGCAGAAACTAATGTCTCAAATGGTCCGATTTACTTTAATTGTTATCCTAACTTTTCAGTAGGATTATTTGATCCAAATATATTAGATACTTTAGTTCTCACTATCAAAACAAAGAATTTAGAATTTAAAGAAAACACTAAACCTGTAGCTGTAATCTACAGAGTATGTTACAAAACTATGACTTCAACCATCGAACCAAAAACTAAGATATCGAGTCCAAGAGATGAAACATTAATATTTGAAGCCAACCCTCAACATACAAAAATTCAAATTCCTAAACGACTTAAATGGAACGAAATTACTCAATCCTGTAATTGGAATCTTCAAGATATTGGTATCCCAAAACCAATAGATAATTCAAATCACATATCTAATATCATTGAACATGAAGATGGATCAGTTGATATTAATTTCAATAATTATGATAATCTCCGATCTGCCTCTTCGAGGTTATCAACAGGATCTATAAGTAGAGCAAAAACCCCTTCTATTAAAAAATCTCAATCATTAAAATTCAAAAATGTAGATTTTAATAAAGCAATTCCTCAAACCTTTTATCAAGAAGAATCTGAAGATTCTCAAAGTTATGCTTACGAACCTACTCCTTCAGAAATTCAAATTGAAATTAATCAATATAAAGACCAAATATGAATGATTCAGGAATTAATATGAAATACCTCAAAGAAGAATTTGACTATGATTATAATAAAGAAAAAAGAGAATTCTATTATTCATCTGTTAATGACTCAAAAAAAGAATTTAATCATCAACTTTTATGGAGAATATATATCACAAAAAACAATGTTCACGTAACCTTTTTTGATTGGTATGAAATGTATTGTAAAGAACAAAATATTCCAAACCCATTTATTAATATCTATGATATCCCAAAATAACTCAAGATTATAAAATAATAAGAAGTGATGAAACTATAACTACAATACATCCTCCAAAATATTCAATTTTAATAAACAACAAATATATAGGTACACCTTTAGCCATTAAAAATGACGATAAAGACGAAACTCTTAACACTATTATTTATCAAAACAATTATTCAAATGAAATTCTTAATACTATGAGCCAACAACTTGATAGATTAGAAAATAATCAAAGTAATAATAATAATAGAATTGAGATTCCTTCTTTTAAAGGAAAAGACAAAGAAAACAATAAAAATCCAATTTTCATACCCCACCAAATTGATTCCAATACTAATCTAGGTTATAATAAGAAATTAGTTAATGAATTAGAACAAAAATTATGCAATTTAAATGTAAATGTTCTAAATCAAGAATCAGATTCAGATACAGAATCAAAAGATATATCTCAAATTTATGAACAATTTGCCAATAAATTAACTTTTAAAGGCAATTCCATTAGTACTGGTCGCCCTCAAACAAGAAACTGTTATCATAGACCAACTTTCCCTGATGTTTAATTTGAAGAAAAAGGATATTTGGGAGAAAGGAGTGCGTATGATGGATCCTCAGTTTATGAATGGAACATTGATGGACTATCCGAACACCAAATTCTTAATATAATTCAAGAAATGAATATGGCTTCAAATGCCTATCTTACTAAAGGCAATACTGAAAAACAAATTGCAGACACGCTCATATCAGGTTTCACAGGTATTTTAAGAAACTGGTGGGATCATTACATAGCAGATCATAAACATATTGTCCTTAATGCAAAGAAAACTGTTATCAAAACTGAAAACAATCAACAAGTACAAACTGAAGAAGAAGATATAATCGCTACTCTTCTCTTTAGTATTGTAAAACACTTTATAGGAGATCCATCTCTATTTCAAGAAAAGTGTTCAGAAATACTCTTAAACCTCACTTGTAGAAAACTACAAGATTATAGATGGTATAAAGATATGTTTTTATCAAAAGTAATGATTAGACCAGACTGTAGCGAAGCCTTTTGGAAAGAAAGGTTCATTGCAGGCTTACCAAAACTTTTTGCAGAAAGAATAAGAGAAAAATTAATAGATGAATATAATAATCAAATTCCTTACGCGGAATTAACTTATGGACAAATATCTGGTTATATTAATAAAGAAGGATTATCTATCTGTTCAGATTTAAAACTTAAAGCCAAGATAAAGAAAGACAGAATTAATAATAAAGAAGAACTTGGTAATTTCTGTCAACAATATGGTTTTGAAAACATAACTGCTCCTACATCGTCCAAATCTAAAAGATATTCAAAGAAATACTCTAGCAAAAGGTTTAAGACAAAATATGATAAAACTAATAATTATCATAAGAAAAAACCATATAAAAAATTCAACAAAAAACCTCATAAGCAAACTGAATCAAGAGATATAATTATTTGTTATAAATGTGGTAAAACTGGTCACATGGCAAAAGATTGTTATGTTAAGAAAAAGATTAACGAATTACAAATCTCTGATCAACTAAAAACTCAAATAAGCAAATTAATTCTCAATGATGATTATTCAAACTCAGAGTATGAATCTAGCATTTCAGATTATGATAATAATGACTTAAATGTTTTAGAAGAATGTTCAACTACTAGCTCAGACTCTGAAACATGTGAATGTTTAGGAAACTGTATTTGTAATAAAATTAATGTTATAACAAAAGAAGACAGAGAGATTCTCGAGCTACTAGATAAAATTCCAGATCAAACTATTAAAGATGAAGCTACAAAAAAGTTTCTCAATTATAATCCTAAAATAGAAACAAGTACTTCAAAGACTACTGAGTCATTCAATCTTCAAGAAGTTTTTAACAGATTTTCTAAAACAACCAAACCAATATCTACTCAAGAACTTCAAGAAGAATTAACTCTTGTTAAATCAGAAATAAGAATCATCAAAGAGCGTCTTTCAAAAATAGAAAAGGATAAAAATAATATTCAATATGAAATCCCTAAAGTCACGATCTTTGCAAATGAAGAATCAAATATTAATAAAATTAAAATCCCTAAAAATATTTCATATCAAAGATGGCATACAAGTATTAATCTTTGTATAGAAAATGAATTTAAAATAATTGTCATTGCCCTTATTGATAGTGGCGCTGATATGAATTATATCCAAGAAGGGATCATTCCTACAATTTATTATGAAAAAACTTCAAATCGTTTATCATCAGCTAGTGGATCAAAACTTGACATTTCTTATAAAGTTTCTAATGTCCATATTTGTAAAGATGATTATTGTTATAAAACATCTTTAATCCTTGTCAAAAACTTAACCTCAACTTTAATTTTAGGTTCACCTTTTATTTATCAACTGTACCCAATTACTGTAAATGAAGAAGGTATTTGTACAAAAATTTTAAATAAAGAAATAATATTTAAATTTACAGACCCAATTATTCATTCAGAACTAAATACCTTAAACAACAAAGTTAATCAAGCGAAATATTTAATCAATGAAATTAGCCATAAAAGAATTCTTGATAATCTACAAGATCCAAATATTCAAAATAGAATTAAAAAGACAAAAAAAGGTTTGAAAATAATGTTTGTTCTACTCTTCCTAATGTTTTTTGGAAAAGAAAACAACATAGTGTTAAATTACCCTATATAAAAGATTTTGATGAAAAAAATATTCCTTCAAAATCGAAAGCTATTCACATGTCAAACGAATTGCAAGATCACTTAGGAAAGAAATTCAAGATTTACTAAACAAAAAACTCATAAGACCATCAAAATCACTTTGGTCTTGTTCAGCTTTTTATGTCATGAACGCAGCTGAATTAGAAAGAGGTTCTCCAAAACTTGTTATTAATTACAAACCTTTAAACAAAGTTTTATAATGGATTCGATACCCAATACCAAATAAAAGAGATCTGTTAAAAAGACTCTACGAGGCAAAAATATTTTCAAAATTCGATATGAAGTCAGGATTTTGGCAAATACAAATTCATGAACAAGACAAATACAAAACAGGTTTTAATGTTCCTTTTGGTCATTATGAATGGAACGTCATGCCCTTTGGTCTTAAAAACACTCCTTATGAATTTCAAAATATCATGAATGATATCATTATCCCTATAAGCAATTTTGCTATCGTCTATTTTGATGATGTTTTAATCTTTTCAAAATCCTTAGAACAACATTTCAAACATTTGAACATATTTTATGATCTAGTACACAACAACGGATTAGTCATTTCTTCTACAAAAATGAGTTTATTTCAAACTGATATTAGATTCTTAGGACATGATATTGTTCAAGGAACTATTAAAACAATACAAAGAAGTTTAGAATTTGCTAATAAATTTTCAGATGAAATAAAAGACAAAACTCAACTTCAAAGATTTTTAGGATATTTAAATTATGTTCACGAATTTTTTTAAAGATTTAGGTGTTATATGCAAACCCTTATATCAAAGATTAAAAAAGAATCAACCACCATGGACTCAAGAACATACAAATGTTATCAAACACATTAAAGAAAAGGTTAAATATTTGCCTTGTCTTAGTATACCACAACCTAATGCCAGTATCATCGTTGAAACTGATGCTAGTGATTTAGGTTTTGGAGGAATATTAAAACAAAAAATTAACAAAGATTCTAATGAAGAATTAGTAAGATTCTTTTCAGGTGCATGGAATGATACTCAAAAAAATTATTCAACTGTTAAAAAAGAAATTCTAAGTATAGTTTTGTGTATCAAAAAATTTGAAGATGATTTATATATGAAACCTTTTTTATTACGTATAGACTGTCAATCTGCAAAACCTATTTTAGAAAATGATATCAAAAATGTTATTTCAAAACAGATTTTTGCAAGATGGCAAGCATTATTAAGTAATTTTGACTTCCAAATAGAATTTATAAAAGGCAAAAATAATTCTCTCCCAGATTTTTTATCGAGAGAATTTTTACAGGGGAAATGAATCAAAGAGAAGATCAAAAAATGCAAAATTCTGAGAAAAAATTGCAGCTTTCTCCCTTCAAAGCAAACACTTCTCCTACTCCCTCATCATCTATTTTCCCTACACAAAATAGATTTGCTCCAATTACTCCTATCCAATCTCTCAGCTTTCCTACTCTTCTCTAGTCCAAAAACCAGTTATCATTTCTCCAAACAATATTCCCAAAAAACCCATTTTATTATCTAACACCCAAACCATCTCTCCTCAAACTACCAAATCTTCTTCCTCTAAAGAAAATAGCTCATACTCCCCAAACCCTAATCAACAAATGTTAGTTCCAGATCCGTGCAACGATTAGTGAAATCAACAGATATAAAACGAGAGTTTATGATTTCAACTGGTCATCCATATATTGCTTTCAATCAGAGAGTTTACAATACAGAATAAAGAAAGCAAAATGAACAACTAGCTTAATTTTCTAAGCTAATAAACTTTATATATGGCGGGCCTGTGGTTAACAAGCCCACGACCCGTTCACTATAAGGCTCAAAATAAACTATTACAAAACAGACCCTTGAACTTCTAATCAACCAATTAATTGCCCTAACAATCTCCCCTTTGATTTGAAGTTCGAGTTCGCGCCAGTTCTCCACGTATCTTTTACGGAGCGCGAAATGAACCTCGAACATTCTGATGGTGCGACGATAGTCGATGCGTTCTTCAACTATTTCCAAAGCATTCTGAGCAGTTATTTCATTTGAGTTTGGAACATAGGAACACCTTTGGTTTTCAGACTCGTGCTGAATGATCTTTCGAAGAGCATCTTGAACTTTGAGTAGCGTGCCGTCGCAGAATCTGTCAACCTGACTGAAGCGCATAAATCTTTTCTCTTTCTGTTCGTTGAGGTAGACGATCCCAAATTCAGGTTCTAGAAGCATAGCGTTCTCGGGATACATAATCAACTCAGGAGCTTTCAGATTAGGCTTTAACAGATTTACCTTCTTTGCCCTGTTCTCGATTGCCATTTGGAAGTCCGTTAGATAAGACATCATAATTGTACGGACCAGGAATCTACGAACAGCTTCGAGTGCCTTTGTAACAGGTAGCGGTCGGATGGTTCTTGTACGAAGGTCTTTCAGAATAGCCAGGAAGTCAAACGGTCGGAGGTGTTGGAAGTCGGCTTCAGAAAATATCCATTCATTCCCGTCTTCGCGTCGGACAGTGAACACTGGATAGACAATTTTCATGATGCGGCTTGACTGGATGTTAAGCACTTCTGTGATCTTATGCTTGGTTCTGACTTGGCTAACTGGTAGACACCGCTTCATAGCACTGATATATCGGCGTTGGTATTCGGGGATGTAGTTGTAAATACCAAGGCAAAAGGTCGGCTCGATCGGGCGTAGCTTGTGTACAAACAACTTCTTCAGGGTTTCCTCCAGGTGAGGAATAAGTACGGTGATCTTCTCCCAACGGATTTGTTGCTGAGGTGGTGGAGGAAGATCAGAAGCTGTCTGTTGTTGAAGAGGGGATGTCGGAATATCTGTAGTTGTAGTCTCGGGTTTTGTTGAAGTTTCAGCGGGTTGAGCAGAGTGAACGGGAGAAGTACCATAAAAATTCTGGAGCAGGAACTGATCATAGTCAATGTTGTCATCTTCATCAGTAGGGAAAACCAAATTAACCTGGAGATTTGCGGCACTGGCGGCTTTTTGATACCATGCATCTTCGGTCTCCGAGTTGATTTCGCAGTCTGGATCTATCATATCTAGTATCGGCATATCTGATGAGTCGAATTAACCAGTTCCTGTGTTAAACCCTCAAGCTTTTCAACCGTCGGGTCTTCATCGTCTGAAATATCCATATCTATTACCATCTCGGCTAGAGGCAACTCGGCTTCAGGTTCGGCGTCGGTTGTTGTTGCCGCAGTTGCTGGATCCAGATGAACCACAGTTGTTGATTCGGTGAGGATAGGGGCGGTCTCGGTAGGTTTTAGTCTTTTCTCCCCCTCACGGTAATCAGGATCATCCTGGTCATCGTGTTTGCACTTCAGACCGCCCGCTTGACTCTTGCAGGTGTCTTCGAGTGAACGAACTCCCTCGGACAGCGTTGTCATCGCTTGTTGGAAGTCCTTGAGAGTCGAGTCAATGGTATCCAAGCGAGTGGTAATGGACGATGAAGGAGCAGTGACCTGAGATTTCAGAATGGATAGCAGGTCTGCTTCGGTTGAGGCGTCGGTTTCAGATTGTTGGAGCAGTTGGACCAGAAGCATCGTCGTGAGGGTGTCCACCGAGTAGGTAGGTTGAGTAGGAGCCGGTGGAGGTGTAGGTGCGGTGTCAGCTTCGACGATCTTTTCTTTACCTTTGAGTAAGCTCTTAATTTTGGCGAGCTCGGCGGCGACGTGCTGCTCCATTGCCTCGCGGACAGCCTTAAGGGTGCTGTCCAGGGACCCTGGTGACACAAAGTCGGGTAAAGTAACACCGGGATCACTTAGATTACCCGTTGAGGCATCTACCTGAGAGGCAGAGCCACCTACGTTCACAGTTGGCAAAGTGGTAGCTGTGGTAGGATTTCAGTCCGATCCTCGTGTTCCGCCAGACGGAGACACTACAGACGTTCCGATCGAGTCACGAAGAATCTCGATTTGGTGTTCCTCATTATGTGTCCTAGCTGAAGAATGTATAATATCAATTGGCTCTAGACTTAACTGTGCACTGAAAGAAGTCGAGACCGGGGGTTGATGGTCTCTTATTTCAACACTAGTACTCTCCGAGTGAGAGACCGGTGGAAGTTGTGCTATATCCCCGTGAGAGACTGAAACATCCGTCTTTTGAGAGACGGATGAGTGGATAAGGGGGTTGTGCAATTGCTACGCTGGGTCCACGGAGTCTTCTTCAATACCGCGTCCCAACAAATGAGATGGGATAGTAGATGTGGCGACCCAGATATCACTCGGTTGGGTTCGCTCAAGAGCCTCATTATCTTTACGGCTCGATCTTTCCTGGTACGCTTTCGAACGCAGTTCTCTCCTTCTCACTTGTTCTAAATCTTCACCTAAGACTCCCTCGGGTATCCTAATATCTGCCATAGCAGGCTGTTCAGTATGGGTAGGTGAGTCAAGTGGGATGCCTTCGGTAAAATCCGGGTTTGGTCCGATACCGTGAGGTATAACGGTTGCCCGCATGGCACGGTCGGTATCGGTATCGGAATCAGTGGAGTCAGATTCCACGTCTTCAACTTGGTGGCTAGAATTGGGACACGGATCCACTGCACTACTCACTCCAGTTCCCCTCCCTCGATATCTCATCACACCCCGCCCGGGAGCCCCAGCTGTCCGGGCCCTTCCACCTCTTACTCTCGGACCCTCACGTCTCTCGGGTCTAAGTCCCTGGGCAGGTCCCTCCGGCGTTGGCTGGACCATGGGATTCCCTAACTCTTCCTTATATGCTACTACACTCGGGGCAGTAGGATCCGCGTGTGCCAGAAGGGCTTCGGCTATGGGCATGGCAATGGCATTAGATGGGTTACGGATTACCATGTATTATAGGTGGTGGTGGGGACATACCGGATGGTTGAGGCGTCGCGGTATGGCAGGATTGGCGTCCATGTGATGTCGAACAACGAGCGAAAGGAAACGCGGGTAGGGGAGGAACTTCTTCTGTTTCGAACTTCCGATTTGGCGAATCGCCTGAACTAATTCTCGCCAGATGATCATAGCGGCGTCGACATGGCGGTCATAGCACACAACATGGAATAGTCGTAGAAAGTCGCCGGTGCACTGGTCGATGCCCTTCCATCTCAATGAAAGGCATCTATTCAAATTTGTGAACAGAGTATACCAGATGAGGGCCAGGTACTTACGGTTGAACGCGGTCGGTCGGTCGAGGGCGTGATTGTATCCTAGTGCGCGGACTTGTTAGCACAGCGTCTGGTCATTGACCGCGGGGTCGTATCATTGATGTCCGCCAGCGGTGGCTTCCGGAAGTGAAAGAAGGCGTCGGAAGGTGTCAGGCGTCAGCGTGAAAGGTTGATTATCGATCTGTGCTGTGATCGTCTGTGAATTGCCTGCTGTGAGGACTCGGGCAGTGAACCAAACTTGAAGAACGTACAGCAGTGGGACGTCAGCTGTAATAGTGAGGGCCTCATGGAAAGGGTGACGCATCAGGATATCCACAAGCACATGGTGTTGTGGTTGTGGACGGAACTGAGCCGGGTCCAGGTGATGGTTGTTCGCCTCCAATTCAGTACCATGGTCAGGGTCGACCAAGGTGTTGTCAGCTGCCTCATCAATAAATTCCTCTTTGGGAATTTGGTCGCCGGGGTTTTGTGGATGCTGTCCCTGATCCTCCATGTAATATCTGTAAAGGAAACACAGTTAGAAATCGAGACGAATGAATACGTATCGGCGCGTACCTTTGCTATAATAGGCTCAATCTGAGACAGATTGAGGACTGACAGTGATAAAGTAGGTACTGAACTGGAAAAACAGGGGAATCCGGATAACACTAGGGGTTGGCAAAACTTTCCGGACAAATCAAGTATCCGGACACAAGGTGTCCGGACAACAAAGCATACCGGATGATATGACAGTTTCCGGACAAATAGGTTTCCGAATGATAATGGTTTCCGGTCAAAGAGGAGTCCGGATAACTGGGAGTCAGGACACAACATCTATCCGGTAGTTGAACTTACCAGAAACCCTGAGGTTTCCGGACAACTAGGTTTTCCGGATGATGGATGTTACCGGAAAAAATTTCTAGAACTATGAAGCAATCCGGACAAGACATCATACATAAGGTAGTTTTCGGACACGACGAATGTGTCCGGACGATATTCAACTCGATTAATCATGCAGATTACAGTCCCAAACACTTGTTAAATCAAGCAGGTAGTGACGAAGTAAGCATATAAACACTCAAAGTAATTTAACTCGACCTAAATGCTACCAAATCGACCCGAAGATGAAGAAACTCAAAAATGGCTGTCAGACTTGTTCACTCGACCAAATCGATGGTCGAGATGTGCATCTGAGTGCATGAAACTAAACTAATAACGATTGAGAGTAATATTAGAACATCTTACCTGATTGTGGGACGAAAAACGAGTGAAAATCGAGAAGTTGGAGTGAGGCCGAACGAGAGAGAATGTTGCGAGAGGTTTTGGGTTTAGGGCGATATTTTCCGGATAATGAACTGAGGAATCCGGATACTATTTAAATGAGACCAAGAGTCCGGATATGGTACCTGGGTTCCCAGAGGACCCGGTCCGGAAACCTATCCGGAAAGATAGAGTTTCTGGATACCTGTCCGGATACTTCTGGAATTTTCAAAAAACATGCCCTGATCCTTGAGATTTTGCAAAAATGAGACTATTTGGATTTCAAGAACGAAACTTCTCTCGCTCCCCCTCAAACTGAGCATAGGGAACAACTTGCTCCCCCTCGGATAGTGCAGTGGAGATTCCGATACACAAAAACTTTTTGGCATTTAAAGAAAAAACACGGTGTCGCTCCCCCTCAAATGATGAACAGTAGTTGAAAAACACACAGGAGTGCCCACACACACAAAAACTTTTTTACAGATGAAAGAAAAAACTGTGTGTGACGCTCCCCCTCAACAAATGAGTGAACTTACCTGATACTGCTTTGTGTTCCCCCTGAACACATGAACACACCGTGAAAGCACAAATAGACGCAGAGAAATGTTGACGATAATACGAAAGAAAAGAAACACACGAAGAAAGAAATGAGACAAACGAAAGCTACGAAATAAATACAGAGACTAAATCTAACTGTGTAACTGAAACAAGTAGAATACAAGTGCGAGGAAGTGTATGCTCAAGCATCAGGAGTGTAAACACCTGATGATGAGAAGACAGTTACTCGTAGATGTATGGAACTTGTAACGGGCACACAATCGGATTAAGTCTTCAGATTTAGCATACCTAACTTGGACACAAGAGTATTAAAACGTTTTTCGTCCAAGGGTTTCGTAAAGAGGTCTGCTAACTGATGCTCAGTATTTACGAAGTAGAGTTCGATTGTACCTTTTTCGACGTGATCCTTAATGAAGTGATACCGAACGTCGATATGCTTCATCTTGGTGTGTTGGACCGGGTTGCTTGATATGGCAATCGTGCTCTTTGAGTTGCAGTAAATGGGGACTTTGAAATACGTAAGGTCGTAGTCCTTGAGTTGCGTCCGCATCCAAATTACTTGAGAACAGCAACTTGCGGCAGCCACGTACTCCGCCTCGGCAGTCGACGTAGAGACGCATTGTTGCTTCTTGGACGCCCAACTCACCAGTCTATCTCCAAGAAACTGGATATGTCCCGAGGTGCTCTTCCGTTCCATCATGCAGCTCGCGTGGTCCGCATCAGAATAAGCGGATAACTCAAAACGTGTCTCTTTCGGGTACCACAAGCCAAGATCAGCAGTACCACGTAAATAACGAAAAATTCATTTTACAACAGTTAAATGAGGCTCTTTAGGTTTTGATTGAAAACGGGCACACAAAAATGTTGAAAACATGATATCCGGCCTACTCGCAGTAAGATGCATCAAAGAACCGATCATACCCCGATACAGTTTAGTGTCCACATCCGTTCCGTTAAGATCGGCGTGTAACTTAGTACCGGGCGCCATAGGAGTTTTCATGGGTGAGGACTGTTCCATCTGGAATTTCTTAAGAATATCCCGGATGTACTTAGCCTGGTTTATGAATATCCCGGTCGACAGTTGTTTAACTTGAAGACCGAGGAAGAAATTCATCTCACAGAGCATACTCATTTTAAAATATTCTCCCATTAGATTGGCAAAGTTCTTAGCATATGTGGGATTAGTAGAGCCGAAGATTATGTCATCTACATACACTTGAACTAGAACTATGTGACCCTTTTCGTTTTTGATAAACAAAGTAGAATCGATTTTACCTCGTGTGAATTTGGACTTTGTCAAAAACTTGGTCAGAGTATCATACCAGGCGCGTGGAGCTTGCTTCAAACCGTAGAGAGCCTTGTCCAGGATGTAGACATGACCAGGCTTCTTGTCGTCCACAAACCCATCCGGTTGTGACACATATACTTCCTCCTTGAGATTGCCGTTGAGGAATGCGGTCTTCACACCCATTTGGAAGACCGTGAAATTCTTGTGCGCGGCGTAAGTGAGGAACATACGAATGGCTTCTATACTTGCTACCGGAGTGTATGTCTCATCATAGTCGATCCTTTCGTGTTGTCGATATCCCTTGGCCACGAGACGCGCCTTGTTGCGGACAACGATTCCATCCTCGTCCTTCTTGTTCTTGAAGATCTACTTGGTGCCGATCACCGTCTTATGGGATGGACGTGGGACCAGTCGCCATACCTTCAGAGCCTCGAATTGGTTGAGCTCTTCTTGCATAGCTATGACCCAGTCCGGATCTTCAAGTGCTTCATGTACGTTCGTCGGCTCGATCTTGCTTAAGAAGCCGGAGAAGAGACAAAAATTGGCTGAAGCGCCTCGCGTGCGAACAGGAGTGGAGGGATCACTGATGATTTGATGTAGGGGATGAGCTTTAGTCCACTTGGTGGTGTGCGGAAGCGGCTGTTGTGTAGAGTGAGACGCATCCGAATCCACATAATCACCGGAAGGTAGGTCTTGAACTGCTTCAAGTGTAGCAAGCTGGTTTTGTAGAGGAGATGGTGGAGGATTCGCCGAGGGTTGAACAACTTCTGGTTCCGAGGAGTTCAGAGGTTGATCGTCGGTCGTCGCAGAAGACGAATCATTAGGAGAGATCTCCGGGTGTATAACCGGTTCCTCCGGGGGGATAACAGTATCAGTAGAAGTAGTGGAAGTCGATGATGACGGTTGAGCTGTCTCCACAGTGATAGAAGCCGTGCTTGTCGAAGGAGACGGACTAGATTAAGTCGCCAATTCCTCGATACAAGCAGCTTTAAGTCTAGGTTGTGCTGAGACAGAAGAGTAAGCGTTAAAAATGTCATCATAAAAATACTTAAACAATAAATCTAAATCAGAAGAAGTGGCATTCGATGAAGATGCATGATTTGGATTTACTGTCGCTTGTGCAGATCCAGAACTTGGAGGTCTAGAAGCTAGCACGCCAGTTAAACCGGGTTCTGAACTGATTTGTTCAGAAGCTAAATCCGCGGCTTCGTCGAATGTCACATTTACACTTTCGACAACGGTTTTATTCCGTTTGATGTAAACGCGATATGCTTAAGCCTGCATGGAATATCCTATAAATACTCCCTCATCCGCCTTTAGGCTGAATTTTCCGAGATCGTCCTTGTCATTTAAGACGTAGCACGTGCACCCGAACGCATGAAAGTACTTGATGTTCGGAATGCGATTGTTGATGATCTCGTACGGCGTCTTGTTGAACCGCTTGTGAATGATGGAGCGGTTTTGTGTGTAGAAAGCAGTAGACACCGCCTCGGCCCAGAGAAATAGCGATAGATTGGATTGGGAAAGCATGGTGCGAGCTGCTTTGACAAGAGTACGGTTGCGTCGTTCCACCACTCCGTTTTGCTGAGGAGTGCGTGCAGCCGAGAAGGTGTGCGAAATACCGACTGACGTCAGATAGTCGTCTACCGTTTGATTCTTGATTCTTGAACTCCGTATCGTTGTCGGTCCTTATGGTCTGAACTTGTTGTTGTTTGTTCAGTTGGATTGTCTTCAGGTGGTTGGTGATCAGCTCTGGAGTTTCGTCTTTGGAGCGTAGAAATTTCACCCAAGTGTAGCGCGAGAAATCATCCACCATCACTAGAACATATTTGCTCTTGTTAATGCTTTGAACATGCATCGGTCCACACAAATCCATATGGATGAGTTCGAGGGACCGGGACGTGCTCGGAGTTGCCTTCGGCTGATGTGGCACACACTTCATCTTTCCCACTTCGCATGCCCCGCAGAGACGATCCTTCACGAATTGAAGATCGGGCATGCCCTTTACGTGTCCGCCCAGCACCAGTTTGTTGATACTTTTGAAGTTCAGGTGCAATAGCCTTCGATGCCAAATCCACACTTGTTCGGAATTAGCCTTCGACATGAGGCAGACGGGATTATCGGGTTTCAGGGCTGCGAGGTCGATTGTATAGAGATTGGTCTTGCGTTTCCCAACCAGTAGCTCCACGTCGTCGTCATTGAGGATTCTACATCGTTTCGCTTTGAATCGAACCTCGAGATCTTTGTCGCAGAATTGACCGATGCTGAACAAATTGTGTCCCAATCCAGTGACGTGTGATACCTTCTTGATTGTGATCTTATCTTGGACAATGTCGCCATAGCCCACGATCAGCGCCTTGTCGTTGTTGCCAAATCTCACGTGTCCACCATATTCTTCTTTGTAGTTCGTAAGAAGCTCCCTCCGTCCGGTCATGTGCTTGGAGCATCCAGAATCTAAGTACCACACATGACCGTGCTGCAAAAACAGAGTTAACGGTTTTTAGGTACCCAATTTTGCTTGGGTCCTGGAGGGTTAGGTTTGGCACCTCTTTGAGGAACCTGCATTGACACAGCTTTCCCCTTAGGTGCAGATTTTACACCGTTTGAAGAAACTAGTTTTGGCACATGTTGCCTCTTAGGTGTCGGTTTAACCTCAGTAGGAGCAACCCGTTTAGGAATGGGTTTGGTCTCCCGCTGTGTTTTAACCTCTGATTGGAAACCCCGTTGTTTATAGTATTTTCTGTTATTATTACGGGGTTTGCGTTTGGGTGTATGATTATACATGTAATATGACCCAAACCAATCATCAATATTAATTTCATCAAAATCATTCCAACCACATCTAGAACAACATAAACAATCACGCGATAACTGAATTAATTGATGAACTGAATTAAGTTTAATTGGATAAGAAACTTCAAAGACGATTCCAATAAATCCAAACACAATTGTCTTTGTTTATTCTAGAATTAAGAGCAGTAGGGAAGGACTTTGATGCTGCATCCTTGACAGGTTCCTTGTTTAGCCACTTGGGTTTTTCTTGGTTTACGCGACCATTTTTATCTGAAACAACAGGGACAGAACGGTCAGTGACTTTTAGAGAAACAGGATTTTAAACAGGCAATCGCACGGTCTTTTGCCTCGGCTGTGATTGGTTTTGAGAAACAGGAGTAGGTTTTGAAATCTTAATCACAGCTGGGGTCTTTGTGTTTGAACAAGCACCCTTTTCAAAATTGACCGGTCAATTTACCACTGGTGAAAGGAAATCTGTATGACTCGGAAGAGGTTTGTCGAAGGGGAACGACTCAAACTCTCCCTCAGAATTACCTTTAGAGTTCATATATTCAGAGAAATCGACATCCGGAATTACAGGACTTGGATCGTTCGAGGAAGGCGAGGAACACTTTGTGCTTTCGTGAATGTGCGTTGGGGAATTTGGTGCGGAAGCGTTTGAAAAATCAGAGTTTAGATTCCTTTCAACACATTCAACTTGAGAAACTAAACTTTCTTGAGACGAGATATTTCCTATGAAAGCTTTACACGACGATGTATCAGATGAGTTGGAGGAAAGTTCGGGTGAAACCTGCTTAGCATTTTGGAGCATGTCAATCTGCACTTGGAGTTGACTATTGATCATATGCTCTTTCATCGTTTCTCTTGTCATGTTAGACAGTTTTGATGAGAGCTTATCGATTTCATGACGAAGAGTTTCCTTTTCCTCATCCGACACAACTTCGGTTTTCTCAGATTTGAGTTTCTCAAGTTCAGTGGTTAGCACTTGTTTTTCCTTTTGAAAAACTGACCTTTTTTCTCAAATGACTCCTCCAACTCGACTATCTTTGCTTATCGGCTATCGTTTCTCTTGGGCTCGGTTGCTTGGACCTCATCCTTTTTGGAGGAATCCTTGGGCTTTGCAACCTTGTAGCAGTCGAAGTAGTCATTCAAGAGATACTTCTTGTTCTTTTGATAAGAATAATTTAAAGGTTCATAACAAAATGGAAGTTGTATGCCTCGTTTGTGTGCTCGCTTATATTCCTCGGTTTCCTCTTCCTTTTCGGGTTCAAGAGGGCCAGTCCATTTAATAGCATATTCCGGGTATTTCTTGTCTAAACCGAGACACCCAAAGTCATACAAAGTAGGTTTCTTGTATCTTCCCTTTGTCAAATAATGTGGGTTATCATAACCGATTCCCCAGGCTTTGTTAAAATATGTGAACTCTTTGGGTTTATTCATGTGGATTGGTTGATCCGTTTGACCTCTTTTATGGAGTTTGGTTTCAAGATCAAGTATTTTTGCGACAAATTCCTTGTGCTGAATTTGAAGAGCAGAACATTGATAAACAATTTATGCGTTCTCATTCATGCACTGATCAAAACGTTACTGAAGTTCAGATAACTTGGCTCTTAAGTCCTTAGGTGCTAATGAAAGATTTTTGCATTTGTCGTTTAAATTAGCAACATCAGACTTATATTTCTCAGTTATTCTCATTTGAACATCTAGCTTTTCTGTTAGAGATCTAATTTCAAGCTTTTGTTCTTTAGTGGTGGCCTTAAAGGAATCTGCCTGTTTGGTAAGAGATTGCATTTGATTCAAGAAATCTTGTTCGTTCAAATCACATACCTGATTTGTCGTTTCCTTTTCTTCATTGGCTGGAGAGTGATATCCCATGAAAGCATCAGCACCATCAGTCTCGCTTTCATTATCAGAACGACCCAGCCAGTACTCGTTTTCCACAAGTAGAGCTTCTCCAGCTTCCTTCTGCTCAATCAAGGCGAGCTTAGCCCTGTAGTAATGAGAATTCTTTACCACAGGCTGCTTACAATCTTTAGCGAAGTGACCAAGCTTTCCACAGTTGTAACATGTCACTGGTTCATCTTTCTTCTTACTTTCAACTTTCTTCGTCTTCTCCTTCTTCTCTGACTTATTTTGCTCATCAGCTTTCTTCTTCCCCTCATACTTGTCCTGATAATCGTAACGTTTGTTGGAGGAGGTGGAGTAGCGCTGATTATTGGACGACGGATTCTTATAAAACTTTTGTTGTTGGAAAGATTTGGTTAGTAGGGCTATCGCTTTCTTGAAATCAGCGACTTCAGCATCAGAATCACTGTCTTTCTTTTCTTCAGGTTCTGACTCGGAGGAGCTTTGCTTTTGAGCACGTTTGGAGTGACGCCTCGAATATTTCCCTTTCTTGGAGGACATGAGAGCTATGGGGTCAGCAGCTGGCTTTGATGTTGTCTTCTTCTCGCTCAGAAGCTCATTCACTTCATCTTCATCTTGAAGAAGTGTCTCATAAAGTTCATTGATGCTTATGTTCTCTATCAAATGGTTGTGCTTGACATGAGAAGCAAACACCTTCCATTCTGGTAGCAGATTATTGAGAAACTTGAGCGCGTTTTCGGTGTTGGAGCGAGTGATCTTATTCTTGTTCAGTTCATTAAGAAGTGAGCAAAAACGTTCATAGGCCTGGGTGAGATTCTCGCCGGTGCGCTGCTTGAAACCATCGAACTTGGTTATTGCACTGTTGATCTTTAGCTGATTTCCGACATTGCTCCCTCGCATCATTCTGGCCACTTGATCCCACATGCCCTTTGCTGTGTCTTTGTAACTATCGATGGCAGTGTAGATCGGATTGGGTAGTGCTTGAACAAGATATCTCTGAGCATGATTTTCACCTTCTATCATGCCTCTTTCATCTTCGGTCATGTCAGTAAGAGTCTTTTTCTCACGACGAGCATCAGCACCTTCAGTTGCTGCTATGATCTTCATCGGCCAAGAGATTGGACCTTCTTCAAGAGCTCTCTTCATATACACGTAGTTATCCTTGGATTCTATGAAGATCATGAACCTGTCACGCCACTGGCTATACTCACCTTGATAGAGACAAGGTGGTTTGGAGTCGGTACCGATTGCGAGAGCGTCACAAGAAGACATCTTTGGTTGCAACGGAGTGATCGTCACACGAATTAATTGATTCAAAGTGTAAACCTAATGCAAGGCACTACGAGTGGAATCCTAACGCAGGTTCTAACGCAGATATGAACTAGGAATGAGCTTACTGGATAGGAATCCAAATAAGACGTCTGATCTGGAAGTGTCCGGATCAGATTAATTGAAAAACAGTTCAAAATCACAAACGTATCCGGATAACACAAGGAGTCCGGATAGCCTAAGGTTTCCGGAAAACACAAAGCTTACCGGAAGACGATAGTTATCGTGTAAAATTAATAAAAGTAATACTTACCGGATGCGAATAAAGAACACAAACTTACCGGGTGAATGGAGTATCCGGATGATATAGATTCCGGATGATGGGGTATCCGGGATATATCAATTTAACCGGAGACTTCGAAATGTCCGGATAAATAGGTTACCGGAAACACTGAGTTGTCCGGACAATCTATTTTACCGGAAAGATTGGTATTGAAAGAACTTACCCGGAAAACTTACCCGGAAAGATGGATGTACCCGGATAGAATACGCGATTATCCGGAAACTTATAAGTTATCCGGAAACCGCGGCTGTTTTGTCCGGGAACCGCGGCTGGTATGTGGAAATCGATTGGGAAACAACTAGGTTTGCTCAAAAACGTTCCTGAAAGATTAGAAACACTTCCAAACACACAAATAACACTAACCAAATCGATTTTGAAGCAAAAACAACACATTTTGATGGTAAAAAATATGGTTTTTTTTATCAAGAACACACTCAAAACTTTTGAACTTAATTTGCTTAATAAACCACTCAAACGATCGAATTAGAGTAGGAAAAATTGCAGAATCACTAATAGTAATGATACTAACAAAACCCAATAAACGAAATCGATCAATTTTACCAGAAGCAGAGTTTTGATATTCAAGTAAGAAGACAGACGAGTTTTTCAAGAAACTTACCAGAAATCGAATTTTGCACTTTGAATCGATGTAGTCCGTCTGCTCTGATACCAATTGTTAGTTCCAGATCCGTGCAACGATTAGTGAAATCAACAGATATAAAACGAGAGTTTATGATTTCAATTGGTCATCCATATATTGCTTTCAATCAGAGAGTTTACAATACAGAATAAAGAAAGCAAAATGAACAACTGGCTTAATTTTCTAAGCTAATACACTTTATATATGGCGGGCCCGTGGTTAACAAGCCCACGGCCCGTTCACTATAAGGCTCAAAATAAACTATTACAAAACAGACCCTTGAACTTCTAATCAACCAATTAATTGCCCTAACAACAAACTATCAAGATCCTTGAAGAACACGAATTACGGATTCACAATCAAGGATTTAATTCTCTCACAGATTTCCTTTTCTCCAAAAACTCCATGTTCATAGGAAGCAGTTTAAAACCAAAAGAGTATTATCAAGCAATCTTAGAAGATACAGGTTCTATCAAAGTTACTGTTAGGGCATGTTTTATAGTTGATTTAAAGTTCAAGGGTTGAATTGTATTTGTTTAAATTAGAGCTTATTAGTGAACGAGCCGTGGGCTTGTTAACCACGGGCCCGATGTATTTAATGTGTGATTAGCTTGGAAAAACAAGCTAATCATCTCTTTAGCTTTCTAATCGTATTGTAAACATTCTCTCTGAAAGTTAATGAAAGGGATGACAGTTGGAAATCATTGTTCTTATTGATTATCTTTACGATTTCTACATTGTTGCACGGATCTGGATTTATCAATTGGTATCAGAGCAGACAGACGGATTCGATTCAAAACCTCTCTAGTGATTTCTGGTAAGATTTTGAATTTTCCCGTATGTGTTCATCTTGAATTTTCAAAATCCTGATTCTGGCTAAATTGATCAATTCTGTTTATTGGGTTGTGTTAGCATTATACTTGTGAGTAATTCTGCAAATTTTCGCATTCCAATTCGATCGTTTGAGTGTTTAATTGAGCAATTTAAGATCAAAAGTTTTTGGTAGTGTTCTTGATAAAAATCCGATTTTTAACCATCAAAACTTGTTGTTTTTGCATTGAAATCGATTGGATTGGTGTTATTTTTGTGTTTGGCATTGTTACTAATCTTCCAGGATCGATTTTGGGCAACCCTAATCGAAAATTCGATCGATTTGAGCAAACAGCCGACTTTTCCGGATAAATCAGCCGTCGTTTCCGGATAACTTCAAAGTGTCCGGACGTTTGTGTTATTCCATCCGGATTCGTCACTTTTTTCGGGTAACTCATCCGGGTAAGTATTCCATCCGGACTCCTCATCTTTCCGGGTAAGTTCTACAATCCGGGTAAGTCACTTTTCCTTATACAATCCGGGTAACATTTGTATCCGGAAACCCAGTGTTTCCGGACATATCTTATCCGGACAATCCATTGTACCCGGAAACTTTAGTGTATCCGGAAACATCTTGTTTCAAATATATCCGGAATCATTGCACATCCGGTAACCTCTGTTATCCGGAAAGTTTGTGCTATCTGTTATCCGGAAAGCTTACACTGTCCGGATTCTTTCTGATATCCGGACTCTTTCTGTTATCCGGACAACTCAAGTTATCCGGTCTCTTCATTTTATCCGGACACTTTTGTTTTTTATTGATCTACTTGCATCAAATCTGATCCGGACACTTCCAGATCAGATCACTTATTTGGATTCCTATCCAGTAAGTTCTGTTTAGTCAAATCACTTGTAGAACCTGCGTTAGGACATCACTCTTAGTACCTTGCGTTAGGTTTACACTCTGAATCGATCAACCCGTCTGACGATCACTCCGTTGCAACCAAAGATGTCTACTTCTCGTGATGCTCTCGCAATTGGCACTGACACCAAGCCACCGCGTCTCTATCCGAACGAGTACAGCCAATGGCGAGATAGGTTCATGATCTTCATAGAGTCCAAGGACAACTATGAGTACATCAAGAGAGCTCTGGATAATGGCCCAATTCCCAAGCCAATGAAGGACATAGCTGTAACTTCAACTGCTGTAGCTCGACGTGAGGACAAGACTCTTGCTGAGATGACAGAATTTGAAAGAGGCATGATTGAAGGTGAAAAGCATGCAAAGAGATATATGATTCAAGCTCTTCCTAATTCCATCTACACTGCCATAGATAGTTACAAAGAGACGCCTAAGGGCATGTGGGACCAAGTAGCCAGAATGATGCGTGGGAGCGTTGTAGGAAATCAGCTGAAGATAAATAGCGCGATAACCAAGTTCGATGGGTTCAAGCAGCGCAACGGTGAATCCCTCACCCAGACCTATGAACGATTTTGTCTACTCCTCAATGAACTGAACAAGAATAAAATTGTTCGTTCCAACACCGAGAACGCATTAAAGTTCCTCAACAACTTGCTACCTGAATGGAAAGTGTATGTTTCTCATGTCAAGCACAACAAATTGATAGAGAACATCAGCATCAATGAACTGTATGAGACACTTCTCCAAGACGAAGATGAAGTGAATGAGCCTCTGGGAGAGAAGAAGAATGAGCCAAAACCATCTGCTGATCCTATTGCCCTCATGACTTCCAAACTAGGGAAATATTCGGGCAGCCAACCCAGACGCGGTCCACAGCAAAGCTCCTCCGAGTCAGAACCTGAAGACGAGAAAGACAGTGATGCTGATGGTGAAGTATCAGACTTAATGAAAGCTATTACCCTTCTGACTAAATCCTTTCAACAATAACAGTTCTACAAGAAGCCATCTTCCAATAGTCAACGCTACTCCACTTCCTCCAATAAGCGTCATGACTATAAGGATCGTTATGAAGGAAATAAGAAGGTAGAAGAGCAAGATCAATCTGAGAAGAAGGAGAAGACAGAGAAAGGTGACCGGAAGAAGAGAGATGAACCTGTGAAATGCTACAACTGCGGGAAACACGGTCACTTCGCTAAAGACTGCCGTCAGCCTACAGTGAAGAACTCTCACTACTATGAGGCCAAGCTTGCACTGGCCAGACAGAAGGAGGCTGGGGAGGCAATGTTCGCTGAAAATGAGTACTGGCTAGGAAGATCTGATGATGAGAACGATTATGAAGGTGCTGATGCTTTCATGGGATATCAATCGTCTACGGATGAAGAAAAGGCAACAACAAATCAGGTATGTGATTCTTGCCTACAAAACTTCATACATCAACTGCAAAATATCACCGAAAAGGCAAACTCCCTCAAGGCCACAAATGAAGAACAAAAGCTTGAAATTAGTTCAATAACTGAAAAGCTTAATGTTCAAAAGAAATTAACTGAGAAGTATAAGTCTGAAAATGCTAACTTGACCATTAAATGCAAAAATCTATCATTAGCACCTAAAGACTTAAGGGCCAAATTATCTGATCTCCAACGTCAGTTCGATCAGTGCTTGAATGAGAAAGAAGACATTACTTATCAATGTTCTTCTCTTCAAATTCAACACAAGGAGTATGTGGCCAAAATTCTTGATCTTGAAACCAAACTCCACAAACGGGGCCAAACTGATCAAACCATTTTTTTGAATAAACCCAAAGAGTTCACGTACTTTAACAAAGAATGGGGAATCGGATATGATAACCCACACTATTTGAAAAAGGGAAGATATCAAGTTCCCACTCTGTATGATTTTGCGTGTTATGGGTTAGATAAAAAGTATCCGGAGTACGCAATTCAATGGACTGGTCCTCTTGAACCTGAAAAGGAAGAGGAAACCGAGGAACATAAGCGCACACACAAACGAGGAATTCAACTTCCATTTTGTTATGAACCTCTAAACTACTCGTACCAAAAGGACAAAAAGTACCTTTCCAATGACTACTTTGACCCCTACATGGTAGCTAGTCCCAAGGATTCCTCCAAAAAGGATGAGGACCTAACACCTGCAACCAAGACTGAGACAGATGAGTTTAAACTCTATGTTCCCCCTCTCATCTTGGAAGCAAAGATAGTCGAGTTGGAGGAGTCCATTGAGAAAGAAAGGTCAAGGTTTCAAATGGAAAGACAAGTCTTACTTACGAAACTTGAGAATCTTCAACCAGTCAAAACCGAAGTTGTGTCTGGTGAAGGACAGGAAATCCTTCGGAGTGAAATCAATTGACTCACATCACAACTGTCTGCCTTGGCAACAGAAAAGATGGAAGAGTACACGAGAAATGGTCAGCTTCAAGAGAAAATTGGCCAACTGCTATCTGACAAGGCGATTTCACCCGAACCTTCCTCAAATTCATCCGACACATCTTCGTGCAAAGCCTTCTTAGGCAAGATTTCTAGTTCACAAGACGGTCAAGATTCTCAAGACGAGAGTGTTTTAAGGAATTTGAACTCTGATTTTTTCTTAGCTTCCGCACCAAATTCCCCAAAGCACACAAGCACAAAGAGTTCCTCGCCTTCCTCACCTGATCCTAGTCCAGTACTTCCTAAGATAAATTTTTCTGAATACATGAACTCCGAGGGTAACCGTGAAGAAGAGTTCGAGTCGTTCCCTTTCGACAAACCTCTTCCAAGTCACACTGAGTTTCTATCCCCCGTAGTCAATCATCCGGTTAAGATTTCTAAAACAAAGGCCCCAGCTGTGATCAAGATTTCTCAATCAAAACCAACTTCGAAACCTGTTTCCACAAGGCAATCACAGCCGAGGCAAGAGACCGGACCAATGACTACCACAAATACTATTTCCCCAAGTCATTCTGACTTTTTGTCTCCAGTTGGTAATCGTCCGGTCAATTTTCAAAAGGGCGATTGTTCTCAAACCAATACTTCGGATGTGATCAAGATTCTTAAAAACGCTTCAAATTCTCAAAAACAATCACAGCCGAAGCAAAAGACCGAACGACCGACCACTACGATTCCTGTTTCCTCAAAAGTCACTGATCATTCTGTCCCTGTTGTTTCAGATAAAAATGGTCGCGCTAATAAAGAAACACCAAAGTGGCTAAAGAGGGAATCTGTCAAGAAGGATACGTCAAAGTCTTCCCCACCTGTTTTTAATTCTAGAATAGACAAAGACAATAATGCTTGGAATCATTGGAACCATTTTGATGTTTCTTTTCCCGTTAAAGTTAATTATCTTAATCAATTGATTCAGTTATCGCATGATTGTTTATGTTGTTCTAATTGTGGTTGGAATGATTTTGATGATATTCACAATAATGATTGGTATGCGCCTTATTTTGTTGGTAACTTATTTCATAAGCGAAAACCCCACAATAATAAGCAAAAACACCACTCCCAACGGGGTACCAATCAAGCGGGTAAACCACAGCGGGAGACTCACCCCATTCCTACACGAGTTGCTCCCACTGGGGTTAAACCGGCACCCAGATGGAAAGCTGCCACAAAATCTGTTCCTCCTAAAGGTGTAAATTCTGCACCGAAGAGGAAACAAGTGCCAAAACCAGTTCCCTCTACCGGTGTAAATCCTGCACCTAAAGGGAAAGTTGGGACAAAGCAAGCTTCCCCAAACGGTGCCCAACCTAACCCTCCAGGACCCAAGCAAATTTGGGTACCTAAACGTCACTAATCTTGTTTTGTAGAACGGTCATGTGTGGTACTTAGACTCTGGATGCTCCAAGCACATGACCGGAAGAAGGGAGCTTCTCACGAATTACAAAGAAGAAAAATGCGGACACCTGAGATTTGGGAATAACGAGAAGTCGCCGATCGTGGGCTACGACGACATTGTACAAGACAAGATACCAATCAAGAAGGTATCCCACGTCGCAGGATTAGGACACAATCTCTTCAGCATCGGTCAATTCTGCGACAAGGATCTCGAGGTCAGCTTTAAAGCCACAAGGTGTAGAATCCTCAACAACGACGGAGAAGAGCTACTGGTTGGGACTCGAAAGACCAGTCTCTACACCATTGACCTCGCAGCAATCAAATCCGACAAACCTGTCTGCCTCTTGTCAAAAGCCGACTCTGATCAAGTTTGGCTCTGACATAGACGTTTTTTGGGCAAAAAATCACGTCGTACGACTACGACCAAAACAGGTAAGACGGACGTTATAATCCAAATCTTGCGTTGAGATAAGGTCTCGACAAGAAACCATAAAACATCCGTCGTCTCCCGTAAAAGGTAAGTCGTACGTCCCTCATGACGCTCGACCACAGCGTCGCCCGACCATCGCGTAAGATCATTGTACCTTCGACCAAAGCTAACGTTAACCTTGACTGTTATGTTTGTTAAGTATTTAATGCAGGAGTCAAAACCATTAACAGAAAGCGACCGTAACGGACGAAGATCATTATGGATATTCACTCCGGCAACCGTTTCCAGCCGTTGTAGCCGTTGATCAACGCATTAATGGAGCTAATTAATGACGCGGATACTATAAATACCAAGCTGAGTCTTCACATCAAAGGACATCAGTTAACACCCATCATACATCGAACACAACATCTGATACCGAGCTCGATAAAGCATACACATCTTAAATTGAATTCCAGAATACTACAGTGAACTCAAGAACAACCGAAGTGAAGAACTTAATCTCGAAGAATCGCTCTCGACGCACGTCATCAGCTTTCGACCAGCAGTCCATACTCTGTTTCGCACACGACAAACACCTGTTTTTACATTCAAACACTTGTACTTTACATTTCGAAGCATTTCCTTCATTTGTATTGTAATCATCGTACGACTGACGCCAGTACCAAGGACATCGCCCCTGATTGGCGACCATAGTATAGCGACGACACCCACTGTCGTCCGCAGGTTTTTTCCTCGTTTGAGGTTTTTCCTGCATCATCAAATCCCTTGTCTTCTTTATTTTTATCCTCGTCGTACGTCTCGTCGAAAGATTCTTTCTTTAGTTGTTTAAGTCCACATCGACCTTAAGTTGTCCCTTTGGTTCAATTTTTGGCATTAACAGTTTGGCGCCATCCGTGGGACTACATCTAGAGAAAATCCTCGACGAACGTGCATTCTACTAATAGTTTCTTGGAGTTTCTTCTATTTTCTGTTGCAGGAAAATGGCAGCCCCTGGAAATCCGCAGCAAGCCTTCGCTCAGATGTATCAGGAGCTCGAGGTTGCCAGGAATCAACTCAATGCAATGGCAGAGCAGAATCGCAGAGCAGCTGAAGAGATCGCGCGGCTAAGGAATCCTTTTGGACCCCAGAATGGTCCTAGACCATTCATCCAGAATCCAGGTCCGGGATCAGGCCCGTCCGCGTAGAATCAGCATCCAGGTCCATTCATGCAGAATCAGCAGTCGGGTCCGTTCATTCCGAATCCCCAGTCTGGGCAGATTCCCCCTCAGCACATCCGACCACCACCCTTGAACAATGGATCCCAACCATTTCAAGGTGGCGCCCAGCCATTTCAGAGTGGATCCCAGCCATTTCAAAATGGTCCGCAACCTTTCCAGCAAGGATCGCAATCTTTCCAGCAGAGATCGCAGCCATTTCATCATGGACCACAATCGTTTCAGAATGGACCGCAGCAATTTCACTATGGGTCGCAGCCATATTTTGTTCCATTCAACGGGGACACCAATGGTTCGTCGCATGGTAATGGCACTAGTCCAGGGACCAATCCCTCGACAGGGGCAAATCCTGATCTTAACGATCCCGTCGCCCAGTGTTTGAAGATGTTAGAAGACCAAAATGAGCGCGTCCCGTCCTTGCTCGCCAAGTTGCCTGGGGCAGCCGTGCCTGTCAACGTCGAGCCTCGCTCGGGGTATCAGACATCGCCCTTCATCGACGAGATCGCCACCGTCGAGGTCCCAAAGAAGTATAACATTCCTACCTTCACTCCCAAGTATTCGGGTGTAACCGATCCAACCGAGCATGTCGCGCAGTATAAGCAACTCATGTGGACGATCTCGATTCCACACATGTACCAGCAAGTATGCATGTGCAAGAGTTTCGGGGCGACTCTCACTGGTCCAGCTCTCCAGTGGTTGATCAATCTCAAACCCAAATCTATCGGGTCGTTCGCCGAATTGGTCAACCAATTCTCCCGGCAATTTGCCAGCAGTCGTAAGATGGAAAAGCAGACTAGTGATCTGTACTACGTCGTGCAGAAGACCAATGAGTCTATTCGAAGTTATTTCAATAGATTCAATGCCGAAATGATCAGTATCCGCAATTGTTACATCAAAACTGCGATCGAAGCTTATAAGCGTGGTTTAGACGATAGTTCAGGTCCATATATCGATCTGACCAAGTATCCCCCAGAGACTTTCGAAGACGTCCGAGCTCGAACCTTAGCATATATGAGGGTCGAAGATGATGCCGCCTTTCGTCGCAAGCACACTGACGACAAAAAGTCGCTAGGTGTCAGAAAGCCAGAGTTCAAGACAAAGGCTGTTTCCAGAATAGAGCATGTGCGCCAAATTTCAAATGTTCGTTTCAAGACGAAAGCAGAGGCCAGGACCGCGACTAAGTTCACTCAGTACCCCCAAGATATCCTCTTACGGATTCAAAGGATCTGCAAAGGACTTAGTCGGAGCTCTGAAAACCGCTCAAGCTACCATTCGATGGCCAAAGAAGTCCGACCTGGACGATGCAAAGAAAGACAAATCAAAGTGGTGCGACTTCCACGTCGATCATGGTCATGCGACAGACGATTGTATCGCATTGAAGAAGGAATTAGGGTATCATTTCCCGAAAGGAAATCACAAGGATATCATCGACGATGTCGCTATTCCAGTTAATAGCCATCGACCGTCGACTCCCGAGCATACAAAAGTTGTCAATTAAAATCCCATACGCCATTGGGAATCCTGAAGATTGAGAATGAGTCGAAAACGTCGCTATGGTGCCCTGTCGTACGACGATCAATCACAGACAGTATCTCATCGGATCGTCGTGTCGTCTTGTCATTTAAAACCTATCTTTCTTTCCGAAAAGAATAGGATAATAAATGACAGGGGGGCAATACCCCATGAAGGAGAAAGGTATGATTTCTAACTCTTTTCCATACAAATTTTTCTCACAAACAGCTACTGACTTAAGCATCGGAGGGTCGTTGGTGAGCCAACGACCAACCCTTGACGTCGTTTTATCGCAGGATCGCACGACATAGACAATCAGGTCCATTACTTGATCACACCTTACATCTAGTCGAACGACTTGGTTGCACGATCGCATAGACGGCTTCGCAGCCTGAGCTTCTTAACTTAGAAAAACTTCGCGTTTTGAATAAATACCTTAGTCGTGTTTTGATTGGCATACATTCTGAATGAATGCCTTATTTTTTCTCTCTTATACCCTGTATGGATGCTTTGATCGTATGTTCTCATATTTTATAAGTACCTTGGTCACATGATTTCCTATGTATCTTACATTCCATCGATGCGATATTTCTTTACCAAGTATATGAAAACACAAGTTCAAACAAAAAGTGCATTTACTGAAAAGATCGTCAGGTACACGCTCGACCATCAACAGTCGTCGAGCAGCAAAACAAACAAAATAAAATTCCTAAATTAAAGGAGGAGCATCCGTCGCATTCATGCCCGAGGTCCCGTCTTGAAGGCTTTCGCCTGCCACCTCCTCCTCAGCGTCCTTCTCATCGTCCGAGTCAAGATCCCTCTCGGTCCCGACGCCATTCAGATAGATGTCCAACTCCTCCTTCGCCGAAGCAAGAGGGTCTTTTCCCAGCAAATGTCGTCGCATTATCGCCGCCCGAGCAGTCAGACGAGCTATGGCAAAAACCGACTTACCCTCGTCCTTTGCAGCTTGCACTTCTTTCTCCAAACTCTCTACCTTGGATTTATAATCCTCGGCCTCTTTCGAAACAGCAGCCAAGGATTCCTTAATCTTTTTCATCTCCTCCCTTTGCTCGGCAGTCATGGACAAGGACTGCATCAAGCGATGGCTAAGATCCTCCTTCGCATGATTAACGATCTCCATATGTTTTAAAGCATCAGCAAGACGCTTCGACAGATCCTCCGTGCGACCAGTAGCATCGTTCGCTCGATCTAATGTTGCATTCTCCCTTTCGCGTGCAGCAGACAAGAGATCTTTCACCTTCGCCGTTTCACTTCGCAAGGCCAAGGAAGCTTGAAGTGCCTGCGAAATCATAAAAGACAGACATCATCAGTAGACAACGACAACGACAACGAAGTCTGGGCCTAGAAAAACTAAGTCTTGAAAGAAAGACTTACGATGAACACCAAGCCGGCTACATGGGCACCCGTCTCCTCGATAGGAAAACCCTCAAAACGCTCCTTGAAAGATGGAAGCATGAATTTATCCAGGTGAGGGAAAAGGTCCGTCCCGTCTAGGACATTACCTGTAATAAAGTCCGATGGCAGCGTATGTTGACTGTCGTGACCTTCTCCCCTCCCGTCGTGTGTTCCTTGCCCTTGTCGGCTGACAAAGGATTCGACGCGGCAGACGGGGACTTCACCGTTTTCGCCGGAAGCGCAGAATTGATGGGTGTCGCTGCAATCACCTTCTTGGGAGATGTGACCCCTACCTCTTCGGGTGTAACGACTCTCGACGAGTCATTAACCCCTGCCGACGACTCCCTCAGAGTCGTCGTCCTCGTCTTCTTCGGAATTTCAGGGCCAACAGACATGGCTTTTAGCCTCTTCTCTCTGCCCTGACGAGCACGCTCCAACTCAGCTGCTCTCTTAGCAGAAACATTCAACACTTTAGGTTGAGACTCTCCTGGAAAAAAGGAATGTTAGAAAGCACATAAAGGAAAAAGACTCGAGGTAACATAGGAAGAAAAGGAAAGTAAAACTTACCAGTCGTCCCTCTCCTTCCTCTCGACTTATCTTCTTCCTCTTCTCTTCCTTTCTCTTCACACTTCTCCCCCTGATTCTCTCCTAAAGATTCTAAATCATCGTCATCCGCCGAGTGTCGCACGACGAAAGACCTCTCGGCGACGCTAAATTCTAAAAACGAATTGATCTTCGCTTGAGAGTCAGCGTCTGGCTTCACGACCTCGAATTTTATGGCTGACAACATACAAAAAACAAGTTAAAAATCATATGTAAATCATCCACAGCGCACGCCAGATGAAATAACGAGGCTCACACGTATTCCGGCTCGTCCTAATCCACCCACTCTCAAAGTCAAGGGACAACTTACGCACGAAAACATATCGAGACTTTCACCCACGGTCGTTCACACCCGTCCCTAAGACCAAAACGCGATCGCCCTTAAACCTAGAATGTAAACTACATCGATGACATCCGTCCATCTTGGCTTGATAAGCTGAGAGGAGATCATGTACATTCATGGGAGAATCCCATTTCTTATTAGCACGCTCGATCACCCGTACGACTCGCCAGAACTGGGGCATCAACTGACTCGGTGCCAAGTCAAACTCTAACATAAACGCCTTGGCCAGAGGAGAAAAAGGCCAGCAAAAATCTATCTTAAAAGGGTATTCATAGATTACGATGTACCCCTCGGGACACTCGTTTGATCGGATCTGGCCTGGACAGATCAATTCGACCCACGCAAGAATTTTCGCTAACTTTCTAAAATCCTGGAGGTCCGATGACTCTTGAATAACACTCTCAGGATCCCTAGACATTTCTAAACAAAATTTGCAAAAGTTAGAGAAATCGTACCTTACTTATAGGCGCGTTAATCCTCGAAGAAACCTAACCAAGTCAAAGATTTTCACGAGTTCGGGAGATATCAGACAAAGAATGGCAAGGAAATCACAGCACAAAACTCTTCAAGGGCGAAATAAGGAAATGATCCATCAAAATCCCTATTTAGACCGAAAAACAGGGTTGGATCAAATCCCTGGATGATTTACGCGCGTCCCCGATCTTTTCGCATACCCTCACAGGTCTTCGACAGCTGGTAAGCATCATCGTGCATCAGTATGACGTCATAACTTTTCAACTTCTCGTTCAGTTAAAGGCGACCCGGTCTAGTTCCCCGACAACCAGGTAAGTCCCTCAACCCAGGTCACAAGTCTAAGCGTTCGACAAGCAAAATTTAAAACTTAAATTTGACATTCAATTTTCAAAATTTGGGGGCAAACTGTTTGGGCAAAAAATCACGTCGTACGACTACGACCAAAACAGGTAAGACGCACGTTATAATCCAAATCTTGCGTTGAGATAAGGTCTCGACAAGAAACCAGAAACATTCGTCGTCTCCCGTAAAAGGTAAGTCGTACGTCCCTCATGACGCTCGACCACAGCGTCGCCCGACCATCGCGTAAGATCATTGTACCTTCGACCAAAGCTAACGTTAACCTTGACTGTTACGTTTGTTAAGTATTTAATGCAGGAGTCAAAGCCATTAACAGCAAGCGACCGTAACAGACGAAGATCATTATGGATATTCACTCCGGCAACCGTTTCCAGCCGTTGTAGCCGTTGATCAAAGCATTAATGGAGCTAATTAATGATGCGAAGACTATAAATACCAAGCTGAGTCTTCACATCAAAGGACATCAGTTAACACCCAGCATAAATCGAACACAACATCTGATACCGAGCTCGAGAAAGCATACACATCTTAAGCTGAATTCCAGAATACTACAGTGAACTCAAGAACAACCGAAGTGAAGAACTTAATCTCGAAGAATCGCTCTCGACGCACGTCATCATCTTTTGACCAGCAGTCCATACTCTGTTTCGCACACGACAAACACCTGTTTTTACATTCAAACACTTGTACTTTACATTTCGAAGCATTTCCTTCATTTGTATTGTAATCATCGTACGACCGACGCCAGTACCAAGGACATCGCCCCTGATTGGCGACCATAGTATAGCGACGACACCCACTGTCGTCCGCAGGTTTTTTCCTCGTTTGAGGTTTTTCCTGCGTCATCAAATCCCTTGTCTTCTTTATTTTTATCCTCGTCGCACGTCTCGTCGAAAGATTCTTTCTTTAGTTGTTTAAGTCCACATCGACCTTAAGTTGTCCCTTTGGTGCGATTTTTGGCATTAACAGACGTCTTTCACAACTCAACTTCAGAAGTATCAATCAACTGGTGTTAGGCAGACACGTCAGAGGCGTGCCCCAACTTCCGTTCGTGAAGGATCGTCTCTGTGGGGCATGCGAAAAGGGAAAGATGAAGCGCGCATCACATCCGCCGAAGGCAACTCCGAGCACGTCCCGGACCCTCGAACTCATTCATATGGATTTGTGTGGTCCAATGCGTGTTCCGAGCATCAATAAGCGCAAATACGTGCTTGTGATGGTGGACGACTACTCACGCTACACTTGGGTGATGTTCTTACGCTCGAAGGATGAAACTCCGGAGCTCATTATTGATCACCTGAAGACTGTCCAGAAAAACAAGCTTCAACACGTTCAGTCCATCAGAACTGACAACGGAACGGAGTTCAAGAATCAAAAGGTGGATGACTATCTGAGGTCAGTGGGCATCACACACAACTTCTCTGCCGCACGCACTCCTCAGCAAAACGGAGTGGTGGAAAGACGGAACCGTACTCTCGTTGAAGTTGCCCGCACAATGCTTTCCCAAGCAAATCTACCGCTATATCTCTGGGCTGAAGCGGTGTCTACGGCATGCTACACGCAAAACCGCTATATCCTTCTCAAGAGGTTCAACAAGACGCCGTACGAGATCATGAATAATCACGTTCCAACCGTCGGCTACTTTCACGCCTTCGGGTGCACTTGCTATGTGCTGAACGACAAGAATGATCTCGGGAAATTCAGCCCCAAGGCGAACGAAGGAGTTTTCATCGGATACTCCACGCAGGCTAAGGCGTGTCGCGTTTACAACAAACAAACCAAATCCGTTGTTGAAAGCATAAACGTGACATTCGACGAAGCCGCAGATTTGGCTTCTGAACAACTCAGTTCAGAACCCGGTTTAACTGGAGTGCTAGCTTCCGGACCTTCGAGTTCGGGATCTGCACAAGCCACAGTAAATCCGAATCATGCATCTTCATCGAATGCTGACTCTTCTGATTTAGATTTACTGTTTCAATATTTCTATGATGACATACTTAACTCTTCTTCTCCGGTCTTAGCGCAACCGCGACTTGAAGCTGCTCGCAAAGAGGATTCGGCTACTTTATCTGGTTCGCCTCCTTCTACGAGCACGCCATCAACAACAATAGAGACAGCTCAACCGTCATCTTCAAATACGCATGCACCTGGTACTGTAACCCCCCCGGAGGAACCTATAATCTCAGAGATAGCTATTACTGATTCGTCATCTGCTACAACCGATGCTCAACCTCTAAACTCCTCGGAACCAGAAGTTGTTCAACCATCGACGAATCCTCCCCCAGTTCCTCCAAGAAACAAGACTGCTACTCTTGAAGCGGTTCAAGACCTTCCATCTGGTTCGTATGTGGATCCGGACGCATCTCACTCTACCCAGCAGCCGCTTCCGCACTCCACCAAATGGACGAAGGCCCATCCGCTACATCAGATCATCGGTGATCCCTTGACTCCTGTTCGTACACGAGGCGCTTCTGCTAACTTCTGTCTTTTTTCGGCTTCTTAAGCAAGATTGAACCGACGAACGTGCGCGAAGCACTCGAAGATCCAGACTGGATCATAGCCATGCAAGAAGAGCTAAATCAATTCGAAGCTCTAAAGGTATGGCGACTGGTTCCACATCCTAAGCACAAGACGGTAATCGGCACCAAATGGATCTTCAAAAATAAAAAGGACGAAGACGGCATCGTTGTTCGCAACAAGGCGCGTCTTGTGGCCAAAGGGTACCGACAACAAGAGGGGATCGACTATGATGAGACCTATGCTCCGGTCGCACGCATCGAGGCAATCCGTATGTTTCTCGCTTATGCAGCGCACAAGAACTTCACAGTCTTCCAAATGGATGTGAAGACAGCCTTTCTTTACGGCGACCTCCAAGAAGAAGTTTACGTGTCGCAACCCGACGGGTTTGTGGATGACTCAAACCCTGATCATGTCTACATCTTAGACAAGGCACTATACGGCTTAAAGCATGCTCCGCGAGCATGGTACAATACCCTGTCTAAGTTCCTGTTAGAATCCGACTTTACACGAGGTACCATTGATTCTACTCTGTTTATCAAGAACGAAAAGGGTCACATCATCCTAGTCCAGGTATATGTCGATGCCATCATTTTCGGTTCTACTAGTCCATTATATGCAAAGAACTTTGCCAATCTCATGGGAAGATTTTTTAAAATGAGTATGCTTTGTGAGATGAACTTTTTCCTTGGTCTTCAAGTTAAACAACTGTCGACAGGAATTTTCATAAACCAGTCCAAATACATTAGGGATATTCTTCGAAAATTCCAATTGGACCAGTCCTCACCAATGAAAACTCCCATGGCAACCAATACAAAGCTTGACGCCGATCCTAATTGAAAGGCTGTCAACACCAAATTGTTTCGGGAATGATCGGCTCTTTAATGTACTTAACTGCCAGTAGACCGGACATCATGTTTTCAACATTTCTTTGCGCCCGTTATCAGTCAAACCCTAAAGAGTCTCATTACAATGCCGTTAAATGAATTTTTCGTTATTTACGTGGTACTGCTGATCTTGGCCTTTGGTACCCGAAAGAGACAGGTTTTGGTCTATCCGCTTACTCTGACGCGGATCACGCGGGATGCATGTTGGACCGCAAGAGCACCTCGGGGCACATTCAATTCTTGGGAGATAGCCTAGTGGGTTGGGCATCAAAGAAACAGCAATGCGTTTCCACGTCAACTGCCGAGGCAGAGTATGTAGCCGCCGCAAGCTGTTGTTCCCAAGTAATCTGGATGAGGACGCAACTCAAAGACTACGGCTTTACGTATGTCAAAGTCCCGATCTACTGTGACTCGAAGAGCGCAATTGCCATATCAAGCAACCCGGTCCAACACACCAAGACGAAGCACATCGACGTTCGGTATCATTTTATTAAGGATCACGTCGAAAGAGGTACAGTCGAACTCTACTTCGTAAATACTGAGCATCAGTTAGCAGACCTGTTTACCAAAGCCTTGGACGAAAAACGTTTCAAATTTCTTGTGTTCAAGCTAGGTATGCTAAATCTGAAGACTTAATCCGAATGTGTGCCCGTTACAAGTTCCATACATCTACGCGTAACTGTCTGCTCCTCATGAGTATACACTTCCTCGCACCTGTATTCTACTTGTCTCGGTTACACAGTTAGATTTTAGTCTCTGTATTTATTAGGGAGATCTCGTTTGTTTTCTCTCTTTATTCGTGTGTTTCTTTTATTTCATACTGTCGTCTGTCTTTTTCGTTCACTATCTTTGTGCTTTCACCATATGTTCTTGTGTTCAGGGGGAGCACTTTGCGGTATCAGGTAAGATTCCTCATACTTTGAAGGGGAGCGTCACACACAGTTTTCTTTTAAATATCAAAAGTTTTGTGTGTGTGGGCACTCCTGCGTGTGTGTTATAGTCATCATCTGAGGGGGAGCGGCGCAAGTTTTTCTTTAAAAGTCTAAAAGTTTTTTTTGTGTTGGACTCCTCCATTACACTCTACTGCACTATCCGAGGGGGAGCGATAACTCCCCATGCTTAGTTTGAGGGGGAGCGAGAGAAAGTCCTCTTCCAGTTCAGATTCCTGCAAAATTCCAAGGAAAAGGACCGTTTGAAGTTATCCGGACAGTATCCGGAAACCCCATGGTATCTGGACAGAATCCGGACCGGGTATGAATTCGGGTCGGCTAAGAACCCGGACACCACCCGGTTATATAAGCCACCCGGACTCCTTCGTTTTTCATTATCCGGAAAATCGCCCTAAAACCCTAAAACCCCTCGACGGTTTTTTTCTCTCTCGCTCGGTCCCTCGTAACGTCGACGATTCACCGTGTTTCTCAGTCCCAAACTCAGGTATTTGCATCAACTATCAATGCTATTTTTCTTTACTCGAGTATCACACACTTTCGACCACAAATCGATCCTTCAGCTGATCGATTCCACTATACCCGAAAACCCCATATGGGTTTCTTCG
The DNA here is from genome assembly GCA_033807775.1 of Saussurea involucrata. Taxonomy (NCBI): domain Eukaryota; kingdom Viridiplantae; phylum Streptophyta; class Magnoliopsida; order Asterales; family Asteraceae; genus Saussurea; species Saussurea involucrata. The sequence goes on along the minus strand of CM066321.1, from coordinate 70,234,530 downwards.
ATTCTGTGCTTAGAAAGCCACAATATCGACTGTTTAGTCAACCTACAGTGCTTAGATACTCACACAGACCCTGGGTATCTCTTTTATGCCTGATTGGGACTCCAGTTAGTTCGTTGAATGATTTTGAAGGTCGTCCGGATATATCCGTCGTATCCGGGAACATTCTTAATTATGATTATCTATCCGGACACCTCCTTATTCAATGTTACTTTGTCCGGATTCCACAAACACCCGGAAACCTAGTTGTCCGGAAACCTAAGGGTTTCCGGTAAGTTCAACTACCGGGATGTTCATGTATCCGGACTCCCTTCTCCGGACAACCACTCCCGTCCGGTTACTCCTTTGTCCGGTATCCTCGATTTATCCGGGAACCTTCTTCCCGTCCGGACAATCATGTTTTCCGGACACTTTTGTCCGGATTACATGGGTTGTCCGGAAAGTTTTTTTTCCCTTTCCTGTATCCGGACTCCTGTGCTTCCGGACACTTTGACATCTGCAACTATGTCCGGAAACCCCTTGTACCTGGTTTCTCACTGTCAGTCCTCGATCTGTCTCAGATTGAGCCAATCACAACAAAGGTACGCACCGACACTTGTTCATCCGTCTCAGTAACTAACTGTGCGTTTCTTTTACAGATATTGCAATGGCGGATCAACAAAATCCACAACAACCTCCGGAAGAGCATATACCTCAAGAAGAGGAAATCATAAACGACGAAGCAGATGCTGCCTTGGTTGCCCTGACCATGGCACCGAGATGGAGGCGAACAATCACTACCTGGACCCGGCGCTCTTCAGACCCAACCCTAACCACCAGGTTATATTGGATATCCTCATGGGCCATCCTATTCGTGAGGCCCACAACCGCAATACCGACGTCCCGTTGATCTACGTTCTTCAAGTGTGGTTCACGGCACAGGTCCGCACTGCCGGTACTTCACAGACGATAACGGAAATGATAGACAACCAGCCGTTCACCCTGACGCCTGACTCCTTTCGCCGACTCCTTTCTCTTTCGTCTGCCGACGCCGCAGGACATGAACGGTACGATCCTACCGTAAATGACGACACGCTATGCGCACAAATCCGCGCACTCGACTACAACCATGATCTTCCGAGACCTTCAGCGTTCAACCAGAAATACCTAGCCCCCATCTGGTACACCTTGTTTATGATTCTAAACATGTGTCTATCCTCTAGATGGAAAGGTATATATCAGTGCACCGGTGACTTTCTACGCCTAGTTCACGCCGTCTGCTACAACCGCCATGTCGACTTTGCCATGATCATCTGGTGTGAACTTGTTACCGCCATCCGACACATCGGAGGAACGAAACAGAAGAAGTTCCTCCCATACCCGCGTTTCCTATCGTTAGCAGTGCGTCAACACATGGACGCTAATCCAGCGATACCCAGACGTGCTGCACATATGGTATGCCCTATCCGCCATCTTCAGTTCATAGTTATCCGCAACCCATCCAATGCGGTAGCCATGCCCATCCCTGAAGCCCTATTAGCCGTCGCTGATCCCAATGCACCAGGGGTAGTTCCTTATAGGGGAGAGTTAGGTAATCCCATGGTCCCGCCAGAGCCGGAGGGACCTACCCAGGTAGATAGACCCGAGGGTCGTGAGGGTCCGAGGATGAGAGGTGGAAGGGTCCGACAAGCAGGTGCTGTCGGGCGGGGTGTGTTAGTTGTGAGAGGAAGGGGAGCGAGTGTAGGCGGTGCAGCGGGATCGCGACCCGGTTCCAGCCGACCCCATTCTAGACCCGCACCATATGTTACCGAACCCCCCTCCCCACCTCACCATGTTGAAGACGTGGTTTCTGACTCCACGGACTCCGATACCGACTGTTCCATACGCCTGACACAAATACCTCACGGTATCGAACCTAACCCAGATTTCACTGTTGGAATCCCTCTTGACTCACCTCCTCATACTGGAACCGGACCTATTATTAGGACATCTGAGGGAGAACAAGTAGAGGAGTTAGATCATGCGAGGCGGAGAGAACTGCGTTCAAAGTTGAACCAGGAAAGAACGAGCCGTAAAGAAAAAGAGGCTCCTGAGCGAACCGAACCGAGCGATATCCGGGTAGCCACATCTGCTATCCCGTCTCATTTGTTGGGACGGGGTATTGAAGAATACTCTGTGGACCCAGCGGAGCAATTGCACGACCCCCCCAGCCACTCATCCGTCTCTCAAAAGACGGATGTTTCAGTCTCACACGGGGATATAACACAACTTCCACCGGTCTCTCACTCGGAGCGTACTGGTGTTGAAACAAGAGACCAGCAACCCCCGGTCTCGACTTCTTTCTGTGCACCATCGAGTCTAGATCCACTTGTTATTGAAGATTCTTTGACTAGGACACTTGATGCGGAACAACACCAAGTCGCGGCTCTTAGTGACCCGACCGGAACGTCTGTAGTGTCTCTGTCTGCCGGAACACGATGATCGAACGAAAATCCTACCACAGCTATTATCACGCCAACTGTGAACGTAGGTGGCTCTACCCCCGCGGTAGATGTCTCATCGGGTAACCTAAGTGGTCCCGGAGTTAGTACCCCAGACTTTGTGTCACCAGGGTCCCTGGACAGCACCCTTAAGGCTGTCCGCCAGGATATGGAGCAACAGATATAGCAACATGTAGCCGCTGAACTTGCCAAAGTGATGCGCGCTATCAAAGGCAAAGGCCACCTCGTCGAAACTGAAACCGCCCCTGTACCTCCACCGATTCAACCGCAACCTATCCATTCGGTGGACACCCTGAAGACGATGCTATTGGCCCAACTGCTCCAGGAATCAGATACAACTGCCTCCACTGAAGCAGACCTGATCTCAGTTCTCCGATCACAAGTCACTGCTCCATCTTCATCTATTACCACTCGATTAGACGCCATTGACTCGACCCTCAAGGACTACAACAAAGCGCTCACCACGCTGTCTGAGAGGGTCCGCTCACTCGAAGACACATGTAAGAGTCAAGCCGGCGGTCTGAAACGTAGGCACGATGACCAGGATGATCCTGATCACCGTGAGGGGGAGAAGCGACAATGCCAAACCGAGACCGCCCAGATCCTGACTGCTGAAACTACAACAGTGGTTCATCAGGAACCCCCAACTGCGGCAGCTACAACAGAAGCACCTGAAGCCGAGCTGCCTTTAGCAGACATGGTTATAGACATGGAGATCTCAGATGAAGAAGACCCGACGGTTGAAAAGCCCGAGGGTTCAACACAGGAACTGATTGATTTTGACTCATCAGACATACCGATTCTGGACATGATAGATCCAGATTGTGAAGCCAACCCGGAGACCGAAGATGCATGGTACGAAAAAGCCGCCAGTGCCGTAAATCTCCAGGTAAATTTGGTCTTCCCCACTGATGAGGACGACAACATTGATTATGATCAGTTCCTGCTCCAAAATTTGTATGGAACATCCCCCGTTCACTATGCTTAACCCGCCGGAACATCATCAACAAGACCCGAGTCCACTACTTCCGATCTTCCGACAACTACTCCTCCCACGACAGCTTCTGATCTTCCTCCCCCTCCTCAACAGCAACAAATCCGTTGGGAGAAGATCATGGTATTTATCCCTCATTTGGAGGAATCTTTAAAGAAGCTGTTCGTCCACAAGCTTCGCCCGATTGAGCCGACCTTCTGCCTGGGTATCTACAACCTTAACCCAGAACTTCAACGCCGATATATCAGCACAATGCAGCGGTGTCTTCCAGTCAACCAGGTCAGAACCAAACTTCGGATCACAGAGGTAATTAGTATCTATTCAAGATGCATTATGAGGATCGTCTACCCAGTTTTCACTGTTCGACGTGAAGATCGGAACAAATGGAAATTTTCAGAAGCTGACTTCAAGAACCTCCGACCGCTCGACTTTCTGGTTATTCTGAAAGACTTACGTACAAGAACCATCCGACCGCTAGAGATTACAAAGGCGCTCGAAGCTGTTCGTCGATACCTGGTCCGCACCATCATGATGTCTTATCTAACAGACATCCAAATGGCTATCGAGAACAAGGCAAAAAAGGTAAATCTGATCAAGCCGAATCTGAAAGCACCTGAGTTAAACATGTATCCCGAGAACGCTATGCTTCTGGAACCAGAATTCGGGATTGTTTACCTCAATGAGCAAAAGGAGAAGAAATTCATGCGCTTCAGTCAGGTGGAAAGATTCTGCGACGGCACACTCCTAAAGGTCAGAGATGCTCTTCGAAAGATTATTCAGCACGAGTCTGAGAATCCAAAGTATTCTTATGTTCCGAATCAGAATGAAACTATTGCTCGGAATGCCTTGGAAATGATTGAAGATCGCATCGACTATCGACGCGCCATCAGATTCTTTGAGGTTTACTTCGCGTTGCGCAAACGATACGTGTTCAACTGGCGAGAGCTAGAGCGTGAACTCGAACTTCAAATCAAAGGGGGAGATTGTTAGGGCATGTTTTATAGTTGATTTAAAGTTCAAGGGTTGAATTGTATTTGTTTAAATTAGAGCTTATTAGTGAACGGGCCGTGGGCTTGTTAACCACGGGCCCGGTGTATTTAATGTGTGATTAGCTTGGAAAAACAAGCTAATCGTCTCTTTAGCTTTCTAATCATATTGTAAACATTCTCTGTTGATCCAAACCCTCAGTGATTTGATAATGACCCTATCTTAAATACTTAGTGAAAATTGTAAGTAAACAATATGTATCAGAGTTTCACTATCGCTGATAAGTACTAAGATCTTACAGTACTGCTGATAGGAACTCTCGCACTTTTAGATTAAACATTCAGCGAACACTGTTCACCATATCGCTGAGTCTGTTCAGTCCTTATGGTGATCGCTGATAAGTTAGTTGTTTACTTATGATCCCTGAAGACAAGATTCACGTCAACAAAGGTTCTACGCTGAAGTCGAAGATCAAGCTCAAGAACCAGCGACAAGTCTCCTAATGAACTGATGCGGATCAGCGAAGACTCAGATTTGTCCACTCAACGTGAAGTATCAAGTACAAGACTTCAGCTATCGCTGAACTTTATCATCTGCTGAATAGTAAATGATAATCGCTGAATCAACGAAAGCTGATCATGAAGTCCTCCGTACAAAGTACTTTTGTCTTAACCTCCCTTGCACGCCACCGTACGAAATGTCAGAAAAGAACCTCCGAAAATCTGAAATCGTACAACCACTCTGATACTACACTGTTCATTCATGCGGCTACTAAGGTTGTCATCAAAGGTCAATGACATGCAACCAATCCGCTGATGACACGTGTAAAGTATATACTGGATTGCATTAAATGCATGCAGTATATAAAGAGATGAACTCACTTCATTTGAAGTAACTTGCTAACTCTGGACAAGTTCAAATCTCTCAAGATAGGATTTTATTAGTAATCTCCTTATCTTTCTTAGTGCAAGAAAACCTTAGTGTTCCAACTTGTTTAGATTTAGGTTTATCCTTAATCTTGTTTCCGCAACAAGCTGTAAATTGTTAATGATTTATCAATAAACAATTTAGAAAAGTAAAATAGTGTGTTTGTATTCAACCCCCCCCCCCCCCTTCTACAAACTTGTTAAGCCTTTCGGGACCAACAAGTGGTATCAGAGCAGATTTGTTTAATCTCATAAACAAGATCTAATCTAAGATATTTCTCTTCCTTGCTATTATCTGAAAATGGCCAACTCAAACACAAACACTCACTATATCGACAATGGTTCTCTTGCAAAACCCCCTAGATTTTCCAGAGACAACTTCAACTTATGGAAAAATAGGATGACACTCTTCTTAGAAGGTGTAGACCCTACTATACCTTACTATCTTGAAAACGGTCCACACATCCCTGTAACGATTGATCCTGCCGTTCCAGCCACTGCAACTAGAGCTGCTATTCCAGAAAGGCTGATTCCAAAGGAAATCCATCATTGGACCGATGAAGACAAGAAGAAAGTGGCTATAGATACAAAAGCCAGATCCATACTATCCATGGCCCTTCCTGACGAAGTCTACCATTCCGTCATGAACCTGAAATCCTCAAAAGCCATGTGGGACACAATATGTGTTCAGTATGAAGGAACGTCTGAAGTCCAGGATTCAAGAAAGATCAACCTGGTAAGACAATACGAAAGTTTCATCTCTGGTAAGAATGAAACTCTCTCTGAAGTACATCAACGTTTTAATTGCTTAATTATAGATCTTAAAACGGTTGGTAAGGAATATTCTAACTTTGAAGTTCTGACAAAGTTTTTAGAATGTTTACCTGAAAGCTGGGACAATTATTCCATGTGTCTCAAGCTGTCAAAAGATCTAAGATCTATGACACTTGCTACCTTATATGGCACATTGCTGAATCATGAGCAATCTAGCCATCTTAAGAAGAATCTTGTAAAAGATTCCAAAAGCACCCCTGTTGCTTTAATCTCAGAGGAACCTTCTACTCAGCGACCCGTGGTCACTATCACTGAGTTAGAAAGTAACTCTGAAAGATCATCAGATTCTGATTCTTCAGATGATGAATCCTTGGCTCTCCTAACTAAAAAGTTCAGGAGATTCGCCAAGAAGAAAATGTTTAGAAAGAACAAAACTCTTTCTATAGCTGACAAGCCTAAGTCATCAGCTTTTGTTGATAAGGCTACTGCTACTTGTTTTAACTGCGAAAAGACAGGTCATTTCGCTAACGAGTGCAGGTCAAAGAAAATCATGAGACCTTCAGCCTTTACAAAGAAATCCTTTGTTCCAAGGAATAAAGACGACAAATACTTAAAGCTGAAGGAGAAGTATGCAAAGCTGAAAAGCTATAAGAAGAAGGGAAAAGGCCTAATGGCTGATTATGATTGGGCTGCTTCTGATGAAGAAGCCTCATCATCTGATTCTGAAGATGATGAAGCAAATCAATGTCTCATGGCCAAGATTGAAGAAGAGGAAGAAAGTTCAGACATTCCCTCCACTTCAACATCTGCCATTCAGGTATCACCCTCCTTCTTTACCAATATTGTAAATATTGATGAAGCTGATAGTCTCCGTAAAATCGAACTACTGACTAGAAGCTTATACAAAGCCATGAACGGCAAAGCTGTGGTTGAAAACCAAAATCTTGATCTCGCTGAAAAGCTTAAAAATTGCCACCTTCAAATAGAAAAGCTTTCTAAATTTGAAGAAGATTTTAAAGATCAAGTCCATTTAAATCAGCTAGTCAAAATTGAACGAGCGGAAGCTATCGCTGCATTAAAAGCTGAACAAGCTACTGTTGAAGGATGGTGTAATTCTTCAACAAAGATCACTGAGATAATTAAGGCTCAGATTCCTCTGAGTGATAAACGTGGTCTGGGTTATAAATATGATACTCCAATACCAACCACTGAACGTTCAATGCTTAAATTTGGAACGTTCGTATCCTCAGTAGCTGACACTTCTTCATCTCAGTACTCCTCGTCGATTACACCAATCCCTGAGGAAACTCCTACCTCCTCAAAAGGTAAGGAGAAAATGGTTTATTCAAAACCTACCTCTGTCTCTAAAGATAAAGGTAAAGGAATTGTAATTTATCAAAATCCTCAGAAGGGTACTTTAGTACCTAAGCTGAATGCTTCCAAAGCCTTAGTGATTCATTCACCTGGTTCTAGAAATCAGACCTCTGGATCAGTTCAGCGACCTACTCCTAGACTCAGAGTATATATCCTTGGTAAGAAATCTGAAGAACTGAATGTTCGTCCTATTTCAAAAACCAATAGTGTACTTGGTGCTGGCACTTCTAATTCCAAATTAAAAGCTCAGCACACAAGTGGTCCTAGAACTAATTTTAGTTATAGGAAATGTTATCACTGTGGACTTACCGATCATATTGCAAGTAAGTGTCCCACAGCCACCAAAGCTGATAAGATAGCTAAGGTGAAGATAGCACCAAAGAAGACCAAACCAGTTGCAAGTCAGGTCAAGGTGACTCCTACCGCTGAGGTCAAGAAATTGACCAAAGTGAAGAAAGACAAAGCTGAATCTTCAAATGCTGCGAAGACTGCTGAACCCATTCCAACCACTTCCACTGACAAACGCGTATACATGGTGAAGTGGGTACCCAAGCAAAACTAATCTTCCTTTGTATTGCAGGTTAAGAAGGGTATCTGGTATCTCGATAGCGGATGCTCTAGACACATGACTGGAAAGAAAAGCCTGCTCGCTGAATACAAGGAAGAAAAGGGTCCCTCTGTGACTTTCGGTGGAAATGGAAAAGGACACACCCGAGGGTATGGTGTACTTTCAAATGGTACAACATCCTTCAGAAGAGTCGCATATGTTGAAGGGCTGAAGCATAATCTTCTGAGCATCAGTCAGCTTTGCGACATGGATAACAAAGTGATTTTCACCAAGGAATCCTGCTTTGTCTCTGACAAAAAGGAGAAGATAGCTCTCAGCGGTTATCGTTTGGAAAATGTTTACGTTATAAACATGGACTCAACAACCACTGAGAACTCCTGTTTCTTCTCAAAGGCATCTTCTGATGTCAACTGGCTATGGCACAAGAGGCTTTCACATCTCAACTTCAAGACACTGAATACTCTTTCATCCAAAGAGTTAGTCACTGGTCTACCTCAACATTCATACGCCAAAGAATCCTTATGTTCAGCGTGTGAAAAAGGGAAGCAGACCAAGGCAAGCTTTAAGTCCAAGCAAGTTTCCTCAGTGTCTTCTCCTCTTCAACTACTCCATATGGATTTGTTTGGCCCCGTTAACAAACAATCCATCGCTGGAAAGAAATATACGCTGGTCATAGTTGATGAATTCTCTCGTTATACATGGGTAATGTTTCTCCGTTCTAAGAGTGACACCCCTGAAGAACTCATCACCTTTGTTCGGAAGATGGAAACTCTGAACAATATGACTGTTCGCTCAATAAGGAGTGATCATGGAACTGAATTCAAAAACAGTTCTCTTGATTCCTTCCTTGAGAGCAAGGGTATTTCTCACAACTTTTCGTCAGTGAGAACACCACAACAAAACGGAGTCGCTGAAAGAAGAAATAGAACAATTATTGAAGCTGCACGTTCAATGCTCAGCGATTCTCACCTGCCTACTCAGTTTTGGGCAGAAGCTGTCAACACGGCTTGTTTTACGCAAAACAGGTCGCTGATAGTCAAAAGATTCAAAAAGACAGCCTATGAACTTTTTCATGGGAGAAAGCCTTCAATCAGCTTTCTTCACATCTTTGGTTGTCAGTGTTTCATACTGAACAACAGAGATGCCCTTGGAAAGTTTGATCCTAAGGCTGATGATGGAATCTTTCTTGGATACTCCTCAGTTTCCAAAGCCTTCAGAGTCTTCAACCGAAGAAGACAAACTGTAGAAGAAACTATTCACGTCACGTTTGACGAATCCCGTTCAGCGAACTCTAAACCGAACGCTGATACAAAAGAACTGAATCAATGGATGTTTTCTCATCTTGGTGATTCAGAAGATGTTCCCACTACTCATACTCATACAACTGAAAATGATGGTCCTACTATCATTCCCAATATGCAGAATAGTGAAGCTGAAACATCTTGGGTCTCAGCTGTTCCTATAAATACTATACCCGCAGTTGATCCAAATGTCTCAGAAATTCCATCTATTTCTCAGCAATCAGTGAATGAAGTGACAAATGAAAGCATTCCTCTCTTAGCTGATTATCCAGAAGTAGCTGAAGCCTCATCTTCAGTTTCTCCAGTTCAGACTGAGTCAGCGACGCATGCTCCGGCTCAGCGATGGACTGTAAATCACCCAATCGATCAAATTCTTGGTGATCCCAACGCTGGTATTCAGACTCGTAGAAGTGCAGGTAATATTTGTTTATTTGTTAACTTTATTTCTCTAACTGAACCAAAGAAAATAGATGATGCCCTCAGAGATCCAAACTGGGTCAGCGCTATGCAAGAAGAGCTGACTGAATTCGAAAGAAACAAAGTTTGGAAACTTGTTCGGAGACCAACTGACAAAACAGTGATAGGCACTAAGTGGGTCTATCGAAACAAGTTGGACGAACATGGTACTGTAACTCGCAACAAAGCTCGTCTTGTTGCTCAGGGATACAGACAAGAGGAAGGTATAGATTATGACGAAACCTTTGCTCCTGTAGCAAGACTTGAATCTATTCGTCTTTTCTTAGCATATGCTGTACACAAAAACTTCACTGTACATCAAATGGATGTTAAGTCAGCGTTTCTAAATGGAAAGCTGAATGAAGAAGTTTATGTGGAACAACCTCCAGGATTCTCAGATCCTAAGCGTCCAGGTTATGTTTATAAGCTGGATAAGGCACTTTATGGCTTGAAGCAAGCTCCTCGTGCATGGTATGACACTCTTTCTACTTATCTCCACCTTGAAAAATTTGAGAGAGGTAAGATTGACAAAACTTTGTTTTTTAGAAAAATAAAAGGTCATATCATTTTAGTTCAAATATATGTTGATGACATTATATTTGGTTCTACTAACCCTGAGCTTTGTACTCGTTTCGCTGATAGAATGAAAGATGAGTATAAAATGAGTATGATGGGTGAACTAACATATTTCCTTGGTCTTCAGATTAAGCAAACTGAAAAAGGAACTTTTATAAATCAGGGAAAGTATGTTAAAGATATGCTGAAAAAATTCGACTTAACTGAAAGTTCAGCTATGAAAACCCCTATGGCACCACCGCTGATACTTGATAAGGACACAAAGGGTGTTCCTGTCAATGTCACGCTGTACCGTGGGATGATCGGCTCACTACTGTATCTTACAGCTAGCCGACCCGATATTATGTTTGCAACATGTCTGTGCGCACGATATCAAGCTGAACCTAAGATATCTCATATGAAAGCTGTAAAGCGAATCTTTCGATATCTTAAGGGTACAGCGAATCTAGGTCTTTGGTATCCCAAAGATTCAGGATTCGATCTAACCGCCTATTCAGACAGTGATTTTGCAGGTTGCAAAATGGATAGGAAAAGCACCACAGGAGGATGTCAGCTCTTGGGTGGAAAGCTGGTAAGTTGGACAAGTAAGAAGCAAAACTCGGTGTCCACTTCCACAGCTGAAGCTGAATATGTAGCTGCTGGAAGCTGCTGTTCTCAAGTCTTGTGGATGAGAAATCAACTACTAGACTATGATCTTCAGCTCTCCAAAATTCCAATCTATTGCGACAGCACAAGTGCCATCGCTATAGCAAACAATCCAGTGCTACACTCAAAGACAAAACACAAAGAAATCAGATATCATTTTATCAGAGATCATGTGATGAATGGTGATATAGAACTTCATTTTATTCCAACTGATTATCAGTTAGCTGATTTGTTTACCAAACCTCTTGATGAGACAAGATTCAACTTTCTCATCAGCGAGCTTGGAATGCTGAACTTTGAAGGATAAATCTTCAGCGGTTCACATTTAAATCAGCGATACGTTTATACATTCTTGTATAGGCTCTGGATAAAATAAACTTGTACAATCCATTTCATCATCTTTTCTCTGAATAAATTGGGTTAAACTGATATCAAGGTATGTTTTCTCTGACAAAACGCATGAAAATGCAAGATTTCAAATTCTTTCATCGCTGAATAATATTTTGAAATTTCTTAAAACCCTCACTGATATTTCTATTCAGTGCTTCATATTTTCCAAAGAGTCCCTGAGTTTTTCTTTCAAAACCTCAGAGACAACGAAAGAATGTGAAAGGACAGTTGTGACGTCATTGCAACGGATAACACCAGGCACGCTCTTTTTCTGACACACGTTTGCACGTTTCGTTGTCTATCCAATCAAATGCAAACACGTGTCCGTGTCATGATGAAAAACTTTCCCGCTCAAGTTTTTCTCTCTCTACTCTCTTCCTATATAAACACTCTCAAAGTTTATATTTGTCTTTTATGCGAGTCAATCTTTCTCCGCAAGAAAAGAACACTGTTGCATTTTGTGCTCTCAATCTTCAAGAACTGTTCATCATCTTCTTCATCAAACTCAAGGTTAATATGTTCTTATCTACTATCAAATGCAAATAACTTGTTTTCGATCTTATCATTGTTTTACACAAGATCAAACAAAAGAACTCAAAAAATAAAATCATTTTCTTTCATGGTTTTATAAACACAACCATTTCATGGTTGTTCTTCAAGTTTTAAATCTAAAATCTTAAACTTGTTCTTCTTTCGTATCCATTTTTTTAAACTGGAATACAAGGCTTATAGGTGTTATATTCGTTTTTTTTTTAAAAAAACAAGAAAAACCCTAATCTTCATTAAGACTTTTTTGTCTGAATGAAATGGACAAAATTCGAAAAATCTTAATGGAAATTTTCTTTCCACATTAAGATATTTCTTATTTGTTAACATCTTTGGTTGAACTGATAATACAGTGAAATGGCAACTTCAAAGCTGAATGTTACCGCTGAGTCCATCTCCACTGATTCTGAGGAACTGGAAATCACCAAAGCTCCTCAGGTTAAGTTTGAGCTGGATCAATTAGACTGGACAAAGGCAAACAACCTTTCAGCGCTTCTCGAGTTTCCTCCTCGGAAGCAGGTATCCCATCTAGACGACGCTGTAAATTTTTTGAAGAATAGCCCCATCTACACAACACTGACAATCACACCTCCTGCCAGTCAGCGTCTATTATCCCAATTCTGGTACTCTGCCAGACACACCAACCTACCCTCAGCCAAAGATCCATCTAAAACCATCGACTGCATACTCAGCGATACTGAGTATGGCACCATCAAGATAACCCCCGCAATAATCCGCAAAGCTCTGAAATTCCCTAACGCTACCTCAGAAAATCCTTTCATTCCATTTCCTGACCACAAGAAGCACGCTGACAGGGAAGAAATCATTGCTTTCCTTGATGCGATGGGTTACATCTGGGAGACTGGAAGAGACAAGCTACCTGAGAAGAAGCTGACGCTGATAAAGAAATCCAAGATGCCCAGCGAGATGAACTTCATCTTCGCTCACCTGATCAGCTGCATGACAGCGAAATCCGGATCTTCTGATCAAGCCGCTCAACCTCAGCAGGCCATGGGTTACGCACTGCTGAAAGGTCTCAACATTGACTGGGCCTCCATCATCTATGAAGACCTCATTCAACGTGTTGATTCTGCCGCTGACCGACCAGCATGGGTTCCTTACCCGCGATTCATCAGCGCCATCTTTCAATATGGCCTAAAGGACAGCTATCCTGAAGAGGGTGATCTGAAACTCTCTCAGATTGGCCCTAAAGTTCTCGACTTCAAGCCTGTCGCCAACGAGGTACGTCTCTCTACCCTTCTCACTCTACTTAATTCTCCGCTTTCTGTGGCTCCTTCAGCGACTATACCCCTCGCTGATTCACAGGCCACAAAATCCATTCCTTCTAAGAAAAGGAAACAATCTCTTACCCCTCTTGATTCCAAAAGGATCAAGAAAACCAAGGAGCAACCCCAGCAACTCCATGCTGAAGACTCCTCAGCTCATTCTGAAGAGCTGAAGGAAAGTTCCGTGGTACGCTCTGCCACACCAATTCAAGCCATCCCTTCTAAACCTACTTCAGCGTCCTTAAACGCTGAGGTTAGAACTTTGGAATCTACCCAACCTTCGTCAGTCTCTCAAAAGACTGATGAAGTACTTCTCAGCGAATCCAACGCTGAACTTGAAACCCAACCCCAATTCTTATCCTTCGCTCCTCCCTCTACTTCTTTGGACACTCCTCCAGTCAAAATTGGAGATGCCATCATTCAAGAAGCCGTTGAAGCTTCTCAGCGAATGACGAAGAAAGGACCTGCAGAGATCTCCATCCCTCACGGAACTTTTGAGGGAGATATGGAACACTATGGGGGGACTCGAAACTTTGATGAGTTCGTCAACGCTCCTGCAGGTACAGATCCCACCTTAAACACTGTAACTAAACCTGAAACTTCTGAGCTTTCCTTTGTTCACAAGTACTTATATGTTACAGGTCCTTATTTGGGAGACATCAACCAGTCTCTGAAGTCTATGGAGATGAAACTTACGGATCTCACCACCGGTCTATCAAATAACTCTACAGCTGTAACAAACGCTGGAGAGAATCTGACGAAGCTGACTATTGTGGTGGACAAGAAGGCCTCCTCTGATGACATCAAAGACCTTGATAAAACTCTCGCCGACTTTGCCAAAGTGCTCTCCGACATCTACACTGACTACACCAACCTCAAATCATCAGTTTCCACCGTTTCTAGCGAGGTTACAACGCTGAAGAAATCGGTTGGTACACTCGAAGGTGATATGTCAGTGGTCAAGACCGACTTGGGCTCAGTGAAGACCGATCTTAGTTCTGTCAAGACAATGATCGAGACGCTGGTGAACAAGGCAAATAATCCAGCTCCTGCTCCGGCCCCTGCACCTGTTTTGGACTCATTCACCGCAGAGGATCGCCAAGAGCTGAAGAAAATCACGCCTGCTATTTCTGGCCTAGAAGACAGAATAGCTAAGCTTGAAGATTGTGTGAAAGTCTCTGGCCCAGAAGACAGAGACAACACCAATGCTGAATCTACCCATTCCTCCCCCGCCCATCATGAGAAAGAGGGGGAGAAGAGCGCTGAACAGGAGAAGAGCGCTGAAGATCAAAATAAGAGCGCTGAAGACCTTTCCCATGATGAATCTATCAGGGGAGAGGGTAATGAAGATCGGATTACTGGACCTCAGGGAGATGAAAACCCTGAGGGAACCGAGAACCTCGCCTCTGTATCTGAGGGGGAGAAACTCGAAGAAGATGCTGAGGAATCTGAAGCAGAAGAAGACGAAGACTTCGACATCCCTGAAGCTGAACCATCCTCCTCTCCAAGGAACGATGATGATGATGATGAAGATGACGATGATTTCTTTGTTGTCAAACCTGCTCCTCGAACCAAAGCTCTTAAAGGTATTTCAATAAAAGAACCTTCAGGGGAGAAGACAAAGACAAAGCACTCAGCCTCTGGCGCTGAGAAAAGCAAAGACAAAGGCATCGCTGAAGATGATAATCTGGCGATCCTACTTGCAAAGCCGATTTGTCAGGTACACTAAACTTACTTTTCCTTCCCTGATCATCTCTGAAAAATCAGTTATCCATTCCACAAACACCTACACATCCACATTTTTTTCTATCTTTTCTACCCAAGTTCTTCTACCCAGTTCTTATTTGTAAGATCGCTGCGTTTCAGCTAGTCCTCTCCCCTGTTTGAGGATATCGCTGAAAGATCTTCTATTGCGACTTCACCAATAATTCCAGCTACCGCTGAAGACATAATCCCAGTCTTAGATTTAATCTCTGAGACTGATGAATCAGAAGAACAACCTCTCTCGCACAGAAACAGACCCTCCTCAGTTCCTCAAAAGAGGAGAGAAGAAATGATAAAGCGATTCGAGGATCAGCGAATCATCCTAAGGCGCGATCAACTACCTTCAGTTCCTCCTAAATTCAGAATTTCAAAAGCTGAATACCAAGATCATCTCAGAGCTGAACGCCTCATCGCTGAAAGGAAGGAAGCTGAAGATAAAGACAGAGAATACGCCATCAAGCTCACTCAAGAATCTGTCAAAGACCCCAAGCTGAAGCGTATTCCCATTCAAATCCAACGAAAGCTTTGGGAACAAGCCCAGAAGATCGTGGAAAAGAAAGCCGAAGTTTCTCAGACCACCCTGATCTGGTGTAAAGAGAAAATCCACTTCAGATATCGTCCAGCGAAGATCAACAAGGTATTCATCTCTGGAAGAACCTCCATCGGAGTACCTATTGTTGACATCAAACTGTTCAGAGAAGATGACTCATCTGAAACCTTTCGTGCTGACACTGTAAAAAGGTATGGTCTCTCTGAATGGCTGGAGATGAGGTTAGCTATCCAACCATCAAAATCTAAGTACAAGGATCATTTCGAAAAGCTGATAAACAGACAGATCGATTTGATATCTTCTTGTGTGGATATTCCTCCTGTTCCTGATTTAAAGCCGAAAAGAAAAAAGGGCTCTCCAAGGAAGAAACGTCAAGATTCAAACTCAGGTCCTGTCATACGAAATGAAACTGGAATTGGTTTCTCTCGCGCTGAAGTACTTGGTCCTGATCCTGATCTATCTGCCCTTGACATCTCTTTGCCACCATGTGAACTTTTCGTCCCTGGTAAAGTCATCAGTAATCCTTATGGAATATTCTTTCTTGACTACGACGGACGTAAATGCTTTCAACGGATCGCTGAGCTTCCAATCACTCCAATCGAACAGCTCAAAGATCTCATCTACTGGTGCGACTTCAGAAAAGACATTCAGGCACGACACCTAAAACCCTTGATTTTTGAAGCTGCTCTGAAGCTAAAGAATAAAGGAGAAAAGGTTCCTGACTGGATGATTCCAACTGAAAAGACAACCCTTGATGAACTTCTCATTAAGGAAGAACCCTTTGAAGGCTGACAACAATCACCATTTTTCTCTATTGTATCAGTCATCCTTCAGTACTTGTAATTTATTTCGCTTGTACTTGTAATCTTTCTTATTCATATTGTAACCTGATTCAAAGATTTAAAGAAAGATTTCAGCGAATGTACTTTACTCCATCAGTACTGAAAAGATCCCAGAAAACAGTAAAAGGGACAAATATTTTATGAGTTCTTTTATTCCTTATGTTTTCATTAAATAGCAATTTTCTCTGTTGCTATGTCATAATCAAATAGGGGGAGATTGTTGATCCAAACCCTCAGTGATTTGATAATGACCCTATCTTAAATACTTAGTGAAAATTATAAGTAAACAATATGTATCAGAGTTTCACTATCGCTGATAAGTACTAAGATCTTACAGTACTGCTGATAGGAACTCTCGCACTTTTAGATTAAACATTCAGCGAACACTGTTCACCATATCGCTGAGTCTGTTCAGTCCTTATGGTGATCGCTGATAAGTTAGTTGTTTACTTATGATCCCTGAAGACAAGATTCACGTCAACAAAGGTTCTACGCTGAAGTCGAAGATCAAGCTCAAGAACCAGCGACAAGTCTCCTAATGAACTGATGCGGATCAGCGAAGACTCAGATTTGTCCACTCAACGTGAAGTATCAAGTACAAGACTTCAGCTATCGCTGAACTTTATCATCTGCTGAATAGTAAATGATAATCGCTGAATCAACGAAAGCTGATCATGAAGTCCTCCGTACAAAGTACTTTTGTCTTAACCTCCCTTGCACGCCACCGTACGAAATGTCAGAAAAGAACCTCCGAAAATCTGAAATCGTACAACCACTCTGATACTACACTGTTCATTCATGCGGCTACTAAGGTTGTCATCAAAGGTCAATGACATGCAACCAATCCGCTGATGACACGTGTAAAGTATATACTGGATTGCATTAAATGCATGCAGTATATAAAGAGATGAACTCACTTCATTTGAAGTAACTTGCTAACTCTGGACAAGTTCAAATCTCTCAAGATAGGATTTTATTAGTAATCTCCTTATCTTTCTTAGTGCAAGAAAACCTTAGTGTTCCAACTTGTTTAGATTTAGGTTTATCCTTAATCTTGTTTCCGCAACAAGCTGTAAATTGTTAATGATTTATCAATAAACAATTTAGAAAAGTAAAATAGTGTGTTTGTATTCAACCCCCCCCCCCCCCCCCCTTCTACAAACTTGTTTAAGCCTTTCGGGACCAACATTCTCTCTGAAAGTTAATGAAAGGGATGACAGTTGGAAATCATTGTTCTTATTGATTATCTTTACGATTTCTACATTGTTGCACGGATCTGGATTTATCAGTTACTCATAATTCTAATCCTTCTGATAGATCCATCATAGCATTTAGCAAAGTTCATATCCTTCATATACTCTCTACCCAAGAATGGAAAGCCCGTCCTTACGCAGAAAAAAACCCTCTCAAACTATCCAAAATATCCTTGTTATAATTATTACGATTATCAAGATGCTTGGTATAACCTTTTTTACCTCAAAAACTATTCTCATTCATGGTTTATCTTTTTCGACAAAAATTTTGAATGCTCATACCCACGATGGTTCGCAAGATGGTTCAGATTCTTAGGAAATATTCCAGAAACTCTTCCAAATCCCATCTTAAAAGGCTTCCAAAAGTTCAAAGAAATCTTTTATCAAGACATTCCTGAATTCGAACATCTTCTTCAGTTCTCCATCCTATTCAAAATTCCATGGATTATTTGCTGGAATTTTTGTGTTACTCCTGAAGTTGGAAGTTCTCCAAGCCTTTTACAAAGAGTTGTTCGAGTCAAATGGTGGGACAATCTTCCTTCGAATCAAGCTCAAAGAATGACAGTCCAAGGAGTCTTGGAATTCTATTCAACAAATTACGAAGTCTCTACCACGGCCCCACTACCTGAGACTCCCAAAGAAATTCAAGAAGATGAAGTAATAAAGTAGTTTTTCGCTGCTAACTCCAAAGAAGAAATCAAAAAATTAATCAGAGAAATCAAACAAGGCTCTCCAAGTAGCTCAAACAAGTCTCAAGAAACAAAACTATTTCAAGATTCTCAAGACCCGTATTCTGACATCAATCCTTATGATTAAATTTGTGTGAGTTTTGGTGAATTTTCTTTGTAGACAATTTCTTTATTGTTCAAATCGTGTTACTATTCATATGTAGAAAATACACTCTTTCGTATTTTAGACTTTGTATTTATCAAAAATTTGTTCAAAGAAAAATTATTACAGGTACAGGTCAGGCACAAAAGTCAAAAGGTGTTAACAAGACAAAAGGGTTTGTCGGCCAATAACTAGCCATGACAAAGAAGACGCCAATGACAAAAACAAAGAAAAGTTGTCAACCACAAAAGACCAAGAAAAGTTGTCAACCACAAATAATGCATAACAATAATGTAAAAAACAGCCAGTTGTCGGTTACTCTGAATTATTCAAAAGGAGGATAGACAAATGCCGGTAACACTCCAATTATTCAAGAGCCTCACAAGCCTATATAAGAAGACGTTTGCAGAATTGTGAAGGCATCAATTTTCTTCTCCACTCTTACAAACTCTCTCTATATTCAGAATGTTATGTCTAGAAGAAGTTCACTTAGATTTTCTACTTCTAGATGTTCAAAATCTCTAGATTTCCAGATTTTCATATCTCCTGATGTTTGCAATGCTTGTCGAGAAGATAACTGTACAACTGATCATTTAATCAAAGAAGGTATCTTTTGATAATGCTTCGAGTTATTGTATTTGATAATGGTTGCCTTATTTTGCAAAATTTTGATAGTATGCATTATATAGATTTTATTTTTATTCATCAAGAACAAAGAAATTATTTTTCAAGAACAAATATATTTCAAACGATCCTGCAGCGTAATCAGAATGGTATCAGAGCCAGAAACGGTGGGAATTGGTATATATATAGGGGTCTAATCAAATAAGAACTATCTAATTCGTGGTAACTGTGAGATCCATTGTGAGCCAATCATTTAGGATAACTAATGTAAATTTTAAATAAATATAAAAGGGTATTGTGGTAAATTTGATTTTACAACTAATTAAAATATTTCCTAATTTAAGTCACTTATTTACTCTCCCTCTCTCTCTTTCTTTACCATATACCTAAGTACCTAACCCTAAAATGTTTTTTCTCCAGATCTTAGCCGCCGTGAGTCTCCTCCCCATCGTCGCACCTCTTCTTCAACGAAAACCAGAGGGTTCTCTCGATGTGGTTGCCGGTTGGTCCTGGTTTTTGCGATTAACGCTCCGTCGGATCTGCGCTACGCACCACCTTGACCTCCCTATCGCTGCCATCTCCTTTCAGATCGCACGGAACACACTATGGTCGAAATCGTGGGGTGTCTGACTTCTTGTGCAGGTTTGATATGGTCGAAGTCGTACAAATATGGTCGAAGTCGTGGTTACGTTTTCATATTTACTTCTCCTTTTGGTTTGTCGGACGACTGAAGATCACAAAAGAAGACAACGAAGAAAACATCGACAGAAGTCGGCAAGACATAAGTCAATGATACAGATCTTTAAGACGATGAGAACGTCACAGTTCTTATTTTCAATCTCTCCCTCTCTCTGATTTCAGATATCACCGGAGGTGTAAGTCAAATCTCGTCGGAGATGTAATATAAGAGATGTATCACAACTTATAATTTCAAGTGCCGTTGTTTACGAAGTGTATCACATGTGGTATCAATGTGGTATCATAGTGGTATCACATGTAGCATCACAATGTATCATAATGGTGGAGGCGGTGGTTACGGCGGAGGTGGCAGCCGTGAAGGTGGAGGCGGTGGTTACGGTGGAGGCAGCAGACGTAATATGGTGCAATCGGTGGTATTATAATGCTTTTGTCAAAGTAATCACAGTGTAACACAATGGATATCAATGTGTTACATTGTGCATCTTGTGTGTATTTTTGTATCATACTGCTTTTTGTCAAAGTTATCATAGTGTAACACAGTGGATATCAATGTGTTACATTGTGCATCTTGTGTGTATTTTTTGGTATCATACTGCTTTTTGTCAAAGTTATCACAGTGTAACACAGTGGATATCACTGTGTTACATTGTGCATATTTGTATGTATTTTGGGGTATCATATGCATTTTGTATGGTAATCACAGTGTAACACAGTGGATTTTGTATGGTAATTGCCGGAAAAAAGTTCACCGGAGAAGAGAGGGCCGGAGAGGAGAGAGAAGGGAGGAGGGAGGAGAGATGACACTTTTAAAATACCTAATTTGCCCTTTAATTAAAATTTTAAGTCAATATTACCAAAATTAAATAGTTTCCTAATTTATCTCTGATTTGTGGTTGAGATTGGATCTCACAGTTACCACAAAATACTAGGATCTCCCTTGAATAGCCCCCTATATATATATATATATATATATAGGGTTGTGTTTCGGTGAGAAATGTCAAATTTGGTGAGAAGTGTGAGAAGTGGTTATCAACTGTTGGATGAGAATGAAGGAACATTATGATGATATGCACCGAGATAAGATGCACAGATATGCACCAGATCAATTCATTTTTAAACCGTAATTCATGAAAAAGTATTTGATTAAAAGTGATCAACGATTTAAAAACATTTCTCACAAAAAATGACATTTCTCACGTAATCTCATTCGTATACACATGTATGTAAGTAAATAAATATATTTTTTTAGTCTTTATGTAAGTGTGTTTATTATATGCACACATATATGTCAAACAAATGACTTGTATGTATGGGTGATGGTTATTATAGTATTATTTAGGGGTGTGTGGTTGAAGGTATTGAGGGGTAAGGAATGATAATGAAAACTGCTATTTGGTTTGATATAATATAATGGGTTCATTACTCCAACCCATTAATTAACATTCCTGACCAAATTAGGTGGAATGGAAATTTTATTTCTACTCAGTCATTTTTTCTCATGTGTCCCTTTATTTTTCGATGTTGAATGGAAAATATTTTTTATTTTCATGTTGGACGTTACATATTTGTATTGAAAATATTATATAAAACATTTTTTATTAATTATATTGGTTTAACCAAACAACATCAATGAAATTTTTCTCATTCTCCTGCATTCTCATTTTTATTTTCATATTCATTCCTTAAAATGAACCATATGCCCTTAGTTTTTTTATTTTGTATAATCCTTTCCTGAACCGGATCCTATAACACAAAATAATAAATAAGATTCATTTTTTATTCATTTAGGAGGTATTTGGGATTACTTATTTGAAGTGTTTATTAACTTATTCCGATAGGTACCCGTAATAAGAAGTTTTTAGTGTTTGGATGGGGCAAAAATTCTTATACCAGTTTGACACCGGTAATAAGAAGTTTTTGATAAGTCATTCATTCTAAATTATTAACTTATTTGAAACAACTTATCAACTTTACATGTATAAGCAATCCTAAACACCCCTAAAAACAAGTTATCAACTTATTATGTTTTGGTACGCCATAAACTAATTCAAACATTCTTTTATTAAAACTCTGATTTAACACCACATAAGTAACACATAAGTAAGTAGTTTACAAACAACCATGAGTTGTTTTAAATAAACAATCCCACCCACCCACTTATTCTCAATTTTACCTCCATTTTTGACATAATAGAGAATTAGAGATATTACAATTTATTTCTCTCATTAAATTATAATACAAAGACAAGGTTTTAGTGCAGCTCAACCTGTTAGATTTTGAATTGTATATATCATTGGTCATTGGTTTAAGGGGTTGTTTATAGGATATATGATTATTGATAAGAGTCATCATTCTCCTTTATTTTATGGGGTAACAATCATTAAAATAGATTGATGGTAAACTTCTTTTATCTAGTAAACATTAACCAGATAACAATCTTAGGGGTCGTTTACCTAATCACTTACCCGTGTAAGTGCTTACCGGTAAAATTCAACACTATCACCTACTTCCTGGTTAAGATTTTAGTCTCCAAAATGACATCGTATGCTACAATTTAGCCGGTAAGCGCTAACCGTGGTAAGAGTCGCCGCACTCACTTACCGGGTAAGACTCTCGGTCCTTGCTTTCGACTATCGGTCCTTGCTTCTGCTCTTACCGGGTAAGATTCTTGGTCTTTGCCATATTCATCCGGTACGTAAGATTTTAATTTCTCATTCAAAAAGTCTCCAATTACAATAAGATGGCAGGCAAACGAGCAACAAGCTGTGCCGCAACCCCCTTTTTGATGGCAAAACCAAAAATCTTACCCGGATAAGCGTTTTGTAAACGGTCCCTTAATCTTTATTATCTCTATTATCAGATAATATTTCCAGCCATTGTTACGTTCATTCGTTAAGATAAATAACAATTGGTCAACGACCCAACTCCCTTGGGACCATTGGGTCTATAGATTGGTTTGACATGATTAATTGATTTACGTGCAACAAATTGTTTTTTATATTACATAAATTGACATAGAAAATTTAACATTTTGATTATTTTAAATATAAAAATAATTTTAAGGTCAATTATGGCAAGTGATTTCACTAAAAATTTGATAAAAATAAAATTTGTGTAAAGCATGATATTTAGATCATTAGTTTTGGTCCCTTTTTTTTAACGACAAGTTAACTCACACACACGTTTCTGGGGTATCCGGGCTCCCACTTAAGAGTGCCACCCGACTAATCCCCGTCGACCCGGCTGACCCTATGGATCGACCCGACCGGTTGGACATAAGGGCCCTATGAACCACCCAACCGGCCCCGGACCAGGCCCCAAAGGACCCGACCCAAAATCTGGATATCGACTCATGCTCACCACGAGGTTCAAACCCTGGTAGTCAGGCCTTCCAGCACTGACCCTCTAGGAATGTTACCTTGCCACTGGGCCAAACATGATTTGGTCCTTTTGGTTCTTACATATCATCAAGTTTTGTCCCGTTCTAAAATAAGTATACTTTAGATCATTATGGTCGTCACTTTGTTACACTTTTGGTCTTCTGGCTATCTCTTATTAACAAATGCCAGTTAACCGAGGATATTTTGTACCTTTTTTCTTGCCTTTTTGTCTTTTTATTCTATTAAAAACTTGTTTTTAACTTTTTACTCGTCCAATAAAATGAAACCCCTATCCCTCCGTCTCCAACTTCAATCTTTTTCTCCAACAACAACGTAACCCAAAAATCCAGTCACCACTAACTAAAATCAAAACTATAATTCAAATTCTAAAATCAAAAACCAAAATCAACAAATTTATGGTTTTCCTGACGATATTCTGATAAAATTATGACATGCCCAACCTAACTTTATCTAAACAACCCAATGTTGTTGCTTTTCTCAATGACATATATTGATCATGATTGTATTCTTTCATGAGAGCTATTGTTCTCAACTCATGGATGTGTGTGTGTGTGTGTGTTTGTGTTTTTTGTAGATGGATACAAAGGACAAGGAGGAGAAAGGTTGGTTTTTGGGAGTAACAACACCGATGATGGTTAGTGGTGGTAAGGTGTGGGTTTTTGGGCTAGTGGTGGTTAACTATGGGGACGGAGGAAAAAACAGTAGCATTGGGGTTTTTGACCGAGGAAATGGAGAGTTCTACTGTTTATCCGACGATGTTTAGAGTAGTTGCGTGCTATTCATTAACCGGATATGTTCATCGATGGAACAAGAGAGTTGAGAGATGTAAGGTTCCAAATATGAGTTTGAGAGAGACAAGTTGGTGGAATATGGTACTTCATAGTTAGACGGTTGTGGGTGTTTGCAGAAGGATGAGCAAGTGACGAAACTAACGAACCCCATGGAGGGGTACAGGTTTCGATGAGAGAAGAAAAGACGTGTGGAAATGGGTATATTGGGGAAAAAGCACAACATAATATATATATATATATATATATATATATTTAACCTCTAATATAAACTTAGATATTTGATAAAAAGGCCAAATGCCCTTGAGTTAACAAACTTTTCTAACAGTCGTTAGCCACGTAATAACCAAAAGTGAAACAAATTGACCACAACGATCAAAAGTATAAGTAGTTCAAAATATTAACGAGACTTGATGGTTAATGACAACCACAAGGACCAAAAGTGTAGTTACTCAAATCAATATATATATATATATATATATAAAGGAGAATGTAGGAAAGTGAGTTAAAAAAAGACCTCCATGGCCATTTATCTATTTTTCTACAATTTTGATTTATTTTAAATATAAGTCATACATTAAATGTTCTCATTAATTGTAAAACAAATTCATTTTTTATTTTATAATTTTATAAGATGGATAACAATCAATATAAATTAAATAATTATTTTAATATGTTATATTTTTTTATTCTTTAGTAGGCTAAATCAATATATATATATATATATAAAGGAGAATGTAGGAAAAAGAGTTAAGGAGAGACCTCCATGGCCATTTATCTATTTTTCTACAATTTTGATTTATTTTAAATATAAGCCATACATTATATGTTCTCATTAATTGCAAAAAAAATTATTTTTTATTTTATAATTTTATAAGATGGATAACAATCAATATAAATTATATAATTATTTTAATATGTTATATTTTTTATCCTTTAGTAGGCTAAAATGCTTATAAATCAAAAATATTTTTAATATTGTATGTTTTTGTTTATTTACATTTTTATGGATAAGCTAACAATACTTTATTTATTTAATTTTTTGTTTTTCTTAATATCAGTATAAATCAAATAATTATTTTAATATGTTATATATTTTATTTATCCTTTAGTAGGCTAACAATGCTTATAATCAAAAATATTTGTAATATTGTATGTTTTTGTTCATTTACATTTTTATGGATAAGCTAACAATACTTATAAATCAAAACTTATTTAATAATATATATTTTTATTTATTTAATTTTTTGTTTTTCGTAATAAGTTAACATCAATATCTATACTATCTTATAAAGCATATAGACTAAAAGTCTTAAAGTCTTAAAGTCTTAATGTTGGTCCCGAAGGGTTATACAAGTTTGTAGAAGGGGGGGGGGGGGGGGTTGAATACAAACACACAGATTTTACTTTTCTAAATTGTTTATTGATAAATCATTAACAATTTACAGCTTGTTGCGGAAACAAGATTAAGGATAAATCCTAAATCCTAAATCTAAACAAGTTGGAACACTAAGTTTCTTGCACTAAGAAGGAGAAGGAAATTACTAATAATAACCTATCTCAAGATAAGAAGGATGAACTTGTCCAGAGTTAGCAAGTTTCTTCAAAATGAAGTGAGTTCTTCTTCTTATCTACTGCATGCATTTAATGCATTGCAGTTTACACTTTACACGTGGCAGCAGCTGATTGGTTGCATGTCATTGACCTTTGTTGCCAACCTTAGTAGCCGCATGTTTGAACAGTGTAGTATCAGAGTGGTTGTACGATTTCAGACAATAAGGAGGTTCTATTCTGACATATCGTACGGAGTCGTGCAAGGGTGGATGAGACAAAAAGTACTTTGTACGGAAGACTTCATGATCAGCTTTTCGATGATTCAGCGATCTATCATTCTTCATCAGCGAATGATAGAGTTCAGCGATAGCTGAAGTCTTGTACTTGATACTTCACGTTGAGTGGACAAATCTGAGTCTTCGCTGATTCGCATCAGTTCATTAGGAGACTTGTCGCTGGTTCTTGAGCTTGATCTTCGACTTCAGCGTAGAACCAATGTTGACGTGAAACTTGTCTTCAGGGATCATAAGTAAACAACTGACTTATCAGCGATCACCATAAGTACTGAACAGACTCAGAGTATTATGGTGAACAGTTTCGCTGAATGTTTAATCTAAAGAGCGAGAGTTCCTATCAGCGGTACTGGAAGATCTTAGTACTTATCAGCGATAGTGAAACTCTGATACATATTGTTTACTTACAATTTTCACTAAGTATATAAGAGAGGGTCATTATCAAATCACTTTAGATAAAAGAGTTATTTTCATGTTTTCGGTATTTGGATTTTAATTCTATTTGCACTTTGTGTGAGTATTGGGTTTGGTTCCATGTTTGTGGGATATTTCTATTCAAGCGTTTTATTACGAATTGAGGTTTTGGGAAATATGTCACTTTTCATTCTGAAATTTTTTCATATTGGAAATTGTGATTTAAATAATATTTTTTCTGTTTTATCATTTTTACATCTGAGACAAAAACTCTTGAACTCACTAGGCGTTAAGCTTAACCTTTTTTATTTGTCGGCGTGTGCATCAGGTCCTTGTTGGGGGAACGGTACTAGAGACACCGTGAAGAGATGAGTGCTAGTTAGATGCACATGAAGGATTTAGTAATTCAATGGTGTCTTCTACATTCGGAGATAACGACTATTATGAGGTTTTTTTTAGTAAAATCCGTCCCACACCTAGACTTTTGTGTAAGGTTTGGATTACTGTTGTTTGATGTCGAATCCTAGATTGCCGTTGTAAGAAATCAATGGTTAACAGTTATAAAGGTATTTATTCCTTATTTGATGTTTTATGGAAAATTTTAAATTAGTCGTTCTTTCCAAACTTGATGGTGTTACATAAACGGATTATTAACTTTAAAATCATTGATAGTCATACGGGGGATGATGTGGGTCGTGACGTGAATTGTCAAAGTGCATAGATGGTTGAGGGATAAAAAATGTTATTACTATGACGGTTAATAATGCATCTAGTAATGATAATGCGCTAAAGTATTTGGTGAAAAAGTTGCCTCATATGTATGATGGTGGGAAACATTTTCGCGTTAGGTGCATGACACGTATTCTAAACCTAATTGTGAAATATGGTTTAAAGGAGAACAATGGTCATATTTATTGTGTGCAAAAGGCGGTTAGCTGGTTAGGTATATTAGACAATCGACACAAAGAATAGCTAAATTTAAAAGTACATGAAAGATTGTAGCATTGAATCAAAAAGGTTTTTGTGTGGTGATTACCATGCTAGTTGGAATTCCACCTTTGGATGTTGAAGGTTGTTGTGGAGTTAAAAGAGTTATTTTTCATGTTTGAAGTTGAAGATGTGTAACAACCGGGTTTTCCTTTGTAATTATGAAAGTTTAGTGTCCTTTATGCAAGAAATGAAAGATAAGTTAAGGGACTATTATGTTATTTTTGAAAGATACTTAAAGGCTCTAATCCCTAGGGCAACCTTGTATTTTAGAAATCAGTGTTTTGTGTGTGTGCTTGGTGGTGTTGGCGGCTAGAGAAGAAAAGAGATAGAGAAAGGAATTTTGGAGAAGAAATCAAAAGAGAGAAGAAATCAACCAGGTAATTCATTCTAATTCGTTTTTCTTGTTGATTGTAGTATTCCTTTCTATTTAGTCTGGATTCTTAAGTCTGAATTGGTTGATTCAATGAGTTTTCATCCATTTTCCTTAAAAGTGTGTTTTAAGGGTTTTTGGCTTGGTAATCCGATTTGAAGGATTATAAATGGATTAAGTGAATGTTTAGGTTTGGTGGATGAACCCTTAGGTTGGTCTATTCGAATTAATGGCAGAAAATGAGCTTAAGGATCACTTTTAGATCACTATTGTCGAACAGCCGTCGTATCCGGACACTAGCGATTATTGCTATTACAGTAGTTTCCGGATAAGAATGCTAGTTCCCCGGTAGAGTTTTATGGTAGTTTCCGGATGAGCGTCCTTCCGGATAAGTGGAGTTACCGGTTGCGGTATCCGGAATTTGGTATGTCCGGAAAGTCCCAGTATTCGGACAGTACGGGTATCCGGGAAGTTGGGGTATCCGGACAGTTCGGGTATCCGGGAAGTTGGGGTATCCGGACAGTGTGGGTATCCGGGAAGTTAGGGTGTCCGGACAGTTTGGTATCCGGAATGTGTTAATGACAGGAAAGTGTTCACTGGTTAGTTGGATTGAACCGTTTAATCTGATTTAAACCTAATGCCCTTAGGTGTTCGTTTGGATTAGCTTGGAGGTAGTTAAGGAGTGCTTTCAGTGTTACCAAGGTGAGTTCCCTAAACCTTTTTACGACGTAAAGTATTAAATGTTTTAACTGATTATGGTTTCATTTACGAGCATGAACTGTTGTAACTGTCACGCATGTTTTTCCATGAACTACATGTTTTATTTGAGAAAGCTTATCTGACATGATGAAATGGGAATGATGATTTAGAAAGATTTAAAGTTGCATGTTTTATGAAATGTATGATGTGCTATGTGGAGTCGGTCTGTACTGTGGGATCAGAGAGAGATCCTCGGGATCTGATGATTCCTTGGATATGTATGACAGACTGGTAGGTTGGAATTCGTTTCCTCCTATTTCGAGTAGAGGGGAGTCTGCGTAGGCTCCGGGAAGGGGAGTCAACGTAGGCTCCGGACGAGGCGAGAAGGGAACCGTTGGGACCCCGATGGCGGAATGTTTATGTGATCCAGTACACAGTGCAGTACCATGCTTGATGATATGTTAAGGTTTACGATGAATCTTTTATAAATGTTTTCATACTATTTTACATGTTGTGTTCGGAGGGAATTCACTAGACCTTTTGGTCTAACCCTCGCTTTTTCAAAAACTAAACCATTTTCAGGAAAGCGTACTACGGGTTCTTCTAGTAAGAACTAGGTGAGATGGCAAGAAGGATTTGGAGATCAGAGTGACTCCAAGATTTTGACTGATGACATTAGATAGAGCTCTCGGCTGTGGATCAGAGACTTCCGCTGTTAATATTGCTTAGTATAGATCTATGGAGAATTAAAGACAAGTTTACTTACGTTATTTGAATGCCTATCCTATATTAATGCATGTTGTGTTTTTGGGACGTTACAAGATGTTAGTTATTTTCATGGTCTTGATAGAGTGCCCGAACATTTGGATTTTCGTATGTGTAAACTAGTGCTCGAATTTCTAGAGAAATTCAAGATTAAAACGAAAATTGTATCACCCTGTTGGGTCACCAAAGATTTGAAGATGACCTACCAATTTAATCATTGTAATCTTACTTAGAATATTTTTTTATGGTTCTTTATAATAACTTAGTCAAGACACAAATGTTCGGTGAAGTCGAAAATCAACCGAAATCAATCAGAAATGTTTCTCATTGTGGAGTGAAGATACATTTCTGTAACACCCTAAAAACAGGGCCAATTTAAACCTTAAAATTACTACAAGTTATGATCATAAAACTTCAAACTTCTATAACCTGAGGATCAAATGTGAAGGTTTCATATACAACACAACTAATTCAAATAACCTATTAATCTAATCATACATCACAGTCAGATTAATTAAGTTATCTAATCCTTTGTCCCAAAAAGCCTCAAAAGTAATGCTAGATCCTCCGTTATCTCTAAGTTTGAGTCTTTCCAAAAGTTCTCTTCTCTCATTCCCGCTTACTTCCCGGAGCTTGTACCTGGTAAGAAAATTCAACTTGAAACATTAGACTTTCGCCTAGTGAGAATATTCAAATCAAATTAAAGTTTTAACAATTAAAATCTCAACAGATAAAACAAACTTGTTCTCGCCCATCTTACCGTACCACAACTCCTTTCAACACTGGGAATCTACCCCACTCTCATACTTATGACTAATTCGTCTAGCCACAATATTACTACCAAGAGTTTACCATAAATCATCCCAGATTCAAAGTCAAAACTCTTAACCAAGAAATTACAAGTCAAAACCTGCCTATTTCTTAACTCGGAAGTAGAGATTACAAATTACTTTATGCCTATCTCTAATCTTCCTTTCACAGCGGGAAATCTCCGATCTTCCCTAAAAATGGAAATCTCCGATCTTCCATTCGAAATGGGAATTACAAATCAAAATCTGCCTATTCCACATTTCACGTCCTCACCATCTCAGAATCACTGACCCCAATGGGATTAATATATCGCGATACTCAACCGGGGCCCTCACGATGATTCAAGATACGCTCGTTCACTAGAAATTACATCCCTTGGTCAAATGGCAAGTATTTCGGTTCCCATTAGACCGTACCCAGGTTCCCTACTATGACCGGATGCCTATTTCTAGCAATCGCCACACAATACATAAGTATTATTACCCTTACTATTATATGTGCATAACATACAATATATTCATCTCCAAAACATATTCTATATATATAAACATTTATAAAGAATATTAATAGTCTTGACACCTCGACTTCTTAACTATCCCCTCATTGCATTTTAGCACGGGAATCAACATATCATAACTTTTAGTCATCTATTTGGACTCATTACTAATTAAGACGAGTCCTTAATAACATGTTCAGACATACATATTATATATCTATTTCAATATTAATTGCTGAATTTTAAAGAGAGTTGAATAAACTCACCTGGTATGAAGTCACACTTCTTTTATTTCTTTTAAAGACGTAGGAACTTCTGTCTTCACCACCACATTTTACTGTAATAACCAATATACACATATACTGACATTAAATTATGGAACAGGACTCTCTAAAACTAAGAATCCTTATCATCTAAAAATCTTCGTCTTAAGTCGCAACCAACTAATATTAAAATCTCTTGTCGCAATGCACAGTGCAAGTCACAATCAACTACTGCGACATGGTCACCATGTCGCAACCTTCTATTGCGATTTCAACCCCAAGTCGCAACCTTCTATTGCGACTTCAACACCAAGTCGCAACCTTCTATTGCGACTTCAACACCAAGTCGCAACCTTCTATTGCGA
Source organism: Saussurea involucrata (assembly GCA_033807775.1). Lineage (NCBI taxonomy): Eukaryota > Viridiplantae > Streptophyta > Magnoliopsida > Asterales > Asteraceae > Saussurea > Saussurea involucrata. The sequence continues at coordinate 70,203,459 of CM066321.1, read as the reverse complement.
CTTCACGTCCTTGTCGTTCTTAAGGCTGCGACATTCATGAATGCCGCAATGCACTGTTGCGACATGCTTGAATGTCTCAACCCACTGAAAATATCTAAAACCCAGATTTTATACTTTTAAGCTATGTTTGTTTCTGTAAATATGCAGATATGTTTAACACTATTAACATAACATATCTATTAGACTAGAATTCTCATAACAGTCCAAAATCATCAAAACCCAGATTCTTAAAAGACTAGCCTTGCATATTTGATTCCATAATTTGTAGATATGTTTACTATTACTCATAGAACGTAATTATAACTTCAGATTTCTCATAATCTTTCAAAACATCAACACCCAAATTTCTAAACTCTTTCAACTATAATTATAAGAGAAACAAATAAATTGAGAGATGTTTACCTTTTAGTTCCTCTGATGAATTCCAAACTTCCAATTGATAAAAAAAATTGCAGCTAATCTTCTTTTCTTTCTTTCTTGATTTCACTCTCTCTCTCTCTCTTTTTCGTTCTCTCTCTCTGTGTGAACCCAATACACACACACACTTGCACAATTGCATAAAGGAGTCACATAAAGGACACCTCATCCTCTTTCACCGAAATAGTATGGTGAGGTGTTCACCATTTACCAAACAACCCTCAAACTTCCACCATTTGGCGAGTTTAATCCCTTTATTTACAAATTAAAATTAAAGTTTACCCATTAACTTAATATTCACAAAACATGTAACATAACTTACTTGGGGTTAAACTCTAAAATTAATTTATCAAATAAACGATCATAACTTATTAAATAAATTATATTCGATTTATTTCATAAATCCAAACATCATCTTTTTTAAAAATTGGGATGTTACAATACTCCCCAACTTGAAAATGATTTCGTCCTCGAAATCAGAACTAGGTAAACAAATGAGAACATCTAACCTTCATATCCTCTTCCGACTCTAAAGTCACAACTGTACCTCAATGATCTAATACCATTGTACCTATAACCACATTCTTAGATTGTAAATTCTCAAAATATTTCTCTAAAATCGCTTCCAATTCCTTCATGCAGCAACATTTTCTCATCCATTACTACCTCGGTAAGTGGAATCCCGTCTTACCAACATAAAGTATGTCATGCATTCCTTTCAATTTCTAGTCTTATATATTTAATCACAGATAAAAGTCCAGAAAGAATAAAGATTCATCTTTCATATTTTCTAAACTTTACCTCTTTCAGCATTACTCGCTCCCCAATCTTAGATTTGCAAACCTCCTTAGAGTAACTGTTTATCATTAAATCTTTATCCGTCTATTGCTTGTTCTACCATACTGTCATCAACCGTAACTCAATCTCCAGATCTCAAAATAATGTTAACATATACTGCCTGAAATTCCACACACATTTTAAATTATGTATACTCACCACTTTTGAATACTTCAATAATTACGGCAATCCATCATTACATCCTTACACCACTATCATCCTATGCGACCACAATGCAACCAAGCACTAATGTGTAGTATATCAAGGGTGATAATTCGATTGAATCTGTAGTATAACTACATTCTTAGGTCCGACCTTTCTATCATTACTTGTCTCTTCCTCCCAACTTTTCCACATACCGATAACATTTTCTTATTACTATACATAACCAAACAGTTGTACCAAAATTATAACTTAAGGCATTCAACTAAGTTATCTTGAAACGACATCACCGTCCAAACTTACTACTCATTCTTTGATCTTCAATTAATGTTTTTTAAGACAATTCTTTCACACATAAGAAGCAACTCACGTTCCTTAAAGATTTTATATTTACTACATCACATTTTGACTAACACACTCATCATTTTCGTTAAACTTTCAATGATTTCAAAAACATAAATTTACTTAGCGATTCACACAACCAAAATCACTTTGGATAAACACCCACTACTGCTCTGACATTCTATTCCGATATTAGCCATATTACCACGACATATTACAAACCGCATGATCCAACAACTTTACTGACAAATAGTACTTTTCATCCGAAATCTCCGAAAAGACTTTCATCGGATGTTTCCTCCTTCTAACTTCACCTTACCTACTAATTGATACATTTAACTTGACAATTAATGCTACTACTCGTTCGTACATTTTCCACCCATAACATCTCACAGTAGACCAGGTCTCTCCTGGCAATTCGAACACAATTCAAACTTACCTTCATGTTCTCCCGTATGATTAACCGAGTCTATTTCACTATAACATTCCTCCCCAACTTTAGTTGAATCACAATTCCTAGATTTCTTATTAATTTAAACTTACTTATTTCTTGTTAGCTCTTTGTGATTCCAAACCATTACATAGACAGGGCACAATCCCTCACAGATCGACACAATCTATACACTCACTTCCTTTATGCCCAATACCTCTTCCTTTATAAACCATCCACAACTTGAGTAAAAACGCTTATCTAAACAACAACCCTTCACTATCTTAACACCCCCACAAGGTGATCCTTCAACTTTTAATCTTCTGATTCAAGACTTAACATTCATACGTGACCTCAAAAGAATGACCAATGCATTCACATCACGTAAACTTCAATTATAATACAATTCATGTAATTCCAACCCCAAGCCTATATCGTGCTTATTAAACCGGGCAAATACCCTCAAGACTCAACCGAGCCACCTACTCAAAGGATCCAATGATCATTTATCAATATCAAGTCATGCAATTCAAATACATCTAACCCACATTATGCAACTCACGCTCCGAGACGTGATAATCTCACACCCCTTCATTGCTACCTTCCCAATACAGTCAATTCATAGATGTATCTATATGTATCATTATATGCAACTCTTTTATACTCAACAATATATATATATATATATATATATTTATTTATTTATATCCTATCAAAGTTCATTAGTACCAAAGGTACTAAGAATACAAGATCAATAAACAGTCCTCACACATAAGACCAATACTTAAACAGGCACTTAAAATAAAATGCCATTAAGCACATTACATGTCGTAATTATTGCACAACTACGATCAACTCTAAAAACGTATTTTGACCACATAGTTTTCACTGATGCAATAATTTAACCAAAACCTCTTTTACCCGTGATTTATTCGTCAATCACTAAAAATCCCCAAATGTGGTTGAATGTATACCAACCCCAGCCCACCGTACAAGATACTGTTCGCTTTGCGCATACCCTCTGCATAACAGCATGCCGGTATCACTCACGTTCCTGCCCGCACAGGCATACGCAGGACGCACCCAGACCGCACCCAGTGACAGACAAAAGGCCTCATACATCTTAAGCAACTATCGACTTCAACGTCAAAAGTCGTCTGTCGATACTTTCTTAACCAATTCTTTAACAAGTGTCCTCAACTGAGCCTAATCCTTATAACATATCATAATCTAATTCACATCCCATCGTCTCCCTCTCAAATTTATTCGTGCAACGTTAACATCACAAGATCACCATAAATTTTTATTTAATCTCGAGGATATTATCCTTTCTGTCTCATCACACTACTCCTAGCGAGTTGCTAAATCCATCACCTTAATGACTACTAATCCTTCCTCCGGACGCAACCGTCCCTTGGCAACTGTATTTCTAATTATCAAACAAGGGTATAGACCTTCTTACAACCGACACTAAAGTCTACTCTCGATCCTCCCATTATTCACCTCTTCTTTTGAACACAAATACCAAAACTATAAACATTCTCCCATGATTTATCTCACACCTCTCCACTCTTGGAGTTTTCTTAGCTTATAATGTAATACTATACGACCTAGTGAGTTCATAGCCTTCATGCATGACAACGTGATAAATAAATCATTTCACACATTTTCTCATCTTAACGAACAATGCTTGAAACAACTTGGGCACACATGACCCTAACATTCTCATAACTTCAATGTACTGCACAACGATCTCGAGAACCGTTTGCATACAACTTTCCGTAAAACTTAATCTTTCTCAACCAAAATGATGTTGTTACGATAGTAATATTTTTAAAAGAAAATATTTTCATACTATAAAAGTTTTAAAAGAATTTTCTAACACAAAGCAAGCTAGTCGGTTCTCACTTGATATCATCAAGTTAATACTTTTGTGGGTTACAAAGGTTTTGCTAACCAACGTTTTCTTGACCCTTTTACAATTAATTTAATTTATTTATTTTTTTTTAAAAAATACGAAATATTTTGCAAGTTGCTAAATCCAAAATTTCATTGTGCACCAAAATGAAATTATCTCTTTCTTATAATACACATGCAACTCATCCTTAAATAAAATTGTTATTTATGCATTTATCTTAAAATTATGAAAACTCATGTAGCACACTCACTAGGACACCATACATAAAACTTTATTCGCAAATGAAGGCTACTCACTCAAACAAGGTCAATCGTTGTACTCATATCACTTATCATTAACACTCTACTTCCGACTAGTGGTCGTCCTCTTGACCTTGTAACACTTGCTATCCATGTGTTCCACGACCCACTTACTCAATCATTTCATATTATTTCCATTTTGATCAATCACCTTACATTCTATCTCTACACATTTCAATTCACCTATAAAAGTTTATCTCGGCGGACTTTCATAAGTCCCGCCAGTTCCAGGTTATCCTTCCAACCTTTAAATCATTTACTTATCTAATCTCCAAAGAATTGAAGGACCTTGGTGGCATATCCACCATCGTTCTGCTATAACACAAAGGGATAACCATAATAAATGACTATACGAATATAGACATTCTAAACGTACTTTACCGATCATTAGTCACTGTAACAATTTAGAAACAAGCATGTTTGCGTAACAATATATTCATAATAACAGTAGCTAATTGAAATTGTGAATATATTATACATGAGAATCCTCGTTACCATTATCACAGTACTAATTTCACGTATTTCCGTCGACTCTAAGACTATCCCGTCTTAGTATCTCTACCCAAATCTCACAAATCATAACTTAATTCATCACAGCTTAAGTCTAAGTATCTCCTCAGCATACTTAGTTCACTTAAACTAAAGCTCTGATACCGTATTGTAACACCCTAAAAACAGGGCCAATTTAAACCTTAAAAATTACTACAAGTTATGATCATAAAACTTCAAACTTCTATAACCTGAGGATCAAGTGTGAAGGTTTCATATACAACACAACTAATTCAAATAACCTATTAATCTAACCATACATCACAATCAGATTAATTAAGTTATCTAATCCTTTGTCCCAAAAAGCCTCAAAAGTAATGCTAGATCCTCCGTTATCTCTAAGTTTGAGTCTTTCCAAAAGTTCTCTTCTCTCATTCCCGCTTACTTCCCGGAGCTTGTACCTGGTAAGAAAATTCAACTTGAAACATTAGGGTTTCGCCTAGTGAGAATATTCAAATCAAATTAAAGTTTTAACAATTAAAATCTCAACAGATAAAACAAACCTGTTCTCGCCCATCTTACCGTACCACAACTCCTTTCAACACTGGGAATCTACCCCACTCTCATACTTATGACTAATTCGTCTAGCCACAATATTACTACCAAGAGTTTACCATAAATCATCCCAGATTCAAAGTCAAAACTCTTAACCAAGAAATTACAAGTCAAAACCTGCCTATTTCTTAACTCGGAAGTAGAGATTACAAATTACTTTATGCCTATCTCTAATCTTCCTTTCACAACGGGAAATCTCCGATCTTCCCTAAAAATGGAAATCTCCGATCTTCCATTCGAAATGGGAATTACAAATCAAAATCTGCCTATTCCACATTTCACGTCCTCATCATCTCAGAATCACTGACCCCAATGGGATTAATATATCGCGATACTCAACCGGGGCCCTCACGATGATTCAAGATACGCTCGTTCACTAGAAATTACATCCCTTGGTCAAATGGCAAGTATTTCGGTTCCCATTAGACCGTACCCAGGTTCCCTACTATGACCATATGCCTATTTCTAGCAATCGCCACATAATACATAAGTATTATTACCCTTACTATTATATGTGCATAACATACAATATATTCATCTCCAAAACATATTCTATATATATAAACATTTATAAAGAATATTAATAGTCTTGACACCTCGACTTCTTAACTATCCCCTCATTGCATTTTAGCACGGGGATCAACATATCATAACTTTTAGTCATCTATTTGGACTCATTACTAATTAAGACGAGTCCTTAATAACATGTTCAGACATACATATTATATATCTATTTCAATATTAATTGCTGAATTTTAAAGAGAGTTGAATAAACTCACCTGGTATGAAGTCACACTTCTTTTATTTCTTTTAAAGACGTAGGAACTTCTGTCTTCACCACCACAGTTTACTGTAATAACCAATATACACATATACTGACATTAAATTACGGAACAGGACTCTCTAAAACTAAGAATCCTTATCATCTAAAAATCTTCGTCTTAAGTCGCAACCAACTAATATTAAAATCTCTTGTCGCAATGCACAGTGCAAGTCGCAATCAACTACTGCGACATGGTCACCATGTCACAACCTTCTATTGTGATTTCAACACCAAGTCGCAACCTTCTATTGCAACTTTAATTCCTTGTCGTTCTTAAGGCTGCGACATTCATGAATGCCGCAATGCACTGTTGCGACATGCTTGAATGTCTCAACCCACTGAAAATATCTAAAACCCAGATTTTATACTTTTAAGCTATGTTTGTTTCTGTAAATATGCATATATGTTTAACACTATTAACATAACATATCTATCAGACTAGAATTCTCATAACAGTCCAAAATCATCAAAACCCAGATTCTTAAAAGACTAGCCTTGCATATTTGATTCCATAATTTGTAGATATGTTTACTATTACTCATAGAACGTAATTATAACTTCAGATTTCTCATAATCTTTCAAAACATCAACACCCAATTTTCTAAACTCTTTCAACTATAATTATAAGAGAAACAAATAAATTGAGAGATGTTTACCTTTTAGTTCCTCTGATGAATTCCAAACTTCCAATTGATAAAAAAAATTGCAGCTAATCTTCTTTTCTTTCTTTCTTGATTTCACTCTCTCTCTCTCTCTCTCTCTCTTTTTCGTTCTCTCTCTCTCTCTGTGTGAACCCAATACACACACACACTTGCACAATTGCATAAATGAGTCACATAGAGGACACCTCATCCTCTTTCACCGAAATAGTATGGTGAGGTGTTCACCATTTACCAAACAACCCTCAAACTTCCACCATTTGGCGAGTTTAATCCCTTTATTTACAAATTAAAATTAAAGTTTACCCCTTAACTTAATATTCACAAAACATGTAACATAACTTACTTGGGGTTAAACTCTAAAATTAATTTATCAAATAAACGATCACAACTTATTAAATAAATTATATTCGATTTATTTCATAAATCCAAACATCATCTTTTATAAAAATTGGGATGTTACAATTTCTCTTCAAAAGAACTAAGTTATTTTCACCGATTTTCCAGATGGAAAATCGGTGACTATCCTGGCCGATGCCTTCATCATTTTCGGCCTAAGTGTCACCGATTTTCAGTTGCAAATCGGTGAGGTCTTCCTTGGTGAAAGTTTGCAGAAGAAGATCATTAAATATGGGACAAGATCTAATGTCAGGAAAAAGGGACTATTTGTCTTTATTCCAATTTTAGATAATGTCTCAATCAAGCGTGCTTATCCTTCCTAGTACTGAGAAAAAGTGTGAAAGAGACTTGTCAACTTTTTCAGAGTCAACTCCTATCTTTGAATCTCCAGATGACAAGTGTCCCAAGCATTAAATGCTTCCAGCACTATATAAAGAAGGAAGACCTCTCCATGCAAGGTTACGCATTCCTGAAGAATTCTCAGTGCAAGACTTTTCTCTACTTGAACTTTATAGCTTTCAATCTTTGTGTTTTAGAAGTTGTTTTGTTTTCAATTTACTTTGTGAAGATTGTTAGAATAGATCTTATATGTTCTTTCCGCAACAATCTAAGTTTTCTGTGTGTAATTCTTGATTTGATAAATCAATAAAGAATTAATTAAGTGAAAATTTTGTGTATTGTATTCAACCCCCCCTCCCCCTTCTACAATACCTGTTATTAATCTTATTAGCCATCTGGGACTAACAAATGGTATCAGAGCAGGAAAGTTTAATCTTAATAAACTTGATCTGCAATGGATGTTCCCTCCTCAAACAATTAAGCTTTCTCTCAAAACACTTTATTCTGAAAATGGCTCTATAGCCAAACCTCATAAGTTTAACCCAATCAACTTTTCTTTGTGGAAAAGTCGGATGATGCTTTTCATGGAAGGAGTGGATAGCAGATATCCAACCATTCTTAGTGAGGGACCCATTGTCCCTAGAGTTTGGGCTCGCTATGAAACTCAAAAGTCCGGCAAAGAAATTGTTGAAAAAGATGATTCTGATGATTCCTCTGATGAAGAAAAATCTGTTGCAACCGGTCGTTATATTCTTAAAAATCCAAAGAAATATACTGATGAAGAAAAACGGCTGGTGTCTCTTGATTCTAAAGTTAGAGCAATCATTGCACTTTCTCTTCCTGATGAGGTATACCATTCTTTATAAATTTTCCTACAGCTAAATTTTCCTACAGCAATCGAATAACTTTCAACGTGATTTTCATATGTGGGACAAGCGTGTCCGTTTTTGCGTAACCTCCGAATTAATGATAGTAGTTTTCTATGCGTACGAGTTATTTGATAGGAAAATCTTTACGTTGAAACTTTGTGAATGGTTTTGATTTATTGGCATATTTATTGAATAACGCACTTGAAAACCTTGAACTCGTTAGGACCTTGGAAAGGGTAAGTAACACAGTTAAGGGTAAGTGCGTGTAACACTTCAATGGTGGAAGGTTGGGTATTCCACGCGTGTTGGTACTATAGACCGGATGATATCGGTAGCGAAGTCAATGGGTTTGTGGTAATTGAAGGGTTAGACTTGCGGTAACAGATTTCGAGGTTGGTATAGCCGTTTTGTGGACAACCTTAGTTTTGTGGAAACACTCGGTAAACGGGACTCGTGTGTGGAGTCCTGTTAGAGTTCAAATCTTGGTGATATAATTAGGTGTCAAGCCTGTCGGCTTGAGGTTGGAAACCGTTAGTGTAATCGGGGGATTGTAGCCGATTTTAAATGAAATATTGGTAATGGTAGTAGTAACCTTAAGATGCCCAATTGTGACGAGCGGTTTTGGTGAAATAACCTTCGTGTGTGGTTAATGAACCTGTCGGTTGATGATTAATGTTGAGGTGGATTTTGGAGTCTATTAGAACTCGTTGGAGTTAATCGACGGTTAATGGTAGGAATGATCGGAATTGAGGACGTTGTTGGGTTCGTTAGTGAACAACCTTGGAGTGGTTAGAGCTTGAAACTGAAATCGAGATGTATGGAACATCTAAGGTTGGGAGACAACCGAAGTCGTCTGACTAGGAGTTATTCCAGTGGTTAGAGTGTTCTCCCGGACATAAGTACAGTGTACTTGAATGGGCTTTGTTGGTAAGAAATTGTTCGAGGACCTGTCTTAATAGACTGTATAATGGGAATTTAGATTCCAGTCAAGAGTTGATAGATCATGGTCAGTGTTGAGTCGGTTAGCCTTTGGTTGTAAAAGAGTTTAGATTTCGAGGACGAAATCATCCTAAGGTTGGGAGGATTGTAACACCCGTAATTTTCGGATAAGTACAATTTCGAATCAGGGGAAACCGATCTTTTAAGAAAAATATGACAAATAGAATTTTGGTTTAAATCTTAGATTTTATGGTCTTGTTGGATGAGGAATTCGAATACGAGTCCAACGGTTCTTTCCGGAGCGAAAACGGAGCTATAACGAATAAGTTACGGCCAAATCAGTATCGGACCCAAAGGAGGCCGCGGCCTAAACCGCGTAAGCCTCTGGAGTGGGAGGCGCGCGACTTTCCACGCGACTTTAAGACGGGACAAACCGCGGGAACAGATATGGTGTATTAAGACGCGATTTTAGCTTCAAACTTCATTTCGTCATAATTTTTGCATCCCAACTCCGATTTGAGTGATTCAAGTTGCTACGGTTTCGTTTTTTAGAGCTCTTCAAGGATCTAGGAAGATTTTTGAAGTATGTTGGATGGTCCAGGAGTATTTGGTGGTGGTTGAGGTAAGCTTCTCACTTTTCTCCATCTAAGAAGTTAGGGTTTTGATATCTTTGGTGTTTTTGGATGACTTATGTTGGGGAAAACATATATAAGTGTTTGGGGATGATTATTTATGGTTGGAAACTTGTGGATCTAGGTTTTTGGAAGATTTGGCTTGAAGATGCAAGTTTTTCAAAGGAGCTTACGTTTGGAGAAATTCTAGATTTAGCCTAAATCTAGCAAGGTGAGTTCAAGTTACTTTGCGAAAACTTTGTACATGCCAAAAATAGTATTTTCCAAATATTTGTGTGTTTTACTTGAAAATATATGTGGTTGAATTATTTGGATAGTTTAACTCTTTTGAAGTGCTTATCTTCATAAATGTGTAAAACACCCATATTTGGGGCTTTTGGATATTTGGATGTTTAGAAATCACATTATGTCTTTAAAAGATTTATTATTCAAAATGGAGTCTATTTGATGGTTTAATCATATGTGTATAAATGATTTTATAAACCATTTGAGAAATACACGATTTAGTGTCAAGAGTCATTTTGAGAATTATAAGGGCGTAAGTTCTTTGGGGAAAACTCTTTTGTTTAACCATTTCGAGTTTTGGGGTTAATAATGATTTTGTGGTACCTATTTACCTAAACAATGTTTAAACGCACTTTATGCGATGATGACCGTTATTTATGGGTCTAGCGAGCTTTGAGCACCTTGCTCGGGTTTGACTTTGAGAAGGCTTTGGGGACATTTGTCCGGTTTAAATGGCTCGGTGTGGAGTCTCATTTATGGTTTGCATTTATTGCAACTTAATGCATTTTATTGCACATTATCGGTATTTTCATGCTTGGGTGTTTTAATCATTCCGGATTGAGCATGTTTGGTAGACTGTGTTGCATTGGATCCATAGGCAAGTGAGTCAGTCTTTATTTGATGGTTTATCTCTTTGTGCACGAGGAGTGGACTATGGGAACGCATGGTTATATGTGTAGGCCGTGGGGGCCACTAGCGAGTAGGCAATAAGGGACATTGAAGTCCTTGAGGTGTAACTCGTCTAGACTGGATATGCACTATGGTTCCCTGTAAGTCCTTGAGGTGTAACTCTACGGGATATGCAATAAAGGCAATTTATTTTGGTCTGATGATGTCTTTATGGCATGGAAGTAATGATCGGGGCTTGAGGTTGTGATGTCTTTATGGAATGGGAACTAAGGTCGGGACATGAGGTGTAATCCAGTAACATCACGAGTGACTTAACTTTGTGTGCCCGTCACTTTCGATGGAATCGGGTCTCCCCCGTCACCGAAAGGTGTTGTATTTGGGTAGTTACTTTTATCCATATTTTCGGTGACGTACTTTATTTATAAGAAATGTCTTCATGGTTCATTGACAGAGTTTTATGCCTCATTTTATTTGGATGTTTTAAATATTGGAATTTTGTCCATGTTTATAATTCTTGGGATAATTACGTCTAAACATGTTTTGAGTGAGTTGGAGTTGGAATTCATTTTAGAAAACGCTTTATACGTCTTGGGAACTTTTCTCCTAGATTTTGTATGCGTTGGAAAATGAGTCATTTATGCCCGCTTGGGAAACCCTTTGGAAATAATAATCTTTGTCGCAACTTTCAACGAAAGATTTATCTAAATCATGACTAAAACCACAACCTTCCGATTTATGATTTTTATGTAGTAATGATAAAATGCTTGAACTCACTAGGCGTAAGTCTAACCCTTTTTATTTGTCGGCATGTGCAACAGGCTCAGGTTGGGGTAGCTCTAGCTACTTTATGAAGTGGCGAGTACTAGTAGTGTGCACGAGAGGTGAAGTGTTTAGTGAAGTCTTCCGCATTTATTTGGGGCTTGCAACTTGGGTTGTGTTAAGTAACACCCGTTTAAGTACTTTATGGTGAGAATTATAATGTTTTAAATTCTGAGGTATTTTAAGGAATGGATTGTAGAAGTAATTATATTTATTTTGGGTATTTTATTGAATTTTAAATTAGTTGCTCGTTCTAAATTCGAGGGTGTTACAGGAATTGAATCATTAATATGAAATGATGAACTATGAACACAAAGTGGAATTCAAAACCGAGTGTATTTCCATCGAAAAATCAACAAACATTTGAGACATGGAAATAACTAAATCAAGAGAGTTTTGGACATGGCAATCATGGAAGTTAAACTTAGATAATAACAAACGCAAGTAAGTTATTCAGAATGAATTGCCAATGTCTTTGAATTCACTTAGAAGTTCACTTACCTTTCATGAGATAGTACTCCCCCTCAAAATAGGCATAACCTTTGAGTGCTCGTCATGTGATGTGAATAATAGGAATTAAAAACGCACATGACATTCCTGCAAAACATATTAGAGGGATTTTGGTATCCATCCATTGATGGATCCTTGACGGTTAGATGCCCTATTATAGTGAGGACCGAGGATACTATAAGTACTGTACCAATACTTAGCATGGTCTTTCTTCACAAAGTCACTTGTTCCACAATAAGAGCAACACAGCTTCTGTGTAGATAAGCTGATCAGTTTGTTAACAGAGTAAACTCGATCAGTTTTCACAAAAGGTTTAGCATGGAAAGCTGTGTTGTTCTTGTCACTTTTAACAGAGACGAATGACTTTGGAGCAGGAGTGGTTCCTTTAACTCTCCACACCATGTTTACTTTCTTGAAAGAGTGATTAACTTTCTTATCAACACGAGAATTATAGAAAAGATTGGAAGGTCGAATCTGATCTTTTGAAAAGTCATTTGATTTGACAAAATTCTTTGAAGAACGATTTGTAGGAATAGAACTTGAAGCATAAGAAGGTTGAACACCTTTGATATTGCTTTCATCGAGTTTCTTGACTTTAGCGGATAAGGCATTTCGTTCTTCGAGAATTAAATCAAATTTCTTTGGTAAATTAGATTTAACCATTTGTTCCTTCAAAATCTCGGTTGCTAATTCGGATAATCTATGTGTAAGTTTAGAAATCTCAGTCTGAAAAATATTTCTCTCGTTTGCAAAATCATCTTTCAAACTTATTGTCCTAAACCCTTCAACCTTCTTCTTCTCAGACTCTTGGCTTAGTATCTCTAATTCTTTCTCCAAATCAGTTATTTTCAAAGAAAGTTCTCCATTCTTTTTAGAAAAAGTTTTACGTTCAGTTTCAAACTTCTCTCGTTCTAAAATCAAAACCTTTTCAAAGTCGGAGATCTGTTTTGAAAGTTTTAGACACATAAGCTCAAGACTCTTCTTCTCTTCAAGAGATTTGGTTGAAACACCATATTGCTTTTGAATAAGCAAATTTCTTTCTTTTGCAAAACTTTCTTTTTTCCTTTTCAAACGTATTTTCAAGAGTAGTTAGTTTACTTTTAAGCTCAAGGTTTTCACAGTTTAGGAGCTTACCTTTCTCTTCTTCTTTAGCCAGCTTCTCGGAACTATTCCAGATTTGAGATTTCAGTTTCTTCAGTTCTTTGATGTACTTGTTGCACAAGTCATCTGATCGCTTGATATTCTTTTCATGTAGTCTTGCTTGCTCTTCTCAGTCTTCTTGATATCATCTCGTGATGATAAATCAGATAGCTTCTTTTTCAGCACAGAGTTTTCGGACTCTAATGCTGTTGCCTTTTCTTCAGATTTAGCAAGTTTATCAGCACTTTCAATTGTTTGCAATTTCAGTTCCTCTCGTTCTTTGAGGATCTTGTCTCTAAATTCATCTGCTAGCTTGATATTCGTATCATACATTCTTTTATCGTCTTTACACGCAGGATTAAAGCAAGACGACATTGTTACCTGAAAAATTGATCGTTAATCGGTGTTGCTTTGAAGAAGAAAAATTAGGGAAGAAAAATCAAAAATTAAATCAGAAAAACAAATTTATAAAATAAATTCGTTTCCAAAATTTAAAATTTGATTATTAGCGGAACGAATGAAATCAAACTTCGATAGTGAAATCTGCAAGATAAAAAAACCAAGTTAGATCAAGGACAATCTAAAATCACATAAAATGATAATCGTCACGAGTAATATCAAATTGTCGCAAATAATCTCAAGCGTCACAAAAATATTGCAAATCGATCGTTAAGAAAAAATCGCAACTTTCTTGCACCAAAGAAGACTTACCGGATTAATGAGATTACCGGATGAGCACACTTACCTGATAAAAGTCAACTTACCGGATGCAAAAAGATGCGGAGGTTACTGGGTATCGACCGGATGGAGTTACCGGATGTCGGAGTCCGGATACGGTTACCGTGTAAACTGATCTTACCGGATACGTATTCGCGAATGCAAATCTTACCGAATGAACTTTCCGCACAAACAAAAACTTACCGGGTATTGAGATATCGGATGGCTTACCGGGTGATATGAAGTTTCCGGATGCGGTTACCAATCAAAGACTTACCGGATGAACAGTGTTTCGCGGGTGATGATTGATTCCGGATAATGAGTTTTCCGGACAAAGTCGTGAGGTAAACTTGTGATATACTCGAGTTTCTCCAACGAGATTATCAATTAAAAAAATCATGCAATATATATGAGAAGAAACTCATGGAAAAAAAAATTAAAAAAAAACTTGCAAGTGATGAAAAACAAGATGATCAACTAGTGCTATACCCGTCCGGTGGCCGGGTATACAACATGACGTAAAATTCTAGTAAATGTAAAAACAAAGTTGGGTGATATCTCTCATGAAACTTTGAACTATTAACCTAGAGGGTGTTTGGGAGTGCTTTTTTAGTCCAAAAGTGTTTTTGGCTAAAAGTGCTTATTGACTTATTGCTTTTGGAAAAGGAGTTTTTAAAAAAGTGTTTGGATTAGCTTTTGAGATAGGAAAGTGTAAAATGACCAATAAGTCAATAAGTCAGGAAAGTGTGACTTCTTGAAAATCACGTTTCCAAGGCAAACCAAAAAGCTGTTTTAAAAGTGCTTTTGCATTTGCCAAACAAGCTTTTTAACTTATTGACTTTTTGAAAAGCCAATAAGTCAATAAGCAGATTTAAAACACACTCCCAAACACCCTCCTAGTAGGCATCTCCAGAAACCAAAAGACAAGGGATGAGCATCTCTTCTCTCCATTAGCGAGGGCAAACACGATTTGCTATTTTTTCTTCATGTCCCAAGAACAGGAGGATGGACTTATTTCCATTGGCAACCTTTGGATCTTTATGAAGCAGATATCCCTTTGATTTCACAAATAATTTTTTGCTTTGACCTCATTGTTACAACTTTTTGAAGAAGCTGTACTCCAACATTCTTAAATCTGTTTCAAAACAGCAACTTCACCCTTCAATAAACCACCAACAGAAGCAACATATGCAATGGAAATAGGGAAAAAACATGGGCATTTCTATTAAGCCTGTTTATACCTTCTCTCCTGCAGATATATTAGTTCTTCCTTCGGCTTCTCTAGTAGAAAGAGGTCCAATTGCGCCTCTGTAGTTCTTCCTTCGGCTTCTTGGGATACATATGTTAAATTTTAGCTTTATAATCATTCAATTATGATGCTCAATCTATCAGTTCTAATCACATATGAACTAAGAATAGATTCACTTGACATTCATTTTTGGAGGAAATATGCAATTCAATTCAAATCAAAAGAAAATTAAAAAGGAATAAGAACACGAACCTCAAAAGTTCTAGTAGCAGTTCAACTCCAATGATGGATTTGGATTCCAAAAAAACTCACCTCAATAAAATGTTGGTTTTCCCAACACGCGAATCTCGTATCAACACGATCTTGAATAAATAATCGTACTCCTGATCTACCCTACTCGTCATTCTTCTCTTCTAACCTGGCAAAGATATGGATAGATCTAGTTAGATCCCAAATAAACCGACTAAACTCGATTGATTTCGAACAAAAGCCACAAACTAAATCGGAAGAAAAACTCAATGTAATCAGCATTCAGTAATCAAGCCAAAACTGGGATCACATGAGAACACTTAAAGCTGGTAAATGGATCTTTACTCATAACATAATAATAAAACATATCGATCTTCTAATTCCCATAGATTGACCAAATGGTGGTAAATAAAAATATCAAGTCAATAAGAAGAAATGGAAGCTAGTCAAAACATTAATCATGAAATTTGATGCCATGTCTATCAAATACCTGATTCCTGGAGGTTTAAATGGATATTCTGGAGGAAACTTTATTTTTCCATAGTAAAATCCACCTAAAGTATTTGAACCAGTGAGATTAGAACGGAATCAGGTGAGGATAACCTTAAGACTAAAAATTAATTTCTTGGTGTCAAAATAGGAAGAACAAACCTGCAAAAGACGTTCATTGGCTCCCCTCCAATACATAATCTGAATTATAAGTACGAGTCATATCACATACATGTATAGAACAATGAGGTGAAAAAGGAAAAATCAAAGTATCACAGTAAGGTGCGACTGGCTCTTATCTGGTAAGAGGCAATGTTGTTCACCAAAACTAACTTTGCCTCTTAACGAAAAAACCTTAGCTCGATTGTGTTAAGATTCGGACCCATTGCTGCCTCTAGTTTCCCTTTGTCTGATCTAATGCTCCACAACCATTATGCTAAATACTGGCTTTCCTCGGGCTGCTCTTCATCCAACGCCATTAAACCCTAATAATCTAACATCAAATTAAATCCTAGAATTCTTATGCTCCCACTATTGGAACTAAAATTAATTGAAAACAAATGAATGTCAAAAACAATTAGAACCAAGCAATTGTTGTTGTACGAACCATGGCAAGGGACACAAAGCCAAACCACAATACACATACATGTATATATAATATATATATATATACACCTCTCCAAATTGGCAAACCACGTGAGGTTTTTATAAAAAAGGGGCTTGGCTTATTTTGGACAGCCCCCACTTAACACAAACAGCAGCTTAAGTGAAACCGCAACTGTTAAAAATGGCCGAAAACACAGCAGCAACTTGACTAATAAAAATAGCTATTAATTGCCCAAAACGCAGCAGAAAATCTACTTAAAATGCCCCAAAACGCAGCAGAATTTCTACGGTTTAAAGACAATTTAACGACCTACTATTGCTGCCATTGCTTTATTTACCGAATCGGTGCCATTCGAGCAACCGAACAACTTCAAATCAATCCCATATAATCTCAGAAAACCCCCATATTGATTACTAATCACATAAGTCCGAGATGGGGATAGAAACTTACTTCAGAACGACGACGATTCGACCAAACATTGCTTGCTTTTGCCACCAAGTTCTCTCCTATTTTCTTGATCGATTTCTCCCAATTGGTTTTCTCTAGCGATCACCAAGAGTTGAAATTAGGGTTTAATAAAATAAAGAGGCCGATCAAATAAAACCGATCAACACTTAAAATTATGATTTCCAGCTATCAACTTAAAACAATGCTCGACTGAAATAATATATTTACTTGTTTCATAACGACCACATTGCAAGCCCCAATCTTTTGCAGCTTCATTGATGGCTATCCGGAGAAAAATAAAATGTTACCCCTGAAAATGTAGTAAGAATGTATGGTTTGAATCATCAAGTTACTTTTGCGAGTGATAAACAGATGTAAAATCAATAGGGGGTTGCATATCCAATTTCACAATTCCGCAGTGCACTCTATAGAATAATGTTTCTCCTCTAAAACGTAATTAAGAGATTTTCAAAAATTGTACCCGTGATAGTTTGGTGATCCCTTGAAACCGCCTTTTTCGCCTCAACCTGTTGAAATTGTCTCACATTTATCTCAACTGTTCTAGATCAAATGCTTTACCATTCTGCCATAAATGTTGTGTTTCTCTTCGGTGACTCTTTCAGCAACAACAGGATCAACAAAAACTACAAAACCTGTTGAAATCCAGACTTTAAATACCCGGTTCATGAGTGAAAAATGCAAATCAATTTTTGACTCTAGATTGTATGCAATTACCTTTACAAGAAACACTCAAATGAGCAAGCGTAATATGAAATAGGTATCATCGGGTTGATAACAACACAAGCGCATCTTTCGATGATGACGAATCTAACTCAATTGCTACAGAATCTTAAAAACTTTGGTTGTTTAAATATAGAGCTTGCAGACTGCAATATCCTATGAATTTTGTATATTAAACAATCTATAAACAAAAATAAAGAACCATGCGAAAAATATGATGAACAAAAACAACTTGAGATCAAACAAAGAAATTGTCCAAATGGAACCTTTTGAACAAACCACGAGCAGATAGAAAAAGGAAATCGTCTTACCGGGACCAAAATCTATAAATAGAGGTTTAAGATACAAAAAGCTAGGGTTTCAAATTGAAGGGGAATGGATGTGAAGGAGAGTCTTGGATAAAGGAATTACCGAGTTTGAAATTTAAATATGTTGATCTTCCTTTGCAACAATTTGAGCGGGAATTGCTAACCTGGCTCCAAAGCATCATCGTAAGTGTCAAACTTTAATTGCTCAAACAGGTTGTATGAAATTGTTTTGGAAGAAATAAGTATGAAAACCTTACTTTTTGGCGAAGTGACTTTGAATGGAGAACAATTAGAATCCAGATTGTTGAAGGTGATTTCAGCTTATGTAATGCAAGGCGATCTCTTATTTCTGATGTTAACCGTGGAAGAAACGTTGATGTTCGCCGCTGATTTCCGCCTCCCTGGAACGCTCTCAAAATCGAAGAAGAAACTTAGAGTTCAAGCCCTAATCGATCAATTAGGGCTCCGACAAGCCGCGAAAACAGTCATCGGAGACGAAGGACATAGAGGAATCCAAGGCGGAGAACGACGTCGTGTTTCAATCGGACTGATTATTCCTAATCCTATCATCCTATGTGAAAACCTAAATACTCGAATGGACGATGAAATTGGGGGAGAGTGGTTTATCGTAATGAAACTGCAGAAAGGGAGTTGGAACTGTGGAAGACGAAGAAGGCAACGTGGGTTGAGTTAGAGATGTTTTAGGTGATCTGAATGGCTTAATTAATGGCTTATTGATTTTAAACGGTCATGATCAAAAGGTGAAATGAGTTTAAAGGGCCCAGATTGATCCAAAGGTAGTTGGACTCAACTGGGTCCATAGTATAGGTAATACGATTAATATGTATGCATGTATGGATGGCAGCTATGTGATGAAAAGCAATTTATATGAATGGCATGCGATGTATGTATATGATCTGTGAATGCATAAGAATAAAAAAAAGTCAAATGAGAATTCAATGGTCAAATACTACGGCTCATTCAAAACAAACAAATTATCCGGAAAGTTGATGTGGTACCCGGAAAGCACAAAAAATCATCCGGAAAGAAATGGTTATCCGGGAAGAAGTGATTTTGTCCGAAAGAATTTATTTATTCGGAAAGGAGAAAAAAAAATTGTCCGGGAAGCCAAAAAAAAATTATTATCCGGAAAGTAAGGTTTGTCCGGGTAAAAATTGAGGTTTCCGATTAAAATTACTCGGGAACCAACAACAATTCGGATGATTCGTCCGGATAGTGATGAGAAATAGGAAACTTACCCGGAAACAATGAGGATCTTCCGGACACTGCGGCTGGTTATCAGTTTTCGATAGGGTTGCTTGATTTCACTCCTGTGGGGTTAGATTTTGACCAAAAACACAAAAACAAACACACCCAAATCGATTTCTAAGCAAAATATATCATATTTTCCAATAATCACCACAAAAAAATTAAGAACACCAAAAACTCAAGAATTGATTTTGAAATTGAAGAATTAATACCTTTGGGAATCGATATAAGCACATAAAAACAGCAGATAAAAGCGAGTAAACAATCGAGATCTAACAAACGAATAATTAAATCAACGAAAAACTTTGCAAACCCGATTGATGATCGATTTAACCCAAGAAAAACTGCACTGTTTCGAAAATAAAACAGGTGCCTTCTGGACCTCAGACGATTAATCCAACCGTTCAGAATGTAAAACGGAATGTCGTGGAGCTACTGTCCAAAAAACGTGACGATCCGACGGTTCAATCTCCGGGAATAGGCAAAACGGTTCGCTGTGTTTTTCCAGAAAATTCAATACGAATTTCTTGCTTTCGTTCGATTTCTTTCGTATCTTCAAATCACCGATTCGGCTCTGATACCAATTGATAGTTCCAGTTTGATCAGGTAACAACGAATCAATAAGAAATAACAAGAACAATTGATGTGTTATGCCCAATCATGAATTATCAGAGGAGACATCTGGCATAACTAACTCAGAATTAGTAGTGGGCCACGTGGCAGATAAGTCTCCCATTCAGGGCACAAGGAAAAGCATGAGAAAGAGAATCCCCAACAGAATTTATGCTGATGAATGGGCTATTTAGGGAGAGATCGTCTACCAGAGGAGCTATGCAAATTATTGAGAATTGTCTCCTTTCTCTCTCAGTATTCTCCTTCTTCTAGAGTCTGCTTTTTTTTTATCCTTCTGCACTTTTAGCTTCCAGTATCAGTATTTTCATTCCCTAAAAGTGTACTGTGTACCTTTGTACTCAGCAAGCTTCACAAATAAATGAAATTTTCCCTTTGATGATATCTTAGTGTTCTGTTAATAATTGTGAAACCTTACATTTGGTGCTTTCATCCTCTCTACCATGGCAGAAGCTACTCGCTTAAAAGATGTTCAATCAGATCTGAAACACATTCTCAAACTTATGGAAAAACGACATGTTGAATACACTCAACATCAAGCAGCGGATATAGAGCGAATGGAACGACTAGAATCCAGTGTTGGTGCCTTGCAACTCAGCATTGGCGGTGGGAAAATTAACAAAGACGACCCACCTCTCGTGCAACCGTTCCAATTACGTAACGTCAAACTCGATTTCCCTCGATTTGATGGAACAAAGGTGATGCAATGGTTGTTTAAAGCAGAGTAGTTTTTTGATTACTATTCAACCCCAGATTCTCAGCGGCTCACCATCGCCGCTGTTCACTTGGATAAGGGCGTTGTTCCCTGGTTTCAGATGACAAACAGAAGTTACCCTTTTAAATCTTGGATTGCTTTTCGTACAGCTCTGGAGATGGAATTCGGTCCTTCACCGTACGAGTGCCCTCGAGCGACTCTGTTCAAACTCACTCAATCGACCACCGTCTCCGAGTTCTACGTCGAATTCGCGTCTCTTGCAAACAGAGTCCAAGGTATTAGTTCTGAAGCCCTTTTGGATTGTTTCATTAGTGGACTCAGAGGTGATATTCGTAGAGATGTTGTGGCCCAAAGCCCACATTCACTGTCCAAGGTTGTATCCTTAGCAAAACTGTTTGAAGAAAAGTATAGCCCAACTCCTATGTCTAAACCATACATTCCTTCTTCATTACCAAAATCAATTGCTCCAGTGTCGACTGTGAAAACGTCGTTACCACCTCTATTACCTACACCAACGCAGAAACCATTACTTCTCACCAACAAACCTCACATCATCAAACGCATCTCACCAGCTGAGATACAGATTCGTCGAGAAAAGAGTTTATGTTATACATGTGATGAGAAGTTCTCCATGAACCACAAGTGCCCTAATCGACAATTCCTGTTGTTGTCGGATGAAGAAGATGAATCGTTTTCTACACCTTTCAATCAAGCGGGCGACTCCCCACCAGAGGATAAGCCTCCTCCCATTTCGTTTTCTGCCTCGGACCACCATTTATCATTCAACGCCTTTCGGGGATCGCAGAGTAAGGGCACACTTCGATTTGAAGGCTCTATTCAAGGTATGATAATTCAAATTCTTCTGGATAGCGGTAGCTCTGATAACTTTTTGCAACCCAGGGTGGCTCATTGCTTGAAATTACCAATTCAACCAGCCCCTAATTTTAAGGTTATGGTGGGAAACGGAAACAACCTGACCGCTGAGGGTTTTATTGAAGACTTACATGTACATATTCAAGGTTATACTCTTCATCTTCCTGTTTATTTGTTACCCATCACAGGAGCTGATCGTGTTTTAGGAGCATCTTGGTTGGCGACATTGGGTCCTCATATAGCCGACTATAGTGCTTTATCAATTAAATTCTATCTGGGAAATCAGTTTATTACTTTATACGGAACAACACCTGCCTTACCCCAACCGGCCCAGTTTCATCACATTCGTAGAATGCACAACACAGGTGTCATTCTGGAATCATATGAGGTGCAATTTCTCAGCATGGACGGTTCGGTAAAGAGTGCTTTTGAGACTCCGATAGACTTACCACATGATCTCCAAGCGTTACTTACTCAATACCAGGACATTTTTGCCACTCCAGAAGGATTACCACCTTCTCGAACCCATGATCATTCCATACCCTTGATGGAGGGTAGTAACCCGATTAAGGTTCGGCCTTATCGCTACCCTCATAATCATAAGAATCAGATTGAAAAAATGGTCCAGGAGATGCTATCCCAGGGAATTATACAGCCGAGTTCAAGTCCTTTTTCGTCACCAGTACTTCTAGTACGTAAGAAAGATGGATCGTGGAGATTTTGTACGGATTATCGGGCATTAAATGCTATTACAATCAAGGATAGCTTCCCAATTCCTACTGTGGATGAGTTACTAGACGAGCTATTTGGCGCTGTTTACTTCTCCAAGTCAGACCTACGTTCTGGTTATCATCAAATTTTGATGAGACCCGAGGATCGCCATAAAACAGCCTTCCGTACTCACCAAGGGCTGTACGAATGGCTTGTTATGCCTTTCGGCCTAACCAACACACCAGCAACCTTCCAAAGCTTAATGAACCATGTCTTCAAGCAACAACTTCGTAAGTCCGTTCTAGTTTTTTTGATGACATATTGGTTTATAGTCCATCTTGGTCCTCTCATATGGTTCATTTGCAAACAATCTTGGACCTGTTACGTACACACTGTTTGTTTGCTAAACTTTCCAAACGCAGTTTCGGCCTTAATCAGGTCGATTATCTCGGCCATATCGTTTCGGATCGAGGGGTGGAGATGGATCAATCAAAACTCAAGGCTATCCTAGAGTGGCAGATTCCAACTACAATTAAACAATTGAGAGGCTTTTTAGGCTTGACTGGTTATTATCGCCGCTTTATAAAAGGATATGCTTCGATTGCACTTCCTTTGACGTCATTATTAAAGAAGGTTAACTTTAATTGGACGGATCAGACGATCGCCTCCTTCAATGCCTTAAAAGAAGCTATCACTCAAGCACCGGTGTTACAATTACTCGATTTCTCCTTACCGTTTATTCTCGAAACCGATGCTTCAGGAACGGGGATTGGTGCAGTTTTTAGCCAAGGCAAACACCCGATAGCTTTCTTCTCTAAGAAACTGAGTTTGCCCATGCATAAACAGTCTGCATATGTGCGTGAATTATATGCCATCTCGGAGGCTATATCTAAATTTCGTCATTATCTTCTCGGCCATCAGTTTGTTATCCGTACAGATTAGAAAAGCTTGCGGTCCCTTACTGATCAAGCCATTCAAACACCGGAACAACAAATATGGTTGCACAAGTTTTTGGGTTACAATTTTACCATTGAATACAAGCAAGGTAAGGACAACGTTGATGCCGATGCGCTATCTTGGTCTTTTTTTATGGCTGTCTCTACACCCTCCTCAGATCTGGTCCAACGTGTTAATATGGCTGTGACCCAAGATCCTGATCTCGCTCCATTAAAGAAGGATTGTTTGCTTGGAGTTCAACTAGACAAGGCCTATCAGGTAAAGCAAAACATGTTGTTCTAGAAAAATCGCTTGGTAGTACCCCAGGTACCCGAATTAATTAATCAATTGCTATTCGAGTACCATTCTTCCCCAATTGGCGGCCATTCGGGAATTAAGCGAACTAAAGCACGACTTGAGAGTCAATTTTTTTGGCCCACAATGTCTAAAGACATTACCAAATTCATTAAGGAGTGTTTGATTTGTCAACAAACCAAACATGATCATACTCGACCAGCCGGATTGCTTCAACCTCTTCCTATTCCGAGCCAGATATGGGAAGATGTAGCGATGGATTTTATTACGGGTCTACCATTGTCTCATGGATATACAATGATTATGGTAGTAATTGACCGTCTATCCAAGTATGGCCACTTTGCACCATTACGATCAGATTTATCAAGTCTAAAAGTTGCGGAGTCCTTTTTGAGCACTATTGTCAAACTACACGGATTTCCCAAAACCATTGTCTCAGACAGCGATAAAGTTTTCACTAGTAGGTTTTGGCAGCGCCTCTTTAAACTAAGCGGCACCTCATTAGCTATGAGTTCATCGTACCACCCGCAATTGGACGGCCAATCGGAGGCCTTAAATAAGTGCCTTGAACAGTATCTTCGCTACTTCACTGGTAGTCAGCCATCGACTTGGTCGAAATTACTTCCCTGGGCGGAGTTCTGGTATAATTCCGCTTTTCACAGCAGTTTGGGAACCACTCCCTTCAAGGTGGTCTATGGTCGGGAACCTCCGTCTCTAGTTAAATATGATCTATCACTTACGGACCAGCCAACACTACACGACTTACTGAAAGAACGGGATATTGTTCTCAATCAATTGAAGGCCAACTTGCTTAAAGCTCAAGCGTGTATGAAAAACGTATGCCGACAAAAAGAGGCGCCATGTCGAATTTAAGGTTGGTGATATGGTTTTGGTCAAATTACAACCGTACCGCCAGCATTCGGTGGAATTAAGGCATAACCATAAGCTCGGAAAATGCTACTTTGGTCCCTTCTCGGTCATTGATCGCATAGGGAGTGTTGCTTACAAGCTACAATTGCCACCTACTACCAAGATCCATCCCGTTTTTCACGTGTCTCTTTTGAAATTGTGTCATGGTTATCACAATGATACTTACTTACCTCTGCCTCTGACTACCATGGCACAGGGTCCTGTCTTGATGCCTAAGACACTCCCCCAAAGTCGTTTTCTGTTACGCAAGGGACAACAAGTTCAACAAGTCTTGGTTCAATGGGAAGGATTATGTAACACCCGGAAAATTCACGTAAGTAAATTTAGTTCCTCTTATACCGTTTGATGTACCATCCCGGCTTGTAGATTTTGTAAAGTGTAGAACTTCGTGTGCGTGCATGCAATCTCTTAGAGGCTCATGTATGGGTCTCGTCTTGTCGCCTAAAATAATGATTTCGGACTCTAATACCCTCATAAGGACCAGTTTTGACGCAAAAAGAAGACGGACAACAGCTGGGGTGGGGATGGCGACATTGCCCCGCGACAATGCCTTGGGCAAAGTCACTGGGGCATAGCCGCGATCAGCTGCCCATGAGTTGAAATCGAGCAGAAAGTGGTACCTGGAGGGCGACATTGCCCCGCGACAATGCCCTGGGCAAAGTCGTTGGGGCATAGTCGCGATTAGGAGTCGGGGTGCTATTTCTTATATCGTTTTGGTAGGATTTTGAGAGGATTGGGTATCACTTTCAGCTCCAGAACTCTCTCCATCTTTTATGGCGATTTTGGCTTCCAAGTAGGTAAGTTCCCTTCTTCTATCATCCCTCATCCATTTTGGATTCTACCCATCATATTCATGAGAAATCTTCTCCATCTTAGGTTAAGGGATTCTCATCTTCAAGAGAACTCAAGTGTCCAAGAGACTTTCTCTCCATCTAGGGTTTTGGGATTTTACCACAAATCTTCTAAGGTGAGTAACTTGAACTCAAAAGTATACTTGATACATAATTTACTCTATCATTTCAATTGTTTCTAACAAATTTACCTTGAAGTGTATTTTGGGTCAATAAGCTCTTGTCTCCCTAAAGAGGAGGTTTAAATGGGCTTGATGGTAAGAATATGGTTATGTAACAGCTCACTCTACTTGGATTTGTATATTTCATGATAGTATTTATTGGGAATTGGTTAAACCCAAATATTAGGGTTTGGAGCTTAATGAATTAAGCTATGTCTTAATAAAGGGATTATGACTTCATGATGAAAGTGACTTAATATGTAATTTGGTATATGTATAATTGCTAGATGAAAAAACTCTTATTATCACATGTACATATGTAGATAACTTGAGGGCTACTTAAATGTAGAAATTACTTGCTTAATGGGATGGTTGGACCGTCTTAGTGGAAGTAATGTATGGTGTTGGGAATTACTTGGAGTAGTTATTTGCTAGTGTTCATAAATTGGAGGAGTCCCTAAGTAGGCACTAGGAAGATATAGTCTTGGGCACCTACCTTGGAGGTTTGTGTATCGATCCACGCCTTCGGGATGTATACCTTGTAGGTAGTCCCGATGTGTCGGTCCTTGAGGCGTTACCTTGGAGGTAGATGCTAAGGTATATCTTCAATTATGGTGTAACTTGGGTTGGTGTTTGGGTCTTCCCATAGAGTCCAAATTGTAAATGATCAAGTTGATATTCTTTATATGAAATAATTACATGTTTTACTATACGTTTGACTCACTAGGCAATTAAAGCCTAACACTTGTTGTTTGTCTAATGTGTATCACAGGTTCTAGTGGTGCCGTCATTAAGAAGGCATAGTTGGGGACTTGTGAGCGTGGGATACTTTTGAGATGCCAAAGATAGAAGATCAAACATTGGACTAATTATGACACCTTTTGTAATCTTATTTCTATAGTAGATATTAGATTAGTCGGTTGTCAGTTAGTTGTCAATATTGCATCTTGTTTGTAAACAGACATATGTATATTCACTTTTTATAGCTTGTGCAATGGCATTATATATCACTCTTCCGTTTTATGGAAGTTTTTTTAGTTGACCCTGTTTTTGGGGTGTCACAAGTTGGTATCAGAGCTCTAGTTTAAGTGAACTAGGTATTGACTGTAGTATGCCTAGACTTAAGCTTAGAAAGAGTCATCGACAATCACTACATTGGGTAGATATCCTAGGATGGGAGAGTGTTAGGAATTGTGGAATTACGTTTGTTGAGAATTATGATGACGGTAACGAGAATGCTTGTGTGAAACATGTTCATAATTTCACCTAGCTAATGCTATTATGAATGCGTTGTTACGTAAGTATGCTTGACTACTATTATTGTGATGATTAATGAATGTATGAGTACGCAACTTTAGTCTATTTCTTACTATTATTCTCGCATGTTTGACAGACTAAGATGATGAACACGCGAGGTCAACTTCAATCAGCACTGGACGGCCACGCCGCGACCGAATTTACGGTCGACCAACTGGCTAATGAAGCAGCGGCCGGACGTCCTCCGAGGCCACCCGTCCTAGGTGGAGGATCAGAACATATACCAAGAACCCACATCGGCACCTCCAGCCCTGTAATGGAGGAAAATACCCTCGAAAACCGACTGAAAGATAGTATGCTTCAAGCTATGACCTCTGCCATGGCTCAACAGCAAGAAATGCTCATGAAATTGTTGGAGGACCAGGACCACAGTCATCGACGCATTGAGACAGTGGCGGATAATGCAGGAAATGGGTCAGGCGGTCTTGGGAATGTAGCAGTAGCACAAGAGCAAGCAAACGTGCGTGACGGGAGGAGAGAAAGGGGGTGTTTGTATAAGACTTTCCTTGGTTGCAAACCACCGGAATTCGCCGGAACTACCGACCCTGTTCGGTGTATGTATTGGATCCGGGAGATGGAAATGGCGTTCGAGGCTAGTGAATGCGAAGAATCCCAACGAGTTAAGTTTGCTTCTCATCTTCTCAAGGGCGAGACCCTTACTTGGTGGAATCTCACCCGTTCGTCTCTCACGGCCGAAGTGTTGGCCAAACTCACGTGGCCAACGTTCAAGAAAAAGATTCTCGACAAGTATTGTAGTGAGAGGGCTCTAGACAAGATTGAAGAGGAGTTCCGGGGATTGAAGAAAGGAAATATGACCATGATCGACTACTCAAAGGCGTTTCTTGAAAAGTTAAGTTTAGTGGAGCATCTGGATCCCGATGAGAAAATGAAAATAAAGGCGTACCAACGGGGATTGCCAGCCGAGATGAAGACGGCCGTGAGGAACGCCAAGGTGATGACTGTACAGGAAGCAATTGAAGAATCGTTGTTGGTGGAAGACGATTTGACTCAGGGAAAGTTGGAAAATGGGCATGCAGGTGAGAAAAGAAAGTGGGAAGGACTGTCCGGGCCCGTTCGACAACAAAGGCAGTTTACCGGGAATCGAAGCGGGGATAACCGCCGTGATGCAAGGTGGTGTAACCGATGCAGGAAACACCATGTTGGCCCATGTAATACCCAATCGCACTCGAACTCGCAAGGGTGTTACAAGTGTGGAAAGAGTGGACATTATGGTCGGGATTGTCCCACGAAGGGACTAACTTGTTTCGAATGTCGTGAAACGGGTCACGTAAAGAGGGACTGCCCAAAGTTGAAGTCGAGTGGAAGTGGGGGACCCAAGGCTGAACCACCGAAAGCAAAGGGGAGAGCTTTTCAGATGACAGCCGAGGAGGCAAAGACTTCGACGGACGTAGTGTCGGGTACGTTTCTTCTAAACTCCGTACCTACGCGTGTATTATTCGATTCGGGTGCAAGTTTTTCTTTTGTGTCGATGTCCTTTTGTCAAATGTTGTCGATGCCCACTAAATGTTTAGACGAATCCCTAGTGGTAGAAATAGCCGACAGTGGTCAAGTTTTAGTTCGGGGTATTTTGCGGGGTTGCACTTTAGAAATCGAAGGAAGGAAATTCTCAATCGATCTAATGCCAATCGTGATCGGAGGGTTTGACGTGGTGGTCGGAATGGATTGGTTAGCCAAAAACCAAGCCGAAATCTTGTGCGCAAAGAAACTGATTCGCATACCTTCTCCGGACGGGAGTCACATAATTATTTATGGGGAACGAAGGAAGGGGGATATAGCAATTATTTCAATGTTGAAGGCCCGGAAATGCTTGGTCAAAGGGTGTGCATCCTTCATTGCATACGTTATCGATGCCAAGTTGGAGAAAAGAAAAATAGAAGATGTAAAAGTGGTACGTGAGTTTCCTGACGTGTTTCCGGAAGACTTACCGGGTTTACCACCGGACCGCCAAGTGGAATTTAAGATAGACTTGGTACCGGGGGCGGCTCCAAAAGCTAGAGCTCCCTATCGTTTGGATCCGTCCGAAATGCAAGAAATAATGACGCAGCTTCAGGAACTCTTGGAGAAGGGGTTCGTAAGGCCGAGGTCATCTCCTTGGGGAGCACCGGTTCTATTTGTAAAGAAGAAAGATGGCACAATGCGCATGTGTATAGACTACCGGGAGTTGAATAAGGTAACCGTGAAGAACAAATATCCACTTCCTAGAATCGATGACTTGTTTGACCAACTTCACGGGGCAGGATGCTTCTCGAAGATCGACTTACGTTCGGGCTATCATCAAGTGAAAGTTAAGGAAGACGACGTCCCAAAGACAGCGTTCCGAACACGCTATGGCCATTATGAATTCTTAGTAATGCCGTTTGGACTGACGAACGCACCAGCGGTATTCATGGATTTGATGAATCGGGTGTGCCGACCTTTTCTTGACAAGACAGTAATTGTCTTCATAGATGATATTTTGGTGTACTCCAAGAATGAAGTAGAACACGAGTTGCACCTACGAGAAGTGTTAGAAGTATTGAGGAAAGAAAAGCTTTACGCAAAATTCTCTAAGTGCGACTTCTGGTTAAAGGAGGTCCAATTCCTGGGTCATGTAATTACTCGGGATGGAGTGAAAGTAGATCCGTCCAAAATCGAGGCAATGATGAATTGGGAACCGCCCAAGAGTCCGGGAGAAATCCGAAGTTTCTTGGGATTGGCGGGTTACTATCGGAGGTTCATTCAAGATTTTTCCAAGATTGCTTC
Organism: Saussurea involucrata; assembly: GCA_033807775.1. Lineage (NCBI taxonomy): Eukaryota > Viridiplantae > Streptophyta > Magnoliopsida > Asterales > Asteraceae > Saussurea > Saussurea involucrata. The sequence goes on along the minus strand of CM066321.1, from coordinate 70,173,628 downwards.
TTCATTGACGGCGTTGACGCGGAAGAATGTGAACTTTGTTTGGACCGATGTACAAGAGAAGGCATTCCGTACTCTCCAAAAGAAATTGTGTGAAGCACCAATCCTATCCTTACCCGAAGGATCGGAAGATTTTGTAGTCTATTCAAGATGGGCTTGGGATGTGTGTTAATGCAACGGGGAAAGGTGATCGCATATGCCTCGAGACAACTTAAGGTGCACGAAAAGAACTACCCTACGCACGATTTGGAATTGGCCGCGGTGGTATTTGCATTGAAGTTGTGGCGTCATTATTTATACGGCATGAAATGCACGTTGTACACGGATCACAAGAGTTTGAAACATGTATTCGACCAAAAGGAGCTGAACATGAGACAACGAAGATGGTTGGAGTTACTCAAAGATTACGACTGTGAACTGCTTTACCATCCGGGTAAAGCTAATGTGGTCGTCGACGCCTTAAGCCGAAAAGAGTATAGCGGAAGTTTATGCGCCAACCTCTCGAGAATAGACATAGTGTCAAGCTTAGTGGAACGGATTAGAGTAGCGCAATCCGAGGCCCTAAAAGAAGAAAACCTCAAGGATGAAGTATTGGTGAAACAAAAACAACAGTTAACCGAAGATAGTCGTGGAGTTAAGTTGTTCAATAGGCGAGTGTGGGTGCCTAAGATCGGTGGGAATCGGGAGCTACTCATGGATGAGGTTCATAAATCCAAGTACTCCATTCATCCCGGAAGTACCAAAATGTATCGGGATTTGAAGTTGCATTATTGGTGGCCGATCATGAAGCTAGATGTGGCGTGGTATGTGGGCCAGTGCACGACTTGTTCTCAAGTAAAAGCTCAACATCAATTACCCTATGGTGAGTTGAAACCTTTGGAAATTCCCGAGTGGAAATGGGAGAAGATCACCATGGATTTTGTGACTAAATTGCCAAGGACTATGAAGGGCCATGACACCATTTGGGTGATAGTGGATCGATTGACGAAGAGTGCACATTTTTTGGCTATGCGAGAAACTTTACCAATGGACAAGTTGGCAAAACTTTACATTGATGAGGTGGTTTCGCGACATGGAGTGCCCGTGTCCATAGTCTCTGATCGGGATAGTCGATTTACATCAAGATTTTGGCAAGCGTTACAAGAAGAACTTGGTACGAGGGTGAACTTGAGCACGGCATACCACCCACAAACAGACGGTCAAAGCGAAAGGACCATTCAGACTTTGGAGGATATGTTGAGGGCGTGCGTAATCGACTTTGGGGGCAACTGGGATACTCACCTACCGTTAGTAGAGTTCGCTTACAACAATAGTTATCACTCGAGCTTGAAGGCGGCACCGTTCGAAGCCTTGTATGGGAGAAAGTGTAGGACTCCCGCGTGTTGGTTAGAGGCGGGAGAAAAGCAATTTGTCGGGCCGGAAATTGTACAAGAAACGGCCGATAAGGTTAAAGTCATTAGAGAACGGTTGAAAGCGGCCCAAGATCGACAAAAGAGCTACGCTGACAAGAGGCGAAAACCGATAGAGTTCCAAGTAGGAGAAAGAGTGATGTTGAAAGTATCCCCTTGGAAAGGATTAATTCGTTTTGGAAAGCGCGGGAAGTTAAGTCCCCGTTTTCTTGGACCGTTCACTATTCTAGAACGTGTGGGTTCGCAAGCCTACAAATTAGATTTACCTCCAGAAATGGATGGAATCCATCCAACGTTCCATGTGTGTTATCTACGAAAATGCTTAGCGGAAGGAGAGAGCGTAATACCTTTATCGGAAATCCGGGTGGATGACAACCGATGTATCGAGGAACCCGAAGCTATTTTGGATAGAGTAATTATGAAGCTTCGACACAAAGAAATAGCCAAGGTCAAGGTACAATGGAAGCATCACCGGGGAGCCAATGTGACTTGGGAACCGGAGGAGGAAATGAAACGTCGATACCCTCACTTGTTCGTATGATTCAGATTTCGAGGACGAAATCTTTTCCAACTTGGGGAGAATTGTAACACCCGGAAAATTCACGTAAGTAAATTTAGTTCCTCTTATACCGTTTGATGTACCATCCCGGCTTGTAGATTTTGTAAAGTGTAGAACTTCGTGTGCGTGCATGCAATCTCTTAGAGGCTCATGTATGGGTCTCGTCTTGTCGCCTAAAATAACGATTTCGGACTCTAATACCCTCGTAAGGACCAGTTTTGACGCAAAAAGAAGACGGGCAGCAGCTGGGGTGGGGATGACGACATTGCCCCGCGACAATGCCCTGGGCAAAGTCGCTGGGGCATAGTCGCGATCAGCTGCCCATGAGTTGAAATCGAGCAGAAAGTGGTACCTGGAGGGCGACATTGCCCCGCGACAATGCCTTGGGCAAAGTCGCTGGGGCATAGTCGCGATTAGGGGTCGGGGTGCTGTTTCTTATATCGTTTTGGTAGGATTTTGAGAGGATTGGGTATCACTTTCAGCTCCAGAACTCTCTCCATCTTTTAGGGCGATTTTGGCTTCCAAGTAGGTAAGTTCCCTTCTTCTATCATCCCTCATCCATTTTGGATTCTACCCATCATATTCATGAGAAATCTTCTCCATCTTAGGTTAAGGGATTCTCATCTTCAAGAGAACTCAAGTGTCCAAGAGACTTTCTCTCCATCTAGGGTTTTGGGATTTTACCACAAATCTTCTAAGGTGAGTAACTTGAACTCAAAAGTATACTTGATACATAGTTTACTCTATCATTTCAATTGTTTCTAACAAATTTACCTTGAAGTGTATTTTGGGTCAATAAGCTCTTGTCTCCCTAAAGAGGAGGTTTAAATGGGCTTGATGGTAAGAATAGGGTTATGTAACAGCTCACTCTACTTGGATTTGTATATTTCATGATAGTATTTATTGGGAATTGGTTAAACCCAAATATTAGGGTTTGGAGCTTAATGAATTAAGCTATGTCTTAATAAAGGGATTATGACTTCATGATGAAAGTGACTTAGGGTGTGTTTACTAATGACTTAATCATCTTAATGGGTAAAATGGCTTATTCGCACAGACACTCAGAGGTAGCCCCTTAATCTGTAATTTGGTATATGTATAATTGCTAGATGACAAAACTCTTATTATCACATGTACATATGTAGATAACTTGAGGGCTACTTAAATGTAGAAATTACTTGCTTAATGGGATGGTTGGACCGTCTTAGTGGAAGTAATGTATGGTGTTGGGAATTACTTGGAGTAGTTATTTGCTGGTGTTCATAAATTGGAGGAGTCCCTAAGTAGGCACTAGGAAGATATAGTCTTGGGCACCTACCTTGGAGGTTTGTGTATCGATCCACGCCTTCGGGATGTATACCTTGTAGGTAGTCCCGATGTGCCGGGCCTTGAGGCGTTACCTTGGAGGTAGACGCTAAGGTATATCTTCAATTATGGTGTAACTTGGGTTGGTGTTTGGGTCTTCCCATAGAGTCCAAATTGTAAATGATCAAGTTGATATTCTTTATATGAAATAATTACATGTTTTACTATACGTTTGACTCACTAGGCAATTAAAGCCTAACACTTGTTGTTTGTCTAATGTGTATCACAGGTTCTAGTGGTGCCGTCATTAAGAAGGCATAGTTGGGGACTTGTGAGCGTGGGGTACTTTTGAGATGCCAAAGATAAAAGATCAAACATTGGGCTAATTATGACACCTTTTGTAATCTTATTTCTATAGTAGATATTAGATTAGTCGGTTGTCAGTTAGTTGTCAATATTACATCTTGTTTGTAAACAGGCATATGTATATTCACTTTTTATAGCTCGTGCAATGGCATTATATATCACTCTTCCGTTTTATGGAAGTTTTTTTTGTTGACCCTGTTTTTGGGGTGTCACAGATTACCATTAGAAGAGGCTACTTGGGAAGATTGGGAACCATTGCATTCAAACTTTCGTCTCTTAACCTTGAGGACAAGGTTATTTCCAATGGAGGGTGTAATGTTATGCCCAATCATGAATTATCATAGGAGACACCTGGCATAACTAACTCAGAATTAGTAGTGGGCCACGTGGCAAATAAGTCTCCCATTCAGGGCACAAGGAAAAGCATGAGAAAGAGAATCCCCAACAGAATTTATGCTGATGAATGGGCTATTTAGGGAGAGATCGTCTACCAGAGGAGCTATGCAAATTATTGAGAATTGTCTCCTTTCTCTCTCAGTATTCTCCTTCTTCTAGAGTTTGCTCTTCTTTTATCCTTCTGCACTTTTAGCTTCCAGTATCAGTATTTTCATTCCATAAAAGTGTACTGTGTACCTTTGTACTCAGCAAGCTTCACAAATAAATGAAATTTTCCCTTTGATGCTATCTTAGTGTTCTGTTAATAATTGTGAAACCTTACATGATGATTTCAACTTGTCATCCCTCTCATATTCATTCAAAGTATCGTTCAGAGAATATTACAATCAAAGTAAAGAACGATTTCTAAAACAATAATCTCTCTAATGAATCTCTAGGAATGCTATCAATTGCTAACATAATTCTAAGGTTAAGAAAAGCCTTATATACCAAGGCTTTACACAAACAAGGCTTAAGCCCATTAAGCCTAAACTAAGCCCAATTAAAGCTTTTACAAATAATTAATTAATCTAATTAAGCCTATATAATTATTTATATATCTTTCTAATATGTAGGACATTTATGTTCCTAACAAAATCCACTTTAACTGTGTTAATCTTCATCTGGCTCTTCAAAATCAAATAGTCATCAAAGTCTCGAATTATAAACTTCATAACTTTGTAGCGTTGATCAAAGTCTTGAAACAAAATCTTCACATCTTCGAATCTTCGTATCGTTGATCTTTGCATCTTTGAGCTTTGACAAATATCTTCAGTCTTTGATCATGAACTGGCTTTGAGTCTTCAAAACATTCTTGAATGAGCTTTGAAATATCTTGAACTGTGTATCTTCATCTCTAGAACAATAATAATCTTTGAACTTTTGAACTTTCTCGAACCATCTCGAAACATCTTGACTTATTATCTCGAGCTTCTTGACTTTAACAAATATCATCTTTTCAATCGAAAATTGAACTATTCAACGTTCTCCCCTTTTTTGATGATTGTGAGCATCATGATCATCAAAACTTTCTTCAATTTCAGAACTTTCTTCGTTCACCACTAATATTCTCCTCCTTTTTATCTGGATAGTCGTCAAGTCCAAAAAATTTGTATCTGAATCTTTTCAAATTCAGATAGAATTAATGTGGTAACCCTGAAACAACATATGAATCAGTTAAAATGTCTGTAAGTAGCACAAAGCCACTTAGTACAACGGATGCACTTTGGAAATGAGCTTCTTGATGTTCACTCCTCCAGGACTTCCATTCAATCATCGAAAAACACAATGAAATTTCTATGAACGTTATGACAAGAAAACATATTCCTTGTATGTACGTGCAAGTGTAGAAATGATTGAAGCAACTTATTCTTGAATAATAGGCTCAAATTGTGTTAATTGTTGAGACAACAACAAGTTTTCCACAGACTCAATGTGCATGATTGAAGTGCGAAGGTGGGGCAAACTTCCTTCTTTTTCAATATCCAAATCTTCCAATTAGATAGATTATATGTTGCGTCCTTAAGAAAAATTGAAACATTTCTTTGTTGAGAAAGAAATGAGTAGCTGGTGGGGTTAAAGCAAGAGTTGGCATGGGCTAATTGTCTGTTTCAATTATGGTCACCAAAGAATGTGAACCAATCAGTAATGTGGTTTCACGGCTCAGAAAGTGGTTGATGCAGAGTTCTCTAATTCTTTTAACTCTGTTCTCACACCCTCTTTCTGTGTTTAATCTGCTCACTTCTAACCAAACTCTCATTTACATTTTACCTCAGCACAATAAGATTACTCAACCGTATGAGTTATCTCCCCCACTCTTTGATGTAGACCCCTCAATCACTCAAGGATAACTTCTTGGGTAGGAAACACTGGTTAACGTGATCCATAGAAGTATGTTAAGCTCACACACTGACCCTATGAAATTTTATCCTAAAATGAATTGTTGTTCAACAGTTTAGCTTGAACAAATATGAATATCAGTATTTGAATAACATTGTCATCAGAATGTATGCTCCTCAATAATATCATGAAATATTTGAGCATTTGAACTTTGAAGATTTCTCAAAACAAGAATATTGAAAGAATGAAATGAATTCGAAAGACTTGTTTGGGAATCTGACAATGCATCAATCAGATCAAATATGAAAGATAATCATGACGAATTAGGGTATCAAAGAATTCAAATGTTGTTTGTATGAACAAATATAAACAATCTTTGAATGAAACATTTAATTTTCACGCTGAAATGAATATGATGCTTAACAAAATTTGAAATACAAACGGGAGTATTACCATCGAAAAAATGTTTCATTTTGAGATATGGTAATAACAAAGTTAATATGAAGATGTACCAGTGTGTATGAATACTTGAAAGTATAGAAAAGACAATACACAAGTATTAATCTTTGGAAACACACAGTCAGAAATAATGATGTAATCCGAGAATTTCATTAAACTCATAAAATTTGAATGAGAATCGATAAGTGGTTTGAACATTTAAGAAAACATTTTTCATGCTTGAAAGTCGTTCTTCTTTCAAACAACATCAGATTAAGTTCAGAAGATACTTACAGTCAAATGTTTAGGCTCCCCCTCAAATCATTGTAGACTGATTTAAAATCAGATAAGCTCCCCCTTAAAATCTGCAAAAGATCTTAATTGAACAAATTAGTACATTTAACAATCAAAGTCTAAAACAATGAAGAACGAGTTCTAAACTGATGTGTTTAGAAGTCAAACACATTGAAGAACGAGTCATGAGCTGAGTTACTCAGAAGTCAAAATTGTTGAAGAACGAGTTCTAAACTAAGATGTTTATAAGCCATAATTGTGTATGCTCCCCCCTACAAAGAAACATACATAAAGATATATTAATAAGCACAAATATATCAAAAAAAATTAGAATCTCTCCCCCTGGAAATATGCATATAGTTCAGTATAGAAAGCATTAAAAGCACATGTACACTTCTTCAAAGATCTGCACACTTCTCTTCTATTTTCCAGTCATGTGTTTGGTATATTTCTAACAATTAGGACCACTCATGATGAACCTGCAAAACAGATTAAGTAGATGTTGGTACCCAACGGAACTTGGGTCTTGGCTTGTTATATGCAGTTCGATTTGAAGAAATATTATAAGTACCATACTGGACATTTTCTTTCTTGATAAAATCATGAGTACCACAATAAGAACAACAAAGTTGCTTTTGTGCCAACCTGATCAAATGATTTGCAGAATAGATAGGATCAAGTTTAACAAAAGACTTACCTTTAGGAACATTGTGGTACTTAGAAACAGATGATTTCGGGGCATCTTTCACAGGTGAAGAACCTTTCACTTTCCAAACCATCTTAACAGGCTTAAAGATGGGTGTATCTGAACTTGTAGCATCATGGTTGTAGAAAAGATTAGAAGGACGCATCTGATCTTTTGAAAGATTGCTTGATTTGACAGACCTTGTCGAAGAAATATGTTCATGAACGGAACCAAAAGCAGTATTGAATGAACATTCCGAATCATTGAATCATCATACGACGATTGAACAATAGTATCGTCACTAAATTGTTCAGATAATTCAACTTTGAAGTTAATTGCTTCCAGTTTCTGAACTCTATCGAACATAACATTTCTTTCTTGAACAGTCATGTCAAATTTCTTCTGTAGATCATATTTGATCCTAAAGCAGACAACTTCCTTGTTAGCTTTGAGATTTCAGCCTGAAAGATGTTTCTTTCCTCTTCAAAACCTTTCTCAGATATTTCTTTAAAAATTTCCATGTTCTTCTTTTGAAAGTTCTTCTTTTCCTTTTCAAAGATATCTCTCTTTTCAGCAAACTCGTTTCTCTCCTTTTCCAAAACTTTTTCCAAGTCAAATAATTTCATGGAAAACTCACTATTCTTTGTTTCAAAAGAGTTTCTTTCATTTGCAAAATTTGCTCTTTCTTTCTCAAGCTTTTCTTTTCACGAAATAAAACTTTTTCAAAATTAGAATTTTGTTTTGAAAGTTTTATGCATTGCAGCTCAATGGATTTCTTATCCTCAACTGATGTCTTTGAAAAATCAGAGAACTTTTGTGTAAAATCTTTTCTTTTAGTTGCAAAGTGTTTCTTTCTTTTTCAAATTCAGTTCTTTTCTGTATCATCTCATCTTTAAAATTAATTATTATCCTTGTTAGCTCAACATTCTTTTGTTCTAAAGAAGTAAGCAGATTTGAATTGACATCACAGTCACACTTCTTCAGATTAGTTTGTATTTTCAGGTCAGAAAGTTGTTGCTGGAGATCGTGATTATTTTTCTGTAATGTATGGATCTCTACTTTCAACAAATCTTCTGACACTTTTCTTTCCTTTCTCATCTTTGTTTCCAAAGCAGAATTTTCCTTTGCAAACGCTAAATTTTTCTTCTTCAGATTAGCATTTTCAGCTTCTAACAAATTTCCCTTCTTCTCAAACTCTTCTTTGTCCTTTGTCACCTGTTTTTGAAGCTCAGTGAATGCCTTTGTTAATTCAACATTCTTTTGCTTTAAATAACGTTTTCAGCTTCTAAAACACTTGCTTTCTCATCTATCTTCTTTTTATCATCTTTTGAATATAACCTAGAATTATAAGCTTTTATGAACTCATTATATTTGATTTTATAATCTTCCAATCTCTCAATGAGTTTCTTGTTATCCTGCTCTCTTATAGCATAACCTATAATCACTTTATTCAGCTCAACGAATCTCTTTCGTTATTCAACTGATAAACTTGAATCCCTAGCTTATGACGAGTAAAGCATTGTTACAAAGATTAAAAATGATCGTTAACAGATACTTCGTGAGAAGTAGAATTGTGCACACACGATAAACAGATAATCACGATTAAAGTCAGAAAAAATTTCAAATATCAAAATTTGAAAAACAAATTATATTTTTGTCTTCCAAAAATTAATTCCGAAAATTAATGCGGAAAACTGGAATTTTAATCGGCAAACCTGCAAAATACAAGAAAAATATACCAGTTACGGATAAAAGCAGGTAAAAATTGATAAATTGACAAGAATGAAAAATTACTAAAAATAGGGACTAAAATGACAACTTATAAAACTAAAACGAAAAACAAGGACTTAAAGTGTAAAATACTAACACTTGAAAAAGACAAGGACTAAAAATGACAAATTCTAAAATTTAAAACAAAAGTGACTAAAATAGACAAAATTCTAAACTACAAACTCAAAGGACTAAAAATGACTAAAAGTAAAAACACAAACTACAGGGACTAAAAATGATACAAAATGAAATCTTAAACTAGAGGGACTAAAAGGGACAGATTCTAAAATACAACTATAGGGACTAAAAGTGAAATAAAATGAAACTAAAAACTATAGGGACTAAAATAGACAAAAACAGAAACCTAAAAGTATAAGGACTAAAAATGAAACAAACACAAACTTATACTACAAGGACTAATATTGACAAAAACTAATACTATCTAACTGACCTAACACAAAACTTAACGAAAGGACTGAAAATGTAATGAACTTAACGGAAAGTCTAACGAAACGTTAATAAAATCTAACTAACAGACACTAACTGACATAGGACTAAAAATGTAATAAAACTAACGACTATTACGAAACAGTAGTAACTAAACTAACAGAGTTAACGAAAAAAAGGACCAAAAATGTCACGATTTAAATGGGGTACTAACGAACTCGTTAGTTACTGTTCATCATCTCTAAAACCACGATCTGAGAGTTTCTGCTTCGTTTCTCGTCGATTTCACACTTCCAAATGAAGTTTCTTTTGGTTCCTTTGGGTTATAAAATCACCAAGCAATAGATTTAGACGAGCAAAATGTAAACATGCAACGAAAAATGGTGTTCCCGTTGTAGACAAAATATTTCCGGTGAGAACTCTGTTTTTCCGACGAGAGAAGATTCAGGCGATAAGAATTTGTTGTTGGGCGATAAAACCAAGTTGTCGGACAAATGCTAGGTGATAAGAAGTTTAATCGCACAAGACTCAGTTGATAACCGAGGTTCTCGATAAAAAATCATGCGATAACTTTCAGTCGACAACTTTCAGGCGATAACTCTTTCAAATGTTGATCAATAACTTTCTAGGTTAATCGCTCAAAGGTTGAGCGAGAAGTTTTTATCAGTTTTAAGCGAGGAAGATGAACCTTCATCCAGCGATAAGTTTGAACGTGAAGGCTGTCGAACTCCAGAAACTCAAACTCGCTGAATTTGGTGGTCTTTTTCAGATCTGATGATCGCAACTTGATCGAAATCGGAAAGCAAATCGATCTGAGAGACTTAACCAGATTAATATACTAATACACAAACGAATCGATCATCATCTTTACGAAGAACTTCGACGAACACATATAAGAACTCCAATTTTCCAGAAAAGTTATATAATTGTTGAAAATCAAATCTGAAACTTGTTATGTGTTTGAAATCAACAAGGAAACAAATCTGTGATATCTAAAACACACAAAATACAACCAATCTTGAAGATCGGTCAATTCTTCTATGAAGAACACGAACAAACCTACTGTTGATATCCAAACTTTCAAGATCCAGATTTTATTGATGGAATGCAAAACTAAGAATTGTAGACTCTTTTAAAATACAAACGAAACAAAAATGTGTAAACAGATTCAACCAAAACTCTCAAAATCAATCACAAAATCCAAAGTACCCGATTTTTCTCAAAATTCAAATTTAGAACAAATAATCGATTCAAAATGGAATTTGATTAACACAAATGATTTTGAATGAATTACTAATGATCAAATCACCAAAATGAACATGAATTTTATCCAAGAAATTTAAGAAAATCTCAAGAACACCAAAAACTTTCAATTTTCTCAAAATTTGACAAAAAAATCTACAACTCGATGCACAATCCGATCTGATTAGGCTCTGATACCACTTGTGAGTCCAATCTCTAAGGCCTTCCGTACTCGAGCGGGTAAGGGCTCGGGTTGGGCTGAGGTGGCACCAGCGGGTTGGCGGGTAAGGGGTACACATTGAGCCGGGTTCGTGCGGGTTGGGCACCCCCGGGCTCCAGCGGCTTCCCCACCCCGCTCATACCCGCACGAGATTGTCTCACACTTTAATTTTATTTTGTATTTTTATTTTTATGTGGGTTCAAGAGGTTCAAAAGGTTGGGGTACGGGATTTGTGGGTTCAAAAAGGTTCAAGAGGGTTCAAAGTGGAAAGCTGATGTGGCGCAGAGGGTTCAAAAGGTTTGAACCTGGGGTACGGATGGCCTAACAGGTAACAATATAAGAATCAAAGAGATCTTGATTAGATGAGAGAGAATACAAGATTAGATTGAGATCTACTTTCTCTCTCTAGAGTCATCTTTCTACATTACACAATGACTAGTTGAGTACCCGCGCAATGCGGCGGGGATGTTAAAGTTCTATCAAGATACATTTAAGTTTTAAACATAAAATTTTGCAAAATATTTGGTGGTTCATATATTGTATTAAAAGTTTTTCACAATGCGACGGGATATATCGTAGATTAAAAAAAATGAAAACTTAATGCAATTTCTTATCCAAAAAGTCTAAATTTTTGTTTAAACAAAATAGAAATTACAATCATTAATGCGATTACATGAATATAAAAACAATTAATTACAATTACATGATATATTTTCAAAAGTCTTAAATCTTTTTTTATTTACAAAATTAATTATATTCCTTTTCTTCTTATATTTAAGCAATAAAACTAAAAATTAATTGTTGTAGTTATCTTTTCCTATCTCTCTAACAACTTAAACTCAAATCTTTTTTTATTTAAAAAATTAATTAATTTTTTTTCTTCCTTTAATTAAGCCTGAAAAATATATAATTATTTTGAAAAAAAATATGATTATTCATTTTAGAGAAAAATATATTAAAATTAAAAATCCAACAAACAGATTATTAAATCATTTATGAAACTTGAAAATTTCGAAAAACGATTTATGAAACATAAAAATCTTGAAGTTTTTAAAAAATAATTTATAAAACTCAAACAAACAGTTTATGAACATGAAAAAAATCGAAAAAACGGTTTATAGAAGTTAAAAAATTAATATAACACACTATAATTTAATAAAAATAATTAATGTGATTACATGAATATAAAAACAATTAATTACGATCAAAGAATATATATTCAAAAGTCTTAAAGTCTTAAAGTCTTAAATCTATTTTTATTTAAAAAAATTAATTATATTCATTTTCTTCCTTTATTTAAGTATGTTGATTCTGATTCTGCTTTTTCTATTATTATTTTTAATAAAACTGAAAACTAATTGTTGTAGTTATCTTTTCTTATCTCTCTAACAACTTAAACTCAAATCTTTTTTATTTAAAAAATTAATTAAATTTCTTTTCATCTTTTATTTAAGCCTGAAAAATATATAATTATTTTTAAAAAAATCAAGATTATTTATGTTAGAGAAAAATATATTAAAATTAAAAATCCAACAAAGAGATTATTAAATCATTTATGAAACTTGAAAATTTCGAAAAACGATTTATGAAACATAAAAATCTTGAAGTTTTTGAAAAAAATAATTTATAAAACTCAAACAAACTGTTTATGAACATGAAAAAAATCGAAAAAACGGTTTATAGAAGTTAAAAAAATTCATATAATACACTATAATTTAATAAAAACAATTAATGCGATTACATGAATATAAAAACAATTAATTACGATCAATTGATATATTTTCAAAAGTCTTAAAGTCTTATATCTTTTTTATTTAAAAAGATAATTAAATTCCTTTTCTTCTTTTATTTAAGTCTGCTAATTCTGCTTTTCTTTTATTATTTTTAATAAAACTAAAAACTAATTGTTGTAGTTATCTGTTCCTATTTTTCTAACAACTTAAACTCAAATCTTTTTTTATTTAAAAAATTAATTAAATTCATTTTCTTCTTTTATTTAAGCCTGAAAAATATATAATTATTATGAAAAAATAAGATTATTTATGTTAGAGAAAAATATATTAAAATTAAAAATCCAACAAACAGATTATTAAATCATTTATGAAACTTGAAAATTTCGAAAAACGATTTATGAAACCTAAAAATCTTGAAGTTTTTAAAAAAATAATTTATAAAACTCATACAAACAGTTTATGAACATGAAAAAATCGAAAAAACGGTTTATAGAAGTTAAAAAATTCATATAATACACTATAATTTAATAAAAACAATTAATGCGATTACATGAATATAAAAACAATTAATTACAATCACATGATATATTTTCAAAAGTCTTAGTCTTAAATCTTTTTTTATTTAAAAAATTAATTAAATTCTTTTTCTTCCTTTATTTAAGCCTGCTAATTCTGCTTTTCTTTCATTTATAGTTTACCCAACATATGGCCCATTTTTAAGTTTATATATAATTCAGTGTGTTTGGACTTTGGATAGGACAATTGTTAGACAAAATTGGATTAGGGGTTAGACCATCTTCAATGAACTCTCTATTTTACTCTCTATATCCTCTCCAATGAACTCTCTATTTTACTCTCTAAAATAGAGAAGTGAATAGTAACTCTATATATATAAAGAGTTACTATTCACTACTCTCTATTTTTTTCTAACTTCTGAAATTACAAATGACCCTTCTATTTTTTAGATTCTTGTATTTTTATTTTATTTGTTGTCTAATACCAATTTTAATAAAATTAGAATTAGATTTATCTTTTAAGTTTTAAATTAATTTAAATTTATCCAACTAAATATGAATTACAACGTTGTTAAAATGATATGATAAAGTTAATAAATATAAGTGTATTGTGAAAATAAAAAATATAAGGATGCAATTTATAAAGTTAATAAATATAAGAGTATTATTGAAAATATATGTAATCAAAATAAAAGAGAATATACTTAGAATATTCTCTTTTAAAGAGTAAAATAGAGTAATACATTGGAGAAGATTTAACACATTCTCTATTTTACTCTTTATAATAGAGAGTAAAATAGAGAAATACATTGGAGATGCTTTTAGGCAGTGTTGATGGTTTGGTGCACAATGATAAACAAACTATTATGATATACCAAAAAGTTCAAACCAAAGGGAGTTTACACATCAATTGTGGTTTATCAAGAAGTTTTGAGTGATGGTTGTATATGATTAAAGCATGATTGTAATTTCTATTTTGTTTAAACAAAAATTTAGACTTTTTGGATAAGAAATTGCATTAAGTTTTCATTTTTTTAATCTACGATATATTCCGTCGCATTGTGAAAAACTTTTAATACAATATATGAACCACCAAATATTTTGTAAAATTTTATGTTTAAAACTTAAATGTATCTTGATAGAACTTTAACATCCCCGTCGCATTGCGCGGGTACTCAACTAGTTGTTTTTATATTCATGTAATCACATTAATTATTTTTATTAAATTATAGTGTATTGTATGAATTTTTTTAACTTCTATAAACCGTTTTTTCGATTTTTTCATGTTCATAAACTGTTTGGTTGAGTTTTATAAATTATATTTTCTAAAACTTCAAGATTTTTATGTTTCATAAATCGTTTTTCGAAATTTTCAAGTTTCATAAATGATTTAATAATATGTTTGTTGGATTTTTAATTTTAATATATTTTTCTCCAAAATGAATAATCATATTTTTTTTCAAAATAATTATATATTTTTCAGGCTTAAATAAAGGAAGAAAAGGAATTTAATTAATTTTTTAAATAAAAAAGATTTAAGTTTAAGTTGTTAGAGAGATAGGAAAAGATAACTACAATAATTAATTTTCAGTTTTGTTGCTTAAATATAGGAAGAAAAGAAATATAATTAAAAGAAAAAGATTTAAGACTTTAAGACTTTTAGTCTATATGCTTTATAAGATAGTATAGATACGTCTCTCTCAATGTTACTTACAACACACATTATATACCTTTGACTTTCACTCACTTACTACATTGACTTTGACCGCTCATTAACTAATACAAGACTTTGACTTACAACTTTGACTATTTACAATTACATTAAATCTTGAATACATTTCTGCTCTAACACCCGAGATTCCGAACTTCGGCGACTGAGTGACAGAGATACTCAACAACAAACTTTTAACTCTGAAATATTGGAGTCCCTCAAATCCCTCCATAAAAAGGTGGATGTTTTCAAAGACTCTTTGGATTGGGATCTTGATCTGGGCGACTACTCTTTTGATAACGTTGATCGAGAGATGCTTCATCGGGCTGCTCGGAGGGTGGATCGGGTCTCCGATTATCTTGGTGTTTCGTCTCCGTCTGATGCTGGGGAGGAGAAAAGTCCAAAAAAGGCTCCCCGAAAACCTTCTATCAGACATGCATCCAGCACCCAACTTCCATCCGACACACCCACTATCAAGTTCTCCACAAGGCCAAAGGCCACCGAAATTCAAGTTGATCCTTGATATCGGTGGCATCTGAACAACAAATTTCGGTGGAACTTGCTGTCATTTTGGTGGAGGGAATCGGCGGACCATCTGAGGGAGAGAAACTCTGTAACACTCGGAAAATATATATATATCGAATAATTAAGGAATAAAGGTTGAGGGGAGAAAATAATTCAAACGCAAATGAAAGGTAAAAAGTGTAAAAAGGAAGAAAGCTTAAGGGTGGCAAGTGTAATCTCAGGGACCAAATATGTCATGTCCCCAAAGTTTTGAATTGCATGGGCGACGTGGGTAACGGTTCCCACCCAAAACGACGGAAGTATTACCTTATATGCGATGTTGTTCATTTGGAATCCATACACTGCAAATTTGATATCAATCTCTTCGTCTCGAGATTTCGATCAAGATTCGTTTTGGTGCGGAGCGAAACGGTCGAGCGGTTTGGGAGAAAACGGTGACCGAACGTGTAACGATTCGGTGTTGTCGCGACGAATTTGGGGTAAGTTCTCCGTCTAATTTCGCAAGTAAATTTTCAGAACTCTTACGCTATACTTGTTGCACGTTTCTGGAAGTTTTGGCCGGTGGAAATGACCCGAAACCCGTCGTTTAAGTCGGGAACTCGATTCGGGAAGTTTCGGTGAAAACCGGGACGTTTGATCGCGAATTCTGGACACTATGGTGCACCGTTTTCGACGATTTTTGCGTCGTTAGATGAGGGTTAAAGTAATGGATACTTGACGCAAAAAGAATCGCGGAAAAACGAGCCCAAACGGGCGAGAACCGCGACGCCGACGGAAGCGCGCGACAGCGCCGGTCGGACTGGGTCTGGACATCCGGGTGGGTCGGGTCGGCCGGTGCGGGTCTGGAGCGGCGGGTCAGGGGCCGGATCTCGCTGACCCATGGGCTTCAGTCAAGTCTTGGGTTGTTTGGTATTGGGCTTAATAATTAATTGAAGTTGGGCCTAAAATTTGTTAAGCCATGAGTACCACTACCCAATGAACCCAATGAACTCACTTGCCACCTCAGCGCCACATCAGCTTTTCTCTTTCCTACCCTCCTTACCCAAAAGTGAAATACCGCTAACCCACTGAGCCCAATTGCCACCTCATCTTTTTAATTCTTTTATTTATACATTTAATTATTTAACAAAATAAAAATATTTATATATTTTTAATAAATAAAAATAAGATAAATAATAAAAATAAAAATTCATATCATTCATTAAAAAATTAAAAATTACAAAATAAATTTAAAAATTACAAAATATTAAAAATCTAGTCGTCGTCGTTGTTGGGAACTTGGATACGCCAAATATGTTCGACCAAATCCGACTGAAGGTTATTATGCGTGTCCCGGTTTTTGACTTCTCGAACATTTGCCGCGCATTGTTCCTCACTGATTTGTGTTTCGATATCATCCGCTACAAGGTCGTTTTCATCGCCACCACAAATGGCATGGTCTTCGTCTTCGAGTATCATATTGTGTAATATAACACAAGCGTACATAATGTTTCCCAATCTTGTCGGATGCCATCCGCGTGCCGCAAAAGCCGCTCGTTTGCAGCTACCCGACCTCTTTCTATGTTCCTGGCCCTCGGTTATCTTCTTGACGATGAGGCAGTGCTACCATAAATTAATTTTGCAGTTTCTCGAACCAACCCTACAAAAATTTCCCTTTGATGATGCAAGTACTCGTCGGTGTCTATGGATGATGATGATGCGGTCGATGAAGCGGATTGTGGCGAATCCATATTGTCTAAAATTGAAGAAATAAATGGAAGAAAGTATAGAGTTTTTTGGTGTGAAAAAATAAGATGGTATAGGTTAATATATATAGTGTGTATAATTTGAAAAATAAAATAAAATAATAAAATAGTCGTTGGTAAACGGTAATATTTAAAAAAAAAATTAAAAATCAACGGGTATCATCGGGTTGGTGAACCCGGTTACCCTTATCCGCTATGAACCCGCTCCCCCCTACCCCTACCCGATGAACCCGCTATTGCCACCTCACCGAACCCGATCCCGTACCCGAGGGCGGTACGGGTGGTCTTATGGATTGAATTGGTTGTTATGGGAGCCCAATGACTTTATAATTAATTATTTGGGATTAGGATTATAATTAGTTAGCTAATTTCTAATTTAATTAGTATATTAAATTTAATCTATTTTATTTAATATATTAATTTATTAGAAATTTGAATTAATTAATTATTAATTCCTAGAAAATCCTATAATTAATTGTTGAAGGAGTTATTTAATTACGAAAGATATCATGATTGAATTATTGTGATATTATTTCATGTTTATTAATTAATCATATCAAATGAGAGAATGAACGTTAAATCATTTAATTAATTTAACGAATTGATAATATATTTTAAAACGTCGTTTTGGAGATAAATATTTCATTGAGACGTTTTAAAATACGAGATGGAGACTAAGGGTTAGGGAATGGGTAAATGGACGTTTTAAGGCGTCGATGAGCCGAGTGCTCGAGGGTTGACCGAGGGTTGATCGTAGTTGACTTTTGTTGACTTTTTGGCAATTTAGATCGTTGATAGAATATCTTTGGTGCATGTCGTGTAGGTCACTAAGCGGAGCTTATTGCTTGGACACACACGCTTTCAGGTGAGTCTTCATGAGACTTTTCTGGGATGTATACATACGTAAATGCAAATTATTTTGGCATGATAATTATTTGATGTTACGTATGTGGAGCATGATGATATGTGTTATTGCATGTTTACATGCATGGAAAGGTTATGAAAGATGCATGCTAATTGTTATTGATGTTTAAATAAACTAGCATGTTATGATATGGGATCATGTTATGTGACACATTATGGTGTCGATGTTATGTTATGTGACACAATATGGTGTCGAGGCACATGTTATGTGACACAATATGGTTTTGATGTTTGGAGTACGAGGTCGGGCTTGTTATGTCACGCTTGAAGTGGCACGACCCCGTAATGGGTATCGGACGGGTGTAAGCCGTGTAGCCCAGGGAATGCCAGTGACAGAGTGGACCTACCCGGAGAAAGAGTTATGGCACGACCACGTAATGGGTGCCGGACGGGTGTGAGCCGTGCAACCCAGGGAATGCCAGAGAAAGAAAGGATTTGCCCAAAAGGGGGCGTAAGAGTACTTTATGTGCTTTATATTTACAGTAATGTGCAAACTGTACTTGATGATATGTTAATGCATGACAATGAATGTGTTTATTTGTGCACGTAAACCATGAACTCACTTAACTTTTTAGCTAACTATTAGTATGCATCTCAGGAGCCAGTGGTTCGGGTCTGTGCAAGGGGAAGGGCAAGGCATAGATAGAGTTATCATCGTGGTGTACTTTAATGCTTTGCTATTTGTTAAACTTATTTGTTATGTATTTGGAGTATTATGTAACGTAGTTCGGTATGGGACGGACTAACGTTGAAGGCTTGTATTTATTTTATGTTAAGACTTCCGTTGTGGTTATGATTTGGTTGTACCTTATAGTCTTATTCGACGTAATAAGGTAATATTAGGGAGGAAAGATGTGACATTACCTAAGGGTGGATTTGGGGGTGTTACAAACTCGGTCTGGCCGAAGGCCCAAAAGACAAAGGAAAAAGAAAGCTTTCTGCCGAGCAAGAAGCCATGGATGAAAAGAAAAAAAAGGAAGCAAAATATTGCTCTCGACCTGCAGATGCTGAAACTTTGAGACTTAAACCTCCTTCCCAAGGAGTTGTCTCCGATCTGGGGCTCCCTCCTCAAGAAATTGAGGAAGCCCTCCGAGCTCAAAAGATATTAGATGCGGACAAGGTTTTGTCTTTAAAGGTGGCAAAGGAAGATGCAATCAAAGCGAAAACCACCGATCCGATAGAAGCTCAAAAATCGGAGTTGGGTTCTCTTGAGTATTCGATGAAAAAGGTTGACGATCTCAGGGGGAGAGAACTACAATGGTATAAAAAGTATATGACTTATCGGACAGATAAGTCACAGATTACAGGTGTGAAAATAGCTACTTCAAAATCCACTCCCTCTGATGTTCGGTTGATTATAGACAGGAAAGATGGGTCTTCAAGAAGCATCAGAGATCACCATCTGAAACAGTTCGGTCTCTCCGAATGGCTTGAGCTATCAAAGCTTCTTGTTAAATGCTCAAAATCCTAAAAGATATAAATCCATCAACTATCTTAGTGGGCTGATGACTCGAATGAAAGAAATTAAAAAGAAACACCAACTTGATATTTCCTCCGAGGAAGCTGCACATGTTCGGAGCCTGAAAGAAGAAGTCAAACTTTCGGCCACCAAAACCAAATCGGTGAAGGATACTGTATTCAAAGACTTAGTTGCAAGAGGGAGAGTCCCATATGTTGGAAACCTTGACTTGTCTATTCCAACTATGATGCAATATCCCTCTACTACTCTTGCTTTTTCCCCGATTGCAGGTTTATTTTTCAATGATGGATTCGGTCACCGAAGGTTCTTCAGATTTGCTCAGATTCATCTTGCAGACATCATCTTCCTTGAAGGCCTTCTCAATCTCATGCCTCATCTCCCCGAAGCCGAACCCTTCTAGCTTCTACCAAGACATTGTCACCGAAATCAAGCGCTGAAAAAGAAGTTAGTGACATGTTTTATCTATCTTTCCAGTACTTGTAACTTTCCTACCGATGTAATGGTTGAATAATAAATGCAAGTACTTCTTTTATCCATAACTTAGATTTTTTTAATTTCATTCATTTGTTGTGCATATTTACTTTCCTTTCTGTAAATGTTGGATATACTTAACAAATCATAAAAGATAAAACAGACCAAAAATAACAAAAAGAATGGTCTAGGTGAAAAGAACCCAAAAAGAGTAAAAAAGGTCAAAATGCATTATTTATTCAGATACTCTTAAAATTTTCTAAGTATAAAGCTCAACTTCAAATAGGGGGAGATTGTTGGGTCACCAAATATTTGAAGATGACCTACCAATTTAATCATTGTAATCTTACTTAGAATATTTTTCTATGGTTCTTTGTAATAACTTAGTCAAGACATCAAATGTTCGGTGAAGTCGAAGATCGACCGAAATCAATCAGAAATGTTTCTCATTGTGGAGTGAAGATACATTTCTCTTCAAAAGAACTAAGTTATTTTCACCGATTTTCCATCTGGAAAATCGGTGACCATCCTGGCCGATGCCTTCATCATTTTCGGCCTAAGTCTCACCGATTTTCAGTTGCAAATCGGTGAGGTCTTCCTTGGTGAAAGTTTGTAGAAGGAGATCATTAAATATGGGACAAGATCTAATGTCATGAAAAATGGATTATTTGTCTTTATTCCAATTTTAGATGATGTCTCAATCAAGCATGCTTATCCTTCCTAGTACTGAGAAAAAGTGTGAAAGAGACTTTTCAACTTTTCCAGAGTCAACTCCTATCTTTGAATCTCCAGATGACAAGTGTCCCAAGCATTAAATGCTTCCAGCACTATATAAAGAATGAAGACCTCTCCATGCAAGGTTACGCATTCCTGGAGAATTCTCAGTGCAAGACTTTTCTCTCCTTGAACTTTATAGTTTTCAATCTTTGTGTTTTAGAAGTTGTTTTGTTTTCAGTTTACTTTGTGAAGATTGTTAGAATAGATCTTATATGTTCTTTCCGCAACAATCTAAATTTTTCTGTGTGTAATTCTTGATTTGATGAATCAATAAAGAATTAATTAAGTGAAAATTTTGTGTATTGTATTCAACCCCCTTCTACAATACCTGTTATTAATCTTATTATCCATATGAGACTAACACACCCACTTCAAAGCCCTTAGGTCATCTTTTTTTAGAGAAATTCTAGATGTAAAACATCTACTTGTGTGCGAGGAGAATCGCAATTTTTGTTTAATGGATCAGTCAATGCAACAAAAATACGATAAGTATTGAGGGAAGCTTGACGAACTTGATGACTTTATGTAATTTTCCGTTATGTTGGATCCTACAATGAAGTCATTTGTAACATCCTAAAAATAGGGGTAAATTTAAACTTGAATAAATGCAAAATATAACATCTTAAATATAAGGAAATCGCCTAAAAAGGGGAAATAGTAAAAATTTACAATTTCTAAGAATGGACATTAATGATTGACAACACACTAATCTAAACCATTTACATCTAGATTAAGACAGTTCTCAACTCAATGTCCCAAATAATCTATTTGAATCTGTACGCCAAATCCCAATATCTATCTCCAAAAATCACTGCTACCGGCCCAACGCTCGTCCCTCAAGTTAATAGAACTTGATATACATGTCATTTAAGAAAAAGTGTTAGGCTTTACACTTAGTGAGAACAAACATTTTATATATAAATGGAAAATGCATAAAATGTTAATAAGTGATTTTCAATAACATGAGAAGGTGTAACTTGCCAAATAACCACATAAGAACCTTACGGTCCAAAAAGAATCTTGCGATGACGGGGGAGACCCGATTTCCAAGGATAGTAGCGGAACACAAAAGTAAGATACTTTTCGATTTGTGAGCTCAATACTAGAACCCATGGCCACGAGCAACGCCGACTCGTACATAAATGTGGGGGTGGGGGGCACCCGAGGATCCTAGTCATACTCTTTCACTAGGATTACATTTACGACCCATGGCTAATATCCGGTCCCACATAACCGTACAAAGTTGTTTCCGAGGACCCATTGTCTCAACTAGTTACAAAGGAGAACAACATCCCAAAATAAGCCGACTTCTATACCTATAGATCCATTAGTAGTAGTCTACGGCTAGTCACGGTTTCATTTGTGACTATACTATAATAACATGTATAGTTTTCATAACACGTTTCCATAAAATGCATTCTTGTGTAATAATTATCAAATGTAACTAAATCCACAAGAAAACCAAACAAAGGCCATTTCCATTTCCAAATGTAACCTCTTCTCCAAAATAGATTTTCCAAAAGTTATAATACTTTAAAAATATTCATTGTTAATGTCAACAACTATCCATATGTTCCATTCTTAAAAAAATACACTTTTATAAACATCCAAAATGGTGAAACTCTAAGTATAACCAAGATGGCTTCATTTTCAAGTATTTAACCAACAATAGGTAAATATAACCACATTTATAGTTCAAATCATAAACATCATCATCATGATACTAAAAAATAGTTAAAACCCTAAAAATCTCCAAAATATCAAACTTAGGTCAAAACCCTTCCAACAAGAAAATGTAAATAAGGAGATGTTCAGGAGTTCAAAATCTGTAGTTTTGACATGTATAAGTTTGGAAAAGGTAGGATGAACTCACCTTGTTAGTTTTAGTCTTAACCTAAAACCAAAGTAACCCAAGCAAGAAAAGGTTGGATGCTTGATGTAACGACCCGGTTCTCAAACATGCGTCAAATAGCATACATTGCATAACATCGTTACTTAACAAAAATACATCATATAACATGTACGGTCCCATAGTCTTTACAACCCAAAATACATATTTCCTTACAAGCTTTTTGCTAATTACATTACAACTAATAACAAAGACATAACTGCAAAACATGCCATGATCTTCAAAAACATACGTCTTCCAAAAGCTATTCACCGATTATCCGTCTTACTTGTTCTTATTTGATCCACGACCTGGAATACATATTTAAAAACAAAATGAGGGTTAGACCTAGAGGTCTAGTGAGAAAATCCATGTCTCTTTTAAAAATCCTTTGCACACCACCATATACATAACACAAATTCAAATACCAGTTATGACTCATGCATCATATACTTTCCTGTCTCATTCTCTTGGCCATATTAGATGGTTGCGAGCCAACTAATAAATTTACCCCGTTGTACTAAATACAGCCAACACCGCTGTCCCTCTGTACAGCCAACTCCACCGGTCCTAAGCCCGACCAACTTGCACTCATGTAGTGTAATACTCATATAAACATAATATGCACATTATTACACTATTCATCACATTCCCATTCCACACATATATGTATTCCAGTTTAAAAAAACATTTTAAAGTAAAACTCACTTGTTTGCTTATCAAAACGCTTCCAATCCTTTCTCAAAAACAGTTAAGCTTTCACCCCAAATCCACAGAATCTGAAACAATTAGATACAAGTATCTTTTTACCATAGAGAACACATAAGACTTACTAAAGTTAATAACTCTAGATAACTCTAATCCTCAAATGTTACCCCCAAACCCGAACTTAAGTCGAGTCCACAGTATATTCAGTCCTCATTCATTCTCTATCCAATAGTCAACAAAACACACGTTCCTGGATACTCAAAAGTATCGGAACTCTAAAAAATGACCAAACAACTAAAGTTTCCGGACACCACAAGACTATCCGGACAACTCAAATAATCCGGACAACCTAACTTTCCGGACGGCATAAACAATCCGGACGATACCAGGAAACCAAAGAAATCCGGACACCATCTGGTAACTAATATCATCCGGAAACCATGGAAAAGAGGAACTTACCGGGTAGTTGAATCGTCCGGACATCACAAGAACAGCTTCCAGACACTAACAAAAGAGACTACCGGACACCACCATAATGTGTCCGGAAACCTCTGTCGGTTTACCCCATTTTTACCCAGATTCGACAGAAATTATTACTAAACATGAAATCGACCATTCTACTCCGATAAAAACTATCTATTAGCAATTACCAACATAAAACACAAAGAAAACATACCTTAAATCACTTCCAATGAATCAAGTTGAAGCCCTAACCTCTCCTTTCTTCTTTTGCTTCTTTTCTTCCCAAAACACACACACACACACTCACTGATTTTTGGTACTGAAAATATATGGAGTTTAAAGTGATAATATCAAACCAAATTTTACAATTAAAGCTTGCACTATTCACTAATGACCAAAAACCCCTTAAACTTATAAATTAATCTAAACTTACCCTAAATACTAAATTATAAAGTTAACTAAATTTAACGTAATTAGGATTTACTAACGAACTTACCCGGGGTATTACATCATCTCCCCCTTAAAAGAATTATGTCCCGGAATTCGGTTAGGCAAAAAGGTACGGGTACTTAGTTCTCATTTCTGATTCTGATTCCCAAGTAGCATCCTGACCCTTATGGTGTCTCCACTGCACTTTTACTTGCTTGATCTCCTTTCCATTCCGCAGCACTTTAACTTTACGGTCAACTATAGTTTCGGGTTCCTCCATAAAGTTCAGCCTTTCATCAACCTGAATATCTGGTAAAGAAACTACTTGATCTGGTGTAACCAAACACTTTCGTAGATTCGAAACATGAAAAGCATTATGGACTCCGCTTAACTCCGGCGGAAGTTCTAATCGATAAGCTACTTCACCGATTCTTTCTGTTATTGCAAACGGTCCGATGTACCTTGGGCTGAGTTTACCTTGCTTGCCAAATCGAATAACTCCTTTCCAAGGCGAGACTTTTAACATTACGAAATCTCCAACTTGGAATTCTAATGGTTTTCGGCGTCGGTCAGCGTAGCTTTTCTGTCTGTCTTGAGCCACTTTCAATCGTTCCTGAATCTGAGTAATCTTATCCGCAGTTAACTGAACTATATATGGCCCTGCTAACTGTTTTTCTCCCACTTCGTTCCAACACAGAGGAGTCCGACATTTTCTACCATACAGAACTTCAAACGATGTCGCTTGTATGCTGGAATGATAACTGTTATTGTAGGCAAATTCAATCAACGGCAAATGCTTATCCCACGATCCCCCAAAGTCAACAATGCAGGCCCGTAACATATCCTCCAAGGTCTGAATTTTTCGTTCGCTCTGGCCGTCAGTTTGAGGATGATATGTTGTACTTAACTTTATCTGCGTTCCCATTTCCTTTTGAAAACTCCTCCAGAATCTTGAAGTAAAACGACTATCACGATCAGAAATAATCGAGATTGGAACTCCGTGTCGAGTTACTATTTCATCGATATACAATTTGGCTAATCTTTCCAATGAATAGGTTTCTTTTATCGGTAGAAAGTGAGCAGACTTTGTCAACCTGTCAACGATCACCCAAATGGCATCAAACCCTTTCGGAGTCCTTGGTAACTTCGTGATGAAATCTGTAGTAATTTGATCCCATTTCCACATCGGTATTTCTAAACGCTGTAACTGCCCAAACGGCTTTTGATGTTCAATCTTCACTTTCTTACAAGTGGAACAACCTTCCACATACTGAGCCACACTTCTTTTTATTCCTGGCCACCAGTAAAATTGTCGTAGATCTTTATACATCTTATTCGTACCTGGATGAATAGAGAAACGAGATTGATGAGCTTCTTGTAGTACCCGATCACGTAAACCACCCAAACGGGGCACCCAAATTCTGTTTCCCAGACACAGTAACCCACGATAATCTTTTACAAGCAATGCTGATATCCCCACTAACCGTTCTGGTTTCAAGTGTTCCCCTTGAAAAGCTTCTATTTGGCACTTCTTCAATTCATCAAAGATGTTAGGTAGAAGTTCAGCTCTTAGTGCAATTGCTTTTATTGTTCCACTTCTCTCTTGGCGACTCAGTGCACCAGCTACCACATTTGCCTTTCCCGGATGATAAAGAATTTCGCAGTCGTAATCGTTCAACAATTCTAACCACCTTCTTTGCCTCATGTTCAATTCTCGTTGATCGAAAAGATGTTGGAGACTCTTGTGATCGGTGAAAATTTGACATTTAGAACCGTATAAATAATGTCTCCAAATCTTAAGCGCGAATACAACTGCTGCAAGTTCCATGTCGTGCGTAGGATACTGTCGTTCATGATCCTTTAGTTGTCGAGAAACATAAGCAATTACTTTCCCACGCTGCATTAGTACACATCCCCATCCCAGTTTGGAAGCATCACTATAAACAACAAAATCATCGGAACCTTCAGGTAGTGACAGAATCGGCGCGCTACAAAGTTTATCTTTCAATATTCGGAATGCTCCATCCTGTTCTGCTTTCCATTCAAACTTTATATTCTTTCGAGTCAGCTTGGTCAAAGGCGTAGCGATACGGGAGAAATCTTGTATAAACTTTCGATAGTAGCCGGCTAAACCCAGAAAACTTCGTACCTCGGTTGGCGTTCTAGGCGGTTCCCACTTTTTGATTGCTTCTATTTTCATCGGATCAACTTGAATGCCTTTCTCGGAAACTACATGCCCCAGAAACTGAACTTCCCGTAGCCAGAATTCACATTTGGAGAATTTAGCATACAACTGTTCCTTCTTCAACAACTCCAAAATCAAACGAAGATGCCGTGCGTGTTCTTCTTCTGATCGAGAGTAGATAAGGATATCATCGATAAACACAATAATGAATTTATCGAGATATGACTTACATACCCGATTCATTAAATCCATAAAAGCAGCTGGGGCGTTCGTCAGTCCAAAAGGCATCACTAAGAATTCATAGTGATCATACCTTGTGCGGAAAGCAGTTTTCAGAACGTCTTTTTCTTTAACCTTCAGCTGATGATAACCCGATCTTAAATCAATCTTGGAGAAATAGCAAGCTCCAACTAGTTGATCAAAGAGGTCATCAATTATGGGAAGCGGATACTTGTACTTGATCGTACGCTTATTCAGTTCCCGATAGTCAATGCACATTCTCATCGACCCGTCTTTCTTTTTCACAAACAGCACTGGTGCTCCCCACGGCGAAGAACTGGGTCTGATGAAGCCTTTATCTGAAAGATCTTGCAGTTGTGTCATCATTTCTTTCATCTCTAGAGGTGCCAGACGATACGGTGCACGGACAACAGGAGCGGCTCCAGGAATCAGATCTATGCCAAATTCTACTTGTCTAACGGGCGGAAGACTAGTCAAATCTTCTGGGAAAACTTCCGGAAATTCACAAACAACAGGAATATCTTCCAACTTATTCTTTTCTAGTTTAGTATCTATCACATAAGCTAAATAACTCGAGCAACCTTTATTGATACACTTACGAGCTTCTATCATATATATAAGGCAAGACTGACGATTTCTACGATCACCATAAATCACTACCGGTCCCCTCTCGGGTAATACAACATTAATTAACTTCCTATTGCAAACAATATTAGCCTGGTGCTCAGCTAACCAATCCATTCCCATTACTACATCAAACTCAATTAAAGCCATAGGAAATAACTGAATAGGTACTCCACACCCATCTATGTCTACAACACAACTATCAAATATCTCCTTGATCGATACTTGATTATCATTTGCTGTATCTACCATTAACGCATGATCTAACACTTTAGGCTTTAAATGCATATAAACAGCAAAAGAAGGCGACACAAATGATCAGTTTGCACCGGAGTCAAATAACACTTTAGCACGTGTAGAGTTTATAAAAAATGTACCTGTAACCACATCAGGAGTTTCCTCCGCTTCTTGTGTTGTCATCTGAAAGGCACGACCCCTTGCTCTTGGTAGCTACTACTGGCCTAACACCTGTCGATCTCACTGACGTACCACCCTGTTGTACTCTTCCCCGAGGACAATCCGACTGAATGTGATTGGGAGAATTGCATAAGAAACAAAATCGAGTTATTTGGCAGTCTTTTGCAATATGACCGGTATTTCTGCACTTGTAACAAACTCGAGAATCAACTTGACAATTTCCCTGATGAAAACGGTTGCATTTTGGGCAAGGTCTTTCAGCTGGTCTGGAAGGTGTACGGCTATCAAATCTCTGAAACCTGGACTTCTTTGGATCATACCGTGGCCCTTCCCATTTTCTTTTCCCAATACTCTTATCACCAGCATCTCTCCTATTATCCCGTTCCACATTTTCCGCGGCATCTACTGCGACTGAGAAGGTATCGGGTCCTTTTGCAATCACTAGCTTTCTAATTTCTGAATTTAACCCGAAGATAAACCTTTCCATCTTTAGTGCCTCCGTGGCAACATAGTACTCTGCGAAATGAGATTTCTCCAGGAAACGAGCAGTATAATCTCTAACCGATAAACTACCCTGTTGTAGATTCATAAATTCCTCTTCCAGTTGTCTAACTGCTGCTTGAGGACAAAACTGTCTTTTGAAAGCTGTTGTGAATTCGTCCCAAGAGAAAGTAGAATATACATCCGATCTTATGGAGGTAATAAGGGCTTCCCACCAATATAGAGCATCTGCTTTCAACATCGCGGTTCCGTATAGCACTCTATCTTCCTCGGCGCACTTGCTGGTCTTGAAGATAGCTTCAATCTCTTTTAGCCACCTCATGGCTTTCACTGGATCTCTTTCCCCCGCGTAGGTTGGAGGTTTGCAACTTAGAAACATTTTGTAATCACACTTCCTTAGCACCGGTATGGCAGTAGGTGTAATGGGCATCTCGTCTTCCAGATTAGGATCTGGTATATCAGTTTCATTATGGTGGGTTCGATCGAACATAGCTTGTATATTGGCTTGCAGTCTTCCCATTTCCGCTGTCAAATCGTTCCTTGTAACAAACTCCGTACCTCGCCCCTGAACTCTGCCTCCAATTCTGCCCCTACCTTTTTCTCCCCCTCTTCCTCTTGTCCCGACTGTTGGATTTGTTCTATTAGGATTTCCTCCTCCCTCTCTATTCGTATTTCGAGTACTGCTTGCCATTCTGTAAATTTATACAAGGTTAATATACACATAAGCACATACCCCATATAATAAGGTATTACAGTTCAAACATGTAACTGTAAGTTCACAATTACACTGTCCAGGTGTAATATGAAATTACCTTACATGATGTTCCTTCTACCTTTTATATTTAACATCCCAAGGTTCTAAAATAATAGGGACATCCTACTTCACATGCAGTTTAAGTCTAGGTACGGATACGAATACCTAAATCCCTTAAACTAGGGCTTTGATACCATCTGTAACGACCCGGTTCTCAAACATGCGTCAAATAGCATACATTGCATAACATCGTTACTTAACAAAAATACATCATATAACATGTACGGTCCCATAGTCTTTACAACCCAAAATACATATTTCCTTACAAGCTTTTTGCTAATTACATTACAACTAATAACAAAGACATAACTGCAAAACATGCCATGATCTTCAAAAAACATACGTCTTTCAAAAGCTATTCACCGATTATCCGTCTTACTTGTTCTTATTTGATCCACGACCTGGAATACATATTTAAAAACAAAATGAGGGTTAGACCTAGAGGTCTAGTGAGAAAATCCATGTCTCTTTTAAAAATCCTTTGCACACCACCATATACATAACACAAATTCAAATACCAGTTATGACTCATGCATCATATACTTTCCTGTCTCATTCTCTTGGCCATATTAGATGGTTGCGAGCCAACTAATAAATTTACTCCGTTGTACTAAATACAGTCAACACCGTTGTTCCTCTGTACAGCCAACTACACCGGTCCTAAGCCCGGCCAACTTGCACTCATGTAGTGTAATACTCATATAAACATAATATGCATATTATTACACTATTCATCACATTCTCATTCCACACATATATGTATTCCAGTTTAAAAAACATTTTAAAGTAAAACTCACCTGTTTGCTAATTAAAACGCTTCCAATCCTTTCTCAAAAACAGTTAAGCTTTCACCCCAAATCCACATAATCTGAAACAATTAGATACAGTTATCTCTTTACCATAGAGAACACATAAGACTTACTAAAGTTAATAACTCTAGATAACTCTAATCCTCAAATGTTACCCCCAAACCCGAACTTAAGTCGAGTCCACAGTATATTCAGTCCTCATTCATTCTCTATCCAATAGTCAACAAAACACACGTTCCTGGATACTCAAAAGTATCGGAACTCTAAAAAATGACCAAACAGCTAAAGTTTTCGGACACCACAAGACTATCCGGACAACTCAAATAATCCGGACAGCCTAACTTTCCGGACGACATAAACAATCCGGACGATACCCGGAAACCAAAGAAATCCGGACACCATCCGGTAACTAATATCATCCAGAAACCATGGAAAAGAGGAACTTACCGGGTAGTTAAATCGTCCAAACGTCACAAGAACAGCTTCCGGACATTAACAAAAGAGACTACCGGACACCACCATAATGTGTCCGAAAACCTCTGTCGGTTTACCCCATTTTTACCCAGATTCGACAGAAATTATTACTAAACATGAAATCGACCATTCTACTCCGATAGAAACTATCTATTAGCAATTACCAACATAAAACACAAAGAAAACATACCTTAAATCACTTCCAATGAATCAAATTGAAGCCCTAACCTCTCCTTTCTTCTTTTGCTTCTTTTCTTCCCAAAACACACACACACTCACTGATTTTTGTTACTGAAAATATCTGGAGTTTAAATTGATAATATCAAACCAAATTTTACAATTAAAGCTTGCACTATTCACTAATGACCAAAAACCCCTTAAACTTATAAATTAATCTAAACTTACCCTAAATACTAAATTATAAAGTTAACTAAATTTAACGGAATTAGGATTTACTAACGAACTTACCCGGGGTATTACACTTGAAGATTTGGATGAGACTTGAACCCTCCACAATAAATGCTTATGGAACCCTAGGAGGAACAATAAATGTTCAAGTAGGTCTAAGGAGTAATCAATGAGGAACGAGGTGGAAGAAGGAGAAGACTTACCAAAATGCAGAGAGAAAAACTGCTAGCCAAGCTGCCAAAAATAAGATGAAGTGATCTAAAAATCGGAACTGCTCTTATATACTCTCAGTGCCCAACCGCGAGAGTGCCTAACGATAGTGACAATGGTCACTATCGCCGGCATAATCGCTGGATTTCTACCGCAAGTCGTCCCAACACCGCGATAGTGCCTCGATGACAGTGACTCTGTCACAATCGCTGGGCACTATCGTCCCTAATGTACCGAGAGGTCTCCAGCCCCCGCGAGTTTGATGTGCGATAACGAGCCCCAAAATTTTCATTTCTCGACACGGAAATCCCCCGATGCACGTACCTACAACGACAAACATTCCTTAGATAATTCAGGCCAAATTATGGACCGATGAGGACTCCAAAATTAATTTACCTTACCAAAATTTTCGGGTTGTTACATCATATTTTATTGGACATGCGTTTAGAAAGATGATTATGTATAACATACTGAAGGAAAATCCTATGTCAAATGAAGTGCTTGAGATGAAGATG
Organism: Saussurea involucrata; assembly: GCA_033807775.1. Classification (NCBI taxonomy): domain Eukaryota; kingdom Viridiplantae; phylum Streptophyta; class Magnoliopsida; order Asterales; family Asteraceae; genus Saussurea; species Saussurea involucrata. The sequence goes on along the minus strand of CM066321.1, from coordinate 70,142,057 downwards.
GCGACTATGGTGCAAGAGGTTGAGCAAAGATTGGATGTTTTGTTTAAAACATACAAAGAAAGGTTTGACACATTTGACTTTACTTCGGCGTCTCAAGAAACATGCAATGAAGAAGATTTGATATCATGTGATGGGGTAATGACTTTTTAGGGGAATTTCTACATGTGGAATAAAGTAATTCGATTGCAATTGAAACCGAGTTAAAGAGGTAGCTAAATGAGCTAAAAATGTTGTTTACTACAAGGTTTGACATACTTAGGTTGTGGAAACAAAATACTACGAGGTTCCCAATTGTATCTCGGATGGCCAAAGGTAAACTATTTTACTTTTCAAGTTTTTAACATTATGTTTTACAATATCATTGTTTATGAACTTTGTATTTTTGTTAAATATTTTGGCAACACAAATTTCTGTCGTGGCGCCCGAGTCGGCGTTTAGCACGAGGGGTCATGTACTAGACCCATGGAGAACAAACATGTCAATTTCCATAGTTGAGGCTTTGGTTTGCACTCAAGATTGGGTGAGAAAGTCGAGGAACCCGATTGTATATGACACTATTGATATATTAAAGGACGACGACATTGCCATAGGTCAAACAAATTATGTTAACATTAACTTTATTTGTTTCTTGATTGTTGTTAATATTAACCATCTTTGTTTCTTGTTGTATACATAGAGATTGAAAGGCGATAAACGACAAAATGGAAAAGGAAATGCGTAAAAGAATATCGAAGATTGTTGAACTTTTGATTAGTTTTGAACTTTTGATTGTTTGGGATTGATTTTGATACAAAATTGATACATTTTCATATTTTCAGTCCTAAGTGGTCCTACTACCGATTTTCCCGTCTCGAAACCGGAACCGGAACCAAACTGTTACATACGGTTCGGTTTTAGGTCCAATTTTTAGTCCCAAAAAAATCGGTACCAACCGGTTCGGTCCCTGTCTGGTCAGACCTAATGCTTATCTAATACTTAAACCAATGATCATAATAGAAGAATAAAACTACTTACAGATTAGTTGCATTGAGAGTTAAAATACAAATTGTCACCACGGTATGAGTAGTGCTATAAATAAATATTGGAAAATAAATTACAACTACAACTATCTAAGAAAATAAAATGTAGAGATCAATAGCTAAAGTCTTGTACATTGCAGAGGTGTTTCAAATGAAGTCCTAAAGCCTCTCATCTGGTTATAATGGAGGATGAATTAGGTGATGGAGGATTTTACCCCCAAGGGTTTTTCAATGAACTCAATATTCCTTTGACCTAAAGGCTCATTTGTTTCTTCCATTTACTCTTTCATGAAAGCTCAAACCTTGTTTTCATATATGTAACCTTTAGGTAGTCATTTTGAGTATGAAAATCTTTGAACCAATATTTAGGTTTTGTTTTGTCTTCTTCTCATCTTCATTGGTCTTATAATGTAGTTGAAATAAGTAACAAAATGCATGCAAAAATTATATTTTTCAATTTCCCTAAGACTTATGTCGCCCACCATAGTGACGACACAATGGACACATTCCATAGTCCATCATTTAACCCCAAAAAAGATTTGTATAACCATTAAAATATCCTCAAGAACTACAAATGAAACAAATTAATAAAGAGAAGAAACATGAAGGCATAAAAAGGAAACAAAACACTAAAAGGAAAGAAACACACACACAATATGTAAATAATGCTCAAAATGAGAGTCATCAACCGTGCACGCTACCGTGTAGAACACCTACATGTCATAACACACATCCTGTTCACGCATTTATACTACTTAAAACATCTGTATGTTCTTATGGGCGACAAATCCACAATGAGATAATTGTTGAATATAGAAACCCTCACGAGTTGTACGTGACCTTGGGTGCGAGTTCCTGAGGCCCCGTTCGACATCCCGTAGGCTTGGCGCAAGCTCGGCTAGCTCGTGTGATTTGCCCTTCATGGTTTTCCTGTGTGCAAATCTTCCCACAAGCCCTTAGGCTTGCTCACTTCGCCAAGGTATAAACTCCACACATCACTGATAAGTATATATAGTAATTCAAAATAAGAAGACAAAACTAAAAACCAAAGATGTAACACCCCGCTTACCACGACACAATATTGTCCGCTTTGCCCCACTGGCTCACAGCTTTGTTCTTGGCGACCTGGCGAGGACTTCCCAGGGGGTCACCCATCCTGGTACTACTCCCACCCAAGCACACATAACCACAGAGTTCCCAAGGAACCCGCATGCTTGTGGCCCCAAAACGCGTTGTGTCTGGTAAGGCCAAGGTTTACTAATATACCAAGCATCTCTCATGCCCTCTAAAGGATGTGGGATTTGCCTAAGGTGTTACACACACCCCCCTTAGGGACTCATCGTCCTCGATGAGGTTTGCCCCACCATCCCGAACGGCACAAGAGTGGCTCTGATACCATTTGTAACACCCCGCTTACCACGACACAATATTGTCCGCTTTGCCCCACTGGCTCACGGCTTTGTTCTTGGCGACCTGGCGAGGACTTCCCAGGGGGTCACCCATCCTGGTACTACTCCCACCCAAGCACACTTAACCACAGAGTTCCCAAGGAACCCACATGCTTGTGGCCCCAAAACGCGTTGTGTCTGGTAAGGCCAAGGTTTACTAATATACCCAACATCTCTCCTGCCCTCTAAAGGATGTGGGATTTGCCTAAGATGTTACAAAAGACAAATGGAAAGTGTTAACAATTACCTCTAGTAATTTCAACAAGACGAACTAGAAAAAAGACATGCATGTGATCCCATTAGGGTGAATTCAATATGCATTACAAACTAGGCTAACAAATGCAATACAAGTTTGGATTGATAAGAAAGTCTTTGAAAATTATGATAGGTGATAAAAAATTTCTCATACCACTCGCTATCTTTACACCCTTTATAAAAACTTCGATTCAAGACATGTTATTAGGTCCGATTTAGAGTCAACTAAGGGGCCGTTTACCAACTCTTTCCGGGTAAGTGCTGTCCCAGGTAAGTGCTGTCCCTGGTAAGTGTTGTTCACGTAAGAGTGTTTACCAAGTGTCTTTTGGTAAGTGCTTACCAACAAAAAAATTACCATTTTAACCCTTATGTGATTATATGCTAAATTAATTATAATTATTTCTATTATAAATCATTTAATGGAAGAGAAATACAAGCTTCACACTTTAAATAATTGCTTACCAACAATATACTCTTTTTTTATATATGTTTTATGACCAATCATATTTTTGTTTCTTAATATATGTAATACTCCTTAAATACATATAACGAAGAAAAAAAAGGTTTTGAAAAAAATGCTCACATCACGTGCGGCTGCTGGGTTTAAAGAAAAGAAAGGGTAAAAAGTGTTTTTGAAACCCTATTCATTAATTGCCAACCGCCGCTCTTTTTTTTCCCCTTCTGTTTGTTTGTCACCGCCGGCCAAAGGGTTTTCTAAACCCTACATCGCCTCCTTCTCTCACAACCGCATTCGACCGTTATGCGACTGGTTTTTCCGGCGAGTTGCCTTTTAAATAACATGGAGCGCCGACGATGGCGTGGAGGACGATGGAAGAGGAGCGATGAGGGAGAGGGAGGAGGAGAGCGGCGTGAGGAAACTTTTGACCTAATCGCAGGGGCATCGTCTGGAAAACCTAAAACTGACCCGGGTCAGCATCTTTTAGGAGCGGGTTCGGTCAGATCTCGGTCAGATCCGGGATTTGGTAAACGCTCTGACTGCTGACCGAGTCAGATTTGCTGACCGAGTCAGCCCGGTCAGCAACTAGTAAACAGGCCCTAAGTCTCGAATAACAACTAATTTATATAAAAATACAAAAAAGAATGGTTAGGCTATGATCGGTCGGGTCCATTGGACCGGAGTAAATCCTTAATTCTTTTCATCTTGAACAGAATATAAACAGGAACTAATCATGAAAGGACCGATCGAGATCGTTTAATGTCATGAACCGGTCCGGGCAAGCCGGGCAGCAATGTGGTGGGCCATTTGTGGCAACTCTACCATTAAACCAAAAAAGTAGGTCTTCAAAATTTAAGGTCTATTCATTTCCCCCCAATTACACAATTACGAGAGTCTAAGCCTGGAACTGAATCAATCGCTCCCACCACTAACAATGGCGAATGATCAAGATTTTGAAATATGGGATGATGAATTATTGGAAGAAGCTGTCCAAGCCATCGAAGCTGCCGTTTGTTCCTCCTCTTCAAACCCTACTCAACCGCCACCACAACTATTCCCGCCGCCTCCGCCACCCCATTCTGCTCCTCACATCAGTTATTCTCCTCCTAGAGAGTTGTCTCAGAGACTGAAACAAGACAATCATACAAACTTTCCCGATAAGGCTTTTAATTTCCCGGTCTCCTTCAATGGAATCAATCAGGGTCTCAATACCGTGCCTCCGTTTCCTTATCCTTCTCGATTGCATGACGAGGATAAATGTTCGAAACAGCAAGAAATCATTCGATTGAAGGTTTAAACCGCACGCACATACTTGATTGTTTCTTTCATGTAGCTCTGTTTTAAGAGGTGTTTGGGATTGCTTAAATGATTTATCTCCTTATTTCATTTTGTCGGCCCAGATAAATTATTTCTATTGTCACCACAGATAAGTTGTTTTTAATAAGTTAGTTCAACAGAGACAACAACTTATTTTTTTGGGAAAGGAACTTATGACTTATTTGAAACAACTTATGACTGTTTTTGGCTGTTTTACATGTATAAGCAATCCCAAACACCCCTGAATAACAACTTATTATTTTATTAGGTTTTGGTACCACAATAAGCTAATCCAAACACTTTTTATAAAACTCTTTTTCGTCACCGCATAAGTTGATAAGCACTTTTAGAAAATAGCATAACAAGTTTTATATAAGCAATCCCAAACACCCCCTAAGTGGAAGAAACTTTTGCATCCTTGTATAGTTGTATTTGGGTAACAATGGAACATTTGTCATTGAGGTTGTATGTGGAGTCTTCAAAACCAACTGTGGATGGAAACACGATTACCGGTTTTAAGTCCTAATTAACGCCATTCTTTTTGCAGGAAGAGCTGGGAAGAGTGTCAAAGGTGCTAACTAACCTGGTATGTTCCATTGTAATCATATACATAAATCTGTATTCGTACTGCTTTTAGTGGAAGTTTAATTTACCACAGACTAGTTAAAAACACGTACCAACATGTAGAGTTTGAAATAATTTGGGAACGATTCAATCTTTTGCTTTATAGACTTTGCCCATCGCAACTGATGCTACATTTTTTTTGTTTATTAACAGTTTATGTTTATCCAATGCTAGTTTCTGAAATCACGTTGCATGGCATATATCTTATAGTTTGTCTATTCATATGGAGTTTGTTAGTAATAATTGTTAATTCACTTGCAGGAACAAGAGTGTTTGGAGCTTAGGAAGGAAAGAGATAAGAATGAGAATCATCTTAGATCAGTACTTCCTCTAAATGGATCTAATGATGCTGAAGCTTTCTGTACAAAGAAATCAAATTTGTGAGTAATATCTTTCTTCAATTGTGTTACAAGTCTTTTCAAAGTTAAACCGTTGATTTGAAAATGCTTGAACTTTAGGCAAAAAGGATAATGTTGTTCTTTTACACTTTCAACACTTCAAATTGGACAATTATTTGGATAACAACTTAAATAATGAATTTATAAATAGAATTCAGGCTTTAGAGACAGTATTTCTTTCTCCAAATATACTTGATGTGTAAATGGCATTCTGCATTTTTTCCAATATTTACTCTAGTTGATGTGGCAGGAAAAGTAAAGATCCTATTGAAGGCCGTTCTGTCATTCAACCAGTAATTAAAGGTACTCAGATCAAGTAATCATTTATCTTTATGAAATAATTGTATCAGAGGGTTTGTTGGAGATGCACTTATAAAGTTGTAATATATACAATCTTTATGTTATTTGAATTTCTGTTTCGAATCGTCTTTTCATTACTTTCTTGGGTCTTACTTTGATTTTTTTTGCCTTTGATAGGTATAATTCCCTGCAAGGCTGTGGGGGTTCAGACCGATGAACTTGCCATATCAACTGACTTAACAATAAAGAAGAATCAATCAGTCACTCACCCTTCAAGAAAGTTGGCAGGCATTTGGGAACCACAAAGTGACCAACAACCAAAAACTAATCTCGTTTTCAAGTTGTTTGTGGCTTGTGAAGCAGATTTACAGGCCTTATTTGGATGCGTAGGTTTGGACATGCCATCTAAAAAGGCCACAACTAAAATGGACTGTTTGAAGCCTAATTTTTCACACATGGCTCCAAACCACTGCATTCAGGCTGCTGAAGCTGCAAAAGTATCTCATCTTTATTATATGCTATCAAAGGTATTAAGATACATCTTATCATTCTCTCGCAGTTAGAGATTGTATTTGGCTGGATTGGTATAGTATGGTCCATAAGTTTTAGTCTATGCCTTCATGGCATTCTTTTAAGTAATCAAAATCTATTTCATGTCACCCAAAAGAATGTGCATCTTTATTAGCGTGTTTAATGTTTTTCTTTGCTTATTTTATATTTATTTTGTGAACACTACACAGAAACGAGAAATATGTATCTTTGCTGATTACCCCTTATGATTGTTGCTTATGCAGATTAGTATTGATATGGGAAGATTGGAGGATTTGTTAGAAGCATTGCTTGATCTCTGCTGTCTTCAAAATGTGAGTCCCTTATTTTTCGAACCTTGATACACCTGATTATCAATAGTCTGACAATTTTCACAACTCGTGTTTATGAATCTAACTTCTTTGTTAGAGTATCAATACATTTTTTTTGTGGATAGCATATAAAGCAAGTGTAGGAGAAGGGGATAACTTGATCATATGTTTGCTGAAATTATTATGCAATGAACTAACTGATTTTTTTCAAAATTTATGTTATATTGTACTTTGGCCAATTAGAGTTTTTATGCATTTGGTAGAACAGTCAGTATAAGGAAACCGAGAACTGTTGTTTAGGAGCTATTAGAATGTAGGTGTTTTAGTCATTGATCATAAGTATTATCTCCAGTGTCATCAAGAATCAAGATTTAAGTACTGTTTTTTATTTTTATTTTTGGGAATTATGTTGCTTAAAAACTCAAATTTTGTCAACAGAAGATGATTGTTCACAGATCACTTCGGCTGCTGCATGTGATCTTGAAACACATTTCGAGTATGGAAAACAAATTGTGCAGCAGGTATGGGTTCAATTGAAACTTGTATTCTTGTATACATTGACATATCAGGGAATGCTGTTTGATAGTTTGTTCACTTTGTTGCTTATGGTAAAGTAAAATCGAATGTGCACCATATGACACAAAGCTTCATTGTTTGGTGCTCTCATAATCATGTTACCAACTTTTTTTTTTAAATTTGCTAGTTTTTTATTACCTCCATTTCAAGAAAAATGCAACACTTTTCTTCTGAGTTGCCCCCACAGATGTAACATTTTTCTATGTTAGTTTACACTTTACAATCCAAATTTGCTTTTTCTGTCAGTAATAATCATTACTTGATATCTGTAACTTCGCTTTTAGTCTATTAGTAAGTTTCCGTGTTTACTAATCTTGGCTTGTGTTTTTAGCTCTGTTAAGATTCTACTTATTGTTTTCATTCTTTGTTGTGGGTTGTGATGCTCTTCGCCTTATGAACTTTGATTTGATCTCTCCAGTGTACTGTGCTCAGGGACAATGTCATTGTTAATGACTCTTCCACTGTGAATAGAAGTTCTGGAAAACACTCTGAAATGGCACATCAATTGTGTGGGAACATCATTCAGACGTCTAATCTACACCATCCAGTTTTCACAAAGCTGATGAGTGGTAAGAAAGTTTGGAACAAGGACAGCTTGAGGGATGATTCCTCACTTTGTTCAAAATGGTTTTCTCTTTATCAAACGATGCATCAAATTGTCACAAAACATAGTGAAGAAAGTATAAGAATGGAGGCAGTTTCGATTATGAATATTCTTCTTTTAAGAACTGATGCTTATGCGGAAAGGGAGATGTAAGTTTCATTGTCGATTGCAGTTTGGCATCTCATATTTGTTACAGAACCTCTTTCTTAATTTTTCTGTGTAAATTCTTGTTTAAGGCAGGTATGGGGAGGTGGTGGTTTTTCAAATTATCTCTCAGCTGTTGAGAAAAGAAGCTGGGCTTGGTGTGCAAAAGCAAACTGTCCGGCTTCTATACCTCCTGCTAAATTGTAATTTCACCTTTCATCTAATTTTCATCTTTTCTTTTCCATGGAGTGATCTAATTCTTGCTAATTTTAATGGTTTTGTTGGAAAGTTTACTTTCCAAAACATAAACATCAAGTATTTGGGATGCACCATCTTTGTCACCTTGATTCTTGGGGTTTTTTAAAATTACATGTTAAATACTACAAAAAAATGGTGCTATAAATGTATATGATTTTTTACTAGAATTGAGTTAAAAAAAATACTGGATTCTAGTCTCAAACATTATCTTTAGAGTGAGGTTTTAGGGAATCGGTTTCTTTTAGTGTTGGATGAGTTATGATTTCTATTTTTGTTGCAATATAACATGTGAAGGAACCCAATTTGTTTTGTCAAATCAAATCTCTCAATTACTGCAGTATGTTAAGCACTTGTGCATGTTAAAGTAGATATTAGTTTTTTTTTCATTTATTGTACTTTCATTACATATCTACCAGCAATTGATGTTTTTTTTGTGCGCAAAGGTCCAAAGTTGATGTCGATCTTCTGTTCGTCCTGTAAAGAAGAGGGGTCAACTGCTAAAGTTCCAACCACAAATGCTGAAACTGCTCCTTCATTTCAAAGCTCGAGTGCTATACTAGATGGTTTAGCTGATTGTTTAGCCTGTCGTAGGAATGGTGCACCAACCTTGGTATGCGTGAACTGTGTTTATCCTTGATTCTATTTTATCACACACACACACACATATAGGGGAAGGTTCAAGTGAGAAGGTCGTAAAGGTGTGAAGGGAAGGGTCATATGTGAATCATTGGTAAAAGGAAAACGTGGGTTCACATATGCATCTTCAAATGATTCACATATGAATCTGACCTTCACACCTCAACCTTTTTGAACCTTCACCTATATATAGGCTCAGGTTCACGTGAGAACCACAAAAAGTTTGAAAATCGTGAGAACCTGTATATTTATTAATACATATATACTATCAAATTACATAATTTGTCATTGAAATTCATCAACATATACATCTACTATTTATGCATTGATGCATATACTCACTGAAATTCTTTAGTATATATGCATCAATGAATATTCAGGTCCGTAATTTTCAAATTTTTTGTGGTGCTCACATGAACCACCCCCTGTACTTGAAAGAATGTATTTTCTGTATGCTGCAGTTTATTTACGCGGTCTTTAAAACATTCAGGTCTTGAAACTTCAACGGAATACCATTATTCTGCTGGCTTTCTTAGCATCATTAGGGAGACGTGGCTTTGAAATTTTGTTGGGATATAATCTTCCGAGGACCAATTTTCTTTATTTGATTCTGCAAATTTTGGAATCTGAAATTGACGTGGAGGCATCCGATCGTATTCAACCTTTTGATAATTTCAGAGAAAGGTAATCTAGTATTTATCAGCATCTTTTACATCATAGTCATATTATGCAACTTTACCAGATGCTATCAAATCTCCTCCATGATCTCTAGAAATCCTTTTTTCATATTCGGGTTTTTGTTCATTTTGTGCAGAACATTGGTGATCCGTGAGGCACTTATTCTTCTAAATAGACTCGTATCAAATTCTCAATACTCAACAACAGTTTTATGTGTTCTTACAAATAGAAGAGACATGGCCTGCTTGACCATGGACATTGCTAGTAGGTTATCGCAGAAATGCAAAGGGCTGTGGCAGCCCGACACCATGAGGGAATTGGAGATTGTGGATTTGGCTCGGATTTTCAAAAAGAGAGTGTTTGCTTTCATAGAAGATGCACATCGGGAAAAAAAGTTGAAAACATCAACATGAAGGAAGCAACTTCAGAACCTACCCGAAATGTCGTCTGTGTTTGGAAATGATTTTGGTAACTAGCTTAAGAGCATTCGTAATCGAGCTTTTTGGGCACCTAAACTTTTGACGAAAACCCGTCTTTTTGTTTGTGCAGTTATAAGCTTTCAAAAAGCTTGTTTTTTTGGCTTGTGCCCCCCCCCCCTTTTTTTTTTCTTTCTGTAAGCTTGATTCCTTGTGTATTTGGGGGTTAGTTTTTTGAGTAAATGTACCACTGTTGTAACCCTTTTATCTTCTTTTTTGTATCTAGAAAGAGGGCATTGTACATATAAGTGAAAGGTTGCAATTTGAGTAAACATTGCTTTTTTTATGACCAAATGGTTGCAGTTCAGAGTAAGGTTACTTTTTTTAAGCAAAAAATGCAGTCTTATGCATGGTTTTTTATTTATTTATAAAAGTTAATGAAGCTTAACGTCTTATGTTCAAGTTTAAAAGCAGAATTTATATGTTTTTGTAAATTGGTAAATGTTGAATGTGTGTAATTCTACTTTTTTTTAACGACAATTCCACTTCTACTTATTTAAAATGATCAATGAAAATGACTTAATTAGCTTAATAAGAGTAAAAGCCTAAAGGGTTGGCCAGTTTGTTTGCCTCTTAATAGTTTCATTAAGAAGCAAGTTCTGAATCGCTAAGGGGTAAATTTTGTTTAGCAAAAAAAATAAAACTTAGCCTCTAACCAATCTAAATACCTTTGGCCTGGCTAAACCATCCAGCGCCCACGATTACCCTTTTCTCTCATGCCTCTCTCCAGGAATTGAAGCCGCTCTCCAAGTTCTTGAGGTATTCTCACGACTTTTGTAAGAAATTGTCCTCCACATTTGATTTCTATTCGAAATTGTTCTCCAAGTTTGATTTATGTTTCTCTGTTTGAAGACACATCTAAAACAAAATCATGATTTTTGTTTATCTGATATGAGTATTGGAAGCAAACTGATCTATATATACTATATGATATATTAAACCCTTTTGAAAGAAACTCTTGTAAACAAATTTTTATACATCAAGTATTATTTGTTGATGCATAGTATTTAAAATCAAGATTGCAAGTAAACGATACATGATTACAACTTTTTGAAGTTGCATGTTTGAATTCATAACTAAATGTTAAATATAATTAAATACAAGATAAATATCTATTTTTAAATATTAAGAATATAAAATATAATTAGAGTAAAATCATTGAATTCTAACATAATACTTAATTACTTTTTTTTATAAAAAACATTATTTTATTAAACCTAAAATAAACCACATCATTATTAAATCCATATTAAATTAAAAAGTTAAATTAAACAAACCTATAACACATCATCATTTTTTTGAAACCACACAATTATATTACAAAATCATCAAAAACAAAATATAAAATAAATTAAAATCGAAATATATCATACTGCATTGCGCGAATGATTATCCTATTTCGTTAAACAAATTGCTTTTTAATCTATTTTTATACAACATTTCATATAAATAGTCTTAAAATTTTGAGTTAAACATATTAAAAATAAATTTAAAACTCTTTGTGACGATTTTATTCCATTTGAATTGGACATGTCCAGCCCATGCCTGTTATCTAAAGAGCCCATAACATCAAAAGGACGGAACCGGGTAAAGTGCCATAAATACAAATAGCACAGTGCAAAGCTCAAATAAATTGGGGAAATATGCTCGGAAAATCGGAAGAGGCTCCGGCGAGAGACGGTGAGATTTTTCAAGGGTGATTTCTCCTCTTTTGCCACTACATGATCGAATCTGTTCATGTTGAGCCAATGATTTCATCCCCCATTCTTCACTAAGAGCATCCACACTCCTGAATAACCTAAATCCCTTTGCAGAGCAGAAATAACAGTACCATCAATCGAGATCAGTGACCTCTTTCTTTCTCCCTCTATATCTATCTATCTATCTATCTATCTATCTATCTATATATACGCATGAGATCATTTCTGTTCCAACGGTTAATCACCAGAAAGTAGATCTTTGGCTGGCTGGCTGGCTGGCTGTTTACGATGCTTATGGTACGGCTTTCGATTTTATTTTCCGATCCGGAGATATATCGGAGGTCGTCACCATGGTTAACGGAAAACATGTCGAGGCTTGTGATGATATTTTCTGCATCTAACATTTTCCGAGCGTAGGGCACTGGGTGAAACTCGACACGTATCTTGGCAGGGCAACCTGAATGGTGTTGCAGCCATGGCGGTGTCTGATCTCCCTTGTCCGATTCCCGATTTGCAGATCTGAGCCTAAAACCAACCGAACGAATGTAAGGATTTATGCTGTGTTCTCGAACACTTCTGCAGATCTGAGCATTTCATTCAAATTAAGATGTAAACAATTCCACTCAGAGAAATGAGGCAATTTCATAGGGGATGTTGCCCCCTGTGTTCATATCGAAGTCTGATTTTGACTTTATTTGGTCAAACATGCCGATGATTTTCTCCAGAAATCAACAATCCTTACAAAATCACACAGATTAGCAGTTTCTTTGCTGTTAGCTGTTGATTTTGTTGCTATTATTATTAGAGTAAATTACGTATTTGGTTCCTGTGGTTTGTTGAAAATTTCACTTTTCATCCTGAAAAAAAAAATAAAAAATTATGAGCATCTCCAAGAGAGTTATCTCTAACAGCTTCTAAGAGGCTATGATGATGAATTTGAATGCATCTGAGTGGATTCGATCAAAGTTAGAGATTACCTGCATCTTGGCAGGGCAACCTGGATGGTAATGTGTTTAAGAACAAATATCTAATAGGAGTTTTTCTTTGTCATTGCAACCTGGAAGTTTGCAGCCATGGCGGATTTATCCTCTTTGTTCGATTGTTTACAAATCTGAGCCTCAGTTTTTTCAACCAAACCCAATTTTACATTTCTTTGTCCTTTTTTCCTTCCACATTCAGGATTTTACCAAATACATTTGAGTATTTTAAATTTTAATCAGTCATTACATCCATCACGTTTTTTTTCCGAAGTTTTCGTTTTTTGATTTTTGATTTACATCCATCATGTTACTTGCATTGGTTATCACGTGTTTGTTGAAAGTCCTCAAAGAACATATCTAATTTTTCTAACCCACATTTGGAGACTAAAAGGGGGTGTTTGGGATTGGTTATTTAAAACAACTTATGCTTATTTTTAAAAGTATTTATTAACTTATGTGGTGACAAAAAGGAGTTGTGGTAAAAATGTAATTTGAACAAATAAGTTGATAAGGAGTTTCAAATAAGTTAGAATGGACTAACTTATAAAATCAACTTATTTGCGGTGTTGAAAGTCACAAGCATTTTTCCTTTTTTCAATCTGTGTGGAAAAGTCATAAGCAAATAAGTCAAAAAAATAAGCAATCCCAAACACCCTCTAAGTGGGAGTTTGGTTCGTAAAATGTTTTTGGATGAAATGCAATATGTTAAAGAATTTTGACTTTGAAAAAAAATTGACCACCTGTTTGGTCGACATAAATTGTAATGGAATATGTTACAGGATTGGAATTTGTCTGTTTGATTCACATAATGGGCTTTGGAATTGGAATTAAATATTAGTAAATGACCAAAATACCCTTTTTGAAAATCTGAACCATCGATGATGGTCGTATGGTTTAGATCAATGATGGTTGGCGCTAGTTCAGATCGATGATGATCGACGGTGGCTCAGATCGCTCGGTGGTGGCGCAGATCTGTGGTTCAAAACGGTGGCCGACGGTGGTCGGTGATGGTTTAGATCGGTGGTGGTCGACGGTGGTTCATATGGGTCTGGGTAAATCAAGTAAGGAATATGGGGATAGTTTTGTTCTTATGAGAAAATAGGGTGGAATGGAATTGAATTCCTTTTCATTTGTGATGGAATGACCAAATCCATGAATGGTGGAATTCAATTCCATTCCACAGGTAACCAAACGCCTGGTCAATGGAATTAATCTTTCCAATTCCAATAGAATCATGCGAACCAACGCCCCCCCTAAGGATCGTTTATCATTTAACAATCATTGGGCTACAACATAACAACCATTAGACATGATTGATGTACTAAGTGGTTCTTTTTTTTCTTCACAAAATAGCAATGTAACCTTAAGAGGATATTTATGTAATAGAAGAAACCAATCAGTATACATGGTTTTTGTTTTCTCCATGTGACAAAAGGTTCAGGAAGAAACCAAGAACCTCACTGGTATGATCTTCCTTTGAAATTTGTTTCATGTTTTTATTTTTGTAGCTTGGAAGGAAAATTTTCTTCCTCGCCCTAATAATATTGTGAAAGTTAGCTGTAAATTGCAAATTCTTTTAGGTTACACCGATTATAGAGGATGCATTTTAGTGAACTTCACTAAATGGTGGAAGCGAAGGATGCATTTTAGTGAACTTCACTAGCTATTTGGTGGAAGCGAGGTACGTACAGTATGTTAGTTCTAATAGAGAAGTAATATGGAGTTCAATTCATCAAACATGCAAGAGACTTGAGGCATGTTAAGAGATTTGTCATCTAATGTGGTTATTGTCGAGGATTTGTTAGCTGAATTGGTGCCTTTGGTCGTTGCCAATCATCCGGTTACAAATTCTCCTTTTTGTCATGATATGGTCTAGTAGGAAATAAAAGGGATTGCTTTCATTGGTACTTTTAACATCCGGACCTCGTATTTCTTCAACCCTTTTAAATGGATTGTTATAGTAGGTCAAGAATCTAAATTATGTGTTCTTATTTGGTTAAGTGGTTTTCTTGATTTGTGGATGCTTAACAACTGAGATGCTTTTGGTTTGAGCATCATACCGGAAAGTTTGGAGTTTTTTAAACACTTGGGTTACATTCCATTTATTATTTGTTTAGTTGATGCAAATTTTGTCACCTGTTTTACTCTTCAACATATATTCTTAGGTTAAAATCCCATTAAGATTGCTTTTATTTCATTATATATTTCATTGCTTACTGGTTTGTGGGGTAGTGATAACAAAGTCACTTAGAGAAGTCATAGTAGTTCAAGTAAACCCGTGGATACATCACTATGTCTATTAGATAATGCTTATACAACTATGTTTTATACGGTAAAACATATGAGTTAGCGGTCGTTTACTAAAACTTACCTTGGATGACATGATGGCATTGATGGTCGGTGCTGACCATTGCAAGTGTATCCGAATACAATTTTGGTTTTTGGTTTATCATTCAAACACTTTATTTGCATAAGTATTACTTTTCGGATTTGTACAAAACCCGAATCATACTTTTTATTTCTATTTTTTCTCTTTGTCGTGTGATTGGGGTCAACAAACTGGCAAAACAATTCTTTTAATGATCAATAGTTGGCCTAGTTTATAAATAAAGGTTTTTTTCTTCTTCCGAAACACCCTTAATTTGTTTGCAAATACCAAATGTGCATAATTTATGTAAAAATGGGCCCATTCTAGGCAAGGGGCAAGATTTGTACTCTAAAAACTGTTAGAACACGATATTAATATCCTAAAATAAGCTTGTCAAGGTAGAAAACAAACTCTTAGGTTGTACTAGATTGATGCTAACAAAAATACCAAACTTCTTGGTAATTGAGGTGAGTTTGGTATGCGAGATTTTTAGGTTTTGAATTTCGTATAGGAAATTGGGAAATTAATTAAAATACCCAAAGTTTGACCAACAGTTACCAAAATGCCACAAAAATTTCTCAGTTACCAAAATGCCCTAAATACCCGCGATGGAGCCCGCGATCGCGGGATAGGGCTGACGTGGCACGAACTTTGGCCACAAATGCCCTGCGGAGCCCTTCAACTTTGGCCGCGGTGCACATTTGGCCCCTGCCCGCGATCGCAGCCCGCGATGGACCAAAAATTTTCAGCTTTGGTCCCTGAAAATTTACACTTTTGGTCCCTGTACTTAGACGAATCTTGCATGCTTTTACTGTTTTTTCCCACAATTATTGTACTTTGAAGACCGATTTGTGGTTGAAATTCATTTGCATGTTTTCATCAATGTTAAATCAGTGTTTTTGGAATACCAGTTTGTGGATGAAATGAGAGATTGGTTGTCATCAATGTTGGTTGTTTCATTGATAAATAGATGTAAAATGCAATCCATAATCCACACACCGATTTCATACTTCTTTCTTGATTTCTTTCTGCAATATTTTGTGTTTGAGATACTACTGAAAAAATGAGTTCATCTGTTGCAAAAGCTAAGCTATATTTCTGTTTTGATGGTGAATGGGAGCAAGATAACAATGAGTGGAATTTTGCTTATAAATCTAAGCATGGTGTAAAATTGCCAGTAAACTAAACTTATCAGAAATTTCTTGCATACGTCATGCAAAAATGTGGAATCAACCCTTCTGTTGTTTGCAAGTTAGTGTTTAAAAATGGCGATGGGTCATTTGTGGATTTATCCAACGATGGGGATATCTCTAATTTTCTGCACTTTGCACTCGATTCAGAAAGGCCCCCATTACTTTTTGTGTATCCCGCCGTATCCGACGAAAACGACGACGACGGTGACGACGAAGACCTCCAAATAGAGCAGTCTGATTCTCAATTTCAGGCGTCCGACGCCCTAACGGTTCATTTAGATCATTCATATGGTCTTAACGACTGTATTCCGGAGACGCAACAACAACAACCACCACAACCACACGAAGGGCGTACTGCTGGAGTTGCTGATGACGAAACCCACGTTTTCAGAACGGGTAATTCTGAAATAGACATATCAGACACCGAAAGTGATGATCACGAAGAATATACCCCTAGTAGAAAATCATGTAGTCAGATAAATGACTTTTTTGATATGCCCCCTATTCTTCCAGACTCCCATACCCAGACACAAACCACGAACCTACACCTTATATTCGCAGTGAAAGGTTAAAAGATATTCGATTCGAAGGATCTCTTGGCAAGTCAGATCGGACTCAAGTTCTTGGAAGAGGGTTTCCAAAGTCACGCGCGGAAATCTGACAAAAGCAGATACGTAGTTGAATGTGCCAGAGAAAAGTGTGAGTGGAGGTTGTACGCGATTCACACGGGTCCCAAAGGAGGGGCGATAATGATTAAAAAGTTGCACGACGTACACACTTGTACGAGGACGCAACTTAATCCTCACCACAAACAAGCCGGCAAAAAGACTTTGGGTGCGATGCTGAAAAACAAATTTTTTGATGTTAGCAGGTCATTGCGTCCAAAGGACATCGTCCACGATGTTCACCAGCAGTTCGGCGTCACGATTGATTACCACCAAGCTTGGCGTGCGCGATGCCATGCACTGTTTATGGTGAGAGGCACGTTCGAGGAGTCGTATGAACGACTCCCAACATATTTATATAATTTGCAGCTGCAGAACCCTGGTACTGTCACGCAGCTACGGACCGATTCACGTCGACGGGTTGAGATGTGCTTCGTGGCCCTTGGACCCGCGGTACGTATTTTAACACGTCATATGTTTACACATTATAAACTATAACAATTACAAAGGAAAACCACCTATGTTTTTGCAGATCCGCACATTTCTGGCAAATCTACGTCGTGTCCTGATAATAGATGCAACCCATTTAAAGGGTCGTTACTTGGGTATGATGTTCCTGGCGGTTGTCATGGACGGGGATAACTCCATCGTTCCAGTAGCTTTCGGCGTAGGCAAGTCTGAAACCGGGGACGAGTGGACTTGTTTATGTCCATGTTGAGACAAGCTATCGGAGACCCGCAAGGGTTGGTGTTTATGTCTGACAGGGCTCCTTCCATAAGCGCCACAATCTCTGCCAAGTACCCAAACGCCCCTCACGCCATATGCTGTCGACATTTGGAGATGAACGCCAAATCCAAGGACAAACGTATTACCACCTACAAGGATGTCTATTGGGCGGCATGCAGAGCATATACGGATCGGGAGTTTAACAAGTACATGAATATGCTACGATATAGTGCCGACGAAGCAGCCAAAGTCTTTGACGATGCTGGACCGGAGAGGTGATCCGCGGCCCATTTTCCTGGACAACGGTATGACATTCTGACCTTGAATAGTGCAGAGTCTGTGAATGCACTCTCCCGTTTTGCGCGTAGATGTCTGATTGTTAATCTTATGGACAACTTTCGGGCCTTTCAACAAGAGTGGTACCAAATTCGACGCCTAAAAGGAGCTGAGATGCAAAATGCACTCACACCAACGGCGGATAATATCGTTCAGTACAGGGCGCGTCGTGCGGCGACATGGTCGGTAAGAGCAATCGGGTATGGGAAGTACGAGGTGCATGATGACTATATTCACGCGATTGTGAATATGGAAGACCATTTTTGTTCGTGTCGCGAATGGGATAAATCTGGGTTACCGTGCGGCCATGCCATCGCTGCAGCAAGATATATGGGTCGTACAGATTGCAGCGACTTGGCTGTACCTTTCTTCACGTCCGAATATTACCGAAAAACATACGTGGAGGTAATAAACCCAACTGGACCCCCTGCAGCATGGGTGTATCCACCCGACCCGCTTCTGCCATGCTATCCACCTTTAATGGATAAGAACAGAGCCGGGAGACCGAGAAAGAACGACCGACGTCCATCACGTGGTGAAAGTTCGATACAACGAAGATGTACTCGGTGCCAATGCGTAAGACACACTCGTGGAGAGTGTCCAAATCCCGCCCCTTCAACCGTGCCAAGGAGACATTCAGTCAGTCACACCCAGGGTCTGTCACAGCTTGAACCATATGGAACAAACACATATGATACTGTTGATCTAAACGCTGATTTGTAAAAGATATATATATGTATATATATTCATATTATATATACACACATACATATGCTTTTAAATGAACATTGATAACACAGCTAGTTTGTAAATGATATATGTATTCATATTATATATACACACATACATATGTTTCTAAATGAACATTGATAACACAGCTAGTTTGTAAATGATATATATTCATATTATATATACACACATACATATGCTTCTAAATGAACATTGATAACACAGCTAGTTTGTAAATGATATATATATATATTCATATTATATATACACACATACATATGCTTCTAAATGAACATTGATAACACAGCTAGTTTGTAAATGATATATATATTCATATTATATATACACACATACATATGCTTCTAAATGAACATTGATAACACAGCTAGTTTTAAATGATATATATATATATTCATATTATATATACACACATACATATGCTTCTAAATGAACATTGATAACACAGCTAGTTTGTAAATGATATATATATTCATATTATATATACACACATACATATGCTTTTAAATGAACATTGATAACACAGCTAGTTTGTATTCCATCCAACATGCTCTTCATCTTCAATCTTTCTGACCCTTCTTCAACGGCTTCTGCTTTTGCAACCACGTATGGCCATTGTGTACCACAACCCGGACACACTTTAGCAAATGAGTTGAGGGTTGTCATATATTCTACAAGAGGAGTAGGCCCACGTGGATAGAGTACGGCTACCAAAATCTAGCATCATTAACAAACAAAACCCCATGTTTGTTTATCCGAATGAGGTAACCTCTGACTTGACCTTGCATGATGTATCCAACCTAACCGTGGTTCAGCGGCTTAAAAACTACTTTTTAGAGAAATTAACAACAACAAAAAAATACAAAACAACAACACAGTAAAAAAAATACAACACAGTAAAAAAAATACAAAACAACTAAAACAACCACCACCTACTTAAAAATTGATTTAGTTTCATCAATCCAAGCTTGCTTCTCGTTTACCTTCGCTTGAATAATTGCGAAGTCTTGCAGAATATGGTGAATTGCTTCTTGTTCTCGACGAACATGAGCCTCCCGAGCTTTTATATCCCCTTTCATCCTTTTGATCTCCCTGTCTTCCTCTTCAATCTTTCTCAAATGGACTGCCTTCCTGTCCATCATTTTTTTCCACTCTTCTGTTAGTTCATCTATCTCCTTTTCCTTTTTTGCTATGGCGACCTCGATTTGAGGTGGCATTTTTTCAGGAGTAGACTTAGGGTTTGATGACGATGCCATCTGTGGATGAAATGAGAGAAGAGAAATCAAGAGAGAAAGCAATTCAAAGAAAGAAAGCAAGAGAGAAATCAAGAAAGAAAGCAATAAACAAGTGTGAATTGTGAATTGCATATTACTGATATTTATGGATGAAATCTCAAACATGCAAATGAATTTCAACCACAAATCGGTCTTCAAAATACAATAATTGTGGAAAAAACAGTAAAAGCATGCAAGATTTGTCTAAGTACAGGGACCAAAAGTGTAAATTTTCAGGGACCAAAACTGAAAAATGTTGGTCCATCGCGGGTTGCGATCGCGGGCAGGGGCCAAATGTGCACCGCGACCAAAGTTGAGGGGCTCTGCGGGGCATTTGTGGCCAAAGTTCGTGCCACGTCAGCCCTATCCCGCGATCGCGGGCTCCATCACGGGTATTTAGGGCATTTTGGTAAACTGAGAAATTTTTGTGGCATTTTGGTAACTCAATGTTTGACTTTGGGTATTTTAATTAATTTCCCTAAGAAATTTATTAATCTTTTCTCTATTTTTAAAATTTTTGTTTTATTTATTTTGGAAGGACAAAAAGTGCATTTTGTCATATTCAATCTACTTCTATCCCAATGTAATGCTATTGTTGAGTTACCGATGATTTGAAGATGAACCCGATCTTCTTTATAATTCTCTGATTTACATCTTTTTTGTACTTAGATAAAAATAGTTCTTTGTAATAGTTTAGTCATACTCAACTTGTTCGGCGAAATCGAAGATTAACCGAAATCAATAAGAAATGAATCTACCGATGCGAATCAAATATGAACTTCCCAACTTTACTAGGTTATTTCTGCTGATCCCGCTTGACAAATCGGGGAATCCTTCAAAAATCGAAGGATGTGCCCCTTGTCTTTATGCTGAGGAAAATTTTCACCACTTTGTACTTGATAGAGACATTCACTGATATTTGAGGAAAATATATTTGTCATTTTCATCTTTTTCAGACATTGTCTACAACAAGGTCTACAAATCGTCCTTGTCCTATGATAAGACAAAAATGACATTTTATCCTTATCAATGACAACTCTGATCTTCAATCCCGTCGTGACAAGTGTCTCATGCATTTAGTGTACATAGGGGTGAGCATCGGAACTGGGTACCCGCCTTTGGAACCGGAACCGCTCTGGAACTGCCGGTTCCAGAACCGAAACCGATGTGATTGGTTCCTGTTCTTAAAATACGGAACCGATTAAGACTGGTTCCGGTTCTGGTTCTCATTTTTTTGGAATCGTTACCCGCTGGGTACCCGGTCCCGCTATTTAAAAAAAACTATTTATATATTTATTACATTTAAATATTTAATGATGTGGTATTAGTTTTGTATCTTTATTAGGTGTTTTATTCGTTTTCATCCAAGTGTTTTATTTGAGGTGTTGACGACTTGACGTAAAGACGTGAATTGTTATGGATGTCGTTTTATTGATGTCAAGACTCAATACTCGAGAGTTTCTAATTTATTTATGTAATAATTAGTTTTTATCGGATTATTTTACACCATTTATTGTATTTATTACTTTATGTTGGTAGTTTATAGTTTGCAATGGATTAAAATTACAATTTTATTGTATGAATTGGTAAAAAAAATAAAAAAAAAAGTTGACATTGGGTACCTGGAACCGGTCCCGGAACCGTCGGTTCCGGTTCTGGTTCCAAAATATAAAGAACCGATGTAAGCGGTTCCGGTTCCTTCATTCTAGGAACCGCCGGTTCCGGTTCCATGAATTTTAGCCGGGTACCCGGTTATGCTCACCCCTAAGTGTACATGGTGATATATAAGACCGAAGACTTCTTTCATGCAAGGTTACACTTTTTAGAAAATTTCTAAGTGCTCAAGCAAAATCGACAGATCTCTCTTTGAAGAACTTCCTAGCTTTTAACCTAGTGTTTTTCAAGTTGTGTTTAGTTTTCTAGTACCTTTGTGAAAAATTGTTATGATAGATTTTATCTGTTCTTTTTTGCAACAATCATGTTTTTCTATGTGTAATTCTTGATTTTCATAATCAATAAAGAATTAAAATTAAGTAACTTTTGAGTATTGTATGCACCCCCCTTCTACAATACTTGTTCCTGTTTGTCATTTCTTGATTGAGACTAATAGTTATACTAAACGTGAGACATTATTTTTCCTATACACCCTCTTGAAATACTCATACATCGTGGAAATTTGGAAAACGCCACAATGAAGCAAGATGGTCCTAGTTGATCCACAGTGATACGGTGGTCGTAGTGATGCTTTAGACTACTGGACCTTCGCATCTAAATTGAAGTTGTGGATGAACGGAAAACCAAAGGTACGGAATAAGTATTTGTTTTATGTGATATTGGTTTTTTGGTGAATAAAATTGTTTTTTTTCTTATGATTTATACTTATAAATTATGTTGGTCATATGATTTATATGGAAATCTATTTACGAGTAGTGTTGTAATATGAAATGCATTTGTTAGATAATTAGATGTGTAGAGGGATAATAATTTGTAAATCTTTAAATGTGTGTAAACTTTGTAAACTTTGGATTTCATAGGTTTTCTTGATGAAATTGTTTATTTTGATGAAAGTGTTTCATATCATTCATTTCTTGATAAAATCGTTTAATATATTTGTGTTTTTTATGTAAAAACGACAAAGTTTCATCAAACTGAGAAAATATATGAAACAATTTAATCAAGAAATGAATGATATGAAACAATTTAATCAAAATAAACAATTTTATGAAACAATTTCATCAGGAAAACCTATGAAATCCAAAGTTTACACAAAAAAAATTACAAAATAGTAGGCCTCTAGATGTGTAATTGTTCAAAATATTTAATGAATTCAATCCCATCCAATAAATAATCATTAATAATATTTAATGGATAAAACAGATCTAATCAAATATTTATTGACTTGGAATGAATCAATTGTCAAAAGTTAATCGGAGTGAACTGTCAAAATTCAATATCTAACAGACGATTGGTTGGGTCCGTCCAAATCCATTTGTTGTAAACCGATGAACACCCTTAATTGGATTTGTTTTTTTCAGAACTTCCTACATTGCCAATATAACTAAGGGATTGTTTACCTAAATGCTCGATAGGCGTTTATTGATAAGAGTCAACACTCTAACTTACTTTACCGGATAAGATTATAGTCCATCAAAACGGTATCGTATATAACAATTTACCCGATAAGCACTTAGCGAGTAAGATTCTCTACCTTTGTCATGTTCATCCAATAAGATAGATGACTCGATAAACGTTTACAGGGTAAACGTTTAATAAACGACTGCTAAATAATGGGGCTAACACGATTGATATGAGAATAAGTGTACAATATTGATTTTATATTATTAAATATCAATTTAAAAAAATATATATAAAGGTATAATGACGCTTTTACCCTTACATATTAATGCTAACAACTATAAGTTAATATATGACATTGTACTTGATACATGAGAGCATCTCCAACAGTTTCTCCATTTTGAAGATAATGGAGAATATGAGGATTTTGGACTGTATTTTTTCTTCAACAGCTTTCCCATTTTGAATATAATGGAGAATATGAGGATTTTGGATTGTATTTTTTCTTCAACAACTTCTCCATTTTGAAGATAATGGAGAATCTGGGGATTTTGGACTGTATTTTTGCTTCTAACAGTTTCTCGAAAACTATCTCCATAATGGAGAAATTAGAAAAGAGAATGAGTTTTTCTCCAAATTTAGAGATAACTCCAAAAATAATAACTACATAAGAGGATCAATAGGAATCTTGAAAAAAAATATTTAGAGAAAAAAATAATATTTTAATAGATGAATGAAATATTTTAATATTATAATCAATATTTTTTCTTCAAAATGAGAAATCTGTTGAAGATGAATATAAATTTTTTAAAAATTTTGACTTTTAATTCTTTATGTTAGATAAAATTTGAAGACCCTGTTGGAGTCTTAGGGGTTGTTCGGTTGCGGCTTAATGGGTTGTGTGGGAGATATGGCTGATTCGCACAACCATATCTACCCGTTCGGTAGCGGCTTAATGGAAAAAAAATGTGGCTGACCGAATCAGCTAGGAAAATAGAGTCATTTGCACCCAGCTCTCTTGTTTCCAATTCTACCCTTCTCCCAACTACCTTCATTAATTATAAAAGAAAACCCTACAGCATCACATATACCAGTCGTCGGCCATTGTCTCCTCCACGTCGTCGGCCATGGCTTCCTCCGGTCGTATCATGCAGATCTGGTGTGGGAAAAACTCTCCACCTCCATCGCCGACAATAATTGTGAGTGTCGTGTTTGAGAGAGAGAGAGAGAGAGAGAGAGAGAGAGAGAGAAAGAGAGAGAGAGAGAGGAAGAAGAAGAAGATGGGCGGTTGTAACATCTCGATTTTTATAAAAAGGATTAGTTTGGTTTATTAAACAATTTGAGTATAATTATTTGATAGATTAATTTTAGAGTTTATCCCCGAGTAAGTTACGTTAATTGTTTTATGGAGTTATAAGTTAAGGGGTAAACTTTAATTTTAAACTTATAAGTTTGAGGATGGAAATTGTCATTTGACGATAATTAAGGGACTAGTTTGGTTAAATAAAGAAAGAGGTGTCAACACCACAACCTCAATGGATTAAGAGGGGGTGAGGTGTCCTAATAATACCATTTGGTATCTTAAGTGTGTGTGTGTGTTGTGAACGAAAAAGAGAAAGAAGAGAAAAGAAGAGAGAAAGAAAAGAAAAAGAAGAAAGAAGAAGAGATTAAGAAAACAAGTTGATTCTGTGGGTAAGAAATTCTAAGGGTTCTGTAAGTTTGATTTCAGTTACAAGATAATATCCATATCTTAAATCTGATCTCTTCTAGGTGTTGTTTGATTTGAAGTTGATTGTGCAAGAGAAGTGGGTTTTACCTTCATAAGGTGAGTTCATTCACTTTTTACTTAAATCCTTGTTTTATGTCAAATTAAATGTTAAGACGCTTGTATAAACTGTTTTGGGACTGTATGGTTGTGTTTAAAACAAGCTGAATGGAACAGACATGGATTTTGGTTGAATTTCTAAGCTGCAGGTCGAAGTTTCCGAATAAATGATAGTATCCGGAAACCTCTGTATGAAGGTTTCCGGACAAGGCAAAGTTATCCGGTAAGTCTTGATTTCTTGTAGTTTCCGGATGAAATTAGTTACCGGATGGTATCCGGATTACCTTGGTTTCCGGATGTCATCCGGATTAGATAAGTATCCGGTAAGAATTGTATTCGGAAAGTTTGTATATCCGGTAAGTATCCGAAAGGTTTATGTATTCGGAAAGATTGTGTATCTGGATAGTTTGAAGTGTCCGGAAACTATTGCTGTCTGATCACTTTGGAGTACTCAGTAACTTTAGATTTGGTTAACTTATGTAAGAGTACGACTTAAGAATTGAAATACAATCCTAGTAGCTTGAACATACTTACAGCTGAATGGTAGGGTGTTAGGCTTAAAGATTATTTATAGTTTGATACTATGCAGGTGTGTAGTAAGTGTAATGGATCCATAGGCACTAGTTGTTATGAACACATGGAATAGGCGTGTGGACTAATCGTTATTCCAGTGTGTGTGAGAAATCGAGGAATAGGCGTGTGGATTAATCGTTATTCTCGATTTCTAAGGAAGAGGAGAGATTGGCATGTGTAATTGTAATCTCTACTTCCTTTTCAAGAAATGGGCATGTGTAATTGCGATTTCTTGGATATGAGCATTAATCTAGAATCCGTGGAGATTCGTAGTGCGGCTCTGGAAAATGATATGAGCATTAATCTAGAATCTGTGAAGATTCGTAGTGCGGCTCTGGAAAATGATAAGAGCATTAATCTAGAATCCGTGGAGATTCGTAGTGTGGGCTCTGGGACATTGATATAATGATTGACCTGGTGTCAGTTATATTCATGAAATAGGGTTTAATCCCGTCATCGAAAGATGGTTACGCATGTGGTAAGAAAAAGGGTAAACCAGGTTTGTTATGCCTTGTTTACATTGATTTTACAAATATTATTTTGAAACTGAATGTTCTCACTAGGCGTTAGCCTAATCATTTCAAATGATGTTTTCTTACCAGGTACTAGCTCGGGAAAATAAAGGGGTGTGGGACGAGAGCTTTTGGATTAGCGGAGAAGACAATGAATATTGAAGTTTTGATGGATTGCTTAGATAACCTAGTTAATCTGATTATAGTGACATGATTAGATTAATAGGTTATTTGAAGAATTCGATTTTGTAAATATGACTTCATAGATATTTCTCTGCTCTTGTATAAGTTGGAAGTTTTATGTTTAAATCTTTGTTATATATGAGGTTTAAATTAGCCCTGAATTTTAGGGTGTTACAATATGGTATCAGAGCATTAGTTTAAGTGAACTAGGTATGCTAAGAGAGATACCTAGACTTAAGCTGTGATGAATTAAGTTATGATTCGAGAGATATCGGTAGAAGTACTAAGACAGGATAGTCTTAGAGTCGACGGAAATACGTGAAATTAGTACTGTAACAATGGTAACGAGGATTCTCATGTATAGTATGTTCGCAATTACAATTAGCTACTGTCATTATGGATATATTGTTACATAAGCATACTTGTTTCTAAATTGTTATAGTGACTAATGAATGGTGAAAGTACGTTTCGTATGTCTAGATATGTGTAACCATTTCTTATGGTTATTTCTTTGTGTTATATCAGAACGATGGTGAATACGCCACCGAGGTCCCCTATTTCTTCGATGGATCGGTCCGTGTTTGATAGGTCAGTAGAAAAGCGACCTGGATCAGGAGAAACTCACGAAAGTCCGTCGCGATTACAATTTACGGGAGAATCTGATAGCCAGGTACATAGAACGGGTACCAGTACCGCCACCCAAGAAACGCCAGAATCGACGGTGGAGTCGCGTATGATGGAGAACATGACAAGAATGATGAATACAGCGATGGGAAAACAAGCCGGAATGTTTATGAAAGCGCTGAATGATCGAAGTATGGAGCTACGTCGAACGGAAACTGTTACAGGAGTTATAAATCCAATTTGTAACCCTGGGCTAGAGGCAGTTTGGAGGGTGGAAAGAGTCTGCTCATATAAAACGTTCCTAAGCTGTAAGCCGCCAGAGTTTACCGGAGCAGACAATCCTGTGGCGTGTATGAATTGGCTAAGAGAAATGGAACAGGCTTTCCGAGCCTGTGAATGTGATGAAAAGTCAAGGTTAAGATTTGGGTCACAAATGTTACGCGGTAACGCGTTGACTTGGTGGAACGTAGTGACGTCTTCTGTGACGGCTCCAGTCTTAGCGGCGATGACATGGAAGTCTTTCAAGAAAAAGATTCTAGAAGAATATTGTAATGAAAATGAAATGGATAGGATTGAGGAAGAATTTCGGAATCTGAAGAAGGGTGCTTCTACTGTTAGGAAGTATACTGAATCATTTATGGAGAAACTGAATTTGGTGAGGCATGTGGCTCCAACCGAAAAGGATAAGATTAAAGCATATTTGAAGGGTTTGCCAGCAGACATGATGTCCCGTGTCCGAAATGCTAAAGTTTCAACGCTGAGAGAAACGATTGAGGAAGCAAAGATCATGGAAGAGGTTTATGCAAAAGATAAAACTGAAAAAGCTCACATAGGAGAGAAGAGAAAAGGGGAAGGTCGATCGGAATCTTTGCTTGTGTCGACGCCCTTTATTGATAACAGGTATTTTGAACCTCGTCAGGAGCTAAATTGGTGCCCGAAGTGTCGGAGTAAGCATTACGGTCTGTGTCGGGTGACAACATTAGAATGTTTTAAGTGTGGTAAAAGCGGGCATATTATGAATAACTGTCATGTTCAAGGATCAACATGCTACGAGTGTAAACAACTAGGTCACTTCCGTAGGGATTGCCCAAAGCTGAAAAAGGGTGGGGACCAAAGCAAGAAACCTGATGTTCCTAAACCAACGGGCCGAGCATTTTATATGACAGCTGACGAAGCCAAAGAATCGAAAGACGTCGTTTCTGGTACATTCCTCGTTAATTTCATTCCTGCACGCGTTTTATTTTGACTGAGGTGCAAATTTGCTGGTTGTGTCCAAATCGTTTTATCACAAGTTAGCTATACCATATATTGTTTGTTAGATGCCTAAATGGTTAAAATAGGATCAAGTAAGAGTGGGATAAAGATTTGAGGATTTTATAGTTACTCCAAGAGGATCGGAAGATTCTTATGATGGGGAGGGGGTAATGGTAAAAGTTATAAGATTGAGAAAACTTGGAAAAATGAGTCCGTGTTTTTAGACCTATTGTCTGTGATTAAGTATGTAAGGTTTAAACTGAAGGGATACAACATATTTAGTGATAGTACGATGTGATTCCACTTATTGACGTAAGAGTGGATGAAAAGAGTAGTGGTATAGAGGAACCGTAAGTAATTCTAGAAAGATCGGTTAAAAGTACGACCTAAAGAGGTAGTTATGTTAAAGGTTCAATGGAAACATCATCGAGGTACTATTGTAACTTTAGAATCAGAAGAGGATATGAAGATTAGATATCATCACTTGATTTCCTAGCTTTGATTTCGGGGACGAAATCATTTTCAAGTTGGGGAGTATTGTAACATCTCGATTTTTATAAAAAGGATTAGTTTGGTTTATTAAACAATTTAAGTATAATTATTTGATAGATTAATTTTAGAGTTTATCCCCGAGTAAGTTACGTTAATTGTTTTATGGAGTTATAAGTTAAGGGGTAAACTTTAATTTTAAACTTATAAGTTTGAGGATGAAAATTGTCATTTGACGATAATTAAGGGACTAGTTTGGTTAAATAAAGAAAGAGGTGTCAACACCACAACCTCAATGGATTAAGAGGGGGTGAGGTGTCCTAATAATACCATTTGGTATCTTAAGTGTGTGTGTGTGTTGTGAACGAAAAAGAGAAAGAAGATAAAGGAAGAAAGAAAGAAAAGAGAAAGAAGAAAGAAGAAAGAAGAAAGAAGAACGAAGAAGAGATTAATAAAACAAGTTGATTCCATGGGTAAGAAATTCTAAGGGTTCTGTAAGTTTGATTTCAGTTACAAGATAATATCCATATCTTAAATCTGATCTCTTCTAGGTGTTGTTTGATTTGAATTTGATTGTGCAAGAGAAGTGGGTTTTACCTCCATAAGGTGAGTTCATTCACTTTTTACTTAAATCCTTGTTTTCTGTCAAATTAAATGTTAAGACGCTTGTATAAACTGTTTTGGGACTGTATGGTTGTGTTTAAAACAAGCTGAATGGAACAGACATGGATTTGGGTTGAATTTCTAAGCTGCAGGTCGAAGTTTCCGGATAAATGATAGTACCCGGAAACCTCTGTATGAAGGTTTCCGAACAAGGCAAAGTTATCCGGTAAGTCTTGATTTCTTATAGTTTCCGGATGAAATTAGTTACCGGATGTCATCCGGATTAGATAAGTATCCGGTAAGAATTGTATCCGGAAAGTTTGTATATCCGGTAAGTATCCGAAAGGTTTATGTATTCAGAAAGATGGTGTATCCGGAAAGATTGTGTATCCGGATAGTTTGAAGTGTCCGGAAACTATTGGTGTCTGATCACTTTGGAGTACTCAGTAACTTTAGATTTGGTTAACTTATGGAAGAGTACGACTTAAGAATTGAAATACAATCCTAGTAGCTTGAACATACTTACAGCTGAATGGTAGGGTGTTAGGCTTAAAGATTGTTTATAGTTTGATACTATGCAGGTGTGTAGTAAGTGTAATGGATCCATAGGCACTAGTTGTTATGAACACATGGAATAGGCGTGTGGACTAATCGTTATTCCAGTGTGTGTGAGAAATCGAGGAATAGACGTGTGGATTAATCGTTATTCCCGATTTCAAAGGAAGAGGAGAGATTGACATGTGTAATTGTAATCTCTACTTCCTTTTCAAGAAATGGGCATGTGTAATTGCGATTTCTTGGATATGGGCATTAATCTAGAATCCGTGGAGATTCGTAGTGCGGCTCTGGAAAATGATATGAGCATTAATCTAGAATCCGTGGAGATTCGTAGTGCGGCTCTGGAAAATGATAAGAGCATTAATCTAGAATCCGTGGAGATTCGTAGTGTGGGCTCTGGGACATGATATAATGATTGACTTGGTGTCAGTTATATTCATGAAATAGGGTTTAATCCCGTCATCGAAAGATGGTTACGCATGTGGTAAGAAAAAGGGTAAACCAGGTTTGTTATGCCTTGTTTACATTGATTTTACAAATATTATTTTGAAACTGAATGTTCTCACTAGGCGTTAGCCTAATCGTTTCAAATGATGTTTTCTTACCAGGTACTAGCTCGGAAAAATAAAGGGGTGTGGGACGAGAGCTTTTGGATTAGCGGAGAAGACAATGAATATTGAAGTTTTGATGGATTGCTTAGATAACCTAGTTAATCTGATTATAGTGACATGATTAGATTAATAGGTTATTTGAAGAATTCGATTTTGTAAATATGACTTCATAGATATTTCTCTGCTCTTGTATAAGTTGGAAGTTTTATGTTTAAATCTTTGTTATATATGAGGTTTAAATTAGCCCTGAATTTTATGGTGTTACAATATGGTATCAGAGCATTAGTTTAAGTGAACTAGGTATGCTAAGAGAGATACCTAGACTTAAGCTGTGATGAATTAAGTTCTGATTCGAGAGATATGGGTAGAAGTACTAATACGGGATAGTCTTAGAGTCGACGGAAATACGTGAAATTAGTACTGTAACAATGGTAACGAGGATTCTCATGTATAGTATGTTCGCAATTACAATTAGCTACTGTCATTATGGATATATTGTTACATAAGCATACTTGTTTCTAAATTGTTATAGTGACTAATGAATGGTGAAAGTACGTTTCGTATGTCTAGATATGTGTAACCATTTCTTATGGTTATTTCTTTGTGTTATATCAGAACGATGGTGAATACGCCACCGAGGTCCCCTATTTCTTCGATGGATCGGTCCGTGTTTGATAGGTCAGTAGAAAAGCGACCTGGATCAGGAGAAACTCACGAAAGTCCGTCGCGATTACAATTTACGGGAGAATCTGATAGCCAGGTACATAGAACGGGTACCAGTACCGCCACCCAAGAAACGCCGGAATCGACGGTGGAGTCGCGTATGATGGAGAACATGACAAGAAGGATGAATACAGCGATGGAAAAACAAGCCGAAATGTTTATGAAAGCGCTGTATGATCGAAGTATGGAGCTACGTCGAACGGAAACTGTTACATGAGTTATAAATCCAATTTGTAACCCTGGGCTAGAGGCAGAAAGGAGCGTGGAAAGAGTCTGCTCATATAAAACGTTCCTAAGCTGTAAGCCGTCAGAGTTTACCGGAGCAGACAATCCTGTGGCGTGTATGAATTGGCTAAGAGAAATGGAACAGGCTTTCCGAGCCTGTGAAAGTGATGAAAAGTCAAGGGTCAGATTTGGGTCACAAATGTTACGCGGTAACGCGTTGACTTGGTGGAACGTAGTGACGTCTTCTGTGATGGCTCCAGTCTTAGCGGCGATGACATGGGAGTCTTTCAAGAAAAAGATTCTAGAAGAATACTGTAATGAAAATGAAATGGATAGGATTGAGGAAGAATTTCGGAATCTGAAGAAGGGTGCTTCTACTGTTAGGAAGTATACTGAATCATTTATGGAGAAACTGAATTTGGTGAGGCATGTGGCTCCAACCGAAAAGGATAAGATTAAAGCATATTTGAAGGGTTTGCCAGCGGACATGATGTCCCGTGTCCGAAATGCTAAAGTTTCAAAGCTGAGAGAAACGATTGAGGAAGCAAAGATCATGGAAGAGGTTTATGCAAAAGATAAAACTGAAAAAGCTCACATAGGAGAGAGGAGAAAAGGGGAAGGTCGATCGGAATCTTTGCTTGTGTCGAAGCCCTTTATTGATAACAAGTATTTTGAACCTCGTGAGGAGCTAAATTGGTGCCCGAAGTGTCGGAGTAAGCATTACCGTCCGTGTCGGGTGACAACATTAGAATGTTTTAAGTGTGGTAAAAGTGGGCATATTATGAATAAATGTCCTGTTCAAGGATCAACATGCTACGAGTGTAAACAACTAGGTCACTTCCGTAGGGATTGCCCAAAGCTGAAAAAGGGTGGGGACCAAAGCAAGAAACCTGATGTTCCTAAACCAACGGGCCGAGCGTTTTATATGACAGCTGACGAAGCCAAAGAATCGAAAGACGTCGTTTCTGGTACATTCCTCGTTAATTTCATTCATGCGCGCGTTTTATTTTGACTGAGGTGCAAATTTGTTGGTTGTGTCCAAATCGTTTTATCACAAGTTAGCTATACCAGATATTGTTTGTTAGATGCCTAAATGGTTAAAATAGGATCAAGTAAGAGTGGGATAAAGATTTGAGGATTTTATAGTTACTCCAAGAGGATCGGAAGATTCTTAAGTTGGGGAGGGGGTAATGGTAAAAGTTATAAGATTGAGAAAACTTGGAAAGATGAGTCCGTGTTTTTAGACCTATTGTCTGTGATTAAGTATGTAAGGTTTAAACTGAAGGGATACAACATATTTAGTGATAGTACGATGTGATTCCACTTACTGACGTAAGAGTGGATGAAAAGGGTAGTGGTATAGAGGAACCGTAAGTAATTCTAGAAAGATCGGTTAAAAGTACGACCTAAAGAGGTAGTTATGTTAAAGGTTCAATGGAAACATCATCGAGGTACTATTGTAACTTTAGAATCAGAAGAGGATATGAAGATTAGATATCATCACTTGATTTCCTAGCTTTGATTTCGGGGACGAAATCATTTTCAAGTTGGGGAGTATTGTAACATCTCGATTTTTATAAAAAGGATTAGTTTGGTTTATTAAACAATTTAAGTATAATTATTTGATAGATTAATTTTAGAGTTTATCCCCGAGTAAGTTACGTTAATTGTTTTATGGAGTTATAAGTTAGGGGTAAACTTTAATTTTAAACTTATAAGTTTGAGGGTGAAAATTGTCATTTGACGATAATTAAGGGACTAGTTTGGTTAAATAAAGAAAGAGGTGTCAACACCACAACCTCAATGGATTAAGAGGGGGTGAGGTGTCCTAATAATACCATTTGGTATCTTAAGTGTGTGTGTGTGTGTGTTGTGAACGAAAAAGAGAAAGAAGATAAAGGAAGAAAGATAATAGTTTGCAAAGAATTTAGATAATAAAATATGTATTTTAAATTTAGTTGTTATATTCAAAAGATAATAGTTTTTATATTTCTTTATTGGAAAATATAAGAGGGGAATTAATGTTGGGCCCATATCTTCAAGTCATATGCTACGTTAGTATTTGTGGGTGTAACAACCATCACCGACAATAAAGATTTTAAATGGTGTGAGACGTGGTGCAGCAGCGAGACCAAACTTTAAATCTTAGGAGCCATTCATGGCATTTTCAAGACGTGACTTATGACGTCAAATTTCTAATTTATATATAATATTATATATAAAAACATATTATTTGTAGTGTTACTCAATTGTCAGTAGTACTAAGCAAGTTAAATTATGCTATATATTAAAAAACCTACAAACAAAACATTAAATACGTAAAAAAAATCAAATATCACATTACGAAAACATGTGCATTAAGCCATGACGTGCCCCAGAATTAACGTAGCGTGCGACATAAGTCTTAGTGCCATGACGGTTGTGCGGGAAGTTTTTTAGAATAGTGCGGACAATAAAGCAAAACGTTTGATTTAGAGCTTTTCATATACTATATGTTTTTTAAATACGTGTTGTTTATGGTATGATATTAAGTCAAGTCTTTGGTGTAAGAAATGTTTATTTAATTGTCTTTATTTTGATAGCTATTTTGAATTTATGTTTTTCAAATCAAACATTTTTAAGCGATAAACTATTAAAAATAAGATTTGAAAATGCTATATATTTATTTTCAACATAGTTTGCAAAGAAAACCAATCATATATTCATTGCAATTTAGTTCATACAAGATTAGTGGTTTATGTTTATTAATTTGGTTAAAACCGAACAAAAATGATTTAATTTAGGGTAAACTAGAAATTTGGTGCATGTGGTTTGTTGGTTAACACTTTTAGTGTCTATAATTTTGAAAATACAATATGGTCATCGTGGTTTGCAAAAGTTTTCAAATTTGGTCTATTCCTTTAACGGTTGTTTTAGGTGAAGAGTGTTGTAGACCTACATTTTCTTGTTATTTTTCTTAGAAAATATTATATATATATATATATATATGGGGCCATTCAAGAGAGAACTGGTTATTTTGTGGTAACCGTGAGAACCAATGTGAGCCACATATTAAGCTATAAATTAGGAAATTATTAGTTTTGGTAATTTTGTTTGAAATTTAAATAAAAGGGCATTTTAGGTATTGTAAAATATCCTCTCTCCTCTCTCCTATCTCTCCGGCCAATCGTGATACCGAAAATACATACAAGAACTTTTGTGATACCACTGTGATACCCATTGTCATCCAATTCAGCATCACATTCATTACTTAGGTAATACTCCAAGAACATCTGTGATACCAATGTGATACCCACTGTAACCATGTGTTACCTTTGAGCATAATACATGAAAAATTCCATAAAATATAGAACTACAAAACAAACAAACCTCATATACTGTGATACCCTTAACAACATAACGAAACTAAAGAAAAAAACATAATTTGATACACTTAGTAAAGCAATACCACATGATATTTTGTGATACACTTCGTAAAAAAAGAAAATACATTGTGATACTCTACTGTTATACCAGATGTGATACCCACTATACGTTGTTGTGATACCCGTTGTGATACCCAGATCTGTTTCTGGGATAGAGATAGAGAGGCGGACGAGACGAGGTTGACATACTGTTGATGATGGTGGTCGAGGGAGGGGGACGGGAATGGCCGCCGGTGGTAAAAGAACTATTGGCGGTGGTGTTGTAGACCAAAACGGTGCCGACGAGGACCATGAAAGCACCAAGGTCATCCCCGTCAAGAAAGCAAACTGTGATGCCATATCTTCACCACCCAAAACCACCACCACTACCACCACCTCCAACCACCCGCACTCCTCCCAATCAAAAGCAACACCAACGACAACACCACCACTACTACCGCCAACGACGACAGTGAGGGAGAAAAAGCGAGGGAGAGGAGAGAGACGATCGCCGGTGGGGAGGGGGTGTACGACGGCTGTGATGAAGGTGAGAGAGACGGTCGCCGGTGGGGAGGGGGTGTGCGACGGCTGTGATGAAAGTATGGATGCTCCTAGGGTTTTGTTATTTAGTAGATAGAAAAAGTGAGGGAGAGGAGAGAGGCGTAGTGAATATATGAGATATTTTAGGATTTAATTATTTAATTAGATTTAGGAAACAAATTTACTAAAACACCCTTTTGTATTTATTTAAACTTTATATTAGTTATTTTAAATGTGTGGCTCACATTGGTTCTTACGGTTGCCACAAAATAAACATTTCTCATTTGATTAAGCCCCTATATATATATATAGAGGGGCCTTCTTTTGTTAACCACTCAATTATTGTTAACTAATTTGGACCATTAATCATCAAAACCAATGGCTAAGATTAAAAACATTTTTAATTCATGATTAAAATAAACCCACGACTGAAGCATATATGCATAGGGGTATTATAGTCATTTAACAAATCTTGATAAAGGAAACAATTCAATCCAGCGCTACATTTAAGGAAGGGCCTATAACTTAATTGATTCCAAACACGTACTCTCTCTCTAATCTCGATTCAAAAGAAATTCATCCAAAGAAATTGGCAAAAATCAACAGGTTTCTCCAATCTCGATTATCTATGAGGTTGATGACGGCGGCGATGGGAGGGGGTAGAGGATGGTGTTTGGCGGATGAGATAGCGACTGGTTCTTCACCGGCAGTACACGATGGTCGACGGGATGGGGTAGAAGGTGGTGGATGGCGGCTGGTGGGTGGCGGCTGAGAGTGGGTTTGGCGGTGGTTGTTTGCTATAACGAAAACAACAAGGTGGAGAGGGAGAGTGCAGGTCGAAAGTGGCTTAGGGTGTAGTAGCTGGTAGCGGCTGGCTGAGGCCGAAAACTTCAGCGATTGCGATGGTGGCTGAGGGCGATTGTGGTGACAGCGGCTGGTGGATGTCGATGGTGGTAGGGGTTGAAGGCGGCAGCAAGATTTAAAACTTTCATTTTCTCTCTCTCCACACGTTCTCTCTCTCGTGTAAATCAACTATACCGTTAGTTACTGCATATATGCAATTCTCTAATGTGCATATATGCTATTCTCTTATATGCATGTTGTTGGTGTACAATATGCATATATGCAATTTTGATATATGAATATATGCATGGTTACACAAATGTATGGTTGTGCATATATGCAAGTTTACATATATTTATGGATTACACAGATTTATGGTTGTGCATATATGCAATTTTACATAGATTATGGTTTACACATAGTTATGGTTGTGCATATATGCAATTTTACATAGATTTATGTTTGTGCATATATGCACTTTTTATCTTCATATATTCAACTGATGTGCATATATGCAATTCTATGATGTGTATATATGTAGTTCTAAGGTATGCATATATGCAGTATTAATATGTGCATATATGCAATTCCATGATGTGCATATATGTAGTTTGAAATCGTGCATCTATACAAAAAAAAACGTGAAAAAATCGTCGGACGTGAAGATGAAGATTATGTTTGAAAATGGGTTTTAGATGATTAAAACTATCATTAATAATTACCAAAAATGAAAACTGGTTTTAAAAGATTAAGATTATCATTAATAACTACCAAAAATATCTTGTGCATGAAATTAGGAAAGTAAATAACCCATAAATAATTAGAATTCTGAAATTCCTAAACTACCCCTATCAAACCAGTAACCTATCTTGATTCCTATTGGTCCAAAAAAGTTAACATGGTTAACACTAATTAGACGGTTAACAAAAGAACGGGACCATGTATATATATGTATAAGAACTAGGTAATGAAAAACCTTCTTCGACAACCTCCTCTTTACCGGCGGTATCACTCCTTGCCTTCCCTCCGCTCCTCCCCTCTTTAATCTCCAACGATCTTCCACATAACCAAATAATGAAAAAGCTCTCCTGAGTCCACCCTCTTTTTGTTCGACTACGACTTCACTCTCCCGAGTCCACCCTCTTTTATTCACTACAACTTTACCATTGCTCTCATCTCCCATCATCCCTCTCTTCCTCGGTCCTCATACACCGTGACCACAACATACCACAATCCCCCACCCCCCTGATATCTTTGTCCCATAACCAGTGGCGGATCCAGAAAAAATGTTGTTGGGGGCCCAATATTAAACAAAATAATAATTAATATAAAATGAAGTAAAAAATTGTTTTTGCATCGATAATTAGTGTAAAATTAGTGCCTAATTTTATTTTTGGGCTAGACTACTTGGACTTTTTGGCCTTATTTATTATTTGTTGGGGCCATACTTCTAATTAATATAAAATGTAAGTGAATTTTCTATTTTTTAGTTGTGAAGACATGGGTTGGTTGGGGGCCTAGGACCCCTACCACCTCTTCTTCCATCCGCCACTGCCCGTAACCTTGCATCCACTTTTTTTTACCTTTTATCCACCATATACCACATATGAAGCACCAACCAGGATTGACGTCTTCCCTCAACCATTGCAAGTCGTTCCATCGACCGTTTTCCAACTCAAAATCTTGATTTATTAGACTTGAGTTTTGTTTGGATTTTGGATTTTGGTTTTGGTTTTGTTTTTTATTTCATTTTCAATTTTGTTTTGATTATGGATTTGAGATTTCAAGTTTTTGGGCTTGGAGACTATAACCGAAAATTTGGTAGGAGTTTATGACCGGAACTTCACCTCCTGACAATAAAGGTTTTACGGGAGGTGAATGAACTAGATGGTTATTAGGAACTAGGAAGTAATGAGTGAAACACGTGACACAATTTAGTAGACTATATAAAATATATTTTTTTTAATGGAAAACAAACTAAAAGTACTAAAAAGACTAAGGGGCTGTTTGGTTGGTTTTTCATTAAGTCCTGTATGGATATAGATGTCTGTCTAGATTTATGTGTCTGTCTGGAATATGATATTTTGTTGTTTGTTTGTTGTGCTGAACAAACGATCTGAATGTTAAAAATGACTATTTTACCCTCATTGTATATTAAGAACTGATTAACATAACTGTTTGGTAAATACGACGACTAGTTTATTTTTAACAATAAATATTATCAAATCATGCCACATATATGAAAGAA
Organism: Saussurea involucrata; assembly: GCA_033807775.1. Taxonomy (NCBI): domain Eukaryota; kingdom Viridiplantae; phylum Streptophyta; class Magnoliopsida; order Asterales; family Asteraceae; genus Saussurea; species Saussurea involucrata. The sequence goes on along the minus strand of CM066321.1, from coordinate 70,103,728 downwards.
TGCACTCTTATTTTTTTTACCAAATATTCTTTTGTCAAACTAAAAATAAAATAAAATATGTTACCATATATTTGAAGCAGCGCATTAGCCAAATTTATTCCAATAAAAATCCACCCTTCTTACCACTCTCATCTAGGGTTTGACGACGGCGGTGATTCCGCCACCACCACCAAACACAGGTATGAAGACTCCACAGCCACACCTCCGCCCTCTTCTGCCTGTCTCGTCTCTGGATTCTCCGATCCTTCCCTCTCTCCTGACTTCGCTCCCACCTATAACAACGTCCATGGACGCAACTCGTCTCTTTAACAACGCCGATGCCAAGCTCCCTGAGTTCGAGAATGGTGGTGGAGGTTTTGTGGGAAGGAGCATGTTTTTAATCTGAGGGGTAAATTGGGAATGTTTATGTCTGTCTGCATAAGGGTAGCTCTTCAAATCTGAGCGAATAAGTTATTGTCTATTCCATTAAGCCAGTAACAAACACATCCCTTGAGCTGACCGAATAAGCTGAAGATGTCATTCAACTCATTAAGCCAGTACCAAACAGGCCATAACATATGTATTGCTTAACAAATTTTTTAACGATCGTTAGAAGGAGAGACTCAATTCGAACATTTTTACAAATGATGACCATCTTGTATTTCCGAAACTATAACGATGAAAACTGCTATAATCAACAAACCACAAGTATCAAATTTGTAGTTTACTCTTTAATTCAATATTTTATAAATACATAAACAAATAGTTTTATTTTAACTTTTAACATTGTAATTTAAAAACATAAAAAATCATCATTTATCTGAATTTTGTTTAAAAGAGAAAAAATGCAAAACTATAGGGGCCAAAATGGAAATATTGAGATATTCGGCTTTATGACAACCCCTCTCAACTCAAATACGCACACAGTGAGAGAGAGGAAGCAACGACAACCCCTCTCTACGGAATCTATTTCTGCAAAAAAATTGGCTTCAGTTTCTAAATAAGAAGTTGAAGATCAGTCATGAATCGCCGTGAAGATCCGAATCCTTTTGATGAAGAAGTCAATCCATTTTCGGTAACCCTTATTCTAGATCTGCATACTTTTCTACCTCCTTGATTCGGTAATCAATTGTTTTTTTTGGTTTAAATAAACAACATTTTTTATATTTAACATTAATGTTTGCATATGCTTGGTATTTTGTGTTCTGCATGTAGATTTGTAGTAGTTTGGGTAAATTTTGTTGTAGATCTGAGGTAATTGATTATGAAAGTTTAATCAATTGTGTATAACATCGTAATGTATTGTATTGTTTCTTAATTTAGATAAGATAGAGATATTGTTTCCGAAAAGGTTTTGTTTTAGGATCATTTGGCACGTTAATGCGGATTGCCGCCGCAAGAATCATTTAAATCTCCAGGATTTATCGATAATTACGGAAATTTAGGCTATGTTGCAATGATAATGGTGCACGATAGGGATGTGTGGTAACTAGATTCCAGGATTGGGCTGTTCTTAGAAAATGATGATAGGGCGCATTTAAAATACATCTGTCTGAAACCAAACCTACAAAAAAAGGATATTTCACATATTATATATTTATATTCATATAAATAAACATTTTTTTTTTGTTTTTTTTCCAGAAGACATGAGAAACCATATCCAACCTTGTGATTAAAACCCATGACCTCAAAATTGTCTTTCTAAACAAATTTATTGTGTCACATCACCCACCTACTTTCTAGTATAAACTCAGATTGTTAGCATCAAATTCAAATTTATAATTTGTGAACTTTCATCTATCTACTTATACCAAAGGACCAAAATTGGCCCTACCATATCATATCATCCTATGAATTTTGTATATGGATTCAACGAGGGGTAGAAGCAACCTACTTCCAAATTTTGGGGTTTTTGGTTTTATTTCTTGGGCTTTATTTGGTTCATTGACTCTATGTAGATTAAACAAACAAAATAAAACGATATTTATCTATATGATTGCAATCTTTGCTTCTATAAATTGCCGAATAGTCTTAACTACATTCAATAATTACAAAACAGTAGGAATGCCGTGGATGGACCAAAGTCGATATCTTAATTCTTTTTAAATAATCACAATGGCCAAATATGCAAGTAGAGAAAGGAAATTTGCTAAAAGAAGATATGTCACATTTATAACGGAGGGAGGATTCAGTTAAGGACCAAAACTGGTATCTTTCTTTTGTCAACTCCACCTTTTTTATTTATTGGTATTTACCAACTGAAATTGGATTTTTGCTGGGCATTTTTTTATTATGAACCAAACAAACATTGATTTGTTTTTGTTTACCTTAGTTCACTACCTTCGTTCTACATCAACCTTTGATTTTGCAATCCAATACGATGGACAGCTTAAACTTAAACATAAATCTGCTGGAGATAGTTACCTCTATTTTTATGCTCAGCATGGGAACCAGCCAACTAGGGCCAGTTTTGTTGCCACTTTCATTGTATGCTATCTAATTTAATTTCGTATTAAATACCTGTTGATACGAGGGTGATTTATTCCTATAAGTAACATTCATCAAAAATCCTGTCATCATTACTATTTATCTTTTCTGGGTGTTTTCTTATCTATTCTTTTTTTAGAAGGGAGGGTATACTTGGCATAAATTTCTTGTGTCAAACACAACTATGACATTATCATCAATAGGTATTATGACATTCCAAAAAATACATGTTGATGATAATGTCATAATAGTGGACACAGTTTGATTTGACACAAGAAATTTATGCCAAGCATACCCTCCCTACTAAAAAAACGAATAGATAAGAAAACACCCAGAAGGCCAGAATAGATACAGGACTTTTGACGAATGTTACTTATAGGAATACATCACCTTTGGATCCTAGACGACACTACCCTGTCTTTGAATTTCATTATTCATCTCGTCTTGCTTAATACGGATAAGCAAAAGAATACCACAAATTGAAGTGGCTGTCACATATTATAACTAAATTAATATGAATGATATTAATCTAACAGATCATGAAAAGGGGTTGTTATTTTAAAAACAATAAACACATACAATCCAATATAACCATTACAACTAAATATATGGACACCCCAGTTCATAAATAGTAGACTATCCCTGTTTCTCTTGGGGGTATAGAAAGGAGATCATAGAAAAAGGATATCTGAAAATATTCAACTGGAGGAGAAAAGAACATGAAATCGGTATTTGACTGTTTACGGCCAACATCCTAAACGCTGATTGGACTATAATTAGCATGGTTCCCATGGAGGGTAACTTAAGGTATTGGCTGTGAGAGTTCAGAAAAAGAGTAGATTGGCATCCACACTTGATCCAACAGGTAATGGTACGCTATTTGCTAGCAAACAATGAAGAATGTGAAGATTCAGTAGAACAAGCCAGATACCAGTACTACTATCTTTTGTTAGCTGGTAACTTCAGTGCATCAGTTTTACTGATAATGCAAGCTAATTGCTTACTAGAGTTTTTGCTTGTTAGATATTTGTGAAATAAATTTATAAATTCGAGTTATGGATCTCAAGATCTGAGACTAGACTAAAAAATTGGTTCCAAATTTGTAGCCTAAACATTTTGAAGACATAAAGTTTTAATGGCTCATTTGAAATATTTATGTGCGTTTGGTTAAGAAGTTATATATAGTTCATCTACATGATACTAAAGAGTATTTGTGTTATTGGATTTCCCTACTATAAAGAACATTGTATACAATGCACTTGCAAAAAGATCAAAATAACCAAGTTCTTTGATCTTATAGGAGATTGTAACCTCTGTTTACACATTCTTGAGACACTACACATCAAGGTGGAGTGTAAACAAACATCTGTAATATATCTCTTGGAGATTCATGCTCTAAGTGTAAAGCAATGCCTGTAAAGGAACACTTGTGAAACAACTGGGCCAAGATATTTAATACTTTAATAATAGAACATGATTAACGCATGCTGTCTGGACGTCCTGAACTTTGATATTCTCTTATGTGGCATGCTCGGAGTTGAGGTCTATCTTCACTTGCGCAGAAACTGGGCCTAGATATACTTTTGACAATGGAGTTTGACGTCAGGACTTCGCGTGATATACTTTTCACGTCCTGAACTTTGATTACGGAATGCAGTCTGGACTTCGCGTACTGAAGTTTGATTTCGTTTGATGTAGTCTCTTCATTTTATGGCTTGATTGCAGAATGGAGATGCTGCTCCTGGATCAAAATCTCGTATTCCTCAGATGGTTGCTAGTACTCTTGGTTTTGGTCAAAAACATGATGCAACTGTTGATATACCATTGGATTCAATGAATGTAATATGATATTCTGTTTCCTGTATTAGTTCCTTTTAAACCCTCTTGGGATGCTTGCTCACCTGGCTGTTGTCATGTTCCAGGATCCAAAGAAAAAAGAGAAAGAACTTACAAACTGGGAAGCCGACTTAAAGAGAAGGGAAAAGGTATGTCTTACACTCATCTTTTAGTAACCAGATGCTATCTGCCCTGCTAGTGGGTGTGACAATTCGTATTCCTTTGTGGACAAGGACTAAATGTGATCTCAACCATTAAAGGAGTCAGATGCTGTCACTATGCATATATATATATATGTATGTATATATATATGTATGTATGGGGTTAGGTATTCCGTATTCCTTTGGGTTGTGTTTGTTTACTAGGCATCCTAGAATGACTTAAGTTACTTATTGTCATGTATCCTACAGGACATCAAACGACGGGAAGAAGTTGTTGCTGGTGGTAAGTATTGCTGTTTGATATCATTGCTTGAACTATGATTTTATTTATTGTGGCACAGTTTTAAACTTTACTCTCATAACATGTGAAAGCAGCTGCCATCCCCGCAGATGATAGAAACTGGCCTCCATTTTTTCCAATAATTCATCATGATATAGCCAATGAGATACCAGTTCATGCTCAAAAGTTGCAGTATTTGGCGTTTGCAAGTTGGTTAGGTATGAATTTCATGTGTTAATTTTTTTATGTTGTTTCTAGTGGGTAATTTAATTATAGTGATGCATTTTTTTTTATCAAGATACGTTTTCGCTTTATTTCTTTATATAGGGAGATACTCTTATATTTGTACTGCAATAAAAATAGTCATTACTCATCATTCTAATTTCTTTACAAAAGTGAGTTTTACAATCATAAAACATCGTCTTATTTTGGTATCAACACTTACCATGCAGGTCTAGTTCTCTGTCTTGTATTTAACGTCGTAGCAGTGATTGTCTGTTGGATCAAAGGCGGTGGTAAGTTTTTTATTTTTATGCAGCTCAAGTGCTCAACTGATGTGAACTGTGTCAAGTTCATAGCTTCTAGGCCTTTCCATGTGCAGGTGTGAAGATTTTTTTCCTTGCAACAATTTATGCACTTCTTGGAGTACCCCTTTCCTATGTATTATGGTATAGACCACTCTATCGTGCAATGAGGTATGCATCTTTATCACTCGCTTTCCCATCAAAAGTTAATTACAATTAAGTGCTTTGCTGAAACTGCTATGGCTTAACATTTATAGCTTGGGTTAGTGGTAACTGGTAAGTTTGACTGGGCTGAGTAGTTCTTTGCCTTCTACGTGGTCACTATAGCTCATCTTTTGATAAGAAAGCAGTGAGAGTTTCGAGGTCCTCTAAAATATGATGTGGTTACACAAGTAAACGGAGATGATGCAATTGATATGGTTGTGAGATACCAAATATGGGATTTAAAAGTTTCTGTTGAGGTATGCAGGTGAAAAGAATTGTAAAAGTTTTGAAATGTGTTAGTAATGTCATGAAGCTGGAGAGGTGTATTTTCTAATGTAATGTTTTAGTGATTCCTGTAGAATTTTATTTTTCCCTGGATATCTTGAATATATAAATGGTGTTGTTTCATTGATGAATCTTCAACTATCAAGTTTTTGATATCACACAGCACTATTTTCTCTTTGTACTCCAAAAACCAAGTATGAAAACAGCAAAATATTAGTCTTTTGAAACAGCTGCTCATACGTTTTTAGATTTTGTCTCGAGAGATATTTGGAAGTTCATTATAAGTCTTTTTTATTTCTTGATGTTGCAGGACTGACAGTGCCTTGAAATTTGGCGGGTTTTTCTTGTTTTACTTGGTAAGTTCCTGCTGAGGATCCATCTCAAGACTTTGGTGGTTGATTTCAAATCATTTCTCCCTTATAAAATTTATCATTTTGCAGCTCCATCTTGGCTTTTGTATATTTGCTGCTATCGCTCCTCCAATAGTCTTTCATGGGAAGTCATTGACGTAAGTTCTCTTCTTTTCTTAACTTTAAGCCGATTGCCATCATTACATGCTTATAAAGTAAAACAATTTTGGTCATACATGTTTGTTCTTGATGTTCCTCTTCTAATAGTAGTTATCTTGTAACAGGGGCATCCTAGCTGCAATCGATGTCTTTTCTGATCACGCACTAGCGGGGGTAAGTCCTAAACTGTGAATACATTGTTGTTACAAAGAGGCAAAACTCACGTACATTAAAAGTGTGCATAATTTAGCTACTTGTGCTTCACTAAAGAACCACCAAAAATATCCGAAAATGACCCTTCCATTAGGTTTAGGGGACAATCTTCAAATGGTGGCTACATTTTTTTTTTCATGTGTGTGTGTGTGTTCTGATGGGGAGCAAGAGAGGAAACCGATATCTTTTGAGATTCTTATAATCGGGATATTGCCATTACCGTGTCACATTACACACCAAACCACTCATATTACCACAAACGGTTGCTATTGTATGTGAGAGAGAAAATATGCAATAAGTTCGTACTGGTTTCTTGTACTATCCTTGTGTAGTATTATTAACATTAAGGACTTGATGAATTGGATGATTTTATTTGAACCGGTCATAACAAAACAATTATACATAATGGGCATGTTAAAATTTCTTTAAGTCTTGGGGGTCGTTTACTAAAAGCTTACTGGATAAGTGTTAACCAATATCACTTACCTTACTGATTGAGCTTGACAAGACCAATAATCTTACCCGGTAAGAGGCATGGCAATGACCGAGATCTTACTCGGTGAGGGAAAAGATTCTTACCCGGTAAGCGCTTACCGGGTTTAAGATGCTTACCAACATCCCATTTTGATGGTCGAGGATGTTATGCGATAAGGTATGTGCTTACGAGGTAAGAGATTGGTAAACGGCCCCTTAGTACTTGTATATTAACCATATAGATGTAGGTAGATTCATGTAACTACTAGTTTATTTGACCTTGAAAGTAAAATCTAATACCTTCTTTTAGAGGAAACTATAATTATAATTATAATAGGCCTAAATAACATCTTTATTTGCAGACATGCTTGTTTAGATTTTGCACATCTCATGATTGTTGACCATTGGTCAACAAAAATAATATCTCAACCATTTGCTGTTACATGTTTGCAGATCTTCTATCTGGTAGGATTTGGATTATTTTGCTTAGAATCACTTCTAAGCTTCTGGGTACTTCAGGTAAAAAACTCATAGGCCTTTTTCAATTCTTCATTGTTGAATTCTAGGCCAATGCTTTTCTTTTTCTTTTTCTTTTTCTTTATACAGAAAGTTTACACATATTTCCGTGGGAACAAGTGAGATGTGTCGAGTTATGATTCCTCGACCCAGTCTATATCGTCGGTTGGTTATTTTGTATCTATCTATGAAGCAGTGATAGTTGAGTTACAATGCACATTTGTCGCGGCTTGGCTTGTTACGTGGAAGATTTCACTCATTTCTAAAATTCTCGTGCTTCCATTTCCGAGAAGAAGCTTAATGCTCGAATCTTATGTATGTATAATTGATTATAGAAAACATAAAGTAAAACATATGTACTCTTGGCTACATTTCGTTTTATAATAGGTTTTCTTATTCATATGTGCATGTCTTCTTTATCCGTTTCACGAGTCAACTTCTCCTAGATATACTGAATGATTAGGACTCACTCAACAGTCAACCCTGAGGTAAGATCTTAGGCTTGCTTCTAACTTTTAAGTGGTCATTGGTTTGAGACCCCCAAAATACCAAATGGAAGTACATCCATATTTCTTTCTTTGTAAAAGCACATTTTGGCATAATCTTCTTTCACAATGATACAGCACAATGGTATTATTGTGATAAATATACAAATCACGTTTAAATAGTAGCTACGTAGGTGGATCAGTTCGAGGGCCACTGAAGGTTTGCATGACTACGAAAACGAACTTCAGGGGTTTATGGGATTAGTCAAGGAACGCATAAACTGATATGCACAACCTTCAGTGGCCCTCGATTTGACCAAATATGGAGATTAATAGGTCTTATTTGTTACGTCATCCTAGGTCTACCGATCTAAATGTTTATTACAAACCGAAAATGAAAAATTAATAAAATCCCTCATTAAAAAAGAAAATCTACAAAGTCTTACACTGTAATCACTACAGTTCAACCCTGATCTTGTATTATATCATGTTTATCAGTTGCTTAATATAATTCAAGTACTTTTAAAAAGTTGCACATATGCAATAACATTTTTTTTTGGAAGGCATAGCGGCATCGACCCTTTCGATCAACTACCACGAACACACGCACATACGCACGCACACCTTCCCGGCGGTATCGGACCTTCCATCTGGAGCAGTCCCCTAGTCCGCCGAGCTTTTATGTCATAGAACATTTACCCATTTACGTAAAAAAAATATATATATATATTGAAGTGTATACAATGTTATTGCATATATATATATATATATATTTTTTATGAGGCAAATAGGTTTTCTAGAATAAAATTTCAACCACCCGATCATCAAGTTTTTTTTTTCAATACTTGAATACAAAATACCGTGTTTACTTATGCCACCCTGCCCGTTGATCATTGTTTGAAGCACGTCATGTTGCCAAACTATGCTAGCTACAAGATGTGCCTAAGCCGATGTAAGATGACGATGCAGTGTTGTGGGCCTCGCTACACAAAGTAGGCGTGCAACTCACGATCCTTGTTCGAAGCACGGCTAATTGCCCAAACCCGACTAGCGACTAGTCCTAAAATACAATGGTTCTAATTTGTATTGGTATTAAAAGAAAATACAATGTTTATTTTTGTAATATTTCAATTATATTTTAATTTTAATAGGAGATTGATGAGGTCGGGATACATTTCTTGCCACAATGTTTTTCCTGTGAAGGTTTTGTCATCCAACAGCTCCAATATGGTCTCACGAAAAGTAGGTGGTCTCACATAACCCCGAGTCATCCTCCAAATCATTGTTCTAAAAAACTCGCTGCTTAGCCGCCATGGCACCAAGGCTTGTGTCTCACGCCACGTTAAGCCCGTAGCACACCATGGCCTAATACGCAATTTTCGTAATGCGATATTTGATTTTTGTTTAATGTCTTATTTGCAAGTTTTTAAATAACCCAATTTAACTTGCTTATTACTATTGACTCATTAAGTAACACTATAAAACATATGTTTTTATATATAATATTATATATGAATTAGATTTTTGACGCCATAAGTCATGCCTTGAAAACGCCGTGGCTCCTAAGGCTTGAGATTTGGCCTTGCTGCCACGCCACGCCTCACGTCATTTAGAACCTTGATCCAAATACATCGACATGCAACTTCATAAGTCACTATAATAGCACATGGTCGTCAAAATACTCTAAACAAGATCGATCCCAAATGGCAAATACTGCAAACTCTCCATACATGAACAATTGCCTTTTGGTCTTTCTAAGTTGTTCAAAGACCTAAACTTTCATCTTAGATTTTTTGTTTGTTTTGAATCTTAGCATGACGACATGTGTAATAAGATCGGAACTTAAACATATAACGTTTACGAAACAAAGTCAATCAAAGTCAAAGGAAATCCCGAGCTACTTGTACTTACTGCTTTAAGAGTTGTACCGTATATTTGAAAAGATGCCTACATTACATACATGTTATGATCTTTTTATTTTGTGAATTGGCAAAAAGGGAGTGGAATTTAAGATTGGGGAAGAGCAGCAGAATGACAAAAGTTTATATGGTTGGCAAATAAGGACCCAAACCCCCATTCCACACAATTATACTACCCTCATCTTCAACCAACCAATACCTTGATGCCATGTGGCATGACAAATATCCAAACTGCATCAAATAACCACCAAGCTTTTCCATGCCTATTGTTATCACAAATGCCATCACCTCATCTTCAATACCCAGTCTTTTATATTTTTTTCCCCAACATTTGTTCCAAAATGACGAAAATGCCCTCAAACTTTAAAAGACAACTATGACCACTCTCTTTCTCCACCTTTAGATCACCTACATATTTAGTCCAAAGCTAGTGCATTAAAGAGTTGTACTCTGTGAAACTCAAGTTGTACAATGCTTTGTCCAGACTGGAATTGCTTGTAGCACTCTAAGCTACCCCTTCTTTCATTTTGTATCTCACAAAAACTATCACTTAAGAGAAAATGACCAAAAACCCATTTCCAGTGACACATTAAAAAGCTATTTCTCTCTTTCTCTCTCTCTTGAACTTCAGAAAGTTAAGAGAGAAAGAAATGGCAGTGTCCACAGTGTACACAGTCCAATCTCTCAACTCATCATGTTCAATCTCAACACCCACCAAAACCCACTTGGGAATTCAGCAAAGGCAAGTGTTGTTCTACAGCAATGCTGGTAAAAAGACGAATAAGGGCAGGGTGAGAGGCGGTGAGATAAGATGCGCAGGGGACACAATAGTAATTGGACTAGCAGCAGACTCAGGGTGTGGGAAGAGTACCTTCATGAGGAGGTTGACTAGTGTGTTTGGAGGTGCAGGAGAGCCACCAAAGGGAGGCAATCCAGATTCAAACACACTCATAAGTGACACAACAACAGTGATCTGTTTGGATGATTACCATTCATTGGATAGAACAGGAAGGAAAGTGGAGGGGGTGACAGCACTTGATCCAAGGGCCAATAATTTTGATCTTATGTATGAACAGGTTAAGGCTCTTAAAGATGGTATTGCTGTTGATAAGCCAATCTATAACCATGTTAGTGGACTTTTGGACCCTCCTGAGCTCATTAAGCCCCCTAAGATCCTTGTCATTGAAGGTTTGCACCCAATGTAAGTCCACAATACCTATCACCTTATATTGTTGTTTTAAGACCAAAATGACACAGAGTTTTGCTTATTTTCTATTTAGTGTAACAATCGTTAAATTTTTCCTATTTTGTACAATTTATATTGTTAACCGGTAGATCTTGTAAGTATTGATGATGTGGATGTCAAGTTGTTCATAGGGTTTGGTTTTATATAATTTATGTTTTGAATATATGTAGGTATGATGAGAGAGTAAGAGACCTCTTGGACTTCAGTATCTACTTGGATATCAGCAACGATGTTAAATTTGCCTGGAAAATTCAGGTAACATTAGATCCTCAATAGTGTGTTCGATTACCAAAGGGTCATTGGGCAAGCAGTACCTGGGTTACACAGGTAGATCCCAACCTCCTAAGAGGCCAAGGGTTCAAACCTCACCAAAAGTGAGGAGTGTGCGTGATGATTTTGCCATATATAAATATTATATACTTAAGGGAGAGTTCAGATAGTCATCAAAGGGCCCAATGGTACCTAGGTTACCGTGGATCCTAACCTCCTTGGGGGTCATTGGTTCAAGCCTCACAAAGGTGAGGGGTGTTGGTGAGTTTTGCCATATATAAATATTATATACTTGAAAAAAGGGTTCTGATAGTAAGATGTTATTCCTAAATTTACACTAAGCATAAATCCCTTAAAGGAGGCGTTTGGTTCGCATAATGGAATTTGGTGGAATTGGAATCCATCAAAGGAATTTGACTTTGAAGGAATTGGCATGGAAATGATGGAATTTGACCACGTGTTTGGTTGGTAGGAATTCAATTCATTCCAATTCCATCAAACTCCTTTGAATTCCGCGAACCAAATAGCCCCTTATGCTACTGAAGAGGCAGGGAATGGACAAAATAAAGATGACCGAGGATATTGGGTGTGTTACATGTACCAACTACCAACTATATCAGGGCTTGTGCTAACAGTTTCTATGAATTGTAGAGAGACATGGCAGAAAGAGGACACAGCCTTGAAAGTATCAAAGCTAGTATTGAGGCCAGAAAGCCAGATTTTGATGCTTATATCGGTAAATATTATAAGTTATAACTTTAAATTTCTAATCAAGTTATCTATGTTCTTACCTTTTACAAAACTTGCACTCTGTCAATTGGAATTGCCACTCCAATAGCTGTCAATTTCTACAACCCTTTTTGGCATAGCATGTAATATCAAAAGCATATATCCATATACATAAACAGGGGAGGGTTCAAATGAGAGCAGTAAACAGGCTGAGAAAGCGAGAACACGAAAAAGCAGATGAAAAAAATACAACTATATGAAAGTCAAATTAAAGAGGATAAAATGCGCTTTATTGGTATAAATTTGTTTGGCTCCAATTTTGATTATATTTAGTATATTTTCGATTAAAAGTAGGGGGTAGTCTATTTTAGTTTAAAAAGGCAAGTTAATCACATCCCTTGGATCAAATCCATTTGACGGTTGACATTTGTTTTCACGTTTTCAACCTTTTCACCATTCACATTTGAACCTCCCTGTTCATAAACAATTGGATACTTGTATATGGGATCTGGATTACCTTTTTTCAGAACTCGAGAGTATTCTGAACACGAAAAAAGTTTCTCTGATTTGAACTTCACTTTCATGATGCAGACCCACAAAAGCAGTATGCAGATGCAGTTATAGAAGTGCTGCCTACGCAGCTGATTCCAGGCGACAATGAGGGCAAGGTTTTAAGAGTGAAGCTGATAATGAAAGAGGGAGTGAAATACTTCAGCCCTGTTTACTTGTTTGATGAAGGATCCACCATCTCATGGATCCCATGTGGCAGGAAGCTCACCTGTTCTTACCCTGGTATCAAATTCAACTATGGCCCTGATTCTTACTTTGGCCATGAAGTAAGTTCACATAATCTTCTATTCTTACTAATAAGCAGGTAAATAAGTAAGTAAACTGAAAGCTTTTTTTTACCTTCCAGGTCTCTGTGTTGGAGATGGATGGGCAATTTGACAGACTGGATGAGCTCATCTATGTTGAGAGCCATTTGAGCAACATCTCCACCAAATTCTATGGAGAAATCACCCAACAAATGTTGAAGCATGCTGACTTCCCTGGTAGCAACAATGGCACTGGTCTCTTCCAAACCATAGTTGGTTTGAAAATCCGAGACCTCTTTGAACAAATCATGGCCAACAAGGCTTCAGCTCCGTTGGAAGCTACAAAAGCTTAAAGTAAAGAAACAAGAAAAGCGGTTTAACATGGAACAAAAAAGTCCCTTGATTTTTCTTTCCTCTACAACCTCTTTTGTCATGTAAAATTCTGAGTGTTGGGCTTTTATCGCGAGTTTCATGAGAGTTACACTCCCATATGTATTTAGTTCGTTCCATTCGTCTATTCCATGGAGATATGTAATATAGAGAATCAAATTCTTAACTGAAATCTTGAGAAGATCAAAGAACTTATTATTAAGATTATCTGCATATACCAAAAATATAAGTGCAGGCAGCAAAGTTATACAATATAAAACTGTCTGCTAAGTTCTCCAAGAACTTGAAAGTGATTTCCTTGTTACCTGTAACATAATCCTTGTTTTTCGGGCATCTAACACTTTTGAAGCACACCAGGTATCTTCCTCATATTAGTCGAAAACTCATGATGTATGATTGTGAACTTTACTTCAAATTCCAGTTATACAATATTATTTAGAGACCTCATTTTACATACCAAAGGTTTGTTTTCATTCATGCACATTATCATAACCCATATGCAATTGTTCTACTGCATTAATAACTTAAAAAAGATGTACTATTAGACTACAAACTAAGGAAACAAAGTAAACATAAACATACTTATAATAACAATAAAAAGACATACGACAGATTCTGCATATCTACAACTAGCAAATCCCAACTTCTAAGATTCTATACAGCAGATATTAAGTTAAAAGGCAACTAAAACGATCAGTTAACACATATTTACTTGATCGTAACAAAGTTGTTAGTACCGAGTTTGGCCCAATGTGCCTTCAGGTCAACTGGATGAGAAAGATTGTGACCTTCACTTGCAAGCTTGCAAAGTAGTTTCCGGAATGCACCATGGCTCATTTTCCTTCCACCCACACGTGCCCCAGGCCTCCATGGACTCATTGGAAGGGGAAAAACAGACATTTTAGAGTTGCAACAAGAAGATTGCCATCCACTAATCCCACATTTGTGGCACTGTCTAGCTACACCGGTGCAAGAACATACAGGAGGAGGTACCTTGGAAAAATCAAAGTTGGATTCATCAAAAACAATGTCAAGATTCTTTCTCTCAACATTTGGTTTCAGCATGGTTTTTCTCTTGGATTTCTTAGAAATAGAAGAGTTGCCCTTAGTGGTTTTGTTTGGCCCTTTTGGGGTTTTGGAAGAAAGTTCCTTTTTCTTCTTGTTGTCTGGTTCAGTAGTGGGAGCAACAGAACGGACGGGGACAGCTTCGGTATAAGTTTCTTGAGAGGCATTTGAGATTGTTGTCGATGTCGGAAAAGCAACCCATGGTGGAAACCAGAGAAATTGATCAAAAAAGGGTCCCCCGTCATTGGTTTCAGACATAACGGCTCTTATAAACAAGCCCTCTTCCAAACCTGATTACAGAAATCAGTATTGGCATCAGCTCTTTATAAGAGAATAATCAAACAAAATGAAAATTAGCTGTGTTGTTAACAATTAACTGTTATTTATGATGTACAAACACATGAACACGAATAGTTTGCAAAGACAAAAACCATATAGCAAGAAATTTGGAGTGGCATATATGAAACTCCACATGTATAGATAAATATCTTGTTGCCTTGTGGCATATATCAAACTCCACAAGTCCACATGTACAGAGAACTTCAGAAACATCTAGTTAACCCTATGCCATCCTCAACAAATCACCCTAGAGTTAATCATAAAAAAAATGGAACTTTATTGTCATATATTTGTTGGTCATTGGAAATATAAAATGAACTAGTTTCAGTTATTACTTTGGTAAATACTCAGTTTGACAACCAAAGTCAAAGTGAGACATTTTTCTTTTCCACATTCCAAACATCATGTAATCATGTATAATTATAAAAACTTTGAAGATGAATATCCCCCGCCTTTCTGCAAGAAAGAGAGAGAAGCATATTTATGCAGAGAACCTTCTAATAAAAATGGTAGCCAACAGAGGTCACAAAATTCTACAGATCAAACAATTTGATCATGTCCTTCCTGTTGTTGTTGGATGTCATGCCTGTAACAATTTCACTTCAAAAATGATATCAATTTCAAAATAGAAAATTTCACTTCACTTTAACTTCATAGCGTGTACAAATAATCAAATAGCACCAGTGCAAATTCTGCAACAAAATTCATGATAATTTTGTAATTGAAATTTACCAAGTCTGACATCAAAAATCAAAATATAGCACTTATCTAGGAAATTAGGAGGATTGAATTGCAACGCACTTCATAAACATACAAATGAGACTGTACGCATTTTCAAATAGAAGTGCTCATTACGTTTTTAAGTGTCCAAATAATCGAATAGCATTGGCGTCAATTGTTTACAAAGTTCATGATACTCTTGCCTTTGAAATTTACCAGGTCTGACATAAAAATCAAAACCTAGCTCTTAACTGTGGAGGATTGAATCGCAATGGACTTCATGTATATACACATTCGAGTCGCCCTTGCTTGATTATCGAACAACACATATAAATTAACATAAAGTTAGCAACAAGCCATCGGATCATGAGACAACAACATCAAAGCGGTACGATTGAAGACATAATAGCAAGTAATGTAGAAGAAAAACCAGAAGATCCACCGAGGCAAGAGGAGTAATGAGGAAGAACTTACAGGCAGGGAGAGAGATTATCCGTTCTTCGAGGCAGTCGTGCCTGAACTTTAGTAGGTGGTTGTGGGTGGTGACTGGTGAGTTGTAAAATTTGGGAGGCATTCTTGACTGCCCCCAAATCAGGTTTAGAGTAAATTACATAAATCGTCCCTGATGTTTGGTCACTTTTTGGATATAGTCCCTATTTCCAAAAAATTACACTGAGCGTCCCTAAGGTTTGACAAACCGCACAGAATTGGTCCCTCCCTCTAACGCCGTTTCTTTTTCAGCTGTTAAGTTGATCACGTGAGTGGCATGTGAGGGGTAAAATAGTCATTTTACTGTTCATCATCTCCTAAAAGTGACCACCACCACCATCATCATCAACCCATCACCACCACCACCATCATCAACCCATCACCACCACCATCATCAACCCACCACCACCACCATCAACCCATCACCACCATCGTCAACCCACAACCATCATATTTCTTTCTTCTCTCTTTCTTTATATATACACACACAGATACAATATATATATATATACATATACATACACACAGAAAGAAATATATATACATACATATACATACACACAGACAGAAAGAAAAGTTTAATGGGTTTTGACATTTGGATGTGTTTTAATTCATAAAACCATTCCAAACTTTCTTGTTTTTGCATTTGGAAAAGAAAGAAATTTTCAGTTTCGATTTTGGTTGAGAAATCTGCATGTTTCAGCATCGCCGGAGCACTCGCCGGAAAACCGGACTTCGTCGGAAATCAACATCTTCACCGGATTTCTGCATAAATTTCATCTCAAATTGATTTATTTTGATATTTTGATCGAGAAGCAACATCCATAATGGATTTCCATCAATATTTTATTAAGTACAGTGTGTTGGAAGAGCTCGCCGGAAAAACGAGTTTAGCTGGAAAAACGAGTTTAGCCGGAAAATGATGATGGTGGTGGTGGTGGTGGTGGTGATAGGTTGATGGTGGTGGTGGTGATGGGTTGATGATGTTCGTGGTGGTGGTGATGGGTTGATGATGGTGGTGGTGGTGGTGATGGGTTGATGGTGGTGGTGGTGATGGGGTGATGGTGGTGGTGGTGGTGATGGGTTGATGATGATGGTGGTGGTGGTGGTGGTGGTGGTGGTCACTTTTAGGAGATGATGAACAGTAAAATGACTATTTTACCCCTCACATGTCACTCACGTGATCAACTTAACGGCTGAAAAAGAAACGGCGTTAGAGGGAGGGACCAATTCCGTGCGGTTTGTCAAACCTTAGGGACGCTCAGTGTAATTTTTTGGAAATATGGACTATATCCAAAAAGTGACCAAACATCAGGGACGATTTATGTAATTTACTCTCAGGTTTATTAATTTAAGAGTAAATTACGAATTTGGTCCCTGTGATTCTTTAAAATTTTGGATTGGGTCCCCTAAGGGTGCGTTTGGTACGTGGAACAGAACAGAACAGAACAGAACTAAATAGAACAAACATGGAACACGCGTGTTCCACCATACCCCTCTAGAACAAGATGGAACTGACTCACTTTTTACCAATATGCCCTCTTCTAACCTAATTCGCACTCTGCTTCTTCATCCACGATCGACAACAACTTCTTCATCCAGATTGAGAGCTTCCATCGACGATAGCTTCTTCTAGATCGAGAACCTCCATCCACGACAACTTCTTCCATCCACCTCGAGCTCTTCATATGAAAATTGAGATAGGTAACAGCTCTGATTGCTTTCTAAAATCGACTTATCTTTATGAAAATCGATTTCTTTCTAAAATCGATTTCTTCATCTGAAAATCGAGATAGGTAACAGCTTGTGAAGTCGATTTTCTTCTACTACTTCTCTGAAATCGATTTATCTTTATGAACCCTCACGATTTATGTTTCTGAAAAATCGATTTTTGTTTTTGATGCTGAAAATATAGATTTGTTGTTGTTTGATGTTGTTTTGATGCTGGAAATAACGATTTGTTGTTGTTTGATGCTGGAAAAATCGATTTGTTGCTGTTTGTTGCTATTTTGATGCTGAAAATATAGATTTGTTGTTGTTTCTTGCTATTTGATACTTATTTGATGCTAGAAATATGCTTTTGTTGCTGTTTGATGCTTATTTGATGTTGGAAATATGGTTTTGTTGCTGTTTGATGCTTATTTGGTGCTGGAAATATAGTTTTGTTGTTTTTTTATGCTGGAAATATAGTTTTGTTGCTGTTTGATGCTGGAAATATAGTTTTGTTGCTGTTTTTTGTTGTTTGATGCTTATTTGATGCTGGAAATATAGTTTGTTTTGTTGTTTGATGCTTATTTGATGCTGGAAATGAAGTTTTGTTGCTGTTTGATGCTGGAAATATAATTTTGTTGTTGTTTGATGTTGGAAATATAGTTTTGTTGCTGTTTGATGCTTATTTGATGCTGAAAATATTGTTTTGTTGCTGTTATCAGCTTATTTGATGCTGAAAATGTTGTAAAAAACACTAAACAGGTCACTGAGGGTAAATTGGTCATTTAGTCAGTCCTGTTCTGTTCTGTCCAGTTTAGTTATGTTCTACCAAACGCTGGACAACTGTCCTGTTCTGTCATGTACTGTTCTGTTCTGTCATGTCCTGTTCTGTCCTGCAACCAAACGCACCCTAAAGGAATTAATTACAGTCATGGTCATCATGGTTTCACTTTTGTTTCAGATTGGGTCCCTCACCTAACTCTGTTTAAATAACTGTTGTTAAACCTCCCCACGTGTCTCCCACGTGAGGGACATTTATGTCATTTAAAAACCCTTATTTTTTAATAATTTTGATTTTTATTCATTGCACAAGTCAATAACCTACTTCCATTATACTGATTTACATCCAGAGACCAAGAAATGCTTCCATTTGATTCATCTTCTTTGACGTCAACCACAACTCCTTCCAATTTTCTCATCTTCTTCCCCTCTAAAACAGACTACGATATACTATAAGTTGTGGTTAATCGACAAATCAGCAAATCTGAGTCGCAAAGGAACAACAAATCTTTTGGGAATTTATGGACTGATACATTATATTTGGTTTTTGTATTCGTATAGTTATCAATGTTTATGGCTACTATCGATCCTTCAGTTGTATGCTGGAAACAATCTTGGTTTTGTCTAATTTAAATGAGGACTCAACAATTTTGTGAAAAAATTAATTCAATAGAGGAATGGACCAGATTGATCAATATAGTTTAAGTAACTATTGTTCGAGTGGTGGGGATGCTGTTATGTTTGCCCTTTCTGCTTCAGACTATCGTTTGAATGCTCGAAGTTCTCTGGATCAACTACTGAAATTACACAAACTAAAAAACCCACACACATTTCTTCCAAGATTTGTGAAATTTGTCAAGAAGTTGTGAGTTTGTGAAGAACAACCCTTTAAAAATATTCAGAAGGGGAGTTCAAACTCTTTCATATAACATATTGCCCTAAACCACCAAGTTTTGTATTCAACGAACTATAAGCGAATGGGTTGGGATTTAAGTACACCTCCATAAATCGATGTTGTTACGATGAGAATAAAAATATGGATTCATCAATAGCGACATTACAATAAAAATCGATTTGATTTCTTCTTCCGCAAAACCTAACTGGGATGATTTGATTCTTCATCTTATTTGATTTTTTCATGAGTTCATCCACACTCAATGATCGTTTGAAACTTGATGATGAAATCATATGGTGTTGTTACCTGGTTTAGAGGATCTGATTGAACCGTGTGGATGGAGATCTACAACAA